>OZ012739.1:493711374-496111374 GCA_963859935.3 Lathyrus sativus | reverse complement strand
AACCAACCGCATAACAATTTCCAACATCAGGAAATTGTTATATATTTATTTGTTCTAAACCTTCAGCATTCGTTTGTTTTTAATTTCCGCCTACTCCAAGCTTTTCGGCCTGTGGAAGAAGGAGTCTGCCCAAATATTTGTTAATCAGGTTTTTCAATTTATTGCAATTTAATTTAATTATAATGTCTATTTATTTTTCTGCCATGAGTAAGTTATTATTTAATTCTCTGTCTGGTTCAACCTCGATGAGTAGCTAAATACCTTAGGGCGGTATGTAGTTATAACAAACTTAACCGGTAAAATATAACCATAGGCTAAAATAATTAAGCATTTAACATTCTGGCTGATACTTTTTAATTGAAATAGACCTTTTCGTTACGAGAGTAAGAAAAGGGTATTAGGTTGGGTCAAGACCACGAGAGTGTGAGATTTTAACCAGATAGCTAAAGTTAGGCATTTAAATTAAACACAGCGAGAGCGCTTTAAGATAAATTAGAATTATTTAGTTTCCAAAAATTACCTCTAAACACTTATGGGCTAGCGAGAGCAGGCATAGGGCTTTAGACATAAGATCTGATATAAGACCACGAGAGTGTGAGTTGAGGGTATTTAAACTAGTAATCTCTACCGAATAGATTAAGTGAGCACCTTTATAAGCCTAGGTTAGATTGACCCACCTAAGTTAGTATAATTACATACCGACCGCCTTAGTATTACTTTATTAAAAACTTAAATTTAATTCCGCCTTTAATAGTTTTAAAAACCAACAACAATCGTGACAACCATTCGCCTTAGCTAAGCTAGAAGTTCATCTAGCACTAAGTAACAATAGAATCCCTGTGGATCGATAATCTTAAATATTACTTCGATAGGCTGTGCACTTGCAGTAAGATACCGCTAGACGCATAAGTAGACACGTCTTTAGCCCATCGAGTTTTTGGCGTCGTTGCTGGGGATTCCTTAATTTAGTTACTAGTGCATTTAGGTAGCATTGTCTAGACTAAGGTATCAACTATTTAATTTAATCTAATCTCCGAGTGTATGCCAAGTACTCGCTCTAAAAGCGAAGACTTGCAACCTCTAATCCCTGAATCGGAACGCTTCTTACACGTAAGAAGACGTATATTCGATTTCGAAAATAATTCCAATATTCCAGATCTTCAATTAGATCCGCCTAAACCAGTCGTAAAATCAGAAAACGCAGGGATGGCTGAAGAACAAACTCATCCACTCAAGTATTACGCTAATCCTTCACAAGGTGAACCGCATTCAAGCATTGCAGCGCCGGCTATCAACCGAAATGATTTCGAACTAAAACCATCATTGATATCAGCCGTGCAACAAAATCAATTCGCCGGAAATCCTACCGAGGATCCGAATCTTCATCTTTCGATCTTTGTGCAATATGCAGATACCGTAAAAGCCAATGGAGTTACCCAAGAAGCTATTAGACTACGTTTATTTCCTTTTTCACTTCGAGACAGAGCAAGAGCTTGGCTTCAATCTCTGCCTTCGAACTCAGTAACTACGTGGGCAGAACTTAAGAAAGTTTTCTTGAATAGGTATTTTCCACCTAGCAAGACAGCTATGCTGAGAGCTCAGATCAACGGATTTAAGCAAAGAGAAAGTGAATCATTATTCGAAGCTTGGGAACGCTATAAGGATCTACTTAGACTTTGTCCACATCATGGATTAATAGACTGGATGGTCATCCATACCTTCTATAATGGACTCTTGTACAACACAAGAATGACAATTGACGCTGCCGCGGGTGGTGCATTGATGGACAAAGAATATCGTGATGCCTATGCACTTATCGAAAGTATGGCTCAAAATCATTACCTTTGGGGAAGCGAGAGAGTCGCAACTGAGAAACCAACAAAAGGAGGTATGTACGAAGTAAGTAGTATGGACCAAGTCAATGCGAAGTTTGACCAACTAAGCCAAAAGATCGATAACTTGGCCATAACACCTGCAGCCACCGTGGCTGCAGTAACACCTAACTGTGAGTTATGTGGAGTCCCAGGACACGAAGTTTCTGATTGTTAACTATTGACAGGAACTCCCACTGATCAAGTGAATTATGCTCAAGGAAACCCTTACTCAAACACATACAACCCAGGTTGGAAGAATCATCTGAACTTCTCCTATAAGAATAACAATGCTTATTACGCACCAGGTCAAGCACCAGCTACATCACCAGGATATCAAAAGACTGCTCCTAATATCCCTAGAAAATCGAACCTTGAATTGATGATGGAGAGCTTTATAGCTAGCCAATCTCAGACAAACAAGGACTTCTTAAACCAAAACATTCACACTAGTGAGCAGATTAAACAATTAGTGAGCAAAGTAGACGCATTAGCTACACATAACAAAATGCTTGAAACTCAGATTTCACAAGTAGCTCAACAACAAGCACCTACTGCTGCACCAGCTGGAGTATTCCCTGGACAACCTCAACCTAATCCGAAAGGACATGCTAACGCTGTAATATTAAGAAGTGGCAAGGAACTTGACGGACCTACCGATCCAAGACTTGACAATCCAGCCATGTACCAAAAACCGGATAAACCGACTGAAGTGGTGAATGATCCAGAAGAAAAGGAAGATGACAATCGAGAGGTAGTGGAGAAAGAACAACCTTATGTGCCTCCACCACCCTATAAACCACCAATTCCGTACCCTCAAAGATTAATAAGTTCCAAGACGACGGGTCAATTTAAGAAATTTGTCGAACTTCTGAAACAGTTGAATATTACTATTCCGTTTACAGAAGCAATTACCCAAATACCCTCGTATGCCAAGTTTTTAAAAGAAATCTTATCCAATAAGAAAAAGATAGAGGATAACGAAACAGTTACACTTACTGCCGAGTGTAGCGCCATAATTCAGAATAACATGCCTCCTAAGCTAAAAGATCCAGGAAGTTTTTCTATACCCTGTGTAATAGGAAAATTCGTCATTGACAAAGCTCTATGCGATTTAGGAGCCAGTATCAGTGTTATGCCCTTAACGATTTGCAAAAGGCTAGACATGGGAGACCTAAGACCAACTAAAATGTCTGTTCAACTAGCCGATCGCTCTGTTAAATACCCTGTAGGCATACTAGAAAACGTCCCAGTACGTATAGGACAATTCTACATTCCTACTGATTTTATAATCATGGACATCTCTGAAGACTCCACTACACCGATCATACTAGGAAGACCATTCTTAGCTACCGCCGGAGCTATAATAGACGTGAAAAGAGGAAAGCTAACCTTTGAAGTAGGTGAAGAGAAAGTCGAATTTGTTTTAACACAATTCTTACAATCACCAGCTATAGAGGATACATGCTATCTAATGGACGTAATTGACGAATGTGTAAGAGAAATGGAGCTGAAGGAGACCACTTATTCTGAAATAATGAAAATTCAAATCCCTCCAATTTTCGAAGATGATAATTGGCGAAAACCGTATCAGGATGATAGTCTAAGCGAAAGTTTAGCACTTACACCGGATCCCATGCCAAGTAAAGATAAACCTACATTAGGATTAAAAACTTTACCTAATAACCTAAGGTACGAATTCTTAGACGTTGAATGTAAAAGACCAGTTATAGTAAATTCCAGTTTAGGAACTATAGAAACAAAGAAACTTTTAGATGTCTTGAAGAAATATCCAACTGCATTAGGATATAACATATCTGATCTCAAAGGAATATGTCCTTCAGTTTGCATGCATCGTATTCTGCTAGAAGAAGATTGCAGAACCTCCAGAGAATCTCAAAGAAGAATTAACCCAACCCTTAGCACTGTAGTAAAAGAAGAAGTTAAGAAATTATTAGATGCCGGGATAATATATCCGATCTCTGATAGTGAATGGGTTAGCCCAATACATGTAGTGCCAAAGAAAGGAGGTATAACTGTTGTGAAAAACGCTCAAGGCGAATCGATATCACAAAGAGTAGTGACGGGATATAGAGTGTGCATAGATTATCGTAAGCTAAACAAAGCCACTCGAAAAGATCATTTCCCACTACCTTTTATAGATCAAATGTTAGAACGATTAGCCAAGCATTCTTACTTCTGTTACCTTGATGGTTACTCAGGATTTTTCCAAATCCCTATCCATCCTAATGATCAAGAGAAGACTACATTCACATGTCCTTATGGAACATTCGCTTACAGGCGAATGCCATTTGGATTGTGCAACGCTCCTGCAACCTTTCAAAGATGTATGATGTCAATCTTCGCAGATTTTATAGACAACATCATGGAAGTGTTCATGGACGATTTCTCTGTATGCGGGCAAAGTTTTGAAGGATGCTTATCGAACTTAGAAATGGTGTTAGAAAGATGTGTAAAAGTAAATCTCGTGCTTAACTGGGAGAAATGTCATTTTATGGTCAACGAAGGAATAGTATTAGGTCATGTAATATCAGACAAGGGAATTGAAGTTGATAAGGCTAAGATTGAAGTAATAAAAGATCTTCAACCCCCTAAAACCATTCGAGAAATACGAAGCTTTTTAGGACACGCCGGTTTTTACCGACGATTCATCAAAGATTTCTCGAAAATCACTAAACCTCTTACTGGTTTATTAATGAAAGACGCTGAGTTCATATTCAATGAAGATTGTCTTAAAGCATTCGAAACTCTAAAAACAGCCCTCATCACCGCACCAATCATGCAACCCCCTAACTGGAGATTACCTTTTGAAATCATGTGCGATGCGAGTGACTATGCTATAGGCGCAGTTCTGGGCCAGAGAAAGGAAAAGAAACTTCATGCGATTTACTACGCCAGTAGAACCTTAGATTCTGCCCAGATGAACTACACTACCACAGAAAAAGAATTGTTAGCAGTTGTCTTTGCGCTTGACAAATTCCGTTCTTACCTAGTTGGAGCGAAAATAATCATTTACACAGACCATGCTGCTATCCGATATCTATTAACTAAGAAAGATGCTAAGCCAAGACTCTTAAGATGGATTTTACTCTTACAAGAGTTTGATCTAGAAATAAAAGATAAGAAAGGTACTGAAAACGTCGTAGCGGACCATTTATCTAGAATAGAAGGTATTAAACCCGAACAAGTGCCGATTAACGATGATTTTCCGTATGAACAGCTGATAGCACAAATAGGAAGCGACCTAGCTCAGTTAGATATAAATGAACCAGAACCCGTGGAAACATTACAGACAACTGTAGGACTGCCATGGTACGCTGACATTGTCAACTACCTAGCCGCAGGAGCTCTTCCACCCGATCTAACCTATCAGCAGAAAAAGAAATTCTTTCATAATCTGAAACATTACTATTGGGATGAACCATTATTGTTCAAAAGAGGACCGGATGGAATCTTTCGCCGATGTATTCCCGAAGAAGAAATAGAAGATGTCATTGCTCAATGCCATTCATCTCCTTACGGTGGACATGCAAGCACTTCCAAGACTTGTGCAAAAATCTTGCAAGCCGGCTTATACTGGCCTAATCTATGGAAGGATGTCCACATCGCTGTTATAAATTGCGATCGGTGTCAACGCACTGGCAATATTTCAAGAAGAGATGAGATGCCCCAAAAGGGAATTTTAGAAGTAGAAATCTTCGACGTCTGGGGAATAGATTTCATGGGACCATTCCCATCATCTTTCGGTAATAATTACATACTCGTAGCTGTTGATTATGTCTCGAAATGGATCGAAGCCATAGCTTCTCCTACAAACGATACACGAGTAGTAATAAAGCTTTTCAAAAATATAATCTTTCCCAGATTTGGTGTGCCTCGACTAGTCATAAGTGACGGTGGCTCGCACTTCATTTCAAAAATCTTTGACAAATTACTATCTAAGTATGGAGTAAGACACCGTGTGGCTACACCATATCACCCACAAACAAGTGGACAGGTCGAAGTCTCAAATAGAGAGATTAAACAAATCTTAGAAAAGACTGTCGCGATATCTCGGAAAGATTGGTCATCTAAACTTAATGAAGCTCTATGGGCTTATAGGACCGCTTACAAGACACCCATAGGTACTACACCTTTCAAACTAGTTTATGGAAAATCTTGTCACCTCCCAGTAGAACTAGAACACAAAGCTTATTGGGCGATCAGAACTCTCAATCTAAACTATAATGTTGCAGGAGAAAAGCGAATCCTAGACATTAACGAATTAGAAGAATTAAGGTTAGATGCATATGAAAATGCTAAGATATATAAAGAAAGAACCAAGCGATGGCATGATAAACGCCTATCTAGGAAAGAATTTAGTGTGGGAGACGTTGTACTCCTCTTTAATTCAAGACTTAGGCTATTTCCTGGAAAATTAAAGTCTAGATGGTCAGGACCCTTTGATATAACTAAAGTATTCCCAAGTGGAGCAATAGAAATTAAGGGTAAGAATAGTGAACCATTCATAGTAAACGGACAACGTCTAAAACACTATCATAAAGTTGAAAATAGAGATTATGCGAATAATCTAAAGCTTTTAGAATTGTCCACTAATTCCCCTGATTAATCTAAACCAAAACATTACGTCAGGCTTTTGACAATAAAAACAGCGCTTAGTGGGAGGCAACCCATTTACTTATTTACTTATTTTAAACTATTCTTTTCTTTTAGAGCATTGTTATTTATCGTTTTTACTATTTGTTTAAGTTGTTTTGTCAGTTTTATTTTACATTACTATTATCGCCATTACATTAAGCATTTCATTTTCTTATTTTTATCTTAAATCACTTTTTACAGATTTTCTAAAGTCTTTTCCACTGATTTGTTTTCCCCATATTTGCACTGACCATGGCTAACCAACCAATTAACTATATGGAAACCAAATTTAGAGGTAGGAACCAAAGAATGAAGTTCGAAGAGTTATCACAGAGGCAAATGGATTTGACCCTGTACCCAGATGATAAGACTATGGAAACCCTAGGTATACATGATAGTGTCATGTACTTGTTCAACCGACTCGGATGGGAGAATGCATTGATCCAACATAAGTTTGCGACTTACCGCGAGCTTACCCTTGAGTTCCTTAGCTCCTTACTTTACCTACCTGAGCGCGGTTTTGGATTTAGGAAAGGATTTATTAGTTTCCGCCTATTTGGAATAGAATACGACTTTAACCATAAAGAACTAGCCGACTTGTTAGGATTCCCTAGTGGACCATTTGCTTTTACTACCACACAGGTAGAATTGATGGATGTGGAGCTAGATTTCTTTTGGGGAACTCTAACCGGAAACTACCACCCTGAACCAAATAACATGAATAATGATGAGATCCATAATCCTGCTCTCCGTTACTTCCACAAATTCCTTGCCCACACCTTCTTTGGAAAAGAAGAAAACATTACCGGAGTTTCTAAAGATGAAGTATTTATTATGTCATGTTTCACTAATGGACAGTCTGTTAATGGTGTACCTTTCATGATGCAAACCTTCACCCGCATCCAAGAAGAACCTGAATTACCTATATTAGTAGGAGGTCTTGTAACCATGATTGCTGATGCCATAGGACTTAGGTACCAACTGGACAGGTGCAACCGTCTAGGAACAATCCGCCCTATGAATCTTAAATTCTGCTTCAATAGACATATCATAAGGAATTTAGGACGCCCACCTTTTGAGTACCTAATCCGGAACGAAGTAGTAACCCTGTTCACATTGCCCAATCATGCTAGAGTAAGTGTTCACAATAAGGATAACTGGCTTTATGAGTTAAACCCACCTGATTATCCAGCTACTCCTGAAACACCTCAGTCTCACAGGATAACAGATGATATAATGACCGCTGTTGAAACTGACCCTGAGACACCTCCTGGATACCATGACATTGACCCAACTGACAAAGTTCATGAAACCCCTGGAGTGAATCAAGGAGATTATGCTAACAACTTACAAAGCATCATGAACACTCTCAATGCCTACCAAACTGACATTAATCTATTCAAAGAAGACATTAAGAGCATGCGATTGGACATTATAGGATTGACTGACATGGCCTGCGAACAATTCTATCATTTGGACTCCGCCATCGAAGACCTGAAGAAACGCTTTTGAAAAAGCTATAAGTGATTTAGTTTATTTTATTTTCTCATTGTTTTCGTTTCTAGTTAGATTTATCTTTCGCAACAATTTCATACCGTAATTTCCGTTTTTGTAATTTCATTTTCAATTACTTTATGCAATGCACCTTTAATTTCAATTATTTCTCCATTTTTAGCAACTTACATATTTTTTCTATATAGTGTATGCCTGCATTATTTCATGTATACAATCTTTCATGCAAGTTCGTATAATACTGTGTTGCAAATTATATACAATATGGTGTGTATTTAATATAAGTGTTACTAAATAAAATAAATTACTATTGATTTATGAATCACGTGAGAAAATGTTTCTTTCTGGGAATTATTCAGCAAAGCATGCCTCACGGTCGTCACACCTATCTTACGATCGTGACGTGCTCATTTAGCGTGTCACGACCGTCACGCCCCTGTCACGACCGTGACGACCCCTATTACAGGGATCGTGAGAAACAGAACTGTTTCTCATCGTGCCCCTTCTTCTTCTTCCTCCATAACCTACCCAAAAACTACCCATTCCTTCCTTAACCGCCGTAACCTCCCCATTACCCCCATTAACCCCACATTCTCATAACCCATCTCATTAACACCCTCCCTTATTTAACCCGAACCTCTATCTCCCTCATTCTACCATTTTTCTCAAAACCTCACAAAAACCTTCTTCCCTCACTCTTCACTCTTGCATGCTATGGATTCCATCACTTTTAGAGAAGGTGAAGCTGGAGTAACCCAGAGAGACCGTTTCATCCGCTTCCAAAACCGCGGTGTGCAACCTACCCGCTACATTGCCACTGACTGTCTGCGAGAACTCGGAATGCTCGCCAGCGTTCAAAGCCTACTGCAAAAGGTCGGTCTGTGGGATCTCTGTCATCAGCCTCAGCCCACTTTCGAACTTCTGACGCTGGAGTTCTTAAGCTCTTACAGTTACATCACCCCTCCCGGTTCCCAGAGCCAGCTTACCGGCATCGTAACATTCAGATTGCATGGCCAAGAGTTCAATCTCCCGCAAACCAGGATAGCCGAGTTGTTAGGCTTCGATCACGGCACTGAAGCCCACCGTCGCGTGCCCGATAATTTTAGTGAACAAGCTTTCACTTTATGGCACGACTTAACCAACACCCGTGCATCCACCTTCCAGAGCCTCAACGCCACACACATCCACAACCTGGCGATCCGCTATTTTCACCGGGTCATCTGCAACACAATCTTCGCTAGAGAAAGCAACCATAAGCTCAACTCCAAGGAGCTTCTGTTCTTATACTGCGCTCTTCATGACGAGCCGATCAACGTTGCTCCTTTCATGCTTCATCACATCCAGGTCATTGCACAGCGAGGCTCCTCCCCATTCTTCATAGGCGGCATTGTCACCGCCCTCGCCATTCAGTTGGGGCTTGGTGACGCGCTCGTTAATCAGCCTCACCTAGCCGCCGAATTCCTGACCAAGAGCTACTGCAGGTCCGCCCACCTGATCGCGCAGCGAGAGGATGGCAGGTATAGCTCTGTTGTCAATGGCACCATTTTCCACCATATCACTCTGCCGTCCCGCAACCGCATCGATCCATCCAACCGAGCCAACTGGCTCTTTGTTTTACCTGCTGCTGCTGATCACGTCCCGGTTCATGATGATCAGGCAGACGCTCCAGCGGACGAGATGCAGGACGTCATGGATGCAGCTGAGCCTGTCCAGGATATCCCAGAGACATCCACCCGACAGCCCCCTGCTCCCGCAGTTACCCTTGAGGAAGTCCTCCTTGCGATTCATCAGCAGAACCAGATGAACGCCGCACTGGAGCGACGGCAGCAGGCGCAGTATGATGCTTTACTTGGCACTATTGCTGCAAACCAGGAGGCCACTAATGAGCGGTTTGGAGAACTTTTCAGCGAGCTCGAAGCGCTCCGCATTAGCATTACTGCTACCTCCGGCACCGGTTCTGATCCTGACGCGACTCCTTCCAGGCGCCGCTCTCGCACCAGAGGCCGAGCCCGCGGTCCTCAGCAGCCATAGTTTACTTTTATGTTTGTTTTTCATTTTAGTCTTGTACTGTATTTGTACCGCATTTATATCACAACATTGAGGACAATGTCTGATATAGTGTGGGAGAGGTACCTTTCATTTCCGCACTTTTCATTTCGTTGTACTTTCAATTCCGTTGTATTTCTTTTAGCAAATTAATGAAATGAGCAAATCTTTGCGCTATTCTCTTTAATTTCGAGCTTTCCCCGATTATTAAGCTATACCAGAAAAATCTTTAATTATTCGCATTACCCGACTCACCTACGGAATCGTAACTAGGAAACCGAGAACGATTAAACAAGACCAATACAATCTTGACATCTTTGACTCCCTACTTAAGAAATTCCATCACGATTACCATTGCGAGTGCACCTCTAGTTTCAGTTCGAAAGTAACCCCCAGTAGTTTATACTAGCAGTCAGCACCGCCTGAACACAAACCACGTGGGGAGCCGATGAATATAAGCGTTTGACAACATACATTTTTGGGTGGAAATATTTAAATGCTATATTTCCATGGACTAGAACTACAATCAGGTGATTCTTCATCCACACCAACTTTCTCAACCTTAGTGTTGATTAATAAACTTTGTTCACTTCATCATTTGAAATTGTAATTGAATTTGAAACACCCACTATTTAATTGTGAAAAACTTAGGATATATACTTATGAGACCAATAACATACATAACTTTTATAATAAATTTTGATTAACATGCTTTTCTCATGTATATGCTTAACATTGGCTACTTTGGACGGTAAACTCAATTTTTTTGTATTTGTTTTTATTTTTAATGTTGAAAACACTAAAAGACAAATAGGAGTTACTAAAAAAAATTAGAGTTTTTGTATAAAACTTGACTTGGCAAGAATGTGTGTTAAAACTTAAAACACACACAAACATATACAATTTTTCATGGATGGTTTATTTACAATTATTTAAGTGATTTGCAACTCTCAAAATTAGGTCGTGTATTAATGTGATTTAGGTGTTGCACACTTCGTGAATTATGAATTTAATATATGTATACAATTGTTCAAATC
The DNA here is from genome assembly GCA_963859935.3 of Lathyrus sativus. Taxonomy (NCBI): domain Eukaryota; kingdom Viridiplantae; phylum Streptophyta; class Magnoliopsida; order Fabales; family Fabaceae; genus Lathyrus; species Lathyrus sativus. The sequence goes on along the minus strand of OZ012739.1, from coordinate 496,100,249 downwards.
ATATATTTATTGTTCGTATAATTGATTAATTTTAATTTTTAAACAATAATTATTTATATAAATGAATTTTAAAATCGGAGATGTGTTTGTTTTGAAAAGAAAAAAAATAGAATTTTTTTTTGAATATTCATATAGTTCATTAAAAAAATTTAAAATTGATTTCACTATACACCTCAAATTTTATTATATATTTTTCTAATCCAAATCAGATGAAAAGTATCATTTTTTTGTGTATGAGAATAATGTTAAAAGTTAATGAACTATGCAAACTGGTATTCGTAACCATAATGTAAATCTAAGTTGTGATTTTTGAGAGAAAAATTTATTTTGGCTTAAGAGCACTTTAATTAAAAAATAAATAAAATAATAATTAAGATGAGGAAAATTAATATTATAAATATATATATATATATATATATATATATATATATATATATATATATATATATATATATATATATATATATATATATATATATATATATATATATATATATATATATATATATTTTGTTCTTGTATAAATTTCTATAACTTTAATATGCATGTATTGTTCTTGTATAATTAAGAGCACTTTTATTATATATTTAAATGTCTCGTTTTATTTTTTGGCAAGACAGATTTAAATTTCTGAAAGATATAAATTTAATATGCATGTATTGTTCTTGTATAATCTTAATATAACATTACCATAGCCATGATCAACATTACTTAATTCATTGATCCAATACATATTACAATATCATTCATGAGTACATAAAACAAATTATTAATAAGCTTATAATATCAATATAAATTACTCCATTGGAGGAAGTAGTGGTGGTGGGGCGGGATTCACAAAAGAAGTAACACAAATACCAAATCGACATAAACTTCCAATAGGACATATCCTTCCACATCCACCACAATTAAAAGGGCTTACGTTTATATTTACACACAAACGGTTACAACATTGCCAATTAAATGGACAATTTACACCACACAATCCACAATTGTTTCTATCTTTTGCAATATCAACACAACGGTTTCCACAACATACACTTTTTGGTGGAAATGGTGCAGTGCTACATATCCATGGTCTTGTACTACAATCAGGTGGTGATATATCGTTCCCAGAAACTTTCTCAACCACAACATCAATGAACAAATTTTTGTTCACTTCATCAGTTGGAATTATAACTGAATTTGAATGTCCTTCTATTTTGATTAGCAACACTAGAAGAAATGTCACCACTGTTGCAAATTGTGTTGTTATAGTACTCATCGTGAAAAGTTGTGAGAAATTTAGGATTTTGTTAACTATATATATATATATATATATATATATATATATATATATATATATATTGTAAGTATAACTTTTATAACAAGCTTAGTTAAACGTGTTTTTTCTTACATGTATGCATGACATTGACAACTTTAAACAACTAATTTTATTTATGTTTGTTTTAACTTTTGATTTTTGAATATGCATGACATTGACAACTTTAGACAACTAATTTTATTTATGTTTGTTTTAACTTTTGATTTTTGAATACACTAAAAGACAATTAGAAGTTACAATAAAAATTAAAGCTTTTGTATAAAACGTGAATTGGCATAAATGTTGTGTTAAAACTTAAAATACACACAAACATAGACAATATTGAATAGTGAATTTATTTAGTAATATTTAAGTTATTAGCAACCCTTAAAATAAGGTTGCGTGTTAGAACAATTGTTAGAACAATTTAAGTGTTGTACTCTTCATGAATCTTGAGTTGCGTTCAATGAACATTATGTCACAATTATGAACATTAAAAAAGAAAAGAGATAGAGAAAAATGAGATTTTTTTTAGAATAACTAGTTTATTCACAAAAAATACCAATTAAACAAATAATTGAAAATAATTTCCAAAATGACAATGTTTCAACCTTGGGTCGCCATTTGGATTGGCGACTCAGGCTATTTGAGAACCATTCGCCATCTGGGTTGGCGATTTGGTTTGTGAATTTTGAATGGATTCGCCATTCCAATTGGCGAATCAGCCCTTGCATTTTTTTTTGTTAGGGTTTGCGCAGTATTTTCTCTATTTTTCATATTTAATTAAAATAATTAATTGAAATTTAAATAATGCAAAAAAAAAATGGAATAATGAGTAAATTAAATTTTTTGTTTTTCATAATCAATTGAAATTGAAATAATTTTAAAAAAATAAATGGAATAAATAGTAAATTATATTTTTTGTTTTTCATAGTTAATTAAAATTTAAATAATGTAAATAAAATAAAATAAATGGATAAATAGTAAATTATATTTTTTTATTTTCATAATTAATTGAAACTTAAATAATATAAAAAAATAAATGAAATAAAAAGTAAAATATATTACTTTATAATTGAATATAAATTACACTTGATAAAAAAAATACTAATGGTTGTCTCTATCTAAACAACCACCGGTACTACATTGAGGAGGATGCGTGCGGCGACGAGGTCTATCACGAGGTTGCTGAGGTGTGTCTGGTCTTTGGGTGTTGAGTTGTGGAAGAGGTATTTGTTGGGACGGCCCCGACGTATCAGATAAATTTTGAAGCATTTGATCCCAATAGCCGGGAGGTCCACTATCAACGACGCTTTCGTAGTTAAGCCCAATGCCCATGTGTTCGTATGATTGTCGGGGAGGTTGGGTGGAGTATGGACGGTATGGTTGTCTGAATTTGTACATTGAATCGGGTTGGAAACAATGTGTTAGTTGTTGTGGGGTTTGGTAGTCAAACAGTGGATAGGTGGGAGGGGTAGAGTCAAATGGGTTATCTAGGCTATAGATGGAGGGGGTAGGGTCAAAAGACGTATCAGGGCTATATTGGTAAGGTTGTTGTTGTTGTGATTGGGTTGGTGGCATGTACGGGTCATGGTAAGGCTGTTGTTGGTGATGTTGAGCATTTGGTGGCATGTATGGGTTATGGTATGACTGTTGTTGTGGATGTTGGGCATTGAATTATTGTTGTGTGTTTGAGGACTAAGCACGTTGCCTTAGGTCAATCAAATAGGTCGGCTCAGACAGAAATGATTGTGATGTTGTAATCGACCTAAACCAAGTCATATATTGATAACTTGGCCTAGCCCCTTCCACAATATAGTCGGTTAAGATGCGTTGCCTTCTGTTCTTTCAATGTTGACACATCTCTGTCGCAAACTTCTTCCAATAACCGACACTCCACTGTGAGTCCACCCGTTGCTGATGCCACTGTCCCAATGACATCGGAGCATCTGGAATATCCTAATGCATCCCAAACTGTAGTTTCACCCGGTCACTTTGGTGCATCTCCACCGTAGTGAACTTAATGATAGGTGTTTTGGATGCTCACACAGCAACATCATCGACGTCGGGCTGGTGGTCGAGACCCTCGTACGGCATCCAGACAAACTACAATAAAGGTAGATAAATTAAGTTAGACAGCGTTAGACAAGTTTATGCATATAAGTTAGACAAAGTAAAGGAAGATAAATTACATCGTTTGGCCCAATGTGTTTGATGAGGTTCCGGTACACGATTATGGAGTTCCTGGGACATCTTTGATAATTCATCCCCGGAGCAGGTTACTGTAGAGCATGCTTAGTCTTGTCTTGGAAGTGCATGTTGTGGTGTTGTCATGCATGCAGAGTGTCATCAGGCATGCATGTGACATGTATTACGGGAGGTGTGCAAGTTCAGTCTTGTCATGCATGCAGAGTACAGACGGTTACTGTAGCCATGTGACATACATTTATTAGTAAGAATCTCGTAGGCCTGCATAGAATTGGTAGGCATGCAGGGAATCTGTTACTGTAGACAGAGTGTAAATGGTAGCCAACGTATTGTCTTGTCAAGCATGCTGCAGGCGTCTCACACAATTGTGAGGCGTGCATGTTTAGTCTTGTCTTGGAAGTGCATAATGTGGTGGTGTCATGCATGCAGAGTGTTGTCAGGCATGCATGTGACATGCATTACGGGAGGCGTGTAGGTTCAGTCTTGTCATGCATGCAGAGTACAGACGGTTACTGTAGCCATGTGACATACATTTATTAGTAAGAATCTCATAGGCCTGCATAGAATTGGTAGGCATGCAGGGAATCAGTTACTGTAGACAGAATGTAGATGGTAGCCAGCGTATTATCTTGTCAAGCATGTTGCAGACGTCTCACACAAACGAATGCTTTTCTACGTTTGTTATACACATTCAAGTGTTTTCTCCATCTAATTTTCAACCTCTTCTTCTTAGGTTTACTCGTTATTAGGGCAAATAAACTCAGTTGCGTCTTCTATTAAAACTTACTCGTTATTAGCTTTAATATATTTTTAATTGTGATATTTTAATAATAATATTGGATTAATAAATGCAAACATAATATTTTTAATGTTACTATTCTTTTTAGTAAGAATCTCGTAGGCCTACATAGAATTGGTAGGCATGCAGGGAATCGATTATTGTAGACAGAGTGCAAATGGTAGCCAGCGTATTGTCTTATCAAGCAGTTTATTGTGGCGCGTAGAGTGTTGTCTTGTCATGCAGCTCACTCAGTAGTCACGCAGAGTGTTGTCTTGTCATGCAGCTCCCTCAGTAGACACGCAAAGTGTTGTCATGTCATGCAGCTCCCTCGCCAAATTGTTATTAATATAGTAGAGAGATCTGAATTATTATCATATCAATTAGTAAAATAGTCCCTCCAAACACAATTTTCTCTATGTCTCAAATACCACAATACAAGATTAGTGCACATCTGAAAGATGAAGTTTTTGAATGTGACATAGCCGGTTACAATTTCAAAAACACTAATGCTACGAGATTTTCAATTGACAGAAGGTTAAATTTTTTGCACTTGAAGTCAAGGTTAGAAAAAAACTGCAATGCGGTCCAGTTGGCCAAATAATATACAAAAATCCAGTGTTTTTTGGCAGGCATAGTGAATGCAAATTTTTCCCATTAAAGGTTCGAGACGATGAAGATGTACGTAACATGTTCCGTAGTCACGAGTATTATGGTTTCTCAGATATTGTGTTACATGTTATGTTTCAACAACAACAACTGTCTCAACAACTTGATTCTTCTCAAGTTTTTTACGAATCTGATGAGGAACATGTTGAAGTCAATGTCATTGACGAAGAAGAAGAAGCAGTTGAAGTCACTATTGATGAGATGGTGAACAACGAGGAAGAGGCGGTTCCACCCGGCCATGTGTATTGCCCACCTCAACACATGACAAGTCTCAACTTAAGTGATGATGAACCCTCAACGGATGTTTTTTACAACCCGAACTACGCAACAGAAGGGCAACTAAAATAGAGTGACAAGTTTCGTACCAAAGAAGATTGTGTCTGAGCAATTAAACAATATCACATGGACTTATCAGCAGATTACAGAGTCGACCGGACAAATCCAACTCGGTCGTAACGAGGTGTGTCCGTTCCGATTAATGACGTCTTTCAGAAAGAGAAGTGATTCCTGGAAGATAGGGTCAATGAGTCCATATCACACTTGTATAATCTCAAATCCGATGCAGAACCATCGCAAGCTCAGCTCTAGATTGATTTGTGATGAGATTCTTTCAGTTAATAGCAACAACCCGTCTTTGAAGGTGAGTACCATAATTGCACATATGGTTCAAAGGTACAATTACACTCCTTTATACCGAAAAGCATGGATTGCTAAGACTAAAGCGGTTGAAAGGGTGTTTGGCAATTGGGAGGAGTCTTAAAGGAACTTCCAAAATTCTTGGTGGCTCTTAAACAATACTTTTTAGGGAGTGTTGGCATATTGGAGACAATGCCAGCGTGTACACCAGACGGGACTTGCGTTGGTGGAAATGGAATTTTTCACAGACTCTTTTGAGCGTTCGAACCATGCATCAACAGGTTTGCATATTGTAAACCTATAATTCAAGTTTACGGAATATGGTTATACGGGAAATATAAGGGCACCCTACTCATGGCCGTGGAACAGGACGGGAACAACAACATTTTTCCAATAGCCTTCGCTATAGTTGAAGGGGAGACTGCTAGGGGTTGGAGTTTTTTCTTAAAAAATCTCCGCTTTTACGTTTCTCCCCAATCTAACTTATGTTTGATCTCGGATATACACCCATCAATCGAGAGTGCATACAATAATCTTGATAACGGTTGACAGGATCCTCCCTCGACCCATGTGTATTGCATAAGACATATCGCGCAAAATTTTATGCGGGAAATCAAAGACAAAACACTACGGAAGAAGGTTGTTCACGCATGATATGCACTAACAGAGCCCACATTTAAACACTACCGTGATGAGATCGGACTAACAAACATGGATGCATTAAGATGGATTGATAATATTGGTAAAGAGAAATGGACACGGGCTTACGACAATGGGGTGCAATGGGGACACATGACAACTAACCTTATTGAATCAATGAATTCTGTTTTCAAGGGAATCTGAAACCTACCGATAACTGCCTTGGCAAAGGCAACATATTTTAGGCTAGGCGCACTCTTTGATAGTATACGTACGAAGTGGGGTTCAGTATTACAATCTGGTCAGCTATACAGTAATAGTTCAACAACGTTCATAAAAGACGAAGCTACCAAAGCCAACACACATGTGGTCAAAATCTTTGGCCGTAATAAAGGTTGGTTCAGTGTTGCCGAGTCAATTGATCACAACGAAGGAAGGCCTAGAGGATCTTACCGGGTTGAACTGGATAGGAACCGGTGTGACTGTGGGAAGTTTTAAGCATTTTGTATGCCTTGCTCTCATGTTATAGCAACATGTTCGAAGGCGCGCCAAGACCCAACCAACTATCTTTCTACAATTCACCAAGTGATAAGTCTATACAATGTCTACACATGTAGCTTTCAGGTGGTAGCAAAGGAGGATTATTGGCCTCAATACGAAGGCGAAATTGTCTGGCATAATGATTTGATGCGAAGAAAGAAAAAGGGTCGCCCTAACAGCACGCGCATTTGAACGGAGATAGATACCGCAAACAAGATGGTTAGATTATGTAGTTCGTGTCGGCAACCAGGACACAATCGTATAAAATATCCTAATGTAGGATCAAACACAAGATCATAGTTTCATATGTAACCGTGTCCCTTTAAATCAATAGCACATTTTATTCCATTTAAAGCATACTTAACCGATTACAATTAGCAAGTAACAGAAATTAAACAAACATAACTTAATATCACAACAACATTCCGAAAATAACAACAACATAAAGACATAAAACAGAATAATGCATCAAGGTGTCTACGATATCACAACCATCAACGTTATCTTCTTCGGTGTTAACATCATCACAAGGACACCAACATCATTTTCCACTTTTCTCCATTCACGAGTAACCCCGTTTCTCCCTGCCTCCTCGACCAACCTTTCAATTTTCTTAATCTTTTCACCTGCAGCAATATATCCTTCTAGCCAGCGGTTCAGTTTCCTATGCAAATGCACCAACATCTGCGTATTCCACAGGAGCACCTTCATCAAAGGCTTTGTTGCTGGAAAAAAAACTAGGACATTTCTTTTCATTAGAGAAAATGTTGGAAAGGGTTCCTCCGATGATGATGACGACGACGAAGAACGTTGATTTAGAAATGCAGACATTTTATACTCCACTCAAAGTTATTAAAACCTTAGTCTTTTGGTGTAAATAGTTGTGAAAAAATGTATGCGTGTGCAGTCGTATTTATAAAAAAATAAAATAATAGGGACGCCATATGAAATTTCTTAAATACTCTTACAAAATTTATTATTTTATATTTATTATGTTTTAAAAATTAAACAAATATATCATTTACATTATTTTATATTTATTATGTTTTACAAATTAAAATAATATATCATTTTTATTATATTTTAAAAATTAAACAAATATATTAATTTAATTATTTTATATTTACTATTTTATTTATTATGTTTTAAATATATTTAAACAAAACAAAATTACAAACGAAAAGGAAAAAAAAATACAACTATACTGATTCGCCAAATGGATTGACGAATTTGTTGTATATCAAAATGAATTCGCCGGCCTAATTGATGACTTTGTTGCTGTTTGCACCTTTTCACCAATCCATTTGGCGACCCAACGTTGAAATATAGCTACTTTGGTATACAATTTCATTTATTATTTTGTTTGGTATTTAAATTGAAAAAATTGTTTATTCTAAAAAAAAATCAGAAAATGATAGAAGTTGCACTTTTTTGTGTTCAAATGTATATATAGATTTTTTTAATTAGTAAATTGTTACTAGTTTGAATTATATTTTTTTTCTAGGCAAATACTATTTTTTTGTCTTGCCCATAAAACACAAAAGCCCGTACATACAATTTTACAATAATAATAATAATAATTATTATTATTATTAATATTATTATTATTATTATTATTATTATAATTATAATAGTAATAATAATAATAATAATAATAATAATAATAATTATTATTATTATTATTAATAATAGAGCTGAATTATGATTCTTCACATCAAACTATTTATAAAAAAATTAATACATGAACTATTGAATTTGCATTGGCCTCCAGGTTCTACTAACAGAAACATATGATTAAAATGTTTATTAAATTTAATAAATAGTACAATTACATTAAACAAATTATTTTAAATAATTATTAATTATTATTGTAAATAACTATTAAATCAGGTAAAAAATTTAAATAAATTAAAAATCATAATAAAAAATATCATTTATTAATAAAATATTAAAATTATAATTATATTAATTAACAAACTAATTAAAAACATGAAAATAAAATAAAAATATTCAAACTTTGGTTTTTTCATTGGCAATCAAAGAAAACATAGGATATCCTCATACTTTGATTGAGCGAATCCCTTCAATTGGTGTATTTGAGAATTTTTTTTTTAAAGAAATTTTGTTTTAAATTAGGGACAAGGCAGTAAAAAAGTCTCATTAGTGTCTCTTTTTCATCTTTTGTCTGGTCTTAAAGGCATTAAGCATGAAATTAATATGAAATGACATCTACCCATCTTATGTCTTCAAGTTCAATGTTATGAGCCATAAGATGAATATAAAGAATAAACAATTACTATGTTATAATATCATCAGCAATATTATAAATAAAAAAATAAAGACATGATTTCTTGCTTTATATGTCTACAATAAAATCTTGGATGCAGCTACAGCACCAATCAATGATTTGAGCAAGTTGAACCATTCTTCTTCATTTCTTCTTCATCAACCTCATATGAATGAGATTAATTAATCATCACAAAATATATATATGCATACCCTTATATCCTTCTTTCTCTAAGCACCGAAGCAAAACCACTTTTTCTGCAAACAAAACCATAAATCATTCATCTAAAAATAAACTAACACAATATATATCATAATCAACAATAGAGTACCTTTGATGAGGTCTTTGTGTTTTTGTTATTATTCTTCCGGCCGCGAGAGTCGTATCTTCGCTGCGAAGGAAAGCGTCCAGAAGCAGATGCGATTTTCTTTTCGTCTCTAGCCCTGTTGAATATAACAGTAAACCCTTCAGCCGAGGATGGATCGTTTACATCCCAGTCTCCGAATTTTGGTAGAGGCTTTCCATCTTGTTCAGAATACTGCACATTAAAAGAAAACATCACCATTCTATCATTTTTTTTCAAAAGAATTGATGATTGAATATGGCATTGTTTGATGATAATTGAAAAGATTGAGAGGGACGAGACGATACCGAAGCCATGAGGTTGAAGCTGATTAATTTGTGATGATGACGATATTGAAGAACACCAGAAATTGTTTAGAAAATTGTTTAGAAGAAAGAAACTATGAGGAAAAGGAATGGAGACTAAATAGAAAAGGATGAGAATTTTTTTTTAAAGTAGCAATGTTATATAATTTAATTACTAAATAAAACAAACTTTCAAAAAAATTACTAAAATGACAAACTTTAAAACTCATCATACTATTATTAGTAACTATAAAATATATTAATTTATAATATAAATAATATTAATATAATTAAAATATTATTATTAATAACTATAAAATATATTAATTTATAATGTAAATATAATTATTATTAGTAACTATAAAATATATTAATTTATTTGTTACTTATTATTTTCTATGTATTAGACTTATTAATATAATGTAAATAATATGCTAAAGTTAATATTTTTAGTATTTTCTAAACAAATTATTTAGTGTGTTACAATGACAGTATAACATTTAAAATTTAAATAATCGTGAAATTCACATCATACTATTAACAATTTAAAAACTGAGCATTTAAAAATTTCAATCCACAAAAATGATAGATAAAGTGTGTCTTATAGGTAAAGATGATACATAATTCCATCAATTACAAATTGAAAGAAATATTGTTTATCTTAAGCATCAAAAAAATTTAAGACTCAAATATCCATATTGTAACTTACGAAAAACTTTTAATGAAAAATTAAAATTTGACATCGTTTCAAAGTTTATAATAAATATTGAAAGGTTATATTTATGTTCAACGTGATAGTTCATAAATGTTGAAAGATGAATCTCATGTTCAACATTCTAATTCACCGTTGAAAGGTGAATAGCATGTTCAACATTCAAATTCATGGTTGAAAGGTAAATCTTATGTTCAACAGTTTGGCATGGAAAGATCATGGTGAAGTTGTTGAAATTTTTTTTAGTACTTTTAGAGAGCAATTTAACACCGGACTTATTAATTCAATTAGATATACTTTTGATTCTCTATATAACTCTATCATTTTTGTGGATTGAAATTTATAAATGCTCAATTTTTAAATTGTTAATAGTATGATGTGAATTTCACGATTATTTAAATTTTAAATGTTATAATGTCATTGTAACACACTTGATAATTTGTTTAGAAAATACTAAAAATATTAACTTTAGCATTTTATTTACATTATATTAATAAGTCTAATACATAGAAAATAATAACTAACATCTTTTTCTTTTTTTTATGAAACACATCCCTTACTTTAAAAGTATAATATTTTAATAAAAACTAGAAACTGAAGTCTATTAAAATAATTTAAGAATACAATCAAAATAGATAGTCAAAATCATTAGAACAACCTTTTCTATATTTTAACTAAATCTTTGCATAAAATGGTTTTTTCTGACTTTTTGATTTCCAACTAAAACCATTATGAGTAATATATTTGGCAAAAAGATCCTCAAATAAATCCGCATAAAATAACCACAGATAAATCACAAATTTTAGTTTTAATAAATTTTTAAATATAAAAATATTAAATTTATGTTAGAGTTATTTTAATAATAAATTTAAAATAAAACAAAAATGAAAACTTATAATGTTTTTCAAGTACATAATCAATAATTTTATAGTTTAAATAAAATTTTAAAACATTATAAATTTTAAATATTAAAATAACCAAAATTTAATTTAAAATATTTTAAATTTAAATAAGATAAATTCAATTACATAGAACAACCAATTACTAAAAACGGATATAAAATTAGTAACAAGTATTGCTAGAGTCACGTTATTAAAAATGACTCTCACTACCAAGTTAGTAATAATTATTTGTCCAACTAAATTAAAAAAAATAAACAATCTAACTTACAACCAAGTCAACAAGAAAAAAAGATACAAATTAAATTTCGGTCTTCGTATGATTCATCGATGACATTGTATGATCAGTTTCATTAATAAGTTGTGGTGAATGAGAAGAAGACTCAATAAATCTTAAAGACTCACTAAATCTTAAATTAATTATTAAAATAAAAATTTTATCCTTCGATTCAATCATTACTTATATTATAAATTAATATATTTTATAGTTACTAATAATAATATTTTAATTATATTAATATTATAAATTAATATATTTTATAACTACTAATAATAATGATATTAAAATCAAAAAACAAATAAATTTTTAAAACTTTAAATATATGATAAAAAAAATAAGAAAAACGAAAAAAAATTGGAAACCCTCAAAATTAACCACATTCGCCAATTCATGTGGGGGACAACACATTGACCATTCTCCATTCCATTTGTTGAATGCCTTGAAACAACATTTTAACTAATTCGCCAAATCATTTGGCGAATGTTTGCTGGATGAATTTTAAAGTTGGTCATTGGTAATTTTTTTGAAAGTTTGTTTTATTTAGTAATTAAATTATATAACATTCCTACTTTAAAAAAAAATCAAAAGATGAGGTGGAATGATACAAAAAATTTTGTAATAGAATGAGAAACAAAGTGCTAAGAAAACTAGCTGTCCAAATTTTTGTATGTTATTATTATTAATATATACTATTATGGCAATTTTTATTAAGTTTGGTTTTCATTATTACCCGTCCAATAACTACTTCTAGGTTAAAAAATAACTGGTTAACTATTTATGGTAAAAATGTTATAATTAGAACAAACAGAACAAAAGACAGCAGAGATAAACATAGTTCAAAATGCTTCAACTGGTCTTAATATAATATATTTTATTCATTGCTTGAAAACAATTTAGTCACTATAAAAATCTTTCTACATTTTTATTATACTACTAACAAGTGCAAAAAATTCATCTACCTATTTTCTATCTACCACATTCCTTAATATTGAAACAATGTAAGAAACTGAGCCCAAACATGAAAACTAAAATCTCTGAATCCCTAAAATGTGATTGCAGAGAACTAATAGAGAACAGGGTAGGCTTCATTTAGAAGCAAATGGACATTGATACTATATCTATATTGGAATTTGCAGATGCAGGCCATTATGTGTTGAGCCTTCTATGTTGGATAGATCACAGTTTTTCTACAATATTGTCCCGAGTAACCATATATGCATGATTAGCAGATAGCCGATGAGTCCTAATCTTGCTCTCGGGCGACTCATGAGAACACCGCTACCAGATACCCTGCATAGAGAAACAAACCCAACATGAGTGTGTTTGGTTGGTAAAAATTTAGTCTTCAATTTTTCATGATAAATAATACATTGAATATTCCACGTCCAAAAATTTTTTTCATTTGAATTTTGAAGTATAGAAATTGAGTTAATGGAACTATCAGCTTCGAATGATATAATAAAGATGGAATTACTCCGGCTTTACCATAGGTAAAAATGATATGCTGAAAATAAACAGCTTACCATATTCCGTCAATACGATCTGCAATGAGCTTTCCTTGTTTCGGTACGAATCCAGAAGTGTTCAGAGACTTGAATACATGACCTGCAAAGTAATTTATTATTAACTATTCACGTTTTAAAATCAAACCGTTTACAGTAAAGAGAAACTAGTAATCACCTTTATCATCGTCAGTGTCAGTACTGTTGATTAAATGATCAGACTCGTCGCTAATATCAAGTGCAAGATGTTCAGTAGATCCTTTTCTCATACTTCGCACATGAGCAGCCGGTGGGACAGGAGGTAATGTTTTCTTGCCGCGGGAGCCCTGTGTAAATAAGAAAACACTTTAAAATGCACTTCTCTTATAGAAATGGTCCTGTAGACCCAAATATTGCATCATGTAAGAAATTTAAGCTTAAGAAAACTGTTAAAATATAACACCTCTTCAACTTCAGTTATCTCGGAGCTAGCAGGTAATAAGGCTGCTTCATATATGCTCCTTTCCTGGACGATTTCTGGCTGAGAATTCCTATCTTGAATTGAATCTTCAAGTAACTTAACCTTGGTCGTTAATTCTTCAATAACCTTGTGACTTCCAACTAATTTAATACCAAGTTCCTGGGCCTTAGATTTTGAATTTTCAGATTCCGAGAGAATGGCAATGATATGCTTTTCCAATGCTGGCAATAATTCTCTAACACCTTTAGATTTTTTATCTACAACCCAGTCGTCATTGGCTCCCAAAATATCTATAATTTTTTCCAAGACAGAGGTTAGTTCAAAAAGTTCGCTTTTGACCATTTTTGAGTCTTCAAAGTGTCTATTGAGTTGTTTGACTTCCTCCTTTAGATCCTTAATTTCAAGAACCTTAGTATCAAGGATTGTTTGCACCTCTTTTTTATCATGAGACAGAGAATTTATTTGATGATGCAAACTAGTAACACTATCAATAATGTAAGAGAGCTTCTTCACAGGGTCTGAAGAATGTAGCTTCAAATCGTCTTCAGACTCCACAATAGGGATATCGATCCTATCTAACTTGTCAAAGATATCTCTTAACTGAGATGCTGAGAGGATGGAGCTTTCTGCAAATGCAAAAAGGAAAATCTAGTCATAACAAAGTAAATCAATACATATGCATGTTTAAAATAAATTCAATATGGTTAGGTCCATGCAATTTCGACATTGTATACCTTCTTCTTTTGCCATCAAAGTGCTGTGCATTGATGAAATCTCTTCCTCTTTTTCCTTTAATTTTTCTTCTAGGACGTGATAACTCTCTACCTTATCCTTGAGCTCACTGCAAGCAATTTCGAGTGATTGAAGATCAGACTCCAACTGCAAAACTCTGTTCTTATTGAAGTCTTTCTCCTCTGTAGCCAATTCAAAAGCAACTGTTGTTTCATTCAATTTGGCCTGCAAATCTCTAACTGTTGTATCTACTTGCTCACTTTTCAATTTGAACTGTCTAATCAAAGTTTGAACTTTTCCAGAAGCATTTATCAACTTTCTTGATGCGTCTGCATATTTACTGTTTCTATGATGTTTTACTTGTTCATCTGCTTCATAGTTGAACTTCTCGTTCTCAAAAGTGGAGCCAAGTTGTCCATGATTTTGGTGAACTTCATTCTGAAGCTCACTGGTAGAATCAGTGCATGACGACAGCAATAAACTGATATCATTCTCTAAAGTAGCAATAATATTATCCTTTTCTTCATTCAACTTTGCCACACTACTTGCCTCTTCTTTCATAATTTTCATGTGCTCAACAATAGTCATTATATTTGACTCGGTTTCCAGTAGTTTTCCAGGGAGCGGAGAAAGAAATTCATCAATAGAATCTGAAAATTCATCGAACGTATCTGCAATATGTTTGCTTCTCAACGCTAATTCGTCCGCAATTTTTCCAATTGATAAGATTATGGTGTCCATAGTAATGCCATTAGTGTCTCCTTTGTCCATTTCAACTTCAAAATTTTCAAGGCTGCCCGTAAATGATTTTCTTACGGGTGGATCTTCCTGGAATAAACAGCATCAATATACAATCAAAATATTTAGAGGAGATAGAGAGAGAGAGGACAATTAAACACAACCAAGAGCATTGGAATAATACATTTGATCCCAAAAACCCGGTACAATTTTTCATGGTATTGATGACACAGTTCAATTGTTTTGAACTAATACCCACAGAATTTTCAACTATATAGGGATACATATATCTTAGTGGTTGGAAGACTTAGATGGAGAATATTTGTAGATTAAATCAAAACAGTATCAAATGCACAGTGCACAGAACCTGAGAAAATATCGACAGCCTAAAAAGGATAGTAAGAATATTACCTCCATCTCAAGGAGCCCTTCGGAATCCTTAGCAGCCAGGGTAAGATAGTTATTTACATTGTTCACAGTGAGATCCACTTTCTTCAAGGTCTCACATTTCCTCTCAAAGCATTGTTTTATCTTGAGTAATAGAGTATTGTCTTTAATAAGCAGCTGAAGATCATTAAAGGATGCAACGAGCGCTAGGGATTTGGTACCTAAACGGCCATTCTTTCCTGATAAGTCAACCATGTATGAACTTAACTTTGAACTGAGCGAAGATATTTCCTGTTGGGCAATTTCATTTGCATTTTCTAGGGTAGAAATATCATCTCGAGCCTTCAACAATTCATCTTCCAGTGATCTTATAGTTGCAGAGGAACCTACTGAATTGCTAGCATTATTTGCTGCTTCATCTTGCAGCTTCTTCAATTCATTTTCCAAATCAGTCTTGACATTTTGATCAGAATTATACTTTTCAGTCAAAATATCGACCTTACTCTCAACCTGAGATAGTTCAACTTCTAGATCCTTTATGGTTCTGATGGCCTCTGCTAGTTCTCCTGTCTGCCTGACTGCTTCCTCTCTAACTCTCTCTAACTCTGTCTCTGCAGCAACAGATTTGCTAGCATTATTTGCTGCTTCATCTTGCAGCTTCTTCAATTCATTTTCCAGATCAGTCTTGACAGCTTGATCAGCATTATACTTTTCAGTCAATAAATTGACCTTACTCTCAACCTGAGATAGTTCAACTTCTAGATCCTTTATGGTTCTGCTGGCCTCTGCTAGTTCTCCTGTCTGCCTGACTGCTTCATCTCTAACTCTCTCTAACTCTGTCTCTGCAGCAACTCTAGATACTTGAGCCTGCTCTTTCTCTTCAGAAAGCACAGAAATGTCTTTTTCTGCCTGTGACAAAGCGTCTTCAAGTAGCTTATTAGTACTGCAAGCTTCAGCAACTTTTTCTTTAACTTTCTGCAACTCTTCCACAACTTTTTGCCCCTCGCGTTCTAACTCTATCTTTTCTTCAGCAAGTTGAGAAACAGTATCCTCTGAAGAAGATAATCTTTGCTCAAGGGAATTTACAGTTCCTTGGGCTTCTGCCAATTTAACTTCAAGTATACTAGCTTCCTCCTTAACTAACTGCAACTGTTGCTCTACATGCACCTTAGCATCTTGGCAATCATTGACAAAACCAGCAAGCCACTTCACCTTTTCTATAGGTTCACCAAAAACTGGATCAACTGGAAGAACGATACCATCAATGCACTCCATCACTCTCTGCAACATATTATTGCTCTCCATCAAAAACTGTTCAAACTGATTCCTTTCCTTTTTTATTTCCAGAAGATCGGTCTCTAGTTTAGGAATGCTTTCCAAATCACTGGATAATCTCTTGATCTCATCCTTGTATTCAGAAACTGCAGATTCATGCTTCTGCAAATCAACCTTCAACTGCTCAATCTCTGAGTTCTTTTCATTTATAAGACCTTTTAGATTGTCCCTATCTTGAACTAATCCCTTTCCTTTCTTAACTGCCATGGACAACTTGTCCCTAAGCATGCCAGTCTTTTCCTCTGATCGCCCAAGATCTTTCAGCAGAGAATTCCTTTCTTCTTTCAGTGCAATAACTTCCTCAGATACTACTTTTAACTCATTTGACAGCTTATCCACATCAGATCTAATTAGCAAATCTTCTTCAAGTATGTCTTCATACAGCGTTAAGCTCTGATCCCTGACATACAGGAGACTTTGAATTTCCTCTGATCGTTCAAGATCTTTCAGCAGATAACTCCTTTCTTCTTTCAGTGCTATAACTTCCTCAGATACCACTTTTAACTCATTTGACAGCTTATTCACATCAGATCTAATTAGAGAATCTTCTTCAAGTATGTCTTCGTACAACATTAAGCTCTGATCCCTGACATACAGGAAACTTTGAATCTTTTCAAACAATGCGGAATCAATATGAGATGCTTTGGAGAGGGAGCCATTCTGTCCTTTCAATTTTTGAAAACATAAGTCAATGATCATCAAAGTAGTGGAAGAGAATTGATCAATTCCTTCATCATTCATGTTTAGACCAGAAAAATCAATTAACATTTTCACTATCTGATCCTTCTCCAAAGAAATCTGATGGTTCTTGCCAACAAGCTCTCCATATTCAAACCTCAAATCTGCTAATTCAGCCTGAAGGTAATCTTTTTCCAGTGAGTCCACCAAAAGTGAAATACTCATCTGATCAATATGATTTATGGATGCATCCTTGATTGTAGAAAGTTCTTCCTGTAGAGCATAAATATTATTGTGGACCTTACGAAAAGAATCTATAAGCCAGTTCATTTGGGATTCCAGATCAGATGATGAAACAGACTCTGGTAGGTCTAATAGAGATAGAGAATCCTTCAACTTGCGTAGTTCCAGGAATGCGCCCTTAAGTTTATTTCTGTCGTCCACAAGCCATCTTAGTCTCTCTGGCAAATCAAGCATTTCGGGCTGATCAAGTTCGGCATGAGACAAGATTTCTTCTACTTGCTCAAAAATTGTATGATTTTGTTGTAATGAATTATTCAGGGATGCAACCGTATTTTCACTCCGGGCCAACTCTTCTTTAGTAAGTTCAACAACTTCTAGTGAAGCTGATTTCTCCTGCAATTCAATTAGACATTTCTCAAGCTCACTGGATTTAGCAGCCAGAGATGCCTTTAGTGAATCTTGCTGCTGGACCAACTCTTCTTTAGTAAGTTCAGCAACTTCTAGTGAAGCTGATTTCTCCTGCAATTCAATTAAACATTTCTCAAGCTCACTGGATTTACCAGCCAGAGATGACTTTAGTGAATCTTGCTGCTGGACCAACTCTTCTTTAGTAAGTTCAGCAACTTCTAGTGAAGCTGATTTCTCCTGCAATTCAATTAAACATTTCTCAAGCTCACTGGATTTACCAGCCAGAGATGATTTTAAAGAATCTCGCTGCTGGACCAAGGCCTTTCCTTTTGTCACAGCCATACTAAGCTTCTCTTTAGTATTAGCACATTTAACCTTTTCCTGCTCTAGTTCTACCTTTACATTTCCAAGCTCAGTATTCAATGTCCCTATTATCACCTTTTCCTTGTCAAGCTCTTCAACCAGCTTCTGATTTTCATCTTCTAAACGAGACAGTTTTTGAATCAATTCTTCTTCCTTTCTCTTGAGCTCTAGCAACCCACCTCGAGCATCAACAAGTATGTTCCCATATTCATTCGCCATAGTACCCAAGCCAACCTCCGAAAATGACTGCCCAAGTTGATAAATTTCAGAAAGAAACTGATTATACTTCTCAATCAAAAGTGCAGTACTTTCCTCTATATAAACTATTTTCCCACTTCTAGAATTATCCGATACTTGCTCTCGATTAACAACAGTTGCAAGAGAAGATATCATCTTATCCACCACAACATCAATATTACCATCTTTTTCAAGCTGAGCTTGTGACGAAACTTGCAAGCTCTCATTGGATAGCACTAATTCAGAAACCTTCGCATTTAGATTCTCTATCTCACGGTCCCTCGCAAATAAAAGTTCCTATAAATCACCAAAACAAATAAATAAACAATTTTTTTTCTCAGCAACAAAATTGAATCTGCACTAGCCAAACCAAAACTTGTCATTCATAAATCTCAGAATGTGTGGTTGGGTCTAACTCATCCCTACAAAACCGACTTGTAAGGTGAGGATTACCCCAACTTATAAACACAACACAAGCCATATCTCTAAGCAATGTGGGACTAAATCCACCCCTTCAAAGCTAACACAATGAAGGTGTTATGGGCTGCAATGAGGCAAGCCAAAGAGCCGCAATTAAGGCGACTAGGGGCGGACCGCAATTAAGGCGGAAAGTCCAACAATAAACAACACACCTGGTATTCCTCCACAACATTTTCTTTCTCAGCAACAGCATTCTCCAACTTAATACGCAGCTGTTCCAGCTCCCCCGCTGCGCCATTGTCAAATTCAACAAAACGACTCTCCTGTTGAGGAAGAATTCGACTTTCCTCTTCCTTCTCATCTTCATTTTCAGAAGCTACAGTTTCTTCTTCCTTTATCCTACCATCTAGCTCGTCAGGGCAATCTTCAAACATGTCCTCTTTGGCAGTATCTGTGGATTTTCCATCTTCAGGTTCTTCCAAAACTTCATCTTTGAGATCAACGTGAGTTTCCTGCTTCACTCACTCCCATTAATTGAATACTTAAAAATTAAAATTTTTTATCATCCCTATTTCAATTACATATAGAATATTGGGAATCTATACCTGATCTTGATAAGTACCAATGGTTGATTCCGTATCCCCATTTGATTGGGTTCCCAAATGAGGATCCGAATCCGAATCTTGCTCTGCTACGTAATTATTCTCAGACATTGCTAAACTAATTCATACGGATCTGCAATTTCAATTATTTTTGTTATGAAATTTACGAAACAGGATTAAAAACACCTATATAAGCATGAACTGAATCCAAAAATTGAATCGAATGAATATGAAATGAAGCAAACGAACCCTAACAAAAAGATTATTATGGAGAAAAAACACGAAACCCTAAGATGTAAATTGACTTGGAAAATCTGAAATAGCTACAGAGAGTGAGTGCCAAGCAAGACGACGAAATTCGGATTGTAAGAAACATAAATAAATAAATAAAAATAAATGAGAATGTTATCTTATTTCTAAACACAAGTTAAATATAGAAAATATTATCTTTATCATAAGTTTTGAACATATTGATTTCTAAAAAAACTTAAGGTATTCATTTGTTTTAAAATAATTAATATTGTATTAAAAAATTAAAGTAAATAATTTATTTTAAAATGTACTTTTTTATAAATGAAATTTTAATTCAAAACTGAAATAATTATTTATCTTTTAACATAAATTATTTTTATATTATTACTTTGACTCATAAATCGGCATGTTTTAATTACAATAATTATAAAAATTGAGATTTATTGAGTATTTAATAAATTTAAAAAATAAAATCTTATAAATAAGATTAAAAGAAGTATTATATACCAAAAAAATATTTAGGTCAATTATAATGTTAAATTTTCTAATTTGTCAATTTTTTATATTTTTTATTTTGTTATTATTTTGAGAAAATTGAATATATATTAATAGTCTAAAATAATTTTACATTGTTAATCAATCAGTATCATGTATTCCACCACATCAGACTGTAAATTTTAAATTAATTGTTTGACATGATAGCATGATAAATTCTTATTGAATAACATTGTAAAATTATTTTACATTGTCACTTCATACTAATTAAACTTTATTATTTTTACAATTTTTATTTATTATTGAATATATTCATATATATATATATATATATATATATATATATATATATATATATATATATATATATATATATATATATATATATATATATATATATATTAGGAACTAATTATTCTAAGATTAAATTTTTATAATTTACTCCACAAGTATAACTTTTAAATTAGATTTAATCGAATAGTTATAAGTAAAAATGTTAATTTAACCATTAGATTTTTAAGTAAGTTGATCCTCACTCATATATATATATATATATATATATATATATATATATATATATATATATATATATATATATATATATATATATATATATATATATATATATATATATATATATATATATATATGACATATTCTATGAGAATGTTATTTTTATGTAAGAACATGAGAATTAATCTGAATGATTAAATTTTAAAATAAATTGAGAATGTTTTCATATGATACGTTATTGATATATATATATGAAGGGTAACAAAGCGACAAGACTACGAGAGTTTCTTGATTGACCTTTCTTATGTCATACTATATACTTCTGATTGAATTATTAGTTTGCCAAACTTTTCTCTGTGCATTTATTATTACTGGCCGGTCATGCCAACAAATTTTCTAAAGTATAAAATTTTGAATGAATAAAAAATATACTTTAGAAAAATTAATTCCTTTAACATTTTCTTACCTAATTTCTTGTTAATGCCTTTAATTCCTTAAGGATAAGGATAGTAAACAAGTATCTCTTTCCTCTTTATATCTTTCATAAAATAAAATGTGTGGGTGCAGTTTTAAAATTACCTTGCAACAAATGAGGGTGGAGGATTTGACAATTCCACATTTTAAAAATTATAAAATTTATGTTAACCACACAAGTCACGTTATATGTAATTTATTATGAAATTGTTGGATTATTTGTTTGTTATATCGGAATATGTAATGCGAAAAAGATATATAAACAATATATTAATAATTAAAAAAAGAGTAAATAAACATAAAGATTAATGTCAATGTAAGAATAGAACAATAATAAAAGTTATCATAATACAACCATTTAAACAATGAAATTGCATTGAAAAATTATTCTAATGCTTGATAAATTGTTGGGTGCTTTTTGTTATGCTTAATATACAACATACGAGAATCAGATTAGTAATGAAAGATTAACACATCACCAACACATAAATTTATGGATCTTGCATATCCGTATCAACCATTTTCAAGATATATCTCAGTATGTGGTTTTTTTTCTCTAAGAATTTGACAGTCATATTACATAATTTTATCAAGGTCTATCAAGGTAATTTCACTCTTGTTCGCTAGTAGATAATTCCTAACAATTTTTGCAAGAAAATGCTAAAAAAAAGATATTTCAATTAGTCTACACATAAACAATCGTAAGCCGTTAAAAAGATAAATATTTTTTTTTCGGCCACGTTTGTGATTTCTTTCTTCCAAAACAACTCTACGTTATAATGATGTATGTTGGTTTGCGAAGGTTGTGCATTATCATGATTATCATTGACCTCATGCACTGCATATTAGGAAGATCCTAAAGTCCCACATTGGTTGGAGATAGAGCATTGAAATAGTTTATATAGAGTGACACCCTCACCTTACCAACCGGTTTTGTAAGGTTGTGTTAGGCCAAACTCTAATATGGTATCAGAGCCTGGGCAACCCACCGTTTAAATCCACGCACCAAGTCCAAAAAAAAGTCTCACATTGGTTGGAGATAGAGCATTGAAATAATTTATATAGAGTGGCACCCCTCACCTTACCAACCGGTTTTGTAAGGTTGTGTTAGGCCAAACTCTAATACTGCAGAATTTATATAGAGTGGCACCCCTCACCTTACCAACCGGTTTTGTAAGGTTGTGTTATGCCAAACTCTAATACTGCAGAATCTTCAACGTATTGATCATTGGAATTTATTTGAGGAGACAAAATATTTAGCTCAACATGTTTTGGATATTGTTCACGATCGACATGCATATGCAAACCTCCTATTATAATCATCTCTTTCTCCATGGTATATAATGGAACAGTGCATGTTTAATTAAATTGATTGGAAAAAAATCATAAAGATGAATGAAAAAGTTTTTGTAGGATAAAACATTAAATCTTTAAAGAATATTATGTTTTGCTTGTTAACCTGTTTGAAGAGGAATGAGATGTTGAATGCAATGAAGGAATATGGTAGTGAATGATATCTTGAAAATATTTATAAGTATGTAATATATATAGAATGGTTATGGTTTAAGGTATACAAAAAATATATAATATTTATTATATAATAATTAAAATAATAGACAACAAAAAAACAGTTTTATTGATGTAAGGACTAATTTAAAATTCAAATGTAGAGAATAGATAATTAGTATTAAATATTTTTTATCGGTAGCTGAAAAGTTGGTCGAAAATCAAAATTGTTTTACTCTTTTGTTTACTGTGTATCATAAAAGTTATTATGTCTAATAAATTGGCTTTAAACGCAATCCTTTAATCTACCATGAATACATGTGCGATATTGTTCTTGGAATGAGTTATACATTGTTACAATATATTACTTCACGCACACAATTTTAAATTTGAAACAGTTTTTAATAGAAAATTAAATTTATAAAGTTATTGACCTATGGAAACGTATTGAATAGTTGATTCATCTACTCAAGTAATCATATTTTATATCTTTTAGGTTTGGATTTTTTAACTTTTGACTCTATGTCTTCCTCTAAGTTTCTCTATGTCTCTTTATCTCTTACCTAGTTCATTTTGGATCGAAAAAAACACTGAGGAAGCGAAACAATGGAAGAATCGAGTTTACATTGTCGTGGATATATTTCTTCTGATGATGACTGAAGCATGAGGTATGAACCCTTATTCTAATCAATATTGTCCGTATACTGTTATTCGAATTTGGAACTGATATTCATGTTCTCTATGCATTCCCAGATCAAACGGCTTATATTTTATTTTTTTTAACTATTTAGAAAACAAAAAACAAAACAGAAAAATGATATTACATGGTCTGAATGTTTGGATTTCAACAAAATTTAAGAGTTTAGAGTTTAACTTCAAATAACATTTGACGTTGTTGTTATATTGGTAAAATTTGTTACCTTTCTGATATAGATTTTGTTGAAGTGAAACCCTAATTCATGTTCATTCAGATTTCCATTTTGAACATAGGGCTACATAATATACAAAATTAGGGTTTCACTTGTTAAACATTAGAAATTGATGTTCATTCAGATTTCCGTTTTATAACTTTTTATTCTATACATGAGTTTATAATTTGGTTTAATAATTATAAATATCATCCATGATGACGCAATGGAAATAATTAAGAGATTGGTAGCTGAGACTGGGTATTTTTCTACTTACGGAAAGAAAAAGAAAACTGACAAGAAATGTCGTACCAGTGACATACCGACTGCAAAAAATGCAAATATCGTTGTTGTTTCCACGAATAATGAAAGAATTATTCTTCATCGTATTAAGGAAGAAATATGGTAGTGAATGATATCTTGAAAATATTTATAAGTATGTAATATATATAGAATGGTTATGGTTTTAAGGTATACAAAAAATATATAATATTTATTATATAATAATTAAAATAATAGACAAAAAAAACAGTTTTATTGATGTAAGGACTAATTTAAAATTCAAATGTAGAGAATAGATAATTAGTATTAAATATTTTTTAACGGTAGCTGAAAAGTTGGTTGAAAATCATAATTGTTTTACACTTTTGTTTACTGTGTATCATAAAAGTTATTATGTCTAATAAATTGGCTTTAAACGCAATTCTTTAATCTACCATGAATACATGTGCAATATTGTTCTTGGAATGGGTTACACATTGTTACAATATATTACTTCACACACACAATTTTAAATTTGAAACAATTTTTAATAGAAAATTAAATTTATAAAGTTATTGACCAATGGAAACGTATTGAATGGTTGATTCACCTACTCAAGTAATCATATTTTATATCTTTTAGGTTTGGATTTTTTAACTTTTGACTTTATGCCTTCCTCTAAGTTTCTCTATGTCTCTTTATCTCTTACCCAGTTCATTTTGGATCGAAAAAAACACTGAGGAAGCGAAACAATGGAAGAATCGAGTTTACATTCTCGTGGATATATTTCTTCTGATGATGACTAAAGCATGAGGTATGAACCCTTATTCTAATCAATATTGTTCGTATACTGTTATTCGAATTTGGAACTGATATTCATGTTCTCTATGCATTCCCAGATCAAACGGTTTATATTTTATTTTTAAACTATTTAGAAAACAAAAAAAAAACAAAAAAATGATATTACATGGTCTGAATGTTTGGATTTCAACAAAATTTAACAAAATTTAAGAGTTTAGAGTTTAACTTCAAATAACATTTGACGTTGTTGTTATATTGGTAAAATTTGTTACCTTTCTGATATAGATTTTGTTGAAGTGAAACCTTAATTCATGTTCATTCAGATTTCCATTTTGAACATAGGGCTACATAATATACGAAATTAGGGTTTCACTTGTTAAACATTAGAAATTGATGTTCATTCAGATTTCCGTTTTATATTGGTTTAATAATTATGAATATCATCCATGATGACGCAATGGAAATAATTAAGAGATTGGTAGCTGAGACTGAGTATTTTTCTACTAAGGGAAAGAAAAAGAAAGCTGACAAGAAATGTCGTACCAGTGACATACCGACTGCAAAAAATGCAAATATCGTTGTTGTTTCCACGAATAATGAAAGAATTATTCTTCATCGTATTAAGGAAGAACCGGTTGATAACACTAAGGAAACTACATGTAACATTGAGGTTGTGAAAACATCATGAATGAAAAAGTTGATAATGTTGGAGATAGGGCTGCAACGACAAAAAAGGATGCAAAAAAGAAACATATTGGTATATATTGGGGGTCAAGAAAGGAAAATATAAAGTTGTTGGGGACGTAAGGGTCTTGAATGGATCGAAGAAGAAATCTATCAAGAAATTTGTGGCTAATGAAGCAAAACATAAAGTTGTTGGCGAAGCAAGGCTATCAAATAGATTGAAGAAGAAGTATCATGAGAAGTCAATGGCTAAAGACGGAAAACAAAAAGCTGTTGCGAAAGCAAGGTTCTCAAATAAAATCAAGGAGGAATGGTCAATGGGGACTATGCGGTATACTTGGAAGAGTCAGATAAGAAATGCAAAAAATGGTGCAAATAATGTTATGGTAAGCATACATCGTATATCATATATTTCGTTATTGGCCAAAGAGTATATATCTTATGTTGTTTTCAATTCTATTATATGCCGCATTTTCTCAAGACAATAGCTAAAAGATGCCTTTGAATTACGCAAAATGAAATCAAACTTATTGATGTTGCGGAAAAAAATTCAAATATCAAGTTCATACAGCAAGAAGGAACAAGGAACCAAGCATGTACGAAAAATACATGGCATTGGATTGGTACGAATTTTCTCATAGTAAAAACCTCTGGCATGGTGATACGTTTGTTTAGAGTATGTTGCGGTTTTCTCTTAACATGTAAGTGAAGGTGGAAAGTAGTTGATGGGGTTATTTTCTTGGTATGAATGTTTTGTGTTAGGTCTAACTTTATATATGTATGTTTTGGATGTTATGTTGGAATCTCTTTTGGATCTCTATGTAGTAATTTGAATTTATAATATTACATATTTATATTGTAAACTTGGTACTGCTAATTTATAATCTTTTTTGTTTATTTGATTTTATATATTTGTAATTAATATGTCACATTATAGACAATCAAACACATTTATTTTGTACAACAACTAAACAATAGAATTGCATGTAATACATTTTATTATTATAGTACCCGTAAATCTATTACTATATACATTCACATCATTATAAAAGTCTAAACATGTCATACAAATACTATTATAAAAAAAAAACTTAATATCACTATAACTACACAAATGAAAAATATTTTATATAAAAACTAATATAAAGTTTAAAGTATATGTCATGATTATTAATCAAAATATATCATATTTATGGTTATATTTTTTGTTGAACATAAATAGCGTATTAATATTACAATATTTTGTACTTAATTAGTAGTCCATATTATAATAATCATAAAATAAGAATAAAATGAAATTTTCTATTTCATTTATTATTGGACCAGTGCAAAACGGATATGCCCAACTTTAGAGTTATATATGTGCTATAATATGTTAGGGTTTAGGGTCTGACTGCATTAACTTATCTCTCATTTTTCCAATGGTGAAGTTTGGCGAATACTTTCAACCATCTTCTTCCAGTAGGTATGTTGCAAGCACAAGTAATTTTTATACAAATTTTCTTTTCTCAATCCTGAATCATGTCAATTATATAAAGTGCAATGATGTTTTTGTTGAATATTTTAGTTTTTCATTTCTTTGCAATAGCCCAGAGGAAGACATGAATCAATTTGTGCGTAGGACAATGCAAAAGTTTTAAGAAGAGCTTGACAAAAAGGTTGAATCTCTAATAAAAGATGATTTTCTTGATGAGTCTTACAGAACGACTGATAGTAGCAATGAGGTAACATGTAAGATCAAAATAATATAATCTAATATGTTAGGACAAGATGGAATGGTATGCAAATATAACACGCATTATACATCACCTTTTCTTCTAATTAATGATTAAATTTGATACTGCAAACTACTTTTTCATATTTTGTAGTATATTCCAAAGGATGTTTCAATAAAATGTTTCGGTAAAGACCAAGATTCAATAAAGATGGTAGACCTATAAGTTAGCAAAGGTTATAACTCTGTAATTCATAGGGCTGGAAGGGATGACGTTGAGATAAAAATTGGACACGAATGATACAAATATATAAGAGAGAATATCTTGAAATCGGGAGATCTGTTGTTATTTAGCATGACTCCCTTATCGAACACAATGTTCGTGCATTTAGTGAAACATTGATGTTGAGGAATTTCCACTGGTTCAGGTATATATATATATATATATATATATATATATATATATATATATATATATATATATATATATATATATATATATATATATATATATATATATATATATATATATATATATATATATATATATATATATATATATATATATATATATATATATATATATATATATATATATATATATATATATATATATATATATATATATATATATATATATATATATATATTAAGTTGTGGTTCGAAACGATGATGATATGTAATGAAGTAGTGGTTAAATATTGTTTTAATGTATGAAGTTATAAGTTATGTAATCAATATATTCTTGAAATTTATGTTGAAATGTCTGTTGAATAACACTCATGGTTACACGTGTGTTATATGTTCTGTATTAAGTTAAGAGCTTAAATTCTCAATTGATGTCCTTTAGTTATTCTATTTTTTTCAGATCAATGTATGCTTATGTTTTTTGTGTTATGCTTACCAGAGGGTTTTATTACAATTTTACTTTACAAAAATATTGTTGAAAACGATAAAATAAAACATATGTGACAGATTTAAATATAGATGTTGAAATCAATCAAATTTGGATACAATAAAACAATAATAATACATTAAAACATAAATAAACTAAAAACTATGTCAGTCAAATATTACACATTTTCAAAAACTTCTTTGAAAACAACATTGGTGGTAGCGTGCAACTCTTAATTCTCCTTGTCGAGAATTAATATCCTAAGGTCCCTTTTGCTTTTACCTCTTGATATTGCAACATACAATTGACCATGACTAAATACACTCCTAGGCAAATATAATCTGACATTATCCAAAGACTAGCCTCGAGATTTGTTAATTCTCATATCATAAGAGATGATTATCAGAAACTGCCTTCTTGTTAGCTTAAAAGGCCATGGGGACTGTGTAGAAGTGATATCCATTATTGAAATGTAAATTAAACTTTCAATTTCTAAACATAATCTTTGCTTCAATAACATGGTCTGCCAATATTGTAACAATAAGTATTGTACAATTGCATAATCCTTCAGATTGATAAATACTTCTTAGAAGCATAAT
The DNA here is from genome assembly GCA_963859935.3 of Lathyrus sativus. NCBI lineage: Eukaryota > Viridiplantae > Streptophyta > Magnoliopsida > Fabales > Fabaceae > Lathyrus > Lathyrus sativus. The sequence continues at coordinate 496,071,443 of OZ012739.1, read as the reverse complement.
CGGTGTACCTACTTTTAATTTAATCTTGTGATATGGAAGACCATATGTTGTAAGTGTATTCTAAAGTTTAGTAGTTAGTATATCAAATGCTTCATTGGCATCAACATCCATTCTACCAACTGAATCACTACTAAAATATTCATTCTCATCTCCTACATTTGTACGTAAGATACATAAATACCGTATATAACATGCATTTACATTATGTACTGATATATAAATAAACAGTTTGAAAAAGATAATTAAATCACCTAGAATTAATTCTAACACATACTGATTGATTACATCACTTGTTTCTAATGTTCTAGCTAAAATTGCTCTACCCTGAAGAAATTATGAGTTTTTATAGTTATGAAAAAAAGTTTGGATATGTGAATTGAACAATGGCTTTGAGGGGATCGTCAAAATTTGTGATTAACATATCCTTTGGAATATCAATATCTGCATAGTCATCATTGGGCTCAGCAAATTTTCCATCTCCAACTTGTAATATCCAATTTGAAAATTGCTCTAATTCATAAGCAGTGGAACGAATGGTGGATTACTGAAGACACATGTTCTTGGTAAGTCAAAAAGTCGTGCAATGATCCCATGTGTATGAAGAATTAATAGTGGCATGAATGATATCGAAACGACTACCCCTTGGGATAACAGGAAGGATTTGTCGAAAATCGCCGCCCAAAACAACCACCTTTCTTCCAAATATTGTGTTGTAAGTCTTTGTTTCTGACATAATGTTATTAAGTGTTTTATCCAAAGCTTCAAAAAAATATGTATTGGTCATTGGAGCTTTATCCCAAATAATCAACTTTGTCAACTACAACATATCAACATGATCAATATTCTTTTTTATATCACTTGTAAACGACTTCATTGTTAGTATTGGAATTTTGAACATGGAATGAGTTGTTCGACCTCCAGCTAGAAATCCCCCTTATTTGTACCCAACTACGGTTATCAACACCCTTAACCTCAAACAAAGAGAAAAATAGGCCAGTGGTGGGGGTGATTTTTAAATCCTCACAAACTCTTTCAAAGGCCTTTATAAAAAACCCAACTATTGGGGCAAAGTTGAGAAAGGGCTATGTTCACGGTTTGTAAAACATCCTCTTCAAAATTGGAAAGGAGTATCTGAATGCTGAAGTCGTCTAAAACCCCAGCATAAAAATAGAAAAAATCTTCCTTGACACTTTTAGGACGGAGTATACAAACTCGTTCTTTGGGAATACATGATTCCAAGACAACATCATCCTCGGACCCTGTTGAAGATATTTGCTTTTTGGATCGAAGTTTTACGATTTCTATATCATCAAAGACGCTATTCTTATAGTTCATGATTTCGAGATTGAAGAGAGCAGCGGTCGTCATCAAAGTCTCTACAAAACCTGAGGAAGATGAGTCAGGGTCAAAATCATTTTTAGAAGTGAGAATATCACCCTAAACTTCATTTATAACTCGTCTATACTCTTCTGGTCCTAAAGGGTCTTCCATTTCTCACATGCATTGCTCCCACAACTCCTTTTTCTCCACGACACTCATACGAACGACACTACCACTACCCTCATCGCCCCGTTCCCCAAAGACGATCATTCTTTCTAAAAAGCAAGTAGAAGAATAAGATAAATCAAGAAGGGTAAGGAAATACCTGTGAGTAATAAGAATTTGGAAATTTAAATAGGAGTTTAATCGTTAAAAAAGATAATGCAAAGCCGAAATGAGAAGAGTGAGAGAGGAAAGAAAGGCTTTTAAAGGACTCAGCACCCAAGGATAGCTAAGGAGTAGCCATTAAAGGTCATCATTACACTGGAGAAAATGAAAAGACACGACCCTCCAAGAAATTCATGACACGTAAGGATCTGAGAAGGAAAGCCGGCCTATAGCACGACATCAGTAAAATATATCCATGCTCATGTTACTGCCAAGGATTGTACCATGGTAAACGAATATAGTACTCGGGGGGCTTATGTACTTGCCAAATATATTTTAAGTCGAGTTGTGTAGCCGAACAAGGTTAAGCATGAACTATACTACGATAGCAAGAAAGGTCGAGCAATGCATAGAGCTAGGCAAGTATCTCCTATAACCTGGACCGGTCACGTAACCCGGCTCCCATCAACCGAGATACTAGGAAGTCGAGTACAAACCCCATCAACCCGGTACTTACGATGAACACGAGCTCAACTGGCATGCCAACAGTTGTAACGGTGACGACACATCAATACAGACGTTACCAGAGCTTCAAAGCCTACATTCATGAAGGAGAGTTACAACAATGATGGCCATGTAACGTCAGAAGGTCAAGAGACATCTCTTAATGACATATCTTAATGGAATACTATAAAAGGGGATTCCACATGAGGTTTAAGCAAGACACAATAATCTTGAGACAATACACAACACAAGTGTAGCTCTCAAATCTCCAAATATCTCTCACAATATAGACAACGTAGTTCTTCTTGTCCAGGACAAGGGAAATTAACACTTTTGGTGTATCTAACCATTTTTGGATAAAACAGTAATAATTATTGATAGTGGGATGTTTTTTTTTTAATTTTCATTTCTTATTTGAAAAGTCATTACCGATGATTCATGTGTTATAAGCTTTTCATTTCAGGCTTGGATCCTCCAGCACTTCTCGCGCATCTTTGGTTGGGTGAGTGTACCTTAGTATGTTGAGGATATGTCGCGTGCTATTGCTTTTAACCCGCTCAGAAGAAACCATGCGACCGAGCCTTACATAGTCTATCTTGATCATTTGATTGTTGAGGACATGCACTTCAACAACTTTGTTAATCATCGCCGAACACAACCATTTGATGAGATAGTGTTATATTCTAGATGGTTGGCTTGTGGATTGCATCTCACTGCTCTTTATCTGCCCGAGTGCGTCATGTGGAAGTTCGGCTACGTTCAAATCGTTCACAGACACCTTGTTGTCTTTGCTCCTCCTGTCTTGACACGTAGACAAATAGATGACATGTTTGATGATTATAGTCATCTGGTACTAGAGGAGGCATGGGCTATCATAGATGAGAGCGACCAGAGTTACATCGAAGGGTACATCAGATGGTTCTTCAGGGTGTCACATCCGTACATGTTGCATGTTGCTATAGGAGATTCGTCGAGACCAACACATCAGGAGATACTAGAGGAGGAACATGCTCATCTAGATCATACTGATTATGTCTTGCCTAGGTGTCGTCGCATAGTGGAGTTTGTGTGGGAAGACATTGACGAGGGCATCTTTCCTGATGGATCTAGTGTCAGGCAAGTTCTAGATGCCATCATGGCAGAGGCATGTGAGGCATTGTTGTATCGAAGACATAGCCGAAGGATGAGGGGATTGATGGCCGAGGAGGTAGAGCAGACAAAGGAGATAGATGGGTTGTTGTCAGACACACACAATAGTAGTCTCTTGTTATTTTGTTGTAGTACTATACTTTGTATTTTATTTTGACGGTCTTACTACATTTTGGATCTTGATTATACGATATTTTCTACATATATTGCTATTTTATTTTCGTCACACACAATAGTAGTCTCTTATTATTTTGTACGTCTATTTCTTTTTGGGTCGTGCTTTATACTTCATCTGAACACAAATAAACAACTTATAACATTAAATATCTGTTTTGCTATATTCTGGAGATGTTTCTCCGGAATATTCATGGAGATGCATCTTTAGTACATTTCAAAAATAAATAGCATGACTTCTCAGTAGATTTATTGAATGTTTAAAATTGTTCCGAATATATATTTTCGAAAATATTTCATCATTTATTCAGAAATAAGTACGTCCGAAAATATATTTTCGAAAACTAAAAATAATTAAATAATTTCATATACTGATTAAGAAATATCTAGAGTACATCAAAAAATTCTAAAAAAAAAAAACTTAGTCTATAAATAAATGAAATGGTTGACGTGTGAAAATCATTTGAAGAAATATATGAGGAATAACTCTTATAAACTTATTTTAAGAAGAATTAGTCAATCCCTTTTCAACCGTTAATTGCATATGATTTTGTAAAAAAAAAAAATAGTAAAAATAAAAAATAAAAATAAAAACACTTAAAATCTATTAAGATGTAGTATACGACAAACTTTATGACCGGAAATTTTAAACCTGTCAATGTAACGTGCTCTTTGTCACCGTTCAAGTTTAAGGGAATGGCTTTGTGACTTTAGTGTAGCCGGTAACTTTGTAACTTTAGTTAACATGACGAAAGAACGAATAATTAATGTATTATATAAATGTTATACCAAAGTTACAATATGCTAAAGTCATTGCATTCTTGTCCTAAAGTTTAAACTCTCGTGAGTTAGGCCATGAAAATCAATTTTAAGACTTGAAGTTGAATTCATGAAAATTAAGCAACAAATTCATATCTAATTCAAATAATTTTATTTTTATTTTTAATTTTAGTATTCAAGTCAGAGCAAAACTCTCTATCCCATGAATTATCTGCATCGAATGAAATTCAAACCTAAAATTTTGAAAAGAACACCCTCTCAGAACCTAAGTTTTCACCAGCAATCCAATCAATCGTTCATCCAATTCAAATGATTAATCTTTGCATTTGAAGGCATATGATAACCATTTAACTCAACAAACCTAAAGTTGTTTACCAACCTTTATAACACCTATGAACCTAACAACATTCTATACAAATAAATTTCAGAATATTCAAACAAATTCATATTTCTTCATACCATTAAATAATGGTATGTTTGACAAAGTCTCCTCTTGACAGCATATAAATACTCCAAAGCTTCATAAACTTGTTTGACCAAAATATCTAATCTAATCACACAAACTCTTCATCTCAACATCAATCTATTTCAATAAGTAATATACAACAAGATTTTGCTTCATAAATTGATATCTTAATTACAATTTGTTGAAAATACTAGCATCACAGAACTAAGAAAAGTGATTTTCTTGGTCTAAAATTCCAAGAAACTTCTCTCCCAAGCAAAATGATGAAATGACAATAATTTTTTTTTACCAGACTCTATTCACATTTGCGGTCCGGATTTTGCTGTATATGTACATATTTTCTTATTTAGCGAAATAATATCGGATAAACCACTGATCTAACAAGTGGTTGATGCGTAGTGTGCGTGAGTGTGGTAAATTTCAGAGTACTGAGTTCGATTTCTACTCGTTCAAAAGAAAATCAAATCAGGTATTCGTAATACATTAGGAAAAGTGCGTCGGGGTTATCTTTGGGAAGCTTGTTGATATAGAGGTAAAACCGCAACAAATCTTCTTTAGAAACTGTTTCAGCATCGACAACATCTTCATCGCAAGTTAATACCCATAGATCTTCTGAATTAACCCTCCTCAAACTACCGCGACAAAAAGGACACGACTCGGACTTTCTGTTCCTGAAAATCGAACAAGTCCAGCACAAGAAGATTGTCAAACTGTCAGAAATGTTTATGTCAGGCGATAAGCTCAAATAAGTGAATCGAAACATGCTCGATAAAGAATGCACACGAATGTGAGTAATTACCACTTGCGGTAGCATTTGATGCACATGGCGTGACAGCAATTAGGCAAAACCATTTTGGTACAAGGCTCTAAGCAAATCCCACATTCATCTTCTCTTTGTAAATCAACATCGGTTAGTTTCCCATCTCCCTCAATCACCTTCTGGCCACAAACCAAACCTTCAAAACCCGTGTTCATTTCTTCACAAGTCTCCAACTTGTCGTCGAAGCTACCATGAAGCCGCTGAAGAGACGGCAATATAACCGCTGAAAGTTCAAATTTTTTCAATGACAAAAATCCAAAATAAACAATAATCAGTCAATGTAGTGCAGCCATAAAAGATAATACATTTTAGGATAAGAAAAAAAGTTGTTTATACAAAATTGCAAGTCAAATTTAATCCACACATACCATAAAAATCCTTAATGGTTGCTTTCCTTCCACGACTAGACAAGATTGATCTACCATCATTTGGTTCCTAATATGTTAAAACAAGATAGGATCAAAAACAAAAGAACAATCATTTATCGTCATAGCCGTCTTTGAAAGCTGTGCAATGCAGACATGTACGGACTATTACCCAAGATTCAAAATTTGACACATTTAAACCTTAGCTAAAAACGACCTCAAAATATATTTTAGGTTAAAAGGATTCGCCACACTTTAATAGTGATTAACCTATCTAGAGTCTCCGAAAACTTAAGATGATCATGATTATAGTCTATGATAAGTCTTTTTTTGTTTTGAATATGTTAAAATCAAACAGAAAAACTACAAGACAAGACAAATTATATAGAATCAAGAGGTAAGAAAGAAACAAATGAACTCACTTTGTATATAAGTATGTGGAAGAGGTTGAGATAACTATGCAAAAAGCCAGCACAAGACCAATCCATCCATTGAAGAAACAACAAAACAAGAGGAGCCAATTGATTACAAACCAATTTCATTTTAATAAGATTTCCTCCCTTTGCTCTTGGAATTTCAGCAGCCCTAGAAACCACAATCACAAACCCATTATTTAAATTCAATTTTCACACCTCAAAAAAGCAAAAGTTGAAAAATTGATAAAACTTACAAAGAATTAGCTTGTTGTATATCAGCCTCAAGAATTTGAAGGGAGTCATGATAAGGTAACCTAGAAAGGTAGTATGGCATCATTGCCATAACTCAGAGGAAAGTTGAATTGAAGCAGAAGAGAATCAACTAAGGCAAAGCTAAAAATCAAAACTTTATGTGAAATTGGTGAAGATGATGAGGTTTTTTGATGACCCTTTATTGAAATTGGAAAGAAAAGCGAAAAGGAAGAAAAGGGTGATGGATTTTTGGGTGAAGAGAAGTAAAGGTGTTAGCTTTTTTGGTTGAAAGTTTGAAGCTTTAAGAGGTGAGTTGATTAATCGATTAATTATGAATGAAATGAAATGGATATTATTATTTAGAGGATGAAATGAGTGTGGTTGGGTTTTGGTTTAAGAGGGTGGGTGAGGTAAGGAATGCCGTAAGAAAAAAGATGCGTCAAATTAAGAGTATTGATTGATGAGACCTACGACATTAGGAAACATAAGATATATGCGATAAAAGACAATAGCTTATGTATATGTTATGTTACGAAATGAGACTTCACCTTTTATTTTTCCATTTTTTTCACACACAAAAATAAGTATATAAAATCTATATTTTTCTTCTCTTTCCTCATGGCTCATCATCCCACTAGTGCCATTATCTTAGTGGGTTTTTATATTCCCTATTTTGTTGTATATTGGTTTCACTTGCTTTTCAATTTTGAATATTGGTAAAATATAATCATGGTGCCAAATAAAAAGTTCTTTTCAATAAAACAAAATCTTCAATTTTGAATATTGGTAAAATATAATCATGGTGCCAAATAAAAAGTTCTTTTCAATAAAACAAAATCTTGAGATAATGTATAGACTCACTTAATACATTAATTCTTTGCATTTAGTAGAAAGATATTTTTTTCTTCTGATTTAATCACTCCATCTCACTTGTTTCGTGTTTAAGCATTGGTTGATCAGATTGTCTTTGATAAGACTTAAATATTTTGGTTCATCAACTCTCTAACTTGTACATACAAAAAATATATTTGAACATTAAAATGGCGGAGTCACGTGACAAGCATGTGATATGGTCAAGTCTAATACTTCTTTTTATTGTGTTTTATGGAAGAATGTGCCAATTAGGTGAGTAAACAAAAGATCTCAAATTTTGAAGTCAGGGATGAGCTGCCGTAATATAATTCAAGTTAGTTACTTGAAGTCAGTAGATGTGGCAAATTTGTATCGAATTTCTCATGTTGAATCATCGAAGGAGGCATGGCATATTCTTGCCTAGTATTATGAAGGTGGTGATAAGGTTAAAGTTGTCAAGTTGCAGGCACTGCGAAGGCAGTATGAGTCACTTTGATCACATTATCGTGGCCATTCAAGAAGCTAACAATCTTGCAACCTTAAAATTGGGAGATTTGGTTGGTTCGTGGAGACACATAAGTTATGGATTGTCGAGAGGAAAATGATTCAAGATTCGATACAAGCAATGTAGGCCTAGACAAGGAAGAAGAATGGTGGTTCCAATAATTTCAAGGGCAAATGAAACAAGAATTATAGCAAGAAGTCTTGGGTGAACCCTAAAAAACATAAGGCTGGTGAAAGGGATTTTGAATCCTCAAAAAGAGGAGAAGAAACCTCATATCAAAAAGAAAAACTGGAGATAATAGTTTGTTGCAAGCAGAATGTACTGGCAACATAGTTATTCAAAGGAGTAATTGAGCAAAAGTTATGATCAAAGATGTACTCAATGTACCCAACATGAAGTACAACCTGCTAAGTGTTGGACAACTGGTTAAAAACGTTTATCAATGGTTATGAAATATGGAGCCTTAAAATTGTTTGAAACCCAAAATAATTTGGTCTTAAAATCTCATATGTCGAAGAATAGCACATTCAAGACCATGATCAGTTCAACTGAGGTACAATTCTTGAAAATAGTTGTCGACCACAGGCATAATTGGTTGTGGCATTTGAATATTAGGTTACTCAATCAACTAAGTACTAAAGAAATTCTAACTGGTACACCAAGTCTTGTGATGCCTGACAAACACTGTGAAGGTTACTTAATAGGGAAGCAATCCAAGAAGTCTTTTGTTTCAAATATGCCAATGAAATCCTCCTGTATACTAGAAGTAGTACATTCAGATGTATTTTCCCCATTTGAGGATCACACCAAAGGTGGAAACAAGTATTTTATCTCATTTATTGATGAGTACAATCAAATTTTTTGGATCTATGTGATCAGGTGCAAAGATGAAGTATTTTCAATCTTTAAGAGATTGAAAATGCTTGTCAAAAACCAGAGTGAAAATAAGATTAGAGTTCTACGATACATGGAGGTGACAAATACACATCCAATATATTTAAAGAGTTATGTGCAGAACATGGTATTGATCATGAGGTAACTACTCCTTACACGACTCAATATAATGGAATAACAAAAAGAAGAAACATGACCATATTAGATATGGCTAGATGCATGTTAAAATAAAAGAACTTGCCAAAATCCTTATGGGGTGAAGTAGTCACTACTGCTGTTTATATTTTGAATGGGTTCCCTACCGAGAAACTAAAGAACAAGGTTCCTGAAGAAGTATGGAGTGGCAAACGACCATCAGCGAGTCATTTAAGGTGTTTGGCTCTATTTGCTACAAGCATATTCTTGATGTTATGAGAAGGAAACTTGATGATAAGAGTGAACATATGATTCTGGTAGGATATCATAAGACTGAAATATACAGGCTATTCAATCCAATCAATGATAGTATCATGATGAGTCGAGACATTGTGATTGATGAGAACTGTGTCTGGGATTAGAATTCAGGCTATGCAACTAATAAATCATTCATGAGTTATGGCATTGACGAAGAAGTATTGAGCACAAATAAATTCTAGTTAATGACATTTCAGTCAAAGTCGAAGCAGACAATAAGGAGGGTGTGGCTAGCACAGGCCAAAGACCTCAAATAACCAGAGTTCTCCCAACAAGGCTTTAAGACTGTGAAGTGGTTGGTGATAACGAAGTCACACCATAGGGAGATTTGGTTCATTTCATTTTACTTGCAGGTGTTGAACCAATCAACTATAGTGAGGCCTTAAAGAATGAACACTAGAAGGAAACTATGGTCGAAAAGTTACAAGGGACCAAATGAAACAAAACATGGGAGCTAGCCGAATTGCCAAAACACACAAAAGTGATCAAAGTAAAGTGTGTTCAAGCTAAAGCACAATCCTGATGGGTCGATTGCAAGATATAAGGCAAGATTAGTAACTCAAAGTTTTCTTTAGAGAGAAGAACTCGACTACTCCAAAGTAAATACACCAGCAACAAGATTGGAGATTATCAGATTGGTGGTAACCTTGGCATATAAGCAAGGCTGGTAGACATTTCACTTAGATGTGAAATCAACATTTTTGAATGGTCCCCTAGATGAAGTCGTGTATGTTACACAACCTATTTGGTTTGTGATACAGAAGGATGTAAGGAAAGTGTACAAGCTTCACAAATCCCTTTATGGTCTCAAACAGGCACTTAGGGCATGGAACAAGAAAATTGACTCATACTTAGTCGAATTGGAATTCATGGAATGCCGGCCTGAGTATGGTGTCTATGTATAGGTCATGGCACATGATATAACCATCATCTGCTTATATGTTGATGACTTACTAGTAATTGGAAATAGCTTGGAGAACTTATTAAAGTTCAAAGAGCTGATGAAGAGGGAATTTGAAATGTCAGATATGGGAAACTTGTCGTATTTCCTAGGCATGGAATTTCAAATTACCAATAAAAGTATGACACTGCATCAAAGGAAGTATGTTAAAGAAATACTCAATAGATTTATGATGGATGATTCGAATCGTGCATCCTCACGTATCGAACATAATCTGAAACTAGAGAAGCATGGAGAGGAGGACGAGGCTGATGTCACTTTGTTCAAACAAATTGTAGGATCTCTGAGGTATGTGTGCAATAGCAGACCTGATATAGGTTTTTCAGTCAGATTGGTAAGTAGATATATAGATGAACCAAAGTGTCACACATGAAGGTTGCACGAAGAATCCTAAGATACCAAAAAGGATCAATAAACTGTAGAATCCTGTTTCCACGAGATTATGAAATCAAAATCTATGATTAATTGTTATTGAGATGCTGGTTGGTGTGGAGATAAGAAAGACCGAAGAAGCAAAATTGGTTATTTCTTTCAAGTATTTGGTGCCCCAATCTCATGGTGCTCGAGAAAGAAACCTATGGTGGCATTATCTTCGCATGCGGCTGAGTATATAGAAAGATCCTATGTTGCTTGTGAAGCAATCTGAATCATATGTTTGTTGGATAAGATAGAGATCAAAGTTAAGAAACCTCTGGTGTTGCAGATTGACAACAAGTCAGCCATTAATCTTACTGAGAATACAATTATGCATGGAAGGAGTAGACACATTGAAGTTAGATTTTCCTTCTTGAGGTAGAAGGTAAATCAAGATGAACTTAAAGTAAGACATTACTCGAGTGAAGCATAGTTGTCTGACATTTTCACCAAAGGACTAAAGATCGACAAATTCCTGACTTTGAGAAAGAAATTAAGAATAGTTCAGATCGATTATGATTAGTTGTGTTTGACAACTTGGATTATAAGGGGGTATGTTGTGATATAATCCAAGTTAGTTGCTTGGTTAACAAGTTAGTCAGTTTGTTATGCTAGCTACTTGGGTTACAAGTAGTTTATTATTTCTCTCTCTCTCTCTCTCTCTCTCTCTCTCTCTCTCTCTCTCTCTCTCTCTCTCTCTCTCTCTCTCTCTCTCTCTCTCTCTCTCTCTCTCTCTCTCGACATTATGCATGGCAAGAAAACCCAGGCTTGCCCAGGTACGACCCGAAATTAACAGGGGAAACCCAATTTGATTGGGTGCAGGAAAAATCCAATTTGTAATTGAGGGTGCGGGTGCGAGGGAGGGGGGATGCTACTACCTGCCCCGCACCCACCCCCGCCCCGCCCGGTCTTATGGTATTTACTTTAATACCCATATTTAATTTATTTTATTACACATTTATTCATTTTTGGAGAAATAATTAAAAATCCTCATTAGTCATTTTTCATAATTCACTCAAACTCTCATCTTTAGAAACAAGTTTATTATTAAAATGGTCAAGTTTTTAGTAAAATTATTTAATTTTATTACTATTTAAATGAAATCATTTTTTTTACGAGTGGGAGCGGTTGCGGTTGCGGGAAAACCCATTTTCATCGGGGGCGGGTTTGGGTAGTAAATTTTCACCTCCGACTAAGTTTAGGGGCGAAAACGGATCTGTAACAGAGAAGCGGATGCGAGTGCGGATACGGGACTAGCTAAACCCGCTCCCACCCCGTTACCATGCCTAATAGACATTAAAATCAATCTTTTTTATGACTAATTTTTATGTAACCGCGCTTATAAATACTCCAGCTAGGTATATAGATAATATATTTACTTTTTACATGTCAAAATGGAGTAAGGTATTTTGTGCTCTCTTATTATTGTACTCACAAAAAAAACTTAAGAATTTTTTTTGAATGTAAAGACATCACCACAAAGACTTTTGGCATATCAACTACGTTCACATCACAACAATCATATATATACCACCCTTGGCAAACTATATAAAGTTATAACATTATGAAAGATTTAAAAAAAAAGAAAAAAAGACTACATTTAAGTAGGGGTGTGCAGAACCCAATCCCACCCGAAGACCCGTCACAACCCAATTGTTTCGGGTTAGTCTTTTTTCCATCTCATGTAAAAAAAAATGACTGTCCAAAAATGAACCCAGTATCAGGTGCGGCGGGTTCGGGTTGACCCTCGGGTTATCCAATCCGTCCTAATATTATGAATGCACATGTGGTACTATTTCTTTATTTAATTTATTGGTATATTTAAATTATTTCAAATTTCCAATAGACTTTACCACTTTTCACCTCATAATTTAATATATGGACTAAGTAACTACTAAGTACACATCTTCCCACTTTCCAACTTTCACACTTTTCTAGTTCTCTTACATCATATTTTTTATTTTACATCTTTTTACTATGTTTTAGGGAAAATAAAAAGGTGATGACATATATAAAATTACATCATGTTTTTTATTTTAAAAATTGACTTTATATGTATTCATTATTTTTCATTCATACTAATGATTTTATTCATATTTCTTATTTAAATGAATTATTTAAAATACTATAATAAATTTCTTAAGTCACTACAAAAATTTTCTCCATATATTTCAGGTCAACCTGATATCGTCTTACATTAACCCGGTCTAAACTAACTTATATATTATCGGATTTTTTTTTACAGATTTAAGTACGGGTTAAGGTCATTAAAATAGTCCGATTAAAATTTAGGATAGAATTAAAGTTAATCATAACTCATTCCGACCCGTTTCTTGCTCACCCCTACATTTAAGAACGTAGATGGAGATAAAAAGATGCATGTATATGATGTATGAAATATTATTCATTTATTTATTATGTTTTCATATAGTTTAGAATTATAATATTTGCTTATTATTTTTAGTATTTATTGATTGATAGATTATGTTATTTATATAGTTTAACCTTTGAATTTTTTTAGTACCGGTTACTTTAATTCCATGTACTATGGTCAAAGTGTTGATCACTTGTTTTGTCTCAATTTTCCTATATGAAAAAAATTAATGTTTATTAGATTTTATATTTTCAATGTAGATTTTTCTGTCTCAATTTTGCCATAGGAATGATATCAGACACAATTAAAAAATTATTTAAATTTTATTTATTAAAATTATTTAGATATGATACATACTTAATTACAATAAATAGCTTTCTCTATTTAGATGAACAAAATAGTTAGATAACTAATCTTAACTAATTGCGTGCTATAAATAGAATAAACTAACAAATTTAGTAACCAACTAATAAATCTATACAAAACCTAACCAACAATTTGTTCAACAACTAACAAACTAATTTTGAGTTTAACATCGCCCTTCAAGATGGACTATATATATCACATACAATTAACTTGGACAAATTGAAAAAGAAAGATATAGATGAAGAGACTTTGTAAAAACATCAATTATTTGTGCACTATTGCTGACAAGAAGAAGATGAATGAGTTTGTCCTAAATTTTCTCAATATATTTGTTTTTTCATGGAAGGTTGGATTTGTTAAATATGCAATTCGTTGTTTTTAGAAAGATTGGATTTGATTTAAAAAGATTATATTAGATATTTTTGGACTTTTATAGTTTGAGATTTAGTTTGAGATGCAAGTTAACCTAAATATATAAATAGGGAGGAATCATTTTCATTGTAATAATCGAGTATGATAATCACGGTTTTGCAGTTGCAAAGTGATAATAAAATTCCACAGTTGTGGGCAGAGAGTTACTCTGCAGTTCATATTCATCTTCTTTAAATGTGTTCTTGATTTTGTTCATTGTCATTACATAACAATCTTGAGATCAAGATTGAGAAGAATTCACCATAGATCGTGATTGAATTCCAACATCTGATATCTAGAGCTCCGATTTTGATTCAAGGGAAGAACAACTGTGATGACGATGAATCACCTGAACTGTCATTTTCCAGCAAATCTTCCAATTCTCAAGAAAGATAATTATGAGAATTGGTGCAAGCAGATTAAGGTGGTTTTCTGTTATCAAGATCTTTGGGATCTTGTGAAGGAGAAATTATCACCGCTTGCAGAAACTGCGACAAATCAAGCGAAAGCAGCATATAAAGAATTGAATAAGAAAGATTATAAAGCTCTTTTTATAGTCCATCAATGTGTTGATCCAGATAACTTTAAAAAGGTTAGTGATGTACAATCAAATAAAAGATGCTTGGGAGATTCTTGAAAAATTGTTTGGAGGAGCAGAGAATGTGAAAGAGGTGAGATTACAAACTCACAAAAGGACTTATGAATTGCTTCAGATGGAAGCCAATGAAAGTATAACAAATTTCTTCACCAGAGTTACAAAGCTGGTGAATCAAATCAAGGTATGTAGAGAACTGTTGACATCAAGATCAGTTATGTCAAAGATCTTGAGGTCATTGGCTCTAAAATTCGACCACGTGGTAGTAGCCATAGAAGAGTCGAAAGACTTGTCAGTATTGACGAAGGAAGAGATTCAAGGGACACTTGAGTCTCATGAACAAAGGATGGCTGAAAGAGCTGCAGAAAAGTCGAAGAGTGATATGTCTTTGCAAGCGCAGTCAGAAAAAGAAAAGAAAGGCAAAGGAAGTTGGAATGACAACAAAGGTAGAGGAGGCTATAACAATTTGAGTGGTCAAAATCAACAAGAAAGAAACTGGTTGAATAAGAGAAAACCCTGGAACCAAGGCAAACTAAGAGGTGGTGTTGTAGGTAGAGGAAGAGGTGGTGGTCGAAAGTCTGACAAAATTTACATTCAATGTTTCAATTGTTAGAAGTATGGTCACTATTTTAGTGATTGTTCAGAACAGAAGAAGAATCAAGAAACTGATGCAAAGCTGGCGAAACATGAAAAAGAAGAGATGTTGTTGATGGTCACAACAATAGACGAAGAGAAATTCCAGGACCAGTTGTACTTGGACTCAAAATGTTCATCACACATGACTGAAAGGAAAGATTGGTTTGTCAACATGAAGCCCTCGTCGAAGAACATTGTGAAGTTTACAAATGACAACATTCTAATGTGTTATACATACCAGGCATGAAAAGTAACCTGCTCAGTATAGGACAATTTGTCGAAAAGAACTAAAGGTAGTTGTCAAAGACAAGATTATGAGAGTTATCGACGTAGGTGGTAGGTTGATCTTGAAGGCTCCAATGTCTCATAATAGGACCTTCAAGATTGAACTCAATGTGATGAAGCACAAGTTCCTAACAACTGCATCCAGCAGAGATGAGTAGTTATGGTATTTTTGACTAGGCCATCTCAACTTCAATGACATCAGAGAGCTAAAGAGAAGAAATATGGCTTCAGGATTACCTGAAATTGACATTTCAAGTGAAGTATGTGAAGTGTGTGTTCAGTCGAAACAATACAAGAATAACTTCAGCAAGGATGCAGGAAGGAAGTCGAAGGTAATTCTGGAATTCATATACTCTGATGTATGTGGTCCAATCTAGGTGGATTCAATTTCATGTAATAGATACTTTGTCACGTTCATAGATGATTACAATCGAAAGCCGTTGACATACCTCATTAAGAAGAAAAGTGATATGATTGAGGTATTTTCCAGATTCAAATCTATGGTCGAAAGACAAAGTGGTCGAAAGCTGAAAATTCTGAGGATTGATGGTGGTGGAGAGTATGTGTCGATAGAGTTCGATGCATTATGTGAAAAATAAGGGATTATGCATGAGGTGGTGCCACCCTACACTCCACAACAAAATGGAATTGCAAAAAGAAAGAACATAACCATCATGAGTATGGTGAGAAGTACGTTGAATGGAAAGCATCTACCCAAAGAACTATGGAGAGAAGCAGTTTCGACATCAACATACATATTAAACAGATGTCTAACGAAGAAGCTTGAAGAAATCACACCAGAAGAATGTTGGTCTGGTGTCAAACTTAGCCTCAGTCACTTGAAGGTGTTTGGATCTATAGCACATAAATATGTGCCAGATTAGTTGAGAAGGAAGCTTGATGACAAGTCGAATTAGATGATTTTGATAGGATATTATTTGACTAGAGGTTACAAGTTGTTTGACCCAGTGAATAAACAGGTAGTGATCAGTAGGGACGTGATCATAGACGAGCTTAAATAATGGGATTGGACTGAGAATGTCAAGAAGGATTCAATGAGAATCTCTTATGAAGAACCAGACACTAAATTCGAAAGAGAAGTTCGACAAGAAGAAGTCAGAGGTGATGCAGGCCCAAGCAGACTTCAACGGACAAGACACATGCTGCAAGGTTGCAAGAATGTGTGATTACACCAGATGATGGGTTTGATGAAGAGGGTAAACTGGTACATTATGGTTCATACGCAGATGTCGAACCAGTTAATGCAGTTGAGGCATTGAAAGATTAGAAGTGGGTGAAAGCAATGAATGAGGAGTTAGACTCCATCAAAGTCAACAACACTTGGTCACTTGTCGAATCACCTCAAGGAAAGAAGGAAATTGATGTGAAGTGGGTTTACAAGGTGAAGGTGAATTCTAAAAGAGAGGTAACTCGACACAAGGCGAGATTTGTGGCAAAAGGATTTCTATAGAAGGAAGAAATCGACTTCGACGAAGTGTTTGCATCTGTGGGTAGAATCGAAAAAATCAAGTTGATTGTTGGTCTAGAAAATTTGAACAATTGGCACACATGTCAGATAAACGTGAAATGTGTGTTTCTTAATGGCCCCTTAGAAGAAGAATTTTATGTCACACAACCATATGGGTTTGTGAAACAAGGCGAAGAAAGAAAGGTGTACATGTTGCATAAATCCCCGTATGGAGTTAAGCAAGCTCCAAGAGCTTGGAATAAGAAGTTCGTTAGCTTTCTAAGCGAAAAGGAATTTGTGAAGTGCACAACTGAGCATGAAGTATATGTAAGGAGAAGCAACAGTGAATTGTTTATACTATGTCTCTATGTCGAGACCTGTTAATAACAGGAAGTTGAAAGAAGGAGATCGAAGATTTCAAACATGACCTAAGTAAGGAGTTTGAAATGTCAAACTTGGGAAACCTCTCATATTTCCTTGGCATAAAATTCTACAAAACTAGTATAGGTTTGATGATGCACCAAATAAGATATGCAGGCGAAATACTCAAGAGATTTGAGATGCAAGATTGCAACCCAACTTCAACTTCAGCTGAGACCAGATTGCAACTGTCGAAGCAGTTAGATGAAGATGATGTAAACCCAACCCAATATAGAAGACTTATTAGGTCACTTTGATACCTTTGTGACACAAGGCCTGGCTTAGCATATAATGTGGGTATGGTAAGTAGATTCATGTAGAAGCCAAAGGTATCACACCTAGAAGAAACGAAGAGGATACTGAGGTATCTGAAAAGGACTCTCGACTATGGCATTTTATTTCCTGCAACTGATAAAAGAAAAGAATGTAATTTAGTGGGATACACTGATTTAAGTAGGTGTAGTGATGTTGTAGATAAAAAATCCACAACTGACTATGTGTTTATGTTAGATGGTGCACCAATTACTTGGAGTTCAAGAAAGGAGCCAATAATGGCATTGTCATCATGCGAAGTAGAATATATAGTTACTTCTCTTTATGTATGTCATGCAACCGGGATGGTGAACCTGGTCGAAGAGATCACAACGAAGAGTCATGGAGCAATTACCATGAAGATCGACAGCATGTCAGCTATCAACTTGGCAAAGAATCCAATAGCACACGGTCGAAGTAAGCACATCGAAATGAGGTTTCATTATCTTCGAGAACGCATAGCAGAAGGGAAGATGAACTTGGAACACTGCAGAACTGAGAATCAGATTGCAGATATCATGACGAAGGGAGTGCCAGTCAAAGTGTTCAAGAAGCTAAGGTCTATGATGAACTTGGATAGTTTAGACACAATGAATT
The DNA here is from genome assembly GCA_963859935.3 of Lathyrus sativus. Taxonomy (NCBI): domain Eukaryota; kingdom Viridiplantae; phylum Streptophyta; class Magnoliopsida; order Fabales; family Fabaceae; genus Lathyrus; species Lathyrus sativus. The sequence continues at coordinate 496,053,327 of OZ012739.1, read as the reverse complement.
AGGTGGCGTGTTAAATATGTAATTCGTTATTTTAGAAAGATTAGATTTGATTTAGAAAGATCATATTTGATTTAGAAATATTAGATTAGATATTTTTGGACTTTTATAGTTTGGGCTTTAACTTGAAATGCAAGTTAACCTAAATCTATAAATAGGGAGGAACCTCTTCCATTGTAATAATCAAGTTTGATAATCACGGTTTTGCAGTTGCAAAGTGATAATAAAATTTCACAATTATGGGTAGAGAGTTACTCTGCAGTTCATACTCGTCTTCTTTAAACGTGTTCTTGGTTTTGTTCATTGTCATTACATAACAATCTTGAGATCAATATTGAGAAGAATTCACCATATATTGTGGTTGAATTCCAACAGGATTATGAGCAAGAAATATGTCAAATTTTCTATCACAATAAATAGAAATGAGATCATTAATTGAAATTCCAATATCTTTAAGTAATTGATGTATCCATTGAATCTAACATGTCATGGAAGCAATGCCTGATATTCATCTTTAGTGGACGATCTGGACACAATGTTTTGCTTCTTAGATTCCAAGAAATCAATGAAGATCCAAGTAAGACACAATAACCTATGATGCATTTTCTTTCAAGACATTAGGATAAATCTGATTATGCTAATCCATGTAGTTTAAGTTGAGCATTGTTAGAGGAAAAAGATTCTCATGCTAGAAGAGGATTGCATATACCACAAAATATAAGCGGGTGCTACATAATAAGGAACAAGAGGCTTAAATATGAATTGACTCAGATGTTGAACTGAAAAGGACATGTCAGGTCATATGTTGGTAAGGCAAATCAATCTTCCAATGAGGCTTCTATAAGAGGTAGGACCTTTTAGAGGTGTGCCATCAATGAGAGAAATTTTTGTAGTTGGATATATAGTAATGGTAGACGGGTTAGCACTCAAGTAACCAATATCTTCAAGTAATTGAATGCTATACTTCCTTTAATTAACAATGATGCCTTTGTCTGACCTTGCAATTTTTAAGTCAGGAAAAAAATATCAATTTGCAAAGAAACTATGAGAATTAAGATCTTATAGAATGTATCCTTTTGTAGCATATTTGAATCTAAATAAAATGGTTTTATGACTTTATAATTGAAATTGGTGATATGAGTTTGTAATGCAGATGCATAACGCAAGCAACCAAATACTTTGAGATGAACAAAGGAAGGTGGTTATTTATATATTAGTTTTTGTATTTAAGTAATGGACTAGGTAATCTATTGATGATATGAACAACATGTTGAGTGATAAAATTTTACATAGACAAAGGAATATTAGAATTAAAAGAAATGGACTTAGCCATATTCAAAATGTATTGATATTTTATTTCCACCACACCATTTTGTTGTGGAGTCCTACCAAAATCTCTGATGAACTACACCTTTAGATTTAAAGAAATCACCCATAGAGAATTAAGTTTCATTGTCAGGCCTAAAACACTTTAAAGTGGTATGAAATTGGTTTTATATTTACACAACCAAGTTTATTAGATTTATATTGGTTTTATCTTTGGTTTTATGGAAAATTATCCATGTGAACCTGTAAAGTCATCAACCAAGGTAAGAAAGTACTTACGTCCCAAAAGAGAAACATTCAATAAGAGTTACCCATAAATAAAAATGCAAAAAATCAAAAGGTGTAGATAAACATAAATGTTAACTATAATAAAATTATCATTATCTTTCACAGCGACCTCCTCAAAAAGCTCAACAACCTTTTCAAATGTCAAAGCTTCCTTTGACATCTTCCTTCCAAGAGATATACTCTCGTGATACAAATACTTCTACTTCAGCACACTTTTCTCATAATGAAAAGACAAGGGAGGAATAAGAGCATTTGTGAGAATCTTTGTGCCTCTAATTTTTCTCTTGTACGCATGTACCACAAGAAAGTAAAAGTTTTCCATGTGATACAAGATGTGATGGTGTTTCTGCGTAAGCAGATGTTTCTAGTTGGTACTTATAGCAAGTTGCAGCCATACAAGTATGACTTGCTCAAAATGACCCGAAAGATCAACCATAATGTTTATGTGGTAGCTCTCTTGAATTTCATGAATATATCTAATATTTTTAATGTTAATGACATTCATGCATATCAAGCAGATGAGTTCTTTATAAAGAAGAGAACTCGGGGTCGAGTTCTTCAAAGGTGAAGGGTACTGATGTAGGAAGTTCGACTGCGCGTATCAAAGAAGATGTCGCGCGCCATAAAGGTTCGGGAGAATTTACACAAGTTTGACGTCCGATGTCAGAATGAATCTTATTATATCTTTCTGGATAAAGAATCGGCTCACGAGTCCAAATTCGTTTTAGGCTCGAAATAGCATCTTAATAAATTTCATAATTTTAGTAATTTCTGTTTTATTTTCCACAATTTTAACATGCTTTTAAATATTTTAAATATTAATTTATTTTTTTTGTAATTTAAACACTTTTAAGTGTATCAATAAAGTTATTTTTTATTATAATAAAATTCATTAGTTTAGACAAATTTTTCATTTAAAAACCTGTTTCAATTTTAGATTAAGAAATGATATTCTTACACCATCCTTTACATCTACACCGTATTTCACTGTTCACCAATACGGTGAACAGTGAAATATTATAAAATTAAATATATATATTTTAAAAAATATAAAAAAATAATTTTTTAATTTATTTTTAAATTAAATGATACTGATATGAAATTGTGTGATTAACCAACTTTATAACTCCATTAACCAACATTTTACATGTTATTAACCAACTTTATTTACTGTTAAAAATTATTTTTAATTCTAGGCGTTTATTAACCAATTTCATCACTTCATTAACCAACTTTTTATACTTCATTAACCAACTTTGTTTCATAACTTAAAAAACTATTCACGAATACTGTTCACGAGTATTGCTCATGCATTCTTCATGATACTGTTCATACACTGTTCTGGATTGTTCATCTATTATTCACCGTATTAGTGAATAGTACATAAGATATCCTGTATGCTTTTGGTGTCAACATAACATTGCTGGAAAAAAAATATAGGCAAAATTATTAGTAGGAAGAAATTGAAAACAAGAAGTTTTTCCAATATGGAATAAAAATCAACCATGATTAATTTGAAAATTTTAGGTACCTAATTACAACTGGACAATAACTTGTAGGTTTAAAAAACCTTTGGGACAAGAGGCATGTCCCAGTCAACAATCACTTAATTTGTAGCCTTTCTCCGACTTAGGGCTTAAATGACAGGATGGTGACTGGTGAGGAAACTTGAAACATGAAACTATATGTGGATAATTCTCCTTCATCGCTGTCGCATTAATTGAGCATATAACCTACAACTAGAGAATTCTCAAGAAGAAGAATAATATGTATTAGAGTAATAATAACTGCGACGCGTTCGTTTGAAAATCCATGAATATTAGTCATCATATTTGTAAATTGCAATTCAGAAATTTCAACTGTACTTTCCTTTGATTATCATAAAACCTAACTGATGCATTTCAAAATAATAATGTAATAATTGATTGATGGCAGTTCATCTAAAATGTGTACCCTAAGATTTCATTATCAGTCAACCCATGCGTGCTTTACAAAATGAAGCACGAGGAATGGATAGGATATATTTTTTAATATATATAGGAAGGATAAGATGCATATCAAAATATTTTATAATATGCTATGTAATCTAGCGGAATCACAAAGCCAAGGATAAATCTAAAACACAATTGTTGGACACCAAAAATATACATTATACCGTTATGCAAAGTCACCAATACATTGAACAGTATATGAACAGTATAGAACAGTGTCACAACAGTGTATGAATAATGTTCGTGAACAGTATTTGTGAATAGTTTTTTAAATTATGAAACAAAGTTGATTAATAAAATATAAAAAGTTGATTAATGAAGTGATGAAATTGGTTAATAAATGCCAAAATTAAAAATAATTTTTAACCGTAAATAAAGTTGGTTAATAATATGTAAAATATTGGTTAATGGAGTAATGAAGTTGATTAATCACATAATTTCATATCACTATCATTTAATTTAAAAATTAAAAAAAAATAATTTTTTTTATATTTTTATAATATTTTACTATTCACCGTATTGGTGAACAGTGAAATACAGTAAGTGTAAAGGATGGTGTAAGAATATCATTTCTCTTTTCTTTTTTCATCTCTAGTCGGTATTTAGGATGAAAATTTGTTGAAAACTTAATATTTTGCTAGAAGTGTTGTATTTGGATAGATTTTAGATGATTAGTTGAAAAAATTTAATTGGTCTGATTCAATTTTATGTAATTTAAATTGGATTAATTTTTGATATTCAAATTATAAAATATAAAATATTATTAGTATTAATATTATAAAAGTAATATAAAATAAAGTAATTTTAAAGCATTATATAACATATCAGAAATAATAGTTAACAGTCAAATATTAAAAATAAATTGATAAGCAAAACTAATAAAATTGAAAATATTTTAAAATATTTAAAATTGACAAATATTTTTCATAGAGTAGAATTCAAAGTGTGTTTTGAAGCCTCTAGATTCTAGAAACTAAACTAATTCAATATATTCAGACATCAAGAAATAGAAACTTATACTCGTCACATTTTCTCTCATCTTTTTAAATTCTATTAATTTTTTGAAAATACGAGTTTTGTATTTCAAATTATTATTGATAATAATTTATTAGTAATTGTACTAGTGTTGTAATCAAAGTAATAAAATAATTTTTTCTCCATAGAAATTGCGGATTTAGAATTAGGAACATTGTGAAATGTAAATAAAACTAGTAAACAGGGTTTTTTTTAGGTTGTTTGGTCGAAAACACAAGAGATAAATTTTAATAACAATGATGATAAAGGTAGTCAGGTCTTATTATCAGAAACCTCTATTTCTACTTGATTGATGAAACACATGTTAACATACATGTAATAACTACAGAGTTACACGACAGACTAACTATACCACTACACTTGATCCTTTGGTGTGTTGCACACTAATCTAGGCGTCAACTCTACGATCCCTTAGGCCAATTGTCCTGCCATATTAGACAACAGAGTGTGTTAATCAGTAAGTCACAATTCATAATTATACTATCCCTAGTTAATTAGTGAATTCAACAACAAAAGTATGTCAGATAAATAGGCATAGGGTCAGTAATCACTAATTATCTAAATCAAATTGAATGTTGTAACAAACAATAAGCAATGAGCACAATCAATAATTACGTCTCTTTTTCCCTTGAAAATCTAACCCTTTTCTTCTCCTATTTTTCCTTTTAAAGCAAGCAAAAAGTGTGTCAGGTAACTGTATGAACGCTACTGCGCTGATGGCCAACACATGCGCATTGAGCAATGATATCAGCAACACAGTCGCGCTGCGGGCGCGCGAATTCCAGAATCAAATAGTGTGTTTTTGCTCCATTTTTCATCAATTTTCACACTAAGGGTCTGTTTGGTTGGGGGTTTTGGAGGGGAGGGAATATTTTAAAATAAGTGTGTTTGGTTCAATTTTTTATGAGGGGAGGGGAGGGAATTGAAGGTAATCAGAATCCCTCCTGGAGCATTTTTTCGTTCCCTCTAAATTGGGGATTTTCGGAGGGGAGGGGAAAAAGAGGAGTTATGATAACATGTATTTTTATTATATTGACAAAATTATCCTTCACTTTTATTTAATTAAAATTTTAGTTATCTTTATTAATATTATACCTTGATTTTTGTCACCTTATTATAATTCCTTCATTTGTTTAATGACACCTTATTTTGCTTGTAATAACTTAATTATTTTATAATTTATTGTATTATATTACATATCAATATATAATTGTAGTATGAGTTATATATTATGTAGAATTTAATATTATAAATATGTTATAAGATTAAATGGATCATCAAGATGAGAAAATGGTTCATATGATCATTGATCATATAATTTGATTTTATGACGTTTATCAATATTTTATTTTCATTTAAAGATATTTTAGAGTATTTTAAATGTTAAATATTTTGTGTTTAACTATCTATGTTTTTTATGAATTAACAATTTTTTTTGGTGAATACTTTTTTTTAAAAATTTTATTTAATGATTGTCATAATATTTTAAGGGTAAAAAGGTAAGTTAGTTTTAAAACCCCTCCCCTCCCCATGTGAACCAAACATATATTTAAATAAAACTTCTTCCCCCCCCCCCCCCCCCCCCCCCCCCTCTCCCTCTTATGAACCAAACATACATTTAATAAAATACATCCCCTCACCTCCCCTCCCTTTTATTAAAGTCCTTTTCTTCACCCTTTGTGACTTTTCCATATTTTTTCCATACTTTTGCTTATAACTTGTTCATTTTTAGTCTAATTTATCCGATTTTTCTTGCTAAATGGTGAGCAATGACAACATGTCATCAAAACCCCAAACTCGAATTGTTCTTTAGCCTCAAGTAACCGACACACTGAAACTTTGTCAAAAACAAATCACGAACCTTACCAATTGAATGTCACTTACTTTTGTTGTTCGATACATTTGTTCCTTGCTTTGATCCAATTAACAAATCACGAACCTTACCAATTGAATGTCACTTGAAGGGTGGACATATTTTATCTTTCAATTCAAAGGCTCACAATTGACTCAGTCACCAACACAAAGGTTAAGGCTCAAATTGGTTAACAATGGATATCTATTATCATGCAAGGGTGGCTTAAAAGGTCGTAGAGCTTTTACAAACAACTACATATATGTGTGTTTATCAAATCAGCTAGTTAAAATAGATAAAATGAAAATTCTAGATATTACAAACGCATGGATACACTCAAAAAAAGAAATAAATAAATACTGGAAATATTTGGGCTCAAACTTCACTTGCTTAGATATCTGAAAGTTAAGTACTATTAGTGGTGTTCCCTTTCTTCATCAATCACCACTCAACTTAGGTACTTCAATCTCGACCACTTTATTCACTTTTTGTGTGTGACTACTTTTCTATTCAATGGTAAGATAGTAACTCAACTGAAAAGGAATCTGATGAGTGTGGGGCAACTAATTGAGAAAGGTTTTTCAGTTACCATGTGTCATACCCTAATTTTTTATCCTAAGATTCTATTTTGCATCATCGACATAACATAACATGCACTTCATCTTGCATAGTGTTCGAAATGTCAGAATAAATTTGTTGGATTTACAGACAAACCGGTCTAAATTATTTCAAAATCTTATCAAACGTTGTATTTTTCCAATATATTTATTTCACGCTGATAATTTTGGTGTGTTCATTTTATTTTTTCGAGCACTTTTCTGCCCGACTTTTTATTTCGTTTTTTTAATCATTTTTATTTAAATAATCACATAATTTATTTAGATTTAATTACATATTTAATTTAAATTTAAATTTTTATTAATTAATTTTATTTTTAATTTGTTTACTAATATTTTCTTTTTAAAAAAAACACAAAAACATGATTTTTAATTCTTTTAATTCTTATCTTAACATAAAAAATATAGAAACATAATTTTTAATTCTTTTTATTCTTATCTTATTATAAAAAACAAAAAAAAAATTTTAATTCATTTTATTCTTGTCTTATCATAAAAAAAACACAAAAACATAATTTTTAATTTCTTTTATTCTTGTCTTATTATAAAAAACAAAAAAACATTGTGTTAATTGTTATTATCATTCTTGTTTTATTATAAAAAACAAAACAAAAAACATTGTGTTAATTTTTATTATCATTCTTGTCTATTTTCTAGTCATATATATATATATATATATATATATATATATATATATATATATATATATATATATATATATATATATATATATATATATATATATATATATATATATATATATATATATATATATATATATATATATATATATACATTAGAAAAAACAAACAATCACATAAAAAAGAAAAACACTCATACATTATCTTCCTCACATCCAAACCGCAAAGTTTTTCACAAACCACGACGTGGCATCGAGAGAAAGAGACAGAGAGGACGGCGACGCGAGAGAAAATACCATTTGAAGGAGTTAAAATTGAAAACTCACCCTTTATTTTGAAAAGCTGATGTTGTTTTGTATCTATGTCAATTTCATGTTTGTCTTGGTAGTATCACTTATAGTGTCACGTGGTGTTTGTTTTACATATATTGATTGAGATACCTTCTTTAGTTTTATAATTTAAGTACATATATCACCATGTATCATATATTTATGTATATATTACATATATCACATTTTAATACTATATATCATATATTGTCACGTATCAAATATTAATGAATAATTTTTTTTAATTTTTTTTATCTCCATTATCTCTTACTTATAATTAGTAGATTCTCTTTCATTATTTTTTCTAGTCAATACTATATGGCTTTTTCTTTTAAAAATAAAAATAGAAAGAAGTAAATCTAATTAATTTTTGGATATTGATTGTCATTATTCTTAGTCACTTCTATTAATCAAGTTTATTTTTTTTATTATTTATATAAAGTTAGAAAAGACCAAAAAAATTTCCTTATTTTTAGTTTATTAGTTAATTTTGTAATATTAAAAAGAATAAAAAAAATATTTTTTAATTACTTTATTTTAGCATAAAAAGATGTTAAAAAAATTAGTTACTTTTATAAGGATGAAAATACCAAAAATATTTTAATTTTTTATTTTAGTATTTTTATTTCTAGTTTTTCATTAGTTAATTTGAATTATATTAAAATGTATATAAATTTGTGTCATAATTATTATTTGATATAAATATTTATATTTAAATTAATTAATAATTTTGTTGTACCCGATTCCAAAAGAGGATCCCTTGTTATTGACACTCTTGTCATTTACATTTTTATTTGCATTTTGTATCTTCTTGTATATAATTCTTGTAATCCTAGAACTTGTTATCCCTTAGAAAGTCTCCCTTAGAATTACCATTTCAACTATAGATAACTTACAGTTAGTTCCCTTTTTCTCATGAGAGAATTAGACACTAGTAATCCTTAGTTGAGATGTAATTCTCCGACTCCATGACATAGTTGAGAAAGATGTTGATTCTTTTCCACTTGAGAGAGGTATGTGACATACTCGTCGATTCTATATCCGAGTTGGAGCCTTTCTCCTAATTTGAAGCAAAGAACCGTCTTCCCCATGTTTGTGGTGGTTTAAATAGAGTATTCTCCTTAATATGACAACTTGTCGTTTTCCCTAAAACCAATCAATAAACTTTTATCCACCCTTTTAGGGAAACTACGAATGCTCTGATTCCATTCCCGTCAAGATACGTAGGCACAAGATTTGATTTCTTGGCGAGCATACTTAGAAATAAACCCCCTAGGTCTCTCTTACTCTTAGCTAACAACAATAACACAAATAAAACAAGAGGTTTATGTAGACTACTACAAAGGCTTAGGATGTTAATACCTTCCCTAAGTTTAACCAACCCTCGAACCTTAGACTCTCTAGTTTTGCATTGCATTGCATACTCATAGGTTATTCAATCTTTTTCTCTTCCCTTGGATAAATTAAAGACCGGTGGTGGATAATGATTTGTGGTTCAAGTTAATCAATAGCTTGATATCCAATTCTCACCGTGACACCATTAAGGACAATCTTTTGAAGCTGTACGACTGTAATCAGAAGCTGATTATGGAGTCAGAATAGGGAAGGAATAGAACATTTAGGGTGTGTTTGGTTCGGGGTAGATGGAGGGGAGGGGAGGGGAGGGGAGGGGAAATTTTTAATTAAATATGTTTGGTTCAAATTTTAGGAGGGGAGGGGAGTAAAATCCCTCCAAAATACAGTTTTTGGTTCCCTCCGAATTGGGGGGATTTGGAGGGGAGGGGAGGGAATATGAGTTTTGATATTTAAAAATTATTATATTTACTAAAATATCCTCACTTTAATTTTATTATTTCAAAACTATTTGTTATCTTTTGTGTTATTGTTTTTTCTCGATTGTTTTCATCAACTTATTATAATTGTTCTCCACCTTCAAATTATTTTATAATTTTTATAATTAATATAAATCATAATCATTGTCTTTTTTTTATAAAGAAAAATTATGTTTCGTTATATTCGTTTTTTTCTTTTAATTTTGTTATGTACTCTATCATATTTTCTTTTATATCAAATTGTAAACCATATCATTTTATTTATTTTTGTTTATTCATTTTATTAAATATTTTGAACCATTAATATTTAGTAATAAGTTATTTTATATATTTGTTTTGTTATATGATTCATCACAATTTAAACGATGTTATTGACATATAGTTTAATTTATGTTGGAAAGTTATAAGTCGAATCGATTGTACTCAGTTTCTTAACTTTATGTGACAAATAAATATTTTTTTAATTACTCAATATTAGAAATTTTATTACCAACAAAAATACGCATGAATTTTTCACATTTTAATATCATATGACTTATATAAGATCATAAGGATAAAAATGTAAATTATTAATAAAACCCCTCCCCTCCCCTTCTGAACCAAACACATTTTTAATTAAAATCCCTCCCCTCCCCTCCCCTCTACTCTTTTGAACCAAACACTTATTTGATTAAAAAATTCCTTCCCCTCCCCTCCCCTCCCCTCCCCTTCATTAAAATCCCTCCCCTCCCCTCCCCCTCATTTGAACCAAACAGACCCTTAAGGTGAATTTAAGAACTGCAGAATCTGAATTTCTTAGTGCAACAAGTGTTGTGAAGGAAAGTGAGTTGTGGCACAGAAGATTTGGTCATCTGAATTTCAGAAGGTCAGGGCATCTGAATTCGAAGAAGCTGGTACATGGAATTCCTATAATTAAGAAGCCTGAGAAGTCATGCAAAGTATGCATGGAAGAAAAACAACCAAGATTTCCATTTTCATCAGAAGTAGCTCCAAGAGAAAATCATGCCTTAGGAGTAGTACATTCTTATGTGTGTGATCCATTTCAATTAACATTGATTGGAGGAAATAAATACTTTGTGTCATTTGTTGATGAATTCAAAAGAATAACATGGATATCTCTTATAAAGTTCAAACACGAGGTGTTTGCTGAATTCAATAAGTTCAGAATGAAGGCTGAGAATCAGAGTGGTCAGACTCTGAAGATTCTCAAAATCGATGGTGGATGTGAGTATAGCTCCACTGAGTTCATAAAGTTCTGTGAGGAGAATGGAATTGAGCATGAGGTTACTACTCCTTATACTCCTGAGCACAGTGGTCTTGCTGAGAGTAGAAATTGTACTTTACTTGATATGATGAGAAACATGTTGAAGGAGAAGAAGTTTCCTCATATCTTATGGGGAGAAGTTGTTGTCACCGCAACATATGTGCTCAACAGATGTCCAATGAAGAAGTTGAAGGAAATAGTTCATATTCAGAAGTGGACTGAAGATAAGCAAAGTGTTAGCCATCTGAAGGTATTTGGTTATGTATGTTATAAACATGTACCAGAAGCCAGAAGACAGAAGCTTGGTGATAGAAGCAAAGTAATGTTACTAGTGGGGTACCACAGTACAGGTGCATACAAGCTCTATTGTCCAAAAACTAATAAAGTTGAATTCAATAGAGACGTCGTTGTAAAGGAATCATAAACTTGGTATTGGAACAAGTCTCAATCGAACTCTGATGTGAGAACTTCTGAAGAAAGTTCAAAATTAGAAGTTTCTGAAGATGAGTCAGAAATTGGAGAAGATTTTGAAGCTGGAGTAGACTCTGATGGTGATTATGACTCTGAAGGAGACTCGGAAGGTGAAGATGGTTACGATCCAGATTCTGGTGATGATTCAGATTCTGGGAATATTCCAGAGTCTGAAGGTGGTCAAGGTTCTATAGGAGGTCAAACTTCTGAAGCAAGAGCTTCTAAAGGAGAAGCTTCTGAAGATAGAACATTTGGAGTTCAAGCATCTGGAGGAGATTCTGAACGAGGTCAGAAGCCACAGGGAATCAGAAATATTTCGAGAAAATCTGTAGAGTTTGACATGCTATAAGACAATGAAGTAGATTCTGAAGAAGATGTTATTCAATGTGCCATGTTAGTAGACTCTGAACCCGTAAGCACGGAAGAGGCTCTTGAGCAGAAAGTCCGGATGAAGGCAATGAAATAAGAACTTGATTCCATAGAGAGGAATAAGACTTGGAAGCTGACAGAACTTCCAAAGGACAAGAAAACCATTAACGTCAGATGGGTTTTCAAGCAGAAGTTAAAGCCAGATGTATCAATTAGCAAACACAAAGCGAGGTTAGTGGTAAGAGGATTTCTGCAAAAATCTGGGATGGATTATTATGAAGTGTTTGCACCTGTAGCGAGCCATGAAATAATCAGACTGGTGATTGCAATAGCTTCGAATAGAAATTGGCCTATGATGTATTTAGATGTGAAATCTGCATTTCTGAATGGTCCATTACAAGAAGAGGTATACGTGTCACAACCTCCTGGATTTGTTAAAAAGAATTAGGAAGGGATGGTGTATAGATTACATAAAGCTTTGTATGGATTGAAGCAAGCGCCCAAAGCCTAAAATCTGAAGATTGGTTCATTTTTCAAGGAGCAGGGGTTTCAGAAATGTGAGATGGAGTACGGTGTTTATGTTCAGCATACTTCTGAAGGCAGTATGATTCCGGTGTGTTTGTATGTTGATGATATACTACTGATAGAGAGTTATGAACAAGAGATAGCTATGTTCAAGAAGATGCTGATGAATGAGTTTGAAATGACTGATCTCGGGAAAATGACATATTTTTTAGGGATGAAGTTTATACACTCTAGGAAGGGTATCATTTTGCATCAGTTGAAGTATGAACTTGAGCTTCTAAAGAGATTTTAAGCTACAGAATTGTAAGGCTGCTATCACACCTGCAGATACAAATCACAAATTGGATTCTGATTTTAGTGGTGTGTGGATGCTACAACCTTCAAACAATTGGTTGGTTCTCTGAGGTATTTGTGTAATACCATACCTGATATCTGTTATGCAGTTGGAATGGTTAGTAGGTTCATGAGTGAACCTAAGTGGTCCCATTACAAAACTGCTATCATAATTATGAGGTATATCACGGAAACTCTGAAGTATGGAGTGTTATTCCCTTTTGGAAGAAAGATTGAATCATAACTTCTGAGTTATTAAGATTCTAATTGGTGTGGAGACAGAGTTGGCAAAAAAAAGTACTTTTGGGTACTTGTTTAAGTTTCTGAGAGGTCATATTTCTTGGTGTTCCAAGAAACAACTTGTTGTTGTGCTGTCAACTTGTGAAGCTGAATATATTGCAGGCGTTGTGACTGCATGCCAAGCTGTGTGGATTCTGAACTTACTGCATGATCTGAAGATCAAAGTTAGCAAGCCTCTGAAGCTGATGATTGATAACAAGTCTGCAATCAATCTTGCCAGAAACTTAGTGTTGCATGGGAGAAGCAAGCATATTGAGACTAAGTATCACTTTCTGAGAAATCAGGTTTAGAATGGAGTGCTAGAAGTTGTGCATTGTAGCACCTAGAAGCAGTTGGTAGATGTTTTGGCGGAGGCTACCAAGATCGATCAATTTCTTCGCTTAAGGGATGAAGTTGGTGTTGTTAGTTTTGGGTAAATATAAATTAAGGGATGATGTTATAAATAATTTATATTTTACAAAACTTAGTATGTTGCCTATGTGGCTCTAGTTTTTCTGTGCATAAATAGACTAGTGGTAGATGTCATTTTGTAATTCTTTCTTACAATTTTGTAGCCGTCATTTTGCAGAGTATAATTATATTCTCTCATTCTATTCATCTCTTTTAACTTTGTGCACCAACACTATTTTATTGTGTTGGTATCATAAAAAAATGTGATAGCATGATATATGGTAGATGTCAAAGTGAAAGATTTAAAATTTAAGGATGATAAAAAGATCCAACCATGAGAAATATGAAAAATATGATGGATGATATAATATTCATCATATTAAGGATGTCAAAAATGTGAGAGCATTTTTGGATGATATAAGTTGGTATCACATTTTCAAAAATGTGAGAGCGTGATATAAATTGGAAGTCAAAGTGAAAGATTTAAAATTTAAGGAAGATAAAAAGATCAAACCAACTTAAATATGAAAAGAAAAAAAAATATGATGGATGGTACAATATTCAATTTCTTCTCTTGTTCAAAATTGTATATACAAAATTTTCCAAATTTGTAGAATAAGTAGAAGGTACAATATTGAGACCTGTGAAAGATAAAATGGAAAAGATATAGATTGGCCGTGTCATGCATATTGGAAATACAATAACTAACACAATGAAATCTACTCACAATAGATTAAAAAAATATAAGTGATATATGTGAAAATTTAGAATAAATTAATAGTATAATACAATTGAAACATAATGTGATATAAGTTTCATTTAAAAAAAATGTTATTCTAAGGGAAGAAAAAATCAATAAAAATGTCTTATGACCTACACTTTGCTTTTTATTAAGAATATGTTAAAATTGATTAATGATAAATTAAAATTGATTAATATTAATATTATATTATCTTATTGTGTATAACTCGTATGAAAATAAATGTACACTAAACGTTATCTCATTAGACATAAGACTATATAGAAAACAAAATTTCATTATGGTATAAGAAGTTGATGGTTTCATGCTGCCTTATATTTAAGAATTTGAGGGTTTCATGGTCCCTTATATTTTTCTCTTGTAACCTTGATGTTCACAATACGCACGGATAATGCATGTCTATGTTCTCTTCCACCATATGTCCAATCACTGGTGTGCTGTCACCACTAGGTTTGAAATTCTCCAACAAATTTATCGACTAAAGCTCTCCTCAAACTGACGTTACACACGTTTGTTCTCTTCCATCATGCGTTCAATCTCTGTTATTTTATAGAGTTTTTTTAGAGAATCAGAGATTTGGAATTTCAAAAAATCGTAATCGAAACTATGATTGATTGAATCAACTGCGACAAATCTCTGTGTTTGCTTCTGAACGTTCTTCATTCTGAGATCATATGAGATCTTAAAATGGTAAGTCAAAGATTGGATCTGAAATCATGAAAATCATAGGAATTAGAAGTTGATTCTCATAGACGACATCATTGTTCTGTTCGGAAACCCGAAATGAATGTAGTTGAAGAGCAGGTGATCTTGAACAGTGATATTGATCTTCTTTACGGCGTAGTGGGGTGGACCTGCACGATTGACACTCTAACGCCTAAGTTATTTCAAGATTCAAGATGGAAAGTTAAAAATGGAGACCAGAGAATGTACCTTACTCTTTATGTGCGAACTGATTTTATACCTTGTGTCATGTGGAGTGGATTTGAGTTGGACTTATCCTTAGTCATTTTGGCCTTTTCCGGCCCATAACAGCTTTTGTATTCTTTGAAAATCAATTTCAAAACAAATACAGAAGTGCACTTCCGTATTAACCTGTAACTCAGAAAAATGAAAATGACAGAAATGCACAAAACGCATTGATCAAGTACACTACCTAATAATGACTATAACTACCTATATATTGATGTATATTACACAACCTATTGTTCCTATTTATAAATGCATGTATAGAAAATCAAACGTGAAAAGAACTTGAATTCAAAAACTTATCAAATTTCTAGTTGATGTTAAGCATTTCGATTGATTGAATGTTGAAAGTAGAATCTTGGAAGTAACTTGAGAGAGTTTGTTGGAAATGAGGAAGGGGGATGGTCTGGCGCATTTTATATTAAGAACCTATTCGTATATACACTTCTATAAGTTATACGAAGATACATTTTTGTATTAATTTTTGTCAAAAATGAGGGTCTAACTTATTTACGGATGGACTGAGTATGAACTAGTGTGTGTACAAAAGTGCATTTTCGAATTTCAGCGACATTTTATATTTTTTTCAAACGTGCGAGAGTAACACTTAAGATGGGAGAAGTAATCCCCTAATTGTTTTTCAATTTTTTCTGATATCCCTATTTACTAAGGTTTTATTTGGGAGTTTTGAAGGGAGGGGAGGGGAAGGCTTCCGAAAATGAATTTTTAAAAAAATATAGAAAAATATTTGACATTTTTTGAATGAATGATTTTGTATAGAATAATAAAAGCGGGTTAATCATTACTATATTTTTAATGTTCATAATATTATAACAACATAAAATATATTTAAAAAGTTTATATAAGCCCTCTAAAATCTTTCAAAGCCTCCTTCAATACAAATATTAAGTTTCTCAAATTAAGGAGTTTTTGATGTTATGAATAAAAGAAAATCCTCCAAAATTCTCCCAATCAAAATTCTTCAATTCATTATATTCAATTCTTCCATTTTTTTCAAACTCCTCCCCTCTCTTCTCTTCCAAACTCTAAAACAAACCATAAATTTTTTTTGTGTTATTTAAAATATAGACAATTTATTTAATATTTAATTTTGATTTTTATAATAAAAATTAAATATATAAATTAGTTTATATGGATATACACTTGTTAGGTTTTTCTTTGGTTACAAACCAAAAAGATAAAAAGAAAAAGCAACAACCACAATAAATAAATAAATAAAAGAAAAAGAAAACCATAGAGTGTTAGGGCAACCATTGGAAGGTCAAACAAGAAACATTCTTAATTGTGGGACATCCTTCTTAGAGCAACACACATTTATAAGAGACACACCACATATTCATCCAAAACTTTAAGGTAATAGGTGGATGGATTCTCTCACGTATAAATGTTCAAGTCACCACATTCATTTTTAATATGAGACTACTATTCACACTACTTACACTTGTAATTCTTTTTCAACACTCAAGTCTCCACATACTACTCACACTTGTTATACTTAACACTTGTTAAATGTAATTCATTGTTTTGATTTGATTTGATATGATTAAATTTGATTTGAATATTTTGGGCCTTTTATGTTTTGGGCTTTTGTAAACCTAAAACTATAAATAGGGTGTCTTGCTTTATTCAAACACAACATAGAACAGATTTCACAGTTGCAGTTTGAGCAAGTGAAAGTTCTATAAGCAATAAGAAATCCCACAGTTGTGGGTAACACATTCTCTCCAAATATTTCTTCTCTCATTCTTCTCTTTCTTGTTTGTTCTCTTTTTTCTTTTGTTGTTCTTGATAATTACTTGTTATTACCATTACTATCATATTGTGGGTTTGTTCATCAATCTTGAGATCAAGATTGAAGGGAATTATTCATAGGGTGTGAGGTGAATTTCCAACATTTGGTATATAGAGCTCCGGTTGAGAGATTCAAGGAAGGAAGATAGTGATGGCGATGAACTATCCGAACGACAACTTTCTGGCGACCCTGCCAATTCTCAAGAAAGACAATTATGAGAATTGGTGCAAGCAGATTAAGGTGATTTTCTGTTACCAAGATCTTTGAGATCTTGTGAAGGACGGAGTAACATTGCTTAGGGAGAACGCAACAGAGGCAGAAAAGGTTGCGCACAAAGAATTGAAGAAGAAGGATTATAAAGCACTCTTTATAATTTATCAATGTGTCGATCCTGATAACTTTGAAAAGGTTAGTGATGTTGATTCAGCAAAAGAAGCATGGGAGATTCTTGAAAAGTCGTTTGGAGGGGCAGAGAAGGTGAAAGAGGTGAGGTTACAAACTCACAAGAGAACCTATGAGTTGCTTCAGATGGAAGACAACGAAAGTATTACAGATTTCTTCACCAGAGTTACAAAGTTGGTGAATCAAATCAAAGTATGTGGAGAAGCGCTGACGACGAGAGCAGTTGTCTCAAAGATTTTGAGATCGTTGGCTCCAAAATTCGACCACGTATAGAAGAGTCAAAAGATCTTTCAGTGTTGACGAAGGAAGAGCTTCAAGGGACTCTTGAGTCTCGTGAACAGAGGATGGCTGAGAGAGCTGCAGGAAAGTCGAAAGATATGGCTTTGCAGGCGCAGTCAAAAAAGGAAAGAAAAGGCAAAGGTAGCTGGAATGGAAACAAAGGAGGAAACCAGTCGAATCAGAAGAAACCTTGGAACCAAGGAAACCAAAGAGGTGATGCTGCAGGTAAAAGAAGAGGTGGTGGTCGAAAGACAGACAAAATCCACATTCAATGTTTCAATTGCCAGAAGTATGGTAATTATTTTAGTGATTGTCCAAAAAGGAAGAGAAATCAAGAGACTGATGCAAAGCTGGCGAAACATAAAGAAGAAGAAACGTTGCTAATGGTCACAACAAAAGATGAAGAAAGATTTCAAGATCAGTGGTACTTGGACTCAGGATGCTCATCACACATTACTGGAAGGAAAGATTGGTTTGTCAACATGAAGCCCTCGTCGAAGAACACAGTGAAGTTTGCAAATGACAACACTCTAGCAGTTGAAGGTGTTGGTGATGTTTTGATTATGAGGAAAGATGGCAAAAGGTCAACAATTTCCAATGTGTTGTACATACCAGACATGAAGAGTAATTTGCTCAGTATAGGGCCGCTTGTCGAAAAGAACTACAAGGTAGTTGTCGAAGACAAGATGATGAGAGTTCTCGACGCAGGTGATAGATTAATCTTGAAGGCTCCAATGTCTCAGAATAGGACATTCAAGATTGGACTCAATGTGATGGAGCACAGATGTCTAGCAACTGCAGCCAGCAGAGATGAGTGGTTATGGCATTTTCGACTAGGTCATCTCAACTTTAATGGCATCAGAGAACTGAAGAGAAGAAATATGGTTTCAGGATTACCAGAAAATTGACATTCCAAGTGAAGTCTGTGAGGAGTGTGTTCAGTCGAAACAACACAAGAATAGCTTCAGCAAGGATGCAGGAAGGAAGTCGAAGGCAATACTTGAAGTCATATACTCTGATGTATGTGGTCCAATCCAGGTGGATTCGATTGGTGGCAATAGATACTTTGTTACATTTATAGATGATTACAGTAGAAAGCTATGGACTTACCTCATCAAGAAGAAAAGTGATGTGATTGAGGTATTTTCCAGATTCAAGTCCATGGTCGAAAGACAGAGTGGCCGAAAGCTGAAAATTCTGAGGACTGATGGTGGTGGAGAGTATGTGTCGAAAGAGTTCGATACACTATGTGTAAAAGAAGGGATTGTGCATGAGGTGGTGCCACCTTACACTCCACAGCAAAATGGGATTGCAGAATGCAAGAACAGAACCATCATGAATATGGTGAGAAGTATGTTGAATGGAAAGCATCTACCTAAAAAATTATGGGGAGAAGCAGTTTCGACAGCAACATATATATTGAACAGATGTCCGACGAAGAAGCTTGAAGGAATCACACCAGAAGAATGTTGGTCTGGTGTCAAGCCTAGTCTCAGTCACTTGAAGGTGTTTGGATCTATAACACATAGACATGTGCCAGATCAGTTGAGAAGGAAGCTTGATGATAAGTCGAATCAGATGATCTTGATAGGATATCATTCGACAGGAGGTTACAAGCTGTTCGACCCAGTGAATAAGCAGGTAGTGATCAACAGGGACGTGATCATAGATGAGCTTAAAGAATGGGATTGGACTGATAATGCCAAGAAGGATTCAGTGAGAATCTTTTGTGAAGAACCAGCTACTGAGGTCGAAATAGAAGTTCGACAGGAACCAGTTGCAGATGAAGCAGGTTCAAGCAGACCTCGACGAACAAGACACATGCCTGCAAGGTTGCAAGAATGTGTAATCATATCAGATGATGTAGTCGATGAGGAAGGTGAGCTGGTATATTATGCTTTCTACGCAGATGTCGAACCAGTCAATGCAGCTGAGGCATTGAAAGATTCAAAGTGGATGAATGCAATGATTGAAGAATTGGAGTCCATCGAAGTCAATGATACCTGGTCACTTGTCGAATTGCCGCAAGGCAAGAAGGCAATTGATGTGAAGTGGATTTACAAGGTGAAGGTAAATCCTAAAGGAGAAGTAACTCGACACAAGGTGATACTTGTGGCGAAAGGATTTCTTCAGAAGGAAGGAATCGACTTCGATGAAGTATTCACACCTGTTGCTAGAATCGAAACAATCAGGTTGGTTGTTGGTCTAGCAAAAATGAACAACTGGCACACATGTCAGATGGACGTGAAATGTGCATTCCTTAATGGCCCCTTAGACGAAGAAGTTTATGTTGCACAACCAGTTGTGTTTGTGAAACAAGGCGAAGAAAGAAAGGTGTGCAGGCTTCATAAAGCCCTGTATGGACTTAAGCAAGCTCCAAGAGCTTGGAATAAGAAAATCAACAGCTTCTTAAGGGAGAAGGAATTTGTGAAGTGTAAAACTGAGCATGGAGCAATTACCATGAGGATAGACAGTATGTCAGCTATCAACTTGGCGAAGAATCCAATAGCTCATGGTCGAAGCAAGCATATCGAAATGAGGTTCCATTATCTTCGAGAGCAGGTAGCAGAAGGGAAGATGAAGTTGGAACACTGCAGAACTGAGAATCAGATTGCAGATATCATGACGAAGGGAGTGCAGGTCGAAGCCTTCAGAAGACTAAGAGCCATGATATGTAGACAGTTTAGACACAACGAATTAGATGGTGTGTTAAATGTAATTCATTGATTTGATTTGATATGATTAGATTTGATTTGAATATTTTGGGCATTTTATGTTTTGGGCTTTTGTAAACCTAAAACTATAAATAGGGTGTCTTGCTTTGTATTCAACACAACATAGAACAGGTTTCACAGTTGCAGTTTGAGCAAGTGAAAGTTCTATAAGCAATAAGAAATTCCACAGTTGTTGGTAACACATTCTCTCCAAATATTTCTTCTCTCATTCTTCTCTTTCTTGTTTGTTCTCTTTTTTCTTTTGTTGTTCTTGATAATTACTTGTTATTACCATTACTATCATATTGTGGGTTTGTTCATCAATCTTGAGATCAAGATTGAAGGGAATTCTTCATACGGTGTGAGGTGAATTTCCAACAACACTCTCCATCAAGTGTGAGTCTATCCACAATGTTTCCACAATTCTCCCCATTAAGCAAAAGCTCGTACACTTGTACCGCCGTTGACACTCTTCAACGGGACACTCAACCCACCATTTGCGGGGATACTTTTTCGATACAAGTAAGTCGGTCCCTTTCACGAATCAAAGGTCGTGGAACTTTTTTTTTTGAGCAATACACTTTTGTGAGAGACACGCCACATATTCACCTAAAATCTAGCGCAACAATCGAGGGGTCAAGCAAAGAGCATTCTCAATTGTGGGACATCCTTCTTAGAGAAGCACACCTTTATGAGAGACACACCACATATTCAGCCAAAACCTTAAGGTAATATGTGAGTAGATTCTTTCACTTATAAATGTTCAAGTCACCATATTCATATCTAATATGGAACTATTATCCACACTACTCAAACTTGTAATTATTTTTCAAAACCCAGAAGTGTTATTGTCACTGGTCAATGAGTGTATCATCTTGAGATGAAGAATAAATTTCATTACAGCTTCTCACTAGTCAATGAGTGTTGGTGTGTTGATCTTGATTTTTCCACTTTAAACCAAATCAATTTTATTGCAAACTATCTACCTTAAACTTATTCTACTTTAAACCAAATCAATTTTATTGCAAATTAAGGGTGTTGATCTTGATTTTTCCAAACTATTCTACTTTTGTTTTTGAAACTTATTGAAAAATGATTACCGAATCTCAATCCGGTTTGAAACAAATGGTTACCGATTTTTTTTTAATTTGATAAATGGGCCACCAAATTTAAAATATAAATTTAGACTGAATTTTAAAATTTGGATTACTTTGGATATGAATTTAGTTTATGGTTATTGGTTATTTTACACACCCCTACCCAAAACCTTAAAGTGATGTGTGAGCGAATTCTTTCACTTATAAATATTCAAGTCACCACATTCATATCTAATGTGAGACTATTATCCACACTATTCTTACTTGTAATTCTTTTTTAAAATTCAGAAGTGTTATTGTCACTAGTCAATGAGTGTATCATCTTGATATGAAGAATAAATTTCATTACAGCTTCTCACTAGTCAATGAGTGTTGGTGTGTTATAAACATATTTAATAATTAATATTAGTGTGATAATGAACAAAAATAGTGATATAGTACCATGTACAAAAAAAACCCACCCACTCACATAAGGTCTTATTAGGTAGGTAGGTACATTGATAAGCTGATATGAATAAGAAAAAAAGAAGAAAAAAAATAGAACTATCTTGCTGATGGAAGACATCCATTTGACAAATCAGGGCTCTCAATTTCAAGAAAACTTGTAAGCAAAGTTTTCCTTGAAGATTGTGGTTTTGAATCACCTGAGGATGATACTTTCATTTGACTTTCTGTTCCTTTCTCTATCTTAGAAGCATCTTGTATTGCCAAAATCACTTCTTGCATCCTTGGCCTAGAGGCACCATGTGGTTCTACACATTGCATGGCTATTTCAGCAACCCTCCAAATTGATTCAGTTTTCACATTTCCAATTAGCAAAGGATCCATAATGCTTATTATATCCCCTTTCCGAATTAACGATCGTGCCTGCAAAAAACCAATATTTCAGTCATATAAGTTGCTTATGCCAATAGATAAGCTCAAATAAGTCAATTCAGTGAGGCTGCAAACATCAACATACCCAATGAACTATATTCATTTCTGGACCATAATCTTCTGGTGACACCGGTTTCTTTCCGGATATCAGTTCCAATAGAACAACTCCAAAACTGTATACATCACTCTTTTCGGTCAATTGCTGATTTGCATAGTACCTATTAACATGGAGAGAAAAAATGAGCTCAACATGTTTAAGAAAAACAATGTTGTCGATCATGAGCACAACGGTAACGTCTTACTCAGGATCCAGGTATCCCACAGTTCCTCTTGCAACACTTGATATATGAGTTAAATCTTCTTCGGCTAGTCTCGAGAGTCCAAAATCTGACACTTTTGCTCTCATATTGATGTCTAGGAGAATGTTGCTTGTCTTTACGTCTCGATGAATGATACTAGGATTGCAGCCTGTGTGTAAGTATTCAAGACCTATAGAAATAGATATTTTGTCATTTTAATGTTTACTCGGAAAAAGGAAAAACTAAAAGTTACTAATGGACCAAGGAATTAACCGATGTCATTGATCAACCTTTGGCAGAATCTTCTGCAATTCGAAGCCGAATTAACCAGTCTAATTGCTTCTGACTCGAACATTCTGTCAAAGAATCGGAATTTAAATCATGATATATTTTTTTACTACTAAGTATGTAAGTGAATACAAGGGTGTGGAGTTGAACCATGAATGTGATCCCTTAGAGTGCCATTGTGCATATACTCGTAAACAAGAATATGCTGATATTCTTCTTCGCAATATCCGATCAGAGGAACCAAGTTCCTGTGATGAATTCTTGATAGTAGGGCTACCTGCATTTGCGACGTTACAATCAATAAGGTAAAATTCAAAAACACGAATCTTTTGATTTGAGTAAGAAAACTCTACCTCAGTTACAAATTGATGGTTCCCATGGCTTGATGGATCAGTCATGGTCTTAACTGCGATCTCTTTTCCGTCTTTCATTTTTCCATAATAGACAGATCCAAAGCTTCCTTTTCCAATTTTCTTTGAAAAATTGTCGGTAGCTTCTCTCAAATCCGAGAGATTAATATAGTATGCAGTACCTTCATCCATTAAATTCCCATCTCGGCCGAAAGAGTATCCGGTTAAATGTTTAGTTTTACTGCGTCCCGGAATACCTGAGCATAATAAGGCTTTAACAATAGAAATTTATTATATATATTCGTCAAGAAAAAAGTATTAGACTTGACTTGTTTTTTCACTAACCTTTTTCATCACTTTTCTTTTGAGAAGCCTTTCGCCTTAGGTAATGTAATAACAACAAACTCCCTATGAACAAGACTAATAGAATCACTAGTACTCCGATTGAAACTCCTATTATCAAATGAAAATGCTTTTTGTTCTTTCTATGTAGTTCAGGATTATCATCATAGCTGAAAGATAAAATAAATGTCTGTCAGTGTCACTTCAATCTATATACCGATAAACTAGTCAGAAAAAAATCCTTGACCTATTATTACACTCATACGGATGTTATTTAAAGTTCATTTTCAATGAATCTTTAGCATCTGCTTCTAAATTGATCTGATATCAGAAACTATGATTTTGCCGAGCTTACATGAAAGTGATTTTTGAAGATAATAATCCTGCTGGTATTTCCCCGATAAATGAGTTATTCTGTATATACCTGGCATAGATACGTTCATAAATGTATGAGGCTAACAACGAAAATGCTACTAGTTGTACTGAAAGTAGAGATAATAAATATTGATGAGTAGACGCTACATACAATGCTTGTAAACTTGGCAAGCTACCGAGGTAAGGCGGTAGTGAACCGGCCAACTTATTGTTCTCTAGATGTCTGCATATCATTATTGAAAGAAGAAAAAAATGAAAAAGAGGAAAAAGAAGAAGAGTGGTTAGATATTGATTCCAAACTAAAGAACTTACACAATCTTTAGATTGATTAGATTGCTCAGGTCAGGTAAATTTCCGGTAAGCGAGTTTCCATCTAACCACCTAAGAAAACAATAATGAATTACAAAAGCTAAAATAAATAGAAGCATTTTCTGTTTCGAAGGTGTTTTACTTACAATTCTTCCAAGGCGTCCATGTTGTTGAGCTCTTGTGGAATTTCACCGGTCACATTCCTTCTTGACAAGTTTCTAATTCAAGTTATTGCAATCAGTAAAAACATGTACTGCTTTAATTTCAAAATGTTATGCAAACATCAGGAACGTTTGATTGCCATTTTTCATCATGCTTCTTCTGACTTACGTTTTTCTGGGTTATAACTACATCGCTAGCTCGAACTCTATAGCATTAATTTTTGGATATCAAAATTCTAATGTGTTTAAAAACAGCTGCCGTAGATGGCTCAACCAATCACTAGACACTTAGCAAGAAATGGAAGTGTCGACAAAAAAGGTATAGAGACTTTACATCTTTGTAATTCTTGGAGGTGTACCGGAACTACAGTTCACCCAATCCCATGGAGTTGGAACACAAGGATCACCTTCGTTCTTCGGGATAATTTCATCAGACAAGGATGCAAATGTACTTACAGAATTTGCTGTAAAAACAAAAGCATGGTTAGCAATTCTTTAATTTGATACTCGCTCTTGATTCCTATTTCCATAACTAATATGCTATAATTTGTATCTGTAACTATTCGAATATTATATCAAATTCTTCGATACATGCACCAAAACATCTTTTTTTCCCAAATACACACTGATATTAATAAGAACTTACAATCTTGCTTGAAGGTCTTCGAAGCAATTTCTTGATATTTGCTTATTTCCATAGCATTTAGTAGAGGCCCTCTAGTAGAATCGCGCGTCCTCTTAAACGAGAAGGAAAGAACAAATTCAAGACTCACATTCATGTAACTTGGTTCGTAAAGGGTGTAGCTACCATTAGCATTCTCAGCTATGTTCACCACTGCGTTGCTATAGTCAGGTATATAAGGTTGCTCCAGTTTGAATTTCCTAGTCTCATTCTGACCCAAATCTTCAATTTCTGCTAAGTAAGCATAAGCTCTAGCATTCGCGGGAAAGTCTTCTAAGTTGAGTCTGTAGCTAAGTAATCCTTTTGTGCCAACAACTGCAGTTTGCATGACCTTAACTGGAGGGTATTCTCTTGTCTCTATTCCTATGTTCCTTGTTGTGCTAATTCTTTCTGTGCCTGTTGCTACTCCAACAAGATAATTTTGTCTTTTTACAAGATCCGACTCCCATATTCTATCATATGGATCCTCTGGATACCTGATGAACATTAGGTAGATAAATCAAGCTGGTGAAACCAAATATATAACTTTTTGAAAATTTTAGAATTCTTAATCACATGTAGTTTTTAATAAGACAATTTTAGGAACTAAATTCATTGATCCAAAAGGACTAATATAATCTGAGATTTCCAATTGTAGTGACTGTTAGAGCAACCCTAGTTCAAAAGATAACAGATACAATTTTGTTAAAACGCATGATTTGATCATGTAGTTTGACCAATTTTGTTAAAATGCATGACTTGATCACGTAGTTTGACCAATTTTGTTAAAACGCATGATTTGATCACGTAGTTTGACCAATTTTGTTAAAACGCATGATTTGATCACGTAGTTTGACCAATTTTGTTTACGTCTCTCACCACATGGTAGCCACAACAGTGTCTTTCCATTGTTCAAGCTTAGTGTTACAAATTACAACTAGTGTTTAAATATTATAGTCCAATTTATAAGATTACCCTTGAACCATATTGCAAGGGTCAAAGTCCCCCGACATCCCCAGGTCACCGCCCAACAAACGAATGAGTCAAGCCTACAGCCCTCCTTGTGTTTAAATACTATGGTCCCGTTTACAAGATTAGTTACTTGTCCACTTATCAGAAAACTACGAGTCATTCCTATTCTGGGCCGCTCACAAGGCCCACGCATCAAGTCCCAATAGCAAGCACTAAGAGGAAAGGGGCGATGAACAGGTACGACCTGACTCAAGCACGGAGCACATGAGTCCGACCTCCTGTCAACTTGTCACCGTCAGATCAAATCGGACGGTGATCCACACGAAACGTCGGATCAAGCGGAAGCAGTTCTAACCACCTTCCACATATAAAGCTCTGCACGCGCCGAGATCTAGGTAGTCTACTCATTCTCACACTCAAACTACTTCTCATTCATTCGCTGACTTAGACATTAGAGTACTAACCTTGCAGGTCTACCCCGCTCCACCACATCAGAAGCTCACTCCACCGCACCTGAACCCTATCTCACTCTGTCATCAACTATTTCTAGTTCCTAAACCAACAGTTACTAATTTAAAATAAGAACAATTTCATCAACTAATTCGACATCATCTTACAATTTCACAGACTAAATCGATGATTCACTGTAACAAAATATAAGAGAAAACCACCATACCTAACAGCATCCTCAGTTGGAGCACCGAAATTAATTCTTGCAGCCACTTTCAAGAAGAAATCATCCTCAAAATCAGTAGCATACATAGAAAGATTCAAGGGCCTAAGCTCAAGAGTAGATATAAAAGGAGAACCAGTAGTAGCACAACAAACACAAACATCAACAGAATTCAAAGGTGCCCTAAAAATCATTTCCTTAACATAAACTCTCGAATCATCATAAATTGACACAGTAGCCCATTTAGTTGCATCCAAATAAAGCTGAAACTGAGGGTAAGTATCTCCATTTTCCAAACTTCCATACTGAAAACTTGCTCTTACCAAATACCTTCTTCTCTCCTCAGTCTCAAGTGTATAACAATATTTTCTACTGTCCGTAGGAAAATCTCTGCGTCTCTCATACTGAACTTTGTTCCCATTAGGGTTTTTCACTTTCACTGTCTCACCATTTTTCATTATCTCAGAATCTGAAATCCATGAAATCCCTGTGGCTATATCTGTGTAGTTACTTCTTGTTCCTCCACAATCAATGCTTATAAACTCTGCAATCCAAAGACAATAATTTAGAACAGAATAATCATTATACTATATAGTAAAATGCATGGATAGTACATTAGACATGTACCTTGAAGTTGTGAAGTTGTGTATGATACTAAGAAAAGAAGTGTGAAGAGAAAGAGAGAAAATAAAGACATTGAATTTGGGAAGAGAACAAAATAGTAATGATAATTTGGATCAAGAAATTTGGTTGATTGAACAAAATTAATTGCTTGTTTGAGATGAGAATATGAAACAGCTTTCTTCCACTTAATGGCTTTTTTGCTTTAAGTCTTTTACTTTACATATTGATAGTTGTTTTGTATGGCTTTCTTTATCTGATTTTTGGAATCTTCTTTTTCTTTGAGAAAATAAGACTACTTGTTCCTTTTCCTTTTTTTTCTTTCTCTATTATCCTAAAAAGAGCAACACACAAGCTCAATAACGAAAGATACTAGTAATATTTTTCTTTGGTATAAGAAGAGATTAATATTGAGAATTTCTTAATTTAGCCATTTAGTATTTTTTTTTTTGAGAATGGTATTTTTGGACGTATTTTTTTTATATTTAATATTTCCGGAGATATATTTATGGAAAAAATTCCGTAAATACATTTTCAAAATCTTATTCGAACATGTTTTTTTAAAAAAAATTAATTTTGTTGGTCGCAAATGAAAATTAATTATTGCACATGAATATAAAATAACATATATCCGTAAATAAAATAATATGATATATATGTAAGACGTCATATGTCATAAACATCATCAAAAAGTAGTACATCAATGTCATCAAAATATAGTACATAAAAAATATCACAATCACTATTGTGTGTGTCTGACAACATCTTCATCCTCTCCTCTGTCTATGTCTTTGCTGCCTCCTTTGCCTCTACCGCCTCCTCGGCCATCGATCCCACTCGTCCTGGCGCGACGCCTAAGTGCCCCCTCTGCCACCGTAATCATCACATCCAATATACGTCTGTCGACGTCAATGTCTGCCCATCTCATCTCTATTATCTGATGACAGCGAGGCAGGACATCCTGAGTGTGGTCCAACTGAGACTGTTGCTCCTCTAAAATCTCCTAATGAGCTGGTATGGACGATGATCCTTCTGCAGTGGGCACTATGTAAGGGTGTGAGAAGGTGAAGAACCACATGATGTAGCCATCAACGCAGCTCCAGTCTTTCGGCGCTCTGGTCGCCCGAGCCTCGTCCGGTACCATGTGCCTCTGATAGTCAGCATAAATCTCATCTATCTGCATACGGATCAAGGCGAGAAGAGTGGAAACAACTGGGTGTTTGGGTATCGTTTGTGTGTACCTGAACTGTCGCATGACGCGCTCGGGCAAATATGGAACAATGATGATCGAACTGTATGCCAATCATCCTAAGAATAGTGAGATATCATCAAACAGGCGCGTCACACGGTAATCAGCATTGACGTTGTAGCGGATGTCCTCAGCAGCCAGAAAATCGATATAGACTCTATAAGGGTCGACCGCCTGGTTCCCCTAAGTGGGAGAAAGGCATGGGCACACGACATCATCTCTGAATATCCAAGCCTGAAATGAAAATAAAAAACATCATAATCAAGCATTATCACGAATATAGAGTGAAAAGAAATGAAAAAAAGTCAAAGGATATAAGATTGTTACCACAAGCAGCGATACGCTGCCTTCCACAATCCTGGTCTTCCACAGGCATCCCTCTCCCAACCTGAATACAAGTAGGTGAAAAATGATTTTTTGAGGATTAAGAGAGTTTGGAGATTTTGAGAGTGAAGAAGATGAAAAACGAAGAATGAGGGAGGAGAAGAGACTCTAATGCGAATGTATTCCAATATGTTTCGGAGCTATATAAACGGAAACATTTCGTAGATGTAGTTCCATAAAAAATCAACGTTGAGTAAAAAAAAAGGTGCGTCTGGAGATACATCTTCGAAAGTAGGGGGTATTTTTGGAAGCGCACATGGTGCCTAAGAACCCCAAGGAGTGGGGTAAGAAATTATCTTAATATTTTGGTTTGAGCCCACTCTATTAAATCCCCCAACAAATTAAAAACAACTAAAATTAGGTTTAGGAACCTGTGTCCACAAATCTAAAGTTTTATCAACCATGAGATATGGTCAATTCCTTCAAACTAAATATCTTTATTTCCTCCAAACTAATTTTCATTAACAATGGTTTTCATTATTGATAATGGTTTTCATTAATAATGGTTGAATCAAAGCCTTCTTTGCAATGCTGCATTGGAAGATATGGTCATCTGACCCCTGTGTCATTTAAATGTCCTACCTTTAAAATAAGCTTACAAATCCAAAGCCTCTTTCATCCCTCAATTGTGGGCTAAAGCTATTTAGAGATAGGACATTCCTCCATCGAATACAACTTTTATTTAGAAGTTGGTGTTAGATAAGATTTCTACTAATGAGAATCTTTGTCTCAGGGGTTGCAACATTTTTTCTCTTTATAGTCTTTGCAGAATGTTAACTGAATCAACTCAATACTGATAGATTTAAAAGAATTGAATAAGTACAAATTATAGCATATTGTTATATTAAAAAATAATCAACAATGATAAGAACGGTGTATCAGATAGGATTTGAGAGATTGTCATCGAAAGAGTTGGTATGAGAGGAATACTACCCTAATTGTAGTCTAAGGTTTTAAAGTATGTTAATTGTCTAATGAGGCAACACTTAAATAGTTAAACGGCTGAGGGTAGGGAGGTCTCATTGGGTTTAACTGAATGGTCTAACCTGTCATGATCAATTCAGGCACAAAATTCAATCAAATAATTCATCAATAATTATTGTTTAATAACAATTGGCCATAGTATAATTAATTAATAATTGATTATGTTAATCCATATTAAATTAATTAAATAGTTAATTTAACAAACACATCTTCTTTGACCGCCCTTTCTCAAAGAAAATATAGAGTTGGTTTTAAAGCACTGCCAAGATTGCTAACACTCCCTAAATTTTGAATTTCTGGTGGAGTTTTTGCACCATTAGCAGGTCCAACCAATGTTCGCTTCTGCTTACCTTTGCTATTACTTTTAATCTCCACAATTTATGGGAATCCATAAACCATGAGAGATTTAGAGACATAAAACCCAACACTTCAAAATTCATAAATAGAGTCAAAAATCAAATCTCAATTACTGCTCACAAATCCTCAGCCACGTCTCGTGCTTCAATGGAAGATTTCAAGCTGCTCAAAGCTTTCAACATCTCGATTAAGCCTCTTAGGACGCCTAAAATCAAGGAAGTCTTATGGCATCCTCCTCCCTTAGGTTGGATAAAGTGCACCTGTGACGGTGCTTACAACCACGATGACCTTCTTGTCGATTGTGGTGGATTGTTTCGTAACCATATCGGTAACTTCATATTGGCTTTTGCACAGTCAAGTGATTCTCCTCATACTTAATAGAATTTGTGACAATCATTACAACCATAGAAATTGCTATTGAGAAATGTCAGATTAAACTTTAGATAGAGATTGATTTAACTTTAGTGGTTCAAGCTTTTAATAAGCTATCTTTGATCCCTTGACAAGTCAAAATTGCTTTGTCAAATTATATATTTGCTTTTTTTTGTTAGTAGCCATTTTTTTATTTTTTGATATATATATATATATATATATATATATATATATATATATATATATATATATATATATATATATATATATATATATATATATATATATATATATATATATATATATATATATGTAAGGTTTCATTTAAAAAAATTTACATAACATAAATTAAATTTTTCATTTGTCAAGTATATTCACTAATTGTGACTACTTACATTTCATGTTTTTAATATTTAATATTTGACACTTTTTAAATATGTCTATTTTTATCGAAATAAATTTAAAAAACAGTTAATAAAGTTTAACATGACTACTCTTTTTTATGAAAAAATAATAATGAATAAGTATGTTTGTTCGATAGGAAATTTAATCTCGTAAAAAAATAAAATATGTTTCTTTGGGGTTTTAAATATTAGTTTTATATTAAACATAAAAAATATCACATCTATTAGATCATGTATCTTGATTCTAATTACAAATAGATGGAGCAAAGATTTGAGATCTAATGCAAAAAGTTATGTATAGTGCTGGTAAACATAACCTTAATTATGCAAAATTGAAGGCCAAAAGCTAAGATGGAAAAAGAGATTTATGATTAGACTGAGTGGGTTAAATTAATTAATGTAGTTAAATTTGTGCTTTAGTAGAGCGTATAATAATAATAAAAATGTTATTAAAGGTGCAACTTTATATCATGTTGTAGTATTTCTTTCTGCTTTTTGATGTTTGAAAAAGTATGCAGATATCGTGTGGTCCCCACAGTCTCAAATTTCCATGCAATTAATTCGGTGGTCCAATGCGCACAGATTCACTCTGTTTTCTTTATTTTCAACTTTCGCTGCTTCTGTTTTTCAGGAGTTTTTCTTATTCTTTTTTATTTGGAAACTTGTGTTTTATAAACCGGTTCGATAACCTACTCGCTGATATTATTGTTATGGATTGGACAAAGAATCAAATCGATAAAACTATCGTGCTACAAAAAATATCCGAGTACATCGCACACTAGATGATATAATAGAGTCGTCATCTCTCATATTTATTGTATTTAATGATAATCATTTTGATTGTTCTTTGCACCAGTGTGTGTTACTATCTAGAGTTTCGTAGTTTATGGTGGAAATACAGATTTGTTGGTTGTTTTTAAAGAACAATTATAATCATATCCTAAAAATGTATCCTCGTTTGGATGCTCCAAACTTTTAATTTGACTGCTAAAAAACAAATTATAACATTACTTTTTATGAAAAGAAAGAAAATTATTTTGAAAAAGGTTTGTGTGATAAAACAAAAAAAATAGTTGTTTGAATTGAAAAAGAAAGAGAAATTGCTTGAATTGAAATAGAATTGCTTGAATAGAGGAATTGTTGTTTGAATATTATGGAAATATTGTTTGAACCAGGATTGTGTTGTTTGCATCAATAGGGTGGATTTATTTGTACCAAAGAGTGTGGCGTTAACTAGTAGATGGTGATTAGCCAATGCAAAATTGTAGGATTTTTCCTAGACCCAGGGATCAAGACCTACAAGAAATGAGTGTTTGCCTAAGCACTGAGTTTAACAAGGCAAACATGCATGAAAGGTGTTTGTCGAAGCACTGAAATTGATAAGGCAAGCATGCATGAAGAAGGGTCTTAGTCTGACAAGACAAACATAAAAGAAAAGGGTCTCCCCAAGCACTATGACTGACAAGGCAGGCATGCATGAGAATGATAGGTTTGCCTAAGCAATGGGTCTGATAAGGCAAACATGCATGAAAAAGGGTATTGATTTAGAGATGGGTGCTTAACCATGAGGTGGTTAACCCAAAGAATGTATGAATGTCAAGAGAATGCAGTGTTTGATCCAAAGAGAAGAGTATTGTTGATGAAGATTGTGGCAGTAGAAGACTTGACAGTTATTTAATTTGATTCGAAGGATCTTTTTAGCCATGGCATACCCTTTAGCATGGATTCCTTCGCAGCCTTCATGGATGGATTTTATGATCGTGTCTGCTTCGTGTCTATCCACGCATCTGAGCAAAACAGAGTCATAATTCCTTTTGCCCCCATTCAAGAAGAACTTGGAAGAGAGCTTTCTCAGAGCCTTCTTATTAGTGGTGCACACATTCTCGGGATACTCTTGTTTTTACATATACCTTTTGATATCGTAGAACCAAGGTTTATCATCAGATTTTGCCTTAATTGCTAGACAATATGCAGGTTCATTCAAGTGTTCAATGCGAATAGTGGGTGCTTCGTTTGCCCACTTAACTTTGAACATGGATGCCAAGGTAGCCAAAGCGTCTGCTAGCTAATTCTCTTTCCTAGGTATATGATGAAAAGTGATTTCATCAGAGTAGGGGATCACCTTCATGACATGCTCCTTGTATAAAATCAACTTGCTATCATGAGTTTCTCAATCTCCTATGATCTGAATGATAACCAGGGTTTAATCTCCGTATACCTCGAGGATTTTGATTCCATGATCAATGGTTGCTTCGATTTTGAAGATACATGCTTTATATTCTTCCATATTATCGGTGTATTCGAAACATAATTGTGTGGTGAAAGGAAGATAAAAGCTAGTTGGAGAAGTAATGATTGCTCAAATCCCACGACCTTAAGCATTTGAAGCTTCCATCACCATCTTGGTTTGGGTCATCCGTCAGGACCTGAAATCTCATAATCTCTGATAAACAAGATGTCTTCATTTAGAAAGTCAAACCTTATTGGCTGATAACCCTCAACAGGTTGATGAGCTAGATAGTTAGACAGTACACTTTCTTTGATAACTTTCTGGGTAACATACTGGATGTCGTGCTTAGTTAGTAGCATTTTCCACCGAGAAATCCTTCTAGTGACAACAAGCTTTTCAAATATGTACTTTATTGGATCCATTTTTTGGATATCAATAGAGTATTGTGACATACTATGTATTGTCTTAGGCGTCGAGCAGCCCAAGTTAGAGCACAACAAGTTTTTTCTAAAAGTGGGTATTTTGTCTCACACTCAGTGAACTTATTGCTCAATTAGTAAATTGCATGTTCTTTTCTACCTATGTCGTCATGTTGTCCAAGTACACAACCCATTGACTCATCCAACACAGTGAGATACATGATTAATAGCCTACCAGAAAGAGGTGGTATTAAGATCGGTGGTTCTTACAAGTATTTCTTTATTTTGTCAAATCCCCTTTGGCAATCATCATTCCATATGATCGATTGATTCTTTCTCAGTAATTTGAAAATTGGTTCACGAGTAGCCGTCAGATGAGAGATGAACCTGGAGATATAGTTAAGTCGATCTAGGAAGCCTCAAACTTCCTTTTCTATTTTGGGAGGTGGCATGTTTTGAATTGCTCGGACTTTGTCGGGATCAACTTCAATGTCTTTCTGACTAAAAATGAAACCCATCACTTTACTAGATCTAACCCAAAAGGTACATTTTGTAGGATAAAACCCCAACTTGAATTTTCAGAGTCTAGAAAATAACTTCATTAGATGGTCTATATTCTCATCTTTAGTCTTGGATTTGGTGATCATATCGTCCACGTAAACCTTAATATCTTTAGGGATCATATCGTGAAAGAGAGTTACCATGGCTCGCTGATATGTTGCCCCTGCGTTCTTCAAACCAAACGACATGACTTTATAGAAATAGGTTCCCAAGGCATGATAAAAGCATTTTTTTTCCATATCATCCAGAGACATTTTTATTTGATTATACCCTAAGAAACCATCCATGAATGAGAAGACAGAGAATTGAGCAGTGTTTGTCGACCAATACGTCAATATGAGGTAAAGGAAAATCATCTTTTGATCACATAATACTTTGAAAACAAGGAGGCCTTTACAAGCTATCCTCTTGTCTCAGGCGAAGACAAGGGATTAAGAAAAAAATGCATTACGTTGTAATATAAAAAACCGCG
This sequence comes from Lathyrus sativus, assembly GCA_963859935.3. Classification (NCBI taxonomy): domain Eukaryota; kingdom Viridiplantae; phylum Streptophyta; class Magnoliopsida; order Fabales; family Fabaceae; genus Lathyrus; species Lathyrus sativus. Next base: position 496,018,374 of record OZ012739.1, on the reverse strand, counting down.
GGGATCACAGAAGTTGTCCAGCTGTTTAGCTTGATGCTAGGTGCGCATTTACACACAAAGCTTGGAAACTTTCTGCTACTGCTTACATCATCAATAGTTGCCACGATGTTATCATTTCGAAAACCATCACTGCTGAACTTAACTGTGCAAAACTCCTTCTGACTCTCTAAATTTGGCAGGCGGGACGATGGATGATAATTGATACCAAAGCGATTATTCTTTTTCAGCCACATCTATTATCTGGCCCCAGCCAGGAGGAGTACCTCTCTCAAGAGTTTATCTAGCGCTCTTTAAAGACGACAAAATCACTTTTGATGGTTTGTCTTGATTTGAGGTATCAGAGCTAACATCTTCAGTTTATAAACAATAAAGGGGGATTTCAGTTATGCCTTCCATAATCTCGACGTACCAGAATGATGATAGTTCACTGACAAGTAAATCTTCTTCACCACAAACAATGACCAATTTGTCTTCGAACATGAATTTAAGCTTTTGGTGCAGTCACCGCCCCAGCAACATGAATTCATGGCCTTCCCAACAGAAAACTGTAAGCTGAATTGATATCTATCACTTGAAAAGTGATGGTAAACAAATATGTTCCAACACAAATGGGTAGATCAACATCACCAATGACTTGCCTCCTAGAGTCATCAAAGGCTCTCACGACCAAGGAACTGACCCTCATCTCAAACACTTCTACCAGTAATTGACTTAATGTGTCCTTGTGCATTACATTAAGCGAAACACTAGTATCCTCCAGGACTTAAGACAATAGGGTGTCTGTGCATGTGACAAATATGTGCAAAGCTTTGTTGCGGGAGTTCCCCTCAGTATGAAACTTAGTTTCATTGAATCTTATATAATAGTTGGCTGTAATTTTTGTGACCACTTCGTTAAATTGATCAACAGTGATGTCATGCATCACGTGTGCATTATTTAGGACTTTCATTAGAGATTTTCTATGAGCTTTAGAACTTAGCAGCAAGAATAAGATGGAAATTTTGGACGGTGTCCGCCCCAAATAATCCACAATTTTAAAGTCACTCTTTTTAATAAACCTGAGGAACTCATGGCTTTCCTCCGGCGAGACATCCTTCTTGTGTTTTTCAGTTTGAGCTTGCTCATCCACCCCTTATTTGCCTTTGGAATTGACAGCTTTTGTTTACTTGCTTGTGGTATCTTTCACTACAGGTGGAGTATTTGTCGCAACCATAGTGGTAGGAACAAATGTTGATTCCCCTTTTTGTAGAGGAGTGGTTGTTGGAACAATCTTCTCTTTAGGAAGAGCAATTGTTGGTGGTGAAAATGTCTTTGGAGTGAACTTAGGAGAAAAAAACACAATTGCTACGAGTCATGCCCCCTATTCCAGCTATGTTGACTATCTCGGCTTCAGTGAACTGTATTAATTTACCTCCCACATATGAAGTGGGGTCATACCTCCAAGGCACCACCTTGGTGCTCTGATAAGGAAATGACCCAGGAACACAAATACTTATTGGTTGGATCTTCTTCACGGGAACTTCAACTTTCTTCTTTTTGTAGATGATGGTGATAAGTTTGATGGTTGAGACCTCTTTGATATCTTTTGGCCTTGCTGAATTTAATGACCCATTGATTCATTAAGTCTTGCACACAATTTTTCAATTCAGCATATTCACCAGGCTATGCTTCACAAACAGGACAATCATTATGAAGACCTTCTAACAAATCATGTTCTTGCAACTTTTTCACAACAAATATCATATGGGTCTTCGCCTCAGCAACCTTTCTAACCATTTATGTGCATCTTTCTTCCTCGATCACACTAACCATCAGCCCATTGTGGGCAGGGAAAGGATTAGTTTTCACATTGGGCTGCTCTTTAAAGAAAAACAAAACCTTCTAATCAATGAGCTCCTAGACTTTGGTCTTGAAGACTATGCAATCTTCAGTGGAGTGCTCTATGTATCAAGCATGGAACGCACACGACACATTAGGATTATGCCTTGGGTGGTAGGGAAAAGATGAAGTTGGTATCTCTTTTGGCACAATCACCCCGACATGGACGAGATAGGGTAGCAGCTGACTATAAGGTTTCATTCTTCAGTGACTGGTCAGTTCAGAGTCTGGTTCTTGGTTTCTAAAGCTTCAGAGTTTGGGTCACTAGAGGCTGACTTTCTTCAGAGTTGACTTCTTCAGAGTTTGAATCTTCTATCAGAGCTAAAGTCTTCAGAAGTGGTCTTCAAAGCTAGAGTTTGATCTTCAAATTCATAATTCTCAAGCTTCTCTTTATCTGTTCTTAGACTTATAATCCTACATATTTGAATAAATGTTAGAAGGCTCAGTTGTTCTTTAAATAATTTGTTATGATTAAAATCCAAGGGATATGGTATTAACCATATTTGTTCCAACATATTCAACTTAAAATAAATTTAAATGAGGTGTCAAAATGGAATTTTATTGATGAATTTAATCAATCTAACATTGCAGTTACAAACAATTCTAATCGCAAGACAAATAATCCATATGAATTAATCACTACCATATCTAAACTTTACACAAAAATTCTCTATGAACAAGTTAAGCCTAACATCGTGTGATTTCTAAGAAAGTGGAAGAAACCTAAAGCATGCAACCTATATAAAAAACTAAAAGGAGATATAGAAAAGAAGATTGCAGTAAGATTTATATAACTCTGACGTGTTAGTCTTTGCTTTGCGCCTAATCCAGTCTCCAACGGTGGATCATTGAAAATTTGTAGTCTTCCACTATTTTTACAATTTTTACAAAGTGCATTTTATACAATCAAGGAACCATATCATGGAATTAAAAACAAAATTAACAATTTCAATCATAATCTTTCCTTCTTCTTTTGTACACAACTCGCATAACTAAAATCCCAACACCTTCACTCATTATTGAGCATCCTTTTACTCAAATCCATGATCCGCTCTAAGCATCTGTTTTGCATTGATATTTACTTGATCCTATCAGTACCTTGTGTGAGCTCTTCACCTGTCATAATTAACTGAATCTCCCAACTTCATTCTGAAGTAACCTTTACTCAGTTCTACCAAAGTCTTCGGTGGAGAAGAAATTCTTTCTTTTTCTCCAATTGGATTGTCAGTTCCCAATAACACCACATAAAACGTATCTTGATCTGCAAGAACTTCACAAACATCAACAATGAATGACCCTCCTCTATGATAAATCTCATACTCTTTAATAATTATTAAGAAACCAACTCATATAATCTTGCTAGAGGTTGAAGATGAATTCAAATTTAATCAAACATTGTGATTTGGTGTACTTTGAAAGCTAAAACTCGGTTTTGAAAGACTTTTAAAGTTATGATCTTTTGATCATATCATTTCATCTATTTTTGGAAATTTTACACAAAATAATTTATATATGGCTTAAGATAAAACACTAAAAATTAGTAAAAATACCCATTTGGTTCGAGTCAAGTGTATATAATATGGTTCGATTCAAAAGAGGAAACAATTTTAATCAAGAACATAAAACCCATTATTTTCCCATTTGATTTGAATCAATGATTCAAGTCAGTAATTTTGAATCATGCTGATAGAACCAAAAACTAGGATTTAAAATGAATATTTTATTCAAAGTAGCCTTTAGCTTCACTTGAATCAAGTTTGATTTTGATTCAAATCATACTGGCAGCGGCAAAAACTAAATTTCATGATCATTTTTTGATTCAAATTATGCATATTCTTAATTTAAATCACACTTCAAAAAGTTGCTATTTTAAGAAAAATGAATTTTTTTATTGAATCTAAGGTTTGTATGATAGAAGTCATGAATTCATGCATTTATTGACCGAAATAATCAACTATTTTGACTTGAACAACTTTACAATGACATTTATCTCAAAGTTTGCTTCAATGTAGAACATGATTTAAATGAATTGCACTAAATTCTAAGATATGCGCAAAACCTAACTTAAAAGAGACTCAATAACCAAAAATGATAAAAGGATAAGTTAGAAAATAAGATAAGTGTCGCTACGCGAAAAATGATACAGAGTCGCCATCGAACTTTATTTATCCTAATAGGGTAAGAAAAAACATCGAGAAAACCCCAAGAAGAAAGGATAAGATGGTCTCGCAATCAAATTATGAGTTCGAAAGTCGGTTATGCAAGGGGAAGGTATTAGCACCCCTTACATCCATCATACTCGATGGGAACAATTCGCTTGTCTTATGTGTAAGGATGTCGCTAAGGATATTGCTTTCTAAAGAGTGCCTAATGGGAAAGGAAAGGGTTAAGAAACAAAGATAAAATAAAATAATAAAGGAAAAGGTGGAAAAAGAAAAAGGTGGCTCACTAAGACTTTGCAATCTTGTGCCTACATATCTTCATTTGAGAAAATGAAGAATCAGAGCACCCGTAGTTCGGACTACGGTTTTTTTGGTGTTTTTTATGGACGATGTTAACGTTCACGTTCTAACAGTTAAGTTTATTGTCGCTCGCTCGTTGAGTCTTATGTGTTACCTGTATTGCGGTAGAACTGACGTAACATGTTCTTTTTGAAATGGTTAAGTTTTCGTCATCAAGGCAAGATGTCACGTTTGATTTGTGAGGGTTGATTTTAGGTAGTACCCAATTGTTTATCTCAAGAGATTTATTGTGAAAATTATATGGCGAATATAGTCATGTCTTCATATTGAAAGACGAGTATCGAGACCACACACTTTAAAGTGAGCATCCTAATACTCGGAGAGGAAGAAGTATTCATTCAATCCTCTCTCTTTAATTCAATACAAAGAGAACATAATCTCTTATTTAAAGATGTTTTATTTTGGATGGTTAGGGAATTATGACAGTGAACTTTAAAGGTAATGACAAGCACTCGGGATAGGACAAGGCCTTTTCCTAACCACTCCACAACCAATCAAGTTTATTGAGAAAAGGGTTGAAAATGCACTTGGTACAAGACCAAGATTTTTTGTCTTAAGAAGAGAAGATGATGGAAGTGAGTGAGAGGAAAGGGTGAATGCTAACCTAATGTGATCATGCAAGATTAAGAACCTAGAATATGTGAAAGTAAAGCTAGTAGATAATCAAGATATAAATACATAACACACAAATCATACCAAGGATCAAGTTATTCTCAAGAAGACGTATGAGTTAGATGAATGATGAACGTAAGGTATCAACAAGAGAATAATAAGAATCGAAGCCATAAGTTCAAATAGAAAGATCCAAAACTTTAAGCTAAGGAATCAAATCAAGTCACAAAAGTTAGGAGTCAAAAAAGTTTATAGAAATTAATTAACAAAAATCAGAGTAATCCTAAGTAATTAAATTCTAAAAATAAATCAAATATGAAAATATTAATTCACAAAATTAATAAAGAAAACATTTTTGAGTTTTTTTCTTAATATTAATCGAAAATAAGTTAATTAATTAATCTAAGTAACTATTATTAATTCTAACAAAAATATTAAAGTTAGATAAAACATAATTAAAAAAAAATTCAAATATCAAAATCAACTAATTAAAAAAATATAAACTAATATTAAAAACTACTAAAACTAAAAAGATAAATCTAAAATTAATAATATAAAAAAAAAAGAAACAAAATTACTAAAAAAATGGTGAAGAAGAGAAGAAAAAAAAGGGTGTTGGAGTGATTTATGAGTGTGATGATAAGAACACACTTGGGCTTAAGAGCCCAATAGGTCATAACAAGAAATCTGGGCAAGACAGATGGTAGCCTGGGTTGGGTAATGATGACTCGGTTTGCATTAATATTGGAAAGAAATGGAAACCTAAATGGAGCAAGGGGAAACGACTGTGTATAGATCAAGAAGAAACATACTTCTTTTTTCTTTCAGAAACATGACCTTCTGCCTCTTCTTTTCCAAAAAAAAACACGATTGAATCTCTTCTTAAACGCTTCCATCAAAAGCACGATTGAATCTCTCTCAATTATCACTCTAAATCTTCTGATTCTCTCACTTGTTTTGTATGCTTTCACTCTGTTTCCCTTTCTCAATCACGGCGGTGTGGTGATTGGTTATGGTGGTGATGTTGAAGAGTTAATGCGGGTGTTATTGTTGGTTGAGTTAATGCATGGTTTGAATATGGTGGTCGCGTGGAGGAAGAGCAGTGAGTTTTGGTTTGAGCGAGAAAATACGTTGGTATGCACGTTAATGTAGTGAGTTAATGCATTCTATGGTGCGTTAATGCATGGTTTGAATATGGTGGTCGCGTGGAAGAAGGAGAGGAGAATGGATTCTATGGTGCGGCTGGTTTATCCTCTTCCTTTTTCACTTTTGTTGTTTTTTAATGGTTTTTCTTCACCCTCTTTTTAAAACTACAACAACTAGTCTACTAAGTTTAGGGTATAATACTTTTCTGTTATGTCCTTCTCAATGCAGGTTATGTTTGGAGTTTTGTAGCAGTGTATATGTGAAGTACATGGCCTTGTCTTTTGTGCAGTAGCAAATTCTGGTTTTGTAACAGGCTTGTGTGGTACGATTTTGTTTGTAGAGTGACAACTTAGATGGTTGTGATATGGATGTAGCGAAATTTATACAGGTGTATGCAGGATTTTTTTCTTCTTGTGGTGAGTGTTTCACGCATGGCTTGGCTTAGCTTGGCTTAGTATGTAGGATGTGGAGGTTGTCCTGCAAAGTTTGAATTGTAGCACTTGTGAATTCAAAAATTTTGGAGAATTCATGTCATGTAGCTTCATGGGCCTTTATTTTATTTTTTGCAATTTTTGGTGGTTTGGACTTTTTATAGTGGACTTTTATTGTGAATGGATATAGAATTTGGATAAATGTATTAAGAAAATGGTTTGTGAATGGATATAGATAAAATTAGAAATGACATTTGGATATTAAATGATGAATTTTCAAAGTGGACATTGAATTGGATTTTCAAAATGGATGTGGGTTAAACAAAAAATGGATAAAAAAGAATGGTTAAAATGTGGATTAATGGATATTTAATTTCTATAAAAAAAGGATAATGGATAATTGGATTGGATCATTATGAAAATTGATATGAAAAATGGTTTATGTATGAATGAAGTGAGATTAAAAAATGAATAATTGAAATGGATTAATGAAAATAATACGGACATAATGGAAACCTGGTTTAGGAAGAAAGTGGAGAATGGATAATGGTCTAGGAAAATGTGTAACGAAATCCCGATTTTAATCCACGACTAAATCTTGAACTTTTGCCACAAGCCTCAGATTAAAATGACTTAAATCACTCCAGAACTACTAAATAAATTGCAACTGAAACCACAACCATTTGAATTCACCTAAAATTTTCCATAATTTCTATGAATTTTCGATTAACATGAAATAAGTTCCGAATCACCTTAAGTTTGCTTGAATCTATCCCCGAGAAGATAAATCTGCAGGTGAACTCTATTTTGACTGATGGACACTTGGACGTGAAAACATGTACCAAAACTCTCATGAATCACCGCTTGACGATCTGATGATCCTTCACAAAATAACTTGACCTTGGATACACATTTCCTGCGAAATAATCTACTGACGCAGACTCTTACGATTGAAATAAACTCTTGATGGTTTAACCAAGATTAGGTCAAACTTTCATTTGATATTGATCATGATTGAATAACCATACTTGACCTGAAGATATGCCATCATCCCAGACAACCCTGATCTTCTTATCAACGATAAAAAGAAAACTTTAATCTTGAGTCAGTTGAATATAAGCTTGCCAACTAACTTGAATCAAAGAAGTGATGAAACCCTAGGCTCTTGCCTTTGAGAAAACTCAGAGAAGCTGACGTTATGTTTTGATAAACCTCTGGTAAAAGATGCTCTTGATAATTGAAAATTCAACATCTTGTTTTAAACTTGAGCATAAAAACCAAATGAAATAACCTCTGAGTAATGGAAATCCAAATCAACAGAAAACCTTTGATCCCATGTCTTAATAGCCTAATTAAATGCATGCTTATGCTATACGAATGATGCAATGTGAGAATAAAGTCTAATGAATGAAAATTTAAAAAAGCCTGATCAAAATTTGGGTTATGACAATAAGCAGCAAAACTAAAACCTAGTGGGCAGAGAAGATTCACAATATATTATGCAAGTAGAACCTTGGATGAAGCTCGAGTATATTATGCAAGTAGAACCTTGGATGAAGCTCGAGTATATTATGCAAGTAGAACCTTAGATATAGTGTTTGCTATTGAAATTTTTTGATCATATCTAGTAGGATCAAAAATCATAATTTGCACAGGTCATGCAACAATAAAGGTTGCAAAACCAAGATTAACTTGTTAGGTAATGTTTCTCCAAGAGTTTGACTTAGAGATCTGCAATAAGAAAGGAATAAAAAAATGTAGTTGCAAACCATATTTCACGACTATATGAAACAAAAGGGATGAAATACCGCTTGATGACTCCTTAAAGATGATAAATTATTTTCCTTGATTCAAAAGGAGGCAACGTGGCACACTAATTTTGTAATCTATCTAGCACCTAGAGTATTAACCCCTCATATTCAAATTATCAGTAAAAGAAGAAATTATTTTCAGATCTAAAACATTATTGTTGGGATGAACCTCTGTTTTTTAAGAGAGGGGTTGATATAATTTTTCAAAAATGCATTCTCGAGGAGGAAATGGAGAGCATAATGTTCCACTTTCATTTTTCCGCCTATGGTGGTCACAAAAGTTCTTTAAAAACCACAACTAAAATACTCCAAATTGGATTTTAGTGGCCCACACTCTTTAAGAATGTGCATCAATATTTTACAAAATGTGATTAGTGCCAGCACACTGGAAATATTTAAAAAAGGAATTAGATGTTGTTAAAAATATCCTTGAAATGAACATTTTTATGTCTGGGTGGGTATTGACTTCATAAGTCCATTTCCCTATTCACTGGGAAATAAATATATAATTGTGGTAGTAGATTATATATTTAAATGGATTGAAGCAATAACTTCGTCAAGGAAGGACGAGACCCTGAAGTTAGATTATGCACTCTAGGCTTACCGAACAAATTATAAGACACCAAGTGGAATACCTTCGTTTGAATTTATTTATGGAAAATCTCGCCATCTCTCTATTAAGATTAATCACAAAGCTTAATGGGCGATAAAAGCCCTTAACCGTGATGAATAAACTATCGAAGAAAATTTAAAATCGCAACTTATTGAACTGGAAGAGCCAAAACTCGAGCTTATGAAAATGCTAAACTTTACAAAGAACGAACAAAAAGATGGCATCATAAGTGCATTCTCATAAGGAATTTCAAATAGGGGTATCTTTTATTATTATTTAATTCTAGATTAAAACTATTTTTAGGTAAACTCCATTCCTGATGGTCAAGACCGTTCGAGGTAAGGAAAGTCATTTGTTTGGTGTAGTAAGTTTGCAGGGAGTCTACTGGCTCATTCATAAAGAATGGCAAAATGTTAAAGCATTATTGATCAAGGAGCGTAAATCATATTGGAAACCACTTGTTAAGTAAAAGGAAATTGAATGGCAACCCACATAAATTTGATTTCTAATGTTTTTGTTTTATTTTGTATAATCAAGTGAGCGTGGAACCATGTTTTACAAATTATCTAAGTTAAAGATGACAATCATGATTTGCTTTTGATTTTTTGCATTTGATGATGACAACTTGGACTTCACCGATGATAACTTGTGAAAATGCAAGCATTATGTCAAGCGGTCAAATATGCATAAGACAATTTTTTTCAAAGCTTTTCCTCCAAATCAAGCAGACAAACTAGGGTTGTTTGATGATATCTATCATCTAGTGATGACACTCAACTTGAATATATCTCAAATCTCATCTCTAAAAAGACTCAATCAAGGGCATTCTTATAGTGTAGTATGACTAAATTTCATACACACACACACACACACACACATGTTTGCACACACGCGCGCGCACATACACAAACACTAATAAAATCAAAGCGATACACCATGAAGAAAGCCACTACGTCATCCTCTAACTCAACAACGGCTAAATCTTATCTACGTGAATATCTATATACCACATGAGTAAAGAATAATTACAATTTATATATAAAAAAATTAAAATAACTACAATAAAGTAAAATACAATTTATTATATAAAAAATTCTTATACGTAGTTTGTAGAATTATAATTTAAAAAATAACATACATGTTTAGATGTAAAATTTGTATTATCAATTGAATTTTATTTTAATAGTTATTTACTTAGCCTTAAGGTTTAAGCGTTTATTTTTTTCTAGACATATGTTTGCTTGTAAATGACAGTTCCACAAGTGAATTTAAAGGTGATTGAGGGTTGCGTAAGGGGAATCTGGGTATTTTTTAGTTTTGTATTGTTGGCAAAGGTTTAGCCAAATTAACCTAAAAAAGCAATCCAACTTGGAGATTTTGCTGGTTTTCAAACTCAAATCTTTCAATTTCCCGGATGACGCCATTTCTTGGAGAATGGTATGGTATATGATTTATGGAGTTTTAAAACTATCCTTATAAGTTTTGAACTAGTATCCAGATTAAGAATCAGCTTTTTCAAACGTAAATTATATGAAATAAATCGAAAGGATAGTTTTCTTCAAGCAACATCATCCTTTTTGTCATGTAACATATAAGCCATACCATTCAAGTTTTTGGGCCTTTCGATTGAAGCTAACTCAAGAAGGTGTATCAATTAGTTACCCGTGATTGAAAATGTGAAGAAAAATTCTCGTATTGAGGCGCTAAACAATGACAATATATCTATTAAAATAAACTACCACCAAACTTTCTAATATATTCTTTATTTTTTAAAATTATACTAACAAAATGACATATTTGTAATTAACAAATGCTAAAAAATTGAGTTTACATTCTTTTGCCACCTCATTCATTTTTCACTTTTTACTTTTGATCTTACTGAACGATTAGAATCTGAGATGGGTCAAATACAAACGTCTGTGATGCTGGGTGTGAAAGAAGAGAAGGGGGTGTACCTACAAGACCTCCGATGCTAAAGTAAGAAACGAGCAAGAGATTGAGCAAGTACAAAATATGTGTGTTTCAAGGTGAAAATTGGATACCTGACCCCCTAAAATGAGAGAGTTTTTATAATGCCCCCAACGCTTGGCCATTGGTTCCTATTTTCGGGGCGAGATAACCATTTCCCGAAGAATAGGTAACTTCCAAAAATAGCCGTTGGGAAGGGCAGACGTGCCTATAACTAGTCGTTGGCACGAACATGAGCATAGTTACGGGCACAAGCATCTTGGCTGTTTCTGGATGGTGGAACCGTGCGTGACGGGCAGAGACTGACGGGGAGGAGTGTTGTGACCAAGGGTAAATAGGCCAGCCTCCCCTGTTGGAGGGGCAGAAAGGTAAACTTTCTCCCAAAGAGGTTGGACTTAAGCAATCGGGTCGTTTTGGGAGTAGAAGTGGATTGAGTCATGCCTAGCCATTGGGCCATTCCAGAACAATAGTCCCCTAAGTCATTGCTACCGGGCACGGTAGTGATGACTTAAGGATGGTCTGCTTTCTGGGCATAGTCGTCGTGAGCTCCCCTGTGTTTGGATGAACACTTTCCCGGGCACCGTAAATGTTGGTGTCGGGGATCTTGGGATTCGGGGAGCCCAACGATTGATGGGATTTGAAGAGTGAGGATGCCACGTGTGCCTTGAGCCATGTACTGCATTAAATGTGTGATGATAGTTAGGCTAGGGTCATGATGATTCCATACATACGCGTGCTCGTGTATGTGCCTGTCATTTGCCTATAAAAAGCGAGAGGGTTCGTTCATTTAGAACTTTCACTTCTCTTTCTTCTTGCCCGTTTCTTCAACCGTCGTTCGTTGCCTTCAAGTTTGTTTCAACCACCATACGACGTCCGAACAGAGTTGCTTTAGGTCTAAAACTTCTTCCTCGACCATGTAAGTACTCCGATTCTCTATTTATTCCTTATTTTTCTGATTTGATGCCTTAGATTGCATGTGGTTAGGACTGAAATGACTTAGTTATAGGGCGTAATCAACGATGGTTGTTGGTGGCAGACGGTGGCGCGATCATCTGTCTGCTGTCGGCGGTGTAGTTACTGTTTTTAAGAAGGGCAAGTTAGCAACCCATAGGTTTAGTTGATCCCGAGGTAGGGAAAACACGGAGGTGCCACTGCCAAAGGGGCCATGGACTCCGGTGGTTTCCCCATGGGATTTATAGATTTTGTGCGCGGGGTACTGTCCCCGGATGTATCAGGGAGAACTCTCGGGTATCTTTCCCATTTGTTTAGCTACGCCATTTGAGTAAGGCTTAGATTGAGGATCCTGTCCTTGGCTCTTTGCGCGCCCTTTCACTTGACTAGCAGTGGAAGGGTAGATTTGATTTTGTCATCGAATTCACTTTTTTCCTCTGGTTTTCAGGTAAAAGAGATGTCGCGTAGGGGCGACGAAGAAGAACATCTTAGAGATTTGGTCGAGGATAGCTCCTCGGAGGACACCAAGACAGACGATGACTCCTCGTCTCCTGAGGTCGTAGGGACGTCTGCTACGAGGTCATCGGTGGATGAGTGGACGGTGGCCAAGCCAATGGAGCATTTATTTCTTTTCGTTTCATAAACTGGGGACACCTTCACCACGGTGGGACCGAAGGGAGAGTGGAGGGTCCATTTTCCTTCAGAAGATGAATGAATTTGCTCGGTGTACGGGGAACGATTTCCCATGTACGAGTATGTTTTTAAAGAGATAGGGTTGAGATTTCCCTTCACAGACTTTCAACGCGCCGTCTTCGTGCACCTTGACCTGGCGCCCTCTCAACTGCACCCAAACTCCATTGCCTTCATGCGGGCATACGAGCTGGTGTGCGAGTATTTGCAAATTGGGGCCACCCTCCCACTTTTCTTCACCATCTTTCATCTTCAAAGGCAGGTGTCGGAGAGAAAGTTTGGCTGGGCTTCTTTGAAGAAAGGGAGGAAGTTTGGCTGGGTTACTTTTCCTTTCTACTGGAGCATGGCTCACTTTACCTGTTCAACTTACGAGTATATAGTTGCTCCTCATCAGTTGATGGAGGATGATCGGGCCAGCTATGCCAAGCTGATGGCCTTTGTAGACAGCTTCCTTCCTGCCCAGTGTGTGACTCGCGCTAGACAGGTTCTATACGAGGAGGATGGTAGGCTACAGGTGGAAGTCTGATATATTAACACCAAAGAGCGCCTCGAGTGCGGCACTCGCGAGGAGGCTCTTGAACTTTTGGGTAGTTCTCGATTTCTCTTATTCCACCCGAGATGTTTTCTTTCCCCGTGCTTACGTGTTTTTTATTTTTGCAGGTAAAATATCTTCAGTGCAGGAAAGGAGGATAAAACATTCCCAAGGGAAAATGAAGGGCGGTGCTGCTCTAGGGAAGAGTCGCCTTAGTCAGCGAACGGTCCCCTCTCAGACAGAGTCGGGGACTTCATCCTCAACTCCTCCAGCTACTCAGACGTCGCCTCTGCACATGAGCTCGAGGCCTAAGTGTGCCTTCATAAACGAGATCGTGGACCTCAGATGAGAGTCTACTAAAAGAAAGTTCGAGCTGCACCCCTGCTTTCATAATAGGAAATTCTTCGAAGGGTCCTCTCTGTCCATTCCTCAGGAAGAATCTCTAAAGCTCGAGGAAATGAACCGTCCCAGTAAACGGCCCCTGCTTTCCCAGGATGCCTCTGCCTTAATGAGGGTCCTCTAGATGGTCGTGGTATACACCGAGGACGGCTCTCCGTTAGAACTTAAACCGAAGAGGTCCCAAGCTGCGGTGGCGGCCCTGGAGGAGAAGGTCAAAAAGCTTCAGGAGGAGAGGGAGAATGAGCTCGAAGATGTTGTCTGCTAAGGTTGTGAGGAGGTGGCTCTGGAGAGGGATGTTGTGGCTACTAAGTTGAAGGTTGCCTAGGATCTGGTGGAGAATTTGCAGACCACAACCGCCCCTGCTGAGGATGAGTCCGAAGAGACGAAGAAGTTGGTAACTCGGTCAGAGTTGGTCGCTCGGTTTGCTCAGTCCGCTGACGACCTAGTGGCATTGGCAAGGAGGCTTTCTAGAACGCAGTGGACCAAATAAAGCTGGTGAACCCTGGGGTTAAGCTGACTACGGAGGGCACATGGTTCCTCTATACGGTCAAAGACGACCAGATAGTCATTCCAGATTTCCGCCGGTTTTCTAAGGGCGGGGATGACTAGGGGAAAGCGTCGCAAGAGGAAGCTTAATAAGAGGAGTAGTTTTATGGTTTGGCCTGCGTGCCATTTGATTATCTGTATTTTATTGTAATTTTATTTTATGGGGCTTGGTACCCTTTTTATTGTACCATGCACATTTGCGGTCCTTTGTGGTTGTGTTATATTATATGTACAAGTATGTTGTATGTTTGTATGTTTGTTGAATATTTTATAAGTTTCTGGCGCCGTCCAATGAGGTCGTAAGAGGCACTTAGTAATTTGTACTATTTTGGGTATGCTCGAAGTATGGTGTTCGACAGTGCGGGGAACTGATCGAAATTCCTGGCTTATTTCCGAGAAGGGGATGGAGCTCAGGTGACGATTGTGGCCTGAGTTCGCGGCGTGAACTTTCCATCGCGAGCTGGGGGTTCTGCCGTTCATGGTACTATGACGACGGCGGGTTCGGTCGAGGAACCTTTGTCGAGCACGGGTGGGTATCTTCACCAAGCCATTGCTTAGATTCGTTTGGTGGTGCATCGCTTGTACATGGGCGTGCACCTGTGATCGGTCATCGTGCCCTCTGCTTGGGCGAGACACGTCGACAGTGGGGGCCTTAATTATAATATTGTTTCAGCTTTTCGGTGTTCCATGGTCGAGCTAATCCTTCCCCGGTTAGGTATTCCAGGTAGTAGGCCTCGTTCCCCGTTATTGTTCTAACGCGGTAGGGCCCTTCCTAGTTTGCGGCGAGCCTACCCTCTCGAGAGTCTTTATGATTCCTTCTTAGGATGAGGCTGCCTATTTAGAATTCTCGTTAGATGACCTTGGCATTGTGCCTAATTTTTATTTTCTTATTGAGTGAGGCTTCACGGAGGGCTACCTCTGTTTGGACCTCTTCGACGAGGTCGAGTTCTTCCCTCAGGGCCTCACTGTTTGTTTCTTCGTCCAAAGGTGCTTTTGTTTGTCTTGTCGGCACGTGGGTTTCAATGGGGATTACCACTTCTGTCTCGTACACTAGGCGAAAGGGGGATTCCCCGGTTGACGAATGAGGTGTAATGCGATAGGCCCAGAGCACGCTATGCAGCTCCTCGACCCACTACCTATTTGTTTCGTCCAGTCTTCGTTTGAGACCCCGTAAGATTACTCTGTTCACTGCTTTGGCTTACCTGTTAGTCTGAGGGTGGTCGACAGATGCAAAATGTTGTTTAGTGCCTAGTTGAGCGACGAACTCCTGGAATTGTTTTCAGTGAACTGTGTCCCATTGTCTGTGACGATCGCTTGAGGAATGTTAAAACGGGCAAGGATGTTTCTCTTATAGAACCAAAGTGTGTTGTGGGCCGTTATTTTGGCCAGGGCTTCAGCTTCTACCCACTTGGTGAAGTAGTCCATGTCCACTATCAAGTATTTGTTTTAGTTGGAGCCTACAACGTAGGGTCCTAGGATGTCCAGGCCCCATCAAGCGAAGGGCCACGGGGAGGACATCGCCTTGAGCTCGTTGGGTGGCTCCAGGAGCATGTCCTCGTGCCGTTGGCATTTATCACTTTTCTTCACATGTTCTTTCGCGTCGTTCTGCATGGTCGACCAGTAGTAACCTGCTCGCAGAGCTTTCCTCGTGAGGGACCTGCCACCTAGGTGTGGGCGTTAATTCCTTCGTGGATCTCACGTAGGACGTGGGCGACCGTATCCTCTTCGACGCATTTGAGGAGAGGCATGGAGAATCCTTGTCTGTATATTTTATTCTCGACCAAAACGTAGGAACACGACCTACGCCTTACTACGCTAGCCTCCTTTGGATCAGATGGCAGCTCGTTCTTAGTGAGGTGGTTTTATACTGGGGTCATGCAGCAGTGGTCGTCGCCGACGACGTGCACGTCGAAGGTCGTGGATGTTTTCTCGATGCTGGGTCATGAGAGTATCTCCTGGATGACTGATTTGTTTCCCCCTTTCTTCTTCGTGCTGGCTAGTTTTGATAGGATATCTGCTCAGACGTGGTGTTCGCGAGGAACGTGTTTTACTTCCACGGAGGTGAACTTTGACATCTTTTCCTTGACCAGAGACAGGTATTCGGACAAGTTATTGTTCTTGACATGGTACTCCCCCCGGACTTGAAGGGCCACTAGCTGAGAGTCGGTGCAGTTGACAACTTTGTCTGCTCCCAAATCTTTGGTGAAGCATAGTCCGACCAAGAAGACTTCGTATTCAGCCTGGTTGTTGGAGGTTGGGAAGGACAGTGTGAGCAAAACTTCGATGAGGATTCCATCCTCGTTTTCCAGGATGACGCCTACGGGCACTATCGTTCGGTTGGCCGGGCAAGGCCATTTTTGCTACGAAGTCAGCTAGTGTTTGTGCCTTGAGGGTCTTTCTGCTCTCGTAATGGATGTCAAATTTGGATAGTTCCAGCGACCATTTGAGCATCCTTCCGGCTATGTCTGGACGACCTAGTAGTTGCTTTATGGCCTGGTATGCGCGTACCACGATAGTGTGGGCCAGGAAATAGTGCCTCAGTCTCCTTGCAACATTGATAAGGGCGAGGGCCATCTTCTCTATTTATTGATACCTCGGCTCTGGTCCTTACAACGCCTTGCTCGTGAAATAGACGGGTTTCTTCCCGTCAGGGGTTTCACGGATGAGGGCGGGGATTACAACCTCGGTTGCGACTAAGAGGTAGAGAAAAATGGTTTCCCCATTTTATGGCCGGGAGAGGAATGACGGTGAAGATAGGGCTTGCTTTAAGTGGAGGAGAGCTTTGTCACATTCCACTGTCCATTCGAAAGCGGCTTCCTTGCGAAGGAGTTTAGAAAAAGGGAGGGCGTGTTGGGCAGATTTGGCTATGAAGCGGGAAAGCGATGCGAGCATCCCATTGAGGGACTGGATGGACTTTTTTTGAGTTCGGCATGGAAAACTCGGAAAAGGCTCTGTACTTGTCTGGGTTGGCTTCAACTCCTCGTTCGGTTAGATAGAAGCCGAGGAATTTTCCTGCTCGTACCCCGAACGTGCACTTCTCTGAATTGAAGTGTATCTTGTACTCTATGGTCTGCTCAAAGACCATCCTTAAATGGGTTGTGTGATCGGATTCATTGCGGGACTTCACGATCATGTCGTCCATATAGACTTCGAGTATGTTCATCATCCTTTGGTAGGTAGTGCCGACATTCTTCAGGCCGAAAGGCATTACGTTGTAGTAATAGTTGCCCGATTTGGTCATGAAGGTCGTGTACCTCCTGTCGCTTTTTTCCATGGGTATCTAGTTGTAGCCCGTATAGGCATCCATGAAAGATAGCAATTCAAAACCGACAGAATTATCAACTAGTTTATCTATGTTGCGGAGGGGATATGCGTCTTTAGGGCAGGCCCTATTAAGATCGGTATATTCAACACACATGCGCCATTTTTCCATTGTTCTTTTTAACGAGTACAACATTTGACAGCCAAGTGGTGTACTTGGCTTCTGATATAAAGTTTGCCTCTAAGAGGTCTTTTACAACCTGCTCGGCAACCACCTTTTTTTTCAGGGACTGTCGTCGTCTATGTTGGGCAACTGCTCTAATTGCGGGGTTGATAATGAGGTGTTCACATGCCACATCAGGGTCCAGTCCGAGCATATCCGCGGAACTCCATGCAAAAAGGTCTGCATTCTCCAGAAGGCATGCTTTTAGTTGTTTCCTCGCTAGCTCGGGGAGGCTGGCTCTGATCTTCACTCCTCGCTTGGGGTCGTCGCCGAGTGGGACAAACTCGAATTCTCCATCTAGGATGGGGCACATTGGATGGGCGGTTTCGCTGCTACTGGAGGGGATGCTCGAAGATGAATGGATCTATTTCCCCTTTTCCTTCTGAGTCTTCTGGTCGTCTTCAGAGAAGCGGCTATCGAGGTCGATGGAATCAACACGAGGAAGCGGATTTGCCTCATCGGAGCTACTGGGCAGGAGTCTTTGGCTGACGGCGATTATATTCAGTCCTTTGGCCGCTGCTTCAAAGCATCTCCTCATGACTTCTATGTCCCTGTGTAGAGTTGCAGCGAAGCCTTTGGAGGTGTAATATTTCATCTTCAGGTGTACCGTTGAAGTTACGGCTACCAGCTCGACCAGAGTTGGTCGCCCGAAGATGCACTGGTATAATGACACGCAGTCTATCACCAAGAATTGTACCTTGATTGATCTGGTCATTTCGCCAGATCTGAAGGTTACGATCAACTCAATATTATCCCAGGGCTTTGTCACCGATCCATTAAAACCCTATAGGTCAGAGCCCACATAAGAAGTCAAATGTGATTCATCCAGCTGGAGCGTGGAAAACAGCTGGGAGTACATGATGTCAACGGAGCTGGCCTGATCGACGAGGATTCATCGGACATCAAAATTCGCCATCTGAGCCCTTACGAGCAGAGGGATGCTGGCGTTGGGGGATCTACCGAGGAACTCATCGCGGTAGAAGCAAATGGGGGCAGACTCTCCCCGGACCCTATCAAGGGTGAAGTTCTGGCTTGAGCTGCTGCTGATGAGGTGCTTAAATTTCCTTTTGATGGATCCTACCGTCACTCTATTAAAACCTCCTCCAGAGATAACCATGGAGGAGGGGAATGTCTCCCACAGGCTGTGCGTGGCAAAATATGGAGGGGCGTTGAGCCCCTAGGGAATGTAGAAATCTCCAGGCCGTGAGATGCTCATGGCGACCTGGATGCTGGTTTCCTCGGAGGAAGGTGTCGCTACTGCGAAAATCGGCGTCGGATGAACAGAAGAGTCGCCACCGTGCGTTATTTATCCCAAAGGAGGGAAAGGAAACGCTCGAAGTAAACCTAACAAAAAGACGGGAAAGGAATGGTCATCGCAACCAAATCCTGGATTCGGGAGTCGGTTACGCAAGGGGAAGGTATTAGCACCCCTCACGTCCGTCGTACTCGACGGGATCCACGCTTGTTTTCTAGTACGGATTGTTATTCTATCTACGCTAAAGGTCTGAGGTTAAAGGAAAATAAAATGACTCGGCAAAGTATCGCACTTTATGCCTACGTATTCCCGCCTGGAACGAGAAATCAGAGTCAACGTAGTTCGCCTACCTACTGGAAAGGAGGGGAATGTTGCTCTCTAGGATATCGCATCCTATGCCTACGTACTTTCATACAACATGAAAGATCAGAGCAAACATAGTTCGGGCTACGGAAGACACAAGCTTGTCTGACTGTTTTTTATCTCCTTATGAAAGGGTTTTTCCTGATTAAGAGTCCAAGCGGACAAAAATGACATATTGATGTTTGTTATCAGTCTTTTACGCAAGAACTGTCTTTTATGATGTTTGCAATCTCTGACGCACTAGAGACTATGATTTGAGGGTGACTACGTCGTATGTCACCCTAAGGGTAACACACTAAGTAATCAGATTACTGAAGAGTGACCCTCCAGCAACCTTTCTCAAATAGCTTAAGGCTCGAAGCGTACGACATCGATTATCCTTATTACTGTGTTTTGAATTGTTCTGAGATAGAAGAGAAAGAAGTCTAAAAAATCCTAGGGTTTGAAAGGGAATCAAAACTACCCTAATGTTATCATGCATGGATTACAACCTAATGTCTGTCATAATTCCCTCCTGCACAGAGGAAATCAGAGATCCTAGGGGATAAACGGAAAAGAAACAACAAAAATACAATAAATAGTAAGTATGCATGAGATGCAGCAACAAACAATAGGCAAAGTGAAACAGCTTCACTTCAAACCTAAGGGAAAATCAACAGACAATACAGCAAAGAAAATCACATCCAACACCAGCTCAGACAGCCACACCAACTCATATAGTAAGCAGTTCAAACAGTACCAGCTCTGGCAGCTACAGTTGATAAACAACAAAAGGTTGACAGTAACAACTTTAGGCAAGATCCTATCTTCATTCTCCAATGAGGTCCAAACTTCAGGTAAGCTCTTATCTCCAATAATTCTTTAGCTTTAGCAAGCGCTGAATCCAATAAGCAGACAGCATCAAACAACAATACAACCCTAACCTTCAACAGATATCCAGCTTTGACAGGAACAAACTTCATTTCTCCAGTCTTTAATGCATTTCTGAGCTTCAATAAGTCTTCAACTTCAAGGCAAACACTCACAAGAGAGGATTAACTAATAGAGGAAGTTGAAATGTTAAGAGGCTTAATGATAACCCAGGGAAATCACCAAGATCTTAACACAACAAGTGACAGGTATCCTCAAGGTTCTACCCAATCAAAGCATGCTCTACATCCCTCCTAAGGAGAGATGGAGCTCTTTTTAAGGACCTTGTATCATAGGATGGAATAGAGGCACCAGAAGCTCTCTATGTTTGACAGAAGAAGTCAGTCTACTCTAGAGCTCTCCCTATGTCTCCTATCTCCTAAGCCTTCATCAAGCAATCTTCAAGCACAAGCTCCAAGCATCAATACTTGTTTCCAATCATCCTCAAAGTCTTCACATACTCCTCAAGCCAAGCACAAGCTTAATCACCCAATGGCAATGCCCAAAACCCAGCAGACAAACAATTTCCCAAGAGGGAAACACACCAATATCATCCAACTTGCAAAAATCAAATAAAAATGGAAATATTCACCATAAAATCCTAGATTTATTTCTAAGGGACCCTAGCTATGTACCCTATACCCCACATAAACCCCAAGGCCTAAACCAAACTAAAAACCCAAGAACTAGGTGTTGAATGCACTTATGTCAAGTTGAAACTCTAATTCTAGCACACTGGCTTCACACCTCTCAAAAACAATTAAATTTGAGCCACAAAAATGTGACAAAAATCCAGGGGGAACCTAATACTCTAATCTAACTATAGAAAAAATAATGGCATCAAAAATCAAAGGGAAATGATCATACAAAATTCAGAAAGTTGGTACATCAAATAAAAGTGGAATAAAAGCAATTAAAAGTAAAAATAAACCAAAAATATAAAGATGCATGAAATGACATTTTTTATTCCTTTATAATTTTCTTGATGTCTTGATGAAAATGGGGGGAAAAATTTCAATCAAAAATATTATGTTTTCAATTTAATATGAATTTTCAAAGAAATTAAAATAAAGTGTAAAAATATGAGAAAATATGAGAAAAATGGAAAATTGGCGTGTCAAATAGCAATAAAAGCAATGCATTTAATAACTGGGCCCAGAAAGGGGGTGGGGATAGCAGTGCGCACAAGGCCCAATTATTATTCAGAAAATAAAATGAAAATAGAAAGAAAAAAAGAAAAATTCGTGGTGCAGAAAGTAATGACATTTAGTGTGTTTCTTGGATGGGCCTCTAGAGGGGGTGTTGATATCATGTTTCCACCAAGCCCAATATCACAACTTAAATGAAACGCCTCGTTTTGATCTTTAGCCTTCTCCTTCACAAAATGTGGGCAACTCGTGGCCATTGGATTTGTTCTTGGTCAAAGGTCTTGTGTGGATCCAAGGGTGCTCAGATCGTCTTCAACCTTTGAAACAAAAATGGAGGGAAACCAGCCATTGAAACAGAGCCTGAAGCTTCCATCTCCTCCAATCGTATCTCATCCAATCTCCATCAAATGCAAAAATTAAAAAACCTAACATGCTCCAAATTTTACTCTGAATTCAACCATGGCAATTAAACATATTGAAACACAACCTAGCTCAAAACACGATTGAATCTCAAAAAATCACTCAAGAACCAAATCTCACCAAACATGAAATTGAGTGGCTCAATCTCTTCCCCACGTTTCACTGAGCATCTCTAGCCATCAAATCATGATTATAACACCAAGAACAACAAGATACAAGCAAGAACAGAAATTGCATCCTTCAACCAATTATCTCTAAACTGATCCTAAAGCTACCAGAAAGTTCCACATGATCATCTACATTGAATATAACTAATCAAAACCAATTGAAACGACCTAAATCATGATGTGGAATGAAAAGTGCATACCTGAGAATTCTTGATGAACAGAAGCACAAAACCTTCAAATCAAACTCTGAGAAGCTCCAAATTCCTTCAATGGATGGTAATCTAACTTCTGTATGCAAAAGAAACACTTGGAAATGCTTGGATTATAGAAACCGATCTTGAGTTGCAGGTGAGAAAATCCAAGAGCAAGAACTCGACTCAGCCACCAATTTGCTATGATCTTGATCTGCAAACCTTCACTAGCATCAATGGAAGCTATAACAATCAAAATTTTGGATTGAAATGGTGTATAAGCTTGGAACCGATTCTGAATTGCACATGGAAATTTCAAATCTCAAACTCTCTTCTCCCCTTCAATTCTCACCAAATCTTGCTTGGGATCATTTCATATGCATATATAGAGTGTGTTGGAGGACTCTAGAAAGATCTAGATTGATCCAATGAGAAAATCCTCTTCTCATGTCATGAGATCTCACATCATGCTATGTACTCATACCAACTCATGATTTTGCTTGCAACTGTACTTATTATGTGTTTGAAATCTCTCCAAATGAGATATTGGAGGTGTATGGATGGAAAAATGCCTTGTATTTGCCTTGCCAAGTGGTTTTGCAATGGTGCCTTATGATTCAAGTAAGCCTTTTACAAAGCAAGTCCTTGAAATAACCCTCAACTCAAAATTGTGGCAATGTCAATGTTCTCAAAATGCCTTTTACAATCAAATTGGTATGTCATATGCCTTGGTTTGGTTGTGTAGATCAAAAACCCTAATTTCCAACTTTGGTTCATTTAAAATATACCTTCATTTTAGGCCATTTTGGTGATTTTGTGAAGAAAGCCATTCCAAGTTCTCATGACCACTTATCTAGCCTAAAAACATCATTTTGAACACATCTCATGTTGAACATTTTTTCATTTGAAGAGTGGAAGATGGAGATTTGGACCTATGTTGAAAAATGACCTGTAATTCAACTTTCCTAAAATACCCCTGGGTTGCCAAGACCATAACTTGAGTTCTACAAATCCTCTTGAGGCCTTCTAGTACTAAAATTAAATCTAAGATCAAGATCTACAACTCTTATGTTGACCAAGAATCCATTTGAAGACTCCTTCATGGGCAAAAGTTGCTTGGAAGTCAAGTGACTTTCATAGATAAATTTCAGTGTCCTCTGGTGACCTATCACTTGCAAGAACCATAACTTGAGTTCTATAAATCTCCTTGAAGACTTATAGTACTCAAATTAAAGCTATTGAGATGTTCTACAAGTTTCATGTTGACCAAGAATTCATTTGAAACTTGCATTTTGACTTATCTTGCTTGGAAGTTAGGCCTAAATTAGGGTTTTTTACACTGAAACCCTAATCTAGTAACTCCTCTTCTTCTTGATTCCTTTTGATTTCTCCTTGGCACAACACCACACATGCATCCACATATCAAATCCTGAACTCCACATACTCCAAGTAGGCCTTGATGCCCTCCAATCAATGATTTGACCTAGGGTTGACCCAAATGAAGCCCTAGTTGACTGCCTTCAACTGTGGCTCTTGTACTTGTATTAATGACTTGTCTCATCTTCAAAATGACCCTCTATGTCTTCCATGATCTTTGTACACCTTCCATGGCTCATACACACTCATTGATGATCTTCAACATATCCCCCAGATTGGGAGAGAAATCCATTGGTTGACCTTCAAACTTCTCAAAGCTTCAACTCATTTCTTGATTACTTGGATGGTCTTGAACTTGAATAAAACCCCATGATGGGCCTCTTTCTGATGAAAATGGCACTAGATCCCTTGTTAGATGACTTGTTATGCTATGTTATGCAAATTATTAGACTATGTACATGACTTATTATGCAAAATGTCAATGCAATTGAAACCTAAACCAGGTGAAATAGGTTGAGCAAATTTTGGGGTGCAACAGCTGCCGCTATTCAAACGGCTTGGACCCGACTGGGTGAAGAGCGAACGATCTTCAAACATTCGAGGTACGAGACGGTTGAATACCAAGAACCCGGAAATTTGCCAACCGTAGAGATAAACTGCACCACTGCTTAGGGGAACACCATTCATCAATTGGATTTGATCGTTACTGTAACCACTGATCAACCGCCATCACTACGGGAAGATAACACCGCCATCACTACGGGAAACAACTCTCTGCCACCACTACAGGACTTAACTCCGTCATCACTACGGGAAATACTCTGTCACCACTACAGGACCTAACTCCGCCATCACTACGGGAAATACTCTGTCATCACTACAGGACATAACTCCGCCATCACTACGGGCAATACTCTGTCATCACTACATGACATAACTCCGCCATCACTACGGCCAATACTCTGTCATCACTACAGGACATAACTCCGCCATCACTACGGGCAATACTCTGTCATCACTACAGGACATAACTCCGCCATCACTACGGAAAATACTCTGTCATCACTACAGGACATAACTCCGCCATCACTACGGGCAATACTCTGTCATCACTACAGGACATAACTCCGCCATCACTACGGGAAATACTCTGTCATCACTACAGGACATAACTCCGCCATCACTACGGGCAATACTCTGTCATCACTACAGGACATAACTCTGCCATCACTACGGGCAATACTCTTGAATACAGCTTCTCTGCCTATCTTTGCAGTAGCTAACTCCATCAGTCAAATGGGTAACACATAATGGTCCAATCTTTTAATCTTTAATGCTGACACTACAATAAATCTGAGAAGGACTCTACTGGGGATTTTCTGAACTCAAACTGCCAGACACTTACTGCGACATAAGTGGCAACTTTCAAAAATCGATTCACGAAGTCTTTTGACAATGACATAACAACAATTTTGAAGAAATACTCCGCTGGAGGGGTAAGAGAAACTTAAACACGCAACTCTGTGGGGAATAATAACGAGACGAACATTGTCATCACACGTCCGAGGCTTTTAATATTTGGTAACTGATCTGAGCAAGAGCTCTCTCCACCTGCAAGGGAAACAACACTTGGATACCAAAGGTTAACCAACCCGGCCTATGTTTCAAAATGCGTATGTTTGACAATGGCGTAATGCTCCGTACATCACGGATATGCTACGCGTTTTTGGGTAGATGCAAATATGTCACTATATGCAAATGCAAATGCAGGCTCAAGCTGCTGGGGAAACCTTGACAAGCTTGCTTCAACACAGCTGTTGAGAGCGAATATCACCATGTTGGGGATGAACAGGTATCATAAAGTCCTCTGGCAAAATAAATGCCGGACATATAGACAATTCCGCCGGGGAGATTAAACCTTGATTTCCACTGGGAGGAAAGAACACCTGCTGGGGAGAGCAACTCCGCTGGGGAAGAATCGACTCTCTTGGGGAAAGTAAACTGACTGAGCAAGAAACGACTCAGCTTGGGAACAAGGAAATTCTTTTGGAGGAAACGATGTTGTCCGGGCACAACTTACAAACTCGGAGTTACCGTTCCGCTGGGGATAATCATCCTGACGAAGGCATGACGACCTGCGAGGAGAAAACCATCTTCTATGGGAATAATCCTTCTGAACCAACTATGACTTGGTTAAACCCTGCGGGAATCCTCCAAGCTGGGGATTGATCCTTCACATACTCGACTCTCTAGAGAGTGCAACCTCTGCAGGGGATACTGATTTTGACTTGCTGGGGATATCCTTTGGACAACTTCCATGAGGATACTCTTCTGGGGAAAATAATCCCTCCTTCGGTAAGGGATAACGTCATCCCCACCTCTGGGGATGAGGCACGATCTGATGGAGAATAGCGTCAAATAAAGTCAGGTCCTTTATCCCGAGACTCAGGCTGGGGAATACGAATTCCATCCACCTTCTTGGAAATTTACCCCCAGGATACCAACATGCCCCAGTCTGAATTCTAGGACACCTCGTTTTGAAAGGAAAAAGTTTGTCATGAGACTACCTCGCAACGGCTTGCCCCTGAATCGGCAACAATTTTGAAAAAGACCTACAATTTTTGTACCCTGACGGTTAGATATGAATTGCTTCTGCACGTCAAACCCAAAAGGACGTCCCAACAAAACTTTTGGTTCTTAGGGTGATCTGCCCCGGTCTTGCAATAACCTTTTGCCCCTGATCGGTCGATTCATGAAGCAATGCCCCCTAGCTATGAGAGATCTGCCAAATCTCGACCTAATTGCCCCCAGATTAACTGATTCTTGGGTGGCTGACTCCCACTAGGGATTAACGGATATATCCTACCCCGACTCACAAAACATTCAGACATTCTGCATTCTATCCTGATCAGACTTCCCACTGTAGGAAACTTTCCTGCTGCATGCGCTTACTCGCAAGTAAAACTAGTTGTCCTGCATAAAGGATATATTAGATTCAATGCATATGACAGTTTTGAAAATCCAGTTCGATTTGTTGAAAAAGTTTCTGACCTACAACGAAACAATCATTAACATATCCATATTAATACAATGCTGTAAGAGGAATCCTTTTAGGAGTCAGTTTCGATGCGATCTTTACCTAAGTATGCTCTCGAACTAAACTTGTTTCAATTAGGACTTTTTCGGGTTGTAACGTGGTCAGGTTCACGGTTAACAAGGAAAGATATAGGCTCAAAATTTATTTCAACCCGCCCATTCTCCGTGATGTTCTCCAATCCTATGTTCAGCTAATTTGACTTCAGCATTCACCTATTAAAGGTGGAATGATAGGAGTGATGATTCAGGATACCACTTGCTTTTCGGAGTGACAGTCATTTGCTTTTCGTCTTGGGGACGCCTCGGGTCACACGACTTTGTTCTTTTCGAGGATTTTTCTTTGGCAATCCTTTTCGTCTTTCGTTTTTTCGTTCCCTAGCTTTTGCCTGGACTGACTCTTTTGAGTATCTTTTGCTTTGAAGTCCAGCGGGATGCCCTAACTTTTGCCTAAGCCACTTGTTTTCAAGATTCGACTTAGCGGGCTTTTGCGTTCAATTTTCTTTTTCTTTTACTTTGAACAAATCGTGCGACACTGGCTTGTCTGACTTGCTAATAGAGACGGTGACTGTTTCACTCTTAGGTCGGCGAGCTTTAACCATTGTGGTTTTTAGGCACGACCTATATGGGTGTGATTTATCCTCGAACGGGACACTCCCTTCGTAATTTGAACGCTTGGTCAAACTAACTGACACCTACCCTGCCCCGGGTTAAGATTGAGGGTTTTTCATTTTCAGAAAGAAACTCCTACTACTAGGCTCAAAGGGGTTAACAAGGGATTATCTTCCTTATATCTCCGGTGTTTATGGATTGAAACAATGCCTGTACATCATCAACAGGTTTTGATCCAAAAGCATACAATCGGAAGCTTATTCGTCATCTGTTTTCGTCATCCTCCCCGGATTCCACTTAATAAGCGTTTGAAATAAATGAAAACACAAAGAGTGAACACGACTGGATTAATTCAAAGCATGCATATTTATTTCATTTATCAATATCAGTTGAAAAAACAACAAGTTTTACAAACGAAATTTTCAATTAAACAGAAAGGCAACTACAAATGCAAAGACATGAACAAGATAACATGAAAAATGCCAATGTCTCAGAACCGGACTTCTTTCATTTTGACTTATTGGCGAGTCAACCATCTTCAGAAACAATTGTTAGAGGTAGCCTGCTGCTGTCTTGACCTGTTTTCCATGGCCCGACCAAACTTAGAAACCTCTTTCATCAATCCGACTTTCGCTTGTCCGTGTCCCTGCACCATATTGGGGACCCTATCAGAGAAGTTGATAGCTTTGCTGTTAATCAAATCTTGGACCTTATGCTTGAAAGCGTGGCAACTCTCAATATCATGTCCGGGTGCCCCGGAATGAAACTCACAATGCTTACTGGCGTCGAAACCAGATGGAGGTGCGCCCGTTGGTGGGGCCATCGTTCTCTTTTCAACAAGGTTCATCCCTAACAAGGTTTGAAGGAGTTCAGCATACGTTGATGGGGGTGCCTCAAATACTCTCTTTGACTTCCCCTCCTGAATTCTTCGCTGAGCCGGATGCTGGCGTTTCATGCGTTGCTGGTTTTGATCAACCCGTTCCTTAGACTCATGCACTGTCATCCCCAAATTCAGCCCAGACATTGGCAACTGTTGTGGACCTGGAGATTCAGTTTCTAATGATTCTAGGATATGCCTCGATTCTTTTGCAACTTCCGGTAGGGAAATAGGAATATCGGTCCCTGAGACCTTTATACCGCCCGACACAAATTCAAATGCCTTCTCATCCAGCAAATCTTGAATCTTCTGCTTGAACGACTTGCAGTTTGTGATGTTATGCCCTGGTGCACCGAAGTGGAAGACACAATAGGCATTCACATCATAGCCTGGTGGTGGTTGCCCAGTCAATGGAGCCAAAGTGCGGGGTTTAATCAGTTGAAGTTGGAACAAGAGTTGCACCAATTGATCGTAATCCACCGGAATCTCATCAAATACCCTGCCGGAGAGCTTCATCCTTTAATCATACCCCCTTGAGTTATCCTGAGAAATCAGTCGCGCCTGTCGACGAGGAGAATCCCGAGCTTCGAATTGTGTAGAGGGTCTCTTAGGCCTATCATGCCTGGGCACTCGTTCATCCGACCCCTGTGGGGCAAGTAAACCGACCACAGCTTCGGACATTTGCTCACCTTCTCTTCTGAGTACATTCCTCAATATTTCAGCCATCAATCCTACCTGAGCCTTCAATTGGTAATTCTCCTCTTCGAGCGTCTCTTGATTCGAGTGCAACGTGTGCATGTCCTTCATGAATTGCCCCAGTTGGCCTCGAACTTCAATTAACTCAGCTTGAACATGCTCCATGTCTATCTCTGCAAGTCGGCGTCCAAAACCCTGGAGGAAACCCTGACGGTCATGAAGAGTAGTATCAGCAGTACTATCATTAGCCCATGCAATCAGAGGTTGTACAATATCCTGCAGCTGCTCCTGGCCCATGGCCATGGTTTCCATTGCTTGTATGAACTGCATCATGTTGTCGCGCATCTCCTGCATCTCATTCTGAACTTGATCCATTATCTTCTTGCAGTTGTTTCTGGTTGAATAGCGGTGGACTCTCTGGTCGCCAATCCTGAAAAAACCTTCGAGATGCAGGAAATAAGATACATATTCAAAAATACCGGTCATGCAATATGAGGATGCAGATGCAAACGTATAAATATGCTACAGGTTACATTCCCCCCTGATTCTAGTTTCGGAGAGAAGGCCATCACGACAATGGAGTCCCTATCCAGCAAGCAAGGAATCAGAAAACCCTCATATATAACAATGCCAAGAGGCTGAGTACAAGAGTACAACTGAATACAACTGAAGAGACCTCGGCCAACAAGCCTGGCGATGGTCAAAATTCAAGTACAAATAACAAAGACAAGGTAAATCAGGCCAAATGGCGTGCCCTGACGTCCTCCAATATACTCATCGTCTCCGAGTGCCCTAGTCTGGAGATCAGCTCCTGTATCAGTAAAGCATGCCGCTCGGTAGTGAATCTCAGCTTTTTGGCATCATCCTGGTAGGTTCCTTTGCCAGAACTCTCGTCAAATCTGTACCTCTTGGAACCGGCCTTCTCTTCATAACCCATCGGCTTCTCGTCAATGTCACTTACTCTGAGCTCAGCAACGCTCCTAAGTGATGTCTCTTCAGCGATCTTTGCGTCCTGGGCTCTAATCTGTGCCTCTAGCGTGGCAATTTGCAGCTTCAGTTCGTCTCCCCGCTCCTTCCGCTTGTCAAGCGTAGTACTCCACAATGCTTCCCACTTGCTGATACGGGCATAAGCTTTGCTTATGAGTTCCTTCTTGGAAGTAAGCACCTTGCTAACACCGTTCAAGGCTATCCCCACTTTTTCTTTCTTGTTGGTTGCTTCTGTGAGCTCTGATCCCAACCTATTAATCAATTCAGTTTGTTCCTTCATAGTAAAGGTGACTTCCTTCTTCTCACGACGTAACTGGAAGATCTCTTTCTCTAACTCCTCGTTGGCTTTCTTCAGTTCCTCATTTTCAGCCAACAACCTGTTATATTTCTCACTCTCTTCTGCAGGAGGTACCTCAATCAATGGAAGATACAGGGGTTCCACATCAGGATAAGGCATCAAAGAAGTACTAGCTCTCTCGCGGATCCAAGCCAAATAAGGATCATAAGCTCTGTTGTTGCTCTTACTGAGCAAAGCTTTACCCCTCATATGGATGTTAACCCATGTGTGTCTTAATCTGATCAAAACAGCTGTGTCTAATGAGCTTGTGAGATACAGAGATTCCTGTATCTCCTTCTCAATAGGAGTGTCCCTTAAAGCATAACCGAACTGTCGTACCAGCAATGAAGGGTTATAGTTAATACAGCCTTTTCGTCCAATCAGGGGAACATTCGGAAAGCCACTGCAACTATATATAATGTCAGTACGCAGCATACTTCGATCAAACCAAATGATATTCTCAGTAGACAGCCCCATCAACCGGGAAGCCCAATCCAAAGTATCAACAACATCAACGAAAGGTCCTGTCTTCGGAAGGTGCCCCTGGAACCACCTGTACAAGAGCGAAAGACAACAGGAAACATTCTTGCCACGATGTTTCTCATTCTTGTAGTGAATGGAATGATAAACATCGCCCAAGAGAGTAGGAACTGGATTCTTCGAGGCAAGAATCAGGAAGGCATCTGAGTCGACAAAGTCTGGCACATTAGGAAACAAGACAATCCCATAAATGCAGACAGCCAGAATGGCACTGAAAGCAACCCAATATCCACTCTTCGCGCACTGCGTAGCCTTCTCAACTAGGACAGATAGGTGAAAACCATAGGCTCCATTTAGCTTGACCAAACCTCCCGGAAACTCAGAAGCGTCCAAACTGACAATCTCAGCGAGCATAGCCAACTCAGACTCAGCATCAATATGTATGATGGGCATCTGGTCTAACACAGGAACTCCCAACATCGTAGAATACTCCTCCAAAGTGGGTGCCAGAATATAGTCTGGAAATAAGAAACATCTCAGCTGCGGCTCATAAAACTGCAACAAAGTATACACCCCAGTCGTCTCGAATGCTGAAGGTCTGTACAACAAGCTAAGCAATCTCCCATAAGATACTCTGAACTCAGCCCTCACACTCTCATCTGCCAGAGCAACTAAACCCAACAATGAACTGATATCTGGTGAATGCAACCGGTAAGCAACTGTCTTCTTCAGGGACTCCATGTCTGGCTAGAAGATACACTAGAATCAGAGGGGAATGATCACCTGCAACATAAATACATGTTAATGAAATGCAATTATGAAAATGCACATGCATATGCAAACAAGGGACCAAGTGCAATGCTGATGAACTGGGCTGCTCTGTAGTGAAGCTTTGAGAACCATCCAATCTTTATCTCAAACCAAACTACTCAAATGAACCTTGTAACCACATCTCACTGACAGAGATAAACCAGGTGTTCTGAGGTCAAAGGTTTCCTGCAAACAGACCCACCTACCCCTCACAGGTGTGTATTTAACTCGCAGACGAGGTACAACATCCTATGCGGGTTCAACATCACAGACTTTCAAGAGCGATGATACGATACCCAGAAGGTGTGGCATCATCATCCCTTGAAGCGACCTCACTTAGTTGAATCCCAATTGATAGGTTCCCAGAGTCGACAATCCTCGGGTCAGATAACTTGTCGAGCCCTAAGGGCCAGGCAAGAAGCATCAAAGAGAATCTCGTCCGAGCGTAAATTTCGCGGCTAGCTGGTGCGAGCTAAGCAAGCAGGCTAACCACTACTCTCTACTTCTAAGTCTATGTGTAACCTCAAGCCCAGGTCCGTCTTATCTCTCAACAGATTATCCCCTTCCCACAACAGCAATAATAATATAAGGCTGATAATAAAAGGCGGAAAGTAAAGACAGAAAAGTAAATCTATACACACCCATGACGGGAAAACAAACGCTAGGATTGACTCGCATAGGGGATATTCCTGTCCCCAGCAAAGTCGCCAGCTGCTGGGGACAGGC
The DNA here is from genome assembly GCA_963859935.3 of Lathyrus sativus. Classification (NCBI taxonomy): domain Eukaryota; kingdom Viridiplantae; phylum Streptophyta; class Magnoliopsida; order Fabales; family Fabaceae; genus Lathyrus; species Lathyrus sativus. The sequence continues at coordinate 495,986,343 of OZ012739.1, read as the reverse complement.
CCAGACAGCTAGGAAAAACAGGGCGAGCCTGCAAAAGGAAGGTCCCCACCAGAGTCGCCAGCTGTCGCTACTGCGAAAATCGGCGCCGGCTGAACAGAAGAGTCGCCACCGTGCGTTATTTATCCCAAAGGAGGGAAAGGAAATGCTCGAAGTAAACCTAACGCAAAGACGGGAAAGGAATGGTCATCGCAACCAAATCCTGGATCCGGGAGTCGGTTACGCAAGGGGAAGGTATTAGTACCCCTCACGTCTGTCGTACTCGACGGGATCCACGCTTGTTTTCTAGTACGTATTGTTATTCTATCTACGCTAAAGGCCTGAGGTTAAAGGAAAATAAAATGACTCGGCAAAGTATCGCACTTTATGCCTACGTATTCCCGCCTGGAACGAGAAATCAGAGTCAACGTAGTTCGCCTACCTACTGGAAAGGAGGGGAAGGTTGCTCGCTAGGATATCGCATCCTATGCCTACGTACTTTCATACAGCATGAAAGATCATAGCAAACGTAGTCCGGGCTACGGAAGACACAAGCTTGTCTGACTGTTTTTTTATCTCCTTATGAAAGGGTTTTTCCTGATTAAGAGTCCAAGCGGACAAAAATGACATATTTATGTTTGTTATCAGTCTTTTATGCAAGAACTATCTTTTATGATGTTTGCAATCTCTGACGCACTAGAGACTATGATTTGAGGGTGACTACGTCGTATGTCACCCTAAGGGTAGCACACTAAGTAATCAGATTACTGAAGAGTGACCCTCCAGCAACCTTTCTCAAATAGCTTAAGACTCGTAGCGTACGACATCGATTATCCTTATTACTGTGTTTTGAATTGTTCTGAGATAGAAGAGAAAGAAGTCTAAAAAATCCTAGGGTTTGAAAGGGAATCAAAACTACCCTAATGTTATCATGCATGGATTACAACCTAATGTCTGTCATAATTCCCTCCTGCACAGAGAAAATCAGAGATGCTAGGGGATAAACAGAAAAGAAACAACAAAAATACAATAAACAGTAAGTATGCATGAGATGCAGCAACAAACAATAGGCAAAGTGAAACAACTTCACTTCAAACCTAAGGGAAAATCAACAGACAATACAGCAAAGAAAATCACATCCAACACCAGCTCAGACAGCCACACCAACTCATATAGTAAGCAGTTCAAACAGCACCAGCTCTGGCAGCTACAGTTGATAAACAGCAAAAGGTTGACAGTAACAACTTTAGGCAAGATCCTATCTTCATTTTCCAATGAGGTCCAAACTTCAGGTAAGCTCTTATCTGCAATAATTCTTCAGCTTTAGCAAGCACTGAATCCAATAAGCAGACAACATCAAACAGCAATACAACCCTAACCTTCAACAGATATCCAGCTTTGACAGGCACAAGCTTCATTTCTCCAGTCTTTAATGCATTTCTGAGCTTCAATAAGTCTTCAACTTCAAGGAAAACACTCACAAGAGAGGATTAACTAATAGAGGAAGTTGAAATGTTAAGAGGCTTAATGATAACCCAAGGAAATCACCAAGATCTTAACACAGCAAGTGACAGGTATCCTCAAGGTTCTACCTAATCAAAGCATGATCTACATACCTCCTAAGGAGTAATGGAGCTCTTTTTAGGGACCTTGTATCATAGGATGGAATAGAGGCACCAGAAGCTCTCTATGTTTGACAGAAGAAGTCAGTCTACTATAGAGCTCTCCATATGTCTCTTATCTCCTAAGCCTTCATCAAGCAATCTTCAAGCACAAGCTCCAAGCATAAATACTTGTTTCCAATCATCCTCAAAGTCTTCACATACTCCTCAAGCCAAACACAAGCTTAATCACCCAATGGCAATGCCCAAAACCCAGTAAACAAACAATTTCCCAAGAGGGAAACACACCAATATCATCCAACTTGCAAAAATCAAATAAAAATAGAAATATTCACCATAAAATCCTAGATTTATTTCTAAGGGACCCTAGCTATGTACCCTATACCCCACATAAACCACAAGTCCTAAACCAAACTAAAAACCCAAGAACTAGGTGTTGAATGCACTTATGTCAAGTTGAAACCCTAATTCTAGCACACTGGCTTCACACCTCTCAAAATCAATTAAATTTGAGCCACAAAAATGTGACAAAAATCCAGGGGGAACCTAATACTCTAATCTAACTATATAAAAAATAATGGCATCAAAAATCAAAGGGAAATGATCATACAAAATTCATAAAGTTGGTACATCAAATAAAAGTGGAATAAAAGCAATTAAAAGTAAAAATAAACCAAAAATATAAAGATGCATGAAATGACATTTTTTATTCCTTTATAATTTTCTTGATGTCTTGATGAAAATGGGAAAAAAATGTCAATCAAAAATATTATTTTTTCAATTTAATATGAATTTTCAAAGAAATTAAAATAAAGTGTAAAAATATGAGAAAATATGAGAAAAATGGAAAATTGGCGTGTCAAATAGCAATAAAAGCAATGCATTTAATAACTGGGCCCAGAAAGGGGGTGGGGATAGCAGTGCGCACAAGGCCCAATTATTATTCAGAAAATAAAACGAAAATAGAAAGAAAAAAAGAAAAATCCGTGGTGCAGGAAGTAATGACATTTAGTGTGTTTCTTGGATGGGCCTCTAGAGGGGGTGTTGATATCATGTTTCCACCAAGCCTAATATCACAACTTAAATGAAACGCCTCGTTTTGATCTTCAGCCTTCTCCTTCACAAAATGTGGGCAACTCGTGGCCATTGGATTTGTTCTTAGTCAAAGGTCTTGTGTGGATCCAAGGGTGCTCAGATCGTCTTCAACCTTTGAAACAAAAATGGAGGGAAACCAGCCATTGAAACAGAGCCTGAAGCTTCCATCTCCTCCAATCGTATCTCATCCAATCTCCATCAAATGCAAAAATTAAAAAACCTAACATGCTCCAAATTTTACTCTGAATTCAACCATGGCAATTAAACATATTGAAACACAACCTAGCTCAAAACACGATTGAATCTCAAAAAATCACTCAAGAACCAAATCTCACCAAACATGAAATTGAGTGGCTCAATCTCTTCCCCACGTTTCACTGAGCATCTCTAGCCATCAAATCATGATTATAACACCAAGAACAACAAGATATAAGCATGAACAGAAATTGCATCCTTCAACCAATTATCTCTAAACTGATCCTAAAGCTACCAGAAAGTTCCACATGATCATCTACATTGAATCTAACTAATCAAAACCAATTGAAACGACCTAAATCATGTTGTGGAATGAAAAGTGCATACCTGAGAATTCTTGATGAACAGAAGCACAAAACCTTCAAATCAAACTCTGAGAAGCTCCAAATTCCTTCAATGGATGGTAATCTAACTTCTGTATACAAAAGAAACACTTGGAAATGCTTGGATTATGGAAACCGATCTTGAGTTGCAGGTGAGAAAATCCAAGAGCAAGAACTCGATTCAGCCACCAATTTGCTATGATCTTGATCTGTAAACCTTCACTAGCATCAATGGAAGCTATAACAATCAAAATTTTGGATTGAAATGGTGTATAAGCTTGGAACCGATTTTGAATTGCACATGGAAATTTCAAATCTCAAACTCTCTTCTCCCCTTCAATTCTCACCAAATCTTGCTTGGGATCATTTCATATGCATATATAGAGTGTGTTGGAGGACTCTAGAAAGATCTAGATTGATCCAATGAGAAAATCCTCTTCTCATGTCATGAGATCTCACATCATGCTATGTACTCATACCAACTCATGATTTTTCTTGCAATTGTACTTATTATGAGTTTGAAATCTCTCCAAATGAGATATTGGAGGTGTATGGATGGAAAAATGCCTTGTATTTGCCTTGCCAAGTGGTTTTGCAATGGTGCCTTATGATTCAAGTAAGCCTTTTACAAAGCAAGTCCTTGAAATAACCCTCAACTCAAAATTGTGGCAATGTCAATGTTATCAAAATGCCTTTTACAATCAAATTGGTATGTCATATGCCTTGGTTTGGTTGTGTAGATAAAAAAACCCTAATTTCCAACTTTGGTTCATTTAAAATATACCTTCATTTTAGGCCATTTTGGTGATTTTGTGAAGCAAGCCATTCCAAGTTCTCATGACCTCTTATCTAGCCTAAAAACATCATTTTGAACACATCTCATGTTGAACATTTTTTCATTTGAAGAGTGGAAGATGGAGATTTGGACCTATGTTGAAAAATGACCTGTAATTCAACTTTCCCAAAATACCCCTGGGTTGCCAAGACCATAACTTGAGTTCTACAAATCCTCTTGAGGACTTCTAGTACTAAAATTAAAGCTAAGATCAAGATCTACAACTCTTATGTTGACCAAGAATCCATTTGAATACTCCTTCATGGGCAAAAGTTGCTTGGAAGTCAAGTGACTTTCACAGATAAATTTCAGTGTCCTCTGGTGACCTATCACTTGCAAGAACCATAACTTGAGTTCTATAAATCTCCTTGAAGACTTATAGTACTCAAATTAAATCTATTGAGATTTTCTACAAGTTTCATGTTGACCAAGAATTCATTTGAAACTTGCATTTTGACTTATCTTGCTTGGAAGTTAGGCCTAAATTAGGGTTTTTTACACTGAAACCCTAATCTAGTAACTCCTCTTCTTCTTGATTCCTTTTGATTTCTCCTTGGCACAACACCACACATGCATCCACATATCAAATCCTGAATTCCACATACTTCAAGTAGGCCTTGATTCCCTCCAATCAATCATTTGACCTAGGGTTGACCCAGATGAAGCCCTAGTTGACTGCCTTCAACCGTGGCTCTTGTACTTGTATTAATGACTTGTCTCATCTTCAAAATGACCCTCTATGTCTTCCATGATCTTTGTACACCTTCCATGGCTCACACACACTCATTGATGATCTTCAACATATCCCCCAGATTGGGAGAGAAATCCATTGGTTGACCTTCAAACTTCTCAAAGCTTCAACTCATTTCTTTATTACTTGGATGGTCTTGAACTTGAATAAAACCCCATGATGGGCCTCTTTCTGATGAAAATGGCCCTAGATCCCTTGTTAGATGACTTGTTATGCTATGTTATGCAAATGATTAGACTATGTATATGACTTATTATGCAAAATGCCAATGCAATTGAAACCTAAACCAGGTGAAATAGGTTGAGCAAATTTTGGGGTGCAACAGAAGGCACTTCTTCCTCGACCTTCTGGGCTTCTTGGGCGTCTGGTCGAAGAGCTTCCTTTCGCTTGGCGAACTGCTTCAGATGCCCGTCCCTGATGAGTATTTCAATGGCACCCTTCAGGTGGATGCAGTCTTCTGTCGTATGGACATGGCACTTGTGGAACTGGCAGTATTTGGACTTATCAGTGTTGGATTTAGACATTATCTGCTTTGGGAACCGGACCCTTTCTTGGCAAAATTATGAGTTGGCGCACCCAGTGAGGATCTTTTCCCTCGAAATTATCAGGGGAATGTATTTGTGGAACCTGTCGGAGGGTCCCTTGTTGTCCCGGGTCTCGCGAGGACGATCTTCTCTTTTTTTATCCCCTCGATGGGATGTCGTGGGCTCGTCGGATCTGGACGAACGAGCGTTCTCCCTGTGCCTAGAATCACGAGCAGAGCTGGCAACCTTGTTTTCCTCGTACTGAATGTACGCTTGAGCTTTGAGGAGGAAAGCATCCAATGTTTCCAGGGGCCGTAGGCCGACAACTTTTGCGAAGTTTGTGCAGGGACGGAGCTCACGTTCTAGCAGTAACCTTTTCATGTCATCAGTGGTGGAGACTTGAACGGTTTCCTTGTTGAATATTTCAATATAGGCTCATAGGGGTTCATATTTGCCCTGAATGATGGCCTCGAGGGAGGCTTCAGTCTTTGGATGTCGGCGAGAGGTCGTGAAATGTTTGGAGAAGAGTCTCCCCAGTTGCCTCCATGAGGTGATGGAGTCGTCAGGGAGTCCTTTGTACCAGGTCATTGCCCCCTTCTTGAGTGTGGTCGGGAATAACCTATATTTGATAGCACCCCAGACGTCGTGATAGTCGAGCAAAACATCGATGTTTTTGATGTGCTCGTCAGGGTCGGTTGCTCAGTCGTATGTGCCTAGAGAAGAGGGTTTCTCTAGTCCCTTTGTGAGGCGCATGTCCATGATCTCCTGGAACAACGGGCCGCGAGGATCGTCGTCGCTGCTGCTGCTGGTCCAAGAGGGGGAGAGGGTGTCACATCTATAGATGGGACGGTGACCTCGTCGGGGAGACGAGGTTTATGCTCGGCCCTTGGATCTGGGTGGTGAATGTTGAGATTCTGCCCGACGGCCTCTTCTGGTACTTTTGGGTTGTGGAGAATGCTAGTTTCGGGGAGAAATTCGGCACCGCACCACCAAGGCGATTAGGGAAGATAACAGTGAGATGAAACAACTGTTGAAATTGCTAGATGATAACAATTACGTGTCTCCGTACAAAACTTGCAACGATGGAGTTATGGACCGATTTTTGGACTCATCAGAATTCGATAAAGTTGTTCAACACATTTTTGGTAGTGCTCATTCTTAGTTCTACCTACAAGACCAACAAGTATAGACTTTTTTATTTGAGATGGTTGGTGTTACGTCTATCGAGAAGACATGTGCCATTGGTTTTGCTTTTCTCGAGTGTGAAAAAGAGGAGAATTTTACATGGGCATTAGAGGTGTGTCGATCACTTTTGAAGGACCATGTTGAGATGCCTAAAGCGATTGTTACCGACCGCGATACTGCGTTGATGAATGCGGTTGCAAAGGTATTTCCTTCTTCTAATGCATTAATTTGTCGATATCACATAACAAAAAGTCTGAAGGTGGAAAATTAGTAAAGGCCGATGTGATTGTTGAAAAAACAATGGATGCATGGAATCGTATACTAAATTCTTCCTCAAAAGAATTATATGCCGATTCCGTCATTCAATTCCAAAAAGTGTGTGAAAAGTATCCTGCTTTGTTGAAATATGTTGAAAGCACCATTCTTGATCAGGTGAAGGAGAAGATAGTTTGTGCGTGGACTGATAATGTCCGACACCTTAGAAATACAACCACCAACAGAGTTGAGTCGACCCATGCTAGTTTGAAGAATTGGTTGGGAAATAACAATAGGGATTTATGTCGAGATTGGGACTTCGTAAATCTCAAGATTAAAAACCAACATAATGAGATACAAACAACACTCGGTCGGAGTATAACGGTATTGGAACATCTATTTAAAGATAACATCATTTATTCTCAATAGATCGGTAATATGTCTCAACCGGGGTTAAACTATCTTTTTCACGAGGTCAAACGAGCTGAAACTGTAGGTTCCGATAGCGCAAAGTATGGTTGCACTATTGTGAAAACCTATGGCCTTCCGTGTGCTTGTGTTATTGCTAAAAAGTTGAAACTAGGCGAGCCAATAAGAATGGACGAAGTTTGCCCTCATTGGAAAAGACTTAGTTTTGATGATGATGGTTGCATGGAATGAGGTAAACCGAATATCTCTATTTTAACCAAATGAGAAGCGATACAAGAGAGATTCTCAAAGGTCGATGACAACATGAAACTCCAAATCAAAGAACAATTGAGGAAGATTTCCTATCTCGAGACAACCGACATGAAACCGCCTTCTCAATCAGTAAAGACAAAAGGTGCTTCGAAGAAAATGAAGCTTACACCGAATGATAGCTCGACTACACGGTCTTCTTCTTATTGTGAGCACGTTGACAAACTTTATCCCGACTCACCGACTCCTAAATCTCAAAAAAGTGTCATGAAAGGAGCCCGCATAAGCAAACCGCCTCCGACCCCGATTCCACCGAAAGTTACATTCATCGACGAGATGCCGATTTTTATGCACAAATATATCGATCGTATCGTCAATGTTGAAGGGGATGGTAATTGCGGTTACCGAGCCATTTTGGCTTTGCTTGGTAAAGGAGAGGATAGTCATACGCTTGTTCGTCATCAACTAATCCAAGAGTTGAACACGCATAAAGAATCATATACGCGGTTGTATGGAAAGAAAGAAAAATTCAACGCGGTTTATGAATCTCTTGTTCCTTGCTTGAGTGGTCTGACACCAGTGTCAAAATGGATGACCTTCCCTGATATGAGTCATCTTATTGCATGTGCATATGATAGGGTGTGCATTGACTCGAAGAGAAGATTCTGCTCGAGTTAGAGGTGACGGTCTGAAAAACGGTCGATGACATCTTAGAGATGTGCCGGCGTCCACCGGGCTATTGAAATGTAATATTTAAATTTCTGTCAAAATCATCAATATAATGCCGATTTTATTTTATGAATGTTGATTTTATTGTTGCAATATTGATTTTAGGTATTCTGTTTCTGGATTTTTTTTCTCGTAAATATGAATAAGGAAGTTTTTCGTAAATGCATCTACGGAATAAAATAAAATAAAACTGAAAAAAAATTCGTCCGAAGATACATCTTTAAAAATAGGGGGACATTTTTAAAAACGCACATGAAATAAGAAATTCTCAATTTTCTTGACTTTATTAAGCATGGGCCATTACTGTGTCACAAGCCTTTTGGTAATTTTACCCCAAAATTGTGAATTTACTAACAGTATTTTGCAATGTATTTTAATACGTATGGAATAATTATTTTATGAATTAAAATAAATATAACTATATGTTTATATGATTCATGGATATCAAAATTTTTATAAAAAACATTTATTTTTTCAATAAATTATTCTTACATGTCTACATAATAATTAGAGGAAATATTTAATAAAATATTCAATCAATCTAGAATCCAACAATTTAGTATTACATCATCGTTATATATTTAATTATTTAAAAATGAATTTATAGTTTAAATCATTTTTTTAAGGTAATGTTATCCAATGATAGTATAAGATGCGCCTAATTGATTTTTCGAAAGTTTCTTAATACTCAATTATTTTGTGTGCCATATCAATGTTGGTAAAATTATATATATATATATATATATATATATATATATATATATATATATATATATATATATATATATATATATATATATATATATATATATATATATATATATATATATATATATATATATATATATATATATATATATATATATATATATATATATATATATATATATATATATATATATATATATATATATATATATATATATATTCTATTTTTTATATATTTTGATAATATTAAAAAAAACTTATGACGATGTTTAAATTGAAAGTGACTGCTGATCTTGAACGACAATTGTGATCTCCTTTACGGTGGCGCGGAGTTGACTTGCATGGTTAGTACTCCAATGCTCAAGTCACTTCAAAATTGAAAATGAGTATAATGAAAGTGGAGACCAGAGATTGTATCTTGTTCTTAGCATGTGAACTGTTTTTATACTTTGTGTCCAATAGAGTGGATTTGAGATTGATTGGGCCTTTGACCGATCTCGAACAGTTTCCCACAAGGATTTACCGGGAATTAAATGAGTCGGGGGAAGCCTTAAGCATCATTAATAGGCCTCCATGTCGTGATCCGATGTGAAATAAAACTGAAACGCTTGAGATCAGTTTTTTGAAAAAGTAATTGAGAATATGTATATTTAATGTGGTTCCATCATTGAAACACTTTGTCACCCTTTTCTGACACGCGAAGTGATCTGACCGGTTAGGATATGGCATGGTTTATAGAGTACTTAAGTGCACTCAAGTTGGTGTGTATCCATGAGTGAGAATCTAGTCGTTGATCTTATGATTTCTTTTCGTAGTTGGTATTGATCCTTCAGTTGTCGTTGCTTATAAATAGAGTAAGTCAAGTATTTGGAGGTTTTCACAACCTTTAGCTTTCGAGCTTTATAGTTACTTTTCCAGAAAAATGTCTTTGTCCCTTCTTCCTTGAGAGTATCACTAAAATTGATTCGGTGCTTTAAATTTTTTCCTTTTGCTATTCCTTCCACTTCATCAATCACACAAAACCAAGTACCTTTCTAACTCAGAATAAGGGATAATACGCTCGACCTAGTGAGTGATTCAAAAGTTAAAGTTTTCATCTGCCTTTGCCATGGAGACCGCCCCTAATTCTCGTATTTCTCCTCTTAGTAGTGATCACTTAGAACATGAAATTATATTCGTATCTGAAGATTTTGGTTCATAAAAAGTGTCTATGGATTTGTTGGAGGAAGAAACTTCATCATCTGGTTCATTAGACACCCTTATATCAAATGTTGACAGAGGAGTAAATTGTGTTGAAGTCCTCATTCCCCCATCATGTCTTATCTAAGGAGGAGATAAAAGCCAATATATAAAGGAGAGAGCAAGCTAAAGATTACATTCAGCTTTGTTTGCAGGTCGATGGTCATGAACCCAATGATGGTGAAATGCTGGCCCACTTGAATCTTAAGGGAAAAGAAAATACGCAACTCTTTTGATGAATGTATGATCCCATTTTATGAATGCTTGTTTACAAGAATAGAACTTTGATTTCCTTTTTCTGAACTTGAGGTTTTCGTCCTGAAATATTTAAAAGGTGCTCCTTCCCAACTTCGTCCGAGGTCATGGACATACATGAGGGTGTTCCAACTATGCCTCGAGCACAAATTCTAGGAGCCCTCGTTGAGCTTATTTTTTACCTTTTCCATCTGAGGCGTACTTCCCTGGACAATTTTCATAACCAAATGCTTATTTACTTCCACCAGATCAATCCTTGGTTGGACCCCTTTTCTTTGGACTTTGGTGACTTATTGGGACGTTTCTTACTGATAAAGCCCCACACACCTATGACCCATCTCATTTTCTGTTATATCCATGTTGATTCTCATTGCTTATTGTTGCGGTGAGAATAGGATATCAATCTATTATATTAACTTGAATCACAAAACATTGAATGTTTACCATCGAACTTTCATTTTATCCAAAGGAAAGGGAAAATATCGAATAAAACCCTAATTGTGCAATGTAACAACAATGCAAAATAATCTAAAGGTTCGGGGGCTGGTTATACTAAAGGAAGGTATTAGCACTCTAAGTATTTATAGTACTCTATAGGAACCTCTTGTTGTATTTGTGTTATGTTATTGTTTGTTTGCTATTGATTGGGAATGTTCTATGGGAAAAGACCTAGAGTTTTACTAAGTATGCTTGCCAAAACTTCGCGGTCTTGTGCCTATGTATCCTAACAAGGATGGAATCAGAGTATTTGTAGTTCACCTAAACAAGGGTGAAGAACAATTGATAATGATCAAGGTTCAAAAGGGAAGGTAAGTGTTCATAACAATAACACTTACATAGAGTTTACAAACTCTATCCTAAGGCTAAGTTGAAAAGTTGGTGACTCTAACAAGGTCAAATGGGGAGTTAGGGTAAGGCTAAGCTACCTATGACATAAAGTCAACTAAAAGACCTTTCCTTTGGAAACAAAAGATAACAAAGAAATATGAAGGCTAACAAGCTAACATCATTTAAGAATAACTTGACAAGGTTAAAGTGAACATGAGCAATATGAATGAATATGGATGATATGAATAAGGATGATATTCAAACATGATATCAATTATGAGTAACAAATATAACATTCAAACATGAATAATTCATAACAATACTTAAACATGGACACAATTCAAAGTTCAAACAATCATGGATAAGTCACAACAATACTTAAACATGGATACAACTCAAAAGTTCAAACAAGTATCGATAAGTCATAACAATACTTATACATGAATACAAATTAAACATTCAAACATGAATAAGTCATAACAATACTTAAATATGGGTACAATTCAAAAGTTCAAACAAAACATGTATAAGTCATACCAATACTTAAACATGGATAAGATTCAAAGGTTCAAACAAGACATGTATAAGTCATAACAATACTTAAACATGGATAAGATTCAAAATTCAAACAAAACATGTATAAGTCATAACAATACTTAAATATGGATAAGATTCAAAGTTCAAACAAAACATGTATAAGTCATAACAATACTTAAACATGGATAAGATTCAAAGTTCAAATGAAATATGTATAGGTTGTGACAACACTTAATCATGAATAAAATTTAAACATTCAAACATGTATAAGTTATAACAATACTTAAACATGAATACAGTTCCAAACCAATCATGAAAAAAAAGTCAAGACATTAATCATGCAAATAAGTTTGGACATGGTTCAAGATATAGGTAACAACCAAAGATGCTTGTTAAAGTTCATGCTAATCACATTCAAAGGTTAAAACATCACAAGGGTTCAAACATAGTAAGCATGCAAGTTAGGAATCATGTTAAAACATGTTATCAAAGTTTAAGGCATTTATGAACACATAAACAAAGACGGGCAAGCACAAGGGTTTACATGCATACAAATGTTCAATAAGGTATAAAAGAATCATGACAAGAGTTAATAGAAAAGTTTCAAAACCATACATGGAAAGACAAGTCATTTATACATGGAAAAGAATGCATCTAAGTACCTTAAACTTAGGAAAAACTCAAAGTAACAAGTTGTCAACTCCACACGAGGTTTACATAAAGTATATTATGTTCACAAGAGTCAATTTGGCCAAGAAAAATCAAGAAACAAGTCAAAGAAGTCAACTAGGGACCAAAATAAACCCTAAAAAGTCCCTAACTTTCATGCTACTAAGGTCCAGGTCCAAAATGTAGCCACTAAGCCACGTGCGAGCCTTCGTCATGTGTTAGCTTCAAGAATATATATTTAAAAAAAACTTCAGAAACATATAAAAAAATAAAACAAAAGGAATATATAATAAAGTCAAATGAGAAAATAGAATATTGCCACGTCAGCTCATCTTCAACCCTCACACACTCTTTTTCTTCTCTCTCTCTCTCTCTCTCTCTCTCTCTCTCTCTCTCTCTCTCTCTCTCTCTCTCTCTCTCTCTCTCTCTCTCTCTCTCTCTCTCTCTCTCTCTCTCTCTCTCTCTCTCTCTCTCTCTCTCTCTCTCTCTCTCTCGTTTCCTCTTCCATTTTTCTATTTTTTCTCAATCTTTCTCCTACCATAACTCACTCAATTTTTAACGAAATTAAAAGATATAAAAAAGTAAATTATTTAAAAAAATCCCAGGAATCCAATGGTATTATTCTCACAAGATAAAACTCACCGTACAAGTCGCACAAAGTCAAAAACCAGTCCTAAAACTTAGGGTTTCTACCACTCAAAACTTCACATAGATGCAAGATAAAATGCAAGCAAGCACATGTACACATTCAATACATTAATGTCTACATTTTTGTTTTAGAAACCACACAATAATAATGCATGTATCATGAGTTTCAAAGTTCAAGTTTCTTACCTATTGGAGCAAGGTCCAATGCTTCTTCACAATGCTTTTAGACATGTTGTAATGATGTAGTTAGCCTCTTGAGACTTTAATGAACTTATTTGAATGAATGGTTTGATTGGAAACAACCTCTAACCCCTCACACAAATGTTCTTGCAAAATGGTGAAAGTGATATGGAAGGTAATGGTATGAGTTCTACATAACTTGTTTAAGGGTTTAAATAAACTAATGAATATTTAGAAGTTGTTTGAAGTGTTTGCTTTGGTGGAGCACGAGCAAAATGGAAGTTGGGAGCTTTTGGCTTGAAGTTTGCAAAAATAATGTTTTTATGCAAAACTTGGTGTAGAGGTGGTTTGAGGTATTGTTCTTGTGTGTTTTGAAGCTTAGAGGATGCCTCTATTTATAGGAGACGTGGAAGAAATGAGGGCTGGTCACAATGCAAGGTTATTGAGTTTTGGCTTGGTTGAAAACGAATGATATGGTTTCATGAAGACTTTGAGTTCCAAGGTGAATGTACCATGAATAGCTTAGAGTGGTTGATGCTTAGGCCTTGCTTTCTGTAGAAGCAAATGGTTGGAGGCTCAAGGAGATGTGATTTGAAGTTTAAGGGAACTTTACAAAAATGGTATGGGAGACTTTTGCAAAATGATCCATTAATGATAATAACACTTGGATAATGTCTTAACTCTTTGGATAATGGATCAAAGGCTTCTGTAATCATATGATCAAAGGAATATTTGTAAGATATAAGACCTACAATTAAGGGATTTTTCATATTGAATTGGTTTTGCAAGTTGATTATGGCAAGAACATGACTTGAACATCTCATTTTAGGACCAACTTCTTTCCTTCGAAACTCATAGCTCATAAATAGTAATAATGAGTTCTTGGATTTTTTGGAAAGCTTAAAACATGCCCTACAACCTTCATGTTTTGAGTTTTTCTTGAATAAAAATGGATCATTATGAAAAATGGCTCCTAAGTTGGTTACTTTTATAAGGCAGGTTTTCATCAAAATCTTTCTAAGTGTTGGAAACCACATTTGAATGAAGTACCAACTTCATGGCTTCATAACTTGAAATCTAAGCACTTTTTGGGAGTCCATACTCAAGGAAAAAGTTGTAGTATGGCATGAGCTCTTCAAATTGGTCTTTGGAGCAAAGAAAATGGATGTTTGGATTAGAATTTATGACCTTGGCAAGTTGGACAAAAATCATTGTGCATCCATAACTTAGAAAAATTCAATTTCTCTTTTGTTCCCCTTTTTGCAAGTAACATAAATTCTCTTGATTTTTCTTGGTCAAACTCAATCATTAAACATAATTCCAATGAAATTTGACTTGAGAAGCTCATATTTGGCCAAAAACCCTAAAGTCAAAGGTTTGACTTTGCAGTGAATGACTTGTGTATCAGATGAACTTTCACTTCTTGATCTTCAATGAATTCAATCTCTTGAGTTATTTGAACACCGTGTATGAAATCCAATGGTGTATTTGAATGTCTTGAATCATATCCTAAGGCTTGAAATCATGTCTTGATCAAAAGTCAAAGATGCAGTTGACTTTGGTTGAAAAACCCTAATTCATAGCCAAATGAATTTGAATCTTGAAGAACTTGTAATGAAGCCATATTGAACTTGATATTTGATGAAGGGAGGTCTCTTGAGTTTATGATAACTTTATTTATTGATAATCATTCTAAAACATTGACTGATCAATCCTTTGAGCCTCTCAGGGCAAACCCTAATCCATAGGAAACAAAATAAAACAATATATTGATAAATGGTTAGCCATGCATGAATGATTGACCTAGAATGTTATGCAAATGATAATGAATTCTAGGGATAAAATTTGGGGTATGATATTTATATCAGATTTTATATCCAAAGTACTAGTCCAAGACATACTTTAACCGAGATTCCCTCTCTTATTGTACCAAGTCGTGTTTTCTTTCTCCTAACGAGGTAATAATGAAAAAGCAAGTGCAATATTGGTTTCAGGGGGGCTTGGATAAGAGGGCGAGTTTGGCCCTAGTGAGGTACTCCCTGCCGAGGTGAAAAAGAGACGGAGAGACACTCATGTTATCTTGAGTGCAATTAGCTAACAGGAGAGGAGGAAGATTTTTTATGAGAGCGGATTCTTCATGCTTTTTTTAATATACGTGATTGAATTTCATAGATAGAATGGACAAAGTAAGAAAGTTTAATATGTTCTATACCCTTGTAGATGCTCAAGGAATTTGGGTTGTATAGAATAGTGGGACTACCATTTTTGCACATGTTCCTCAGGCCACCACTGATCCAACTCTAGTCCTTTTTCTTGCCTTAGTCGTAGATATTCCTACTCCTGCTCCAATAGATTAACTCGTGGACGCTGGAGCCACTTTAACCGTGGAAGAATCAATTTTTCCTCTAGCGGATAGGGGAACGGAGCAGTCTACCTCAAAAATGGGATAGCGGGATACGTTTTATTGACTTTTTAGAATCGACTATTTTTTAGACTAAATATAAAAATAATTTATACAAATAAATTATTTTGGGTGAACATTCAAAAAGAATATTAAATTAGCAACACAAAAAAGTTTTATAAAAATCAAATTAATAAAATAAAAATGAATTAAAATTTTAATTATTTGTTGCAATATATGTTATTATTATTTTTATTATTAAATGTTATTATATTTATTAAGTTTAATGTTATTATATTTATTAAGTTTTATTAACATATAATAAACTAAAGGCCCAACCAGACAGAAAATTAGTCTAAGGCCCACCAATTTCAGCCCAATTATGCATGTATTAAGTCAAAAATCCTAAACACTACATTTCTTCTCTCTTTCTTCTCCACCATCACTACCTTTCTTCTCTGTCGCAAACCGCATCTACAAAACAACCAGAGAAACACAACCAGAGAGAAAAAAAACAAAAGTGAAAAAACCGCTCCGCCCAGGGTGCGCGACGCTACACGTGATTTCAGATAGAGAATCACACCTCTCTTCTTGCGCGGTGGGGGGATGCCCCGGTCGAACCTCCTGGGATCACACTGGGAGTGGCCACAATTGATAACTCTGGTTTTAATAAAGAGGGCCTGGGATGAGGAACAACAATCCCCCGATATAAAGTTTCTCCAAAGCAAACTCATGTTGTTGATGATGGTGCTTTCAAGGAGATAAATCCCTTCATGCGGGTACCAAATACCTTTTCTTCTCGGCTTGCTCGGATTCTTGAGGAGGCGGCCACGATTGTTTTAATGTCGGATTTATCCATCGTACATAGTTTCCCTGAGGGGAATAAGATGGAACAAGCTTCTTAACTTGCTCATAACATGTTCAAAGTTGCTTCTATTTTCTCTCTTGTCTCTACTGGATGAGGAATGTATTGGCCCCAGGTAATCCATCTTAGGAAAAGGATAATTGGAAAGGGAATGTCGAATATATAGAACAAAAATGCATTACTCTTTAGAACAAGCTCGTTACGTTGTATGAGGAGGTTAAAGCTATCAATTCTTTGCAAGAGGCGGGGGCAATACATGGTTCACCTTATAATTTGGTTGCTCGTATGTCTGAGCTGGAGGGTTCCCTCGAGGATGTGAAGAAGCGGTATCAGGTGGATTTTTATTTTTTTAAGGGGAAATCCTGACATGTGGAGAAGAATAAAAAAAACCCTTTTTCAAGAAACCTATGCCCATGTAAAGGCCTTGAAATCTCTCCAGGAAGAGGTGGTAGGTTTGAAGCGGGTGCTCTGTGATTCTCTTCAACAAACTATGCAAGATGCGTTCGAGGTCTGTGAGCGATTTGTGGAACAGGCGGGGAGATTTTTTCCCCGATGCTATAATTTTTGCGAGACGTGGGATCCGTTCAAGTCTTCTTCTACGGAGACTCAGGGAGGTGGTCCCAGAACCTCGGCTTAAGAGGCTTCAACTTAATTTTCCTTTTGCTATGTCTTATTTTATTTCCTGCAATTCTTCCCAAATTTTTGTGCCTTGGTTGTTGTAATATTTGATGTTTAATGGAATATTTACCTTGATGATCTAAGTGTTATTCACTTTAGAGCTTGGTGTTTGTCTTTGTTGTATCATAGTTGTTATTTTTCAATTGTTATAACTCCAGGCTTGCTCTTTTGCCTTGAAAAATTAGTCTGCTTAGGTCAGACCGTAGATGCTTATAGGATTCCGTGCAATATTTTTTTTGGGTGTGAAAACCTTGATTGCTTGCTTTACAAAAGAAACAATGCAGTGCATTTAATTGTAATGAAGTGGCAAATTTCCCTTTGGAATTTCCTGTTTTGTGATTCATGATATAGTGTGTCGAATAATGTTATCTACCACTTTCATTTTCTATATTTTCCGCTGTATTTAGCATAGTTGTTTGTAGTTTATTGAATTATATATCGCATTTGGTGATTTTCTTCCATCATCTGGGTCGAGGCCTGAGATCGGTAGAATTAGTGTGATATAGTTGTATTTTGGTACTATACTCTACACCATAGAGTATAATTCCCCAACCAAGGATAAAATCCACGCCCCTTCCTATGTGTCTCAGCTTGGATTGAGATGGAAGTCTCTAGGAGGCACCACCTACGCCTTTAAATTGGTAAGATCTGAAGGGGTGTGCCAGCTACACATAAATGTGTTTAATATGCTTTAGACGAGAAGTCATACCAGTTGCGCATTTGAGCTGTATCATAATTGCAGAAGTGCATTTAATTTGTATCAGATACACGATTGGGCATGGAATTTGTTTGAGTCATATCATAATCACAAAAATGTTTGAAGTCTATACCGTATACACATGTATTTGAGCAATGCATTTAAGTTGTATCAGAATCACAAGAATGCGTTAAGTATGTATTGGATACGTGATTATTCATTTTGTATTTGCTACTCCTGTATTTAGAATTAGTCAATGGAGACTCCAACATGGATAGACGGTGTCCTTATTCTTTAACTGTTATCCTTCTTCGAGTTATCGGACTGAGTGCACTTCACGCTTTCAAGCATCTTCTTTGATTGGTTGGGGAGCTTGAAGTTCCCATTTTGTGCTTTCTTGCCATTGATTAGATTACCGGCTTCTTCAGAGATGTATCTTGAGGCCAATCATTGAAACTTTGGTGTCGTCGAATTGCCCTATCCAATGCTCCAGTGGAGCTCTCATTGACCACCAGGGCCAAGATCTTTGGTATCTTCCTACTTCTTAGTGGATGTCTGCCTAAACTAGCTTATAGGCAGCTGATGGCTTGTCTTTGGATGACTCAGTCTTATAGTTGGCTTCTCCAGATCCTGGTATGGTAGTTGGACATTGGTGAATTCCCTCAAAGGGCTTTCCTCCTTAGCCTATATGGGTGAAAGATGGATAAACCTCCTCTTCTTGCCTTTCCTTTGGGACATTGATGCCAGTCGGGAGTCTGGGACTACGGTCTACCGATCTCTTTGCTACCAGAATATGGAGTGCCTTATTTTTTATTGCATGGCCAACCATTTCTCTTTGCTTTTGTTAGCCCAACTATAGAGACTTAATAATCAGCTTATCCAATTAGGGAAATGCCATTTGAGAAATGTTGCTTATGAGCATCTTCGTCTGGACCCCATCCCTGGTGGAATTGCGTGCTCACTTGAGAATTGATATTTGAGTGCAAATGGTTCTACTCCTTAATTGGTTCTCCTGTTTCAGCCTTTCCTATGAGGATCAGACCAATGGATAAGGGAAACACCGGTTCTGACTTGGAGTAGGACCGTCAACCAGTCGAAGATCATTTGCATCCCATAAAAGGTGCCTCCGACTTGATTCATTTCCAGTATTAACTATGAACTTGTAGTATCTTTTGCGCCTCCGTGGAAAGTATCGATTCGTTGGCGGGAGACAACGTTAGTAATAGATTAAAAGATGGAGCATAAATATTCAACTTTATCTTTGAGGAATTTGCTTTCACTTTCCGGTGCTTCCAACATGAATCTGAATCTAGATCTGTGATCCTTTGTTCTCCTTCTTCTTGGAATTCCTAAGGGAATTAAGAGATCTGGAGACCTAGTGAATCTTAGATGAAACAATAATCATCTGAATTGATTGCGATGGACTCTCCAGTTATGCTATGAATACCCTTAATTTGGTGACCTAAATAGATTACAAACTAGCAAATTAGATATTAGATATGAAACTGTAAGAATTCATATCTCTAGCTTCTACATTCGTACGATAAGGTTGGATAACGAACATGAATTTATGGAAATCGTAGGAATTATCTGAAATGAATGCGATGGATTCTCCCATTTGGCTCTGAATACCTTTGATTTGATGACCTGAACAGATTACAAACAAGAAAATTATATATTAAATATGAAATTGTAAGAGCTAATATCTAGAAGTTCTATGTTTGTACGATAAGGTTGGAGAAAGAACATGAATTGGTGGAAATCGTAGGAATTAGATGTCGATTTCCATTGACGGCACCACTGTTCTATTGGCGAATCATAAATGAATGCTCTAGCTCCGCTTAGGAATCAGAAATAGAGATAGTTGGATAAATGGATATCTTGAATTGCGACTCCAATCTCCTTTACGGTGGCGTGTGGTCGATCTGCATGGTTAGCACTTCAACGCCCAAGCCAGATCAAGATTCAAGATGAGTATAATTAAAATGGAGATCAGAGATTATACCTTACTCTTAGTATTTGAACTGTTTTTATACTTTGAATCGAGTAAAATGGATTTTAAGATAGATTGGGCCTTGGGTAGGTCCATAACAAATACAAATTTTGATATTGTACACCAAATAAATATAATAAAATTAATTATATCACGTATATTGAAAATGATATATGTGGGTATTTCACCATCATTCACTCCTTTAACCCTTACCGGTAATGAAGAAACAAAAACATTATTTAGAAGCATTTTGTTTTCATCTAAAGGAAGTCGAAGACCATGGGAAAACAAAACGAAAGCCTCCTGAAGATCAAAGCACTTGATTTCAATCATCAAGCACAATAGATACTAATGAGTATAGGGCAGGGATCGATTCGAGTAAATGATAAAACAATAACCTTTTATGACAAAGACTAAGAAGAATCCTTCTACTACCACTAACCTCCACAATCATCAAAGGTACCAATAGTGACCCAACACACTTTGAAGCCTAAGACAAATTTTATATTATGTTTATTAAAGGTCTGTAATAGTATATATATTTTTTAAACAAGGTGTTTTTTTTTGTTTTTTTTATCTACCTTAGAATACTAATTATTCATTAGCTTAATAGAATAATTTTTTTAAAATTAATAATAAAGTCATATAGTTAATACTTATTTAAATAAATTTAGCTTTAAATTAAAAAAATTAATTTTAATTTTGAAAATAGTTGAATTTGAGCCTTTTGACAAGTATTCTTAAAACTAACATTTAACGATTTTGAGTTTGCTTGACCTCTAATTCAAATGTGGGTTCACAAATTGATGTTTCCTAATGAAGTGATTGAGTAGATTAATGATTTTCTTGCATTAAAAACAACATTTTCACCAAACAAGGTCACTACACCATCTCAATTTGTATCAACCGTGTTCGCATTAATCATGCATTAACTATGTTCGCATTGCTCTTTCATCAACCATATTTGCATTGCTCTAGCATTAAACCATGCATCTCATCTTACCCATCATGGCACATCTCGACCACATATGGCATCACACATATATCAAAGACCTGAAAGCCTTGTAATACAAGCAAAAAAATTAAATAACCAAAGCCCAACTTTGCTTGGCACACCCTTTGAAGCCCAATCTCTCTTGGCAGGCTCCAAAATCAACACATTACATACATCAACCACTCATTACACCTCATGCATTTCTTAATCCCATATCACATAAGCAATCATCATACTTCATGCATAAAAATAAATCTCATTCAATTATCATGCATGGAACGGGTTATGTGTGGCGCTCACCTTCACTCCCAAAGATCGACCGTCATCGACACTATTGTCGCTACTCGAAAAATGCATCGTGCAACAACGGGGAGACGAAATAGGATGGACAGAAGAGTCGCCACCGAACTTTATTTATCCCATGAGGGGAAAGGAAAATATCGAGAAAACCTTAAGAGAAGAAAGGATAAGATGGTCTCGCAACCAAGAACGGGTTCGGAAGCCAGTTATGCGAGGGGAAGGTATTAGCACCCCTCGTATCCATCGTACTCGATGGGAACCATTTGCTTGTTAATGTGTGATTATATCTGCTCAAATTTCATGCTATAAAAGTGTTTTCCAAAGGGTAAAGAAAAAGGGTTTAGAAACTAAGAAAGGAGGCAACGGGGAAGAAGAGAGAAAGAACAGACTCGGTAGGACTTCGCAATCCTATGCCTACGTATTCTCAATAGACGTGAGAAAATCAGAGTCGACGTAGTTCAGGGAACTACAGATATGGGGGGGGGGAATGTGCTCGGCAAGGATTTTGGCCCTTGTGCCTACGTATCTTTACTTGAACAAAGTAAAGAATCAGAGCAGCCGTAGTTCGGCCTACGGTTTGTTGGTGTTTTTGTGGATGATGTTATCGTGCGTGTTCTAGCAGTTTAGGTGTTTTGCTGCTCGCATGTGAGGAGACTTATGTGTTACCTGTTTGCGGTAGAATGGACATAACATATCCTTTTTGAAAGATTGATTAGTTTTCGCCATGCGAGGCAAGAAGTCACGTTTGATTGGTTGAATCGTTTTTAGGGGTGAGATAAATCCTCGGATAGTAACCCCTACGGGTAGTACCCAATTCTTTATCTCAAAGTTTTTGTTATGAAAATGTGTGGCGAACGTAGCGTCTTCATATTGAAAGACGAGTATCAAGACCACACACACTACAGTGAGTATCCTGACGCTCGAAGAGGAAGAAGTCTAAACTCAATTCTCTCTCTTTAATTCAATACAAAGAGAACTTCATTCTCTTATTAAAGTATTTTGGTTTTGAATGGTAAGTGCTTCGCGACTGTAAACCCTATGGTAAATATCAGCACTCGGGATATGAGAAGGCCTACGCCTAACCATTCCACGACCAATCAAGTCTTGTTACGAAAATGAGTTTAAAAATACACTTGGTGTGTGACCGATGTTTTAGGTCATAAAGGTTTCGGAAGGAAGTTATGAAAAGCGAGGTAGTGAAAGAAATAGGTGATGGATAAAGTTGTGTCTTTGTATTGAAAAATGAGTATCAAGACCATTCACATTACAATGAGTATCTTAACACTCAGAGAGGAAAAAAAGTCTACACTTAATCCTTTCTTAATATAATTCAACACAAAGAGGAAATGACTTTTATAATTGAAGGTATTTATGAAAATGGATTCGGTACGGGACCGAGGTTTTATGTGAGGAAGATATGTACGTTCATGGTGATAACCAAAAGAGAGTAAACCCTAGCATGTTAACTAACATGGGATGCAAAAAAAACTCACAAGAAAGTCAAGCACATTCAAAAGGAAATCAACAGCAAGTAGGAAAGCGATCTCAATGAAGGAACAAATTTCCAAAAAGGCATCACAATTAATAACAACATGTAATATTTTTACACCACATGAAAGTAGATATTAAAACAAATATTTTGCAAAAAGAATGGACCAAAAAGGATAAAAAATGAACAAGATATGAATTTTTGAAGGTTTCATGAATTAAATGTCCCTTAGCTCACTCATGCGCGTGTAAAAAATGAAAAAAAAGAAGACAAAAGGGTTGATCCTCAACAGGGATCGAACCCAGGTCTGGCTGGTGAAAGGCATGGTTATGAGTAAGTTGCTTACCACTGGGGTGGCTATACATCCGTTGATATAGCCACCCCCATAAATATATAAGGCGCGCTTTGTGAATTTTCTGGGCAAATGAAGGAGCAAGAACAAGGCATATAAACTGATTTGCGTTTTGATGCTAACTCACTCAAATCTTAATGGATTTCAGTGAAATTTAGGTCAAAATTGGGTGTTTTCAAACAAGGAATAAGATGGTCCAGATGGAATTTTGAAATGAGTCCTAGAAAACAAAACACGATAGGAGTTGCAAAAAATGGTGATTTGGTTGCATTTTGAAAACCACACACAGTTGTGAGATCAATTTCAAGCAAATGGTACTGCACACACAACACATATGTCATAACAGAAGTGCAGCATATTTAAAGCTCAAGCAAAAATCATCAATCATGGATTTGGCATAAGCATTGCAAGTGAAACATAAAAATGCAGCAGCTGTCTTGGCAGCATATTGGCAGATGAAGAGAATTCATTTTTGCACATGGCCTATGGATCTCAATCATGTTGATAATGATGCTCTTAAGACAAAAGATCAAACAACCAAGTTCAGGCCAAGAAGAGAAGTAGGAATTCATCATGACAACATTTTGTATGATTTGAAATAGCAGGCCAATCATGGATGTTCATATTAAAAGTTGATCAATTAAAACATGAAAATTATGAGGCATGCTTGGAATATAATGAGCAACACATATGTAAACATCACAATGTTAGACACCAACCAAAAAAAATACCACTGCTAAACTATGCCAAGATTGGAGAAAACATGCAAGTTAAAAGCTAGATCAAGAAACACACATAATTGAAATGGGCAGACCCTCCTAACACGTTCAAAACATCATGTGAAATGTGTACACACTTCAAAATTGCTCACATATATCATGGAATTGAAAATCAAGGGTCAATTGCCTAAATATTCAAAAATGCAAAAAATTGAAGCCAAAACTGAATTGGAGCAGATGAGGTTAAGTAGATGTATACAGCAGTTCAAAATATGACAGGGAATGATGCTAGCACCTAAGGTACTCATGGGATGCACATAACAAGATAATGGACACCAAAATGCAAATTGAAACAAGCATAATGAAGGGGCTGTCATGACAGAAAAGTGAGACATATAAAAAAGGATTGATTCATGCACATACAAGTTTTAAAACATATTAGAGGTTCAATGTTTCATGAACTGGCCTAAAACCAATCAAACCAGAAAAAGTGAAGTGTGTGGCAGTGGTTTTCAAAACAATTGCAGCAGCAGGGCACAAACATAATTCAGTTGTGAATCAAAAGTCTCATGTTGATAAACATCATACACACACACACACACACACACACACACACCATAAATGTGGATGAGAGTGAGTTACAACTCATAAAAGATGCACATGACAAGCAAGAAAGATATTGGTCTGTTCGTGGTTAATTCTAGCTTAAAAATGCAGTTTAAAGGTGAAATGAGAAAGCAGGTAGTCATGGACCAAGCCAAACATCTACACACACTAGAATCAAGCACAATGATGAGTTACAACTCAAAGATTAGGCAAATTGCAAGCAAACCAGAATTTTGGTATGTGGTGGCTCATTCTAGCATGAAATGCAATTGTGAGTGAAAATGATGGAACAAGCAAGAACAAATCAAATTATCAATGTACACATATCATTATCATGGTAAGGAATGAATTTCAACTCATAAAATAAACACATGACAGTTAGAATGAAAATTGGCATGTTGTTGTAAGAAATGAGAAAAACTGTCTTGGCAAGTATTTGGCACAAAGAGACATTTTTCAAATTGGGAAGTTTTATGTCAAAATAAGAACATGCACACATCATAGATATGTTAAGGAAAGAGTTTATGCATTGAAATCAAACTCATAACAGTTAGAGCAAGATTTTGGTATGTTATGGGAATGAGAAACAATTTTAGTGAACCAATGTAGCAGCAGGTGGTATTCATGACAGTTGGGCAGAAATGATAACACATACATGTTTTAAATGAGTAAGGCAATGATAATATGCGAATGGATCAAGTAGAAAATGATTGAAACAGAATGTGTCATGTTTGGCATCATGATATTTTGAAAAATGCAGTTGGGAGGATGCTATAACAGTTTGAGCATTTAAAAGATTTTGAACACATAGGCACCACACACAATCCCTAAACATAATGACAAATGAATCTCCAATCTTAAAAACAAACAAAGATGCTCCACACCAAAAATGACATGTTGAACAAAGTTTGACAGCAAAAATATCTCAAGACAGCCCTAAAGTTCAAACTTCATGCTTCTCACATTTCCACCAAAGCAAACATCATGAATCAAGATCAAACACTAAACAAAGACTTGAGGCATAAGAAATAGCAAGCAAAACCACTCAACACCAATTCATGGTAGTGATGAGCAAGATGACACAAAGAATGCATAAGAGCCAAAACAAAAGCCACATTGATTCAAGCATGATCAAGGGAAGGGGGGTTCTATGAATAACTTATAAGTTGATTCAAACATTACTAATGAGCTAGGTCTAACAAGCCTAGGGCAAGTTCAATATCATTATCTCAACACTGACCCCTAAAACTCTCACATGACCAAAATCTCACAAACAAGCTAAGCATGAAATCTAATCACAAACTTGGTAATACAAAACCACATATCATTTACAAATGACAAAATATTAATGAAAACAAGTATCATGATCATGGAAACTAGAGTTCTTGACAAAGAAACACAATGGGGCAACCATGGCTACATTTTCACAAAATCATCTCAAAATGACAAAACATGATAATGTATGATTAGTAGGGAGTTGGAATGTCACATACCTCTTGTAGACAAACTTTGAGCAAGCTAAAAGCTTAGAAACCCAAAGATACTCCTTCCTTTGCAAAGAGATGAAGTTTGCTTCCTCTTGAAGCAACAAACCAACTTTCAAGACAGTTGGAGTTGTGTGATTTCCAATTGATTTTTTATGGCTTAAACACTTGAGATATGATGTATAGGAGGTGTTAGGAGTGTTAGAATGGTAGGAAATGTTTTGAGTGAGGATTTGGCTTTCAAAGTGGAAGAAAGTCAAACTATTAAGGTGTGGAGGTTGACTTTTGTGAAAATGATATTTTTGAGAGGTTTTAGTGTATGGACACCTTCTACACCATATTTAGGGATTGTGTGGATGATTTTGAGAGGCTTGGAGATGGTAGAACTGGTCTTGAGCAAAGTTTTGCTCAAGACAACTTTTTGGTAAAAATGGAGGTTTTTGAGATTTTGAGATTCTTAAGGAATGAGAAGGAAATGAGAGCTATAGTTTCTCTGGTTTTTTGAGATTGCTCTGGTGTAGATAATGAAGTAGAGGATGGCTCTATTTATAGGGAAACATGAGGAGAGGGCAGAATTGGAAGTTTTCCTTTTAAGAGGGAAAAATGACAATTTGGTTCAAATCTTGCAAAAGTGGTTTCTTGGCCTCAAGGTAATCAGAAGTCAAGTGTGATGAGTGACCTAGAGGTGGATGAAGTGGGGCTAGGATGGCTAGGGGCATGGTTGCTGCAGATTTTCTCTTTTCACCTTTTTGTATTTTTGAATATTTTAATGCAAGTTGCATTGCAACTTGCCAAGCCACTTGCCTTGGCTTCTATTTCTCATGCTATCTGCATTTCCTTTGCATTTACACACATATAAGCTTCTACATATCAGAACAAACAAGATCCAAGGGCTGAGAAAGGTCCATCTTGATGAAAATCTCACTTGTAGAAAAATCAGATTTTGTGCTTCAAGTGTGACAGTCCCAACTTCACTAATTCATAACTCTCAGCTCACAAATGCCATTGAGATGTTCTAGTACTTTTTGGAAAGCCCTCATGTATATCTAAAACATTTATGTTTTCATGAACTTCATATTCTCAAAGGAGCTTGGCCAAAAATCCTCTCAAAGTTGCTGAAAAACAAGCTTAAAAGTGAAATTTCTTTAAGTTATTTTCCCTTCTTGAAATGAATTTGATCATAACTCCAAATATATGCATTTTTTGATCATGGACCACTAGGAGACTTTTGTAGGATTTGTCAATATATTTCCAATGAGTTTTGAACCACTTCATTTGGATGTGTGGTTGAGGAGTTATGGTCTTGCCCCTTTCGAAACCCTAATTCCCGATTTTTGCAATTACTTTCTAACCCTTGATCCAATGGTCATGAAATTTTATGGGGAGGTGTAATATGACATAAGGAACATTTTTGATTCACATCTTGAAGTCAAATTTCTTATGGTTGGAGAGTTGACTTTTTGGTCAATCGTTCGATCAATCGGTGACTACTGAGCTGACTGTTGACGATCTGGGTGTCTTGAGGCCTTGAATCTTCTTGAATGGACTTCATTAAGCCATATAAACCCTATGAATCAAGATTGCATCATTAGAACACCTTTCATATCAAAAGTCAAACTACAGTTGACTTTTCCTGATCGAAAACCCTAATCGGGCCTGAGCTGCATTGTCTTCAATATTTGAGTGCCAATCCTCAAATTGAATTCATATTTGAACCAATGTAGCATCCTTGAGCCTATTTCATGGGAAATCAATTCAAGACGTCGATTGATCAAACCGTCGAAACCTCGACTTTTAATTGTGCGAAAACCCTAATTTCCTCTTTTTGCTTGGATACTGTGCAGATGAACTGGATGATCATTCCAACCCCATTATGACTTTTGAGATACTCAACAGGCTTCTCCTTTCTTCTTATTTTCATGCTCCTTATGAATTCCCTCTGATGATTCTTTGATGACTTTGTGATAACAAAACCCACCTGATGGCTCGTACTGATGCTTCTGATAAAAAAAAAGAGGGTGGGCAAATTTGGGGTATGACAATTATAATCTATCAAGTCCAACCTCATTTGACACCTCAATGCCCAGAGACATTGGCACCTCAAAGTCCAACCTCGTTCAGCACCTCAATGCCCAACGACATTGGCATCTCAAAGCCTAACCTCGCTTGGAACCTCAAAGCCCAACCTCGTTTGGCACCATAAAGCACAACCTCGCTTGACACCTCAAAACCAGATTTCCATTAGCACTTCAAAGCTCAATTTTCATTGGCATTTCAAAGACCAAAATCGTTTGAACCTCGAATCGCGACCCCAATTCCAAATTTGTATTGGCATCTCAAAGCCCAATTTTCATGGACACTTCAAAGCGCAACATCACTTGGTGCTGACAAGGACCAGCACTCGTCTGGAGAAATCCAAACCCTTCTATTTTCTTTAGAATCTGATGTTCCTCTGGATCTCATTTATTTTGTTTTGATGCTCCTCCAAAACCCTTTTCTTTTTAGAGTCTGATGCTCCTCCATATCTCATTTATTTTGTTCTGATATTCCTCCAGAACCCTTTCATTTTTTAGAGTCTGATGCTCTTTCAAATGTCATTTTTTTTGTTTCGATAATCCTCTAGAACCATTTAATTTATTTTTACAATTTGATGCTCCTTCAGATCTCATTTATTTTGATTCGATACTCCTCCAGAATCCTTTTCTTTTTAGAGTATGATGCTCATCTGAACCTCAATTATTTCGTTCTGGTACTCCTACGGAACCCTTTCTTTTATTTTTAGAGTTTGACGCTCCTCCGGATCTCATTTATTTTATTCCGATGCTCCTCTGAAACCCCTTTCTTTTTTAGAGTCCGATGCTCCACTTGATCTTATTTAATTTGTTTTGACCCTTCCTCAGAACCCCTTTCATTTATTTTTAGAACTTAATGATCCTCTGAATCTCATTTATTTTATTCTGATGCTCCTCCAGAACCCTTTAATTTTTAGAGTTCGATACTACTGAGAATCTCATTTATTTTATTCCGGTGCTCCTCTGAAACCCTTTCTTTTACTTTTAGAATCTGCTACTCCTTATGATCTCATTTATTTTGTTTCGATGCTTCTCCAGAACCCTTTTCTTTTAAGAGTCTGATGCTCCTCCATATCTCTTTTTTTTTTTACGATGCTCCTCCAGAACCCTTTCTTTTATTTTTAGAATTCGATGCTCTTTTGGATCTCATTTATTTTGTTCAGATACTTCTCCGAAACCCTTTTCTTTTTAGAGTCTGATGCTCCTCCATATCTCAATTATTTTGTTCTGATACTCCTCTTGAACCCTTTCTTTTTTAAGAGTCTGATGTTATACTGAATCTCATTTATTTGTTCTTACGCTCATCCGAAACTCTTTCTTTTATTTTTAGAAATCGATGTTGCTTTAGGTCTCATTTATTTTGTTCTGATGCTTCTTCAGAACCCTTTTTTTAGAGTTTGATGCTTCTCAGATCTCATTTATTTTGTTTTAATGCTCCTCTAAAACCCTTTCTTTTATTTTTAGAATCTGATACTCCTCTAGATCTCATTTATTTTGTTCCGATGCTCCTTTGAAACCCTTTTTTTTTATAGAGTTTGATGCTCCTCCGAGTCTTATTTATTCTGTTTCGTTGCTCTTCCGATACCCTTTACTTTTTTAAAGTCTGATGCTCCTTCGGATCTCATTAATTTTGTTTTGATGCTCATTCATAACCCTTTTCATTTTTAGAGTCCGATGCTCCTCTAGATCTCATTTAATTTGTTCAGGTGCTCCTTAGGAACCCAGTCTTTTTTTAGAATCTAATCCTCCTCAGGGTCTCATTTATTTTATTCTGATACTTCTCAGAACCCTTTTCTTTAAAATTTGATGCTCTTCTGGATCTCTTTTTTTGTTTTGCTTTGTTGCTCCTTTGAAACCCTTTTTTATTAATAAAGTTTGATTCTCCTCCAAATCTCATTTATTTTGTTTCGATACTCCTTCGGAATCCTTTTTCTTTTAGAGTCTGATACTCCTCCAAATTCATTTTCTTCCGATGCTCCTATGAAACTCTTTTCTTTAGATTCTGATGCTCCTCCAGATGTCACTTATTTTGTTCCAATGCTCCTTCGAAACCCTTTTCTTTTTTAGTGTTCGATGCTCATCCATATATCATTTATTTTGTTTTGATACTCTTCCGAAATCCTTTTCTTTTTTAGAGTCAGATACTCCTTCAGATCTCGTTTATTTTATTCCGATACTCCTCTAGAACCCTTTTATTTAAAATCTGATGCTCCTCTGGATTTCATTTATTTTACTCTAATACTCCTCTAGAACCCAATTATTTTTCAAAGTATGATGTTTTTTTAGATCTCATTTAATTTTTTATGATACTCCTCCATAACCCTTTCTTCTTTAGAATCTAATGCTCCTACGAATCTCATTTATTTTATTTCGATTCTAATCTGAAATCCAATTCTTTTTTTAGAATACGATGCTCCTCTGGATCTCACTTAATTGTTTTTCCAATACTCCTCTGAAACCTTTTGTGAATCGTCCTCAAGGAATGGTCTCCCTAGTGAGTTTTTACTGAAAATCTCCCTATTAGATCTTCTCCGTAACTCTTTCCCAACTAATCTCCAACGAGTTTCCCCTCTTAACTTTAGCGGTATAGGCACCAACCCTTACGTTGAAGATGTTCATTCCTCTAGTGAAGACAATCCTTCAAGATTCCTGTCATTCTTTATCTTTCCGTTCATCGAAGGACAAAATTGGGTCCTTCATACTTAATTATCTTTAACAAAGATTATATGAATACTCTGAGCATTCATATTCTCTAAGTTAAGAATAATTAAGTAGGAGCATTTATAGCACTCCAATTTTGTCTAAATCCAATTTTAATTTTTAGTGTTTAACTTTTCATATGTATATCTTAGGAAGAAAATGAAATTGCTAATTAATAAGTTATTCCTTAACCACTTAATTAAACAAAACAAAAAACTGTGTTTTTAGCATTTTTGGTGCATTTTTATAATTTTAAAACTTATTTAACTTATTTTCATCATTTTAAATATAAAAGAAATACAAAATTTTTGTTTTATTTATTTATAATAGTATTATTATTATCTTATTATTTTTTAAAGAAATTCAAAACATGTCAAGAGTCAAGATTCAACATTTCTTCCATATTTTTCTCTTTGGAGTAAACTTTTCCAACCTTTCTCTTTGCCATTTTTGACATACTATCATTTGCATGCAAACAATATTACTCATTAGACAAGAAAATATAATTTTGATACTTCTCTCACTTATAAGTTAACTCTTGAAAGGAGAGGGGGAAAAGGTTGGAGTGTGGAAATAAAGCACTTTGAGAGATTTAGAAAAAAAGAACAACACCACCATTTTCACTATTCATCATCTTTTCAACCTCACAATAACAACCACTTTTCATAAAAACTCAAACCACCATTTTCACTACACAAAAACCTCTACCACTTGCATCTTCAACCTCATTCCATCTTCCATTTCTTGTAAAAGAAAGTATGTAAGTGTTTACTACTCATTAAAATACATGTGTTAGTGTTGTTAGTTTTATTGTAATACTTCATTGTTGTTGTAAAGTTGATGTAATATTTAGTGATGCTAATGTAGTCATGATGTCGTAATAGTTTTATCGTTGTTTGTTGTTTATTAAAAATATTCATGTTATTTTTGTTGCTGTGAGTTTGTCATTGTTCAAAAATATTCATGTATGTTGTTGTTGTGTAGTTTAGGAGTTTGTGTTTTATATATGATGTAGTATGTTAACATTTTATTTGTTTAGAACATGAATGCATCTTGTCTAGTTGTTGTTGAATGAGTGAGAGAAAGAAAAGAGAAGACATGTTGGTGTTGAGAGAGAAAGAAAATTTGTGAAAAACTCACTATTGTTTTATTAATGCACACGTTGATTCAGACTTGCACCCTTTTTTTATTTTATTGTCTGTTTTGAGTTATTGGGCTCAAAAGCCCAATATTTCTAAAACAAATGTACCCCTCACCTTTCAGCAAGCACACCCTGCATTTTAATTTTTAATTTTTTGTGTTTGAACAATTGGAATCAAAAGCCCGTTGACTCTTAAAAAAATAACCAAACTGCACCCTCTTTTGGACTTGCACTCCTTTTTAATTTTTTTATATTTTTATTTATTTTTATTATTATCATTTTTTTTTTTTTTTACTTTCTAACTTATTTTTACTGTATTTTGAAAATATTTTTGACTTTCATAGATAAATATGGTTGAAAAATGAATAATCGGATGTACATCCTTTTAATCTCCGAATAATAGAGCGTGAGGCGTACACCTTGTTTTAACTCAAGAGCTCTTCTTTCATAAAAAATACATAATATAATAGCGTTTAAATGTCGTAGTTAAAGTCGGTCGAAAAAGGGATAATGGGATGCACACCCGTTTTTTCTCTAAATAATCGAACATGAAGCGTACGCCTCGTTCTAGCCGAGCATTCGTCTTCCATGTACTAATAGTGATCTTTATAATAAAAAATTCATAATTAAAAATCAGATTTAAAAGGGAATAATTGGATGCACACTATTTTATCCTCGAGTAAATAAACGTAAGGCGTACCCCTCATTCTAATTCAAATATTTATCTTCCACCTAAAAAATGATAACCAATTAAACAACTTTATTTCCTCCATAGCATGAACAAATATTTTTTATTTTCGATTAACGAACAATGTTCTATCCATTCTAACATGATTTACAAACAACGTTTCATTCCGCCCATGCGCGACCAACAAGCAACGTTTTTTCGCTCGAATGCGATCAAAATATTTTTCATTAAAATCAACCAACAAACAAATTTTTGCTACCAAGAACTACGTGGCTTTGAGTTCTCCATTGCACCTGGTGATACGTAGGAGCAAGATCCAACGTCTCGTCAAGCACTTTAATAAATAAATAAAAATGTGTGTGTATCTTGTCATTCATTTTTGTAAATACTTTTAATAATAAGAAGAAAATTAAACATTTTTTAGGCTAACATTTTCCAAAACTAATTAAGAGGTTCTTGTTGGTTACAATAGATGTTCCAGGGTACTAATACATTTCTGGTGCATAATCGACCCCCGAACCTAAATTTGATTGTGATGATCTTATTTTTGTTCTACAAGGGTATTATCGACGTTTTCCTTTTAAAAAAATAAACTTTTATGGCGACTTCATTGTCATTCGAACATTTGTCTACTCGGGTATTTTTTGTGCCGCAACATGAGTCTTTTGCAACAATCTCCATTTGCAAAACTCCATTAGCAATCGGTTTCTCATTAACTCCACTGGAAAGCACCTCAAGGTTAGCATCATCTTGTTGAGAGTGGAAAGAGTTTTCCACAAAAGAGTTGAAACCCTCTATGGACTATGTTCCTCCGCTATTTAGCGCTCCTTCGGCTCTCAGGTTCTTTAGGCTTATTTTTTCCAGGTTGTGGTCTTACCCATGGTCTACATCATAAGTAATACCTTTCTTATTGGGTTTAACATCTAACTACAATCATGTAACTTGTGTTTCCACTTGTCTATCTTCCATAAGTTTCCCCATAATATTCTTTCCTCCACGCATGTTGCTTCGTTTGTTTTTGTCCTTTGTGATGCCATGTGATGTTATTTCCAGTCTCATTTGCTTAGTCACTTTCTTACTTTTCATTTTACCACTTTTCTCTAAGTTTTCCATGTGTTTCTCGTTTAATTCTCCCATCAAGTCACCCATGATACTAGATTCTATACGTTTATTGCATGGGATAGTATCTACCTAGTCAGCCACTTTATTTGCATCATTATTTTTCATCGAGAGGTATTCATACAACACTGAAAAATCTCGACACCATTCTTCCTTTTTGAATATTTGCTGCAACTTTAGTTTCAGATCCTTTGGCAATAATAGCCTCTAGAGACACACCTTGCTCCCTCATCATTTTATTATTTCCGGTCCTCTTAGGTTTCTGAAAAATTGCCCACGGGCCTATAGCTTTTTTCCTTATCTCTTCATGTTCCTTAACTTTATCACTCACTACCCCTGTTTCCTTTAACACATCATCCAAATTTGAATATGATTCAACATAATGACCATATCTTCTACATACAAGGCAGAGGAGGTGCAATCCCTCATACTTTACTTTGTAATTTTTTCCTTTAATTTAGAACATTGTAGCAACGTGTTGGATAAGTTTACCTTAGTGCATAATCGAGCATATATCCCACGTTCCTTGTAGAGAGTATTCTTGTCGACCTTGACATTTTTCCCGATACGATTTATGGTGAAGGTTAGCACACGATCATCATAGTATTAAATGGGTAGTCTGGAGATCCGAACACACACTATTGTCTGCTTTATAACATCACTGCTTGGACAAAAATTTGCGCTTTATTCTCTAAAAGTGAGGTAATATGATCATAGATCATCCATGGTCCTTCCGTGAGGGCAGTGATTTAACCTTCTTAATTCATAAAAGAGACAAGGTAGAATTATTTCCCTAAGTCAATAATGTGTAGGGTACCAGGTTGTACCCACAACTAGTGGAGTCTATTTTCCAATGCCTCGAACCCTTTTTTCCATGGTTTAGGAATTCTTTGTTCCTTCACTCCTGAAAGAATGAATTCAGGGCATTCATAGTCGTCAAACTTCATTTCCTCAATCTTTAAGCCTTCTAATTATGTTTCTTCTGAAACAATGTTGTTTGTACCAAGGCCTGAGGGGGAACTATCCATCAACTGGGAATCTTCTTGACTAGGACTAGAGGAGGCAATCGAACCTTTGTCTTTCACCTTCTTCGTGCTTCTTGCCTTCAAATCTTCTTCTTGGGGTTGAAGTGTTGGGTTTACTGAAGCAACCCCTGGGATGCTGACGTTCACGGGAGAAACCCTAGATGAGCTAATATACACTTTTTAAGGATCTCTGTCTTTCAAAGCGATAACTATGTACCTCAACGACATGCAATATTTTGTCATATCATTCACAAACAATCATTCTTCTCGTTTTAGACGACCTAATATGTCACGATCCACTAAATCTTAGGTAAATCATGATTGTAAATATCACATCTAACCACTACCTCTCAACCAATACCGCTTGGCACAAATCTCAACATGAATTGACATTTAACTCTTCTACTACAAATGACTTAAGAAGAACTTTGGTTCTTATAGTTTCCTCCCTTTTCAAAACCCATAACAATTTGCCTCTCCTTCCTCTTTGTCCATTTGATGTATTAGAACGAAAAATAACAACAATATCATGTTGTCTCCTAATAGATTGTACCTATAATAACACATTTGTTCGGTATGAATATATCTATCAATTAAAACATATAACGAGTAAATCAATCGTAAATTACATAACCCAATTAAAATTTTTAAAAGTTTCAATAAAACAAGTAAAATATAAAGTCGATAATAAAAAACCAGATAAAATTTATAGAAGAACCAACCACCTTATACCAGTTTTTTAAAAATCCACTAAAAACTCATCAATTAAAATAAAAAAATCTGATAATAAGGTGAATTTTTCTTTTGAATTATTAAAATTTTACCGAGCTTTTAAAATAAACTATTGTTTTATACTAATTCTTTAAGAGCAATTTTTTTATCAAAGTGTAATTTTTAGAGAGGATAAATAATTACAATGGTAGTTTTGTCCTATTTAAAAAGTGTGGGATATAAGAATAAAATGGAGTGCCAAGTAAAATACTCTTTAGTAGACCAAAATATAAGTAATCCACCTAGCAACCCAGTATTATATCCACCGCTCTCAAATTATATTTAACCAACTATGCTCTTTTAATTTTATAATTAAAAGTATTTAATTTTTTATTCTTATTTTTTATATTATGCATTAAAAATGCACATATTTAAAAAATACATAAGCAAGTGGGTGAATTGATTAGGCGACGCATATTCTCCCAAAGCAACTCTCTTATTGCATAATTTATCCCAGCATCTCTGAATTAGTAAAAAAAATAGTAAAAAAATGTAAGTATGAAAGTTAATTAAAAGAAAGAAAAAAAAAAGAATAATGAAGCATCATGGGAGAGAATAAGGCAAACCCATTTTGAAAAGTTAAAATTAAATAAATGAAAAGCTATGCTCCACTTAGGTTAAGTTGCATGGAGTTGATCCTTTTTCTATTTTTGTGACTCTCCAATCATGCTTACCATACCCTTCTTTTAACTAAATAATATTAATAATAATTCCTCTTATCATAAAGAATTTCTTAGTGGGAATTTCCTTTTAAGGATCATTTAATATTTTTAATGTTTTATTAAGTTGGTTTAACCATCAAGTGCTCTGCAAAAAGTGGGAGATTAAATCAAATGAAGTGTTAATTAATACTGTTTACTGTTGATCGTGGAACTTAATTAAGTGGTAATTGGTTTTTTTTATAAAGTTTTAAAGTAGATGCATATGCAACCTTATCCCTAGCTTTTTATGTGCGTAACAAATGGAGTTATCGTGGCCTTCAAACGTTGTATCGTAGGGTATCGTGGCCTATATCAGTGCACATTATTTGTTTGTTTCCCTATGAATTTCTTGCGCAGCGGTAACGAATGCCTTTTTTTATAAAATTATTTCGTTTTTCATTATTTCTAGCTTTTTAAGTAAAAAATTGGATTTTGAGTTTAAATTGGTTGGGGAATCTTGCGTCACTAAGTGACTATGGTGCACGTATACATGACTCTGGATCATATGATAGCATCACTTTTTTTATTCTAATAAAAAAACGAGATTAAATATGAAGTTACACGATGCACAAACGTAAAAATAAAGTTAAAATTTAATGATGGATAGATGGGAACCAACTAAAATCGAGATTAAAAGTAGCGTATATTGGTTATCTGTGGCTGATTTTTACGTGTAATTTGTCTTTAATATTTGTTATTAAAATATAAAATTTGTGGTACTTATTATTAGGAGTCTCAAGGAGGTTGATGCAAAGATAGTTCAACGTTGTTTGAGAATCAATGTTAAGGGCAATTTATATATAACACTCATACATCTCAATTCAACGAGACACGATTTTTGAATGACGAAGTCATGAGGGCTCTCATACCCAAAGCGAATAAGACGTCGTAGCGTGTTTTTGTGGGATGAGTTAGGCTCAATTCTAATTTTAACATGGTATCAAATTATATTGATTAGAATGTGGGTCACCCATTGTTTATATCTACACATCAAGTACAATAGTGTTAGAGTGACAGGTGTTGAAAAATCTAAAGTTCCATATTGATTAGAGATAGAGCTTGAAAAAACATTATATAGAGTCACATTTCTCACCTTACGTGTTCACTTGGTAATTGTGGATCTATGTGCTTGTAGAGATTATTAAGAAGGTCCAAGGTGGTGAA
Organism: Lathyrus sativus; assembly: GCA_963859935.3. Taxonomy (NCBI): domain Eukaryota; kingdom Viridiplantae; phylum Streptophyta; class Magnoliopsida; order Fabales; family Fabaceae; genus Lathyrus; species Lathyrus sativus. The sequence continues at coordinate 495,949,092 of OZ012739.1, read as the reverse complement.
GCATGTTAAAGTTTGTTGATAGCAAATGTGCAAGTCAATTGAGTAGTTGTCTAGTTTTGATGATGACAACACCTGATATCAAACAATATTCAGTGAAGTCTTTATCAGTTAAAGATAGCTCAAGCAGTCCAAGATGCTCAAGATGGTTCATCAAGTTATCCCTTGAATCAAGTTATCTTCTTGAAAATATTCTTGAAGATCAAGTAATCTCTTTGAAGGAAACATTATGCTCAAATGACATTCAATTGAAGACTTGTGTTTCTAGAATCTTTGATGGTTTAACCTCTCAACTCTCAAATTATGCTAATCAACATAAAGATATATGAAGCCTCATTAAGAAGATTTAAGGTTCTTTTGTAATGGTCAAGTCAAAGGTGATGATTCCAAGACTTAAAGCTTCAGTGTTATGAAAGAGAGAAAATTTGAAAGTTTTTCGGGCCATTTCAGTCTGAGTGACCAATGGTTTGCAAAGATACAATGGTATTTCTAGAAATATTATGGCAAAATCACACACACTAAAAACCTTTGAGAATCATATCATATTTTATTTAAACCACCTAAAATTATTTTTAAAGGGAATGTTTGATTGAATGGAAGCTTGTTTCTAACAAAACAATTGATTAGATCAGTAACCTAATTTGATTATGTTTTGCTTGGTTGAGGCTAAAATCGATTGGGTTCATCTTTTAATGATTGGTAATTGATAAATATCAAAACCCTCCATTTGTGGCTAGAGGAATCGATTACTGAAGGTTAATAATCGATTAGCCTTAGATAATGACATTGATTTGACCTATGTATTGTTTCCAAATTTATACCACACCTTGGCATATAAATATAAAGATTTTGTATCATTTTTCACATTCGAAAAATATGCTTTGATCTCACTTTCATTTCTCTCTTCATTTTCTCTAAATCTCTCATTTTCTCACATATATTTGGCCATAGTGCTTCAAGAGTATTTTTTTAGTTTAATTAAGGATCATTATTCTGGGTGAAAGCTTAATTGTAATTTACCAAAAGTTTATTATCGCTTGAATAAATATTTTTTTAAGGAAGTTATTTGATTTCGAGTTAAGCTAGTAAAAGCTCTTGTCCTTTTGGGGTATTGCTTTAGGAAGTATGCACTTGGTTTGTGAGTTTCTCTTAGAAAAAAAATCTTTCTTTTGGTTCGTGAAGATCAGCCATTAAAATCTCTAGAACAGTTCTTGAGCTTATCTTAGGTAAAGTTTTACCGGTTCGAGATTAGACTGTGTAAAATATTAGTTGGTTCTTAAATTCAGTCTGGTATAAAAGCTCAATTGGTTTGAGATCAGCCCATATAAAATCTTAACTCAGATCATAGTTAGCTTGTATAAAACCCCGATTTAGTTTGGAAGATAGCCAACTCAAAACTCCATCTTAGTTCGATATCATCCTTCAGAAAATTTATGTTTGGTTTGGAGGATAATCACTATAAGCCTTGTTTGTTGTTTGGTTGGAAGTTATCCTTAAAACATCATTTACTTGTATCAAGAGGTTCATGGGCATATCCTTCTAAAATCTCTCAAGTTTATTAGATACTCTCAAGAATAATTCTTCGGGATAAGAGTAAGTAAATTTAGGTCGAACTTGTATAAATATCTGGTGTATGTCTCTATCCCATATCTCTTTACTTTATTTTTCATCCCTTAGGTTTCAGCTGTTTATTTACTCGTTTTATTTTTAAAAAACTACCAAACTCTGATTTTACAAATGATATTATTTAAAATCAAAGCTTTTGAAACCTCCATAGTTCACCCCCCATCCCCTATTATGTATGGAATCACATGTCTAACACTAACGAACTCCCCTATTTAAAGGGGGTCACAACATTTCTCAAGTATTTAAATCCTTCTTCATTTAAACTTCACTTCCTACTCCATTTTTTACTTGAGCCTTTTAGTGCTAGCCTTGCAGGTCAACCCCCTCTCCACTGCATTATAAGTATTAGTGATTTCAACCTTTTCGATCATCATCTATATCACCAAGTTAATTTCATCAGGTTCATAGTCGACATAAGCGTCATACTTCTTCCCCATATCCTGGAGGAGGAAAGGTATCCATGCTCCCCCCAAAGTGCGTCAGACTAGTGTTGGCTAGGAATTTTGACGCCATGTTCCCATTTGAGAAACTAAGTAAAAATGAAATTTTCTTAAGTTTGGTTGGTTTTGACAGGGATTGGTGTAAAATTCTCTCGAAATGGTTCTCATAAAGAGATATGCTTGAGCAAATACTTAGAAACATTTTCTAAGTATAGAAAGTTATTTCGACGAAGGGATGCTATAAGGCCTTCCTTCGAAAGATCTCTGTACTTCAAAAATGGATGGATAACTATCTTTTGTCCTTATCCGTTTCTTAGGAGAAGACGTGGGGCAAACCATGGTGAAACAAAAGCATGTAGGTGCGAAATGTGTCAACGTTTGAAGAAATGTTCGTTAGAGACAGTTATTTCGATGCATTATAAATATGGGTTTTTAGTATTAGGATTTCGGGATGTTCAATTATTGTATTGTACTCAAATTTACTAAAAGTACCCAAATTAACGTGAGAAAAGAGTAATTGTTGAGAAATGTATGTTTGAAACACCATGCATTTTATTCATTAGAAATTTACTTTCTTTTACTAATTGCTATTTACTGCATTTCTTTTACTTTGAAGTTATTTTTCTTCATTGCTTTATTTTACCAAACTTTTACAAAGTTTAGCCTTTCTTTTTAAACAAAACAATCAAACAATCCTTTTTACAACCAATGAGTATTATCGAAATGTTCTACAAATTTTCCAGAAAAACATAAAACACAATAGCTATGTCCTTAGAATTCACTAGTTGATTCTGCAAGTGAACCAAATCAATTAGTGTTTTAAAAGACCAACAGTTGTTTACCAATTTTCACGGTAAACAAATTGGCACGCCCAATGGGGCAGTGCTATAGTATGTTAAAATATCTTCTTTTACCTTTTTCTAGAAAAAAGTTATGCATTTAAGTTCTTCATTTTTACGATCTTTTTACGCTGTGTTACATGAGACTTAGGAGTGGTAAAATAGCCACAAGCAACAAATAAATTCCTAAAAGGATATACATAAGGAGGATGACGAATACAAATCCGCCAAATAACCAAAATCCACCAAATGATGAAGTACCACCCCTTCTTCTTCAGGGGGCAATACAGTTTCAGTGTCAGTATCTAAAGCCATACCAGCCACGACAAGTTCGACTCCTACGCAGCTGATTGCTCAAAGTAGTCTCATATCATCCAATGGGGGAACACATGGTCTACCATCGACCCCCCTCCGGTGGGGCATATTTTATTCAGGCCTTTTGTGCATGAGTTTACAATACCACCTATAGGATGTGATCAACCTTATGGTATGCCAACGCCAGTGATGGCAAGTTTGCATAATGCCTCATCAGCATTTGCAGACCCAGTGGTGAATGTGACTTTGCCACTACAAAGGTCTGGTTCAGGAATAAACAATATGGGTCGAATTAGCCAACCATTGGGAAATGTATTTCCTATTCAGATGTCAAATATTACCAATAATTCTACAGTAGTGATAAGGTACCAGACGACGAAAGCAAGCATGCAACGGTCCAGATGCTTTCCCAACAGATGGGGGTTATATTCAATCCCTTAATCCATAATACTACCCAAACCAACCAACAGTTAGCAGTGCAAATGACGCGAATTGCTTACTTCTTTGGTGTCCCACAACCCCCTAGACATCCCCAGAGGGAATAGATGGTACAAAATACCGAGGTGGTCTTAGAAGAAGACTCTACAATTAACCAAGTTCAACCAAATATACCTTAGGCGAATGTTTTAAACCAGGGAGCAATATTCAAACCACCCAGGGTCGAACCTCATAGGATCGAACAATAAATCCATAGGGAACCAATGGTAGTAGTGGTAAATAGAAACCAGAACACTGATGAAGTAATAAACTAAGCTCGACGCGAATATATAGCGGCAGATAACAACCTAGCAGCCATGGTCGAAAGGATTATGGCCAGAAATGGGGTAAATATTGGCCTTCATAGGCCAAATTACACATCACCTTTATATGAATATATCTTGCTGTCAGATTTTCCCCCTAGATGGAAGGTCCTCAAATTTACTAAGTTTTTTTGGGGATATTAGTGAGTCCACAGTCGAACATGTGGCAAGATATTTGATAGAGGCTGGCAAAATCGCTAACAATGAAAACCTAAGAGTGAAGTATTTCCCAAGTTCACTCACTAGAAACGCCTTCACTTGGTTTACAACATTGCCAGCGAATTCAGTCCACAATTAGACTCAGTTAGAGAGATTGTTCCATGAGCGATTCTAGATGGGACAAACAAAGATAAGTCTAAAAGAATTGGCTAGTATCAAGAGGAAGTTCTCTGAGCCAATTGATGATTATCTAAATAGGTTTCAATTGCTTAAGGCAAGGTGCTTTACTCAAGTGTCTGAACATGAGTTGGTCGAAATGGTAGCTGGCGACCTCTATTACTTAATTAGGAAGAAGTTGGATACCCAGTACTTGAGAGATATGACCCAATTGGCTGATAAAGTTCAACAGGTCGGACGGTTGAAGGCTGAAAATGCTAGGGCTAACAAGAATAGAAAGGAAAGGGTAGCCTACGTTGATTTCAACAAAGATGAGTAAGAAACTAGTGTCGATACCATTTTTGACGAGAGTGAAATATACCTTACTGAATAAAAGCAAGGCCCACCGTACTTATGTCAAGTTTTAATGTCGTCGAACGAAAAGAATCCAGTCGATTTGGAGAAAAGTGATAGGTTCCCTAAAAGGACCTATACCTTCGACGTCACCAAGTGTGACGAAATTTTTGATGTGTTTGTTAAAGATGGCCAAATGATAGTGCCTCCTGGCACTAAAATGCCTCCCTTAGAACAGAGAAAAAAAAGAGGTTTTTGCAAATATCATAATTTTCTTGGCCATAAAACATCTCAATGTTTTCTTTTCAGGGATCTCGTTCAAAATGCTATTAAGGATGGACGTCTCGAATTCGTTGATAAGTCCCAGAACTAGATGAAGGTGGACTCAGATCCCCTCTTAGTTGTTGATGCATACTATTCAGAACCATCGATGGTGAATATGGTCGAAGTTGCTGATGACTTCACCAATAATGCTGAAATGGTCGAAGCTACTGATGGCTTCAGTGGAATAGTTGCTAAAGATTTTGATCAAGAAAACTAAATAGGGTTTCGTCCAGATTCCTTGAAACTTCAACTACGAAGTCACTGAATACTTCGACAAAGAATCCACTGAGGGCTTCATGGAGAAGGTCACTGATGGCTTTCAAATTGAAACTAATGAAGGTTGCATGAACAAAGCTACTGAAGGCTTCGATAATGGGATTACTGAAGGTCCCAAAGGAATGATCTCGATGTGTGAAACTACTGATGGTTTCATATAGATAAACAATGAAACTAAGGCTACTAAAGGCCTTAGGAATAAATTACAAGAAATGGATATATCTGCAGGTACTAATCTTGGAGTTAACATGGTCGAGATGACCAACGAGTCTGCAATTTGTCGCAAATACGAAAAAAGGTGTCGGCAAAGACAGAAGAGTCGCCACCTATCGTTATTTATCCCAAAGGAGGGAAAGGAAATGATCAGGAAAAACCTAGTGAAAAGGGATAAGATCGGTCATCGCAACCAAATCTCGGGTTCGGGAGTCGGTTACGCAAGGGGAAAGTATTAGCACCCCTCACGTCTGTTGTACTCAACGGGATCCACGCTTGTTTGTTTATCTAAAGGGTTATTTATCTATCTAGCTAATGGTCTGGGTTAAAATAAAAGAAAAAGGACTCGACAGAGCGTCGCAACTTTGGGCCTACGTATTCCCTCGTGCAATGGGAAAGTCATAGTCAACGTAGTTTGACTAACTACGACTAAAAGATGAGGGAAGGTTGCTCGCCAAGATATCGCATCTTGTGCCTACGTACTCTCAACAGGTATGAGAGATCAAAGCTAACGTAGTTCGGGATAATGAGAACACAGGTTTGTTCGTCTGTTTTACTCGAGTAAGATTAACAGGTAATTCTAGCAGTTGGTGTATGCAGCTCGCTCGTTGGAGACTTAGGCGTTACCATTTGCGGTAGAACTAAGAGTTAACAACACTCTTTTATTTGAAAAGATTTTCCACTGATTAAACAGAGCCCCAAAGGGAAAAATAGGAGTTTGACTGTTTGTTTTTGTCTTTTATGGAAGAAGTGTTTTGAATGGATGTTTGTAATTCATATTGCACTAGAGACTATGACTTAGGAATGAATGCGTCGCATATCGTCCGAAGGACATATGCTAACACTCTAGATAATTGAGAGGCAACCACCCAATAATCATTTCCCAAGTAGCTTAAGGCTCGTAACGCACAATACTCATTAGCCTTTATTAAGTGTTTTATTATTGTTTAAAGATGAGAAGAGAGAAAGGACTCTAAGGGGAACTAAGTCAAAACCCTAATATTATCATGTAAGATGGTCCTAAGGTTGAGTTTAGAAAAGGAATCTATCCTACTGTTATCATACAAAGGGTCAGAACCTAGTGTCTATCATCACTATCCTTAAACAAGGAAGTGAGAACCTAAGGGATCATGTCAATAGAAAGGAAAACAACAGGAAATCATCATGATCATCTAACTGAAATGTAAAATGTGAATGAATGCACATGCAATGCAACACTACAAGCAAAGGGAGGAAACCTCAACCTTTAATGCAAACATAGACTTAAGAGAAATAATGCCTACACATGCACTTTTATCCTAATGCACCACTAATATGCAGGGGAGATGATAAACCAGATAATGGGAAAGCAAAAAGAGAACTAAACTCACTAAGTTCAATGTGTATCAACACAGGAGTCCACAAAGGTTCAACTTCTTTATGAAATGCCCTTAGTTCTACCACAAGAAGAATTGGGCTCTCACAAGAAGGATCCTAAGATTGTAGGACAGAGAAGGAGAATATATGTACAAACACAAGAGTCCATCAAAGGCTCAACTTCTTATGGAATGCACTTGGTTCCTCCCCAGGAGGAACTAGGCTCTCACAAGAAGGGTCCTAAGATTATAGGACTTGGAAGAATGAATGAAGCACAGTGAGAACCAAAGGAACCCACTATGTTCAATGTGTATTAACACAAGAGTCCATCAAAGGCTTAACTTCTTATGGAATTCACTTGGTTCCTCCACAGGATGAACTAGGCTCTCACAAGAAGGATCCTAAGATTGAAGGACAAAAAGGAATGAGTGTACAAAGTACTTGAGTCCATCAAAGGCTCAACTTCTCATGGAATGCACTTGGTTCCTCCACAGGAGTAACTAGGCTCTCACAAGAAGGATCCTAAGATTATATAACTTGGAGGAATTAGAAGAGTATGGAAAAGAATCATGAAAAGCAAGGCAAAAGAATCACATTAGGGAGAGAAACCATTCACTATATGCTTCTAAGGAACCCTGAATGCAATGTCCTAAAGGATGCCTAAACTAAGCAAGCTATGAACATGATAATGACTTGAAAATTAATACACAAATGCTTTAACATGTATAAAAGATAAATATGCAAGGATTGGATGCACAAGTATTGCAAAAAGTTCAACTAAAATGCAAACTAGGCAAGTGGTAAGGTTGAAACCATACAAAAATCAGTCAGAATGTAAAATCTACCAAAAATAGTAAAACACCTCTAAAAGTTCTAAGAAAATTCCTAGGGGACCCCTCTGGTATTAGGAACCAGGGGTCCAAATTTGAGAAGGAAATTCTAAGTCTAGGTATGCCAACAGAAGGAAAAAGTTTAGGATATTCTATGGGCAAGGCCAAAAGAGAAGGTTTTAAAGGCACTATCTAAACCCTAGTCAAATGATACCTAAAAATAATGAAAAAAATGTCACAATGTCAATTGAAGCATCAAGAATAAGAACAAAATATATCATGAATTTATTTGATGTTTCTATCAAGAAAGAAAATCAAGAAACAAGATATGCAATTTTTCATATTTACAAAAAGCATATTAAAAGGAAAATACACAATTAAATGAAAAAGAAATGAAAAATTCAATTAAAAAATATGAAAAATTAAAACACATGTCAAACTATATGAATGTATTTTTTTCATGATTTTTAGGATGATTTAACATTTTTAAATGAATTAAAATGCAAACACATAAGAAAAAAAAATAAAAATAAAGAAACAAGAAATGAAATTGGGAAAAGGCTAGGTGTGAATATCAATCCACTTACGTTATATCCTATGGGCCCAGATGCGTGGGGGTGTGGTTAGTAATGGGGCCCATATCCAAATCAAAAATTCACTTGGTGCAACACACCGTTTTACTTAAGGCTAGGTCAACATGCTGAGACTAAATCAAGGTCGTTGGATGTGGCTAGAGTCATGGGATCTAAATGAGGATATCATGACACATATGCTTCTGAAATTTTATCACAAGACGAGAATGAATTGTGGCCACATGATGTGCTTGAGTCAAAGGTTCCAACAAGATCTAAGGGTCATCATTTATGCCACGTGTGCCTGAGAGTTTAAAATACAAACGGAGGGAAATTACACAGACGAACCAGACGCCGGAGCACGGGGGCTCCGGTCGTCTTCTCCGGCATGGAGACACTGTAGTTGTTTCTACAAACTTAACAAAACTTGCAATTTTGTACACCATTCCACTCGCCTCAATGCATACATCAAGAATCCATGGTCCGTTTTCATTAATTCCTCATAACAAGCCTTAACCAAATCCTATAAGTTTCAAGGTGTCATCAAGAGATGTTGCAAACATCCCTAAAACTTATCCTAAATCCATCTATGCATCTTAAGGAACACGAATCCACTAAAATGGTGCGCAGTTACATCCTAAACAGAGAGCAATGGTGAAAAGTTACTTACCTAGTGGAGTGCTTCCACTAAGCCTTCAAATGGTGATGAAACTTGATGAAAAGCTTCCAGAAATGATCAATGACCTTCAATGGAGCTTCTGCAACTCTGAATTTTGACTGAGGATGCTTCAATTCCAAAAAACGATTTTCACTTTTCCTTTACTTTTCTCCAACCGTTTTCTGTTATTCTTCCATCCAAATTCAGTTATGATTGATTGTAGATGATCATGATTTTATATACAATGGATCCTGATCACTTTGAAACCCAATTACAGCTTGTATGGCCCAATTGCAAATCCACAATTCCTTGATTTGGAGCTTCATGAACCGTGTAAAACAGAGCTTCCCACTGCTGCAAATTTGTTCATTCATGTTGCTTATGCTGTGAGTGATCCAATGGTGGAGGTTTCTTCCTTGAAATGGGATTAATGGTTGATTTGGAATGTGTTACTTCAAGATGAAGAAACATGTACAATGTCATGGTTTTGAACCTAAATTTGCAAATCTAAAAATGCCATTGTACTTGGAATGCATTTTGTACACAAAATATCCACAAACTTGGATAAAATTGGCCCATTATGAATTGATTGGATTTTTGTGCTTTTAATGACTTTTCCATGGAAATTCCTTTATCAAATCTTTCATCCAAGCCAAATCCATGGTGCCTTGATGTTTGGTTGAGAAAATAACCCCATTTGGAGCAACTTTCAAGTTGGAAATATTTTCATTTGAGATGTGCAAAGTGGTGAAATTGACCTATAATCAAAGTTTCCCAAAATACCCCTGCCTTGCAAGCTTCATATCTTGAGCTTCACAAATCAGATGAAGGACTTCTAGTACTCTTTGGAAAGCTAAGATCATAAGGAAGAACTTTCATTTTTGGGTCAAGATGAGGAGAGACATCCTTCTAGGTCAACAATGTCTTGGAAGTTGGTTGACTTTCATGGACCAAAATCACATTCATCTGATGACCTGTAACTTGTCTGCTTCACAACTTGAGTTCTAGAAATCATATGAATGACTTCTAGTACTCAAAAGAAATATAAGAACATGCTCTACAAGTCTCATGTTGGAGTCAAGATGAGATGACACTTGTATCTTGAGTTATGTGGTCTTGAAGTTGAGCACTAAACATGAGATTTTACACTAACAAGCTTAGAAACCCTGGCTTAGCAACTTCTCACACTCTTGAATCTTGATGAATTGATCTTGGAATAATATCTTAGGTGTCTCTACACAACATTTCATGATCACAAAGACTTGGAATTGAGTCTCAAACTTCTCCAATTGAATTGTTGACTTAGGGTTGACCAGGTGAGAACCCTAACTGCACCCCCTTTGGCTGTTGTTTCTTGCACTTTGAATAATGACTTGAATAAGCTCCACAATGACCCTCAAGGTATCCAATAACCTTTCACAATAGCTTATATCCATAACCCTGGACTCAACATCATCAGATGACTGTCAATGACCCCCCAGATAGGAGGTAAGCAGAATTGTATCCATCCCTTTTCCCAAGGAGCTTTGACTTCTTCATGAAGGCTTGATGAGGGTGATAACTTGACTATAGCTTCTTGATTAGCCCTAGAACCTTTTGTAGCCTCTCCTCAATAGGCTCATCTCTTGATTCCCCTGCATAAACGATAATGCAATGCATATGCTAATGCTACAATGAATGCAATGAAACATAAGCTAGGTAAGGAAAAGGTTGGGCAAATTTTGGGGTGCAACACAATGGAAATGGACAAATATTCTCTCTAACAAGAAGAATATGTCAAAGTGGCATATAAAAAATAAGAAGAAAATCTGGTTGAGTTTCTTCACAGATGCCAGTGCAAGAGTTTGCAAGTGATGTTATGTCTCAGATGCAGTGCTGCCTTTGATTGAAAGGCTACGTAGAATATCCAAGGAATTTGACGGGCGAAGGAGATGAACAACTATAGAAACTCAGGCAAACATGGTGCTTTTAACCAAAAGGGAGCACCAAAAGGATATAATCAACATGGACCAGGGGTCCGTGGCAACAGGCCATTGACCTTCAAGCCCACTTTAGAGGCCCTCAAGGGCAAGTGGTGAGACCAGTGGAGAAAGGAGAGAATAGCCATAAAAAGTGGCAAAATTTCAAAGTCAAAAGAGGGTCTTCGATAGCATACAGAAGAGAGTTCCAAGCTTCCAAGAAATTTGCCTGGCATTCAGAAAATTACAAAGGGAAAAATTCAATGACGAGGTCTTAGTGGAGATGTCACCAAAGGAAACGTAAGGCTAAGAGAGAAGCAGCAGCGAAAGAGAATGCTGAGTCTGGTAGCAATGTGCAGATAAAAAAGGACAACATTAAAGACAGAAAACTTATCAAGAGGAAATATGTCGAAAGAAAGTTGTTCACAGACCAGCAAGAAGATATAAAAGAGAAGTCTGACCAAATGTTGATAAATGATGATATCATGACCAAAGGTTTCGACTCCGGATCTGAGCCGTCACTTGACATCATCTGTAATGTTGTATCTGTTCTGCTCATGGAGTATGACAAGGTGACAGAATTGGAAGACCCTGAGGATGAGGTCGAACAAGAAGTGTTCTGTCAGAGGCTAGTGTGTTACTACATTTTGAACAATGGTTGTGTCGAGGAACATAATGCATTCTTAGAAAGATCATATGAGGTCATAAAAAATCACTTGAAACCTCTATTCATCAAAGGAAAGATAGATAACATGTGTATCAATAATATACTGGTAGATGGAGGAGCAACAGTGAATCTTATGCCGCATTATATATTAAAAAAGATTGGCAAAAGTGATTCCGACATGAAGCCACATAACATGGTCCTTTCGAATTACGAAGGGAAAGTTGGAATAAACATGGGAGTCATCCAAGTAGATTTAACAGTTGACATGATTACAAGGCCAACGATGTTTATGATGATCGCATCCAAAGCAAACTATAACCTACTGCTTAGAAGGGAGTGGATCCATGGAATAGGTGTGGTACCTTCTTCACTTCACCAAAGGATATCCATCTGGAGGAGTGATGAAATATTTGAAAATATCAAGGCAGACCAAAGTTATTAGGTGGTTGAGGTTAAACAAATAAGTGGGCGTCCTTTTAATAAAAATTTGGCCCATATAGCACCATGCAATCCTGTAGGTTTTGATTTTACACCTGCAGACAACGCCTTCTGTTCCTTATACTTGCACCCCACCCACGACTTCTAGTGGGATATCGAGGTTGTTGGCGAAAAGGACTATGTCTTCAGAATAGTGGGAATCCAAATAACTGGTTGGGGCAGTGAATTCAGTGACAATGACTGAGTCATTGGCACTCAAAAAGGTTTCGGCTTATATAGCTAAAAACTGATTGAAGCCAAAGATGAAGAATATCACTTCAAAGGTCCTGGGAAGGACTTTAACCTGGAGCCACCCGACAAAGAACAAGTGGAAGTGCCAAGCCAAATGCTAGATGCCATCTATGATGATGAGCCTTTGGGCTTCGAGAAGGATCCTCTAGCAAGCAATATCAAAATACTGGCACAAGATCCTCTAGAAGAAATCGATATGGGAAAAGGGACAACAAAAGGCCAACATACATCAGTGTTAATCTTGACCCATAACTCAGAGTTAAAGTAATTCAATTGTTGAAGGAGTTCAAAGACTGCTTCGCATGAGATTACGAAGAAATGCCTGATTTAAGTAGAGAGCTGGTTGAACTGAAGTTTCCAATAAAGCCTAGGAAGAAGCCTATCAAGCAAACTCTAAGGCGATTTGCACATGCGGTTCTCTCAAAGATCAAAAGGAAGTCGAAAGACTTATGAGATGTAAATTCATCCGTACGACCAGGTATGTCGAATGGATTGTCAACATCGTTCCAGTTATTAAGAAGAATGGAACTTTAAGGGTTTACATAGACTTTAGAGATATAAGCGCTGCAACCCCAAAAGATGAGTATTCAATGCCTGTGGCGGAAATACTAGTCGACTCTGCTACAGGCCATGAGTATTTATATATGCTCGACAAATATTCTGGCTATAATCAAATTTTTATTGTTGAGGAAGACGTTTCAAAAATGGCATTTCGATACCCTAGAGCATTAGGCACTTTCGAATGGATAGTAATGCCTTTTGGCCTGAAGAATGCTATGGCAACATATCAAAGGGCAATGAATTTAATTTTTCATGACTTCATTGAAACGTTTATGCAAATTTATATTGATGATATTGTGATTAAGTCATTTTCAGGAAAAAGTCAATTTGAAAGAATAAGGAAGCATGGTCTCAAAATGAATCCTCTTAAGTGTGCTTTTTGTATGTAGAGGAAGGGATTTTCTAGGCTTTGTGGTCTATAAAAAAGGAATAGAGATCAATCAGAATAAGACTAAGGCCATCATGGAAGCGAAAACGCCTTCGACAAAGAAGGATTTGCAGTCATTGCTAGGAAAATGTAACTTTCTAAGAAGATTCAATTTCAATCTAAGTGGAAAGACTCAAGCCTTATCACCTCTACTTCGACTCAAGTAAGAAGGTTTCGAGTGAGGGCAAGCGTAGCAAGAAGCATTCGACAAGATTAAAGAATACCTTGCTCACCCTCCAATTCTGGTGTCTCCTTGTAGAAATAGGAGTATGAAATTGTACATATCTGCGTCTAATAAGACCTTAGGGAGCACGTTAGCTCAAGAGGATGAAAATGGTGTTTAATGAGCAATTTATTACCTTAGTAGAGTCTTGAATGATGCAGAGACTAGATATAGTATAGTCAAAAATTTGTCTTTCTCTATAATTTTCTTGTACAAAATTGAAGCATTATATAAAACCAGTGGAAGTTTATGTTTCATCTCATTTTGACGTTATTAAACATATGCTTTCCAAACCTATTTTGCACAGTCGAATTGGTAAATGGACTTTAGCCTTAGCAAAATATTATTTAACTTATATGCCTTTAAATGCTGTTAAAGGATAAGTGGTAGCCGAATTTATAGTCGACCACTCTATAGTCGAAAACTCCCTAAACATTGTGAAGCTTGAGCCATGGAAGTTGTACTTTGACGGTTTTAGTCATAAATATGGAACGGGAGTAGGAGTATTAATTATTTCTCCTAACAAAATTCAAGTATAAAGTCGCTTAAATAATGAAGCTGAATATGAAGCTTTAATTTCTGAACTTGAAATATTGTTGGAATTGGGGGCAACTCGAGTCGAAATAATGGGAGACTCAGAGTTGGTAATAAAACAAATTACAAAGGAATACAAATGTGTCAAGAAAAATATTATCATGTACTTTGTGATAGCCAATAGGTTATTACGAAGATTCAAAATGGTAAGCATTCAACACATACCTCGACTTGAGAATCAAGAGGCCAATGACTTGGCCCAGATTGCTTCGGGATACTAAATTTCGAAGGGAAAATTACAAGATGCAATCAAAGTTAGAGGAAGGATCGTATCAACTAAATTATCCCCAACAAACTCAGAGAAGATGAAGTTAGGATATTTTGACGAAGAAAGTTTTGAGATATTGGCTATAGATAGTCTGACAGACGAAAATTGGAGAAAGCCAATAATAGACTACTCGCAGAATCCAACGACTTCTATCAAACGAAAGGTCAAGTACCGAGCCTTAAGTTATGTTTGAATGGGGAATGAATTGTTCAAAAATATGCCTAAAGGTGTCTTATTCAAATGCCTAAGCGAATCTAAGGCATATTTGGCTCTTTCTAATGTCCATAGTGGGGCATGTGGAGCATATCAGGTAGGCCATAAGATGAAATGCTTATTATTTTGACAAATAATGTATTGGCCTACGATGCTAAAAGATTGTATTAAATTTGCCAAAGGATGTCAAGAGTGCCAAGTGCATGCAGGCATTCAACATATCCCTGTAAGCGAGTTGTGTTCCATAGTGAAGCATTGGGTTTCAGAGGATGGGCTTTGGATTTAGTGGGTGAATTTGACCAACATCATCTAAGAGTCAAAAATACATTTTAGTGGGAATAGATTATTTCACTAAATGGATTGAGGTTATACCATTGGTAAACGTGGATCAGGATACAGTGATCGAATTCATTCAAAGGCACATTATCTATAGGTTCGGAATCCCAGAAACTATTACAACAGATCAGGGATCATTTTTTACTGATCGAAAGATGCAAGAATTTGCTAAAGAAATGGGATTCAAACTATTAACATCCACACCTCATAATGCTTAGGATAATGGTCAAGTCGAAACACCATATAAAGTGGTGATTAGGTTAATTAAGAAGCATGTAGGGAAGAAGCCAAGAAATTGGCATAAGACATTGGACCAAGTTTTGTGGGCTTATCGAACCTCCCCTAAGGACGCTACAAATACTACACCCTTTCGACTAACCTATGGTCATGATGCTGTGTTACCAATCAAAATATAGTTACAGCCGACCAGAATTCAAAGACAACATGAAATTACATATGATTCCTATTGGAATATGATGTTGGACGAAATGATTGATTTGGACGAAGAAAGATTAAATGCCTTAGAGTTATTAAAAAGGCAAAAGAAGAGAGTGGAAAAGTCATACAACAAAAAAGGTAAAAGTTAAATCATTTTCAATTGAAGATTTAGTTCGGAAAGTGATTTTGCCCATGGATCAGAAAGACGGGACTCTGGGCAAATGGTCCTCTAAGTGGGAAGCTCCTTTTCAAATTATTAAATTATTTTCAAATGGTGCATATGATATTAAGGAGTTAAACGAAGATAAACGAATCTCGAAGGTAAATGCTAAGCATTTAAAGAAATTTAAGCCTATACTTCAAGAAGTAAAAATAAGTACGGAGTAATTCATCTAGAAGATATTCAAAGCCAAAGTGGAAATTAAAAAGTAATTTTTCAAAATAGATAAAGTCATTACAATCCATGCCACAAAGGGCTTGCAAATTACAATCGTAAGAAACAAAGTTCAACAATAACCAAGTTAAAATGGGAGAGAGCTTTTCATCTTCTCATATTTGGATTTCTGAAGCATCAAGTGATGTTTACAGAGAGCCTTGTTGGTCGAAAGGTCTTCAATTTTCTTTCCAAGTTTTGGGCTCTATCAACATGATACATTCCAACCTCGAGTTCTTTGGCCACTTCTTCTTGGTTGAACTTGAGAAATTCGTCTTTACGTTGCTTAGCCTGAGAAATTTTGCTTTGTAATGCTTTGATCTTCTTCTTCCATTCTCCGATGTTTTTATCGCAGCATTCGATTTCTTTCTTATTTTTCTCAGAGACCTTTTCCGAATTTGAAGCTTTTGTGGTGGATTTGGAGGTTGCATCCCATTCGGCCAATTGGGTCTCTGATTTACTGTTAATTTTGCATGATAAATCTTTAAGACGAATTAGATCAGTAACGACAAGATCAATTAATGTGCCCAGCTCCATTATGGCATCAGCAACTTCTGGGGAAACCTCTAAGAGATTGACTTGCTTCAATATTTTCTTGATCCCAAAACTGGTAGAAGTATCTTTTTCCAAGAGTTGGAACAAATCATCACTGGACACCTTTCCTTGATTTTGGGAAGCAAGTCATCCTCAGGCTTATTGGTTGACTGATTGCCTGAGGCTTTCGAAGTGTTGGTACTCTTATCACCAAATTTATATTTGGAGTTGATCATGGCATTTAAATATTCTAATGGACTTTGTACTTTCAAGAACTCTAGCTCTTTGTGTGAAAGGCTAGTAGAGTTAGTTCCAGTCGAAGCATCTAGATATGGTCAGTTTTCAATTGATCTTCTTGATTTTCTTTTTCGTCTTCATTTTCAGCTTTGTCTTTCTCTTTTTCTTCTCCATCTTCGTCCTCCACGATGATTTCAGTCTCAAAATCAAACATAGGGTGATCTTCTTCCTCCCCTTCATCCTCTTCACCCTTTTCGCCGCCACCATCTTGTTGATTGATGGGGGAGCCATCTTCAGATTTGTCTTCGACTTCTTTTATAGACGGTATTTTAGTGTCTCCCTCAGCATCAGCTAAGACTTCCTCCCTTGCTGGGCTTTTCTTGTGATCAAGTGCATTGGTATGTGAGAGCTCAGAAGTGGCCTTGAATGATGTTTTCTTTTGATCACCAGCTAGTTGGCTCACTTTGTCAACAGAATCCTTTGTGGAATCCTTAGGAGAAGTCTTGGAAGGGGTTGTCGGATGATAGGTAGGATCACTGCTTGTGGTAGGGATGATTTGTTGTACAATGGGATGCCCCTTGTTATTTCTGCATCCTAAGAAGAAGAAATCAATAAAGGATTAGAAGCATGTTAGGAGAAAACAACCACAGAACTCAAAAACAAATAAGAAATCTTTGTACCTTAGGATTTTCAGTCCCAGGGCTAGAGTTATCACTCTCTACCTGATCAGGGTTCTTCTTGTTGGTTGATTTCTTGCTGCCAAGTGTAGCATCAGTTTCTACCACCTTTGGGGTAGGAGGTTTCTTCGTAGGAACTTTTGTTGGTTTTGGTTGAGGATGAAAACCTGCATCAGTAATTGTTGGTGCAATAAAGCAGCAAGCAAAAAATATTAAGTACCCAGTTTTATTGTCTCCACAGGGATTAGTGTGATATGAACGTCGTTCAACGACCTCCACATTTCTAAGCTTATTATTCAAAAAATTTGATTTAAAAGGTTCAAGGAACCACAAATAAAAATAGAAAATATAAAATAAAGACTGAAATATAAACGGAGCCTTGTTGGGATTGGATTTCATCAATTGATAACATATGCATTCTTCTGATCAAATTAAACACAACGCAATCATTCGTCCAATATCCTCACGTATCACTCACGATAAAGCTTATCTCTAATGCAGCATCGAGAGAACAACCATGTTGTCTCATTGGTGATATCTCATCCAACAAAAACACAACATAGAGCATTAAGAGATGATACTCACGCAAATGCTAAGCCTAAACCTATCTCTAGCATTTAGGACCTAACAGGTAATCATCTTAGATCCAGATCTGAAAAGTGTATCTCTATCACGGTTCAAATCAAAGATAAACAGGTAAGTAAAGGCGACACCCATATTGGATAAACGATTGTTTTGCATAAAACACAATGATCAAAATACATATAGACGCTTAACCCTTTTTACATGTATTCATCTAATCCGCCAAATGGTTGTGAACATCGTTCTTCATCACTATTATCACATACCTACACAATATCATATTGATCCTACCCATGCTACTTAATCAACATAACACCATAGAAGATACAATGAATATCAACTTTAAAACCATGTCAAAAGTTTGTTCATTGATAGAAGAAAATCTGAGATCAAAGATGTGAAAAGGTTTTGTCAAGACCCACAAATACATAATCAAAGATAATCAATCAATAGAGAATCCAAACTAGTTCACAAACATAAATTAGATGAAATACATAAGGTATCAAAAGATTACATCCAAACCCCAACAAGAGATCAAAGATCTTACCTCCTCCCTCTTAGGGTTTTATGTTTCTCTCTCTAAAATAAATGAAGAGAGATAAGTTATGCTATCCCCAATGTTACAAAAATGGAATTCTACAAGTTATGGAAGTTCTAACCTAAAAGAGCAGTAAAAACACTTAAATAACCCATTCAGGATCTGCTACGCTCTCCTAGCGAGCAGATCCTTCGCCTAACGAGCACTTAGTTTGGCATGTGAGGTGCCTTTGATCTAACAAACCGCCCCTGAGACTTTTCCATGTGTTCGCTAGGCGAGCAATTCTTTCGCCTAGTGAAGCCTTCGCTGCGAGCTTCGCCTAGCGAATTGACGGGTTTTTTTGGTTCTGTCCAAGTCTGGGAGTGTTCGCTAGTGCTTCGCCTAGCGAGTGCTCACTTCATGTTCGCCACCCCTTCGCCTAGCGAAGCCTGCTGTTCTTTGTATGTTGTCTTGGTTTCCTTGCCCATTTCTTGTGTCTTAATTTTCAATTGTTTTGTGCCTAATTCCTGCACAATAGCATACAAATCAAAGGTACCAAGAGATTTTCACAATATATTGCAAACCAAACAAAGCAAGAGTGGTTTTCAACACTTTCTTGACAAAAATGAGTGAAAATGCCAACATTTGATAGATTAAATAAGTGAAATTTGGCGTCTAACAGTAATCTTTGTCTGCTTTTTCTTCTTCCTGGTGTGTTTGGAGTGGTCTGGCGAGGCGTCCCCGTCATTGGATTCAATTACATGAACCTCAAGTTCTTTTGGCTTTCTCATTTTAGGTGTCGGAGGTTGTTTCCGACTACCTTGCAAAAATATTATATTTTAGATGTTAGATTGAGAAGGAAATATAATAAAAAGGAAGAAGAAATGATAAGCCCAAAGGTTTACCTTTGTTATGGGTTTCTTGGTGTTGTCCTCTTCTTTTTCCTCTTCGACGACTTCTTTTTCGGCGAGATTATATTTTTTGGCTAGCATCCTCACAACTGCAAAATAAAATCAATGTAGTTAGTATAAGCTAAATGTAAAATATATTAAAAAAACAAGAGAAGTTGTGTCGAAAAACCTTCTATTCCACACCTTCATATATTGGAGACTCCATGCGTACGTGTTCTATGCCAATATGAAGGTGACCTTTGAAATTATCCAGAGTATACTTAGTTAGAACCACTCGCCTATCATACCTTTGAGATTCTTTTTGAAGAATTTTTATAAGTTCCCCATAGACGAACCAATATGGGAATGAAGGGCTAAAAGCCACACCAAAATCAGCAGATGGCATTTGAGGGAATTTTGGAGGATAGAGATTAAAATCTAATTCGTAACATTGATCAGGTCGAACATACGAAGGAAGTTTTAAGTCCTCTAATTTCATTGCAAATTTTTCTTTTAAAGTCACGACTGCTTCGTTAATGGTTCGACTAAGATCGTCTGACCTGTAGGAAGTTTCAAAGTATTTATGGAATGCTTGGATGTGTGTTGTATTACCTTTCTTCACTTTGTCCTGCACATGAGCAAAAGCTCTAGTTAGGTGGAGATTGAAGGCAACTACATCAAAAAATTCTATAGTGTAATATTCTTTCCATCAATCGTCGAACTCTTTGGTGCAGAGAAAGCATGGTTTGAAGGCCACATGATTGAACTCTGTGAGGTCAGAATACTTGGCTAGCAACTTGGTACATTTCGCCTCATTATGCCATATTTTGTAATGAAGTAGTGAGCCCTGTTTGGGAAAGAAGGGTTTGGGTTTAATTTGAATCAAGCCAAACTATCGAGAGACGAGATTGGGTTGATAGCTAATGAGAGTAATTCGAAGCTTGGAAGGTTTGATCCTTGAGGCCATCAGTCTTTCCGTAAGGAAGAATTCCCAAATGTCAAGAAATTCAGCTTCCTATTCCTTTGACTCAGGAGGAAATCTTCTTGTGAACCATTCAGGGGCGAAGTTGGTCCATCCACCGATAAAGTGGCTGCAGCCTGCAGCACCCATAAGATGATCTAATTCTAGCACATGAGCCAAAGCTACTACAATGGAGGTAGGAGACAAGTCGGAACAAGAGTAGTGACTGCCAAATGAGTGGAGGAAGAAACACAAGTACAAATATCCACCGTAGCCCTAATACCTTGGGAATCTTCAAGACGATATAACATATTCAACTTGCTTACTTTGTCCATGTTAATGTGATAACGCATCAAAAAAAAATCTCCCTTCTCTCCTCAAGATTAACCGCACTCAAGATAGAATGAGTAACAATTCACTTCTTCCTCACTTTGGTAGGGGGCACCTCACCGCGTCCAAACTCCTCATCATAACCAAGTACCTGAAACCAAGATTGAATTTCCTTATTCATTTTCACCTCAATCGGAGAAAGATAGCTCGACTGAGTACAATAGTGGCCAACATCTCAACTGAAGTGGATCTTAGACCAATACTTTTGATACAAAAAGTGACAATAGAAAGGAGAGTCGGTAGGGATATAAGAGAAGACATAATGAGATGTAATAGTAAGAGGCTTCACCAATATAAAACATCTCAGAAAATCACCTCAATCCAGAGCGAATGGGTTGAACTAAGAGAAGGCCGATTGAAGGTGAAAGAGCTCTTGATTATGAATTTTTTTCTGAGAAGTGACCCTTGGACGGAAAAGACTAAAACACAAGCTAAAAGAGAGTTTCTAAGATTTGTACTCGAAACACAACTGGAAAATCCTTGCATATGCCCACAACCACGAATGAAGCTGGGAAGGGGCAATCTTAAAATGTTTTAGGATGGCTACCTCAAATTTAGAAAAAGGCAGTCAGAGCCATACTCTTGTAAATAAGTATCCATAGAACGGGACCATGCAGTCACCAAAAGTGTTGTATATCATTTTCTCTCCTGGAACGTAAAGGATCGACCACTCCAAATGGTCATTAACCACAATGATAACATCGATAAGGCCGACTTCAGTGCTCATAGTTGAGGAAGTGCCTGTTACCTTCAAATCTACCAACTTCGAAGATTCAAATGTTTTAACACCTTAACATCACTAGGATCATGATCTAACGTATGCAATCAAGTCTAAATGAAATATCTAGCAAGGTCTCTCCTTTACAAATTAACTCGTACCTCCTATTTTGACGAGATAAGAGGGGGTATAGGGACTTCAGTGTTACTTACTCCTTTAGTGACATTGGGAAAAAGGGCATCAAAATACCTTAAAGAATAAGTGTTTCCCTCCAAGAAATTCCTAAATTTTCTTTATGAGCCAAAATTGTCAGATATTGATATGATTTCTGATCCCACGTGGTCCTTACTCAGAAGAGGGCGAGGAGAATCAGGGGATGAACTATATGAGGTTTTCACCTTTGTATCTCTCACTAAATCGACAGTGTTATCACTCATCCTAACTAAGGGAACATGGGAGATGAAGTTAAAACTTGAGTTAGAAGGATACCTGATTATTGATGAAGTAGGAGGAATGAAAAGGGAGAAAGCTTTAAGCGAAACTTTGAATCACTTCTAGTGATGTCCTCAGGGAAAAGGAATGAAAACGCTTCTCTAGGAAATTAATAGAAAGCTTGAAAGCTAAAATGTAGCGAAAACTTTCAAATATTAAACTCATTTTATTTATAAGCAATGACAGTTGAAGGATCAAGACAAACTACGAGCAAAGATCACACGATCAACAACTAGAATCTCATTCATGGAAACACGCCAAACTCAAGTGCACTTAAGCACTCTATGAATCATGTCACACCCTAACTGGTCACGTCATCGCACATGTCAGGAATGGGTGAAGAAACATATCAATGTTGGAACCACATTAAATGTGTTTGTTCCCCATTACTTTTCCAAAATCGATGCCAAGCGATTCCGTTCCTTTCTATCCCAGATTACAACATGGACGTCGGTCAGAGATCCTGAAGGCTTCCCTCGGATCCTCCAATGTCCGACAAAGCCTTGAGGGAAATTGTTCTGGACCGGCCAAAAGGCTCAAATGATGGAGGCCCAATATATCCCAAACCCACTTTACTCGACCCAAAATATAAAAACAGTTCACACACTATGAAAAGTGACACAATTTCTGACCTCCAATTTCACTTTACTCATCTTGAATCTTGAATTGACTTGGGCGTTGGAGTGCTAACCATGCTAGTCCACCTCACACCACTGTAAAGGATATTAGAGCCACTGTTTAAGATCGACACTTATCTAACTTCCATCATTTCGCGTTCCTTCACAGAACTAGAGTATTCATTTCTGGTTCCCGAACAAAATAAAATATATTCTTTTTAATCCAAATCATTTTATATATAAATGATGTTTGCCCTCATTTCAAAACACACAAGAATTCGAATTTCTACTATCCATTGCTTATTTAATACATTTCTCTCTCTTTTTTTTTCTTTCACTAAAGTTGCCTTAGTGTCTAGCAAATGAAAAATACTTGTGAGAGTTTTGGTTGTACTGTATTTTTGCTTAAGTGTTATTCATCAAGAATGTGATTCTATTATTTGATTTATCTTTTGGTTCTTGAGATTATCCTGATAAAATTTCTGCTTGGTTCTTGAAATTATCCTGGTAAAATCTTTGTTTGCTTATTGAGATTAGTCAGTAAAATCTTTATCTGATTTGTGAGCTCAACTGTTAAAAGTATTGTTTGATTGAGGGGATCAGCCTGTGTAAAACTTCTCATCTGTTGTAAATAGGCTCGTGGACATATCTTTAAAAGCTTAAGACATTATTTTAATGGAACTTTTAAGAAAAAATTTTCGAGGAGAGAAGTATGCCTAATGGTAGGTCAAATCTCTCTAAATCCTAGTGCAATCATTATATTCCTATCTCTTTATTTTTCGTTGTTTAATTTTCTTTGCTCTCTAAATCTTTCTTTTTATTTTTCGTTGTTTTTTCTCCGCACTAACGTAAATTATTTTTCAAAATAACTTTTTTTTCTTTAAATTAACCATATTTTTTCACTTTAAAACCCACCTCCTTTCATATATTTAAAGTCACTTATTCAACGATCGTAACTCTCAAACAAATTTTTCATTAATTTGATAGCACCAAATTTTCAACTGCTTACATTTTTTCTCTCACGACTTTTATTTATTTATTGGAATCACCAAAATTATAGTGGAGTTTGTTGGCGGTGACAAAAATTAAAATGTTGATAATTTTACTTAAAATAAAGCAAAGAGTATTGTAAATCATATTGATTGAAATTCATTTGACATAAATAGATTATAATTAAGGAAATTCATTTGGCCTAAAAATTAAATTGTTGGTAATTAATTATAGTCCATTAAAAATGATGATTTAATTTTAATGCACGGTTGCTTTTGAATGAACACGTTGTCGAACTCCAATTGCGAGCATATGACAATCTTACAGCCTTAAGCTGACAAGTTCTCATAATTAAAATTGTTAGTCACTTTGAATAGTTTGTACACATTGATTAAATAGTTTATATTTTAAAGATAATATAAGTTTATTAATAATTTGAAAATTCCACTAATAATCCTCCATGTTGTTACTTTTTGAAAGGGTTATTATATAAGAAAAGTTTGGAAAAGACGCAGCACTAGCAATAGTACGGAGACTGAACCTTTGAGTATTTCTTATTTTTGACTTGACACTGATATTTTGTCCCTCCGCGTTTGTATGTATTTTTTTATTTCTTCTTTAAGTTCGGTTACTTTGTTTCGATCCATTTTCTCAATATTCTCAAGCATCATGGCACGACTCACTAAACCTTAGTGGGGTATTAGCATGAGGGTGAGCTGTCTTAAATGAAACTTTTAGATCAAATATTATTTCTTGAGTTCACACATGTATGTCACACTCCTATTTGCTGCAATATATCGAATAGGACATAATAAGATAATGTTAGAATTTGAAGTCTAAATTTTTTTTTTAAGAAGAATCAGTGGTTTTTAAGATTATATCAAATTTTATGTATCATGTTTTGAACACTTTTTCTAAAAAGGGCACTAGTTAAATTATATTGTGCTTTAGAATGGACGGTGTTCTTACTAGTAAAACTGAAATCAATATCTAGAGTCACAGTTCTATGACCATCCAAAGTTCTGTCAAAATCACAATTCATAATATATGTTCCATTGTCTCTCCATATATGATTTTGTAATCTCCAAGATTGGACCAAAGAAGTCACAAAAGTGTACGAGGAACTTCTAATGTTGAGTACAAATTCAATCCCCCAACTCTAATGGGTAAAGAAGCCACCCTCCATTGAAGGTTCCCAGAGAAAGGATCTTCTGTTGGAAATAACAATTTATTTCCATTAAAGTTGTTCCAAAATGACAAAGTGGGTGTTATAATAAATGCTTAGTCCCACATTGGAAGAAGAGTAAAATTAAATAGCATTTATAAGGCACTTGGAACAATGTAATTTCCAAAAGAGCCAAAAAGGATAAAGTGCCACATAGTCACATGTGGTGGTGCCAAAACTTATGTCACTTGTCTCATACAAAACACCCCTCGCCGGTGTCGCCCTCGCCGGTGTCGCCACCGGCGACACCGGCTCCGGAACCGGATCCGGGGGCGTGGGCGTAGAGGCGCTAGTGGCGGCTTGTAGACGGCACTTGAGCACTTATTATCGCTCAGACTTATTCGTTGCCTAGAGTTTGATTTTGAATTTGAATTTGAAACACATGACACTTGACGAAGTGGTGCATGAAATTTTATGTGAACCATTGCAAAAGACACATGCATGGCTATAAATATATGCTTCATAATTCGAAATCATTCACTCCAAATTCTGAAATCCTCTTCCATATAATTCCAACATTTTCCTTGCATTCGAAACTTCATCGGTCTTGTGCAGTTTCGAGAAAAAGGCTGACTTATCCTGGGTATTCAGGTCGTTCCAACTCTAAGACAATTTGAGAGTGTGCTTGAAATACTTTTAAGGAAAGTGTTTTCGTTCACGATTCAGTCTGGATCCATTCGACATAGAAGGATTATCTAACAATCTTAAAAGTATTTGTATCATGGATTCCGACGCTGCCGTTTCAAGCATCAAGGTTATGAACCAGGATCTTGTCAAATTGGATCGCTTCGATGGAAACAACTTTACCAGATGGCAAGACAAGATGACATTCCTGCTTACTGCACTCAAGGTTCACTACGTCTTGAATCCTGATCTGCCACCAATTCCAGAACCAACCGAAGATGATTCTGACGAACTCAAGAAGAAGCGCATGCTGCGAAGGGAGGACGAATTACTATGCCGTGGGCATATTCTGAACACACTGTCTGACCGCCTATACGACCTATACACAGACAATCCGTCCGCTAGAGACATATGGAATTCATTGGAATTTAAATTCAAAGCCGAAGAAGAAGGTACGAAAAAGTTCTTAATTTCTAAATACTTTGATTTTAAATTTATAGATTCCAAGCCCATACTTCCTCAAGTGCACGAATTGCAAGTCCTGGTGAACAAAATCAAAGCGGTGAAAATAGACATTCCTGAAACCTTTCAAGTTGGTGCAATCATTGCGAAGTTACCAAGTTCGTGGAAAGGCTATAAAAAGAAACTGTTACACAGTTCTGATGACTTTTCCTTGGAGAAAATCCAGAAGCATCTTCGAATCGAGGAGGAATCGAAGGAGAGGGAAAAATCAGAATCTGCGGGTCTTTCCAAAGCCAATGTTGTGACCAGAAAGGAAAAGAAAAAACATGATGTCAAGAAAGGTCACATCGCACCAAAAAAGGAATATACCAAGTTCAAGAACTTCGGTGGTCCGAAGGGTCCGAAAAATGGATGCTTTGTATGTGGAAAACCTGGACATTATGCTCGAGATTGCAGGCATAATAAATCAAAAAAGGAGATCAATGCAGTGAACGCTAATGATGATATAATTGCTACTGTGAGCGAAATTATGGCAATCAAGGGCAAAGTCCAAGGCTGGTGGTATGATACATGTGCCACGGTTCATGTCTCATATGACAGGGCTGCATTCAAAACATATTCTGAGGCAAATGATGGACAAGAAGTACAAATGGGAAATGAAGTGCGATCCAAAGTTGTTGGAACCGGAACGGTCGAACTCAACTTCACTTCTGGAAAGAAAGTTACTCTTGTTAATGTGCTTCATGTCCCAGACATGAATAGGAATCTTGTTAGTGGGGATTTATTGGGAAAACCGGGTATTAAATCTGTATATGAATCGGGCAAACTTATTTTGACCCGTAATGGTATGTTTGTTGGAAAAGGATATTCCGCTGAAGGAATGATCAAACTATGTATTACTGATAACATGATTAATGAAATTTCCAATTCTGCTTACATGCTTGATTCAGTTACTTTATGGCACAATAGATTAGCATATATTGGTATTAGTTCAATGAAGAGACTAATTAAACTTGGCTTGATATCATGTAATATCAAAGATTTCAATAAATGTGAATTATGTGTTAAATCAAAAATGATTAAGAAACCTTTCAAAAGTGTTGAAAGAAATAAAAATCTGCTTGATCTTGTGCATTCAGATTTGTGCGAATTTAATGGCATGTTGACCCGTGGGGGAAATAGATATTTCATTACATTTATTGATGATTGTTCTAGATACACTTATGTATATCTCTTAAAGCATAAAGATGAGGCTTTTAATGCCTTTAAGAGTTACAAAGCAGAAGTGGAAAATCAATTAAGTAGAAGTATAAAAGTCCTTAGGAGTGATAGGGGCGGTGAATACTTTTCTACTGAGTTTGATGCGTTTTGTGAAGAACATGGTATAATACATGAATGTTCGGCACCTAGAACACCACAACAAAATGGCATAGCAGAAAGAAAGAATCGAACATATCAAGAAATGATGAACGCCATGTTATTGCATTCCGAACTACCTTTCAATTTGTGGGGCGAAGCTTTATTATCCGCTTGTCACATAATAAATAGAATTCCCTTAAAGAAAAGTGGAATTTCTCCATATGAGGTATGGAAGGGCATGACACCAAATATTGGCTATTTTAAGGTGTGAGGGTGTGTGGCATATTACAAAAACATGGATCCTAAGAGAACCAAGTTGGGTCCTCGAGGGATAAGATGTGCATTTGTAGGATATGCACAAAATAGCAAAGCATATAGACTGTTAAATTTAGAGTCTAATATTATTGTTGAATCCCGGGATGTAGAATTCTTTGAAAACCTTATAACTAAGGATAAAGAATCAGAGTCAGCCATAAATAAAGAATCTTGTGAAAAAGACTCTTCTCAGATTGTAGAAATACAACCTGAAGACACATCTCAAATAAATGAACCACTACCCGAACCTAGGATAAGCAAAAGAGTCCGGAAAATAAAGAACCTAGGACCAGACGAAATTGATTCTCAATCCATTTCATTTTATCTGGTTGAAGGAAATAGTACAAATTTTATTAAAAGCATTCCGGTAATTCTTCAAGTAGGGGAAGATCCTAAAACTTATAAGGAAGCAATAGCTTCAAGAGACTCCTCTTTTTGGAAAGATGCTATCCGAGATGAAATGGATTCAATTATGTCCAACCACACTTGGGAACTTGTTGATTTACCAAAGGGATCAAGACCCATTGGATGCAAGTGGGTGTTTAAAAAGAAATATCACAGTGATGGTACATTAAACACTTATAAAGCAAGATTAGTGGCAAAAGGATTTAGACAAAAGGAAGGTATAGATTATTTTGACACTTATGTACCTGTAGCGAGAACAACCACTATAAGGTTGTTATTTGCTTTAGCATCTTTAAATAATCTGATTGTTCATCAAATGGATGTTAAAACAGCATTCCTAAACGGAGACCTCGATGAGGAAATCTACATGGAACAACCAGAAGGACACGTCCTTCCTGGAAATGAACAGAAGGTGTGCAAACTTGTCAAATCTCTATATGGCTTAAAACAAGCACCAAAACAATGGCATCAAAAGTTTGACTCTACGATAATGTCAAATGGATTTATTCCTAATTCTTGTGACAAGTGTTTATATACAAAAGTGTATAATAACACTGTAATATTTTTGTGTCTTTATGTTGATGACATGCTAATAATTAGCAATAGACTTAATGGAATTCTAGAAACAAAAAGGTTTCTAACTTCCACTTTCAAGATGAAAGATCTTGGGCTTGTTGACACAATTTTAGGAATAAAAGTTAAGCAAAACAGTGGGGGTTATGAACTTAATCAAACACATTATATTGAGAAAATGCTTGATAAGTTCAAACACCTGAAATTCAAGGAAGTAACTACTCCATTTGATCATGTAATCAAACTTGAAAAGAATGATGGAAGAGCAGTGGCTCAATTAGAATATGCAAGTGCGATCGGATGTCTTATGTACTTAATGCAATGTACTAGACCCGATATATCATTTGCAGTTAGTAAAATGAGTAGATTTACTAGTAATCCAAGTAATGAACATTGGAAGGCAATCACAAGGATATTTGGTTATTTGTTGAAAACCAAAGATCTTGGCCTTCATTATGGTAGGTTTCCTGCTATATTAGAAGGATATACCGATGCCAGTTGGATCTCTGACGTGGGAAATCACAAATCTACAACTGGGTGGATATTTACACTAGCTGGAGGAGCAATCTCTTGGAAGAGCAAGAAACAAACATGCATTACTCTTTCGACCATGGAATCAGAATTCGTGGCTCTCGCTTCCGCTAGTCAAGAGGCAGAGTGGTTGAGGGATCTTCTTTTGGAAGTTCCATTGGCTAAAGACAATGTTTCAAAGGTAATGATACACTGCGATAGTCAGGCCACTTTGGCAAGAGCATTTAGCGAAGTGTATAATGGAAAGTCCAAACATATAGGACTTAGACATTCGTTCGTAAGAAAACTGATTAAGGATGGAATCATTTCACTTACGTATATACGAACAAGCTATAATTTGGCTGATCCGTTTACTAAGCCACTGGCTAGAGACTTAGTAAGAACAACCTCGAGAGGTATGGGGTTGAAACTCCTTGAGTAAGAGTTCCGACAATGGCGGCAACCCAATCTTAAGTTAACAGAACATTAACGTTAAGATTTTCAATGGGTAATAACAAGTCGTTGATTTGGATAATTGTCTAACATTTCATAATTATGTTGACATTAGAAATGAGGGTTGAGTTTTATCTTAAACTCTTAATGAAGTTCAATACCGAGGGTACGTATCTATTGGAAACAGATACTATATGAACTTCACCTATGTGAATTATGAGATGGTGCCGTCTCAAAGTGAGAGTTGGAGTTTCTCTCATGAAAAATTCATGAAACAGGATAGCACATGGTCATAAATAAGTGCTAAGCGAGTTATGCAGAGGAAGAATCTTTAAGGAGTGTGTGTAAGGTAACACCGGTCTATTCATATGGATTCATGGTTTAAAAGCATTGCTACCTAATATTCCGATTAAACCTTGTGTTATTCTTACTAAGGCTAAGTTTAAAATCAAAAGACACTTAACTGTATTAATACTTCTTATGTCCCATTTCTGGAATTATTATTTTGTCATTATTAGAACAAGTGGGGGATTGTTGGAAATAACAATTTATTTCCATTAAAGTTGTTCCAAAATGACAAAGTGGGTGTTATAATAAATGCTTAGTCCCACATTGGAAGAGGAGTAAAATTAAATAGCATTTATAAGGCACTTGGAACAATGTAATTTCCAAAAGAGCCAAAAAGGATAAAGTGCCACATAGTCACATGTGGTGGTGCCAAAACTTATGTCACTTGTCTCATACAAAACACCCCTCGCCGGTGTCGCCATCGGCGACACCGGCTCCGGCTCCGGAACCGGAACCGGATCCGGGGGCGTGGGCGTAGAGGCGCTAGTGGCGGCTTGTAGACGGCACTTGAGCACTTAGGCACGACGCATCGGAGCAATCGGGCTAATTGCGAATTTAATTTTTAATTATCGCTCAGACTTATTCGTTGCCTAGAGTTTGATTTTGAATTTGAATTTGAAACACATGACACTTGACGAAGTGGTGCATGAAATTTTATGTGAACCATTGCAAATGCTCATTAGAGAGTGTGTTCATGAAGAATTGCAAACTTCTGAAAAGACACATGCATGGCTATAAATATATGCTTCATAATTCGAAATCGTTCACTCCAAATTCTGAAATCCTCTTCCATATAATTCCAACATTTTCCTTGCATTCGAAACTTCATCGGTCTTGTGCAGTTTCGAGAAAAAGGCTGACTTATCCTGGGTATTCAGGCCGTTCCAACTCTAAGACAATTTGAGAGTGTGCTTGAAATACTTTTAAGGAAAGTGTTTTCGTTCACGATTCAGTCTGGATCCATTCGACATAGAAGGATTATCTAACATCTTCATCAACCATGATGTCTTCAACCGTCCTTCGTAACTCTTTATCAAACCAAATAGTCGCTTCCTCCATATGATTAGGTTGGTACATTTTTAGGCCAAAAAACAGTTTGACAATACCCATGCAAAATCGAAGTAGAAGAAGCTCACTCTAATGAGAACAATCCCCGCCCATGAAGTTTACTACCATCACACGAAGGCCAAAACAACCCAATCTTACAAATATTTAATTTGAGGCCTAACCTTGGACCTGTATCTCGAATAATGTTATGGCTTTAGCCACTTCCTCTAAACCTCTTATGATTATCTCATCATGAAAATACCATACATGAAGAAGAAGCTTACAATTGTCTCTAATTTGATGAATTATTAGGTCTAACAAGATAAAAAAGGAGTGGCCTTACCGGACCACCTTGTTGCACTTTAGTGGCTTGCATAACATGTTCATCTTCAAGGTACAATCTCATTGTCTGACCATATAAAAACTTAACCTACAAAGAAATAAATTGGCATATCACATCACCTCGCCCAAAAAAAGGCTAATTGATCTACCAAGTTGAAAGCATTTGAGAAATCTATTGTGAGTATAGCTAAAGAACCATCTATATGTAGCTTAATTAACACCCTATTAAAATTGTGCAAAATAACCTCAACACCTGATATCAACCGCCTCCAAATAGAACTTCTAACAATTGGTCGCATCCCATCGTCAAGCTTTAATAACATTGTCAAGGATTCAAAGGCAACAAACTCTACTAAAACATTGGATTTAAAAATAATCATTAAATTAAAACGTAACGTAAGTGAATCATGTCTCAGTTACACGCTCACTTTTTACTTTCATTTTCTTTCAAAAACATCGCATCTTCATCTTCTCCTATTTCATTGTGATTTTTTCTCAGTTCAATCTCCCTCTCTTTCTCTTTGACATCAATTGACGACTCGACCTTTCCCATCTCCTTTTCCACTCTTTTGGTATTTCTGACGACGTTTCCAGTAAGAACAACTTTTTCAATTTTACGAATGTGCATAGGGTTCATTATTTACTTGATGCTCGTTTTTTATTTGCTTAAAAAAACAGTGTTCAATTACAAACGTACTTATTATTTCTTTGAAAAATTCAACTTTTAGTTATAACTTTGGATTAATTTGCAGCTCCAAAACACTAATCGAAATTGAATAGAGAGTTTGGTAGGACTTGGTAAAAAATAAGCATAAGTCTAAATTATTAAGTGTGAATTTAAAAAAAGTTCAACAAATCTCTTATTGGAGGGACAACACACTCTAATATTCTCATATAATGGAGGGTGATCTCTTAAGGTGTGCCTCAGGAAATACACGATTTTGTAAACGGAAAACAACACACCTTATATGATCATCACACGCGCGTAATTAATCTAATTTTAAATAAAGTCAAAACCACCACAAAACAACGACATATCATTCAATATGTGTCCATTTTAAAATACCGTATCACTTGTAAAATCTAACAAATTATTCTAAAATATCTTTGAGACACTTTAGAACTCCAAAATATAAATTTACGCGTCATTAAAAAATTAAATATTATCAATTTTAAAGGCAAAAATAAAAGATAAACTAAAAACTGATTAAATTCAAAATATGAAAATTATTTTCGTAAATAAAATGAAACAAGTTAAATTATTTTTTATTTGTTGTTTTTAATTCAGATTATATTCAACATAATTTTTTTTATTTAAGAGAAAGAATATGTTTAACATTTTAAACAATTAGAATACCTCTTGTTACCTCCAACAACTTTCACATGATATTGTCTATCAAATGCATTCCACGTGCCTTTCCACCACCATTACTTTCCTCACTAATGGAATTTCAATATATATATATATATATATATATATATATATATATATATATATATATATATATATATATATATATATATATATATATATATCAAACTATATAAATTTAAATAACTTATCTCAAACATAAAAAAACTCTTAGAAAAGTTATTACTATAAATTAACAAGATAACTTAATTCTTAATTAGCAGACAAAATAGATGTGACATGTCCTCTTTACATATATTTTCTGTCTCTTTACTTTACTTTTTCTTACTAAAATTCCTGTCTCATACATTTTTCCAAAACAGAACCTCCCCAGTTTTTTTATTCTCTCTTTCCCTCCTTCTATCTTAACCGTAGATTTCCCACTCTAACCTCATTAACATAATTAAATAAACACCACCACACAAATTTCACAACTATATCATATATATTAATTCTGCTACATTTCATATCATATCATATAGTACAAAAAATAATAACATTACTGTTAATTTTTCAAACTCTTTCATCTCTTGTCACATACCCAGTTTTGTCTTACTTACAGAACTTGTGTTATAGTTTTTCTACAAAGGGATGAATACTAACATACGCTATAGGAACTGTTAATTAATATTCGTTGCTGCAGCACTTTTTCTTTCTTTCTTTCTTTCTCTGTTGTTGTGTGCGTTTTGTATATGTTTTTTTTACCTTATTATAAGGCAACAAAGAAAGCTATACTTTTTTGAACTCAAACAGAAGAACCAGCAGGTTTGTCTCTCCAAAAACATGGATAATGGTTGCTTCTCTACGCCGAGGCGCGATTTTCCTGCTGGTTTACGAGTTCTTGTCGTCGATGATGATCCAACTTGGCTTAAGATCCTTGAAAAGATGCTCAAAAAGTGTAATTATGAAGGTTTGTTTCATTCATTCAATTCAATTCAGCATACTTCTTCTTCTGTTATGTGCTAGATTCTTTTAAGTTAGTATTAAAAGTTTTTAAAGTATGATTCTTTCCAATCTCCTGGAACAAAACTTGAATTATTAGATGGTAACCAAATTAGTAGCTTTGGATTCTGTTTTCCATTTCTGCTAGCAACATTCTGATTCTATTCTGTTATTTGATTCAGTGACCACATGTTGCTTAGCAAGACAAGCTCTAAACTTGCTTCGCGAAAGGAAAGACGGGTATGATATAGTCATCAGCGATGTAAACATGCCTGACATGGACGGTTTCAAGCTTCTCGAGCATGTTGGACTTGAGATGGATCTTCCTGTCATTAGTCAGTTCTCTATCAATATATACTATATTCGAGTTTTTTAGTTCAATGATAACATTGTAAAATCCTTTGATCGAATTGATTGAAAAATTGAAATTCGTCGTTGACAAAAATCACACTTTGCAATGCTGTTCAGTGATGTCTGTGGATGGAGAAACAAGCAGGGTGATGAAAGGCGTTCAACATGGAGCATGCGATTATCTTCTTAAGCCTATAAGGATGAAAGAGCTGCGAAACATATGGCAACATGTGTTCAGAAAAAGGATACATGAGGTTAGAGAATTTGAAAATTTCGAGAGTTTTGAGAGCATGCACTTGATGAGAAACGGATCGGATATGTCTGAGGAGGGGAACATGTTTGCGTTAGAAGATATGACAACGAAGAAGCGCAAAGATGTAGATAGCAAACACGACGACAGAGAATTTTTGGATTCGTCTTCCTCGAAGAAAGCTAGAGTAGTTTGGTCTGTAGATCTTCATCAGAAGTTTGTTAAAGCAGTGAATCAGATTGGATTTGATAGTAAGTTTCTTGTAAAGGTTCTCTACATTGTTATTCGGAATCATCATTGTTACTTCTATAAATCCAATTGTTATGCTTAACCTAGAACTTTTCTAAACAAGTGTGTTTAAGTAAGCAACTTAATTAAGAACTTATGAAATAAGCACTTATTACATAAACACTTATGCATAAGTAATTTCCTTAAATAGTTGTAAGTTGTTTTCATAGACTATCCTGAGGAGCATGTCGAATTAAGCAGAAAACGACTAATGAACAATTTTAAACTATTTTCATAATCACTTTTAAATATAGAAAGAAGTGCTTACATCATGACAAAAGCCTGAATAAGTTGTAAATAAGATCTTCCAAGTGTGATTTCCCAGCATAATCTGTTTGTTGATCATATCTTTTGTGCATAAAAGTATTTGTAACAAGTGAATTCTGTTTGGCAGAAGTTGGTCCCAAGAAAATACTAGATTTGATGAATGTTCCATGGCTGAGTAGAGAGAATGTTGCTAGCCACTTGCAGGTGATGCTATAATTTCACTTCTTGAATATGCATAAATGAAAAAACAGCAGGACTGAAAAGGAGATTACACATATTTGTGCAATTTTTTTCTACAATTTTGATGTTTGAAATGAGTTTCTAATGAGAAATTTTTTGTTGCGCAGAAATACCGGCTTTACTTGAGCAGGCTTCAGAAAGATAATGAACAAAAATCTTCGTCAAGTGGAATGAAGCATTCCGATTTACCTTTAAAAGACGTAGGAAGTTTTGGTTTTCAGAACTCGGCCGAGAAGCAACAAAACGACACTTCAATTGATCGATACAACTATTCAGAAGGAACGTTACAACATCAGAACATGGAAACTAAAAGTCACGAGAGTAATCCCAAAGGAATTGTTCCACATTCCACCACGGCAGAGAAAGTAAAAGCTTTTGTCCCTCTTGAATCAGAAGGAAAACATGCAGCATTCCAAAGCACCATGTCGACGACACAGTATTCTTGGACTGAAATTCCGAAAACACAGCTAAAAAAAGAACAAAAGCCACTTGTTCATCCAGAGGATAACTTCAACCTATTGCCCTTACATGGTAAGCAGCACAACATTCAAGTTGATCAATCACAGTCAATTGCTTCAATTAGTTCCACTCCCTCTATGGCGAAGCAAGATGTTACTGCTTGTATAGAAACAAAACCAAGATTTTCTGATTACAAGAAAGACTACACTAGTTCAGTGAGTTCGATGAGAAGTTCAGTTGACACCTTTCCTTTCCAACCCGGAAACCTGATGATGAATTATCAACCTTCACAACCCACTTCAACCACAAACATCGGCTTAAAAACACAGTCATACAATAATCTCAGTTGCATTTCTGATCTAGAGTCTTACCAAAGAAACCTACTTTTTGGAGGTGAAGCTGCTTCTGCCGCGCCTTTGGACGAAGACCTATATTTCTATTGGCATAATATGAACTTCGGTCAGCAGAATATTGAGATGCCTGAGTATTATGATCCAGGGCCTCTCACAGAAATTCCAAACCACTTATATGAATCAGCAGATTATTCAGTAATTGATCAAGGTCTATTCATAGCATGATAAGCTCTGATATTTCCTGCTTATATTCAGCAAAAATCAGAATTTCATGCATGAAATGACAGATTTAATGTTTGTACTAGTAACCAGCTACATTTATCTATTATTGAACAATTATAAGGATTGGGGGATTCTTTTTCCTATCATCAAGGATTTAGACATTATTACAACATACCAACATGTATAAAAGTATGGGGTGATAACAAATATTAAGCTTAAGTAATAACCTTGCGTCCTTATATATTTTGTTCCAAGACTTGTTTGAAAAAAATCCGCATTGTAACTTCGGGTTAACCAAGTATAAAGGACCGAATATTTTTCAAATTGCAGTTGTTTTTTTCTGCTCCTATGGATATTACTAACCATGTTAGCTGTTTGAACTATGCTAACCATACACATTATAGCAAAAAAGTTGATGTATAAAAATAGCACAGCACTAAAAATAGAATTAATATTTTAAGTTTACACCAGAACAACTACTATATGAGCTGCATTAATATTTTAAGGAAAAGATTCTTCTAATACATTCCCAGTAAAATATTTATGTTCTTGTAGCTTACGATTCGAATGGTTAGTCTCAAAGTGGTGAGCCACTGGCAAATTTATTTATTTGTCAAAAACAAAAAACAATGGTAATTTTAATCCATGCAAATTAATACCAACTAAAGAATATTCATGCCCCAGGTATATATATATATATATATATATATATAATATAACCTTTAGGTATATATAGCCTAAACCTAGTAAGTAACAGATTTACTAAATGGGAAAAAAAAAGTCTACAAAATTTTCCTTCTAAATGTGAAAACATATCACGAAATGAGCCTCCAAAAGATCCTCTTACAATCAAACGATAACCATGGTGTATTAACTTGTTAGTATACTATATTTGACAGCATGTTCTTCGAATACAGTCTCAGGTAACCAATTTCATGTTCTCAATGCTGAATATTTGGAGAAGCATTTTCCCATGAGGTATTTGATAATGAAGTTCCTGATTGCCTTGTTCGGTTATTTATCTCTGTAATACGTTTGGGATTATTGGTGCTGATTGTAGGCTTCCGTGATTTTCCCAAATTTTTTATTGTGCTAGAACTAGAAGTTGCTTTCCTTTGTATTTGAACTTTCTCTTCTTCCTTGGATTTAGTTTCTTCCATCCTCTGCAATAAAATAGAAAAATGGATAAGCTATTATGGCCATCAAAGTTTCCATAATGTGCGCACGGCTAATGTATTTGACAGGGATAAGAACTTACTTCTTTGCGTTTTATTGCTCTTTCTTCACTTCTGAATCTAAAGGGCAATGATTTGGTAGGGAGTCGGGGATTGCTTTGGGCGGTGCT
The DNA here is from genome assembly GCA_963859935.3 of Lathyrus sativus. NCBI lineage: Eukaryota > Viridiplantae > Streptophyta > Magnoliopsida > Fabales > Fabaceae > Lathyrus > Lathyrus sativus. The sequence continues at coordinate 495,911,934 of OZ012739.1, read as the reverse complement.
TGAAGATTTCAGGCAGCTGTTCACAAATTTACGGAAAAAGAAAAGACAAATAAGACTTCACTTTTTGATGCATGTTATAACTTTCTGTTTCAAATTTATAAGACATAAAACAAGGAAAAAAAGTTCAGAAGACAAAATACCTTCTGCCTTGAGAAGGAAGATTTGTTGGAGCTTGATTTAACAAATCGTGAGATGCCTGAAAAGGGATATCTTAGCAATAGCACAATTTCTAGAAAGCTTGATTTCAATTAAATGTTTGTGGTTTTTAAGGAAAATCGCCAAAATAAATGTACATATGAACAAATAGAGGATAAGTTAATACCTGTGTTGCTGTTCGTGTTGTCTCGCCAGCACCAGAAGAGAGATTGATAGACATGTGGAGTGACCTTGAAGTTAGTCTCTTCTCCATTGAGACTCCAATAGACTTCAAACTTTTTGCAACAATGTTAGTTCCGTTTCTGGGTTTAACTGATGCAGTAGTAGTGGTTTTACTTGCTACACCAGTGCCGGATGGAACACTGACCGACATGTGAAGTGACGATGTAGCCAACCTCTTATTCTCAACTAAGCTTCCAACAGAATTCTTACTTGGTAAAAACCTGTTTGTGGCATTTCTTGATCGTAAAGCTGCATCAGTTGTTTTGCTTGTTTCACCAATGCCAGAAGGAAGACTGATTGATGTGTGGAGTGACTGTGCGGTTAGTCTCTTCGTCTCGACTAGGCCTCCAATAGAGTTATCACATTTCAAACCACTGATTATTCCAATTCTACGTGATGATACAGAAGCAGAAGATTTCCTTTGCTCACGGGACGGAGGCAGTTTTTCAGCCCTAGTTTTGGCCAATGATTTTGGAGAAGAATTTATTTCTCTTCCCTTGACAGGCAAAGCCAAAACTTCCTGAACAGTAATGCCCTGCAGCACGGGAACAATAAATATTCAGAACGGCCACAGACACAAAAGTAATCATGAGAAGATAAAAGGAAATGAAATATAAAAAAAGAAAGAGAGCGAAAAAAAAAATAAAAAAAATTACAGGATCAGGCGCCTTCTCTTCAATGGAGGTGACAGTATTCTTATGGACTTCAACATGATCAAGCTGATTAGAATTATCCACAAGCACGCAACTTTCTACATTAAGATTCATATCATTGCAAGGATATAGGACTTTCTCTGCTACTTCCACCTCAGAAATGTCTAAATCATTTTCTCCGTCATCCCGTTTACATTGGTTTGTATCATCACAAACAACAACATGGTAATCGACGGTATCTTCATTTATTTCTATATCGGTTATCTCAATGCTGTCGGCTTCTGACTTTATTTCCAAATCATTTTCTCCGCCATCCCATTTACATTGGTTTGTATCATCACGATCAACAACTTGGTAAACAATAGTCTCTTTATCTATCTCTATATTGGTTATCTCAATGCTGTCGGCTTCCGACTTTATCTCCAAATCAGTTTCCCCGCCATCCCATTTACATTCGTTTCTAACATCACAATCAACAACTTGGTAGTCGACAATATCTTTACTTATCTCATCATTGGCCGTCACAACGCTGTCAGCTTCCGACGTTCTCTGAGCAGACACATCAGTGCAGTTTCTTTCAAAACTTTCCGAATCAAAAGTTCTATTTGCTTCTTCGCCCAATGCAGCCGCCTTCTCAGCTGCCTTTCTCTTATAATGAGCCTCAAAGTAAGCTTTTTTAGCAGCAACAGAACCTGGTTTTGAATATTTTTCAGCTTCCTCAACATACCGGTTTTGCGTGAATACCGACCATTTCTCCCAATTCAAGCTTTCGGACATATACCTCCCAAAAGAGATAGATTCTCCAAGAGCACGAAGAGGGTTACCCTGAAATTAAAAAAAAAAAAATTAATATTAACATAACAAAACATCACAGACTAATAAAAACTGGTAAATTGGAATGAAAATTTGAAATTTCAAGCTATGAACATCCATAACAAAACAAACAAGAAAAAGATGAATGGATTTACCAATGACAACGAAACCCATGAGTGATTATTCTCATCCTCAATGAGGACAACATGAGGAGGAATTACAGGGAAATTTTCAATGGAAAACATAAAGTGATATTGAAATAAAAGTTAAAAACATTAAAATTCAAAAGATTTATATAACAATCGTAAATTAACGCCATAACAGAAAATTCAAGTTACATAAACAAGATTATCAAAACAAAATCCAAAATCGAAACAAATAATGCAGTTACAGACACTAAAACCGCTCAAAATCTTCTCTTTCCGCTAAACAACCAATCCCAAACATAGAAAAAAACACCATCTCTATTTCTCAGTAACAAACAAATCAAAACCAGCCCATCAAAATTGAACAAACAGGGTTAAAAAAACAAGTAAAAGTTGAGAATTTGAACCGAAAACTAACCTCGTGTGGGGCGCAACTAGTGTCAGAGGGAACGGAGAACGATCGAAAGAGGCAAGGGGAAGACTCAGCCATAACGAAATGCAGTAAACGAAACAATGCGGTTAACCTAAAATTGAATTGGTTTTGACATGAACGTGAATGAAATTTGAAACTGGTTTTCACTATGCTTCTTAGTTCAAAACACTGGATTAAGATTCTTATTAGAATTTAGAATATGAATTTTCTATTAATTATTAATTAATTGTATTTAAAAACTTATTTTTCTAGCTGGATTCAATCCAGCAATACAATGGATATTAAATATTTGTAGTGATTATTATTTTTCCTAATTAACGTCTAGATTTATATTTTTTTTATTAATTTCCTTTTTTATTATTTCCGGCCGTTAGATTTTCCTTTCTGTTTGCATTATCATTATTCTTTTATTAAGTCAAAATTTGGTAATTTATATTTATATTTTATTTTTTATATAATGCTTTTGGTCTTTGTTTCTAGTTCTAGATGGATAAACAAAACTAGGGGCTTAGCTCCTTTTATTTACTTAAAAAAGATAAACTAAAAATAATTGTTTAAGTTTAGTTAAAAAATATTTTTGAAAAAGTAACTTGTTTTATAAAAAAATGTTTAATAGAGGTTTCCATCCATTGAATATTGTTTTTTTATTATAAAAAAGGGAGAATTTGAAAGAAAGTAAAATATTAAAATATTACTTTGAAATGAGCTATTTTTAGTTTCTTTAAAAAATAATTATTGATCAATTATTTTCATTTAAATAAATTGATTTTAATTATTTCTTTTTTTTTTTACAAGAAAGTGATTTTGAGTGGGTTAACTAATAATACTATAAACAATTGATGTCTAAATTTTCTAAAATGTGTAACAAAGGGTCTTTACTGGATTGTTACCACTATATTTTATTACAATAAACAAAGATAAATATAAATAATTTATTAATTATGTATAAATTATAATGAGTGAAAAAGAGGTATTATGTGAATTTGGATAAATGAAATATAAATTAGAAGGAAATATAGATAGATACATAATAATGGCCAACGGGTCTGTGTCAAAATAATTAAATAGTATGCTAATGGTTAACGGCTATGCTTAATAGGCTATGGACCCAGCGTGCCCTTTTTTGTTTATTCATTTTTTGATAGATTGGTTGGTTGGATTTTTGGATTCATGATTAATACTAACTTTTAAAGAAATTTTAGAGTTTCTCTTAATTTTTTTTTACAAAAAGATGGATAGTCACTTATAAATTGACAAGTGTATATATGAAATAAAATATTATTTTTAAATTAATAAAATAATATTAATTATTAGTTTGTATAATTAAAACATTTAATGTATCTTAATATTTAGTTAATTTATTGAATTTGTATGAAATATTTAATTTATATGAATTAATTAATTTATTAAATTTATATAAATTATTTGAGTTGGTTGGATTAATAATTTTATTGGACATATTTGAAATAATTGATTTAATTTGATTATTTAACTTATATGATAAATTCTATTTGGTATAGTAATATAGAATTATTAGATTAATTAATTGGGCCTATTAGGGGTGTGAATAGATATGAGTTATTAAGTTCATTGGAATTATTAGGTTAATGAAATTGTGAGAGTTTAACAAGAAGGGAGAAAGAGTTAGAGTAGAGATAAAAAGATAGAAAAAAAAAAAAAAAAGAGGCAAAGAGAGAAGTGGAGAAGAAGAAGAGAAGAACCAAGAGAACTCAAAAAATTCAACAAATTTAAGGTAAGGGTGGGTTTTCACTCATTTATTGGGATTATTTGATAATTATTAATGAGTAGAAACATATTTAGAAATAAACCCCTTGATAATTGTTAGGTTTTAATGACAATCTTTGACATGATTAATTTTGATTGAGATTGATATATATTGGGGTATTTTGTTACCGTTCTTTGAAACCAATTAAAACAAAAGTTAGTAGGATTTTTATTTGAAATTAGTTAGGATTAATCCAATTGGAAGTTAAAATGAAATGCGATGTGAATTTATGAGTTTAGAATTCTGATTGAATGTTATGCAATGTGTTTAGTTGTGATGAGCGTTGAGCTGGAAAAATGGGTTTGTAAATTAAGTTGATTAATTTATGAATGGTGTCATGAGGTTTAATTTCTGCAATTTGAATATAGTATTTGTGAATCTTGTTTTTCATTCTCATGCGTGAAACGCAGTCTGCACATGCTTGAAAATTGGTTACTATGAGTTTGCTTGAAATGTTCTGCTGGCTATTTTATTGAATTGAAATGCTACTTTAGATGATGATAAAGATTGATTATGCCATCATGCTAGTGTTAGAGAATTATGAAATTAGAAGTGCTATCAAACTAGACCAGTTAGAAAATAGAAATGTAGTATATAAAATAATTATTGAATGGTTATTAAATATTAAAACTATGTTAATTATTGAAACCTCATTAAATATTAGAACTATTTAAATATATTGAATATTCTTGTATATTTAATAAAAATTAATATATTGGTATACAATAGATACTCATTCAATATTTGAAGCAAATCCAATTGAAATATATTTATATATTGTAAAACAGTAGTGCAAGATAAAAAGAAATTGGTAAGAATGAAAAGTACCCCTTCTTTTTATGGTCTTGTAGCGCCATTCTTATAATATGGCGATGGAAATTAATTGAAATGAACTGTGAATCACCCACCTTTTTCCAATACTGTAACGATAGTGTTCTGGTCTGGGCCCGACCTCGGTCCAGCCCAATACCTCGCACGGCCCAATAAGTGAATTGGCCACGCCGGGCACGCGCGCCCCGCAGGACGGGCGGAACACACCACTGGACACAGGCGACGCGTCCAACAGCATCTCGCCGTCCCCTCTTATCAGCCGAACAGGACGCACCCCAGCGCATCGAAACGAGACTTTGGTTCCTCCCCAACCTCGCGAGCTCCCCTCCGCGAGGAGAACAACGTGCCCGACGCACGTTCTCCACGTGCTCCCCTCCGCGGGGACATGTCATCAGCCAACTACCCACCTCCGAAAGAGCAGGTCAAACTCACTTTTCGGAGATCTAGGAGCGGTTGGACTAGGGTGAAGACCACGTCCTGGTCTTCACTACGCCACGTAAGCCATAGCAGTTATTAGGGTTGGGCCTGGTCATCCAGTCCATCTCAAATGACCGTTGGCCTAGCGCTGGGGTCTCTCTATAAATACCCTCTTCCTCAAGAGGGTCAGGTAACACACTTTTTACCCCTCTTTCTGTACTTCGCCATCGCTCTGCCCAACTTCTCACTTTGCCATCAGAGTGTCTTGCAGGTACACCCCCTTTCTTCCTCATCACCGGTGAGTAAGCAGCAGTCCAACAGAGTGTGGCCAGTCCGTGATCCCCTTCTGATCAGGTCAGATCAGTGGCGCCGTCTGTGGGAACAGAAACTTCCCGTTACTCCGAGCAGAAAACCAAAGTTTCACCAATACTCCACGATCATGGCTAGCCCACACCGCGACGGCACTTCGCACGACCTCGCGCTCAACGTCGCCACCAACGGAAACAAGCAGATGGAAACGACGCGTCCGGCGGAAACCGATGAGAGGGACGGCCAAACTGCCTCGCCGTCATCCGCGGAGCGGCCCCTTCAGGCCGACCACCGGCCCCCAGGTCCGCCAGCATTCCAACCCGTTCCCATCTCGGCGGGAGCAGACCCGACGGTGGCCGCCCTCTTCGTGGCCATCAACCAGACGAACCAGCTGCTGGCCCAGCAAAACGCGAGAATTGGAGCATTGGAACACGTCGACCCTCCGAGGTACCCCCCTGTGGGAAGACCAGAACGGAGGTTCGAGGAGTCTCTCACCTCGACCCAGAAATCGCCGGCCACGGCTGGAGAGGCACCGCGCACAGGTAGCACGAGAACGCTCCAGGTCCCCAGCAAGACAAGTTCGTGAGCGGAACCAAAGCACCGCGGCGATCCCGACCAGGGATCCCCGAGGCGAAAACTCAGGCAGGAGGTCGAGAACTCGAAACTAGGGCCCTGTCTTGAACGACTCGTCCCCCCATCGGTCCCCGGCACCCAGCGACGAGGACGATTACCGCACCCGCTGTCCCGGGAGATCATGGCTGCCCCCATACCCCAAGGGATGGAGAAGCCCCCGACGCTGTCGACGTACGACGACACATCCGACCCGGACGACCACCTGGAAGACATCGAGGCCATGCTCGATTACCGAAACGTCCGGGGGGCCATCAAGTGCAGGCTCTTCCCGACGACTCTGAGGAAGGGCGCCATGACCTGGTATAAAAGTCTGGAGCCCGAATCAGTTACGTCGTGGAAAGTCTTGAAGGACCTGTTCTCCAAACACTTTACAGCGTCCCGACGCCACCCGAAGACAGAAGCAGTCCTCGGGGCGATCATCCAGGGCCCCGACGAACCTCTCCGAAAGTACATCGAAAGATTCACTCGGGAAGCAGTACAGGTGACGACGTTAGACGAGATGAAACGCTACTTAATGGAACAAGGTCTGCGCCACGACTCCAAGTTCTACGAGGCCGTAGGCATACACCGGCCAACGTCCCTCCAAGATTTCCTCGACAGAGCCGCGCATTACATCCGATTTGAAGAAACACAAGCGGCCAACTCCGCCCGAGACACCTGAGACAGGGAGACCCCCCGCGGGCACCGAGACGACGGAGCCTCGAGCCACCGACGAGGAGGAGACCGTCGTCGAGAAGACCGCCCCCGCGAGCCCCGCGAACAACGCGAACCGCGCGGCCCAGCCGACAGGTTCACATAGTACACGGCCTTAGTCGCTTCACGCGAGCGCATACTGGCCGAATGCGCCAAAACCGAATTCGTGCAGGGAGGTGTCCGTTTTCCGCGACCAACACCCCCCAAACCCAACGTGGACAAATCGAAATACTGCCGATTCCACAGGAGTCACGGGCACGTGACAGAAGACTGCATCCATCTCAAAGACGCGATCGAAATTTTGATCAAATACGGTCACCTGAAGAGATACACCCGAGGAGGCGAACCACCAAGACAAGAGGCCCCAGAAGCCAAGAAAGTCGAGGAACTTCCCTCTCCAGAGGACAACAGCAGGCTCCAGGTCACGCTGTGTGTCAGCCGCTCCGAGGACTGGTTCGCGGGCAGAGAATTCGGTCTCCCCGAAGGACCCGACCTAATCGACGAGCCAATCCGACCAACCAGCCGGTGGGAGTACTTCCCCAGAGCCATGGTCATCTCTGATGGAGCCACGAGGAGTCTGTCCATAGGATCCGTGAAGATAAAATTCGACGAACTCATCGCGAACAACTCCAGCAAAATGAGCACGCTCGAGAAATTCCGAGGCCGCTCCAACCCGATCACGTTTTACCTCGAGGAACTCCCCAGGGGATCCCCCAACTCCAACATACCCCTGCTCATACGTGCACGGATGGCGAGCTTCGACGTCAGACACCTCCTCATCGACGGCGGAAGCTCGGTTGACATCATGTACTCACACCTGTTCACAACTCTCCAGCTCGACGAATCCAACCTTTCCCCCTACATAGGCTCCGACCTTCAAGGGTTCAACGGGACGACGACGAGACCTTGGGGATACGTGGAACTGAAAGTCACCTTCGGAGAAGAGGAGACAGCTAGGGAAATCAGCATTCGCTTCTTAGTCATCGAATGCCCATCCCTCTATAACTGCATCCTGGGCAGGACAACGATAGCAGAACTCACCGTGGTACCCTCCACCGTCCACCTGAAGATTAAATACTACACAAGACGGGGGCCGTGGTGACCCTTAACGGAGACATCGAGGCCGCCCGAAGATGTTTTGAGGCCGCGCTGAAAGGCCTAGACTCCATCGCCCCAGCGACCAAGAAGACAGCTTCATACACAACGCCAAAGGGCGAACCAACGAAGCTAGTCGGATCCGTGGAACTCGACAGTCGCTTCACCGACGAGCTCGACCACGAAACGAAGACCAGCGAAGTCAACGGGCAGCCCTCACACCCAGCGCGCCCCATCCCGGATGGAGAATTCAAACTCATCCCCCTCGAGGAAGACACGAGCAGAACCGTGAGGATAGGTGCCGGACTCCCAGACCTCGCGAAACGACAACTCCAATTCTGCCTCCGCGAGAACACCGACCTCTTCGCCTGGAGCGCCGCAGAAATGCCCGGACTCGACCCCGAGGTCGCTTGCCACCAGCTGTCCATCAACCTGACCGCAAAGGCCGTTGTGCAACGCCGGCGTCGCCAGTCCCCCGAAAAATCGGCAGCAGCCGAAAAAGCTGTAAAAGACCTCCTAGAGGCAAACTTTATTTCGAAAGCCCGGTATTCAACCTGGCTGTCCAATGTTGTACTAGTTAAAAAGAATAATGGAAAATGGCGCATGTGTGTTGACTATACTGATCTCAACCGGGCATGTCCTAAGGACGCCTACCCCCTCCCCAACATCGACAAACTCGTCGACAACTCCGCGGGCTTCAAGCTCTTGTCCTTCATGGACGCGTACTCGGGATACAATCAGATCCCGATGGCCGAACACGATAAACAGGCCACGGCCTTCATGACGGCGTCGGGCAATTACTATTATAACGTGATGCCCTTCAACCTCAAAAACGCCGAAGCCATATACCAACGGATGATGAACCGGGTCTTCCACGAAGAAATCGGCGACATGCTCGAGGTATACATGGACGACATGATCGTCAAATCGGGCACGGAGGACGACCACACGGCTCACCTCCGGAAGATCTTCGGGACCGCAAGGTCGTGTCGCATGCGCTTCAACCCGGAGAAGTGCACCTTCGGCGTCTGCATCGGCAAATTCCCCGGCTACTACTTGACCGAACGGGGGATCGAAGCCAATCCGGACAAGTGCCACGCCTTCTCCCATATCGCCACGCCCACCACGAAGAAGGCCATCCAATCCCTCAACGGCGTGCTCGCCTCCCTTTCACGGTTCAATGCCAAGTCGGCCCAGCACGCCCTCCCTTTCTTCAAACTGCTCAGGAAGGAGACCAAGTTCGAATGGACGGACGAATGCGAGAAAGCCCTTTGCCACCTCAAACACGTCTTATCCGAACCACCAGTGCTGACGCGTCCCGTGACGGGCGAAACCCTATACTTATATCTGGCCGTGGCCAACGAAGCCGTCAGCGCCGTCCTCGTCAGCGAATCCGGGGAGGGCCAAAGGCCCATATACTTTACTAGCAAAGCTCTCCACGGCCCAGAAATCCGATACCAGCTGATCGAGAAGGTCGCCCTAGCCCTCATAACAGCAGCGCGCCGACTCCGGCGTTATTTCCTTGCACACGCCATCGTGCTCCGCATCGATCAGCCCATCCTCCAGCTCCTCGGCCGCCCCGACATGGCCGGACGCATGCTGAAATGGTCGCTAGAACTCTCTGAGTTCGACATCACCTACGAGGGCCGGCACGCCATCAAAGCTCAAGCCTTGGCCGATTTCGTCGCCGAGTTGACCACACCGCCCGACCCCACCGCTAGGAACCACGTCTGGACCATTTTTGTGGACGGCTCCTCCAACTCCACGGGGAGCGGAGCCGGAATCGTCCTCGACAACGACGAAGGCACCATCATCGAAGTCTCTCTCACGCTGGCCTTCCCGACGACCAACAACCAGGCCGAGTACGAAGCGTTTATGGCCGGCCTTCGCTTGACATCCGACCTGGGAGCCAGGGACATCCGAATCTACACAGATTCCCAGCTAGTCGCCTCGCAAGTCCGAGGCGAATATCAAGCAAAGAACGACAACCTCGCCGAATACCTCGCGCTCATCACCGAGAAACTGCGAGGTTTCGACACAGCAGAGATTCAGCACGTCCCTCGCGAGCAGAACATCCGCGCCGACATCCTCTCCAAACTGGCAAGCACCAAAAAGCGAAGCGGCCACAAGTCGGTCATTCAAGAGGTCTTGTCGCAACCAAGTACCAACGCGACCACTACCCCCCTCGACATCAACGTCGTCGGGGTTACTGACTGCTGGATGACCCCGCTCCACACCTATCTCAGCACCGGCCACCTTCCGGCCAACCCTGGAGAAGCTAGCGCAACCAGACGACGCGCTTGCTCGTACGTCCTCCTCGAAGGATAACTGTACCGCCGAGGCTTCGCAATCCCCCTCCTCAAATGCATAAATAAGTCCCAGAGCGCAGCCGTTCTAGAGGAAATCCACGAAGGCATCAACGCGCAGCACCTCGGCAGAAGATCCCTAGCACGAAAGGCCCTACGAGCAGACTATTACTGGCCATCAATGCAATCCGACGCGAAGGAACACGTCAAACGATGTGACAAATGTCAACGACACGGGGACATGCACCTTGCCCCCCCAGCCGACCTCACGTCCCTCTCATCTCCATGGCCATTCGCCTGGTGGGGGCTGGACATCCTCGGGCCCTTCCCCTTAGGGTCCTACCAGAACAAGTACCTCATCGTGGGAGTTGACTACTTCACCAAATGGATCGAGGCCGAAGCTCTGGCCAAAATCACCGCCCACAACATACTCTGATTCTACAAACGCAACATCCTCGCCAGATTCGGGGTCCCACTCGCCATCGTCACCGACAACGGCACACAGTTCACGGACAAAAAATTCCGCGACTTCGTCACCAAACTCGGAACCAAACACCACTTCGCCTCGGTCGAACACCCTCAGACAAACGGCCAAGTTGAATCCGCGAACAGGGTCATACTCCGGGGACTCAAACGAAGACTCGGCGACGCCAAGAGAGCATGGGTCGAAGAGCTCCACAGCGTCCTCTGGGCATACCGCACCATTCCCCACTCAACCACGGGGGAAACCCCATTTCGCCTCACGTACGGAACCGAGGCCGTGATACCCGTCGAAATACGCGAACCATCCCGACGAACGGAAGCTCCCCTGGGAACCGACGACAACGACGGCGCCCTACGAGAAGAGCTCGACCTCGTCGAGGAAATCCGTTCAAGGGCGGCCCTCCGAGAAGCCCGGCTGAAGCAACAAGTCACACTTCGCCACAACAGCAAAGTCCTAAAATGCGACTTTCAAACCGGCGACTTAGTTCTACGCAGAAACCAGAAAGACTCCCACGAGGGAAAACTGGTTGCGAATTGGGAAGGCCCTTACCGAGTCCGGGACAAAATGGAACACGGGGCCTACTACCTCGAAAACCTGCACGATGAACAACTAGCTCGACCTTGGAACATCGCGAAGCTTAAGCGGTACTACAGTTAGAACATTGCCCGCGACGACCCATCGTCCTGACCACTGGGGGGCGACATGGTACCACCGCACACCCCCGCGTCCACTAACGACCAAAGAAAAGCAAGCCATGCCTCTTGTGTGCGCGGGCAGACGGCCTTGCTCGGCAGGGAACACCTCGACCGAGATCCCCCGTCGTCGTACCAAAATCGGTAGGACACCCAGCTCGCGATGGGACGTCCACGCCACGGGGAGAACTACCCCCGAAACAGCCAGGCTACGTCGCCGGCCAAACCGGCCGGTTCCCTTCACCACCGGTAACAAGTTTGTCGAGCTAACACCCGAACAGACCCAGAGCATATCGAGGCATGCACGTCAAAAACATTCAAGTAAAACAAATAAATACGAAAAACGAGCATAAACATCATGCAAATACCGAGCGCACACTTAGAAAATTCACAAAATATATTAAGCAAAGCGGGCACCAGCCCAGTAGTTAATATTACACAAACAGAGCATAATGGCCCAAAGAAAGACAAGTCACAAATATCGGCACGCAGGCCATAAAAACAACGAGCACGCAGGCCCAACAATCTAGACTACTTCACCCTCCTGATCGGCAGCCACTGGGACCTCCTCGGGAACGACAAGATAAGGGTCGACCACCTTCCCATCAACAATCTCGTGATACGGCCCGATCCCATCCACGACCAGCGCGACGCCGGGGTTGACAACCTGGATCTGCTCTACAACGTTCTTGAACCCGACCTCGACAGCCTCCAAACAATCACCTTCCAACACCTGGATACGGGCAACCAGATCAGCACGGGTGATCAACCGTTGATCTCCCTCTGTCTCGTCCTCGGCCGGACGAAGTGCGCTGTCCAAGACTTCCATACGAACTTTCAGCGCCTGCACCTCGGCCGTTACCGCCCCCAACTTCTCCTTCAGCGAGGTCACCTTCCCCTCAGCGCCCTCTGCTCGTTTGCGCTGGTCAGCGACATCCTTCTGACTCTTCTCTAATTCCTCAGTAAGCTTGGCCAACCGCGACTGCATAAAGGTAAGGTCCCCCTGCAATTTGGACAACTCGGCAGCGGAACAGCCCTCCTCGTTCAGCACAAGAGCCGTCGTGAACGTCCGCATCATTGCAGTCAAATCCTCCGCCAGGAAACATCGACGAGACTCTCGATCGGCTTGGCGGACAACCTTCACCTCCCCAGCAGAGACGGTAAGAGATCGAGCACCATGAAAATAGCCCGGATGCTGATGGCAAGGCGGGACGACGTAACCTTCCTCGGCCAAGCCGACTGTCAGATCTACCAAACCGCAGGGCTCCTCGGATCTCGGCCTTTTCGCTGCTCCCTGAGACGTGGGAGACTGATTCTCTTGAGGCGAAGAAGACGAACTCTGCCCTCCCGGCGTCGCAACCTCCTGTCCGACCAACTGACTCACCCGCGTCCTCGAGACCACGGCATTCCTGGTAGCGCGCAACTGCTTCACCCGCTCCTCGACAGAAGACATGTTCGCTGCAAAAACAAAGAAAGAGTTAGCAACAGCCGGAACACCCGAACACGGGGAGAAAAGAAACGTCCCTACCTAGATAATCCAGAGCGGCCGCCCCGGTGGCGCAACCGAGCAGGGTCTTAGTATTAATCAGCCGCTTCTTGGTTTGCACGTTCCCCTGCGCGTCGAGGATGTACCGACCATCAGGCGTCACCAGCTTCGACGGAGGGAGGGCCCGCACAAAGGCGACTATTTTCAAATAAGCGGCCATATCTTTCTCGTCGAGGGTCCCCGCTCGTACGATATACCTATCTGTACCTCGGTTGAAATGCTCCGCGGTCCACAACAGATGTATCTTGGGAAGCCACGCGAGGAACCGCTGGCCGTCTACCATTCGCTCGCCCTCGGTGAAGAGAGTATCTGAGCCCTGCTGTGTGATCGGTTTAACGAGGAAGAACCGACTTTTAAAATCCTTGACGGAATCACTATACGCCTTGAAGATCTTGGTTGTCTGTTTAAGTGAGACCCATCCCTGGCAGCCATTCACCGACTGGCGCTGTAAGTGGAAGATATGGAAAAACAACGGTACCGTGGGCTCCACCTCGAGGTAGAAGCACACCACCTCGAAGGCACGGATGAAGGCCAAGGCGTTGGGGTGCAGTTGAGACGGGGCCAAGCGCAACCAATCGAAGAGCCCCAGATGAAAGGCGGAGAACGGTAACCTGAGCCGAGCCTCTTTGAAGTAGAACTCGTGCATAGGAAACATCCGCCGCCCATATCGCGAGCAGATGCGATGGTGCTCCTTCGAGCGGTACACCTGCCAATGTTGCGGCTCCCCGATAGGCGTATCCTCGACGGTGGCATAGACGTCGGACGCATCAGCCACAAAGCAGGACGGGTAGACAGCGGCTCTTCAGCCACCCATTCTTCGACCGGGGCGACGCGCTCATCAAAGTCCGGGACCTCGGGTTCGTTGTCTTCAACCATCGTCCCCGGTACCAAGGCCGACATCTACACCTGAAAAGCAGAGGACACCGGTGAATTCGATAGCTAAGATCAAATCCACCCTTCCACCGCATGTCAAGTGAAAGGGCGACAAAGTCCAGAGAACGGCGGGCAAACAGGCGCTCCCCGCCGATCCTCCCCGGGGCGTCCAAAAGCCAACCCACCATCCCTCCGCGGGACGGTCACTGGAAAAAGCGCGCGTCCCCGGGGCATTCATCGGAAAAAGCGCGCGTCCCCGGGGCATTCATCGGAGAAAGCCCCCGTCCTCGGGACATTCATCGGAACAACCGATTCTCCCTGGTAAATTCACCAGAAAATCGCCAGATACGGCGGATCTTGCGTCCCTCCTCGGGGCATTCATCATGCCCCGACCACGCATTCTAATCAAGTGGCGGAAATAAAAGGAGAAGAGAAAGAAGAACTCACTTGTAACGGTGGCGAACGGGAGGAAGAACCAAACGGTGCGGCGGCGATCGACGGCAACGGCGGACGAGCAAGGATCTCAGAGCTTCGCAGGTAAAACAACAAAGTGAAAAGTAGAAAAATGAGCGGGGACCCCCGTATTTATAACCCGGTGCGGGATTCGAAGTGACGCTAGGCTCATTAATGACATAGGGTAGCCGCCCCTACGACCGCTTAACGCACGACACGTGGCGGCAACCTGACAGTCGCGCCCCTTCACCTGCTGTCACCCCGCTCCGCCGACGACCGGGGATCCCCGCGCGAGCGCCCGTTCCACCGCGCCCGAATCCCGACGAACCTCCCGTTTCGCTACCTCTCTCCCCGACACAGCGACCTTAAGTCCTCGCTCTTTCCCAGAGCTTCGACTTGGGGGGCTCCTGTTCTGGTCTGGGCCCGACCTCGGTCCAGCCCAATACCTCGCACGGTCCAATAAGTGAATTGGCCACGCCGGGCACGCACGCCCCGCAGGACGGGTGGAACACACCACCGGACACAGGCGACGCGTCCAACAGCATCTCGCCGTCCCCTCTTATCAGCCGAACAGGACGCACCCCAGCGCATCGAAACGAGACCTTGGTTCCTCCCCAACCTCGCGAGCTCCCCTCCGCGAGGAGAACAACGTGCCCGGCGCACGTTCTCCACGTGCTCCCCTCCGCGGGGACACGTCATCAACCAACTGCCCACCTCCGAAAGAGTAGGTTAAACCCACTTTTCGGAGATCTAGGAGCGGTTGGACTAGGGCGAAGACCACGTCCTGGTCTTCACTACGCCACGTAAGCCCTAGCAGTCATTAGAGTTGGGCCTGGTCATCCAGCCCATCTCAAATGACCGTTGGCCCAACGCTGGGGTCTCTCTATAAATACCCTCTTCCTCAAGAGGGTCAGGTAACACACTTTTTACCCCTCTTTCTGTACTTCGCCATCGCTCTGCCCAACTTCTCACTTTGCCATCGGAGTGTCTTGCAGGTACACCCCCCTTTCTTCCTCATCACCGGTGAGCAAGCAGCAGTCCAACAGAGTGTGGCCAGTCCGTGATCCTCTTCTGATCAGGTCAGATCAGATAGGAATTACTAAGTGGAGAAATTGTGAATTATCCTTCCTCTTTTTTCTTCCTGTAGCGAAATCAATATGATCGCGCAACACTTGTTATTAACCTGTAGCACAAGAATAATGGAAGTGAAAAGTACTACCTATTGGTTACTCGTTGTAGTGATAGTAATATATGAAATGAAATATATATACTTGAAATCCTGTAGCAAATATATATCAAAATTTTCAAGTATATTAATTATAGAATTCTGTTTAAATAAATGAAATTATATTTAATATTGAGTAACTATATTGAATATGGAATATCTATATTAAATGTTGAATATTTAGTGAATATTAAATAGTTATTGATTATTTATTAATTATTGATTATTTAATTAAATTTTGACTATTTATTCGGTATCGAATTTTTAATTATTTATGATGATTAATTGTTTTATATTTTATTAGTGATGTGTGTTTTGTGAATTGAGGTTGAATTATATGGATACTTATATATTACTTACTAATTGTGGTGATGATGTTTGAAGTAAGAATGCTATGATTTGTGAAAATGTGTTTGTATGTGCAAATTTGTGTTAATTCAAGTGAGATGAATTATTGAAGATATGCATGGATGTTAAGATTAGGGAATAGTTTTAATTGCATATGATTGTTGAATTTGCATATGCATCATTTGTGTCAAGAGACAATGTTTGTTAGTTCCGTGGGAGCTAATGACTTGTCCCAAACCTAGAGCAGGGTTTGAAAGCTTGGGAAACAGGCTTTTGTGTATTATTGTTCTAGGGAACGGACCCAGCTTAAATGTAAAAACTGAAAAATAATAACAAATGTTGGTACCACATGACATGAGTTGCACTGAGTTTTGCGTTGAGTCTCGTTGTGTATATGTTTGAGCTATGAGAGTATGTGTATATATGTAAATTGTTGAAATAGGTGAAATTGCGGATTGTGTGTATATACTTGTGAATAATATGGTTACTTGAGTGATACTTTGTTGATAAAACTTTAAAGTGTGAAAATAATTGAATTATGCTTATATACTTTAGATTAATTATTCTCTTATAATTTCAATAATTATGCGAATTCTCACCCTTATGTTGAAATGATGTTTTATACCACATTGCTCGGGTACCGAGGAGTAGAGTTGCTTCTAACGTGAGGTAACCGTTGGAGTAGCTTGATTTGTGTCTTTATTTATTTGGGACGAGTCATGCTCTGATTATGTAACACTTGGGAATATTTCGAGTTCATGTTTTGAGAGATACTTTATGTACTCTACTTCATTCTGTTATTGTTATTTTGAATTATATGAAGTATTGGCTTTTATGCCTAAGTATTGATTATGAATGAGATGAGCATGAGACTTTCATTATATCAATTATGATTGAATTCAATCTGCTGCTACATGCTAATGTGAAAGTGTATGAAAAACATGAATTTATTTTAAGTGTTATTGAGCATGACAGGTTTATGTGATGTTTTGAAATTTTATGTGACACCCTTTTGTGAGATGCATGAGAATTACTCTGATTATTTATATATATTTCGTGGGGTTTAGAAGGGTGTTACAGACATCACTTGTGACCTAGAAACAACAGTTAACAAACAATCATTATCAACCTATCACTAAGTTTATATGTTACCATACGATTGAGAAATACATATTACATTAGAAACTACAAACCATATGAATTAAAAATTATCATAAACATCAGTTTATTATTAGTTTTCAATACTCCCTTTCACTAAATCTTTGCCGAAGTCGTTCATTTGCTTCCCTTTTTCAAAATCATCTTCTGCAACATGCTTGGAATTAGCTACACCTTTTTTGGGCAAACTTTTCATTACAACAATCCCTGAACCACTGCGCATCTCCTGAAATTTAGCAAACACCATATCTATTCTATTTCTTCTCCAAGGATCTTCTATCATGGACTCAGACAAAGACCCGCATTTAATAACATGATTTCCAATAACATACTTCTACTAAAACTTTTTAGCAATTGTACCATGCTCAATCATAATGACACAGAAACATTCACTCCGATTTGTTTCTTATTTCCCCAAGCATGACACAAATCTAATATTATTTCAATAAATATATTATGATTTTTATTATGTAAACAAATCTGTTTTATTTACCTTTGATCTCCACATTCAAAATTATTCTTGCATCCTTCTGAATATAAACTGCTTTTCTGTTTTGGCATATCAGGCGATTTCAGTTTTCCTGCGATTAACATTTTCATTACTCCATCATTATACCTACTGACCTTCCATGTATCAACACTTTTATACTTTCCCCGTGAATCTCCGTCTATTACTTCTTTCCCTGTGACATTCATCAAACCCAGCAAATCAAATATGTAAACAAGTATACAAATTTTTTTATTACAATCTTAGATTTTATTACTATTACGTGTATATATTACTCGAAACATGATAAACCCAAAGAAACGCAAGATTGTATACATACCAGTAGTTTTAAGGCGGTGGCCGTCTTTAATGGCTGAAACCCTGTAGATCTTTGAGGAAGTCAGACAAACAATCTGAACTTTTACAATCCTAACACAAATCCTTTTTCTCTTCTATTTGGAAATCTGAAGAGACATGTTTGACTTATTTTAAGTAATTTATGTGTTTCTTTCGTTTTTCCAAGCACTATTAGTAGTAGATTATTTAATATTCTCAACAAATTATTTTAAAAAAAAATTCTAAACTATATTTTTTTATTATTTAAAAACTTAAAATAATAATATTACACTTACAATAATAAAACATTTTCAATATGTGATTAAAAAAATTATTAAATTATTTGTGGTCTTTAAACCTCCTATTTTTTAATTATGGTCATGTTTGTCAAGACCCAAATCTGCCCCAGATAACAACACTATCTATACAGATGTAGTGATAGATGATTACTTAATTATTTTAATTAATTATTTTTTTACAATAACATATATTTTTGATTGAACAACACGTTTTAATTTATATTTTTTTATTAAAAAATTTTATCCGTCATTATTTTTTTTTTCATTTTATTTTTCTACATTTGGTGACCCATGTGTTCCGTCTTTTACTAGTTGTAAACAATAACTAAAAATAATATAGAAAAATATGAATCATTGAAGAGTGATATCCATAACTTTGGAATAGCTAATAATAACCTTAGGAATGGTTATGTAAAGAACACCATTCTTAACCTCAGCCTTAATATTCTCAAACTTCACATTTTCCGGCAAAGCAATTCTACTACTATATCTACCATAGTTTTTTGAAGACCATTCTTCATCTTCTTCGCTCTTCTTCTTCGATGCTTTTTCAGCTTTAACCACTAGCATCTTCTCTTCCACCCACACTTTCACGTCCCCGTTGTTCATACCAGGCATATCAAATCTCAGCTTGTATTCGCCTTCTCCTTCTTTAATCTCCCACGGTGCTCTTCCCCTCCTTCTATATCCACCCACTCCTTCACTCGGTAGAGGTGACGAAGGCCACTCAATTGTGCTCATTGCAAATGGATCTTCCATCATTCTTTCCATTGTTTGCATCATCTCTTGTACTGTTCTCGCGGTAGGAAATCGATTATCCCATATAGGTATCGAAGGAACAAGTCTCTTTTTGGGTTGAGGCTGGTGGTTTGACCTTGAGGTATGGTCGAGTTTTTCTCTTGCGTCGCCTGTCATGGCGATGAGGGGTTTCAACTTTTGTAAGGAAGAGAAATGAGTTGGTTTCAATGATGTCTTGGAAATTATGGCTTGGTAATTAAGACCCAAATTTGAGGATAAAGTTTGTGCCATTTTATGTTGGTGCTTGTTTTTTTGATGAAGTAAATATGTTTAGTTTGTGAAATATATACATGTTTGGAAACGAATGATGGAGAGTTCTGGAAAGCATGATATGAACTGCTTAATAGGTCGGCAAGAGCAGTTGGTGGGGACCTGAGCTCATGTTTCCAGTTTCCAGATTTTTCGAGAACCAGATATATTATAGTGGAATAGGATAGTCACAATATATGATGAATGTGAGATAAACCTTAACCTGTTAAATGAAAGGTTGAACTTGCATGCACCACAACTTAATTGTGTGGTTATATTCCCTTTTCTAAATCAACATTTTATAACTGTTGATACGGCTTTCTGTATGGATGAAAGTTGGCCATTTGTTTTTGTTTTTTGTTCTTTAAATGTAACATGGAATAATTTATGTCACTTCACTAACCATTTATAATTTTAATTTTGGCCTTATGGGTCTAAAACCATGGCTGGCAGGATTTGGATCCTTTTGATATTAAGTCCACTTGATTTAATCGTTGATATTAGTTCAATCTAATCATAAGGCTGTAGAAGTTAGTTGTGTTGTATAGACATTTTATGTTCAAGTATAAAAGTTGAACCTACACATATTGTAATTTATTCATAGAGAAACAATATGCAAGATAGAAAGTTGGTTATCCCCTCCAACTAGTTATGTTATTTTCTATTAGATTTCTATTAATATGGTATCATTGAACTTGTGAATCTATGGCTCCTCATAACATTATAAATTCTGACAGTTCAGGTTTTTTCGATATTGTTTTAGATCAAACATGCTTTTATTATGTTCATTCCAGCAATGGTCCATCTTCGGTCTCCATTACTCTGGTTCTCAATGGATCCAATTATCACAGTTGAGCGTGATCAATGCACAAGGCTCTTGGTGGAAAAATAAAGTTTGATTTTGTTGGCGAAACGATTTAGGTTCCAACAAATCCCTTTGATTTGAGTATTCATGCTTGGACTCGTTGCAATATGTTGGTCCACTCTGGGATTATACGCTCCATTTCAAAATCTATTGGTCAATATATCATTTATATGGAAAACACCATTAATGTTTAGAATGACCTCAAAGAACGCTTTCCACACAAACATTTGGATCGTATTTCCAAATTACAACTAGAGATTTATGCTTTAAAGCAAGATAATCGCACGATAACTAAAGTTTTTTCTCATCTTAAAATCCTTTAGGAAGAATTAGAAATGTATAGACAATACATACATGCAATTGTCATGTTCATTGTTCTTGTGAAGCTATGTGAACTCTTTGGTTTAATCATAATCTTCTTTACGTTATTCGTTTAACTGGACTGAATGAGGATTTCAATGTTGTTAAGTCTCAAATCCTATTGATAAATCTCTTGCTTACCTTAAACAATACTTGTTCCATGGTTATACAACATGAACGCCAGATCACTCATATTATCTTTTTCACTAATGAGTCTAAGGTCCTTGATAATGATGTTGATAATAGGAAACTTGTTTTCAAAAAATAAAAATATGGACAAAGAATTCGCATTTCTATGGCAAATCAGGTCACACAATTCATACATGTTATCTTAAACATGGTGTTCCCGCTCACTTGAAACGAAATTCTAATTCAATGGCTCATAATGTTAATGCAGATGGTACTAACAATACTCATATTAATTCAAGTTGTGACTCTCAAGTTGATCATCAGCCTCCACCACAATTCATTACTAAGTGGTACAACACTCCTCATCACTTCTTCGGGCTTCAAATGATGGCAAACAATGAATCAATACTTATGGTTCCAATAAGGTGAGCTCATCTTATTCAACGAGTCATCCATCATTTCTTTATACATGTAACACGCCTGTTTCTTATTATTTTGCCAACAAAATAATTCTTGGCTCTTGGATTATTAATTTCGGAGCTAGTGACCACATTTGTGGTTCCTTCCATTGGTTTCTTTCTTACCATGACATTAGTGTGGAACCATATTTTGCAAGTTATTGATCAAGAATGCTCTTTTGAGATAAACATACTTTTGATGATGACAATTAGTCTTTAATGATAACAACTAAAGTAAAGTACAAAGCGACCAAAATATGTAAGCATGTTTAATAGGGTTTGATGAGTTTGATCCTCTAATGATGGCATTTAAATGATGTAAAACTCAAGCCTCATATCTAAGTAAAGCTCAAGCAAGTGTCTATATGAATGAAGTACCTGATAAGTCTTGAAGTGTGCGAAAGCTTACCCTAATGCGTATGAGTGAACAATATATTGTAAAAACAGAAGGTCTTTCTCACGAAGTTATACAGCTAATCACCCACACATACACGCGCACGCATGCACGCGCGCGCGCACACACAGGCACACAAGTAATCAAATACATGATGGGGAGCAAGAAAAAAAAAGTATGCCTACCATATGGAAATCTGATGACAAAGATCCTAGAACACCCATGATTCAATTTCGGAGAAGAAAATTACATAGAAGATGTGAAAAAATAGGATAATCAATCTTGGAAGGAATGAAGTATGAGATCATCAATCAAAAAATGACTGAAAATCCTTCAAATGAGAAGAATAGAAAAGTAAGCAATCAACAAGCACCTACAGACCTATACGACTTTGAATAGTCTATTCCATAGCTACCCTCAGTTGATGATGTATTCAAAGTCATGATTGGAAAGATTGACGTGATCAATGATAAAATAGACTTCATAACTCATCACATTATCCCATACTCAGCGTAACTACCATGAGACATGTTCTTGAATGATGATTTTAATGAAGAATAATCTCACTTATATGCTTTAGTTTTTAAGTTTGTTTGTTTCTCACTTTTTCACAATGTTTTTGAATTCTGCTTTAAATTTTGCAACTTCTTGATTTTTCTACTCTAAATTTCAACAATTTTAAATTAATAATATGTGATGTTTTCCTTTCCTAAATTTTTATTTGCGAAAATGTTTGAATATTTAAATTATCACAATGCATCTTTATCCACCTTTTTTATTTCGACAAAGGGGAATAAGTATAATCTCAGTGAGGAGTAAAGTATACTCTCTACTTAATTGAGAGGGAGTTTAAATATTTCAAATATTTTGTTTGTTTATTTTACCACCTCCTTGATAGATGCGTTGTCATCATAAAAAAGGGGGAGAATGAGAAACCATGTTTTTCATATTATTGATTAAGGAAGCTCTCTTGAAGATGAACATGCTTTTGACGATCACAACTAGTCTTTAATGATAACAACTAAAGGAAAGTACAAATAGTCAAAGATGCAAGCAGACTTAATAAGGTTTGGTGAGTTTGATCCTATGATGATGGCATATAAATGGAATATAACTCAAGTCTTATCTCTAAGTAAAGCTCAAACAAGTGTCTATATGAATGAAGTACCTAACAAGTCTTGAAATGTGTGAAAACCCGCCCTAATGTGTGTTAGTGAACGATATATTGTAAAAGCATAAGGTCTTTCTCGTAAAGTTATACAACTAATCACACACACGCACTCACACACACACACACACACACACACACACACACACACACACACACACACACACACACACACACACACACACACACACACACACACTGAAACAAGTTTTAAAACATCTTTCTCCTAAGAAATTTTTTCTTAAAATGTCTTAAAGTTGAGTCCTATAAATTAGGAACTGTCAGAAAAGTTTTGGACAATTTTTAGTACTTATCAATCGATTGACACCTATATCCAATAGATTGGGTCAGTGTAAAAAAGTGCCCTAATTGTTTAGGACAGTACCTTAATGAATGGTAACAACTATATATCTTTTCTTACCTTTTAAACCAATTAAAAGATTAATTTTATGCCTACCAATCGATTGGTACAGAATCCCTCATATTTTTACATCCAGAATTGTGAGCTCTCATATCTCATTCCTCACTCTCTCTCTAAAAATATTTTTTTATGTTCTCTCACTTATAAAATTAGTCATAGTAGTTTCTAGAAAGGTATTTTGCGAGTGAGACATTTGTGTAATTCTAGAAGGGTATAATTTTAAATTCACCAAGGAAAATTTATTTTTATATTGGTTGAATAATTTATCCATTTAGGGATTTTTATTTGGGTCCAAAGCTAAACCTGTTAAAGTCTTTGGTTTAAGGAATTAGTTATTAAGTCTCTGTTTAGGTTCGAAAGCTCAGCTTGTTCAAAAGATTTCTAAGGTTCAAAATCATCCCGGTATAAAGTCTCAAGTTGGTTCATGGGTACCTTGTTTAAAACCCTGGTTCAGTTTGTAAGCTTAGCCCAGATAAAAGCTTAATAAGGTTGGAGATATGTCCGATAAAAAATATCCTAGCTTCGTGGTCAACCCATTAAAACCTCAGCTCGTTTTGAGTTCAACCTGTGTTAAAAGCTCACTAAGACTCGAGATTTTCCTGTGTAAAATCTCGATTTAAAGCTTGAAGACTAACTGCTCTAAGTTATTGCTTGGAAAGAATTCTAACCGCTTCAATCCATCGTTTAGAAGGAAGATTCACTTCTTCTCTCCTTGTTTGTTGTTTGATTAGAAGTTAGTCATAAAGTTCATTTTCTTTATATAAGAGGGTTCAAGAGTTCAACCTATTAAAACTTCATCATTGAAATTCTGGCACTTACATACCATATGTTGTAACAGATGTCTCAACACTAGTAATCAAAACAGAAAGGGCACAACCCACTACTCAAACATTCAGCCATCTTGATACTGTTGTCAATACTGATGTAATAGAATATCAGAACACAAAGTCATGCAAGATGTTATGACATCTTCAGACTGACATAAAAATTTATCCAACCATTTGAATTATGAAGAATTTTAAATGCAGAAAGATAAATAACATAAAGGATTGTTAACCCAGTTTGGTGCAACATCACCTACATATGGGGGCTACCAAGTCAGGAAGGAAATCCACTATCAGTAGTATCAAGTCAGAGCTAAACCCACCTGTTTACAACCCATCACTTAATCCCTACCCAATGTAACTTATATCTAGGAACTTTTAGATATGAGAAATCACCACCTCACTTCCAATCACAACAGTGATAAACAAACACTCCCAATCCTAGGGAATGCCACGAGAAACCAAAAAGAAAGATGTACCATCTTTCTTTTAAGAACTATACAAGGTCAAGACTCTTGACCATGAACAAGACTTGGTTTTGCCTATAAGCTTCAACCAAAACAATACTCAACTCTTGCTTCAAAGCTTCGAGTGAGAACTATATACAACCTAAATATGTCTACCAAGATGCATCAAAAGATACAAAGGGTGACCTACAAAGTCACACACAAGAGACTCTTAAAACCTAAGTTTCTAAAATTTTACCTTATTTTTTACAATAGTGAAATTCGTCATCCACATTAGGTTTAGGTCTTCTTATTAAATACTCCTCAGTTGTTCATGGGCTTCGAAATCTTCACCCAAATATATCTTGATCCACATGCTAAGGGCTGCATAAGTTGAGCAAAGTAAATCTCTTTGAATCTTGGAATCGTCAAGTTTCCTAAATTGTCTCAAGACCCAATTTAGTAAATTGTCATCAAGTTTCCAGATAACATCTTCTTGACCTGCGTAAATAATTGAGATATATCCAAAATAAATATCACAAAATCAAATCAAATCTTGTCAAGATTTTAAACAGCCAGAACAAATCTTCTGGTATAACATGTTCCAACATTTGTCAGGACATATGCACAACAAAGAACTGAACAACATGTTACAACATCACATACAACATCCTGATGTGACCCATGTTTTAGCAAAATCGTTGACAATCCATAAACCATGGATCTTCAAATCTTCAATCTCCCCCTTTGGCAAATTTTGGCTAAAGCACTTTTTGCACAATAAACCTTGGAGAGAGGAACAAAACCACAAACACAAAACAACACCAGTTGCATTACATGTAACCATTGCAAATGTGTACATGGGGAGGAAGATATCACGCATCTTCAGGAATATCCAAGATACTCCCAAACCACATAACAAATTCTTGTTACGGAGGAATAAACCTTCCTCTCAAAGAGCACAAGAAAACCAACCTGAACACAATCTTGTATCTTCAAAATTTGAGATATTAGAAACACATATGCTAGAAGCCACAAACATTAGAAACACATACAACAGAAGCTGCACATGTAGGGTAAAACACAAGACACAACAAAACACATAACTTAAGACCCATACAGGATGTTAAAAACACTTTGTAAGACATATTCTGCAAAGAACTCCAACAGAAATAGCAGCAAACTCTAGGCACGTGCACGAGCACGTGCAGGTAGGGCATCATCATTACCCTAGCCTAGCCATCATCGTGCATTTAATTTAGCACAAGGCTCGAGGCACACGTGGCGCTCCCACTCTTCATATCTCATCAATCGTTGGTCTCCCCGGACCTCGAGCTCCCCGGCAAGCAACATTTCAGATGCCCGGGCACAGATTCCTTCGGGCACAAGGTAGCTTACGACGACTTTTCCCGGGAAGCGAATTGTTCTTAACTCATCACTACCATGCTCGGTAGCAACGACTTAGGGGGCTACTGTTTCAAACTGGCCCAATGGTTAGGCATGACCCAATCCATTTTTGCTCCCAGAACGGCTCAATTTCTTAAGTCCAACCACTTTGAGGGAGAATTTACCTTTTTCCCCTCCAACAGGGGAGGCTGACCAGTTTACCCTTGGTCATAACACTTCTCCTCGTTAGTCTCTTCCCGTCACGCACGATTCCACCATCCGGAAACAGCCAAGACGCATGTGCCCGTAACTACGCCTCTACCCGTAGCAACGACTAGTTATGGGCACGTCTTCCCGTTACAACGGCTAGTTCTGGTAGTTACCTATTCTTTAGAAAACGGTTATCTCGCCCCGAAAATAGGGACCAATGGCCAAGAATTGGGGGCACTATAAAAACCCTCTCATTCGAGAGGATCAGGTATCCAATATTCACCCTGATATACTCATATTTTGTACTTACTCTCTCTCTCTCTCTTGCTCATTTCTTACTTTAGCATCAGAGTGCCTTACAGGTACACCCCCTCCTCCTCTTTCACACCCAGCATCGTAGACGATTTTCTTTGGCCCACCTCAAGTTATGACCAACCGGTAAGATCAATTACTATTTCTCAAAATTTCTAAGTTACAAATACTAGGTTATTCTTACTCTGAGTGGGCATAATATATTGATTATAGAAGATCCATTTCTGCCTATTCCTTCTCAAGAACATCCAGTTGACTTCCTTATCTGAGCTTTGGCCCCTATGAAGTTTAACATGTTTATCTCCAATCCTAGCATGATAGACATCTATAATGCTCAGCTTGAAGGAGCCTAATGAGATATAAATTCCAATTAATCTAATCGTTGATATTAGTTCAATATAATCATAGGGTTGTGGAAGTTAATTATATTGTGTAGATATTTATGTACAAGTATAAAAGCTAAACCTACATACATTATAGTTTATTCATTGATAATCAATACTAGATAGAAATTGGTTATCTTCTTTATCTGTATCTATTGTTTTCTATTAGATTTTTGTTATAAATTTTCTTTCAATACATCTCAAGTCATTTCTCTCAGGTTTTTATCATGCCCTATTATCAACCATTAGATCTATTAATTTCTCTCTCTTTTATACTATTATTTTGTTCTATTATGATAATCAACCATTAGAATGGAAAAAGGAGGGAGAGATGAACCAAAAGAGCATTAGAGGATCTAAGTCTAGACACTTTGTAAATGGACTCAGATATACTACAATAATTTTGTTAAATAAGTTTTCATAATAGATATTTATTAATAGCTCTATTTAGAGATTTTAACTTGTCACCTCCATTTTATACCTAGCACCCTCCATATTTTCAATATTTCAAAAATGTCCTTGTTAATATTTACCCAAAAAATTTACTATTTTTCCAAAAAAAATTACTTTTTCCTACCTAAGAATTCATCATTTCTGGTAGTACATTTGAAAATTTTGGTACGCATTGTTGCGCATATTTTAAAAATTTACGTGTATACACTGAACATTTCAGAAAATCCGGTATACACTACCAGAAATTTGAAAATATCATGTAATTCACATAAAACATTTGGTTATAATACCAGAAACTTTAAAATATCAGGTAGCCAAAAAAAAATTCTAGAAATTTGGAAATTTTCGGCATACCGGAAATTTTGCCTGCAACTTAAATTTCTGGTAACATAGCAGTAATTCAAAAAAATGTTTTTGTTGTGAATCTTGTTGTGAATTACGAAAAAATTTAATATCAATTTGTGAGGAAAAGAACAATAGCAACCAAAATAAATGGTCTTCAGCAATAATAATCCGTAAACAGATAATATAATAAAATAAGGTAAGAAAAAATTGAAGGTTTGTTTACCCAGTTCGATCAAACGATCTACTATAGGGGAGAGATCAACTCTCCAATTCATTATACTCAAAAAGTTGTTACAAGAGATTATAGATGAGTTATAAGAAAATATCTTTCGTCTTTATGTTCCCAAGAACAACCCTATTTTCTACCCAAGTATTTCCCAACCTCTCCAACTGTCAATATATGAATCACTCAAATAAGGTGTAACGGTGTTTCACAATAACCTTAAACAACTCCAAAGGTTTCCTTAAACTTTTGCTTTTCAAAGGTTTTTCTTGTGAATAGATGAAACTCTGTGTTAAACCTTTAAACCCTTGGTCTCCCTTGTTGGTGAAAACTCTAAGATTGTCACACACCAAGCATTTAAAAGATACATATTTATAATAGCAAATACCCAACAAACAAAGCCCAAAATCACATGGATCCATGGATCGAACCGAAAAAAGGCCGAAAACTCAAAAAATACTATTCACCATACGAACAACACTATTTACCATACGGGCATCACTATTCATCCATACGGATAATATATTCACCATACAGACGATACTATTCACCGCCCGATTTTTTTCCCAACTTTTCGTCTGATTTTCGCGGTAAATGCAATCTCTAAAATATGTTTTCTTTCTCTTCATTAACAAAGGTTTTAAGGCACATTTACAACAGTTTTCTTTGTGCGGTCCAGAGCCGGCATGGTCATTTACGGTTTCGTGTAGCGATTGCATGCAGTTTTTCACCACAGACAAATTATGTTTTCTATGTAACAAGTTAAAATTTAATATTTTTGTGGCATTATATGATATTGATATTATACTATTATGTATTGTAAACGACAGATAATGGAGGGTCGAGCTGAAGTATTAGCCTAGGCATAGAATATTGGCAAGTAACATGGTATTATAGTTGTGACTGTTTGTTCTGATACTGCAAATGGACAGCGAGGTAGGAAGGATGAATTGATTATGGGTTGTGAGAGAGAAGGATATTATAAAAGGAAAAATACATCTGAAAGCAGTAAATCTTCAGATGGCATTTATAGTATGAAAGTGAAATGTCCTTTTAGGCTGAGATCTTCGCCGAGTGGTATTGGTTGGAAGGTGATGGTTAGGTGTGAGTTTCACAATCATAAACTATTTGAGAATTTAGATGGCCAAGATATATTGGGTCGTCTAAAAGATCATGAGAGACAGTTTATCAATGACATGAAGAAGTACAACATGGTTCCACAGTATATAGTTTCTGCCTTGAAAGACAAAGATCCAGAAAACCTAACCAGTGTTACCCAAGTGTACAAAGCTAGAGCTACATACAATGTATGCAAGAGAGCTACATTGATGGAAATGTAAATATTGTTGACTCTTATTCATAAAAAATATATATGTGCTGGACAAGGAATAGGGAAGACTCAAATGTTGTTGCTGATATCTTCTAGACACATCCTGATTTAGTAAATTTGTTGAATATGTTTTACTTGGTGTTGATTTTTGATTGTACATACAATACTAATAGGTAATATGCATATTGATCATACCTTGATACCATTTAGAAGCAGAGTGTGAAGAGTTGGATACATATTTCAATTCTTTTGATATTGTAGGGCAAAGGGTGTTGAAGAAAAAAGTTTGGGAATTAACACATCCAGCCACATCTTATATGTGTCCACCGTCGGTGAAGTACAACCCAAAGATGGGAGTTAAGAAGAGCAAAAAGGGTGAAGAGATTGATGTGCATCGTGATCCCTCACAATGGGAGTATAGTGAGGACTCGGGGGGGAGTCAGACTACAAAGAGATCATGCACAAAATCAACAGGAAGTCAACCTTCTAGTATGTCGGGTCAGAGTCAACCTTCAAGTATGTCAGATCAAAGTCAATTGTCTATTATATATTCGAGGCATCTTTACTTGTCTCAGTTTCCTGGTTTCTTGCATCCATACATTGATGACATTGTTGATGTGGGTGACGATGGAAATTGTGGTTTTTGGGCTATTACAACTTTACTTGGATGGGGCGAAGAGTCATGGTCGTTGGCTCGAACGCAGTTAGATACTCAAGTTCATCAACACCCAAAATAGTTTTCCAATTTGTTCTATGACACAGTCTCTGAAGTTAGGAATTCCTTAAAAGTAGAACACTTGGGTGTGCAGGATAGAGAAAAATGAATGTCGATTCCTGATATGGGTTACCATATTACGAGTAGGTACAGTGTCATATTTGTCTCCCTGTCACAGAGACTTAACATTACATTTTTCCCGCTTACCATAGCTCCATTTATGTATACGAGCAGACATATAATCATTGTTGTTGGTTTTGTCAACATAATCATTGGGTTCAGATAAAATTAAAACTTGATAGTCCATTGCCTCTCGTCATTCACCGTTGGAGATAGAATTGTACTAAAGATGCAAAAGTACGGGAATCAGCATATGCAGGACGGATTGGGCACAAGGAGGAAAAATTTAGGAAGACATCTTAATTTACTATGTAATCTTGTGGACATTATGTATTTATTATATGTGAAACCATTTATACAGGCTAATGTGTCAAAAACATTAAAATTATTCATTTTTTAAAAATTCTGGTTCCATATCGGAAATTTAGAATGTCTGAAATGTTCGGTAGTATTGATCATTTTACGTAATTATCAATTTTTCGGTATAGCTACATCGAAGATTTTAAAATTTCCGGTATGTTTCTCACATACACGTTCAACCACGATAAATTTTTGGAAAATTCTGGTATCCAACTGAATTTTTCATAATTTTCGAAAATTTTTAAAGGGCAAAAATGAAAATTTTCCAGAATTGAAGGAGGGGGACGCAGGTTAATTCCTCCACTATTTAACATATACATTTTGAAAATGTTTAAATGTATTATTGAAATGTATTTGAATATTATTTTAAAAATGTTTAAATGTATTATCAAAATGTGTTTGAATATTATTTTTAAAATGTTGGAGCTACAATATTAAATATTTAATTATTTTTTTAAAATAATATTTGAAATGTTTATATGTGTTATTTAAATATGTTTTAAAATTATTTTAACAGAATAAACATTTACATTTATTTGAATATTATTAAAAAAATATATTTAAATTTATTTACATACATTTTATTAGTTTGAATGATTTTAAATGTGTTTAAAAATTGAATATTATTTTTTAAATGTGTTTAAATATTTAAATGTATTTAAATTAAATTTTGAGTATTTAAATATTTAAATTTGTTTGAATATTATACTAGTTTGTATTATACTAAAATGAAAGTATATTTATATTATAAAAAAATGTTTATATTAGAATCTCAACTCTTTTTCAGGGTAAAACAGAAATTATCCATATGACTAAAGAAAAGTGTAACTAACATATATTTATCATCCAATTTGTTTTAGTCTTTAAAAAAATGATTATTTTTAGTATTTAAAAAAATATTTTTTTAAAACATTTTTTAAATTTATTTTTTATAAATTAAGAGACTAATTTTGATATTCTATAATATAACTATACATTATTGAAGATAAAAACTAGTTGAAATCACAACTTTTTCAAAAAAAAATTATCTCAAATATTTTTTATGAAAAAAATATTTAAAATAATTTTAAATTTAAGTGATTTTTAAAAGTTTCATATTCAATAAACAAAGGCAAAATATCATTTCTCGTTCCTTAACTTTACCTCGGGGTCCATGTTGATCCCTTATCTTTAAAAAGTGGCAAGTTGGTCCTTTAACTTTTAAAATTGTGTCATTTTAGTCCGCACCGTCAGTTGCTCCCAAATGTCCGTTTATTTTGTATATGTGGCTGATGACGTGGCAATTGTGTTCATGATGTTGCTTCCTTCTCCTTCCTCCTTCTGTTGAAATCCCTAAAATAATCCCAAATCTCAAATTCCAAATCCCAATCCCAAATCCCTAAATTAATCTAGGGTTTTTTTTATTTGGCAAGCATGAAATCTGGATGTTCCTCCATTTCGAAATCGGATATTTGTAGTCGGTCACGATGGAAGTCCACGTACCATTGTGGAGACATGGTTGTTTTTCAAAGGGAAACTACTGTCAAGAATATGGGAAAACTTTTTTGGGGTTGTCCAAATTATAAGGTATGCAAGCTGGTTTTGTTCTCTGTTGAAGTTCTGTTTTTGTTTAAGTTATGTTTCTGTTTCTGTTTCTGTCCAAATTATTTTTCTGGAAATTGGCATGAAACAAAATCATCTTAAGCACCGTAGAAAATTGGCAAAAGATAATGTTGTTAAAAACTACTTGTAAAATC
This sequence comes from Lathyrus sativus, assembly GCA_963859935.3. Classification (NCBI taxonomy): domain Eukaryota; kingdom Viridiplantae; phylum Streptophyta; class Magnoliopsida; order Fabales; family Fabaceae; genus Lathyrus; species Lathyrus sativus. The sequence continues at coordinate 495,879,855 of OZ012739.1, read as the reverse complement.
TCCATCTTTTGCCCTGCATCTTCAGAATTTTACATATTTTTACTTGATCTTACTTTTCAATGGCTGGAAAATAATTGCTAGAATTTTTCTTAATTCCATTTAAGTGCAATAGTGCATCATAGTTATAACTTCTTTAATATATTGTGCAGCTAAACACACTGAGATATGGAGGATAGCAACTTCCATGGAGGACTATAAATCTGAAATTGAAAACTGGGAGTTAGGAGCTAAAATTTATATTTCATTTTATTTAATGAGAAACTCACTCCAGGGAGATACAAATGCCATGACTGAATTGGTATGGACAATGCTTTGGCACTGCTTTCAGTGCTCCCATTCCTGAATACCTACGCTCCGGTCACTTGCAGGATGCAGTGTATCTGTTCACCCGCTTTTTGACAGAGATTGCAACTTAATTCTACTATCTGCCATTAGCTGTTAGATTCTTAAGTAGAGTCAGAATAGAAGTTCAATGTGTGTTTGCAAGGCAGGATCCGATCTGCATAGATGATCAATGAAATTTGTGTGGTTGTTCATATTGGTCTTGCTTGTTATGAATGATATGTCAAATGTAATTGTAGTAACATGTTCATTAATTTTGCATGTGTATCAACTGAATTAAAAACACAATTTGTCGAGGAACATTTTTGCCAGTGGCGTTGGCGTTTCATTACTTATATTACAAATACCAAAGTTTCATTACTTATATTACAAATATCAAAGTTGGATTGATAATTTCTCTTTAAGCAGATATTGAGCGTTTTATATATGAGAAGATTATACTTGCTGACAAGATGATAGTATAGCATGTTGTCACAAAAATAAGAGATGGTGATGTTCTGTTTACTTATGGATCATCGTCAGCAGTTGAAATGATATTGTTACATGCACATAAGTTAAGGAAACAGTTTTGAGTTGTAGTAGTAGACTCTCGTCCAAGTCACATGGGGGAACTTTTGCTTCGTAGACTATTGGAGGAAGGTCTTAGTTGTACATACACTCATATCAATGTTGTTTCCTACATAATGCGTGAGGTTACTCGAGTTTTTCTAGGTGCTTCATTAGTGTTGTCTAATGGAACAGTTTATTCAGGTGTTGGAACTGCATGTATTGCAATGGTTGCTCATGCATGGTTAAATTTACAACAATGATTTTAAGTTCTAACACATGAAATATAAAAAGAAGATTTTTTAAAAATAAAATAAAATAAATAGTACTCTCTGAAAATATTGCCAAATAAAATTATATAATAGGAGCACCATAAGCATATGCTACAAAGGACTAAAATTTATATTGAAATCTAAATTGTTTTGATAGAGTAAAGCAGAATTAACTAATATGGAAAACATGTTATGAACTCTTCTTTTAACTGATTAAAAAAAAAAGGTATGTAGTGTATTGAGCTTAATTCTTATTTTAATAGTGACACTAAGCAGTTAAATCATAATTAGAACGTTTATGTGGCAATTTCTAGTTGGATTTTTTAAAGCAATTTTGAAGTGTGAACATAAAGGCTATAATTGAAAGCAAGGTTTTAAAAAACAGTCGCGTTAATGTTGCGGTTTTTGTGATTTCGGTTGATAAAAGTGTTGCGCCATTGGTTGTCGTTGTCGCGGTGTGAATTAACTACAATTTATTCTTTAATATAAAAACAGTGATAGTGGTATCGATATCGGCACCTACTAAAACCGTTTTGTCGCGACCATTTTTGCCATTTTTTAAAACCCAAATTGAAAGCATATAGGAAAAATAAAATATCTTAAAATCATCACTGTTTTATTCAAAAGATAAGAATCCATTAACAAAATAATTCATGTTTACTCAAACTCAATGCAATTTATTCATTTCATGGTGAACATTGAATACAAAGATTCCCCTTTCATCTCTAACTCAACCTTAGCAGATAACAAAACAACTCTAACTTTGAAATGATGTTGAGTTTAACAAATGGAAGAGGATGGCATTAAGCTATCGGTAGCTTTTTCATGTTGATGAATACAAGAACTGTATTTCAACAGACAAAGGAATAGTACAAAAACAATAACCGATGATAGCACAATTATAAAAACCATTCTTCCATTGCTCCCTTCTTTCTTTTTCTTTGGTATAGCTACTCCTAAAGGTTTCATCATCATTCCATTGTTGTCACGACCTTGATTCGGTCCATCATCTACATTAGAAACACCCGAGGGAATTGAAGGTGGAGATGGTGGAAGACATGCATGCATGCATTATCCAAAAGTATGAATCTAGAGAGATACCAACTAATGAAACCAAGCATACTATATAAGTTCACTTTATAACATAAATAACACTTTTAGCTAACACAGATACAGGATTAAGTTTAGAATACCTTTATTAGGAGGTGGAGGGGGAAGAACTTGCTCTTTGGTAAAGAGAAAGGAGGTTGTGGTTTGAGGAATGAAGGGCCTATTTATTCAAGACAATTTTTTAGAATAAATGAAATTATTGAGATTTCAGTGTAAAAGTTGTGGAATAACTTCATTTAAGCATTTTCGGTCAGAGAATCAAACCTTGATTGTTGTAAGTATGCTAAGCTAAAACATTCTGAGCAAGATAGATACCAAATTGAGTTAATTATTTCTCCCCACATTACTTGCATTGCAAAGCTTGCTTTTCAACTAATGACTGCACATTCGCTAACCAGAAACTGTATCCCTGTGCCTATGATGTTAAATGCATACAACTAATTCTAAAATGTACAATCATTATATCACCCTTTCTTTCTTAAATTATCTGTACAAAGCATACCGAGTTAGTCTAAGATCAAACCAATGATGTCAGATAGTGGCCATAAAAGCCCTACAGCATTGTAGTTGAGATGAATTTTAACAAACAACTTTTGTTATGTGATAATCAATTTATTACAAAGTGTACATCGTAGCAGAATTTGAACAAAACGCTTCTGCGTCTGACAACATTGGAGCAAACCAACTAGATCTCTGATCTTGATCCAATGTTCATTTCAAATACATTTTTAACAGTAATTTGAAACCTAGAAATTAATCATAATTGATCAACGCTATTGAAATGTTTAATACCAAAATGTAAACAATGAAAGGATGGCATAATTAACATCTACATTACACTAACATTCACCTTACAGAGAGAAAATCACAATATAAACCCATATCATTATACATTATAAATATCCAAAAATTATAGAACCAACGAATATCCCAAATATGTGAATTAGGAAGAACAACTCATTTTTCATAAATAAATTAAGAACTCAAAACACACTCATTCATACCTGAATATTCATGAACATGTTGAATACTGAGGCCAAAATGTAGCTTAATTAGCAGTAAACCCTAAATCAGAAAATCAGAAAATCCTTCGCGGCTTGAATCTTCGCGTCTACAAACCTTGAATCGTCTTCAATGACTCAATGAATTCTCCAAGACTCCAAGATATGATTACACTTCTCCAAGCTTGTCATGCCTTCTTCTAGGTAATAGTGGGTAATGGAAACGTTAGAATTATTTTTCTTCCTTTTTTTCAAAGTTTGACTAACGGCAACACACGGAAGAATAAACGTAACACCATTTTAAAAGTTAAATGACTAATTTGCCACTTTTTAAAGATAAGGAACCAACATAGATCCCGAACTAAAGTTAAGGGACGAAAAATGTTATTTTGCCATAAACAAATTATCTCTAAATTTGATTTTTTGCAGAGTAATGTATTTTGCATTTTCAATATTCGAGAAGATTTATACAAGTTCATTGTAAGGTAACCTTGATGTTTCGGACTATTTTTCACAATTAAACGTGTTTTGGGATGAGTTGGAGAACTATCACCCTATTCCAGCATATAATTGTAGCATACCTTGTTCTTGCGGAACAATAAATTTAGGCAAAACCTATCATGATCATGATTATAGAGTTCATTTTCTCAAAGGTTTGAGTGAGCAATTTTCTCACTCCAAATTTCAGATCATGATGATGAACCTCTGTCTGACATTGATAAATCCTTTCATTTGTTATTCTACAAAAATGCGGATTACTTGGATCAAACTTTGGTTTTCAAGTTAATGAAAATTTAGAATCTTTGAGTGCTTTGCAAGCTCTACTTAGCAATGTAAAAGAAGTCAAGGTTTTGGTGCTAAGTTCCGAAACACATAATATTCCTGATCAACAAAATCAATTCCTGTGAAATAAAATGCATGAATATTAAACTGTTAATTTTTACAGCAGATCGAGAAATTTGCTGAAGTAATAATGATACCATTATACGGTCATTCAACAAGCTATCTATCCCAATGCATCATGAATCAAAAGAACAACACCATAAAAGTGATATCAACTCATTAGAACATAATTTAGTTGGGCGCAGTGCAGGTATAAGAACAAAACACGAGTAGCATTTGCTGCACAAAGAAAGCAGCCATTAACCAATCTACAAACAGCATGAAGCTCGCTTCCTAAAGCTCATGCTGCCCCAAGTAACACATAACAATTCAACAAATCGTTTCCTGCTATAGTTTCATCTTCTTTTAACCCTGACATTAGCACAACAAAAATCCAAACCGTTAGAAATTTAAAATACTACTTAGCATGTAATTGAATAATGTTCATTGAAGTGTTTTAAAATTAGAGATACCTCCATCAAATATGCGGCATCAAGAAAATGAAGAAAGTAAAGACTTTAAAAATGAAAATTCCCTTTTACAATTATATTCTAGAGATGTTGTCCATGCAACAAGACATAAAACTCACTTAGATTTTGATTTTGATTTTGCTTTGGTATCTTTCTTTGGTTCTGGCTCTGGCTCCTTGGTTGTCGTAGTGTCTGACGATGTTATTTGGACAAAGGTGTCTTTTACATCTTCGAAAAAGTCTTTCACATTATCAACTACGGTTTTTAGTTTATCTGGTGTAGGAAGCTGCAAATTGGATATGCAAACACAACAATAAATCGGACGGAACGCATTCAAAAATCTTCTTTCTCAGTACTTGGAAAGAAAAAAACTTACCACGAAGTAGAAAGCTTAAGTTTTAAAATGCAAACAATGATCAATCTACAAGCTAATGATACCGATAGTTTCCATTTTTTATGCAAATCTATTAAAAATGAAAAGTCGCGTGAAGAACAAAGATTCTTCTTTGCAGTATTTACATGATATATGTCACTAATGCAGTATTAAGGTTTGAGAATCAATTAAATTTTCAACAAACTTTCTCTTGGCAATATTACTACTGATCTGATGGAGATAAAAAACAAGTGAAGAATATCACCTCAAGAACATCTTTGGTAGAAAGTGCAGCTCTTACATTACCATTCACCTGCAATTCATCATCTGAAAAAGTCAATAAACAAAACAAAAGTCTCATGAATTCATATTCAATCGGCTTTAAAACATAGTATAAAAATATAGGAACATTACAATAAGTTTATAGCCATATCTGAATTCAGTAGCTGACTTCAGGTTTTGATGTTGTTTGATTGCCGTTTTCTTTATCTCCTCCTCATCCTATTTAAATTGGAACAAAAAGCGAGTAACAAACATAAGCTCATGCATGACAGAAATCACAAACTCAACTTGATGATTTTGGTCAAACTCTAATTCCACCAAGCCCAAAAAATGTTGGGCACAAAGGGCTGTATTGGAAAAACCAAATCTCATATATCGATAATTAGGACATTAGTTAAAGAAATCACAAGTGCCGAAGTTGATTTCGGCCACTGACACTTTTTTTCAGAGACTTTGATGCTACATCGGGCATAAAATTCACTTAAGTACAAATTAGGCCGAAGATCAAACAAATCATTATGCATCTATAATCCACGGAATGAGTATATCATCAACGGGCATTTGGTCTAGTGGTATGATTCTCGCTTAGGGTGCGAGAGGTCCCGAGTTCAATTCTCGGAATGCCCCTAATTTTTGTATAAAAACCATTCAAATGCTTCTTCTTTTTTTCATAAAACCTAAAGAGGAATAGGAATAAGAATAGTAATGGGGATAAACATACTCTATAGATAACGGCGGCGAGATTTTTATCAAGAGTATCCTTGAAGATATATTTGCCAAGAAAGTTATCTTTAACAGAAACCATAATTTTGGCGGTGGTACCACCGGAAACGATACTGAGAGGATACCAGCGGGAAACATCAGCCACGCGAATGAAGACGACGAATTTGGGGTTACCGTCATCTTCGATTTTGGGTAAAGGAGGAGGAGGAGGAGGGCGCCGGAATTGGCGAGACATCAATCCTTTTTTACCCTTTGCTTCAACCACCAACACATGGTGGTGATGGTGGTGGTGAGTTTTTCTAGGTATTTGTTTTGGAATGGAAAAGAGAGAATGGTTGAAGGAGGAGGAGGAGCGTAAGGTTGTAGAGGAACTCGATAGAGGATGTGGAAGTAGAGCGTTCAGAGACATTACTAGTTCTATGCGATTGGAATTTGAATTCTCTCTTTCTCACAATCAGTTTTTGCGATGATAACTAAGCCAGTAACTGGATAAGGTAGAGAGAGGGGGGAGAGAGAGAGAGAACGAATTGGACATTTTTAGTTTTGATTTTTTTTTATATTTAAAATAATAATAAATTTTAATTTTGCATAATAAAAAAAGTATTATTTGATAGCCATAAATTTTAATTTTTTTATAACAAAAAGGAATAACTAAAATATTGAAAGATAAAAAACAATAAAGACAAAGGATCAAACTAAAATCTCTTAAGTTTTAGGGAGTTAAATTAGTCTAATAAAAACTCTTTGTCAGTTTTACTATGCGTAAAATTGAACCAATTGTTAGTTCTAAACATGAAATCAATGGTGGCTAACGAATTCGCACAACTATTGACTTTCCTAAAAAAAACGAGTAACAAAGAAATTCATGTTAGAGTAATAGCTACACAATTCAACCATCTAGTTATTATCTTCCAAGAAACCAAGCTACTATTAGTAAACGCTTTCACAAATGTTGTAGAATCGAATTCGATCTAAAGATTATCCCACTTATGCTACCTAGCTTGCTTAACTACTGTCATAGTTGCAGAGAGCTCTGCAAGCAAAGCATTACCAACACACACAAAATTAGCAAAGCTTCCCATGTAATTAGCAACCTCATTTCTGAAAATTCCCCTCACAAGAACAAAGAGAGGGAACTCCTAAAGCAAAGTCGTCAATGTTGCATTTGATCCAACCTTTGTTAGAAGGCTGTCAAAGGATATTGATTGGTTTCTTGACCTTATGAGGGTGAATATAAATATTAAGTTTCTTAAGTATGCATAAATTATCAATGGAAGAATTAGAAGCTTTGTTGGTTTGGTTTCCAACAAAACTGGCAGCAAGAGATATGCAGGCAACACACGATTTCCATATGAATTTTCTACCTTCAAATCTAATAAGGTTCCTAGCTTTCCAATTTTCAGAGATAAGACTAACCCGGGTTGCATTGAAGGTTACAACCAGTTGGGGCGACCAGTCATTCCTCATGGCCAGCTTGCAATCCAAGAAACTTCCCAAAGGTCTGTGAATGTTAAGTAATGAAATTCTGGTATCAGATATGAGATGTCGAAAGAGATGTCATGACATTAACATCTGAATAATTACCAATATATGAACAAAATAAAATGCAGTTAACAATTATAAAGATACACAAGCAATTGTTGACCCAATTCGGTGCAAACACACCTACGTCTAGGGGCTACCAAGCCAGGAAGGAAATCCACTAAACAGAATTAGTTTGAAGACTCTCAGCAAACTCTCTCTAGTTTACAATCTTTGCACCTAATCTCTATCCGTGTAACTTCTACCTAAGGCACTCTCAGATATGAGATACCTCTCACTCCCCCTCAATCACATGCAGAGATAAAAACAGAAGATCAAAAAGTAGAAGACACACTTCAAGGATAACACTTGATCTTGCTTAAAAGCTTCAATCAAGAACAATGCACTCGTGCTTAAAAGCTTAGAGTGGACAACTTACAACTCAAAGAACTCAGTCCAATTCACACATCGAAGTGAGAATGAATGACTCACAAGAAAACAACAAACAAAAGACTCAAACCCTAACACAAGACAAAACGCAACTTTCTCAAAATCTTCTCTCTCCCTTGCAAGTAGGGTTAGCACGTCTTTAAATAGAAACCATTCTTCATGGGCTTGGGCAAAAGTAATCCATAATTAAAACTAATTATTCTCCATATCTTTTTTGCATAAACCATTCTTCAAAAGGAAACAGAATATACTTGCTTCAAATAATGTCATGTCTTGATTTACACAAGCAATCGCTTAACAAAGGCACACAAAAGATTGTAGAAAAAATGCAACAGACAAAACATAACATTCTAACTGAATGTTCTGTAAACATATGTCAGGACATCATACTTGACATCATGAACTAAACCCTGCAACAACAAAAAGAACCACCTGCAGAATGTTAACATCACATGTCAAGACATCATGTAGGACATCTTGTGATAACACCAAGTTTTACCTAAATTGTTGTCAATCACAAAACTAACAAACTCCCCTTTTGGCAAATTTTGGCTAAAACAACCAATTGATAACAAGAGCTACCATAACACGTCAGAGAGCACAACAGTAGCAAAAAAAAACACAGAAAAGCCTAACATGTCACAAAGAAAAATAAAGCTTCCCCTCAAACCAAAGTGCTAGAGAACCATACCACAACACCAGAAAGAAATAATCCCCATCAACCCAGAAACAACAGCAACAGCACAACATCCCTCATACTACTTATCCCCCTTTTCAGTCATAATTAAAGAAATCTCACTAAGAGAAAACCATTATCATAGAACAAGCAACAGAGTCAACAGTGTCAAGAGTGCACAATGAAACCACAAAAAATTACAAGCCAAAGCACATTAAGTGCTAAAAGAAAATTCTAAATAAATAAATAAAACAAACACAATCCAAAGAGCACCATAAACAAGCACCATCAACTCTCTTCCTAAGAACCAGAGTTGTCACCTTCATCACCAGCAGTAGACCCAGAATCATGACCCTCATTTATCTCAAAAGCATCCTTGCCCAACTCTCCCTCAAGAGCAACTCTTCTTTGGTACACATACTTCCACTTTATTTTTGGAAAATACAACACCTCTTGAATGATATTTCCACTCAGCAATAATGGCTACAAATCCTCATAAATGCAAATCCCTAATTTGCCTATTAAAATTTCAAATTACCTAGAATCCAATGCCTTTGTGAAGATGTCAGCTAGTTGCTTCTCTATAGCAGCATGTTCTAAGGCAATGATTTTGTCTTCAACAAGCTCCCTTATAAAGTGATGGTGAATATCAAAATGTTTGGTCCTACTGTATTGAAAGGATTCTTAGAGATGTTTATAGCACTTAAATTGTCACAATACAATGTCATGACATCTTGTGTGACATTATATTCAGTCAACATTTGTTTCATCCATGCCAGTTGAGAATAACTAATTCCAGCTGCTATATACTCAGCTTCAGTAGTAAACAGAGAGACACAATTTTACTTCTTGCTGAACCATGATATAAGATTGTTCCCAAAAAAGAAGCAACCTCCTGATGTGCTTTTCCTATCATCAGCATTTCCAGCCCAATTAGCATCACAATACCCAGATAACACATAGCCAGATCCATGAGTGTATAACGTTCCATACTCACTTGTCCCATTAACATACTTCAGAATCCTTTTTACTTGATTGATATGACTCACTTTGGGTTCAGCTTGGTATCTAGCACACACACCTACAATAAAAGCAATGTCAGGCCTGCTTGCTGTAAGATATAACAAGCTCACTATCATACTTCTATAGATACTTTGTCATTCTCCATCCCAAACTTCTATAGATACTTCTATAGACAACTTAAGATGAGTAGGAGCGGGTATTCTTTTGTGACTGGCATTCTCCATCCCAAACTTCTTAACTATATTCTTGGCATATTTACTCTGAGATAGGAATATAGAATCTTCCATCTGTTTAACTTGCAACCCAAGAAAATAGGTTAATTCACCAACAAGACTCATTTCAAATTCCGACTGCATTTGCTGGACAAAATGTTGAACCATCTCATCAGACATCCCACCAAACACAATATCATCAACATATATTTGAGCAATCATGAGCTTTCCTCCTTCTTATTTGATAAACAAAGTCTTATCTAGGCCACCTTTTCTGTATCCATTATCAACAAGAAATTATGTTAGTCTCTCATACCAAGCTCTTGGAGCTTGCTTCAGTCCATACAGAGCTTTCTTTAACTTATAAACATGATTGGGAAAAGTTAGACCAATGAATCCCTTAGGTTGTTCCACATAGACCTTTTCATTTAGGTACCCATTTAAGAAGGCACTTTTAACATCCATCTGAAACAGCTTGAATCTCAGAATGCAGGCAACTCCCAAAAGTAATCTGATGGATTCAAGGCGAGCTACAGGAGCAAAAGTTTCATCAAAGTCAACCCCTTCAATCTGAGGGTATCCCTGAGCAACCAATCTGGCTTTATTTCTGGTGACCACCCCTTTTTCATCAGACTTGTTCTTGTATACCCATTTTGTTCCAATCACATTTGTTCCTTCAGGCCTTGGAACAAGATCCCATACTCCATTTCTCTTGAATTGCCCTAGCTCTTCTTGCATGGCATTGATCCAGAATTCATCAGTTAAGGCTTCCTTGACATTCTTTGGTTCAATTTTAGACACAAAACAAGAACTTGTTATGACTTCTCTGGATCTAGTAGTGACTCCCTCATTTAGATCATCTATGATAAGATCCATATGATGGTCTTTCTGAATTTTGGTAGAGGGTCCCTTGTTTACTAGTTCAGGTTCAGGTTCTGCATTAGTAGGATTAGGATCAGTGTTTTTGTCTGCAGACTCTGCTGAGATATCAAGGAATGTTCCAACATCTTCTAGGACATCAGCCTCTTTATACACATCATCAACAACAACATTGATGGACTCTATCATAGCTTTAGTTCTGGAGTTGAATACTTTATAGGCTCTGTTGTTAGTAGAATAACCCAAAAATATTCCTTCATCACTTTTTGGATCCATCTTTCTTCTTTGGTCACGATCTGCCAATATGTAGCATTTTCTTCCAAACACATGGAAGTATTTGACAGTAGGCTTTCTTCTCTTCCATATCTCATACAAGGTAGTCATGGTTCCTGTTCTTAAGGTCACTCTATTATGAACATAGCAAGCAGTGTTCATAGCTTTAGCCTAAAAGTGGTAAGGTTATTTCTTTGCATGGATCATAGCTCTAGCAAATTCCTGAATAGTTCAATTCTTTTGTTCCGTAACTCCATTTTGCTGTGGAGTAATGGGAGAAGAGAATTCATGGCTAATCCCTTCAGATGAGCAAAATTCAGCAAATTTTTGGTTCTTAAATTCCTTCCCATGATCACTTTTGATTCTAACAACATTGCTCTCTTTTTCTCTTTGAATTCTTTGACAGAGATCTTTGAACACATCAAACACTTCAGATTTTTCTCTTATAAAATTCACCCAAGTATATCTGGAAAAATCATCCACCACCATATAAGCATACTTCTTTCCACCAAGACTCTCCACCTGTATAGGTCCCATCAAGTCCATGTGAAGGAGTTCCAACACTTTTGAAGTAGTGAGATATTTAATCTTCTGATGTGACATCCTAGTTTGCTTTCCAATTTGGCATTCGCCACATACCTTTCCTTCTTCAATCTTTAGCTTAGGAATTCCTCTGACAACTTCCATAGAGATGATCTTCTTCATCCCTTTTAGATGCAAATGACCAAGTTTTTAGTGCCACAGTTTCACTTCATCTTCTTTGGCTAGAGCACATATGGAGGTGTAACTAGAATCTTGAGGAACCCATAGATAGCAGTTGTCCTTAAATATGACTCCCTTCATAATCACTTCACTCTTTTCATTCGTAACCAAGCATTCAGATTTAATGAAGTTGACATTGAATCCTTGATCACACAGTTGACTGATGTTAATCAATTTGGCAGTCAACTCTTTAACCAGTAACACATTATTAAGCTTTGGTACTCGTGAGCAGTTCAGCTTTCCAACCCCCTTGATTTCACCCTTGGCTCCATCACCAAAAGTCACATAGCTAGTAGAATGGGATTTGATGTCTACTAAGAGATTTTTAATCCTGTCATGTGTCTGGAGCACCCACTGTCAAAATATCAATCCTCTTTAGCTAAGACTCTGAGAGACATATAAGTTATCAAACTGGTAGCAGCAGCTATAGGAACCCATTGCTTCCTATTAGAAGGAATATTGTGATTGGATCTAGGTTGAGGAAGAGGTTTAGAATATCCATATAGCCTGAAGCAGAAAGGATTTATGTGACCAAAACATCCACGGTAATGACATCTTCATCTTTGGAATCTTCCTCTTGGGTGGTTTGGTTGTCCTCTGCCATGATGTTGAGACATCTGATGTGACATATTTCGCTTAGGCCTAGAAGGACTGTGGTGTGAAGAGGGACTACTGTTGCACCCCAAATTTGTCCTACCTTTACATAGTTTCTAGTGCCACTTTATTTCGAATGAATAAAATGGCATAATTGGTAAGAAACCGTGTGTAAGGAGTTGTGAGTGTGAGAGGTCGAGAGTTCGAATCCCACCTTCTTCACATTTTGTTTTGTTTCTTTTATTTTTATTCTAACTTTTCTATTTTCATAAAAAAAATAACAAAAATAGTTTTTTAATTATTTAATTATTATTTTCGTATTTTAATTAAATTATTTTTTAAAACAATATTATTTTTTCACTTTTTTCCATATTATTCATAAAAACATCCAAAAATCATAAAATTAAAAATATTAGAAAAGATTTTATTCTTTTAAATTTGTTTTAGTTTGTTTTTTTCGCTTTGACTAATTATTTAAGTTGGGCTTTAAAATAGGCATTAGGTTAGAGTTAACCCTAATTTGGTTACCTATATAAACATAAGTGGGGGGAGAGCACACAAAAGGAAAAAACGGCGGTCGTTCTCACGACTTATCAGAAGAGGAAAGCGTCAGCAAATTCACCAAACGGCGCAAAACCACCGCGAACCGCTTCGAACCCCGAACGAGGTGAGCAGTTCTTTTTGTCAATAACAAAGTTTTTCTGTTGTTTTCAGGTGGAACAAACCGAAGAAGAAGGAGAGAAATTGTTTCCGGCCATGCAAGAATGAAGCAAAGCTCAAAGGAGCTGCAACGCCGTCGCCACCGTGATGAAGAAGAAGATGGGGTTTCTAAAAACCTAAAGATTGAAATGTTTCAGCGTGAAGCCTACTTTTCCCCTTATATTTTTTATTTTTCCCTTTTTTTTATTTTTCTTATTATTATTATTATTATTATTATTATTATTATTATTATTATTATTATTATTATTATTATTATTATTATTATTATTATTATTATGATTTTCTTTAAATTGTAATTATGTCATAATAAATGGTTAGTTTAATTAACAAATATTTGCTAGTTAAACCTTGTTTTAAAACTCTGTTCTTATAATAAAAAAAAAATTAAAACTGTTTTTTTATTAAAACTAAAACTTCTTTTTTTAAAAAAAATTTAAATTGAATCCTTTTAAAAAAAATTAAAACTAAAACATTTTTATTAGAAACCATTGTTTCAAAATTAAGATTAAATTTCTTTTTTTCAAAAATTAAAAATAAAGTTTTTCAAAATTAATAAAATAATAAATTTCCAAATTGCATTTTCTTTCTTTCATTATTAATTGCTTTATTATTTGTCATTGATTTCCGCCTAATTTTTTTTCCACTAACGTTCTCTATTTGTTTTCCGCTAGGTTTTAGTCGGTCACCGATTATTATTAATTAATTAATTCGTTATCATATTTGTAATTTGTTCTATGGATGTAATTTACGCGAGGCCATGGTCGCGGTTTATTTTATTTTGCATTTTTTGGGGATTTGTAATTTACGCGAGTGATTGTCGCGACGCTTTCTTTACTTTCCGCACTTTATTTCTGCCATATAATATTTTGCCATGTTTTGCATGAGTTAGCATTATGTTCCTTCCGAAGGATTAGGTCTAGCCGTTTGACCGCCGAGTCAATAACCTTAACGTTTGACCATTTCAAAACCCTAATCGCCTAGGTGTCCCGCCGTGGACGAAAATACCCTTTACCCTAGCATTAGGTCAAAGAGTCGCCGTACTCTGTTTTAGGGTTTCCCGCCGTAGAATATTTAATTTAACCCTAATTTCAATTAACAATTTCAACGTAGAAATAAGAGTTTCAAGACTCCACATAGGCGCTTCCCTATGAACGCTTACTCCCCAATGAAACCTTGACCATAGTCAAGACGTTTCTAACCTCCCTTTCGAGGGGAACTACAATTACTCTGATTCCATTCCCGTCAGGATATATAGGCACAAGATGCGACGTCTTGCCGAGTAAACTTAGGACTAACCCTTAGGTATTTTAGGTCACTTTATCCCTTAATTCAGTATATACAGATAATAATAAATAAAATAAAAAAAAGCATACAATAAACAAAAGGTTCCTGTAGAGTACTACAGAAGTTTAGGGTGCTAGTACCTTCCCTAAATTTAACCAACCCCTTACCTAGGTCTCTCCCCGTATTATCTTTACGATGCAAAATTAGGTTTTCCTCTTTTAACCTTTTCCTTCGGATAAATCAAAAAGCGGTTGTAAACTAAAGATGCGATTCAAATTAATTAATAATTTGATATCATATTCTAACCGCAACAACTACATTCTGAAGAGGGTTTCTTTTCTCCATCAAACCATATCCCAATCATGTCTCCTGCCTTTTTTCCAACCTAAAGGATTTCATCTAAAGTGTCAGTTCCACTGTTCAACATTCTGACAGACTTGGACATTGATCAAGTTGAGAATTCAGTAATGTAACTTCATCATTCAACTCAGATATAGTTTTAAGACACTCTTCCTTTTCAGCCTTCAGTTTGATTATAAGTTTCTTCTGCTTCTCTCCTTGATGACATACTTCTTCACTTATGAGACACAACTCTTTTTAAGAAGCTGCAAGTTCTTCAAAGGTTAATTCATCATCACTAGAGTCTTTATTGGAGACATATCTCCCAGTAAAAGCAGTCACATGTTTAGCAGATTCTTCTTCAAGATCACTTTCAGAATCCTCATCAGTCCAAGATACAGCTAGGCTCTTCTTTTGTTTCTTGAGGTAAGTAGGACATTCAGCTCTAATATGAGCAAATCTTTCACATCCATGGCACTAAATCCCTTTGCTTTGAGTGGACTTTTCTTCGAACCTTATTCTTCTACCAACATCATTAGACCTGCTAATTTCAAATGAGTTGTTCTTGACATTTGGTCTTGACTTCATGTCCATCCTCTTCATTACCTTGTTAAATTGTCTTCCAAGGAGCACTATAGCATTGAATAAGCTTTCATCAGTATCCACATCACATTCATCCTCTCCATCTTCAATATTGGACACAAAGGCTATGCTCTTTTTCTTATCAGATATGTCACTTATCTCCACTTTAAAGGTTAAGGGAGATCCAATAAGTTCATCCACCCCCATCTTGATGATGTCTTGAGCTTCTTCTATGGCAGTTACTTTCATATCAAATCTCTTGAGAAGAGACTTGAGAATCTTTCTTACAAGATTTTCTTCTGACATCTTTTCACCTAGGGCACTTGAAGCATTGACTATTTCAAGGATATTCATATGAAAATCATGTATGCTTTCACCATATTTCATCCTTAAGTTTTCAAATTTGATAGTTAGCAATTGAAGTTTTGACATCTTCACCTTAGAAGTACCTTTATGAGTAGTTTTGAGTATCTCCCAAGCATCTTTGGCAACTCCACAATTGTTCATCAATCTGAATATATTTCTATCAATTCCATTGAACAAGGCATTCAAGGCTTTAGAATTTCCAAGAGCTAATTCATCCTCCTTCTTAGTCCATTCTTCCTCAAGCTTCAGATCCGATGTAGCTTTTCCATCTTTCCAAATAGTGACAGGGTGTTCCCATCTTTTTATGACAACTTTCCAAGCCTTACTATCCAATGATTTCAAGAAGGTCATCATGCGAGGTTTCCAATAATCATAATTCTTTCCATCCAGAACATGTGGTTTGTTCACAAATCCTCCCTCTTTGTCCATAGTACTAGAAAGTATCATCCCTAGATCTCACCCAGAACTAGAGCAGGATGCCAGCTCTAATACCAATTGAAATTCTGGTATCAAATATGAGATGTCGAAAGAGATGTCATGACACTAATATCTGAATAATTACCAATATATGAACAAGAAAAAATGCAGTTAACAATTGTAAAGAGACGCAAGCAATTCTTGACCCGGTTCGGTGCAAACCCACCTACGTCTAGGGGCTACCAAGGCAGGAAGGAAATCCACTAAACATAATTATTTTGAAGACTCTTAGCAAACTCTATCTAGTTTACAATCTTCGCACCTAATCTCTACCCGTGTAACTTCTATCTAAGGTACTCTCATATATGAGACACCTCTCACTCCCCCTCAATCACATGCAATGATAAAAACAGAAGATCAAAAAGTAGAAGACACACTTCAAGGACTAAACTTGATCTTGCTTAGAAGCTTTAATCAAGAACAATGCACTCGTGCTTAAAAGCTTAGAGTGGACAAATTACAACTTAAAGAACTCAGTCCAATTCACACATCAAAGTGATGAATGAATGTCTCACAAGAAAACAACAAACAAAAGACTCAAACCATAACACAAGACAAAACGCAGTTTTCTCAAAATCTCCTCTCTCCCTTGCAAGTAGGGTTAGCACGTCTTTAAATAGAAACCATTCTTTATGGGCTTGGGCAAAATTAATCCATAATTAAAGCTAATTATTCTCCATATCTTTTTTGCACAAACCATTCTTCAAAAGGAAACAAAATATACTTGCTTCAACTATATTCTGTTTTTATCATCAGCCACGCGAATGAAGACGACGAATTTGGGGTTACCGTCATCTTCGATTTTGGGTAAAGGAGGAGGAGGAGGAGGGCGCCGAAATTTGCGAGACATCAATCCTTTTTTACCCTTTGCTTCAACCATAAACACATGGTGGTGATGGTGGTGGTGAGTTTTTCTAGGGATTTATTTTGGAATGGAAAAGAGAGAATGGTTGAAGGAGGAGGAGGAGCGTAAGGTTGTAGAGGAACTCGATAGAGGATGTGGAAGTAGAGCGTTCAGAGACATTACTAGTTCTATGCGATTGGAATTTGGATTTTCTCTTTCTCACAATCAGTTTTTGCGATGATAACTAAGTCAGTAACTAGATAGGGTAGAGAGAGGAGAGAGAGAGAGAGAGAGAGAGAGAGAGAGAGAGAGAGAGAGAGAGAGAGAGAGAGAGAGAGAGAGAGAGAGAGAGAACGAATTGGACAATTGGATTGTAATAGATCTCAGTCCTCAGCCTTTTTCATCCTCATTGGTTCATTTTTAGTTTTAATTTTTTTTCTATATTTAAAATAATAATAAATTTTAATTTTGCATGATAAAAAAAGTATTATTTGATAGCCATAAATTTTAATATTTTTTATAACAAAAAGGAATAACTAATATATTGAAAGATAAAGGAACAATAAATACAAGGTCCCAAACCAAAATCTTTTAAGAAGTGATTCTAATAAGTTCTAGGGAATTAAGTTTGTCTAATAAAAACTTTTTGTCTATGTTACTATACCTAAAATTGAACCAATTGTAGTTCTAAACATGAAACTAATGGTGGTTAACGAATTCACACAACTATTGACTTTCCTAAAAATACGAGTAACTAAAAAATTTATGTGAGAGTAATAGCTACACAATTCAACCATCTAGTTGTTATCTTCCAAGGAACCAAGCTAGTGTTAGTAATCGCTTTCACAAATGTTGTAGAATCAAATTTGATCCAAAGATTATCCCACTTATGTTACCTAGCTTGCTTAACTATTGTCATAGTTGCAGAGGCTCTGCAAGCAAAGCATTACCAACACACACACAAAATTAGCAAAGCTTTCCATGTAATTAGCAACCTCATTTCTAAAAATTCCTCTCACAAGAACAAAGAGAGAGAACTTCTAAAGCAAAGTCGTCAATGTTGCATTTGATCCAATCTTTGTTAGAAGGTTGTCAAAGGATATTGATTGGTTTCTTAACCTTATGAGGAAGAATAGAAATATTAAGTTTCTTAAGAATGCATAAATTATCAATGGAAGAGTTAGAAGCTTTCTTGGTTTGGTTTCCAACAAAACTGGCAACAAGAGATATGCAGGCAAAACACGATTTTCATATGACTTTTCTACCTTCAAATATAATAAGGTTTCTAGCTTTCCAATTTTCAGAGATAAGACTAACCCGGGTTGCATTGAAGGTTATAACCAGTTGGGGCGACCAATCATTCCTCATGGCCAGCTTGCAATCCAAGAAACTTCCCAAAGGCCTGTGAATGTTGAACAAGTCCGAGAACCAGCTCCAAATAGGAGTCACAAAATTACAGTAAAAGAAAATATGAGAAGATGATTCAGAGGCATTATTGCACAGGGAGTGTAACACCCCCTTTCTATACCCCCAAATAATCAAATAAATCATTTAAGCACATATTAAAATTTCATCAGAGTAAAATTAAATCATGGTATAAAAGGAGCATGTCACACATATATGACAATTAAAACATACAACACCTGCTCAAATAAAAATAGGCAACAATGGGGTAGCTGCAACATAGGAACTTCGTCCTTGCGCCCATATCTCAGTATTTTAAAATTAAAGCGGAAGATTAAAACATTTGAATCATTTAAAACATGCTATCATATAAATACATGATTCAGTTTGGTTCATAATATCATTCATGTTTTCCAAAACATTGCCATCAGATACATATACAAATGTATCTCAAAAGAGTGCTATACAAGTCTAACTACCTGGTGCTACATATCAGAGCTGATCGACAAAAGAATGAAGCTATACTTCACAAAAGACCTCCAGCAACCTAATCTGCAATGCCTCATAGAGCATTATAAAACAGCAGAAGGGTGAGAAATATTATCATAATAATCAATGCATATAAACACACACACACACACACACACACACACACACACACACACACACACACACACACACACACACACACACACATATATATATATATATATATATATATATATATATATATATATATATATATATATATATATAATATTTATCATTTCATATATCCACAATTCACATTATTGTACATAACCATACACAATCATGTTTATTCACCAATTCATAACTCTCAATTCAACAATTCATGCACATATGCATATATTCACACAATATTTATCTCTATGCCATATAACTCAATACAACTCAATACAACTCAATGCAAATCATCAATTACTATTCAAAATTTTGGGTACATCACTTATACCCCACTAGGAACAACATCATAGTCATTCTACTCCAGTGGACACCAACACTAGGAACAACATCATAGTCATTCTACCCCACTGCGTACGATTGTATCACGTATACTCCACTAGGAACAACATCTCAGTTATTCTACCCCAGGGAGCACCCCACCAGGAACAATATCTCAGTTATTCTACCCCGGTGATTATTCCACTAGGAACGACATCTTAGTCATTCTACCCCAGTGTATACGACCATGTCACTATACCTAACCAGGAACAACATTTGTCATTCTACCCGGGTGATCATTTCACTAGGAACGATATCTTATCATTCTACCCCAGTGAGTACGAGTTTTGCACATACACATATTTCATCAAAGTATTCATACTTTCAACATCATCACCATATTTATCAAGCAATGCACACATATTCACTAACATGTTCTCATGCATTCTTCACATACAATCGCATACAAATAATATGCATTCACAATATCGCGCCAACGACAACGAACTCAATCACATTCATCATGCACTTTTAATCAATTTAAACAATGCATATATTTGCCAAAAGGCCATATTTCACAATCGATTCCACAATCTAAGATTCACGCCATACGGCTACCCACAGCATAACATATAACAGCTCACAAGCTACACGTTATATATCGAAAGCATACAGTATGATAACACATCAAACGCACCCGTTCACGACGGTAAAAGTTGACAAAATGACACGTTTCAAATATTCTGCTATAACTGGATCATATACTGACATCCAAACCATTTTTTCTAGAAATAACATATCTTTACCTTTCCAACACTTCGAACGGGGACAAAAACCGACTTACGGATCAAGAGATATGAATTTTCGAAGTTTTCCAAAAAACCATAATTTTGTCTAAACACGGCTACGGGATTTTGCATTTTCGCCCGAAAATCCGACCAATTTAATTCTTTTCTCCCGATTAAATACCTACTCATCAATACCAATCATATAGTAACATTTTAGGATCATAAAACGCAAATTCTACGACTTCCGATTTTCATCCAAAATCTTAACCCCCAATTGTCCAAAAATGTTAAAACTCACAAACTCAACCAAATTCGATCAAACGAAGTCCAATAATCACGGCTAAGCATTACCCGACTAAATTACAAAATTTATTCTCGATTTTAACCGTTAAAACTTCGATTCTATCGATTAAACTCATTTATGCCCTAGAATGAGAAAATGGTAGAAACTCTCCAACAATCTCAATCAAACCAACAAACACATACATAATCATAAACATTGATAGAATAACAACATTTCACACCCTTACCTTGATTAAATCGAAGCTAAAAGTTGTTCTTGAGCTTTCCAAGTTTTTCCCCCTTTTTCTCCTCTTCCTCTTTCTTTCTCTTCTTTTTCTCTTATGTTTCTATTTTTTCCTTTCTTTCTCTTTCTTTTTCCCTTTTTCACTTATACTCTTTCTATTCTATTTCTCTCTAAACATCCACTTATCCATTTCTCATAAAATATCTCAACTTAACATTAAATGCTTAATTTCTAAAATACCCTCCAATCTATTTTCCCCGAAACTCTCAAAATCGGTAAAATAGCTTAATATGGAAACATAACATATTAACACATAAATTCCATAATTAAAATATTAATAACCCAAATCAATTAATTAATATAAATAATTATCAAATTTTGGGCTGTTACAGGGAGCACATTGAAGAAATAACAAAACCTTGTTTGGCCATGTTATCATCAGTATGGATCCGATTATGAAGAAAACGCCACATCAAAATGGATTAGACGGAGGTATTCAAGGTTCTAAGGGAAGTCATTCCACTAGTCAGAGTAAAGAGGTTTCACCAAAAAATTATAATCTTGTTTGAGGCTAAAGTCACCATTCTCAGTGCCAGTCCGCACCAACATGTCATAATGCAATGCTTATGAATGAAACACGGAGAAACATAGTTCAATAGCTCAGGATTAACAGATTGCAGATTTGAGGGTAATGACCAAAATTTATCATGAAGGTAATCTAAAATATTATATGTTAGAGTACTATGATACATAGGATGGATATTAAACTTATTGACAAGAGGAACATCCATCCAACAGTCTAACCAGAAGTTAATTTTCTTGGGCATCACCAAGGAGCCATTTGGAATTGTCTACAATAGTAGAATACCGACTCTTAATACCACTTTAGAGAGAAGAACAAATATGATGAGTGATGACCCTTTTCCCCCTAAAGACTTTAGAAGAAAGAAGCTTTGACCAATTGGAATTATTTAGCATCAAAGACCAGTAAAGAGACAGGTTTGCAGCATAATTAAGAGTTCTCAAGGATCTAATTCCCAAGCCTCCATTCTTAAAATTATTACAGCATTTATGCCAGGCAACAATGACTACTTTTCTTTTGTATAAATCCCTACTCCAAATGAAATTCCTCATCCAAGCTTTAATGTTGTTGATGATTCCACATGGCCAATTGTAAATTGTTAAACTATGCATCAACGTTCCATGCACCGCAACTTTAATTAGTTGGAGTCTTTCAGACATAGAAAGGATGTTGGCTTTCCAAACAACAAGCTTAATCTTGAGTCTGTCAATAATGAATTGGAAGTGGATGTTTTTAAGTATGCAATGACGATAGCGATACCTAGATAAATGAAAGGAGTGAAGGTCATTGTGAATCCAGTAAGTTTAGCAATAGTCTTGTGTCTAGACTGATCCACTGCCCCTGCAAAGATAAGATATTTTGCAACATTGCAAGTCTGACCTGAGCAATGAGCATATTTAGCCAATAAGTTAGAGATAACATTGATGGACCTCATGTAACCCTTATAAAAAAATCATAATTTCTTCAGCATACAAGGTATGAGAAGGGGCCATGATGTCCTAGAGCCTTTCATTAGGGAGATTTGCTTGTCTTCAACCAGTTTAGAAATGCCTATACTCAAGACTTCTTCTGCTAACAAAAAAGCATAAGAGAAGGAGTATCGCCTTACCTCACACCATTTGAGCATTTGAAAAAGCCAACTTGCGTACCATTCATGCCTATGTGTATCACCCCAAAATTTGCCCTCCCTTTTTCTAACCTTAACTGCCTTTTGCTTTGCGTTCATCTGCATCATCATTAGGTTGTAATTCATGATCATACTTTGCATGGGATCAGGAGTTTCTGTGAATCAAATCATCAGGTATTAGGTTTAATCTCTTCGAGAATTTTTAGATATCAAGAGCCAAATATTTTCACCATTAGCCATTCATGTCCTTTTTCATCATATCATACATCGTTCTAAGGCATATCGAGCATGCGGGTTTACAAAGTAAGGATTGGGTCATTATGTTGTTTTCCATTCCAAATGAGAGAAATTGTCTATCATGGGCTACATTGAAGAAAGGTTCATCATCTAAGGTTTGATTCAAGTTGGAAAATTTACTCATGTATATTTCTTCAAGGAGAAGTTACTTGAAAATATTAGGATATTCAAGATCAATATTCCTAATGAACATGAAGTGCAAGGTCTAATTCAAGATTTCTTCATCCAACTTTGTTTCAAATTCTATGTTCAAGTGGAATTCAAATTTGTAAGACATGAGTCAAGATCACAAGTTCATAATTCAAGACTTCATCCATTTCAAATTCAATGGCATAAAGGAGATCCATCATTCCAAATTCAAGATTCATGAATTCAAGATTATTACAAAGGGAAATTTCATAACATTGCAAGAATGTCACATTTGTTACAAAGTTTCCAACTTTAAGCAATGCTTAGAAAATTAAGATATTTCTAATCTTGACTCAAGTTTCTAATCAACTTCATGCTATGGTACCCTTCATGCCTCATTAAGTCTACATGTTCCACATTATGCCTTCACATGATTCATAACCAAATAAGCCTACAAACATCCAAGGAAAATAATTAAGGTTTAATGCAACATTGGAACATTTCAAGATCAAGACCATTAGTGCTTAGCCATGGGCAATTTCAATGTGATCTAAAACAACCCCATGACCAACTAATTCCCAACCAAACAAACCATGTCACAAAACTTGAGGGACTAGATCATGTTGGTTCACATACATACCAAAATTCAGATTTTCAAAATTCTGTCAAGGGGAGAAGCATGGACCACAAGGACAGTCCAAGAACAAGTGAATAAAGGAGAGCAATGCAGAAAAAACAACACTAGGAAAATGCAGCAGCAAATGCAGAAAAAGCAGCATGCTAGAAGTGGAAAGAAATGGGGCTGCACCAAGAAAGTGATAATAAGCATTTCCAAGTATAGAAATTCTGAAACTTGAAGCATGTGCAAACTCTATTACTTTGGTACAGCAGCAAAAGTTCAGCAGAAAAAGTAGAATTTTTGAAAATGGAAAGAAAGAGAGTAACATCAAGAAAGTGGTAAAAGGTATTCCCCAATGAAGAAATCTGAGGTTTTTGAAACAAGTGAAAACCCTAATGTTTTGGGCATAAGGAGGAGAGCAGCAGTAAGAGGAGGGGATAGAAAGCAAGAGATAGGAAAAAAGGAAACCAGAAAAAAAAAAAAAGGAGAGAAAGGTGACATTGAGAACAAGAGGGTTTTAAAAAAGAAAAACAGAAAAAGAGAGATAGAAACATAAAGTGAAAGAAGAAATACATCCAACAAAACAACAGTGGTGATTAGAAGGATAGTAGCAACTCTTGGGTATCTATTTCTTTGAACCTTACTCTCTTTATATTTCATTGTATATACTTTTGTATGCTTGCATGGTTGTTGCACACTTTATCTTTGTTGTTAGTTAGGATAGTATTTGTGGATCCATATGTTTTTAATGAGGGTTTATGAGTGATTAGTTATTGTAAAAAACAAGAGTAAGTTTTATAGAGAGAGAGGTGAGAACACTTAAAAAACCTCAAAATGTTGTCATGTTCGCTGGCAAGTTCGCACAACGAACTTTGCCCCTTTTCCCCTATGTTTCTATGAAAAAGGCATATCCTGGGCAAAACAGCATGAAGTTCGCACAGTTCGCGAACTTCTTGATGTTTTTTCTGGGCAGGTTCGCTGGCAAGTTTGCACAGCGAACTTTGCCCCCTTTCGCCTTTGTTTGTGAATAATGTGTATTCACTAGGAAGTTCGCACAGCGAACTTGGTGAGGTTCGCTGGCAAGTTCGCACAGTGAACTTCAGTGCCTTTTGCCTTTGTTTGTGAATAGTGTACTGATCTGAAAAACCCTAAGAAGTTCGTACAACGAACTTTCCTTAGTTTTGAAAAAAAAATTCAAGAAGTTCATTGTTTTTTTTCATGTCTTGTCTTATTCGTATTTTCAAGCCGATTAACCCGATGTGGTTGTACGGCCATTACATGTGGATATTATTACGGTCATCTTTGACTTTTGGTTCCAAAAAGAAAACTATTTTCAAAATAAATTCTCGATTCTTATCGAGCCATTTTTGACCTTGTAACTCGATTGCCTTGTGCATCACCATCAACCTTGTTCGCATCACCTCAAACTTTTTTAAGCAATCAAACCCTTAATCCAATGTTAAGTGGATTTTCTCAAAAAACTGTTAAACCAATTCAACATCGATTTTTCATAACTTTTCTCTTAAAAACTTGGTCTTATACCAAGTGCATTTTCCAAAAACTCTTTTCCAAATAAACTTGGATGGTTGTGGATTGGTTAGGCGTAGGCCTTCTCCTATCCCGAGTGCTTGACATTACCTTTAGGGTTCACTATCATAAAGCACTTACCATCCAAGATCAAAAACATCTTTAATAAAAGAATGAAGTCCACTCTGTATTGAACTAAAAAGAGTGGATTAAGTGCTGACTTCTTTCTCTCAGAGTGTCAGGATGCTCACTGTAGGGTGTGCGGTCTCGATACTCGTCTTTCAATACGAAGACGTGACTATATTCGCCACACCATTTCACAATAAATATTTTGAGATAAAGAATTGGGTACTACCCGCAAGGGGTTACTATCCAAGGATCAATTTCACCCCTAAAAAACAACTTCCACAAATCAAATGTGACATCTTGCCTCGACGGTGAAAACTCTCTTTTCAAAAAGGATATGTTACGTCCGTTCTACCGCAAACAGGTAACGCCTAAGACTCCACGAGCGAGTTGCAATACACCTAACTGCTAGAATGCGTACGTTAGCATCTTCCACAAAAAATACCAGCTAACCGTAGGCCGAACTACGGCTGCTCTGATTTCTCATACCAGATGAGGATACGTAGGCACAAGACGACGATGTCTTGGCGAGCACACCTTCCCCCCCATCACCCGTAGCTTCCCGAACTACGTTGACTCTGACTTTCTCATATCTGTTGAAAATATGTAGGCCTAGGACCGCGAAGTCCTATTGAGTCTCTTTCCTCTCTTTTCCCTGTTTCTAGCCCTTCTCTTTATCCATTGGAACACTCTATATAGCAATAATATTTTAGCAGATACCTTCACATAGACAAACAAATGGTTCCCATCGAGTACGATGTATGCGATGAGTGTTAATACCTTCCCTTCGCATAACCGGCTTCCGATCTCGTTCTTTGGTCGTGAGACCATCTTATCCGTTTTTCATCTTAGGATTTTCTCGATGTTTTCCCTTCCCCTTATGGGATAAATAAAGTTCGATGGCGACTCTTTTGTCCTTCATTCTCGCCTCTCCGTCGTTGCATTTTTTCGAGTAGCGACACTATGGGGAGATGATTTTATTCAAGAATTACCTTTATCCAAAGACAAAACTTGTCACATAAGCCAAAGTCTGAAAAGGTTTTAAGAAGAAAGGGCCAACTTAAAGAATCAAAGGCCTTGGAAGTTTCAATTTTTAGAGCAACATTTCCTAAAAAAATCTTCTGATTCAGGAGGTTCATTGCTTCAAAAGCAAGACAAATGTTATCTTTTATTTTCCTAGCATTCAGAAAACCATTTTGCTCAAGAGAGATCTGGGAACGAAGAATAGTTGTCAACCTATCTGCAATCACTTTGGTGATGAATTTGAACTTGAAATTAGTTAAAGAAATAGGCTTGTACTGGTTCACACTAACAGCTTCCTTGCATTTAGGCATCATGATTAAAGTGTTGGAGTTATAGTGAGACATGACCCAATCTTGACGGAAGAATTGAGATATACCATTTATGTCATCCACTTTGATGATCTCCCAATATTTTTGGTAGAAAAAGGCTCAAAACCCATCTGGCTCTGGTGCAACATCAGGGTTAAGATTCAAAATGGATCGGTGAATTTCCTCTTCAGAAGGAATATTGGTGAGCAGAGTATTAGTATAATCTTTCACTAGAGAAAGGATGGTTTCCTCAATTAAACCATTGTCTTTGATCATAGAACCTTGCTTAAATAAAGACTTAAAATAATCCTCAACATGCCTCTCAATAACCTCTTTCTCAAAAAAATATTTGATTATTAATCAAAAGAGAAAAAATAAACTTGGTTCTGATCTTGATTCTGGCATATGTGTGGAAGAATTTGGTATTTCTGTCCCCTTAGAGATTCCAATTGATTCTAACTTTTTCATTCCAAAAAGTTTCTTCTAAATTTAAAGTCACTTCCAAACTAGCCTAAACTCTTCTTTCCTCCTTCTGCAGCAAGTCAATTAACCTCTGATCTTCGATAGTAGACTAAATATTTTTGAGAATTGTCTCAACATCATAAACTTTGAGTTGCACGTTGCCAAAAATGCTTTTTGAAATTTTGTCACGTAGTGGACAGATGTCGTATACGATGTCAAGACTTCAGATTGTTAAATGCAATGTCAAGATGTCGTAACAGCAGAGTTAGTAATAAACAACTTAAAGTATGATGCATGAAATAAATAACACAAGATAGTTATTAACCCAGTTCTGTGCAATGTCACCTACATTTGGGGGCATCAAAGCCAGGAAGGAAATTCACTATAATAGTATTAGTTTGAAGTTTTAAACAACCTCTGATTTTATAAACTTCGGACTTAATCACTACCCGTGGAATTTTTATCTAAGACTCTTCTAGATATAAGACCCTTCTCACTCCCCCTCAATCACACACCCGTGATGATAATAAAAACAGTCAAAGAAGAGACAAACTCCAATAAGCAGAATCCACTCTTGCTTAAAAGCTTATGAATGATTCACAATTACAACTCAACTAAAATAGTCCAGCCCTAGTATCAAGGTGATACAAGAGTGACTCACAAACAACAATGAACAAACAAAACCCTAAAAAAACTCTCACAAAAATACCGTTGCTCCATTCTTTAGGTGAAAACAGTCAAAGAAGAGACACACTCCAATAAACAGAATTCGCTTTTGCTTAAAAGCTTATGAGTGATTCACAATTACAACTCAACTAAAACAGTCCAACCCTAGTATCAAGGTGATACAAGAGTGGCTCACAAACAACAATGAACAAACAAAACCCTAAAAAAACTCTCACAAAAATACGGTTGCTTCATTCTTTAGGTTTTGAGACTTCTTATAAATAGCCTTCGAAAAGTATAGACTTGATGAGCAAATCAGACTAAATTAAATAGCACATCCATAATATTCTTGAAGAGAATATATTATTAAATCCATATCTATAATATATTATTTCTTAAAGTGCAGATCTAAATCAAATATTCTGCAAAATCAAATCAAATCTCATGTTTACTTAAATGACATGCCATCATTTCTTAAGAAACAAGGCAAAGATAAAATCGACCTTTGCATCTGAAAACACACGTTTCTTGGGCTACAATATACGTGAAACAAATCTTTAAAGAATCTTCAGGGATCTCATGCTTAAAAAAACAAGTCTTCCAATATAGCACACCACGATGTCGTACAAGCATGTCACAACATCTGGTCCGACATCTTGCAATTTCACTTATTTTAACAAAATATTGTCAATTTTTAGTATGGAGAGCACACCTTTAGTTTAGTCTTCAAAATTCTCAATTTCTTATAATATACATGAGACACAGCTAGAAATATGAGTATTACAAGAGTTTCTTTAAACATTAAAAAGAGTCACGAGAGGACTACATTTTTAAGAACTTAAATTTGGACATAAGTTTAATTTCATCCACATCAAAATTTAAAAGAATGTGATAATGGTCAGATTTAACCTTTATGAAAGTATTGCAAGAGAACCTGTTGCACATATCCACCTAGTCTAAGTTACACAGAGCCTGTCCAACCTCTTATGAATCATAGCTTTATTCTTTATGCCATTGTACCAAATAAATTTGTTGCTAGCAGTAGGAATGTGAAACAGTTGATCACATATGTAATACACACGCATTCCAATAATTCACAAAGATATCCAGACTTTAATATCAATATAGTTCACATCACACTTCATACTAGACATAAACCCTAACCCCCAAATTTATCGAATTCGAACCCAAACAAACTAGAACGAAAATGATAGAACATTGACATTGGTTAAAATATAATGTACTTTAATTAAAAACTAGAAAGAAATTGTATGCATCATAATCACAAGAAGTAAGATGAGAATATAAAACTTATCAAGTACTTTTCAAATATGAGAAATGAATGACCAAAATTGATTAAAGAACTTAGGTACTTTTCAAATATGAGAAATGAATGACCAAAATTGATTAAAGAACTTAGTTTAAGTAGAGATTAAGAATTTTAACTAGTTCTCACGCAAATAGTGTTTTTTGGTCATGTCTGTATTATTTATCTTTTGATTTTCAATGTTATAGAATGGAAAGACGTTATCATTTGAAAATCAATGTTATTGAATGGAAAGATGTTATCCTTTGATTTTCAATGTTATTGAATGGAAAGACGGTTTATTTTATTTTAAAGCGCACATTCAAATATTTATAAAGTGTGCATACAAATATTTATATCTGAATGGGATATCCAAGAACAATATTTGAACATGTCTTAACTGTGTAATTAAAGTGTTTTCAAACAAACTTGAGTTATTGTATTGTGTCACGTCCGAACTTTAAAATTTAGAAGATTCAAGAAAGGCATTTTCGAAAATTCATAGGACTTGAAAAAAATAATAAGTTGTAATGTGCCGCCGCTAAAATAAGGACAATTGGTATAAAGAGACTTGAGTTTTATACTCCATCTGAATTTTATTATGAGTCATTTTTGATTTTTCACACGTATTAAAAAAATATAATAATTATAATATAAAAAAGAAAAATTATGAAAGATTTTATAAAATTGCCCTTTATTAATAGTATTAAAAAGACAAATTTATATAATTGAAACATTATAATAATAAATATTTAAAAATATAATAGAAAAAATAACATTAATGATTCATTTTATAAAATGAGTACAATTTTTTTTTCAAAGCTGACTTATAATTAAAAAAAAAAGTAAATAAAAGAGAAAAGACATTTTTTAAGTTTTCATTGAGTCAAGGTATCCTATGCAATTCTGGCTAATTACCATTTCCACTTTATTTGATATTGATAAACGTGTGTATTTTGACTTATGTGATATTTACGCCTGCTCTTTCTTACTTAAACTTAAGGGGATAGCTTTTTCCGTGTTGAGGATGTAAAGCAAGAAATTTGACAGTAAGTTCTAACTACTTACATATATAGAGAATATGAACAAAAAAAATAGAGTTAATATTGATTCATCTTCTCTTCTTTTGGACAAAATTTATTCATTTTAATTGATAAAATAATCGAAAACAATTTAAATTCAACCTCGTGTTCTTAAATTCAACCATTGCAGCCCACAGTTTTGGCCTATGTTTAAGGATTATTATTATTCTTCAACGAAATGTTCATTGAAAATGCATTAAAAGCAAAAGTTCTCACATGTGCTGAGTGTCAACTCAGGCTACAAAAGCATAAGCTATATATGGAAGCTAAGTTTTGGACGTTGTCGTGAATATCACATTATCCATTGCTGCTACTAATAATCAATAGCCTTCAATTCCGAAAGGAAGTGAATATCAAAGTATTCCAGAAATTGCCTTTCTTGGCCAACCCATCAAAGTGCCAAAAAAATACTATAAATAAAATTCTTTCATAAAAAATGAAGCTATATAACAGAATACATGTTCTGTTCCTATCTAACCGGCAGATTTGCGAGGGAGCGTTTTACTAATAAGCACAGCTTCATTACCTGCAGCTTTTTTGGCGGCAACCTCCTCCAAACGTTTCCACGTGGCTTCGCGTCCTGCTGTCACTTCACCTTCCTTTGACAAGTCTTGCTCAAACTTTTGTAAGCATTCTTTATACAGATCGGGATCGAGATCTTGAAAAATCTTCTGAACATTTAAAGTCAAGCTATGGACAGCTTGATTCCAATGAGTCTTAGTATTTTTCTCTAATGCGGGAAAGATGATGGGTAGTATCACTTTGCAGTTTTGTTTGATTAAATTCACAATGTGATCATTATTCCACAAGAACAGAGCTCTTTCCGCCACCTGAAACAAAGATGATATATAAAAACAAGAACTATACGATGCAACTGCACCTCCATTGGTTTCAATGGAACTCACAAATTGAACGATAAATTATTGCTTGATTTTTGTTAGCCCGACATTCAAACTTTTTCTCAAAACACAATATCATTCAGTTGATGCATGTAATCAATTTTTAGCATTACATGAGCAATTGAGACAATAATTTATAAGGATGAAAAGGTCTTGTTTTTTAGACAGAAATATTTTACAAAAGAGAAAATGAAAGAAGACTGGAAGCTCAAAAAATTCAATAAGTTGGATCATAGTTGTCATCTTCATAGTTTCAAGCAAAATGACATCATGTAGTAACATATACTCGGAACATCAATCTTTCTTATAGCCATAGGTCTGTTAAATTGTAGGCAGTCAGTCACATGGCAATTTGCAATTTGCAACTATTCAACAAAACTCATGGTTGCTTTCACCTCTTCTGATGAAAACATCAACATTCAAAATTCAGCCATAAAGTAATAGATGGTTTGCAGGCAAAATGTAATCTTCCTGATTATTTATATTCACAATAGATTTTCTAAGGGGAAAATCTTCAGACAGCTGCACTCATTCTCTTGTCTAGTAAGTAGGGGTGGCAAAACGGGTCCGGTCCACCAGGCATGCCCGCTTAGTCCGCATTTTTTTGCGGGGAGGGCCAAAGTTTTAGGTCTGCACCCTCTAATATGTCCGTCCGATCCGCCCCATTGTTTTCGGGCTTTTGCAGGCGCGGGCATTAACATGATGTTTTTCAATTTTAGGCTTTAAAAGTGCAATGCCCGCGGCCTTCCCTGCCCACATTTATTTGCGGAGCGGGCCAGGGCCAAAGTTTTAGGCTCGCACCCTCAACTATGTCAGCCCCGTCTCACCCTGTTTTTTTTACTGGCTTTTGCAGAGGCCTAACCAGGGCGGGCATGCCCGTTTGCCATCCCTACCAGTAAGCACAGTCATAATGAACAGAAAGTCAGCAATTGTTAATAAAAAGATAAAAACTAACAGGTGTTGCCTCACATGAACATATAAGGTTTGTTTAGTTCAACAGCTGGGGTGGGAGGGGAGAGGTTTTAAGTCTTTCGTATTTGGTTGGACTGGGAAAGGGGAAAGATTTTAATGGAGAGAAAGTGTAAAATTACATTTTTCACCATGTCATATTTAAGGTGACATTAAATCAAAGGGTATTTAAGTCATAAAAAAAACATATTATCTTCCCTCCAAATCCCCCCATTTTGTAAAGAGGCTAAAATTGGCTTAAAGGGATTTTGCTCCCCTCCCCTTCCATGCAAATGATTGAACCAAACAACTTCAATTTAAAATACTCCCTTCCCTCGGTTCCTCTAGGGAAAAAATAATCATGTATGTATTTGCATTAAATTTTACTGAAATCTAGAACCAAGTCCAACACATGAATTACATTCAAAACACAGGCTTACACTTTAAGATACTATGAAGGGCCGTACTATATAACCGTAACTAAAGTAGAGGTGATTCTAGACCTGTCAGACATATCAATATAATTTATATACAGGTTCTTTGCCTAACTGCCTAAGTTTTTTATATAACACTTTAAGAACAAACATATTCCAATACAGAGGATAAAATTAGAGAACATAGACATATCAATGTGATTGTATAATGCAATCACATTGGATCCATTATACAAAGTGAGGGAGAAAAAGGGTGATGTTTGTTGGTGTAACGTGTAAGCTCTACTAAGTCAATGTGGTTTCATCTAGACTTGCATTTGTCTCTTTCTATTATTAATAATTTGAGGCACTTAATTTATTTTGTTGTTTTACTTGAATATGATAAAGTCTTTGGAATGGTAAACTCAATAACATAGGACATCAAGCACATGATTTGATGGTGAGATTATATTGAATAATGGAACATTATTCTTAAATATCCTTAGTCAAGTACAACTAGTACTACTATTAAAGAGGACGACAATAATGCATTTAGACTAGCATGCGAGTAGACAAATGACCATATTTTATGGGTCATGGATAATGAGATATCAAATATTCAAATAGGTTCGTGTATTAGAGTTATATTAGATTGACTCTTCATATGAATGCCACCTAGATCATCATGTGAATATCATAAGTGCTTCACAACTCACAAGGAGACTATAGTCCTTCAATTTGAAATTACTACATATGTAACAGGGTGTTACAAATTTAGAAATATATTTTAAATTGAAGATATGAAAAATTACAGAAGAATGGAAGGCAAGTGGGCAACACGCTGTGATATCATGTAGAGGAGTGTGAGTGATCTAAATGAGATCAATCCATCATACACAATGGTGATATCTTTAGCCCTCTCAATAGAGTAAGACAGTAAAATCCATGACCATGTTGAAATTAGTCTATATGAAATACTGAACTTAATATTTTGTGTATGATTGTTCATTGGGGAGCGAGCTGTGATATCTCTCGGATTGGGCTCGTAACGCTAAGCTTGCTAACCCTAAGTCAGAAAGCAGCAGGAGTATATATGTTTAAATAGTTATGTCTAAGGTGATACATGTATACTGAACGCCCTGGTTGCGTATCTGACCTGGTGTGTATCGTCAGCTAACACAACAAAAGAGATACAAGAAAATTATATTCGCAGGGACCATTGTGATTTACAGCACCGTCTTTTAAGCAACAAATGCATTATTTCAGAACTCAGAAATGTGCTCTTTGCCTTTGATCATTGGTGGGAATTTTCCACTGTAGTTGGTTTTATATATTTGTGTTCCTCAACAATGGAAACAATGGGCTCCAAGTAGAATAGATGAAATGGAAGACCCGACAAGAAAGCAAATTTAATGACGTAAAGATAATAATGTTATGTTGGATGAGTGGTTACACTGAAACAAAATAGAAGCAGAAATACAATTATTAGAAAGAAAATTGAGATAACATCCATAATCGAGAAGAAAGTAGGATTTCATCTTTTGCGGTTTGGGCATAGATAGAGAAGGCCTATAGAACCAATGATAAGTAATAAGGAAGTAGACCAAACAGAGAATAGCACAATAGTTAAAGGTAAAAGGAGGCCAAGAAAAACAATATGCCAATCATTAAGATTGATTTAAGAGGTTTGGCTGGTGTCGCATTCTTGGGCCATCTCCTAACCACATAAGCTTTTAACTTGTTAATTGACAAAACAGAAATTAAACACAGGGAGATGGGAGATCCCTCCTCTCCCTTGCATCAAGATTAAATGTTTTTGTTTTTCAATTTTTCAAACACTTTTTCCAGGCAGGGTTTGGAGCAAAAGGGATTAAAAACTTAATCATCCTAGCAAGTTTAGCAGCTTTCTATGAATTGAAGCGACCATTGATATAAAACATAAATTTACTGGAAACTGAGTGTACTCCTAAACTAGTTATGCATATATCGTAATTTTTAATATGACATCTTGTGGATTGTAATAACCAGGATATGTGTTCTTGCCTAATTTAGGGAGGTCTTGTCTTAGTCTTGAATTGTTCGTATATTTTAAGGCAATTCATATGTTAATTCTTCTCAAGTCTCAACTATGAGGAAATGAATCATATGGTAAAGTATTCTGTTGTTTCTGAAAATTATTATTTTTATAATATACTGTTTAGAGTAAAAGAAATTGAACATGAGGAAATCATTGAAAATTTAATACCTGAAAATGAGGGCTATTCAAACAATGAGCAACACGACGAAACAACAGCACCATACATCGCTGGAATTCCGGAGGTTGTGTTGCTTCCAAGACTTCTTCCAACTCACCTAGGAACATGACTTCCTTTGAGCTATTTGTTATTGGCCAGTACTTCAATAAGCCCCTAATGATTGTATCCGCAAGCTTGCAATCTTTCTCCACAAATTGAGTAACACAATAAGATAACTGCTGATGATACATCGCTAAGCACTTTGGTTTGTGCAACGGAATCAATATCCGAACCAGAAACAATTTATGCTCTTCTTTCAAAGGCAACGCAAAACCATTAATGATACTCCCTAGAATTTCCAAGAACTCAGCAATCCCATTATGCTTCTCAGTCTCAAAAACAAAATTCAAAAAGGTGTTATTGATTGATTTCCTAATGAAAGGACGATGCGCCATTAACTTGCCATAGATACGATGCAAGGACATTTTCAAGTACTCCCTTTCTCTAGGATCTTCCGAGTCAAACAAATCAAGCAACCTCAAAATGAAAGACTGATCAATAAACCTCTTAGCCAACTTCGCATCCAGCTCAGGTGATGCAACAAACCTAAGAAAAAGCTCATACACAATTTGCAAATGAGGCCAAGAAGGATCCATGGAAGGCTCCTCCTCCTCCAATTCAACGCCATCAATGAGTTTGTTCTCCCGCGGCTGAGGACTAAGCGTTCTGAATATATTTACAGACACCATCTTCACAACCTCTTGCATAACAGTCTCACTGAATTTAGCATTAACAGAAGACACATAATCAACAAGCTCCACCAAAGTCTGTCTCTTAACCTCTTTCTCTTTGAGGTGTTTAGTAGGGTCAGTGAAGTCAAAAACAACACTACACATCCTAAGCTTCTTTATAAACAAACTCGGTTTCTCAGAATTGTGAACATCCCTAAACGCTGGCAACGCTTCATAAGAATTGAAATTACCATTGGAATTCTCATTTAGAGGTAACGAAGATTTATTACCATGATTATTCCCATGATTATTATGATACTGTCCTTGTCCTAGTCCTACATTCAAAGAGGAAGAAGAAGAAACATTACCGGTTTTGCTACTTCCGGGTAGGGTAACATTATCACTGTTTTTTGATGCTACAACACCATGGGTTCTAGCGTTTCCACCTTGATCACGATTCTCGGAACCTTTTGAGGACTTTTTAGGGATTTTACCGAATACCTTTTTGAACATAATTCATCAAACAGAATGAACACGCACGAAAACACTTTTAACGGAATCTGAAAAAACCAACGAAACCTGATATGAAGATGGTGGCGATGATGATGATGATTAAGGAAAAGCAAAAACCCTTTCCAGTTGTGTGATTCTAGCCATGGTGATGATGGATTGGACCAACCAACCCCAATTGGATGAATTAGGGATTAATTGAGATCAGAAAGAGTGATGGTGGAACGTTAGGGTTACGAATTTGCGAATTCAAATATGAAAAAAAAAGGTAATAATAATGTTGTTTGGTGTTTGGGTTGAAGAGAGAGAGAAAAGTAAGAATGGAGGTGAAGAATGTTCTGCAGATTACCCGTTTGCTTTTCTTTTTTAATAATTATTACTCTTTTCTTTTTCTTTTTATTTTTATATCATAATTGTTATTTTGTGTGTGTTTTTTTGGTAGAGTATCTCAATTATCATTATTTTGACTAAACTAGATATATTACTATTCTTTTTTTTTGTTGAATAGGTGTATTAATTTTATTAAGGATGGAAGAATCATTATATGCATTATTTATGTTAAAATCATCGGCCACTAGTATATACAAGTAGTTTAGTAGATATTCAGAAATAAAATAAAGTGGCCATTTGTTTGGTTAACTAATAAAAAACGGATAAAATGATAAATAAATAAGTTATAAAAGTATTATATTATTTAAATATTAATATTAATTACATGAAAGAAACACTAACTTAATTTTTTAATTTGTGTTTATTATGACGTGTGATAGAGCAGTATCTAATGAATTAATAAGATCTATATTTAAATTTTATTGACTTTGAGAAGACATATAATAGAGGGTCTAGAAAGATTTTGTGAAAAAACCTAAAGAAGAAAGAGGTTATAATTGCACATATTCGAGCTATTCAAGATATGTATGAAAGGGTGTTGACTAGTTTACGGACATAGGGTGAAAAGACGGACGAGTTTTCGATTACAATTGGTTTGCATCAAAGTTCAACCCTAAGCCCCTACCTTTTTATCTTAATTTTAGATGTACTCACGAAACACATTCAAGAGTTAGCACTGAAATACATATTTTTTGTAGATGATATAGTTCTTTTTATAGAGTCGAAGGAGAATTTAGATGAGAGATTGGAAACTTGGAGACGAGTTTTAGAAACGCATGATTTTCGCCTAAGCATAAGTAAGACGAGGTATATGGAATGTAAGTTCAACAAAAGATTAAATGTTTCTAACTTATAGGAGATAGTTGAAGACCATATTATTCCTTAAGTCGTGTGGTTTAAATATCTTGGTTCCGTAATATAAAATTATGGATAATTAAAAGGGGTGTAAACCATTGAATTCAAGTCAGGTGGTTGAAATGGAGAAGGGTGTCGGGTGTTTTATGTGATGCAAATGTACCTCTCAAGTTAAAGGGAAAGTTTTATCGAACTACGGTAAGATTTGCAATTTTGTATGGGACAAAATGTTGGACGATTAAGAATTAACACATGAATAAAGTAAGTGTAGGAGAAATGAAAATGTTGCGGTGGATGTGTGGTGAGACTCGACAAGATAAAATTAGAAATAAAAATATGAAGAGAGAGTGTCGGGGTAACACCTATAATTGAGAAAATGGTGGAAAATAACCTTAGGTGGTTTGAGCATGTAGAGAGAATATCGGTAGATTATGTAGTAAAGAGGGTAGACCGGATGGAAAAAATTACAAATAATTAGAGGAAGGGGGAAGACATGGAAAGGCTATTAGATAAGTTATTAAAAATAGACTTAAATGGTTTGGGCATGTAAAGAGAAGACCGATAAATTTTGTATTAAGGAGGCTATATCAGATGGAAAGAAGGCAAACAATTAGAGAAAGGGAAATGCCTAGAAATGTTATCAGAGAAGTTATTAAAAAGATATCGAGATTAATGATTTAGATAGAAGTATGGTCCTTAATAAAATATTGTTTGTGTGATATTGGATCGAACTCTAGTATGGTCAAAAGGTAGCTTCTTGGTTTGACAATTCAAAATAATCGTAGCATGTCGTCGAAGTCTGTTCATATGTTGTAGTCGAAGTATGTTATGAGTGTTAATATGTCGAATTGGGTCTTGGTTGTAAGCCCAATTGTTTAAGTTAGCTTGTTCTCTAAGTTAACTTGTGTAATGGGCCTGTGTGTAAAAGCCCATTAGGTTAGTATGTTAGTTTTCTTATAAATAGCATGTTAGTCTCTTATCTTTGGGGTGTGGTGCAAATCCTAATAAGGGTGAGACAAGTTATTTGCTATTCTGTAAGACTTGTAATCTTGTTTCAAATAGAAAGTAAAAGAATAACAGTTTATAACTAATTTCATTGTGTTTTTCTTGTTTTCCTTTTTTTTTCTACCCTTGTGAGTTTCTTATTAATCAATAAACTGATTATACTTTGTTATTTCGATATCATTTTTCACAAAAAATTGGTGCGGTGAGAGTAGAGAAGATGTCGTTAACAAAGTATGAGATTGAAAAGTTCACCGGAGTGAACAATTTCAGTATATGGTACTTGAAGATGAAAGTCCAACTGATTCAGTAGGGTTGCTTAAAAGCATTGAAGGGAGCCGCAGTCATGGACGTTGTGTTAACCAACAAAGAAAAAATGAATATGGTAGGGAATGTAACAGCCCAAATTTCATTAAATAATTAATTGTAGTAATTAATTGATTTAGTGGATTTTTTATTAATGTTGGAATTATTTTTTATTAATTGGTATGGATAGAAAATTAAGAAGGAATTGGAGAGGAAGGAAAATGAAGGAAATATATAAGAGAGAAAGAAAAGAAAAGAAAGATAGAAAACATTTGGAAAGAAAGAGGAAAGAAGAAGAAAGGAGAGAAAGAGAAGAGAAGAAGAGGAAAAGTGGAAATCATCAAGAACCAACATCAAAGCTCCGATTAATCGAGGTAAGGGTGAGAAATGTTCTATTTGATCATTGTATGATGTTATGTATGTTGGGTTGGGGTTTTGGTAGAGTTTCCATCACTTTCCATTTAGGGCAAAATGTTGAATAATCGGTAGATTGATGATTTAATCGGTTGGAACTGAGTAATAATGCCGTAGAATAGTCGGGTAACATGTATTGATGCTGTTTATACTAATTTGGATGTGTAAGAGAGGGTTGATGATGGATTGGTGAAGGAGGAATAGAATAGAGTTATGTTCTGCGCAGGTTCGCTGGCTCTCGCCAGGCGAAGCCTAGCGAATGCTGGCGAGTAATTAAGTTTAAGTCCCAGTGGACTTCGCTGGCGAGTTCGCCAAGCGAAGGTTCGCCCAGCGAAGGTGCTGGCGAATGGTGGCGAATGAAGTCAGTAGCTACTGACTTGGGCTCGCTGGGAAGTCTCGCCAGGCGAAGCCTAGCGAGTGTTCGCAGAGAGAGTTCGCCAGGCGAAGGCCAGGCGAAGGTTCGCTGCGAGGGTTCGCCAGGCGAATAAAGGTGAATTTGACAGCATTTCTCTTTTGCTGTGTTGCTCATGTGGTGATAGTTTGGTGGTTTCACATAGATTGATATTCTTATGATATGATATAGATATGATCTATTGTGATAATATGTGTTGTGGGTAGCCTACGGGCGTGAATCCTAGAATTGTGATTCAAAGGTTAATTGCATCAAGTATAAATACATGTGAACATAATAAGTGATTATGTGTGTATTATTTAATGAATTTGCGAATGCTCGATGTGTATACAATTATGTAATGAGTATGCATGAGAACATTTTGAATATGTGTGCATAACTTATAATTGTATGATTGGTATTGCGATGTGAATACCTGGATTGTTGTGATAATTAGAGATACATGGGAATACAATGAGGAATGTATGTGTATCGTCTGATGAATTGTGAGTGCATATATGTATGCGATTGTTGTGTGAATGCATGGGAACATATGTGATATGTGTGCATTATTGTTGAATATGATGATGTGGGAAATGAATACATTGATAAATGTTTGATATATGTTGTATGTGCAATCATGATGAAATTCTCGAAGGGGTGAATTATTCGAATGCATGGGATTAAGACGCGGGAACGGTCTTAAGTGCATTTATTGTGATTGGTTGATTGTACATGCATCATTCAGTCAAGAGGCAATGTCTGTTAGTTTCGTGGAGACTAGTGGCTTGTCCCAAACCTAGAAGGGTGGGTTTGAAGCCTAGGGGACGGGCTTGGTTGTTATCGGTCTAGAAGGGTGGACCCGGTTTAAAGTAAAAACCGAAAAATGATAACGAGTTATCGGTCTAGAAGGGTGGACCCGGTTTAGAGTGAAAACCGAAAAAAGATAACGAGAGTCGGTACCGCATAGCATTGAGTTGCATTGAATATGTTGAGTCACATTGCATAATATTGTTGTTGTACAAATGTGCTTGTGAATGATCGTGAAATTAAGCATGAAGGGATGTGCTTGTGAATGTTCATAATGTTGATATATGTGAACATGATATGATTATGATTATGAGAATGAAGTGTGGTGAGAAATGTGAATATGTGTTATATGATACCTATATATACGTAATCTTATGCCTTGATTATTATGGTTATATTTCTCACCCTTCTGCTGTTTTATAATGCTCTATGAGGCATTGCAGATTAGGATGCTGGAGTCCTTTTTGTGAAGTTATCTTCATTCTTTTGAGTCGGCTGCTCTGATATGTAACACCGGGTAGTTAGACTAGTATAGTCATTCTTTTGTGATACATTGCGATGTATCAGCTGATGTAGTTTTGTAATCTAACTGATATGATGTATTAATCTGGACGACTTATGTGCATTTGAATTAATATTTTGGAACTGATTAAATGATGTTATCTTCCGCTTAAATTAAATGTTGAGATGTGATTTCTAAAACTACAAAAATGTTACATATTTTATGGAGCAAAATGTTAAAGAGTTGTGTTGGTGAAACAGTGACACTTTTCTTTTATACCTTATTATAAAACCTTTTTACTCTGATGAATTTGTATGTGCTTAATTGTTTTATATGCATTATTTGGGGTATAGAAGGGGGTTTTACAATAGTGGTATCAGAGCAGGTCGGTCCGTCCGGCCAAGTTGTTAGAGTGTTTTTTCCCCTGTGTGTTATTGATATGCGTGTGATGCATTATCAATATTGGTTGTTCTTACGTGGTTCTGTTGTTGGAATTAGTAAGATGGTTGCAGGAAGGAACGACGAATCGATTGCGGAGGCATTGACGAGATTGGCGGGGGCAATTGGACAGAATCCTCCGGCCAATGTGAATGTGAGGAATCATACTGATGATGGATTCCGTGCCTTGGGGAAATTCCAAAAGAATAACCCTCCGGTCTTCAAGGGAACTCATGAACCGGACAAGGCACAAATTTGGTTGAAAGCTGTGGAAAAGATTTTTCGAGTTATGAATTGCTCGGATGCACAGAAGGTGTAGTTTGGGACTCATATGCTCGAAGAAGAAGCTGAAGATTGGTGGGGTAATACTCGCCAAAGATTTGAGGAAGATGATATTGTGATTACGTGGGATTTGTTTAGAGAAACCTTTTTGGAGAAGTATTTTCCAGAGGATGTGCGGGGGAAGAAAGAGATCGAATTTCTTGAGTTGAAGCAAGGTAATTCGATGGTTGCTGAGTATGCGGCGAAATTTGAGGAGTTGATCAAATTTTGTCCTCACTATAATACTGGTAATGCTGAGAGGTCTAAGTGCCTCAAGTTTGTGAACGGTTTGAGACCCGAGATTAGACAAGCTATTGGATATCAGGAAATCAGGCGGTTTTCTGAGTTGGTTAACAAGAGCAGAATTTATGACGAAGACAGTAGGGCTAGGTCCAGCCACTACAAGAGTCTAAGTGACAAGAAAAAAAAGGGACAATTCAGAGGAAAAACTTATGTGACTCCTGCAGACAAAGGGAAGCAGAGAATGGGTTATGGCAAGAGGCCAAGTGGGGGAGTTTCTACTCCGGTGAGATGTTATAGGTGCGGTGAAGCGGGACATCGTGCTCCCGAATGCAAAAGTGTTGAGAAGACGTGTTTTAAGTGTGGCAAGCCAGGCCACAAGGCTCTTGAGTGCAGAAGCGGTGCGGGTGTTACTTGCTATAACTGTGGTGAGCGAGGGCACATCAGTACCAAGTGCGATAAGCCGAAGAAGAATCAAGGGAGCGGGAAAGTGTTCGCTCTATCTGGATCTGAGACTGCTAGCGACGATCGATTGATCCGAGGTACGTGCTTCATTAATGGTATACCTTTGATCGCTATAATTGATACCGGAGCTACGCATTCTTTTATTTCTTTGGATTGTGTTAGAAGGTTGAATCTTGAGTTGTCGGTGATTGGTGGCGGTATGGTTATTGATACTCCTGCTATGGGTTCGGTAACTACACCGTATGTTTGCTTGAATTGCCCGTTGAGTATTTTCGGTAGAGATTTTGGGATTGATTTAGTGTGTCTTCATTTAGATCAACTGGATGTCATTCTTGGAATGAATTGGTTAAAATTCAATCGTGTGTATATTAATTGTTTTGACAAAACGATTATTTTTCCCGATTCGGATGTTGAAAGGGGTTTGTTTATGACGAGGAAACAAGTGAAGGAATCGGTACAAGATGGGGCTAAGGTATTTATGCTTATGGCAACTTTGAGGACTAGTGAAGGTGAAGAGATTGATGCTTTGCCCATTGTTAGAGATTTTCCGGAAGTATTCCCTGAAGAGATAAAGGATTTACCGCCGGAGCGAGAAGTGGAGTTTTCGATAGATTTGATTCCTGGAACTAGCCCGATATCGATGGCTCCATATCGTATGTCGGCCTCGGAGTTAAAAGAGTTGAAGAGTCAACTTGAGGATTTGCTTGAAAAGAGGTTTATTCGTCCGAGCGTGTCACCGTGGGGTGCACCGGTGTTGTTGGTTAAGAAGAAAGAGGGTTCTATGAGGCTCTGTGTGGATTACAGACAGTTGAACAAGGTGACTATTAAGAATAAGTATCCACTTCCAAGGATTGATGATCTGATGGATCAGTTGGTTGGTGCAAGCGTGTTCAGCAAGATTGATTTGAGATCTGGGTATCATCAGATCCGTGTGAAAGCTGAGGATATTCAGAAGACGGCCTTTCGGACGAGGTATGGACACTATGAGTATTCCGTGATGCCATTTGGTGTGACTAATGCACCAGGTGTATTTATGGAGTACATGAATAGGATTTTCCATCCTTATTTGGATAAGTTTGTGGTGGTATTTATCGACGACATCTTGGTTTATTCGAAGAGCGAAGAAGAGCATGCCGAGCATCTGAAGATTGTGTTATCTGTGCTGAGAGAGAAGCAGTTGTTCGTGAAGCTTTCTAAGTGTGAGTTTTGGTTGAAGGAAGTTAGTTTCCTTGGTCATGTGATTTCTAGTAGTGGTATTGCGGTCGATCCGTCGAAAGTTGAAGCGGTGTCGCAATGGGAGACTCCGAAGTCAGTTTTTGAGATCAGAAGTTTTTTTGGTTTAGCCGGTTATTATCGGAAGTTTATTGAAGGATTTGCTAAGTTATCGTTGCCGTTGACGCAGTTGACTAGGAAAGGTCAAGCCTTTGTTTGGGACATCAAGTGTGAAGTGAGTTTTCAAGAACTTAAGCGAAGGTTGACGACAACTCCTGTTTTGATTCTGCCAAATCCAGAGGAACCATTCGTTGTGTATTGTGATGCTTCTTTGATGGGTTTAGGAGGTGTGTTGATGCAGAATAACCAAGTTGTAGCTTATGCTTCGAGGCAACTCAAAGTGCATGAGAAGAATTATCCGACGCATGACTTAGAGTTGGTCGCCGTTGTGTTCGTGTTGAAACTTTGGAGGCATTATTTATTTGGCGCAAGATTTGAAGTGTTTAGTGACCACAAGAGTTTGAGATATCTTTTTGATCAAAAGGAATTGAATGCGAGACAAAGAAGATGGCTTGAACTTTTGAAGGATTATGATTTTGTCTTGAACTACCATCCAGGTAAAGCGAATGTAGTAGCGGATGCATTGAGTCGGAAATCATTGCATATGTCGGCATTGATGATGAAAGAGTTGGAATTGATTGAGCAATTTCGAGATTTGAGTTTGGTATGTGAGAGGACTTCTTTTGGATTTAAGTTGGGTATGTTAAAGCTTACGAGTGGTATTTTGGACGAAATTCGAGAAGGACAGAAATCGGATTTGAACTTAGTTGATCGGTTGACTTTAATCAACCAAGGTCAAGGTGGTGATTTTCGGATTGATGAGAATGGTATTATGAGATGTCGGGATCGAGTTTGTGTTCCGAACATGGTTGAGCTAAAAAAGAGTATCCTTGAGGAAGGACATCGTAGCGGATTGAGTATTCATCCGGGTGCTACTAAGATGTATCAGGATTTGAGGAAAGTATTTTGGTGGCCTAGTATGAAGAAGGATATCGCGGAATTTGTATATTCTTGTTTGACTTGCCAGAAGTCAAAGATTGAGCATCAGAAGCCATCGGGTTTGATGAAGCCGTTGTTTATTCCTGAGTGGAAATGGGATAGTATCTCCATGGATTTTGTATCGGGTTTGCCGAGGACGCCGA
The DNA here is from genome assembly GCA_963859935.3 of Lathyrus sativus. Classification (NCBI taxonomy): domain Eukaryota; kingdom Viridiplantae; phylum Streptophyta; class Magnoliopsida; order Fabales; family Fabaceae; genus Lathyrus; species Lathyrus sativus. The sequence goes on along the minus strand of OZ012739.1, from coordinate 495,835,634 downwards.
GTAATTTTGAGGCTATTTGGGTTATCGTGGATAGGTTGACAAAATCTGCTCACTTTATCCCTACGCGTATGGATTACCCTTTGGAGAAGTTGGCTAAGTTGTATATTGAGAGGATTGTGTGTCTGCATGGTATCCCGTTAAGTATTGTTTCGGATAGAGATCCGCGGTTTACTTCGAGATTTTGGGAGAGCCTACAGAGTGCTTTGGGTACTAAGTTGCGTTTGAGTTCAGCGTATCATCCTCAGACTGATGGTCAGACGGAGAGGACAATTTAGTCGCTTGAAGATCTTTTGAGAGCTTGTGTATTGGAAAAAGGAGGAGCTTGGGATAGCTACTTGCCTTTGATTGAGTTTACCTACAACAACAGTTTCCATTCGAGTATTGGTATGGCACCATTTGAGGCGTTGTATGGTAGGCAGTGTAGGACACCATTGTGTTGGTTCGAGTCCAGAGAAAGTTCTGTTGTTGGACCCGAGTTAGTTCAACAGACTACTGATAAGATCAAGATGATTCAAGAGAAGATGAGAATTACTCAGAGTCGTCAGAAGAGTTATTATGACAAGAGGAGGAAAGCACTTGAATTTCAAGAGAGAGATCATGTGTTTCTTCGAGTCACTCCGATGACGGGTGTTGGTAGGGCACTGAAGTCGCGCAAGTTGTCGCCGCGTTTCATTGGTCCTTATCAGATTTTGCAAAGGATAGGAGAAGTGGCCTATCGTGTGGCTTTACCACCGTCGCTTGCTAATCTTCATGACGTATTCCATGTATCTCAGTTGAAGAAATACATTGCGGATCCGTCTCATGTAGTCCAAATAGATGATGTGCAGGTGAGAGATAACCTGACTGTTGAGACATCACCTATGCAGATTGAGGATCGGAAATTGAAGCAGCTTCGAGGTAAAGAGATTGCTTTAGTGAAGGTCGCTTGGGGAGGACCGGCTGGTGGAAATGTTACTTGGGAGCTTGAGAGTCGGATGAAGCAGTCTTATCCAGAACTGTTTGAATCAGGTAACATTTTCGAGGACGAAAATTCCTAAAGTGGGGGAGAGTTGTAACAGCCCAAATTTCATTAAATAATTAATTGTAGTAATTAATTGATTTAGTGGTTTTTTTATTAATGTTGGAATTAATTTTTATTAATTGGTATGGATAGAAAATTAAGAAGGAATTGGAGAGGAAGGAAAATGAAGGAAATATATAAGAGAGAAAGAAAAGAAAAGAAAGATAGAAAACATTTGGAAAGAAAGAGGAAAGAAGAAGAAAGGAGAGAAAGAGAAGAGAAGAAGAGGAAAAGTGGAAATCATCAAGAACCAACATCAAAGCTCCGATTAATCGAGGTAAGGGTGAGAAATGTTTCTATTTGATCATTGTATGATGTTATGTATGTTGGGTTGGGGTTTTGGTAGTGTTTCCATCACTTTCCATTTAGGGCAAAATGTTGAATAATCGGTAGATTGATGATTTAATCGGTTGGAACTGAGTAATAATGCCGTAGAATAGTCGGGTAACATGTATTGATGCTGTTTATACTAATTTGGATGTGTAAGAGAGGGTTGATGATGGATTGGTGAAGGAGGAATAGAATAGAGTTCTGTTCTGCGCAGGTTCGCTGGCTCTCGCCAGGCGAGCGAAGGCGAAGCTTCGCCAGGCGAAGCCTAGCGAATGCTGGCGAGTAATTAAGTTTAAGTCCCAGTGGACTTCGCTGGCGAGTTCGCCAAGCGAAGGTGGATAGCGAAGGTTCGCCCAGCGAAGGTGCTGGCGAATGGTGGCGAATGAAGTCAGTAGCTACTGACTTGGGCTCGCTGGGAAGTCTCGCCAGGCGAAGCCTAGCGAGTGTTCGCTGAGAGAGTTCGCCAGGCGAAGGCCAGGCGAAGGTTCACTGCGAGGGTTCGCCAGGCAAATAAAGGCGAATTTGACAGCATTTCTCTTTTGCTGTGTTGCTCATGTGGTGATAGTTTGGTGGTTTCACATAGATTGATATTCTTATGATATGATATAGATATGATCTATTGTGATAATATGTGCTGTGGGTAGCCTACGGGCGTGAATCCTAGAATTGTGATTCAAAGGTTAATTGCATCAAGTATAAATACATGTGAACATAATAAGTGATTATGTGTGTATTATTTAATGAATTTGCGAATGCTCGATGTGTATACAATTATGTAATGAGTATGCATGAGAACATTTTGAATATGTGTGCATAACTTATAATTGTATGATTGGTATTGCGATGTGAATACCTGGATTGTTGTGATAATTAGAGATACATGGGAATACAATGAGGAATGTATGTGTATCGTCTGATAATTGTGAGTGCATATATGTATGCGATTGTTGTGTGAATGCATGGGAACATATGTGATATGTGTGCATTGTTGTTGAATATGATGATGTGTGAAATGAATACATTGATAAATGTTTGATATATGTTGTATGTGCAATCATGATGAAATTCTCGAAGGGGTGAATTATTCGAATGCATGGGATTAAGACGCGGGAACGGTCTTAAGTGCATTTATTGTGATTGGTTGATTATACATGCATCATTCAGTCAAGAGGCAATGTCTGTTAGTTTCGTGGAAACTAGTGGCTTGTCCCAAACCTAGAAGGGTGGGTTTGAAGCCTAGGGGACGGGCTTGGTTGTTATCGGTCTAGAAGGGTGGACCCAGTTTAAAGTAAAAACCGAAAAATGATAACGAGTTATCGGTCTAGAAGGGTGGACCCGGTTTAGAGTGAAAACCGAAAAAAGATAACGAGAGTCGGTACCGCATAGCATTGAGTTGCATTGAATATGTTGAGTCACATTGCATAATATTGTTGTTGTACAAATATGCTTGTGAATGATCGTGAAATTAAGCATGAAGGGATGTGCTTGTGAATGTTCATAATGTTGATATATGTGAACATGATATGATTATGATTATGAGAATGAAGTGTGGTGAGAAATGTGAATATGTGTTATATGATACCTATATATACGTAATCTTATGCCTTGATTATTATGGTTATATTTCTCACCCTTCTGCTGTTTTATAATGCTCTATGAGGCATTGCAGATTAGGATGCTGGAGTCCTTTTTGTGAAGTTATCTTCATTCTTTTGAGTCGGCTGCTCTGATATGTAACACCGGGTAGTTAGACTAGTATAGTCATTCTTTTGTGATACATTGCGATGTATCAACTGATGTAGTTTTGTAATCTAACTGATATGATGTATTAATCTGGACGACTTATATGCATTTGAATTAATATTTTGGAACTGATTAAATGATGTTATCTTCCGCTTAAATTAAATATTGAGATGTGATTTCTAAAACTACGAAAATGTTAATATTTTATGGAGCAAAATGTTAAAGAGTTGTGTTGGTGAAACTGTGACACTTTTCTTTTATACCTTATTATAAAACCTTTTTACTCTGATGAATTTATATGTGCTTAATTGTTTTATATGCATTATTTGGGGTATAGAAGGGGGTGTTACAGGGAAAGCCCATAGTACCATCATATTGAGCCTTAGTGATAAGGTTCTTCGACAGGTTTCGAAGGAGACGACGACGTCTGGGTTATAGGTGAAGCTCGAAAGTTTGTACATGACCAAATCGTTGGTCAATTGCCTATACCTGAAATAAGTTATGTATTCATTCAATAGGAGTGAAGACAAAGTTCTGACTAAGCAGTTGGATATGTTTAACAAGTTGACTCTTGATCTTGAAAATATCGATGTCAAGATCGAGGATGAAGATCAAACAATGTTGTTGTTGTGTGCTTTTCTGAGATCACATGCTCGCTTCAAAGAAACTCTCTTGTATGGAAAAGAGTCTCTGGTCTTTGAAGAGTTTCAATTAGCCTTGTATTCTAAGGATTTGAACAAAAGAAAGGAGCACAAGCCATATTTGACATGTGAAGACCTATCGGTTAAGGCAAAATTCATAAAGAGAGATGGCAAGTTCGACAAGAAAAAGAGTAAAAGTCAACATAAGTCTTATAGTGGTGATGCATCTGGTATTCGATGTTATCACTATAAGAAGGCGGGTCATACAAGAAAAGTGTGCCATGAATGCCTGAAATATAATGGAGGTAAGGAAAATGGAAACACATCCATTGTTCAAGATAATTTTGACTCATCTGATGCTCTTGTGGTTTCAAGCGGAGACTCAAGTTAATAGTGGATTATGGATTCGGGTCTCACTTGTCACATGACTCCAAACAAAGACTTGTTTGAGGAACTATGTGATCAAGATGGTGAATTTGTATTCCTTAGAAACAATAAAGCTTTCAAGATTGCAGGTGTTGGATTTGTGAGATTCAAGTTCCATGATAAGTCAATAAGATTATTGACTGAAGTCAGGTATGTACCTGATTTGAAGAGAAATTTGATTTTTCTTGGTGAATTTGACAATAAGTGATATGTTTTTAAAGGAGAGAAAAGTATTCTAAGAGTCATGAAGGGGTGAAGGATGTCTTGAGAGGCGTGAAGAAACAAGGCTTCTATACCCTTGAGGCTGAAGTTATAAGTGGTTCTGCAAATGTTGCATCCACGAAACTTTTGTCAAAGACAAAATTTTGACACATGAGATTGGGTCATGTCAGTGAAAGGGGTCTGGTCAAACTATGGAAACAAAATCTTCTTGGTGGAGACAAAGTCGAAAAGCTAAAGTTTTGTGAACCTTGTGTACTTGGAAAATCTTGCAAAGTGAAGTTCAATAAAGGCAAAAAAAAGAACACATGGATCCCTTGATTACATCCATGTTGATCTTTGGGGACTAGCAAAGTGTCCATCACATTTAAGAGCAAGGTATTTTCTATCCATAGTTAATGATTATTTCAAAAAGTTATGGGTATTCATCTAGAAGATTAATGATGAAACTTTTGAGAATTTCAAAAGTTGGAAGACTCTGGTCGAAAATCAGACTAGCAGAAAGGTCAAGAAGTTGAGAACCGACAATGGCCTTGAATTCTGCAATGAGGCATTCAACAATTTTTGTGCAGCCTCTGGTATTGCAAGACACGAAACTACTGCAGGTACTCCCTAACAAAATGGTTTGGTTGAAATGTTCAATAGAACCATTTTGGAAAGAGTTAGATGCACGTTGACTAGTGATGGGTTAAAGAAGGTGTTTTGGGCAGAGGTTGTTTTGACAATAACATATCTGATAAACGTATATCATTCGACTGTGTTAGATATGAAGACACCTGAAAAAGTTTGGTCGGGACATCGACCAGATCTCGACAAACTTAGAGTATTTGGCTATATAGCCTATGCTCACATTAGTCAAGACAAGGTTGAACCTATAACTCTGAAACATGTGTTTCTTGGATACCCTGAATGAGTCAAATCTTATAGGTTGTGGTTCCTAGAGCCAGGTTACAGGAGGTGTATCACAAGTCAAGATGTAGTTTTCAATGAGGCTGAAATGGCTTTCTAGAAAATTGATGGCATTGGTTGAAGTTCAAAGATCTCTGAATATGATCTTGAACAGAAAGAGATTCTCGTTAAGGTGGAGCATAGTGATAATGAATTGTATGACTAAGATAAATTCGAAGAAGAAGCAGAAGTTGTTGCCGAAACTAAGGAAAATGTCGATGCCTACCTGTTGGCAAAAGATAGTTCGAAAAGAATCATCAAGCCACCTCAAAGACTTGGGTATGTATATCTTATAACTTACACCTTAATATTTGCAAGTGAGGTTTTGGACGAAGAATCTAGAGACTATAAGGAAGTTATGAGAATTCAAAATAAGACTGAATGGGTGAAGGCCATGGATGATAAGTTGAAGTCTCTTCATGATAACCACACTTGGGAACTGATCAAGAAACTTGCTGGAGCTAGGTTAGTCAGTTGTAAATGGGTTTTCAAAGTTAAGGAAGGAATCGAAGGAGTGATGTCGAAGAGATACAAAGTAAGATTGGTCGCAAGGGGTTTCACTCAGAAATAAGGTGTCGAATTTCAATGATGTGTTCTCTCCTGTTGTGAAGCACAAGTCCATTAGAATGTTGCTTGCCATGGTGGCACAATTCTACCTGGAATTGAAACAAATGGATTTGAAAACTGCTTTCTTGTATGGAGATCTAGATGAAACAATCCCGATGATGCAACCTGGAGGATTTGCAGAAAAGGGAAAGGAAGATTGTGTGTGCAAGCTGAATAGATCTTTATATGGATTGAAACAATCTCCTCGACAGTGGAATATGAGATTCAACAAGTTCATGGCACACATAGGTTTCATTATAAGACAGTTCGACCATTGTGCTTACTTCAGATTTCGACCTGGAAATCCATTTGTTATTTTGTTGCTTTATGTGTATGATATTCTCATAGCAAGCAACAATGTCGAGGATGTAATAAACATGAAGGCTGAACTTAATAAGGAGTTTAATATGAGGGATCTGGGAGCTGTATCCAGGATTCTTAGGATTAACATTCGGAGAGATAGAAAGAAGTCAAGATTATGCTTATCTCAATAGGCATACCAGAAGATGATTCTCGACAAGTATGGTATGTCGAATTCAAAGCCTGTTCTAACTTTGAAAAACCCTTAATTCAAGCTTAGTACAAATCAGTGTCCTAGTACATAGGTTGAAAGATATTATATGAATAACATGCAATATGTTAATATAGTAGGTTCTTTATGTATGTTATAGTTTGTACTAGACCTGTATAGCATATGCAGTAAGTCTTATAAACAGGTACATAGTGAATCTTGGAAAGGCTCACTAGCAAGCATTGAAGTGGATTATAAGGTACAAAAATAGGTCTCTGAATAGAGTCCTGATTTATGGTGGAGCATGTGGTAAAAATAGTAAAGCAGAAATCGAAGAGTATGTTGACCATAATTATGCAGGTTGTATGGATTCCAGAAATTATATTTTTTGATATGTGTTCATTATGTTTGGCATAATTATTAGTTGGAAAGCAACCCTTTAGAAGGTTGTTTCCTTATCAACCACTAAAGCTGAATATATCGCCCTCACTAAAGCTCTGAAATAAGCATTATGACTTGAAGGTTTATCTAAGGAGCTGAAACTTCGTGGTCGAGTTATCACTGTTAAATATGATAGTCAAAGTGCTATATATCTATCTAAGAATTCATCCTATCATGAGCGAACCAAGCACATCGATGTGAGGTTGCATTTTATCAGAGAGGTAATCGAGCATGGAGAATTCCAAGTGTTAAAGGTTTCAAAAAATCACAATGTTGCTTATATGATCACCAAGATATTACCAAGTTGCAAGTTCTTCCACTGTATGCAGTTGATAAAGCTGCATGAAGAAAGCTTGTTTGTTCCCTTGATGTTATAGAGTTTATTCCAAGGTGGAGATTTTTGAGATATTTCTCTAGTATGGTCGAAGGGTAGCTTCTTGGTTTGACAATTCAAAAGAATCATAGTATGTTGTGGAAGTCTGTTCACACGCTGTAGTTGAAGTATGCTAAGAGTGTTATCATGTCAAACTGGGCCTTGGTTGTAAGCACAATTGTTTAAGTTAGCTTGTTCCATAAGTTAGTTTGTGTAATGAGGATGTGTGTAAAAGTCCATTAGGTTAGTATGTTAGTTTTCTTATAAATAGCATGCTAGTCTCTCATCTTTGGGGAGTGGTACAAATCCTAATAAGGGTGGGAGAGGTTATTTGCTATTTTGTAACACTTACAATCTTGTTTCAAAGAGAAAGTAAAAAATAGAAGTTTATAACCAATTTCATTGTGTTCTTCTTGTTTCCTTTTTTTGTTATCTTTGTGGATTTCTTGTTGTTCAAGAAACCGATTATACTTTATTATTCCAGTATTGTTTTTCACAACAATGACGAAAGTTAATCCATATAGCCAACTCTACTTAGTGGAATAAGACTTACTTATTGTTGTTGTTGTTGTTGTTGTTGTTGTTGTTGTTGTTGTTGTTGTATGTGTTTATTCTCTTTTCTTAATAAATCAATTAAATTAATTTTAAGTACAAGACGTGTTTAAGAGTAAAATCAATAGTTCATCTAGGTCTTAATATTTCTGATTCTATCTACTTTGACTCGTTGCCTCTTTTTTTGAGAGCATATTTTGTAAAGAATAGGCTAAGTTTGTCTTTCTTTAGGTTTACTTTTTGCTAAGATAATTTTGGTTTATGTCCCCCATCTCATTTTTGTTCCTCATTTTCTTTTATTGAATTTTTCTACCTGATTAAAAAAATGATAATATTAAAAAAAATACTTAAGAAAATAATCAACCAAATAAAGTTACTTCAAAGAAGGGTAGACACAAAGTTAATTTAAACCACCATACTTTTGCATCTCAGCAAAGTTATTCTTTCTTATCTTTTAACCACCCCTAAATAAGAATTTCAACTTTATTACACAATTGTTCAATTTCAAATTTATAAAAATCTAATTAAATAAATTGTCTGATATATTTTTAGATAGACTAACGAGCTCATAAATCAACAAAACTAAGTATCATTTTTATATTTGACACAATTTTTTAGAAAATTAGTATGTATATAATTCTATATTTCAATTCTATTTTATAATAATAGTTTTAAATATATGAAAAATTAATGTAGGGCAGTAAGTATAAATTATCGAAATGGTTAACAAGTACAAAATTTAATATAAAAATAACAATAATAATACAAATATATTATTCATATTTATTTAAATAAGTTGGTTTGGTAATGCCGAAAAATATTTTTTTAGTGCATGTGGCATGACTTATCTTATTAAATAGATTTTTAAGAAAAACATAAGTATTCTCTACTTGATAAAACATGGTTTAGTTTAGGTCTCGCATAGGCTAAACCATAGGTCCCTATCATTCAGTATGGTATACTCTCACCTACTTCCACATGCAATAGTTATACGTCAACCAAATAACATGAATGCATTTACTAGTCTCTTTATGAAATAAGTGAGACCAACAAAATTGGTGTGCGTGATGATACACCTTATTATGAAGAGCATAATAAACACTTAAATATTTAATTGTAGTTGAACATATATCTCTAACATTAAGCAAATCGTTTCAACAACCGGACACTTCCCTTCCATACTCAAAAGTACCATCTTCCATCCCATATTTTTCATCTAAAACTTTAAACTATGACCCATATTTATTCTCAAGCATCCTTCACCACAATTTTCTTTAAAAAGACCAGTTAAGTTATCTTACCCTTTAAACCCACATACCCCTCCCTATCTTCGTAATCGAGAAAAACCTTCTCTCATTTAAATCAATGAAATTTCTTAGAAACCCCACTTTCACCCCTCAAAGAAATTATTTAAATAAAGATTTAATAGAGAAAATAATACCTTAATGATCCTTGAAGAAGGAAAGAAAATACACCACCCATAACGACAAGACAGATTTAAGCAACACAGGATGACCTCTCGTTGGCCCTGCGCCAGGGGCTCACTATAAATACTCTATTCACTAGAGGGTCAGGTAACTTAACCCTCTTACTCTCTCTATGTCCTTGCTTCCACTCTGCTCGTCGCTTACTTTGGCATCGAAGTGTGTTTCAGGTACACCCCCTCCTCTTCAACACTTAGGTGAGCAGCTCACAGATCGACGACACGTGGCAGATTGTCGATCCCCTTCTGGTCAGGTGCGATCAGTGGCGCCGTCTGTGGGAAACTAAGCTTCCTCGTTCCTCCGAGTGGAGAACCAAAGCTTCATCTCTTCAGGATCATAACTAGCCCACGCCATGACGACGCTGTTCACAACTTTGCCCTTGTCCTCGTCACCAACAACGACGGTCAGGGGGAGACATCTCAACTCCGCAAGGTCGACGTCAGAGATGGCCAAACCGCTTCCCCTTCCTCCGAGGAGGCGCCACACCATGTCGTTCCTCGGGCAAGGAGCCCGACAGTGTTTCATCCTATAACCACTCCGACCGGGGCGGACCCGACGATGGTCGCCCTCTTCGCGACCATCAACCAGACGAACCAGATGTTGTTCCAGCAGAACGAGCGTATCGGCACGCTGGAACACGACACCTCATCCCGCTCTCCTTCGCGGAGCCCCTCTCCCTAGCTGCGGGGTCGCCGACCACAACTGGAGAGACCCCAACCTGTGGTCTCCAATAAGCGAGCAAGATATTCGACCAGGAAGGATCGACGCTCTCAGGAGCCAAGGACGGGAAGACCCGAGGCCCTGGTCACGCAACCGAGGGTGCGGAACCAACCTCCTCCTCGAAACGACCCTCGCCCCCTCCGTCCCCAATCCTTAGCGACGAAGACGACTACAGGACCCTGTTGTCCCGAGAGATCACGACGGCTCTCATTCCCCATGGGATGGAGAAATCGCTCGTGCTATCAACGTACGATGGAACATCGGATTCGGACAACCATCTAGAAGACATCAAAGCTATGCTCAACTACCAGAACGTCCGGGGAGCCATCAAGTGCCAGCTTTTTCTGACGACTATGAGGAAAGGTGCGATGACATGGTACAAGAGCCTGGAGCCCGAGTCCATCACGTCGTGGAGGGTCCTGAAGGATCTATTCTCACGACACTTCACGATGTCGAGGCGCCACCCGAAGACAGAGGTCGCACTGTGCGCGATCATCTAGGCCCCTGATGAGCCCTTCAGGAACTACATCGAGAGGTTCACCAGGGAAGCGGTGCGGGTAACGACGTCCAACAAGATAAAACGTTACCTAATGGAGCAAGGCCTACGTTGGGACTCTAAATTCTACGAGGCCGTAGCCATCCACCGACCGAGCTCCCTCCAAGACTTCCTCAACAGGGCCGCACACTATATACGGTTCGAAGAGACGCAGGCCGCCAACTCTGCCCGCGACACCCGGGATAAAGAAACCCCACGCGGGTCCCGAGACGAGGGGGCCTCGTCCCACCGGTGCAGCGGAGACCGACGGCGGGATGACCGTCCCCGAGAACCCTGCGAGCAGCGTGGCCCCGCTGGCCGTTTTACTGAATACACAACACTAGTCGCTCCCCGCGAGCATACTGGCCGAATGCGCCAATTCGGAGTTTGTCCAGGGAGGTGTCCATTTCTCGAAACCGACACCCACCAAAGCCAACATAGGAAAATTGAAATATTATCGCTTCTACCGAAGCCACGACCATGTGACGGAGGATTGCATCCACCTAAAAGATGCAATCAAAGATTTGATCAAAGACGGGCATCTGAAGAGGTACACTCGGGGAAGAGACCCCTCCTAACAAGAGGCTCCCGAGGCTAAGAAGGTCCTCCCCCCAGCAACGACTCCGGCCTGCAGGTAGCTCTCACCGTCGGCTGACCAGAAGACTGGTTCGCCCTTAGAGAGTTCAACCTCCCCATCAAACTTCAGCTACCCGAGGAGCCAGTACGCCCCACCAGTCAGTGGGAATACTTCCCGAGGGCAATGGTCATTTTCGGCGGGACCCCGAGAAAACTCTTAGTAGGATCATTTAAGCGAAATTTCGACGAGCTCATAAGCAACAACTCCAGCAAGATGAGCACGTTGGACAAGTTCCAAGGTAGATCCAATTCGATCACCTTCTACCTCGAAGAGCTCCCCGGGAGAGACCTCAACTCGAACATTCCCCTGCTGATCTGGACTCAAATGACCAACTTCGACGTCAAACGCATCTTGGTCGACGGAGGGAGCTCGGTGGATATCATGTACACTCACCTCTTCGCGACGCTTCAGCTCGATGAATCCAACTTGTCCCCCTACCTAGGCTCAGACCTCCAGGGCTTCAACGGGACAATAACAAGACCATGGGGTTACGTGGAGCTCAAGGTCACCTTCGGGTAAAAGGAAATGGCCAGGGAAATCAACGTCCGTTTTCTGGTCGTCGAATGCTCGTCCCTGTATAACTACATCCTGGGCAGGACAACGATGGTCGAACTTACCGCGGTACCATCGACCGTCCACCTAAAGATGAAATATTACACCAGACTAGGAGTCGTCGTCACCCTCAATGGGGATATTGAAGCTACTCGTCGGTGCTTCGATGTTGCAATGAAAGGCCTTAGTACAATCGGTCCCATAACCAAAGCAACTAAACCACCTCCCGTTCGGGAAGTCAAACCGAAAGATCACGTCGATGTCGTGGACCTCGACTGCCGTTTTACCGAAGAGTCTAACCACGAGGACGAAGCCAACAAAACCAACGGGCTGCCTTTCCACCCAACGCGCCCCATTCTAGACGAGGACTTCGAGCTCGTGACCCTCAGGGCAGTCGCAACAAGGACTGTGAAGATAGGGGCAGGGCTGCCTGACCTGGCGAGGAAGCAACTGAAGGCCTGCCTCCGTGAGAATGTCGATCTCTTTGCGTGGAGCACCGCAGAGATGCCCGGACTCGACCCTGAGGTTGGATGCCACCAGCTCTCTATCAACCCGGCCACTAGGGCCGTAATACAACATAGACGTAGGCAGTCCCCCGAAAAGTCGGCAGCGGCTAAATAAGCTGTAAAAGACATCCTAGAGGAAAATTTTATTTTGGAAGCCCGATATTCAACCTGGGTGTCCAACATTGTACTTGTTAAGAAAAATAATGGAAAATGGAGGATGTGCGTTTACTACACAGATCTCAACCGGGCATGTCCTAAGGACGCCTACCCCCTCCCTAACATCGACAGACTTGTCAACAACTCGGCAGGCTTCAAACTACTGTCCTTCATGGTCGCGTACTCGGGATACAACCAGATACCCATGGCCGAGGCCGACAAATAGAGCACGACTTTCATGACCGAGTCAGGAAATTACTACTACAACGTAATGCCCTTCGGCCTAAAAAACGCTGACGCCACCTACCAGCGGATGATGAACAAAGTCTTCCGAGGAGAGATTGGCGACATGCTCGAGGTCTACATGGACGACATGATCGTCAAGTCCTGCATGGAGGTCGACTACATGACACACCTCAGGAAAGTATTTGAGACAAACCCAGACAAGTGTCGGGCCTTCTCCGAGATTGCAAGATGCATTTCAATCCGGAGAAGTGCACCTTCGCGGTGCGTGCGGGGAAGTTCCTCGAGTTCTATCTGACCGAGCGAGGGATAGAGGCAAACCCAGACAAGTGTCGGGCCTTCTCCGAGATTGCAACTTCGAGCTCGAAGAAATTGATACAGTCCTTCAACGGGATGCTCGCATCACTCTTCCGCTTTGTTGCCAAATCCGCGCAACACGCCCTCCCTTTCTTCAAATTACTGAGAAAGGAAGCCGCTTTCGAGTGGACAGAGGAATACGAGCAGGCCCTCCTCCACCTCAAACGCATCATGTTGGAGCCGCCTGTGTTGACGAGGCCAGATGTCGGGGAAACCTTGTGCCTGTACCTGGCCGTGGCGAACGAAGCCGTCAGCGTTGTACTAATCCGAGAAACCCCCGAGGGGCAGAAACCGATCTACTTCACGAGCAAGGCCCTCCACAGCCCCGAAGTGAGGTACTAATAGATCGAGAAAGTCGTCTTAGCCCTCGTCAACGCGTCCAAACGACTCCGACAGTATTTCCTGGCCCACACCATCATAGTCAGAACCGAGCAGCCTATTAAACAACTGCTCGGCCGACCCGACATGGCGGGGCGCATGCTGAAATGGTCGCTGGAGCTTTCCGAGTTCGACATCATCTACAAAGGCAGAAAAGCCCTCAAGGCCCAAGTTCTGGACGAATTTGTCACCGAGATGACCCCGACACCAGAATCGACCCCGGGAACTCAGAAATGGACCATCTTTGTTAATGACGCCTCGAGCTCCTCAGGAAGTGGCGCAGGCATCATCCTCAAAAACAAGGTGTTGCACCCCAAATTTGTCCTACCTTTACATGGTTTCTAGTGCCACTTTATTTTGAATGAACAAAATGGCACAATTGGCAAGAGACCGTGTGTGAGGAGTTGTGGGTGTGAGAGATCGAGAGTTTGAATCCCACCTTCTTCACTTTTTGTTTTTCTTTTATTTTCATTCTAACGTTCTTTATTTGTTTTCTGCTAGGTTTTAGTCGGTCTCTGATTATTATTAATTAAATATTTCGTTATCATATTTGTAATTTGTTCCATGGATGTAATTTACGCGAGGCCATGGTCGCGGTTTATTTTATTTTGCATTTTTTGGGGATTTGTAATTTACGCGAGTGATCGTCGCGATGCTTTCTTTACTTTCCACACTTTATTTCTGCCATATAATATTTTGCCATGTTTTGCATGATTTAGCGTTATGTTCCTTCCGAAGGATTAGGTCTAGCCGTTTGACCGCCTAGTCAATAACCCTAATGTTTGACCATTTCAAAACCCTAATCGCCTAGGTGTCCTGCCGTGGACAAAAATACCCTTTACCCTAGCATTAGGTCAAAGAGCCGCCGTACTCTATTTTAGGGTTTCCCGCCGTGGAATATTTAATTTAACCCTAATTTCAATTAACAATTTCAACGTAGAAATAGGAGTTTCAAGACTCCACGTAGGCGCTTCCCTATGAACGCTTACTCCCCAATGAAACCTTGACCACAGTCAAGACGTTTCTAACCTCCCTTTCAAGGGGAACTACAATTACTCTGATTCCATTCCCGTCAGGATATGTAGGCACAAGATGCGACGTCTTGCCGAGTAAACTTAGGATTAACCCTTAGGTCTTTAGGTCACTCTATCCCTTAGCTCAATATATATTAAAACAGATAATAAAAAAAACAAAAAAAATATATAATAAACAAAAGGTTCCTGTAGAGTACTACAGAAGTTTAGGGTGCTAGTACCTTCCCTGAGCTTAACCAACCCCTTACCTAAATCTCTCCCCGCATTGTCTTTACGATGCAAAATTAGGTTTTCCTCTTTTGACCTTTTCCTTCGGATAAATCAAAGAGCGGTTGTGAACTAAAGATGCGATTCAAATTAATTAATAATTTGATATCATATTCTAACCGCAACAGAAAATGGCGACTTCACTGGGGACCCTCATAATTTTTAAGGGTTACCCCTATTTTGTTTATTGTATGATATTTTATTAATTATTTTTATATATCATTATACCTTGTGGGGATACCTGTTATTGTGAGATAAGTCCTAACCCGGACTTGAGTGACCTTATTATAGGAAGGTGAGATAATTCGACGAGGCTTGCCGGGAGTGAGTCCCGACCAAGTCAACTCGAGAATCACCGCTCAGTTGAGACCCTTTCGAAAATGGTTCGGTTGATCGAGTGCAGTCGTGAAAACTTTTACTATTTTCAATTGGAGTCTGTGATACTGGGGACCGTAGTACCTTAACATCACCTTGGCCTTATATAGGACGTAGTGCGGGAACTATGTGGGAGTAGTCCTACAATAGTTGCTACGCGATACTACACTCAAATGAGGTTCTCTTGAGAATATTATCGACCCCCGAGTCAGTCGGAAAGTTGATAATATCCAAAAGATGGATTGATGACTTTGGGCACCGCTTTAGAACCTTGTTCTGCAGGTACAATTAACCTATAGTACTTACCTTTTGGGAAGGGTAGACCTTAACTCCATTCGTTGTCCTCTAACCTAGGACCTTTGTGTGTGTATTTGTGCTTTGCATCCATAAAGCATCATATCATTTCCAGTTTCAAGGAATTCAACAGTCCTTTGCAAATTCAAAAAGGTTCTACATTTTAGAGTAAAAAAAAAAATTTCTTTCCAACTTTCCTAAAAGGGAATATTTGCAATCGACCGTTGAAATTCTTGGAACCATTACATGGAATTAGCATCACATTTTTGCATTGCATTTTCCCCCCAGTTTCTCATTCTCGGTTCTCTCGTCTTCCAGTGTACCTTTGAGTCGTCAAGTTGATTCCTCGACACAGATATCAGACCAGGGCTAACTATAGACATAAGATGTCAGAGCAAGAGACATACAATGCAGAGATCCGAATGGAAATCGATGAATTGAAGTCAAACATGACTAAGCTTATTGAAATGCTTCAAATACTGATTACCATAGGACAGCCAGCTCAGACTCCTCAACGCCCAGTTATCAGACAAAACTAGAAATGGAACAGAAGCCACTTTGATCCTATTCCCATGACTTACACCGAGCTATATCTTGACTTGGTTCGACGAGGACTGATCACCAAAAAGGCTTCGCCGCCTCCTCCTAATCCCCCTCCGGTTGGGTTCAGGACCGATCTCCATTGTGATTTTCATGAGGGTGCCCTAGGCCACGACTTGGAACATTGTTTTGCGCTGAAGGCTAGAGTGCGTGAATTGGTTAGAACCGGAATACTTAATTTTACAGACGGTCATCCGAATGTTCAGAAGGATCCCTTGCCAGTGCATCAGAAATGAAGTTTTATCACTAGGCCTTTTATTCCTTGTTGTTTGCATTTTCCTTATTTCATATTAGTTGTTTGCTTTCAAATTATGTTTGTACTTTTATATTAATGAAATGAGCATTGCGACTTTTGATTCAATTCATTTTGCCTATTATTTGCATCTTTATGCTTTATTTTTCAAATATTTACTTTTTGTCCAAATTTTTGATATGCTAAGATTGGAGGGAGGATGACGAAAATGTTATACCCATAATTGCTGTCAGTATGCTTTCAATCAGACCTTGTTGACGATGTAAGGCATTATCTCAACTCCCAAACACTAGAGAAATAAGGAAGTTAATCCCTTGTTACCCCCTTCGAGCCTAAGAAGTTGGAGTTCCTTTCTTTACAAAAAAAAACTCGCAATGTTAACCTGGGGATGGGTAGTTTTCAGTTAACTCGGTTATGTGTTCATGCAATATGCCTTTCATATAAAGGTCGCACTTGTAATTTTCCTTCACACACAACAAACAAGTGTCAAAGATTTTTTTTTAGCCAAAAAACCGATGATGGTTCACCGTAATCGTTAAACCAAGCAGTCATGTTTCAAAAAAAAATCAAACAAAAGAGCCCGCTAAGTCAAAACCTATGAAGGAGACTTAGGCAAAACTGGGGCATCCCGCTGGCTGTAAGCTTTAAAAGAAACAGTTCAGGCAAAATTTAGGGATAATACAAAGAGGAGTTCTAAATTCTTCATCTTGAAAATCTTCAATATCAAAATGACAAATATTATAAGGAAGTAGTGGCTGCCTTTTCATATGTCCTTGACTTTGGAACCATCATTGCTACCATCAGTGCAATTCTTAACTTATGGGAACCTGAATGCATAACACGAGTTAACTGAGCGTAGGGCTGGAGATCATCACGTAGAGTGGGTGGGTACAAATAAATTTTGAGCCTTTATCCTTTGTTTCTTAAACCGTGAACCAGGCCACGTTACAACCCTTAAAAGACCTAATTGAAGCAAGGTTATTTTGAAAGCATACTACAACAAGGTTGCGTAAGCTGACTCCAAAAGGTCTTTGTGAATCATTTATTTTGACAATACACCTTTGTTTTAAACTTTGAGCGTATTGAACCGTCGTGTTCTGACTGACGACTCATGTATTTTCCATTTTTAAAAAAAAAACAACTTCGACTTCAAAAGTCGCATGAACTTTGCATTACCATGTTTGTATGAATATTTTTGTTTGCAAAATGGCTTTCCTCTAAGGAATTTTCAAACAATGAGAAACTTGGTCAAGTGATCCTATCAGGGGCAAGTTCCGCTTACATCCTGTCTAAGAATTAGTTCAAGATTGGTTCTTGGCAAGATCTTCTCAGATTTGGTTTATCCAGAAAATTTTCAAGACTCATACTGGGGCAAACCTTCTGAGGATACAGTAAAACAGTCCTATTCACGAATCAGATAAGCTGAAGCAATTATCAGTTTGTCTAATCTAGGGCAGTGTATTGGAAAAATCCCCAAGCAGCTCTTCATCCTTCCTACAAGGACTATCAACTTGATACAGTTTAATAGAATGACAATGATGTATGGGTTGGGGAATCAGTCGTCCAGTTTTGTCATCTTACCAACAGAGTCGAGCCTTGTCATTGACATCTGCATTTGCATGTGATCATATATCATAGCATAATTCTTATACATGTGCATATCATGGGTGTTTTATCCCTATTTGCATTCTTCTCCCGAGGTCGTGTTTTACTCGCGTCTTACCTCGTGGACGAAGTCCAATTTACCTGGCATCATGGGTGTTTTATCCCCATTTGCATTCTTCTCCCGAGATCGTGTTTTACCTGCGTCTTACCTCGTGGACAAAGTCCGGTTTACTTGGCATCATGGGTGCTTTATCCCCATTCGCCTTCTTTCTCCCGAGGTCGTGTTTTACCCGCGTCTTACCTTGTGGACAAAGTTCAATTTACCTGGAATCATGGGTGTTTTATCCCCATTTGCATTCTTCTCCCGAGGTCGTGTTTTACTCACGTCTTACCTTATGGTCAAAGTCCAATTTACTTGGCACCTATCAACAATTCTGTGTTGTGTTTATCTGACGTTCTTCCAGATACGACATGTCTCCTATCCGATGTTTTTCCGGATACGTTGCTCTTTCTGACGTTTTTTCAGTTTTTAGTTCATGATCTGATGTTCTTCCAGACATGTCTTCAAACTTCTCTCGTACGTTTAGTGTTACCCTAAATGTTTCGGGTATACCTTCAAACACTTTGGCTTCATCTCATGCCCTCATAGATGTTGTCATGTTATGCAACCCAGCATTCATTCGATGTTCTTCCGAGTGTCGTGGGTGTGTTTCAAAGTTCATTCGATGTTCTTCCGATTGTCTTTGATATTAATCTCCGTTTCCCCGAGTTCATTCGATGTTCTTCCGAGTGTCTTGGTGGTGTTTCAGAGTTTATTCGACGTTCTTCCGAGTATCTATGTTGTGTTTCAAAGTTCATTCGATGTTCTTCCGAGTGTCTTTGACGTCTGTTTCTATCTTTCAGAGTTTATTCGATGTTCTTCCGAATATCCTCGTTATCTTTCAGAATTCTTTTGATGTTCTTCCGATTAGTTCTGATGTTTGTTTATCCCGGTATTTGTTTTCCGATGATTCCTGAAGATCCCGCTCGATCTCTTCGTTTAAAGGAACGTCCCGAAAACTCTAGCGCATGTCGTTTACCTGGTCCTACCGCTGTATGGATCCTATGTTACCTTGTCACTACCGCGAGTCTTCTTCCCCAGTGCATTTCCTCGTTGCGCCGTCCCCTGTGACGTAGTTTCGTCTGCATCCGTGCATTTGTTCATTTTCATCATACGCATCATATTAGATTCATGGTATTGTCAGCATTATAATTCGTGTTATTTTGTCCATATCATTGCATATCACTGCATCTAGGGGCCAAATTTTTGGTTATATGTATTTAAATCCCTTTCACCGCGATTTCTCGAGTCTCCGCTGCTCAAATCATCCGGTGAAGCTATTTAAATAGGGGCATCTGTTGCACCCCAAATTTGTCCTACCTTTACATGGTTTCTAGTGCTACTTTATTTTGAATGAACAAAATGGCACAATTGGCAAGAGACCGTGTGTGAGGAGTTGTGGGTGTGAGAGGTTGAGAGTTTGAATCTCACCTTCTTCACTTTTTGTTTTTCTTTTATTTTCATTCTAACTTTTCTATTTTCCTAAAAAAAAATAAAAAAATAGTTTTTTTATTATTTAATTATTATTTTCGTATTAAAAATATTAGAAAAGATTTTATTCTTTTAAGTTTGTTTTAGTTTGTTTTTTTTAGCTTTGACTAATTATTTAAGTTGGGCTTTAAAGTGGGCATTAGGTTAGAGTTAACCCTAATTTGTTACCTATATAAACATGAGTTGCATTTGAGAAAAAGGGGAGAGCACAAAAAAGAAAAAAACGGCGGTCGTTCTCACGACTTATCAGAAGAGGAAAGCGTCAGCAAATCCACCAAATGGCGCAAAACTACCGTGAACCGCTTCGAACCCCGAACGAGGTGAGCAGTTCTTTTTGTCAATAAAAAAGTTTTTCTGTTGTTTTCAGGTGGAACAAACCGAAGAAGAAGGAGAGAAATCGTTTTCGGCCATGCAAGAATGGAGCAAAGCTCAAAGGAGCTGCAACGACGCCGCCACCATGATGAAGAAGAAGATGGGGTTTCTAAAAACCTAAAGATTGAAATGCTTCAGCGTGAAGCCTACTTTTCCCCTTTTATTTTTTTTATATTTTATATTTTTCCCTTTTTATTTTTCTTATTATTATTATTATTATTATTATTATTATTATTATTATTATTATTATTATTATTATTATTATTATTATTATTATTATTATTATTATTATTATTATTATTATTATTATTCTGATTTTCTTTAAATTGTAATTATGTCATAATATATGGTTAGTTTAATTAAAAAATATTTGCTAGTTAAACTTTGTTTTAAAACTCTGTTCTTATAATAAAAAAAATTAAAACTAAAACTTCTTTTTTTTTAAAAAAATTTAAATTGAATCCTTTTAAAAAAAATTAAAACTAAAACATTTTTATTAAAAACCATTGTTTCAAAATTAAGATTAAATTTCTTTTTTTAGAAATTAAAAATAAAGTTTTTCAAAATTAATAAAATAATAAATTTCTCAATTGCATTTTCTTTCTTTCATTATTAATTGCTTTATTATTTGTCATTGATTTCCGCCTAACTTTTTTTCACTAACGTTCTCTATTTGTTTTCCGCTAGGTTTTAGTCGGTCTCCGATTATTATTAATTAAATATTTCGTTATCATATTTGTAATTTGTTCCATGGATGTAATTTACGCGAGGCCATGGTCGCGGTTTATTTTATTTTGCATTTTTTGGGGATTTGTAATTTACGCGAGTGATCGTCGCGACGCTTTCTTTACTTTCCGCACTTTATTTTTGCCATATAATATTTTTCCATGTTTTGCATGATTTAGCGTTATGTTCCTTCCGAAGGATTAGGTCTAGCCGTTTGACCGTCTAGTCAATAACCCTAATGTTTGACCATTTCAAAACCCTAATCGCCTAGGTGTCCCGCCGTGGACGAAAATACCCTTTACCCTAGCATTAGGTCAACGAGTCGCCGTACTCTGTTTTAGGATTTCCCGCCGTGGAATATTTAATTTAACCCTAATTTCAATTAACAATTTCAACGTAGAAATAGGAGTTTCAAGACTCCACGTAGGCACTTCCCTATGAACGCTTACTCCCCAATGAAACCTTGACCACAGTCAAGACGTTTCTAACCTCCCTTTCGAGGGGAACTACAATTACTCTGATTCCATTCCCGTCAGGATATGTAAGCACAAGATGCGACGTCTTGCCGAGTAAACTTAGGACTAACCCTTAGGTCTTTAGGTCACGCTATCCCTTAGCTCAATATATATTAAAGCAGATAATAAAATAAATAAAAAAAGCATATAATAAACAAAAGGTTCTTGTAGAGTACTACAAAAGTTTAGGGTGCTAGTACCTTCCCTGAGCTTAACCAACCCCTTACCTAGATCTCTCCCCGCATTGTCTTTACGATGCAAAATTAGGTTTTCCTCTTTTGACCTTTTCCTTCGGATAAATCAAAGAGCAGTTGTGAACTAAAGATGCGATTCAAATTAATTAATAATTTGATATCATATTCTAACCGCAACACAAGGACAACACTGTCGTAGAAGTCTCCCTGGCACTGGCCTTCTCGACGATGAAAAACCAGGCAGAATACAAAGCCTTCCTGGCTAGCCTCCGCCTAGCAGAAGATTTCGGAGCCAAGGAGATAAAAATCTTCACGGAATCCCAGCTGGTCACCTTGCAAGTACGAGGTGAATACCTGGTGAAAAACGACAACCTGGCCGAGTACCTGGCCCTCATAAAGGAACGAATGAAGGGTTTTAACTCCGCGGAGGTCTAGCACGTTCCTCGCGAGCATAACACATGGGCAGGCATCCTTTCAAAGCTGGCGAGCACCAAGAAGAAAGGAGGGCACAAATTAGTCATCCAAGAAGTCCTCGCACGACCAAGCATGGAGAGGGAAAAAGTGTCGCTCGACATCAACCCCATCGGGGACACCAATTATTGGATGACGCTCATACACGCCTACCTCAGCACGGGACGACTCCCCATCGATGGTAAAGAGGCCAGTGTGGTTAAACGACGATCCTGCTCGTATGTTCTGCTCGATAACAAACTATACCGGTGAGGCTTCTTGATCCCTCTCCTCTAATGCGTCGACAAGGTCCAAGTCGTGGCCTTCTTGGAAGAGGTTCACGAGGGCATCAACGCGCAACACCTCGGGGGGTGGTCCCTAGCAAGGAAGAGCCTGCGAGTAGGATACTACTGGCCGACGATGCAAGAGGACGCGAAAGAGCATGTCAAGAAGTACGACAAGTGCCAGCGGCACGGGAACATGACCTCGCGCCGCCTAACATGCTCAAATCCCTCTCATCCCAGTGGCCGTTCGTCTGGGGGGATGGATATCCTCGGCCCATTCACCCTAGGCTCGTATCAGAACAAGTACCTGGTAGTGGGCGTCGACTACTTCACCAAATGGATTGAGGCCGAAGCCCTCGCCAAAATCACGACACACAATATACTCCATTTCTACAAGAGAAACATCCTCGCCAGGTTCAGCGTCCCGCTCGTCATAGTCACCGACAACGGGATACAATTTACGGATAGAAACTTCCGAGACTTCGTCACCAAACTCGGGACCAAACACCATTTCACTTCGGTCGAACACCCACAAACAAATGGCTAGGCCGAGGCCGCGAACAGAGTGATCCTCCGAGGACTGAAGCGCAGACTCGGCGACGCCAAGAAAGGATGGGTCGAGGAACTCCACAGTGTGCTCTGGGCATACCGAACAACGCCTCACTCGACCATTGGGGAAACCCCATTCCGCCTTACGTATGGAACCGAGGCGGTAATCTCGGTGGAGATAAGAGAGCCGTCCCGAAGGACCGAGGCTCCCCCCGAGGAGGAAGCCAACGACGAGGCTCTGCGAGAGGAGCTCGACTTAGTTGAGGAGATCCGGTCAGGAGCAGCCCTCCGTGAGGTTGCGCTAAAGAAAAAAATCGCCCTTCGCCATGACAGCAAAATCCTAAAACGCGAGTTCCAGGTCAGCGACCTGATCCTGCGAAGAAACCAAAAGGACTCACACGAGGGAAAACTCGTCGCAAATTAGGAAGGCCCGTACCATATCCGGGACAAGACGGAGCACGGGGCCTACTACCTCGAAAAATTACACAGGGACCAGATAGCTCGACCATGGAACGCTGAAAAGCTAAAAAGATACTACAATTAAACACTGCCCATGAAAACTTCCCTCACGACCACGTGAACGCGGCGTGGTACGACCGCGTCTCCCCGAGATCAACGGAAAAGCAAGCCTCCGCCCTTTGTGTGTGTGCGGGCTGGATGCTCTGCTCAACAGTGACCCCTCGACCGAGAGTCGCCGCCGCAGTACCGAGCCCAGCAGAACCCTAGCTCGCGATGGGAAGTTCACGCTGCGAGGGCTGGTCCACGACCGCGGTCGACCCCCGTCACCGACCAGGTAACCACCCCAGTCAACCGGTCAAGTTCTCTACACTACCAGGCAACAATTGGCGAGCTACACTCCCATCTTAGCAAAATTTTCATTAAAAGCATACCAAACATGCAACCGCACATACAAAATAAAAAAGCTATCATGCAAGAATATACGAGCACACATAGATACTTGGAAAGTAAAACAAACAAACATCCATAACACGGGCACCAGCCCAGAAGTCAAAATATCCATTATAATAAACGGGCACACGTCCAGAAGTCAAAACAAAACATGGCACGCAGGCCAAAAAACTATCAGACACGCAGGCCGAATGAAAATAATAGGGGCACGCAGACCACCTTTCCTACTCTACGTCCTCCTCTTCATCATGGGCGTTATGGTCCTCATCATCGTCATCAGAGCCTCCAGCCGCAACAATCCGACCATCTTCAATCCAGTGAAAGGGCCTGATCCCGTCGGTCATCAGATCGGGATTGACGATCTGGAGCTGTTCGACAGCGTGCTTGAAGCCCACCTCGACGACCCCTAGACAATCCTCCTCGAGCTGACGAACCTTGGCCATGAGCCCTCTCCGCGTCGAGATCAATCGCTCCTCCTTAGAATCCTCTTCGGCTGGGGCGACCAGGTCTTCGAGTTCGACCATGCAGCCTTCGACCCTCTTCAGCTCTTCCTCCCGGTCCTTCAAGGCTTTCTCTAGCTCCTCGATGTGATGCCCCTGAAGCTTTCCCCATTGCTGGTACTCTCTTTGGTCGGCCTCAAGCTTGGCCCTGACCTCTTAGGACATTGCAAGCTCACCCTTAACAGCGGCTAGATCCTCCGAGGAACACCCCGCCTTGTTCAACACGAGAGCTGTCTCGAAGACCCTCACCATCACCGCCAGATCAGCAAACAACATCTTTTGTCGAGCCTCCTTGCTCACCGCCAAAATACTCCTCTCCTCGTCCGATGTCACCCCAGGCCTATTCCCCCCGAAAAGAAATTCGGTCGGAGGCAGCAAGGGGGCAGAGCAAACTCGCACTCCGGAGAAGCTTCAATAAGGTCGATTCGAGGCACCCCGTCTTCCCGCCGCCGTTTGGGGACCAGAGCTTGGACCAGGGACCCAGCCGCCTGCGAAGACGAGGTCTCCCCTGGAGAAGCAACAGTCAGATCCTTCTGAGCAGTAGGGGCCCGACCTTGAGCATGTCGGCTTCCCCTGTTCATCAGCTTCGTCACGCTCTCTTACACCAAACCCATCGAACCTGCAAAAGGGACACACAAGCAATAGTCAGAACCAAAAATGGCTAAGTAAAATGAAACAGCTCGGATAGGCCTAAACTACCTAGGAAACGGTGGGCCTCAGTCTCCGTCCGGCACTCGAGCAATGCCCGAACGTTGATCAACCGGGTCCTCGTCAGTACGTGCCCCTCGACATCACGAATGTATTCCTCGTTAGGGGACACGCACTTCCGAGGAGGAAGACGCCCGACAAAATCTACAAGCCGGCGGAACGCCAAGCTGTCCTCCTTGCCCAACCTGCCCGGCCTGAAGATAAAGTTGTCAGTTCCCGACCCGAAGTGCAGGTCCTGCCAGTCGAGAGGGAAGTTAGATTCATAGTTTTCCTGAGGATTCCCGTCAACCTCGATGATTTCCTTCCAAAAAATAGTAGCATACGCCTCCTCAGTGGCCGGCATAACCACAAACCAACGGTCTTTGAAACCCCAGACAAAATCGGTGTACGGCCGGAAGAGCCTGGTCGCCTATTTTATAGAAACCCAGTTGTGCCGGCCGGCCACCGTCTGTCGTTGCAAATGAAAGACATAGAAAAAAC
Source organism: Lathyrus sativus (assembly GCA_963859935.3). NCBI lineage: Eukaryota > Viridiplantae > Streptophyta > Magnoliopsida > Fabales > Fabaceae > Lathyrus > Lathyrus sativus. The sequence goes on along the minus strand of OZ012739.1, from coordinate 495,810,510 downwards.
AAAGGTATAATGGCCCTGAGCTCGAGATAGTCGCACACGATCTCGAACGCTTGGAGGAAGGCCGACGAATTCGGATGGAGCTGAGATGGCGCCAGCATGAGGTGGTCGAAGACTCCTTACTGAAAATCGGTGAAGGGAATTCGTATCCCCACCTCCTTGAAGGCGAATTCATACATGGAGAACCGGCCACCATCGTATCGTGAGCAAATACGGACGGCCTCCCGGGGCAAGCACGCACAAAACTGTCGGGGGCTCCTGACCACCCTCTCCTTAATTATAGCGAACACGTCTGAATCGTCATGGACGAACCTCAATGTATAATTTAGGGGCTCTTCCCCAACCCATTCTTCCAAGGGCCTCGCCTGCGGGTCCAACTCGACCTCCTCGCGATCCCTTTCGTCCTCGGACAAATACCACTCCACTCCTTCCTCGGCGTGGCCGACCATATTATACCTGAAAAGCAAAGGAACCCGGTGAATTCGACAGCTAAATCAAATCCACCCTTCCACCACAGTTCAAGTGAAAGGGCGTGGTCGCCCCTACCGACCACGAGGCAGGTCGGGGCAAGTTTCACCCGAGGAAGACCAGGGAATACGCCCCTGGCCTCAGCACACATCCGCTCATGCCCGAGGCCTTCATCCCACCTTCCTCGGGGCATTCAAAGTTCAACTCGTTTCTCCCCGGGGCACTCATCGCAAGGGCCGGTGACAAACGTTTCCTACCTAATTCTGAAGGATCCTCCGGCGTATTCGCCGGAAAAACCCATGGCGTTCCCAGCACCCCCAGCGGAGCCGCCGGAAACACCAAAAAACGCCAAGAAGGATGCAAGAACTTACGTGATTGAGATGCAGAAAGGTTGGCGCCGGGTAGAAAAATCTCAAGTGTCGAGCAGAAGCGATTAGAGCGTCGGGCAGAAAGTTGGAGATGTTGAGCAGCTATGGAAAGCGAATGAGCGAAAGGGCGAGCCAGGTCAATGAATATATACCCTTAGCACGGGATATGAAGCGTCGCTAGGCACTTAAAAGCCTAGCCCCTAGCCGTCACAAGAGGACACGTGGCGGCTTTCCATCTTCATGCGTCTCTCCAAGTTCTTCCTGCCCATCTGCTTACCACAATCACATCCTGCCCGATGGGACAACGTGCCCGTCACCGCCCTTGCGTCTTGCCCTACAGTCCAGCGCGCGCTCGACACCATCCTCCACTTAAGGCATAACCTGCCTGGTCACGACCAACGACTTGGGGGGCTACTGTTCTGGACTTGGCCGACGCTTAGCCCACTTCCTGGCAGGCCCAAGTCCCACTGCGGTTGGGCCTCATCTGAACCACTCCGACAGGCAGAAGACACGTCGGGCACAACCTTCCTCCTCGTTGGGCACACGCCAATAGCTGTCAGGGCAAGCCCCCCACGTCCGGTTAGGCAACCTCCTTTTCCCCGTGGACGGGCAGGACCCTCGCATCCGACCAGCAGGCCTTTGTCTGCTCAGAACTCATCGAGCCTTCCCCACACGTTCTCCACGTGTATCTCACGCAGGGACACGTCATAAAGTAACTACTCACATCCTGGAGATTCGGTCTTTTTCCTCCCGGATAGTGCGGAACAGTTACCCTAGGGCGAAGACCATGTCCTGGTCTTCACGATGCCACGTCAGCCCTAGCAGTTACTAACATTGGGCCTGGCAGCCCATCCCAGTGCTAGATAATCGTTGGCCTTGCACCGGGGGCTCACTATAAATACCCTCTTCACTAGAGGGTTGGGTAACTTAACCCTCTTACTCTCTCTCTGTCATTGCTTTCACTCTACTCGTTGCTTACTTTGGCATCGAAGTGTGTTTCAGGTACACCTCCCTCCTCTTCAACACTTAGGTGAGCAGCTCACAGATCGACGAAACTTTGATATCATTGATATCAATGATTGGTCAGGTACGATCAATCATTAATATCATCAATGAAACTTTTAAGTTTTCCGCTTCAATCAATAACAAAACGAAGATAATGAGCTTATTTATAGGATTGTCATTGACTATGGCAATGTTGAAGCAGGGTTTATGCATTCCATGATCCACTTTTCCATTTAACAGAAAACCTTATTTTGTTTGTCATTATGTTCAAGTATTCTCACTCAACTAAATCATGTGCCTTTTCAAAACCGACTTCAAACATAATAAATTCCTTTTTCAATTTATTGGCATAATCATCCACATCAATTATCACAAGTATACCATGCAAAATTTATGCTCCTTTCATAAAAGTTGATTGAGACTCGTCAATCACCTTGTCAATAATTAATTTTAACATCTTCGTTAAAACTTTATCCAAAACTTTATACGAACATCTAACTAAAGAGATTGTCAATCTTTGAAGACTAGCTAGTTTAGGAATTAATGTTATAAAGGTGCAAATATAACCTTTAACTAACTTCTCATTTGAATAAAAATCAAAACAAAACTTCAAAAATCTCCTTTAATTTCTAGCTAGATTTTTTTTGAAAATGCAAAATCAATTATGTCAGGACACGCTTTTAAAAGTATCATAATCACAAACAACTTAATTCACCTCGCCCTCTTAAAAAGGTCATATTTCGTTCTAGAACCATAAATGAGAAGCTTAAATGAAGGTGACGGTGGATCGCAACCTCTGATGAAATGGAATGGAGGGTACCTTTATGGTTACTCTCCAACGCTCAAGTCAATATACAAAGGAGAAGAGTGAAATGAAAATTGTATTCAAAATATGTTACCTTGATTTGACATTTGCTCTATATATAGAGGGAAGAAATAATGGACTAATTATTTACTCGCTGTTATCTGCGAATGACTGTTGGATGTGTTTTACGGTTGAGATCTCTTGGGATCATAGAAATAACCATCTACACTCATTAGGAAAATTTGTGATAGACTGAGACCTTTATTGGAATGCAGGCAGAGACGACACAGTAGAATTTGTTAGTATGGGGTCTTCTTGGTCGGCCTAGAACAGTTGCCCCAAAGTCCTTGTTGAAGCATGAGAAGGTGAGGGCTTTTTGTTATGACTTCAGATGATGACCATATCCTAATTATTTGAGGTAGACGAGTGAAAATCGTATCAATTTTTTAGGAAACATGCATTAAATGCGCCATAATCCAAATGTATTTTTGTAGGTATCATCAATACGGTTCTTGGGAACTTAAGTTCTTAAGTATTGCGTATGATAGATTTAAACGTGTTTGATGAAGTATTTGTTCCTTCTATAACGCAGTTTCTTTCCGAGGATAAGTATTTTCTTTCCCTTTTATCCGAGTCTTCTCTTTAGCTTGGTAGTTTCATTAGCTTTTTATAACTGCAAAGTTAGTGCATTATGACCAAGAAATCACATAAAAGAAATAGTATGTCTCAAAAGTATACTCCATTTTATTGGATGTATTATGTTTACTCTTCCACTGCTTTTGTTTTCGCCAAACCATATGGTTTTTATGGTGTTTCTACAGAGGTAAGCTTGTCCTCTAATTAGGGAATTGAGATCTCTTATGAAGACAAAATGGTATGTGATAAGTATGACACTTTTGTCATTCATTTTTACGAATGTGCATTATCCATCATTGGTCTTTGTCTTCCTTTTACTACTTTTGAGATAGAGTTACTAAATCACCTGGTCACGACTCCTTCGCAGCTCCATCATTCATGTTGGGAATACATGAGATTCTACCTATGTTGATATGAGCTTGTGATGGGAAAACCTTGTGTATTTCTCTTTCTTCACCTCTTATGATGTCTCTGAGATCTTGTGTCTTCCACCAAGGGTAGAAGATTACTCAACTTCAAGTCGATCCTTCATGGTTTTGAACCTTTTTCATGAACTCTCGTCTTTTTTTATACCAAATTTTCCTAGTAACCCCTGTCAACTCAGGGGTACATGCGACCATTTTCAATGTTGGTAGTAGAGTAGAGGTTTGATGTATCAAAATGTTCCCCAAGTATTTGACCGATGGTTACTTATTGATGGGAAATGACTTTTTCACATCTAACGAGCAGGAACTTTTCGAGGAGATTCAATATAAAAAAGGTCGGATGGTGAAGTTCATCGATAATATGTGATATGTACGGGGAGTTACCCCAGTGGTGGGATTTGATAAGAAATGTTTAAAACATCTCGTTGACATCTTCTTGTTGTTCAAAGCTTATTTTTGGGAAGAGAGAAGAAATGTTTTTGGTAAATTTTGAACTTTTTAAGTTTTATGCCACTGTTATCTTAGACATTTTTTATGTAAATATTTTTTTATTCATTTTATGCATAGAAAATGTGTAATGAAAAATAGTTCCAGGTCCTGAAGAAGGGGAGTAAGGTCATCCAGAAACAGCACCACTATAGAAAATTTGTCGGCTTTACTGAGTGCCCCGAGTCAGATTTCTCGCTCCTTATTGACGGGGTCTGGATACCATTCTGCCAAACATTGTCAAATTCCTTCTCTAGACTAGGACTATGCCTACCTGGTTAAATTTTCTAGACCCGTTATAGAGGAAGAAATGGGTAATCATGCCAATTATGCCCAGCGTGATTCAGTAGTTTTGACCCTTGGCGCAACTGGTCACTATGAGGCTTTTTGGTTTGACTGGCTTTAAAAAGCAACAGATGGAGGATAGCATCAATGACCTGAGGCTTCAACCTAACAAATACCTACGTGAAGCAAATAAAGCTTATACCTCCCATTTTGAGGTGAAGGGTGCCTTGCTTCCCTTGAAGCTTATTGGCTCTCTATCTCACCAGGTGGCTCAGTTGGTCAAGACTGCAGGGGTTGCTCATAAGAAGTTAGAATGGTTCTGCTCTCAGAACACTTTGTTATCTCAGCAGTTGATTAACTATACGAGTTTGATCCTTGAGGCAGTCTCGCAGTCATTTGAAAATGCTTCAGATAAAGTAGAGTATTTTCACCATCCTTTGACACTTCCAGGGAGAAAATTTAGCCATATCAAATTGTCATTGATGATAATGTTATGTCTCTATGAAATTAGACTTGTCGAAGTGCCAAAGCCTCTCCTTTATATATTTTTTTGTGGTACTTGTTTGTTGGTACCTTGCAATAAGAAATATGTGTAGAATGCTTCTTATATTGAATGGAATGCCTTTATTACTTGTTTGAGGTGCTTTTGTATTATCTTGAGTGCATGGATTTGGATTTTATCTTTTTAGGAATGTACAAGGTCTTCCCTCAAAGTTAATTGGTCGTCACTGTGACAATGAAATAAAGGATGTGAATTTATTGCTTTTGGCATCTATTTCGAGGTGTTTGGTGTGATTGTAGATGCATAGCTCCGAATCCTTGTGACCTTGCAAGGTCTCCTCCGAAGTTTATTGGATGTCACTAGGGCCGTTCATGGCCAAAGGTCATTTCCCCTTCCCCTCGTCAGATGGAAACTCGGTCAGAGGTAAACAAGTGGTCAACCCACCACAACATTTGGAATCACCAACTATCAGATGAGGGCGAGTCATGATTGCATGTGGGGAATTGATTGCTTTATTCATACGTAAAAAGTGTCTCCTACAACATTTATGACTTTATATGGGGAATTGATTACTTTAGCCAGACGTATAAAGCGTCTATGAGAACACTCTTGACTTTATATGATAAATTGATTGCTTTAGTCAGACGTACAAAGCATCTTTGATAGCACCCATAATTTATGTGGGGAATTAATTGCTTTATACATACGAATAAAGTGTCTCCGACAACACCCTTGACATTATATAGGGAATTGATTGCTTTAGATAAACTTACAAAGCGTCTCCAACAATATGTCTAACTTTATGTGGAGAATTGATTGCTTTAGCCGGACGTACAAAACATCTCTGATAACAACCCTGACTTTATGTATGATGGGCATCAGTATCTTTGGTCGTTGTTATACCCCAAATTTTACCCTTAGATTCCTTGACCCTCTACATATCATCTTAGGACAATCATCCATGCATAGGTAATAGTTTTATTAGTTTATGTTTGTTTTGTGAAGATAGGTTACTGAAAAAGATTCAGAGGTCATGAAGGCGTTGTTTGTGCTCTTAGTCCCCTACAAGTTTTGTTGAATCCCTGTAGAGATAAAGGAAGGATATGCCCTCATTATTATGGTCCCTTAGTCAATGCAAGGTCATTTTCCTCAAGATTTCCTCAAGGGTTTCCCACAAGGAGGATTAAGTTCTCTTGTCCGTTGTTGTGAAGTGTAGTTACTTAGGGCATGCAGTATGGCGTGAGGTTGACAAGTCTGTGTACATTGCTTCCAAAAAAAGGGACGTACCTTCATTGTGAAGATTAATACTTCATTAGATTTGACCATGTTAGCTTCTGGGGTTTATAGTTAAATTAAAGATTAAGTTGAGTTTTGTTCATATCTAGGAGGATGAGTTATTACAGAAGGAATTAGAAATTTCTTGTTGATATTGTGAGGTCGCGAGTTTGAATAAGGATCTTGAATCAAGTTTCTCCTATAAAATCCCAAAGTGACGTTAAAGATTTGTAGGTTCATTGTTGATGCCATTATGAGTTCCAATATGAAGTTCATGCCTGAAACGCTAAATTTCAAAGATTAATTCCAAATTCAAACCAGATGATCAAGATTTCAAACTTTATCGATTCAAGACATATACAAGATTAATGTCAAATCATTTTCTTTCCATAAATTCAATTTTTTCATATGGTTAAATCCCAAAAATTCAAGTTACCATGAGAATTCAAGACCTTGAAGATTTGAAATACAAGTTACAAAATTCATACTTCTCATAAGGTTTAGGTTGAAAAAGACAAAACTCAAAATTGAAATTATCATGAAGTTCAAGTTTTAATAAAGATTTGGATTTTAAGAATGGCATACAAATGCGTTTCAGTTGACATGGTCCCCCCGTGTCAGCACACCTGGAGCGAAGAAAGTTTCCGTGCAGTGTAACAGGGAGCCAACATGGCCGCCCGTGTCAGCTGACTTGGCCCGTGTTGGCTGAAACGCTTCATCTTCTAATTTTCTTAGATTTTGGGCATTTGTGACCCATGAGAGTATTTTGGGTATTTTCCTATTAATGGGTTGGACCTGAGACTATTTAAGACGTGTTTTGAGAAGGAAAAAGGACCTTTGGACAAAAAAAGAATTTCACGATCAAGATTGTAACGATCAAGGATTAGGGAAACTGAAGGTTTTCATGAGCGGAAGCAATTGAAGATCAAGGCAACCCTATGATCTTGTAATGTTCAATCTAATTATTGAATTTACTTTAAATATTATGAGTAGCTAAACCCCCCAATGCTAGGGGGTATGCCTGAATTGACTCTGTAATAACCTTGTTTTCTTTGAATTTGTGATTTCACTGCTTTCTCATGATTGTTGTTATCGTATAATGTTCTTAAGGCTTTTCTTATCTGACAAATAAGGATTCAATTTACGGTTAACCTTAGGTTTGGAAAACGATTGTTAACGCTTTTATACGATAATACTATAGTAGATATTGCCTAGAAATGGGGATACGCTATAGTAACCATAATGTTTTAGATAAAATTAATTGCTTAGTATTGTTCCTATACTGCCAAGGAATTGGGGTATAAGGAGAATACCAAAGGGTTTTCTGGCTAAGGAATTAGAGTCAACCAATCTTTAAAACCGGTAATGATTGAATTGAGCGGTGATTTTTGAAAATAAGAATTAAGGTTGTTATAAGGCTTTTCATACACCCTACCCTAGCATGCTCCTCATATCTGCCCAAAACCTATTTCATTACTTTTGCCTTCAGTCTTTTACTTTTACATATTAAACAAACCAAAACCCCATTGACCTTTTGTTCAATTGCATTATTATAGAAATTGTATTCTTACAAAGTCCTCGAGATCGATATTCGGGGAGTTTGTCCCTTATTACTATATCGGTCAAAATAGTACACTTGCTATTTTACCGATCAATTTTTTGATGTCGTTGTCGGGGACTGCCAGAATATCAATTCAATTTTAATTCAATTGAAATTTTGTTTCTCTGCGACCAAAATTTAATTTTTTTCAGTTTTTGTTTGTTTTTCTTTAGTTTTATTGTTACTATTGTTTTTGCTACTAATCTGCGTCTAACATTTTCATGCAAGGAGATTCCTCAGTGCATTTTTCTTTGGACGCAGAAATTGAAAGAACTTTACACGAAAGACGTAGACAAGCTAGACTAGTAGCTTCAGAAGTCGAACCTTCAGCGCTAGCACTAGAAGACGAAAGAGTCTCTGTTTATTCAAAACATTCCGATTCAGGTTCAGAATCAGGTAGAGATACTATAATTATGGCGGGACTCCCACCAGCGGAGAGACTCCTTGGCGATTACGGTGGAGCTAATACACCAACTGGTAGGTTAAAAATTATAAACCAACTAGTGAATGTACCCAATTTCCAATTGCATCCGAGCACAACCATTCAACTTGAGAGGAGACCTTTCACCAGAAAGGTTAATGAAGATGCCAACAAACATCTAGAAAGATTTCTGACAATGAGCACTACTCTCAAGATTGAGGGGCACATGGATGAAGCAAAAAAGGCTACGAATGTTTTCGTTCACCCTCTCTGAAGATGTTGAAGAGTGGTTTTACTCGTTATCAACCGAGAGTATTACTACGTGGGAAGAAATGGAGAGAGCCTTTCTGAATGAATGCTTTCCTGCCTCTGTTTATATTAGTAAGCGATATGATAATATGAATTTTAAACAGAGGGAGGGAGAATCACTAGGAGATTCTTATAAAAGGTTCAAACGGTTATTGGTTATATGTCCTACTCACAACTTGGATCAAACTGAACAGGTGCAAATGTTTGTGAATGGTTTGAAAACGAAGATGAAGCAACTGATTGATACAGCAGCCGGTGGCTCATCTGACTTTACAATAGCCAATGGTATCAAAAAATTATTGAAGCTATTGCTGCAAATGAGCATATGAAGCAACTGATTGATACAGCAGCCGATGGCTCATCTAACTTTACAATAGCCAATGGTATCAAAAAAATTATTGAAGCCATTGCTGCAAATGAGCATATGAAGCTATATGACCGGAGTGTGAGTAAGCCGGAAGAAACCGTTGACTTAAGGGAATGAATGTGAGTATTGAAACTGTAGCTCAAGTTCAACCTGTCCAAGTTGTGAGTTGTGAGGTTTGTAATGGACCCTATTCTACTGCCCATTGTCTTGATATTGCTAAACAAATTAAAGAGATAAAGTATTTGAGGCAGAACAACCCATACTCTCAGACTTATAATCCAGGGTGGAAGAATCATCCTAACTTTTCCTGGAAAGATCAGGGTCAATCTCAATATCTGCAGCAGCAACAAACTCTTCAGAAAGCAGAATGGAAGATAGCTATTAAAAAAATGGCAGCTCAAAATGTTCAATTCCAAAAAGAGACCCATAATGTTCAAAGGAATAACACAGCTTCTATCAAAAATCTTAAGGCTCAAATGGGGCAGATAGCTCAACACATCTCCACACACGCTCAAGGAACCTTTCTGAGCGCGACAGTTCCAAATCCAAAAAATTAAGAGAATATTAATGTTGTCACAACAAAAAACCAGAGAATGGCGGAAGAAGAGGGAGAACAGGAAACAAATGAGTATGGGTGTATAGAGGTAGAACTTGAGGTAAGAGAAAAAGTGAAAGAACTAGAAGAAGCTATACCATCTGAAAAATCAACTGAAGAGAAAAAGAAAGAGGAGGTTAAACCGAAAATCAAGCTAGCTTACCCTCAGAGAGTTACGAAGAAGGATCAAAAAGAGAAAGACTTTGGAAAATTCAGCGCAATGTTCAACAAATTGGAAATCAATGTGCCGTTCTTTGAAGCATTCGAGCAAATGCCTTTGTACAAGAAATTCATGAAAGAGGTAATAGGTAAAAAGAGACCAATGGGTGAGGAGCCGAAAATCACAACTGAGCAATGTAAGGAAATATTACAAGAAATGAGAATCCCCATCAAGCGGAAAGATCCTGGACCAGTAGTAATCCTTATACTATAAAAGATAGAACTTTTAAGAAAGTCCTTATTGATTCAGGTGCTAGTGTGAGTCTGATGCCTCTATCTATCTTCAAAAAGCTGGGTATTGGAAAAGTGAGCGATACGGGAACAAGCTTGAAGTTTGCCGACCACACAACTAAGAGGTCATATGGGCTAGTAGAGGATGTACTGGTGACGATCGATAACTTGACCTTCCCAGTTGATTTTGAGATCATTGATATTCCAGAAGATGAAGAGACTTTAATCATACTTGGCCGACCGTTCTTGCTTACTATTCGGTGCAATATTGATATCGAAATATGTACGCTCACTTTAAAATCTTTTGATGAGGAAATAAATTTAAAAGCATTGGAGATTAAGAAGAGAGGTAAAGAGGAAGATGTTAAACCTTCAGTTGGAATGATCAAAACAACGAAAAAAGAAAAATGATCAAAACCACTTCAAGTTACTCTTATCTCTGAACCTGACCGACATTCTATTGCGGAAAAGTCAAGTAATAGAGTTTGGAAGCTAAAGTACCCCCCATAACAATGGGGAGTCAACCGTCGAGCCATGCGACGTTAAATGAAGCGCTGCGTGGGAGGCAACCCACAAATTTTAAGAATTTATGTTTTTCTTTTTGTTGTTATTTTAATTTTTGCATGAATAAACGAGAATTTACAAGGGAAAATGCGAAATCAGCAAAGAGGTGCTGCATTACCCGTCGACCCCTCTGTGAGGATCTTTATGAGTACATCTCTTCCTCTCTTGTTCTTAAACATTGAGGACACAGTTTAGTTCAAGTTTGGGGGAGGTTTTACTGTTTTGAAGTTTCAATTTAAATACCTTTTTAATTGCGTTAGGTAAAAATCACTTCGAATTCTCCCCATATGAAGACCGTAAATTTTTTGCTTGTGAATGCTATGTTGTGTGAGATAGTCAAGAAATTATTTAGAGTTTGAGGGAAGAGGAGTCAGAACTAGGGAATTTGGGAAAGTTTGGAAATTGAGGTATAATTTGAACACCCTAGGTTTCCCGGAGTAAAGAAACGAGTCCAATGTGTAGATTTGTGCCATCGTACTTGGATTTGAGAAGTATTCCCCGATTAGTTCATAATGATAGTTCGACATGATTAAAAAAGAATTGCATGTTTAAATATTGATTGTGAGAATGACTCGCGGCACCAAAAAAAAAAGAGATGAATAATGACGGTAAAGACAACTAGTCCTTCTAAGTTGGGTAACCCTCACCCGGTTACTTAACCTAACGGCGGTTGAATCTCTAATAGTCGTCCAAAAAGTGGACTAATAAATGCTAATGAGCGAGAGAGAAAAAAGGTACCACGAAAAAAGTCTCGATCAAAATTTTTTACATGTGAAGGAAAGCAATCAAAAGTGCCTTAATCTGATTGTCCGAATGAAAGGGGTAGAAAATCGAATAAAAGACTTAAGCCTAAAGCATAGTTAGAGAGGTGGCCAAAAGGGATATTTAGGTTCGTGGTTTTACCACGGTGTGTGTTTGTGTAATACCTTCGTTAATAGACGATTACCAAGAGAACTAGTTTTAGCCGATCGGAACAAAGACTCATGTATGAGTACCGGCACACCTTACATTCATAAGTCTTTCATTTGATATGCTGATTGATCTGAAAATTATTTATCCAAGATGGTTGCTTGAGGTCAAGCAATGGTTTAATTTTGGGGGAGTTTGATCAGTGGTTTTTATATGTTATTTTACCATTAGTTTTAGTTAATCATTTGATATGTCTAGTCGCATTTTATTCGTTTATATTTCATTTTACGCGTCGGTTTGGTATTTTCATTGTTTCTAGGTTCATGTAAGCAATAGATAAGAATCATAGCAAAAGTTGGGTAAAACAACGAGAAGTCAGAAGAGTTTTGAAGTGGACCAGGAGCCTGACACGACCGCCCGTCTCACCTGACACGGTCCGTGTCAGGAAGTGCTCAGAAATGGAAAAATATATGGAAACCAGGGAGCTGACACGACCCATGTCAGCACACCTGGAATAGAAAAAGTTTTTGTGCAGTGTAACAGGGAGCCAACATGACCGCCCGTGTAAGCTGCACGACCCGTGTTGGCTGAAACGCTTCATCTTCTAATTTTCTTAGATTTTGGGCATTTGTGACCCATGAGGGTATTTTGGGTATTTTCCTATTGATGGGTTGGACCTGAGACTATTTAAGACGTGTTTTGAGAAGTAAAAAAGGACCTTTGGACAAAAAAATAATTTCACGATTGTCGCGGTGAAATTTGGATACCAAACTATTGATTAGTTTGAATCTTTTAATTCGCAACCGAACTTTGATTTGTCCAAAGGAAGGGATAAAGATCGAAATTCCCACAATGCAATGCAAATGCAAGCTAGAGATTTTTAGGTTCGGGGGTTGGTTAAACTTAGGGAAGGTGCTAGCATCCTAAGTTTCTGTAGTACTCTACAAGAACCTCTTCTTTTATATTGTTTATTGCTAAGTGTTTATCTGCTTAAAGGTTGAAAGACCTAGGGGTTTATATCTAAGTATACTCGATAAGATATCGCATCTTATGCCTACATATCCTTACGGGAGTGGAATCAGAGTACTTGTAGTTCCCCTAAAGGGTTAGAGGAGTTCTTTGACTGTGGTCAAAGTTCCTACGGGTTTAGGGTAGTTGGTTGATTGATTTTAGGAGAAGGGGTGCATTGTCATTTTAAGGGAGATTTAACCGCCACAAATTGTAGGAAAAAAGTCTTTGCATCGTCTTAAGAAAAGGACTTACGTACTCGGATAGGGATCAACGAGGTACACCTTTATCTCTCTTAAGGAAAAGTTCCTACGGTATTGACTGTAATTGATGTGGGGTGGAGATTCTATCTCGCTTAAGATGATTTGGCATCTTTCTCTAATGTGTTTGAATATTGTATTGATTTGAGTTGTTTTGTTTTTGTCTATGTTGTAAGATAAAGGTCCTTCCTATGGGGTAGGTCCTAAACTTTAAGAAGATCGACTTGAATGGGATCAAGGATCTTGTGGGGAGAATGATGCAAATGTGAATGCACTACACACAAGTGTTGACTTATGTGTAGGTTTTTCCTTTGGATAGAATGCAGTGCGAGAATGTAAATTGATAATGTAAATTGCAATAAATAAATTGCGGAAATATAAACCATACACAAACGCATGAAAGCGCTGGAGTGTGTGTGAGTGAATTGTGTATGTGAATGTGCGGGAGCGTGCACGGCTGAATTGAGTTTTACGATGTGAGTTGGTTTTAATTTGAGAAAATGATTGGATTGGTTTTAGGAGGGTTGATTTATTTAGGCGAGGAGATTGATTTATGAGAAAATGTTATTTTGATGAGATTTGGTTTTAAGCGAGCGTTGAATAATTCTTGAGAGGTTGATTTAAAAGGTTGAATATTAGTGAGATTGATTTTAAAAGAGTTGGATTTAGTTATATTAGTTTTAAATAAGAGGTTTTAATAAGTGGTTTTATTTTATTATCTTATCTTAAAAAGCTTAAATATGAAATGATTTATTTTAGTAAAAGTTGTTTGTTATTATTATTAAATAAATTACAAAAGGTCATGTTTTTTTTATAAAAAGGTCTAATTACAGGCGTTGGATTAATTAGTTAATTAATAGGATAAATAAAGAAATGAAATGCTTATTTAAATTAGTAAAAAGGTTATTTAGATAGAAATTGTGAGATAAGCAGAATATTAATTAGGTTGTTAGAAATAAATTGTTAAGCTATTATACTATTAGTTAAAAGGACATGGCTAGTTAAATAAAACAAATCAAATAATTAGAATAAAATAAAATGTTAATTTAGTTATTAGAGGTTGGTGAAAAAACAAATATTAATTTAGTATTTGAAAAAGATTGTGTCTCTCTTTTTTTTTATAGAGTAATTAAAGGTTGTGCTTAATTAAAATGTTAATATTTTAACTTGATTAGAAAAAGATTAAATATATTAATTAGGTCAGTTGATTAAATAAAATAAATGATTAGTTAATTAATTGTTGATTAAGGGTGGTTTAGTGGTTAATTAGAGGGTGATTACGGATTGAATTAGTGGGTGTGTGGTATGGTGTATCTGTGCATACAATCACAACAAAATAAACAGAAATTAAAAGAAAAAACCCTAATCCCTGATTTACCCCAAATCCCAAAACCGGAAAGCCCTCTCCTCTCTCGATTCGTCGCTCTCGATCTCCCCTAGGTTCACCTTCGTCACCTCTCTTCTCCTTCATCTCTTTCGCCATTCATTCAACCTGAAACACAACACAAAAAGATCAACAGATTCAAAAGTCTTGACGAGAATGGAGTTTTACCGACGATTAGCGGCGGCGATGGATGACGAAGATGGATGTTCCGTCGATGAGGCTCGTAGCGGCGCACGGGGATTTCGTCAACAGGATAAGTGTTTCCTTTCCGTTTCTCGAACTTTCTGAGTTTTATTCTTTGGTAGCTCTAGGTTTTCGTCCCCTCTTTTTTTCTCGATCCAAATCCCACTTTTTATACACGATTGTTGACTTTGGATCTTTTAAAACCTTGATTGGGTCTTTGATTGCTGATTGTGGACCTTCCATTCTTGCTTAGTTAAGATTTGAAAAGTTTCCTTTCTTGTTTTGATGGTAATGATGCTTGTTTAATGAAAATCTCGATCTGGTGATATCCTATATCGATCTGGTTAATGTCTTGATTTGCTAGCTGTTGGGATTGGATCTTTTCGCAAAAAGAATATTCTTTACTTGGTTACTAACTCTGGGTTGCCATTCTAGCAGGTGTGGATAGCGAGACATTTTTTAGGCCCAGAGTCATTAGCAGCCCAGAGTGTTCGCAGGCGGACACAAAGTTGCGAACCTGATGACGACTTGATGGTAAGCTTCGATTCCTTGGTACTGGAGAATCGATATCTTGTGTTTGAATTGCCTCTAATAGTCAATGGATTGCTGTTGTTGTAGATGATTGAACAGGATTGTTGGTAAGTCTGATTTCCTGCTCCGAAACCGATCCTTTGATAAGCAAATGCGTATAGCCAAACTTGTTTTGATATCATTCCTGTTTATTTTGTGTCTTGCTACGGAGTTACCCTGCTATGAACTCCAAGACCCGGGCCTTTGCTCACCTATTTTATGTTTGTAGCAACTTGATAACTATTTCTCTGTTTCATTTCATATGCCTATGGTGATGAGAGTGCTTGGATGGCTGGATAACGGGAGCTGCTGCGAATTGTTCAAACGCGAAGCTTGAGGCCTGGGCTTCGAATATTTACCTCCCAAAAAGTTCTTGAGCATTCTTCGACGTCCCGCAGCCATTGATTGAGGAGCCTTCTCAATTAGGAGGTAAAAATGTAACAACTTCTGTCTGGTTTTATAACGTAAATCAATCTCTGTTAAAACCCCTGAGTGGTTATGCCAGGGTACCCCAAAATGCGTTTTCCCACACCTGTGTACATTAACTTTCATCAGATTTGCAGGTATTGTTGTTGTGCCTATGATGATGGTTGAGGTCAACACCAGCGGTGAAGGGTAACTTGTTCAACTTGGTAACACTGAAGCAACACCTTTACTCCCACAAGACAAGATATTTTGAATGTAATAGACGGGTCTGATTGCAGAAGTTGTTTGAGAAGAGGATGCAACTGGAGGAGTGGCACTGATAGCACCTGCTAGAAACTCTGAGAAAGTTTTTTCGGTATTGGCTCTGTTTCTTTTTAGATACCATGACAACATTTGATGGTGATGAAGTCTATAACGTCATACCCTTAAACATCCTTGACTCATTGTATAGGTTTATCTCATAGGACTTTCAATGTCTCTGTCTGGTGGCTCCTAACTCGAATGCCTTGAATGATGTTATTGTGACTATCTCTTGGATTATGATGCGAACTTTGGCGTGATGTAGATTCATTTGAGCCACTCCTTACGTTGTGACATTTGATCCTCTGTGTTGTGAAAACAGGTTGCGAAGGCATGTCTGAGTCGTGCCGGCAGAAGTCTGAAGCTTGTTGGCGACTATCAAGCGCGCTTGCTTCAGAAATGATGATGGTAAGTTGTTCGAAACACCTTTAAATTCCTCAGTTACTTTCCTCTCTTTTTTTTTTGACGTTGATGTATCCCATTTTATTGTTTTCGTAGGATAGGTACTGTTGTTTGCTGTTTCGATGAGAGTTCACTTCCGCAACGAAGACAACATTCTCTGCTGATACTAAGGTTGCCTTCAACCTGAGCTGTTCTTTTACCAACTGGAGGTCTCTTGCCTTTATCATGCTGGTTCTCATATGGTTGTCTTAAGTCTGAATCTGCACATGTTTTTTTTTTTGGGCCTAACCAAAATTTAATCAGTGTTGAACTTTGATGCAGGCTTTTTCTGATTCGCCTGAGCAGGTCATAACTTGCAGCAGTATTGCTGGTGTTGAGGTCATGGTATCAGCAGTGGAAGACACATGATGCTGCTAAAGCGTGGAGCACTCTAGTGAGGAGACATTTGGCGAGCTTCTTCATGTTCACTCTTATTTTTACGATGCTTTGCAGCCTGGATTGATGGCATGCTTGAGCTTTAGCAATGGAGATTCTTAGTTTAGTAACAGTTGGGCCTTGGATTGGCTTTGTGTACGTCCAGTCTTGGATAGGAGTTTGTAACTGGCCTTTAGTTTAATAAGTAAACAACACTGCCAATTTCATTTCCCACGTTAATCTTATTTGTAGTTCATGGACATCTTGTACTTAATAAGATTTGAAGTGTATTGTACATAAATCATCACTTAGTTATGCTTCCGTTTTGCAATGATTGAAAGATATCTTTTGTCCAAACAACCATACATGGAAAATGGTAGCTAGAAAATAATGACCAAAAAGTTGGGCTCCAAAAGTGGAATTAACTTGGCCCTTCAACTTTAATGAGCTTTTGAATATTTGCAAAGGCATAAAGCTTACGGACTTTGTAACTCGGTCTTAAAACTTTTGAGTCTTTGAATCACGAAGGCTTGTTTTCTTAAATTCTTTCATTGAATTTGAAACTTCAAAAAAAAAAAAATTGTGCAAGTCAGCCTCAAAACTAGTGATTGATATAACACGTCCTTATTTTAGCAATCCTTCGACATCGTTTGAATGAACCGCTAGTACACTCCAATGCGAATGCCCAACACTATCCAGAACCAGTGGAAACCAAACGCGAGTAGATCAATGGACATGGGAAGGTAGAGTTATTTATGTGGTTTAAATCTTTTCTTGTAGTCATAACGGTATCTCCTTTAGAATTGAGCCTTACAATGACTGGTGCCCTTTGAATCTTTGAATTGAATCTAATAGACTTGTCCAAATGCACAATCCTCTTAAACTAAGCTCGAATTCTGGAATGGTGAACTTTGAACTCGAATGTATTAGTCACGCCCCTGTGATACTTGGCTGTAAGAATCTATACCTTGACATTACTGCTCCTGCACAAGCTGGTTAGCTGTGAAATATAAACATTAAATTAGGGTAAAGAAAACGAAAAAACGGGTGGATCTTACGGTCAAAAATTAGGGTGCGACAGATGCCCCTATTTAAGTTACTTCTATTCGGAGATATGGATATTGAAATCTCCGTCTCGATGAGATAGGAGGGACTTAAATACAAACATTGCGCGAATTTTTGGCCTTAAGAGGCTACCGTATGCGAATGATATGCAATGATATGAGAAAGCAAGACATAGAGGTCTTGTGGAGAAAAGATGCCACAGGGGAGAAAATTAGGCACGACACACGAGGAGAACAGGCTTGACAAAAGGAGACTCCAAGGGGACAGGAAACAACCACTAATGGGGAATCTCTAGAAGACAATAGGTGAGAAACTTGTACTCGAGGGATGGATTTACTGCCATAATGTAGTGGTCGGTAATAGTCTAAATGAATTTCTTTGATCGAGTCGATAATTTGATTTTACTTCGTATTATTTTCTATCTTCTTTGTATATCCCTTTTTGAAATTCAATTGGGAATAATAAAGTGTATAAACTCCCTGAGTGTCATAGTGTGGGAACCATGAACTGGTCTCAGTTTCTGATGTAGAACCTCCCCGAGCGTCATGATATGGGAACCATGAGCTGGTCTCAGTTTCTGATGTAGAACCTCCCCGAGCGTCATGATATGGGAACCATGAGCTGGTCTCAGTTTCTGATGTAGAACCTCCCCGAGCGTCATGATATGGGAACCATGAGCTGGTCTAAGTCTCTACTCGAAATGTTGAAAATTTTGCAGATTGTAGAGTCATTGTAGTTTGTAATTGTTGTTGTAAACTGTAAATGTAATTTGTTGTTGTAGAACTCTGTGAATTGTAGGATTTTGTAAATTGTAAGTGTTGTTGTAGGTGTAGTTTGTAGATTGTAGACTGTAACTTGTAGATGTAATTGTCAATGTAGATGTAGTTGAGACTGTAAAGGTCCACCGGGGATCTTCAGAAGAGATGTAAGCCGGTTTGATTGTAAAGTATGTCTTCTCAAATAAAGAGAGACTAATGTGATAAACTTCCTTGATTTCTCTGGGGAGATGTCACTTGACAGAAATAAACTTGTGCGATGAACTCCCTAGGGAAGTCAGTCCTGAGGAATGTCTTCGTTGTAGTTTGTGTAAAAAATGTTCTGTGAACTCTCAAATAAAGGGAGACGTCTTGTAATGTATTCGATAGACTTCTTTGATGGATTTATGAAGAGATGCCACTTGACGAATCAATAATGTTGAAGGACCCACTAAGGGTAAATGAACTATCTTGTAGAAACTGTCGTTTGTCGTTTTGAATAAGATCCTGATCAAAACGAGTTGCTCAAATAAAGAGATTGTTTATAGCCCAAATGCAGCTGTCCGAGAAAAATCCTGTGATGCTACTACGTGAGGAAATGTCTGCCTTTATGAATATTCTTGTTTGGGAAATAGGGTGCAAAGTAAATGCGTCTATGCTTAAAAGTTGGAGATGTCCATGATGTGATTGCCAAAGGCCGAAGTTCAATTCAGGAAATAACTGAAGAGAAACTGTCACGCAAGACTCCACCATTGAGGTGTGAACTCAAATGGGATTGTACTTAAATAACCATCTTCCATGAGGGTTGAACTTCATGGGGAAAATTAAACATTGTGCTCTTTCTGCCTAGGGTGGGCGAATCTACGTGGAGGGATGAGACACACCCAGACACTTAGGGATAATTATAGCCAAGGCGATAGAATAAAACAAATACAAAGAATGTGAAAAATGTATATGCCATGCTATCTACTTATATGCTATGCGTATGCTGACGGACTGGAGAAGCGAAAATAGACGCCTTAAACGAAAGGGTGCTCAAGCAAAATCTCTATAGATCCTTTATCGCTTGCGAAGAAAG
This sequence comes from Lathyrus sativus, assembly GCA_963859935.3. NCBI lineage: Eukaryota > Viridiplantae > Streptophyta > Magnoliopsida > Fabales > Fabaceae > Lathyrus > Lathyrus sativus. Next base: position 495,791,198 of record OZ012739.1, on the reverse strand, counting down.
TCTTTGAACAGAGGCAACCTTCGTGTCTGGAATAAATATCCTTAGAGAAGCACATGATATTGTTGTTTTTCCTTGGACGAAATAAACGTCCATGGTCATCCTCTTGTTATTCATATATCAAGTAGAGCATAATGTTTTGAAAAAGTTTAAGTCAATCTGGATTTTGCTATCAATAATACGGATTTGTGATCAATGAAAAACTTTTTATTGAATGGTGGTCAGCAGAAAAGCGTGACCCCGATATTACAGTGTTGGAAAACAATAGCGATTACATAAAGGGAATAATGACTCGATTCTCTTAGACAAAATATTTCTTAACATCATCCGTGTTAACAGGGCGAGTGATCTCTTCTCCGTCCATTGTTGCTAACATCAAAGCGCCTCATGTCAAAACCTTCTTTATTACATATGGTCCATCATAATTCGGGGCCCATTTTCCTCTGACGTCGGTGAGGAAAGACTAAATCTTCTTAAGCACGAGGTCACCTTCTTTGAATGCACGGGGTCGAACTTTCTTGTCAAATGTCTTTTTCATCTTCTGCGGATACAACTGCCCATGGCACAGCGCGGCCATCCTCTTTTCTTCGATTAAGTTCAACTGATCATATCTGTTTTGACACCATTCAGCTTCTAATAACTTTGCCTCCACCAAAATCCTCATAGAAGGAATCTCAACTTCTATCGGGAGTACTGCTTCCATACCGTAGACAAGTGAAAATGGAGTTGCCCCAGTCGATGTGCGTACCATCGTACGATATCCATGTAAGGCGAATGGGAGCATTTCGTGCCAATCTTTGTAAGTAACAACCATTTTCTGAATGATCTTCTTAATGTTTTTGTTGGCGGCGTCAACAGCCCCATTCATCTTTGGTCTTTAAGGGGAAGAATTATGATGCTTAATCTTGAATTCTTCATACAACTCTTTCATCATCTTGTTGTTCAGATTGGAACCGTTGTCTGTAATAATTCTGCTTGGCACACCATATCGGCAGATGAGCTGATTCTTGATAAATTTGACAACCACATGCCGGGTTACATTAGCATAAGAAGCCGCCTCGACCCACTTGGTAAAATAATCAATGGCTACTAAGATAAATCGGTGTCCATTAGACGCTTTCGGCTCTATCATTCCAATCATATCAATTCCCCACATAGAGAATGGCCACTGTGATGAGATAACATTCAACAAAGTTGGAGGTACATGAATCTTATCTGCGTAAATCTGACACTTGTGACACTTCCTAGCAAACTTGTAACAATCTGATTCCATTGTAATCCAATAATAACTAGCCCTTAAAAGCTTTTTAGCCATAGCGTGTCCGTTGGCATGCGTGCCAAAAGATCCTTCATGAATTTTCGTCATTAACACATCTGCTTCTTGCTTGTCAACACATCTCAGCAAGACCATGTCAAAATTCCGTTTATACAACACATTGTTACTCAGAAGAAAGTTTCCAGCCAACCTTCTCAAAGTTTTCTTGTCTTTGTTGGAAGCTCCCAAAGGATATTCTTGAGTTCTAAGAAACACTTCGATGTCATGGTACCAGGGTTTGCCATCTTCAACTTCTTCGACAGCAAAGATGTAGGCAGGTCTATCGAGGCGTTTTACTTCAATTCGAGGACATTCGTTCCAAAAGTTCACCACAATCATGGAGGCCAAAGTTGCCAACGCGTCTGCCATTCTATTCTCATCACGAGGAATATGATGAAATTCGACCCTATCAAAGAACGGTAACAACCTTCTAGCATAATCTTTGTACGGGACTAAATTATCCTGTCGAGTTATTCATTCTCCAGTAATTTGATTGATTACCACTGCAGAATCACCAAACACATCTAAATTCTTAATTCTCAAGTCGATTGCTTCTTCAAGACCCATTATGCATGCTTCGTACTCGGCCTCATTATTAGTACACTGGAATGTTAATCTGGAGGTAAATGGGAAGTGGGTCCCTTGAGGAGTTACAATAACAGCACCTATCCCTTTTCCATGAGCATTGACAGCTCCATCAAAGACTAAACTCCACTGAGACCTTGGCTCTGGCCCTTCACCGTGTACGGGTTCTTCACAATCTTTCATCTTTAAAAACATAACATCCTCATCAGGAAAGTCATCGTTTGAGGGTTGATAATCCACAATGGGTTGGTGAGCCAGATGATCAGCCAAAACACTTCCTCTAACAGCTTTTTGAGTATGATACTCGATATCATATTCAGACAACAACATCTGCCATCTAGAAATTCTCCCAGTCAAAGCGGGCTTCTCGAAAATATACTTGATAGGATCCATCTTTGAAACTAACCAAGTAGTGTGATTCAACATATACTGGCGCAAACGCTTGGCGCCCCACGCCAGAGCGCAACAAGTCTTCTCTAACATAGTGTACCTTGTTTCACAATCAGTAAACTTCTTGCTCAAGTAATAAGTGACATGATCTTGCTTTCCTGTTTCATCTCGCTGGCCGAGTACATAACCCATTGAATCTTCTAAAACAGTCAAATACATAATCAAAGGTCGTCCTTCAACTGGCGGTATCAAGATAGGTGGTTCAAGCAAGTACTCTTTGATACTATCAAAAGCCTTTTGACAATCTTCGGTCCAATCATACCCTTGTTCTTTCCTCAGAAGCTTGAAAATAGGTTTACATGTAGCAGTCATGTTGGATATAAACCTAGAAATGTAGTTCAAACGTCCTAAGAGTCCTCTGACTTGTTTTTCGGTGGTGGGAGCTGGCATTTCCTGGATAGCTTTCACTTTGTCAGGGTCCACTTCAATCCCTCTTTGGCTGACAATAAAACCCAATAGCTTCCCTGATCGTACTCCAAATGTGCACTTGTTGGGGTTCAAACGAAGCTTGTATTCCCTCAAACGACCAAACAGCTTAGCCAGGTGTTTAACATGATCATCTTCGGTCTTCGACTTAGCTATCATATCATCCACATACACCTCGATCTCTTTGTGCATCATATCATGGAACAAAGTAGTCATAGCTCTCTGATATGTTGCCCCTGCATTCTTTAATCCAAACGGCATAACTTTGTAACAAAAGGTGCCCCAGGGCATTATGAATGACATCTTCTCTCTGTCCTCGGGAGCCATTCTAATCTGGTTGTAACCTGAAAAACCATCCATGAAGGAGAAAACCTCATATCTTGCAGTATTGTCCACTAAGATGTCGATGTGAGGTAACGGAAAATCATCCTTCGGGCTGGCTTTATTCAAATCCCTGTAGTCTACACACATGCGAACTTTACCATCCTTCTTCGGAACGAGTACAATGTTAGCCAACCATAGTGGGTACTCGACAGTAACAAGGAAACCTGCATCAATATGTTTCTGTACCTCTTCCTTAATCTTTAGAGCCATGTCAGGTCGAGTCCTTCTGAGCTTCTGTTTTATCGGTGGGCATTCTGGCTTCAAAGGCAGACGGTGTTCAACTATAGCCGTGTCCAATCCCGGCATATCCTGATATGACCAAGCAAACACATCAACAAACTTTCCGAGTAGATCAATCAGCTGTTTCTTCACATCGGGTTTGAGCAGAGCCCCAATTTTCACTTCTCTACGGATTTCTTCTGATCCCAAGTTGATTACTTCCACTGGCTCTTGATGAGGTTGGATAGCTTTCTCTTCCTTCTCAAGCAGTCTGGAAATTTCTTCTGGGATATCATCTTCTTCATCCTCAGCTTCATACACGAGAAACTCAAAATTCGGAGAAGGTAGCGGATCATTATTCCCCGGATGTAATTTATGTAGCAATCTGCGCAAGTGATGTGATTTCCGATAAGTTTTTTTTGTAAAGTGGAAAGTGTGTGTATGCGAGATACTACTTATTATTTTCCAACATCGTGAATAAATATAAAACACAAATGTAAATGAAAGTAGTTTATTGATGATAGCAAAACCGAAAAGACACGCCCAACAAAGTCACCTTTGCCTTGGGCAGAGCAAAGGGAATTATTGAAAATAATCCCTAACAAATGCAGTTTCGTCTTGGGCAGAGCGAAAATTTTTTAAAACAAATGCTTTACTTATATATATGAATGGCGGTAGGGGCTTCAACCGCACTCCAATTCTTGACTACGGCGCCTGGGGTCATAAAGTCTGGGATGTCCTCATCTGGATCTTCCTCGGTGACGGCATAAACTCCAAAGGTATAGTCAAATCCATCTGACACATAGCCTGGATCTTCCATATAGGGCTCATAGTCTTCGTAAGGAATGGAGGACCTTGCAGAACCGTCTGATATGTAACCCTCAAGTTCGTCCTCTGACACAACATTAATCTGAGGATGATGGACGACCCCTCCACTACGGAACACCTCATTGATCAGCGGAAACCCTTGATTCCTGGTGCCTTGTTGAGCAGAACTGCTGGTGAAACCGAGACCCTCCTTGTTTTTGTTCTCTGGCAAAGACAACACCTTTCCCCACATTGTTTGATGACCACTGTTCACTACTCGCTGTGCGTCTTTGAATGATGACATGGATGCTTGAGACTTTTGGGCACCCTCACCCACAATGGACAAGGCTTGGAATTGCGTGCCAACCTCTTCCTCAGCCTCGACATATGAGAATGATGACAAGTGACTTACCACCAAAGCTCTTTCTCCATAAACTGTAATATTTTCCCCTCAAAAACATATTTCAACTTCTGATGCAGAGTAGAAGTAACTGCTCCAGCTTCATGTATCCATGGCCTCCCTAGCAAATAGCTATAGGCGGCACGAATGTCCATGACCTGAAACGGGATCATGAAAGTCTGTAATCCGATAGTCATGGGAAAATCTACCTCACCAATTACCGTTTTCCTTGACCCATCGAAAGCTTTGACAATAACGCGACTTGGCCTCATCGGCGGTCCTTGGTACGACAACTTAGATAGAGTAGTTCTAGGCATTACATTTAGAGACGATCCAGTATCAACCAGCACACTGGACAGAGAGTCGTTTCCACAGTTCACAGAAATATGTAGAGCCATGTTATGTTTCCTTCCTTCTTCTGGGAGATCGTCTTCATTAAAACCCAGGTTATCACTTGAAGTAATACTGCCAATGATTTTATCAAATTGTTCCATAGTCACATCCTGCTCGACATAGGCTTGTTCCAAAATCTTCTGAAGTGCTTATCTATGAGCCTCAGAACTCATCAGTAATTGTAGCACATAAATCTTCGACGGGGTTTGTAGAAGCTGATCTGCAACCTTATACTCGCTTCTTTGGATTACTTTTAAACATTCATCTAAGTTGGATAAATTAGATTCACCAGATTGCCCCACAGTTGGGTCTTTTGAGCCTGATGGTTCGAACAAAACTTCTTTTTCTTTCTGTGGCAAAGTTGGGTAAACTCGACCGCTTCTTGTCACTCTACTAACATCTGCAATATTAACTATTGAGGGTACAGTGGGCAAAGGCACTTCTTTCCCATCCTCCAACATAATGGCATTATACTTGTATGGGATAGCCTTACTAGAAGTATAAGGGACTGGTCCGGGCACATTGATTACCAAATGAGTAACAGTTGGCTTCTTGCTATTGTAAACAATCTCTATACGTTCCACTTCCTTAAAGTGGGGTACTATGACACAAACTTCTTCAGCCTCTTCATTCGAAACTTCTTGATCATCAATTTCCAAACAATCTTCAATCACATTAACAGAGGGCGAACCATGTGGTGGTAATGGATTCTTCTGTACATTGGGGTCAGAATCCCTAAAAGACAAGATTCCATTTTTAATGAGCCTCTGGACACCCATCTTCAAACCGAAACAACTCTCAATATCATGTCCTGGAGCACCCTGATAGTAAGGACAAAACTTGTCGGCTCTATAAGAGGGAGGAGGATTCGCGGGGGCCAAAGGTGGAGCTCTCGTCTGAATGTGACCCTTTTTAATCAAAGCGGGGAATAAATCAGCATATGTCATTGGGATCGGATCAAAATTTATTTTTCTATACACACGACCCTGATTGCTGGATGGCCGATTTTGCTGAGGGTACTGTGGACTTTGCTGAGGTTGTGGCTGTTGAGCAACGGGAGACTGAGGTTGCTGATAGGGTTGCGGGGATTATAGCTAATAAGCCGGAGCATTAAACACTGGCGATACCGCTGCAACTTGGTGTGGTGGTATGTACCTCTTTCTGAATTGTCCCTTTTGAATGACATTTACACCTTGCTCCTTTTTCTTCACAAAACCGCTCCCATACCTTTTAGGAGCACTATCTTCTTTGGTCAATCTTCCTTCGCGAACACCTTCTTCTAAGCGCATCCCCATATTGACCATTTCAGTAAAGTCACTGGGTGCACTGGCTACCATCTTCTTATAAAAGAAAGGGCCAAGAGTCTTTAGGAAAATCTTAGTCATCTCTTTTTCTTCTAATGGTGGTGTGACTTGTGCGGCCAGCTCGCGCCAACGTTGAGCATATTCTTTGAAACTCTCTTTATCTTTCTGTGACATCGCTCTCAACTGATCTCGTTCGGGCGCCATGTCCACATTGTACTTATACTGCTTGACAAAGGCTCCTCCAAGATCATTGAAAGTTCGAATTTTCGTATTATCCAACCCCATATACCACTTGAGTGCAGCGCCTGTCAGACTGTCTTGAAAGTAGTGAATAAGTAGTTGATCATTATCAGTTTGGGCGGACATCTTCCTGGCGTACATAATAAGGTGACTCTGAGGACAAGTATTCCCCTTGTACTTTTCAAAATCAGGGACTTTAAACTTCGGTGGGACCTTAACATTTGGAACCAAGCACAACTCAGAAGCACTCTTACCAAATAAGTCCTTTCCACGAAGGGCTCTCAACTCCTTTTGTATTTCAGAAAACTAGTCTTGAAATCCGTCTATCCTCTCTTCTAAATCCACAGTTTCGGTCGGCGACCCATGTAAAATTGGTTCATCCAGAAGATATGGAATAGCGTTCACATGCGGAGATGCGGTAGTCATCACAGCAGAAACTACAGGAGCAGCTTGAACAGTGGTCACAACAGGGATCTCAGATACAGACGGGCGGTAACCGGCCGAAAAGAAATTAGGAGACAATCCCCACGGGAGCGTGCATGGCTGGATTGAGTTTTACGATGTGAGTTGGTTTTAATTTGAGAAAATGATTGGATTGGTTTTAGGAGGGTTGATTTATTTAGGCGAGGAGATTGATTTATGAGAAAATGTTATTTTGATGAGATTTGGTTTTAAGCGAGCGTTGAATAATTCTTGAGAGGTTGATTTAAAAGGTTGAATATTAGTGAGATTGATTTTAAAAGATTTGGATTTAGTTATATTAGTTTTAAATAAGAGGTTTTAATAAGTGATTTTATTTTATTATCTTATCTTAAAAAACTTAAATATGAAATGATTTATTTTAGTAAAAGTTGTTTGTTATTATTATTAAATAAATTACAAAAGGTCATGGTTTTTTTAATAAAAAGGTCTAATTACAGGCGTTGGATTAATTAGTTAATTAATAGGATAAATAAAGAAATGAAATGCTTATTTAAATTAGCAAAAAGGTTATTTAGATAGAAATTGTGAGATAAGCAGAATATTAATTAGGTTGTTAGAAATAAATTGTTAAGCTATTATACTATTAGTTAAAAGGACATGGCTAGTTAAATAAAACAAATCAAATAATTAGAATAAAATAAAATGTTAATTTAGTTATTAGAGGTTGGTGAAAAAACAAATATTAATTTAGTATTTGAAAAAGATTGTGTCTCTCTTTTTTTTTATAGAGTAATTAAAGGTTGTGGTTAATTAAAAGGTTAATATTTTAACTTGATTAGAAAAAGATTAAATATATTAATTAGGTCGGTTGATTAAATAAAATAAATGATTAGTTAATTAATTGTTGATTAAGGGTGGTTTAGTGGTTAATTAGAGGGTGATTACGGATTGAATTAGTGGGTGTGTGGTACGGTGTATCTGTGCATACAATCACAACAAAATAAACAGAAATTAAAAGAAAAAACCCTAATCCCTGATTTACCCCAAATCCCAAAACCGGAAAGCCCTCTCCTCTCTCGATTCGTCGCTCTTGATCTCCCCTAGGTTCACCTTCGTCACCTCCCTTCTCCTTCATCTCTTTCACCATTCATTCAACCTGAAACACAACACAAAAAGATCAACAGATTCAAAAGTCTTGACGAGAGTGGAGTTTTACCGACGATTAGCGGCGGCGGTGGATGACGAAGATGGATGTTCCGTCGATGAGGCTCGTAGCGGCGCACGGGGATTTCGTCAACAGGATAAGTGTTTCCTCTCCGTTTCTCGAACTTTCTGAGTTTGATTCTTTGGTAGCTCTAGGTTTTCGTCCCTTTTTTTTCTCTCGATCCAAATCCCCCTTTTTATACACGATTGTTGGCTTTGGATCTTTTAAAACCTTGATTGGGTCTTTGATTGCTGATTGTGGACCTTCCATTCTTGTTTGGTTAAGATTTGGAAAGTTTCCTTTCTTGTTTTGATGGTAATGATGCTTGTTTAATGAAAATCTCGATCTGGTGATATCCTTTATCGATCTGGTTAATGCCTTGATTTGCTAGCTGTTGGGATTGGATCTTTTCGCAAAAAGCATATTCCTTACTTGGTTACTAACTCTGGGTTGCCTTCTAGCAGGTGTGGATAGCAAGACATTTTTTAGGCCCAGAGTCATTAGCAGCCCAGAGTGTTCGCAGGCGGACTCAAAGTTGCGAACCTGATGACGACTTGATGGTAAGCTTCGATTCCTTGGTACTGGCGAATCAATATCTTGTGTTTGAATTGCCTCTAATAGTCAATGGATTGCTGTTGTTGCAGATGATTGAAGAGGATTGTTGGTAAGTCTGGTTTCCTGCTCCGAAACCGATCCTTTGATAAGCAAATGCGTATAGCCAAACTTGTTTTGATATCATTCCTGTTTATTTTGTGTGTTGCTACGGAGTTACCCTGCTATGAACTCCAAGACCCGAGCCTTTGCTCACCTATTTCATGTTTGTAGCAACTTGATAACTATTTCTCTGTTTCATTTCATATGCCTATGGTGATGAGAGTGCTTGGATGGCTGGATAACGGGAGCTGCTGCGAATTGTTCAAACGCGAAGCTTGAGGCATGGGCTTCGAATATTTACCTCCCAAAAAGTTCTTGAGCATTCTTCGACATCCCGTAGCCATTGATTGAGGAGCCTTCTCAATTAGGAGGTAAAAATGTAACAACTTCTGTCTGGTTTTATAACGTAAATCAATCTCTGTTAAAACCCCTGAGTGGTTATGCCAGGGTACCCCAAAATGCGTTTTCCCACACCTGTGTACATTAACTTTCATCAGATTTGTAGGTATTGTTGTTGTGCCTATGATGATGGTTGAGGTCAACACCAGCGGTGAAGGGTAACTTGTTCAACTTGGTAACACTGAAGCAACACCTTTACTCCCACAAGACAAAATAGTTTGAATGTAATAGACGGGTCTGATTGCAGAAGTTGTTTGAGAAGAGGATGCAACTGGAGAAGTGACACTGATAGCACCTGCTAGAAACTCTGAGAAAGTTTTTTCTGTATTGGTTCTGTTTCTTTTTAGACAGCATGGCAGTATTTGATGGTGACGAAGTCTATAACGTCATACCCTTAAACATCCTTGACTCATTGTATAGGTTTATCTCATAGGACTTTCAATGTCTCTGTCTGGTGGCTCCTAACTCGAATGCCTTGAATGATGTTATTGTGACTATCTCTTGGATTATGATGCGAACTTTGGCGTGATGTGGATTCATTTAAGCCACTCCTTACGTTGTGACATTTGATCCTCTGTGCTGTGAAAACAGGTCGCGAAGGCATGTCTGAGTCGTGCCGGCAGAAGTCTGAAGCTTGTTGGCGACTATCAAGCGCGCTTGCTTCAGAAATGATGATGGTAAGTTGTTTGAAACACCTTTAAATTCCTCAGTTACTTTCCTCTTTTTTTTTTGACGTTGATGTATCTCGTTTTATTGTTTTCGTAGGATAGGTACTGCTGTTTGCTGTTTCGATGAGAGTTCACTTGTTCTCTGCTGATACTAAGGTTGCCTTCAACCTGAGCTGTTCTTTTACCAACTGGAGGTCTCTTGCCTTTATCATGATGGTTCTCATATGGTTGTCTTAAGTCTGAATCTGCACATGTTTTTTTTTTTGGGCCTAACCAAAATTTAATCAGTGTTGAACTTTGATGCAGGCTTTTTCTGATTCGCCTGAGCAGGTCGTAACTTGCAGCAGTATTGCTGGTGTTGAGGTCATGGTATCAGCAGTGGAAGACACATGTTGCTGCTAAAGCGTGGAACACTCTAGTGAGGAGACATTTGGCGAGCTTCTTCATGTTCACTCTTATTTTTACGATGCTTTGCAGCCTGGATTGATGGCATGCTTGAGCTTTAGCAATGGAGATTCTTAGTTTAGTAATAGTTGGGCATTAGATTGGCTTTGTGTATGTCCAATCTTGGATAGGAGTTTGTAAATGGCCTTGAGTTTAATAAGTAAACAGCACTGCCAATTTCATTTCCCACGTTAATCTTATTTGTAGTTCATGGACATCTTGTACTTAATAAGATTTGAAGTGTATTGTACATAAATCATCACTTAGTTATGCTTCCGTTTTGCAATGATTGAAAGATATCTTTTGTCCAAACAGCCATACATGGAAAATGATAGCTAGAAAATAATGACCAAAAAGTTGGGCTCCAAAAGTGGAATTAACTTGGCCCTTCAACTTGAATGAGCTTTTGAATATTTGCAAAGGCATAAAGCTTACAGACTTTGTAACTCGGTCTTAAAACTTTTGAGTCTTTGAATCACGAAGGCTTGTTTTCTTAAATTCTTTCATTGAATTTGAAACTTAAAAAAAAACAAAATTGTGCAAGTCAGCCTCAAAACTAGTGATTGATATAACACGTCCTTATTTTAGCAATCCTTCGACATCGTTTGAATGAACCGCTAATGCACTCCAATGCGAATGCCCAACACTATCCAGAACCAGTGGAAACCAAACGCGAGTAGATCAATGGACATGGGAAGGCAGAGTTATTTATGTGGTTTGAATCTTTTCTTGTAGTCATAACGATATCTCCTGCAGAATTGAGCCTTACAATGACTGGTGCCCTTTGAATCTTTGAATTGAATCTAATAGACTTTTCCAAATGCACAATCTCTTAAACTAAGCTCGAATTCTGGAATGGTGAACTTTGAACTCGAATGTATTAGTCACGCCCCTGTGATACTTGGCTGTAAGAATCTATACCTTGACATTACTGCTCCTGCACAAGCTGGTTAGCTGTGAAATATAAACATTAAATTAGGGTAAAGGAAACGAAAAAACGGGTGGATCTTACGGTCAAAAATTAGGGTGCGACAATGATAAAGATTGTAGTGATCAAGGATTAGGTGTTGCACCCTAAAATTTGCTCAACCTACTTCACTTGGTTTATGTTTCAATTGCATTAGCATTTGCATATTAGGTCATGTACATAATTCATTCATCTGCATAACATAGCATAACAAGCCATCCAACAAGGGACCAAATGCAATTCTTATCTCTATGAGCATATCAAGAGGTTCTTATTCAAATTCAATCTTATCCAAGTCATTAGAAAGAAATTGAAATCTGAGAAGTCCGTGGATCAAGCAGTGGATCTATCTCCTATCTTGAGGGTATTTGAAGATCATCAGAGAAGTTGTGAGCTATGAATTGAAAGCATGGAATGCGTACATACATCATGGAATACCTAGAGAGTCATTTTGAAAGTGAGACAAGTCACTGATGTGATTATAAGAGCTGCAGTTGAAGACAGTCAACTAGGGTTTCATCTGGGTCAACCCTGGGTCAACCCTAGATCAAATGCTTGATTGAAGGGCATCAAGGCCTGTTTGAAAGATGTGGGATGCCTCATTTGACATGTAGATAATGACGTGGTGTTGTGCCAAGGAGGAATCAAGAGAAATCAAGAAGAGAGGTTTCTAAATTAGGGTTTCTGTGTAAAATCCCCTGATTTAGAGCAAGCTTCCAAGCAAGATAGTTCAAAATTCAAGTCTCAAATGGATCCTTGGCCAACATGAAACTTGTAGAGGGTCTCAAGACCTTTAATTTGAGTGGTGGAAGACATCAAGGAGATTTATAGAACTCAAGTTATGGGTCTTGCAAGTTACAGGTCATCTGAGGCATCTGAAATTTGTCTGTGAAAGTTACTTGACTTTCAAGCAACTTTTACCCCTCAAGGAGCTTTCAAATGGATTTCTGGCCAATATGAAAGTTGTTCCTAATGATCTTAGCTTTCTAGAAAGGTATGGTATGGCTTTACTTATGACCTGGGCAAGCCAAGGACATTTTGGTCATTTGGAAGTTATAGGTCATTTCAAGCATATGGCCATATCTCCTACTTCCAAGCTTCAAATGGAAAAACCTTCAACATCAAAGTTGCTTATAATGATGTTTTAAGGCTAGTAGGGTGGTCATGAGATGTTGGAAAGGCTCATAGCAAAAAGTGATAAAAATGGCCTAAAAATGAGACATAAGTTAATTCAAGTGAAATGGAAAATCCTAAAATCCAAGTTCCAAATCCAAAACATGGCATATGATAGGTCATTTTGACTCCCAAGGACATTTTAAGAACAATGGTTTAGCCACAATTTTGATTTGAGGCTTAAAGTTTGGGGTTGCTTTGTAATTTGCTTGCTTGCATAATGACATATCAAACCAAAACAAAGAAAAGCTTCATAAACAAGGTGTTTAAGCTTTGTATCTTGTCCAAAATACCACTTAAAGAGAAAATGAAGATAATTACTCAAGTTGTAAGGGTTTTGTCATGATATCTCATATGGTGAGAATGGAAATGCAAAATATCACTTCATGAAAGTTCAAGTTTCTACTAGAGTGATCTAGATGATTCTAGACCCTTCTAAATGAGTCTATATATTGATTTCAATCTCCATTGCTGAGAGGTTGGTGATTGTTGATGTTAATGGTGGTAGAGAAAAGAGTTTGAACCAAAAATTATCCATTTTGCAAATTGAATTGAAACTTCATTTTTCTCTTCATTACCCTTCCGTTTTCTTCCACAAATCATCACTACAAACCTCCCTGAACATGTTCATGCTAGAGTGAGCCTCCATTGTTGAAGAATTGGAGCTTTTCAAGTGAAGTTGCAAAAGAGCAAAAGTGATTGGATCTGAAGATACAAGACATCTCCATCAAATCTTGTGCAAGTAGAGTATTATTCATCACATAGAGACCATTCTTGAAGATTCACAAGGCCTGGTTCGAAGCTTTTCAACATCTACCATTGCAAGGGTCAAGGTAAGCAAAACCACTTCCACACTCTGTTTTAGGCATGGCTAGGATTAGTTCTTGTTGTGAAACCATTAGAGACCATTAGGTGATTCATTTGGATGAGTTTAAGACCAATTAGAGAGGTTTCATTAATGGAGGTTGATTCTTGATGGAGGTAGAACACACTATTTAATGGATGATAATGCACGAATTTTGGTTGGTTGTGATCAACATAGCATGAGGATTAATTATATACAAAGATTGTTGAGTTTTGTGATGGTCAAAAACTGAAGAAAATTTGGATTCATGGAGTTGTATGGTTCGGTTTGCATGATATAGTTAGTTTCAACGAAATCCAAAGGCATGGTTGTATTCTACGTTAAATTCTAGCCAAGTTTGGTTCTTGGATCATGCAATTTGATGGAGAAATGAGAGAGAACAAGTGGTGGAAAGTTCATGCATGGAGGAGGTGTTTTCATGGAGTCTCTAAAACCCTAACATCAATTTGGAGAAGACAATGCATGGGCCATTGGATTTGCGCTTGACTCTTTGACTAGAGGACCATCTGACGGTCCAGAATCCACACGAAAATTGGAGAGGGAGGCTGCACCAAACGACCGCGTTTGGATTAGTATAGCATCATGGGCTTCGTGAATTTGATTTCCCCCCCCCCCCCCCCCATTTCCAAGCCCAACTCGTTTGCACTATCATTTACTGCTTTCTGCACCACAGTTTTTCTTTTTCTTTAGTTTTTTCATGATTTTTCTGTTAATCCATGGGCTGGGGCGCGGACTGCTTCCAGCACCCCCCAGTCTGGGCCCATCATGATAAATAACTGCACATTAGCACTTCTTGCACCCCTCATCATTTTTCATATTATTTTTTTCTCCAAATTTCATTTAACTTCAAAAATTCATATAAAATTGAAAAATGCATATTTTTTAATAAGATTTTTTTTCCTATTTTCTATTTTCTGTCAAGAAAAATATGAAAACATAAAATTGTCATTTTACTTCATTTTCATATTTTTTTGCATATTTTTACATTTAATAGCTTTTTTTTAATTCTTTTGGTTTATGCTACTATTTGTTGAATTTAGTTTGAGAGTTTCCTTTAGGATTTTCACCCCATTCTTTTTAGTATAACTAGATATGGATATTAGGTGCCCCCCTGATTTTATACCAATTTTTTAGGATTTATTTTAGGTAGTTTAGTTAGAAACTATTAGGATAGTCAATTAGAGTTGTGAATATAATATAGGTATAACAAAACAAATTTCTTTTTGGGTTTTCTTTAGGACAAATTAGAAGATGGGACTATAGGGGTATTATGGGTAAGTGATAGATCCCTTAGAAAATGCTAGGAGTTCCCCTATTATATTAACACTATTAGTATATTTCTTGTAATTGATTGATTGTGTGGTGTGCCCTCTCTAGGGTTATTTGTTTGATTGTGTGGGGTATTGGGCCTGCTTGGGGTTTGGGTTTGAAGACTTTGTTGATGAAGCCATTGAAGACAAAAGGAATGAAGATCAATTTCCAGAGTTGATGAAGAGTATATCTTGCTGACAGCTGTTGAAGGTTATAGGATTTAGGAGTTAGGTAGAGCTCTAGAATAGCAACTTGATTCACAAACATGGAAGGTCTTGTTTGCCTCCATCCCTCTCTATGATGCAGAGTCTCTCTAGGACACTCACCCCCTTCCTTTAGAAGGCTTGGTGACAGTGTCTAAGAGATAGAACTCTTGAGAGAAACATTCTACATGTTGTTAACAGTCGGTTTGCCACCTTTGGTGGTCAACTAACTGTTTAACATTCCAGTTCATCCTCTTAACTGTTCCTCATCTTAGAGAGTGAGACTTGAAGAAAAGCCCTGAAGGATTGAAGATAGATACCTTGCTTGAAGGCTGTGAAGATGAAGACTGATGCTTGCTTGAAGCCTGTAGCTGTTTGAAGATGACTTGAAGACAGATGTTGATAAAGCTTGCTGTGCAGAGCTGCTGTTTGCTGTTCATTTTTGCTGTTTATCATTTTTGATGTATTGTTTGAATTTCCCTGACTGTATTGTCTGACATTTAACCTGTTAGGTTGAAAGCGAATTCTGTTCGCTTTTGCCTGTTGTTTTCTTGGTTCGAGGTTGAGTGGGACTCCCTTGCCTCGCTTGTATTGCTGCATTCATGCATTTTACTGCTTTATTGTATATATGCTATTGTTTCTGTTTCCGTTTATCCCTTAGGATCTCTGTTTCTCTCTGCGCAAGAGAGGAGCATGATAAACATTAGGTCTTAACCCATGCATGATAACATTAGGTTAGTTTGATTCCCTTTTCAACCATAGGTTAGAGTTCTGTCTCTTCTTTCTTAAAAACAAACAGAAAACCACAATAAAATTTCAAACACAATAAAAGACACTTCTTCCGTAAAAGAATGTGAACCAATCAAAACGTCATTTTTGTCCGCCTGGACCAGTAATCAGAAAAAACCTTTTTCAGAAGGATAAAAAACAGTCAAACAAAATTGTGTTGTTCGTGGCCCGAACTACGTTTGCTCTGATCTTTCGCACTGTGTGGAAGTACGTAGGCATAGGATGCGATATCCTAGCGAGCAAACTTTTCCCATTCACCAGTAGTTAGTCGAACTACGAAGACTCTGACTTTCTCTCTTGAGAATACGTAGGCATAGAGCAGCGAGGCTCTACCGAGTCACTTTCTTTTCTTTTAACCCCTGACCTGTAGAATAGATAGAATAACAATTCGTACCAGAAAACAAGCGTGGATCCCGTCGAGTACGACGGATGTGAGGGGTGCTAATACCTTCCCCTTGCGTAACCGACTCCCGAATCCAGGATTTGGTTGCGATGACCATTCCTTTCCCGTCTTTGCGGTAGGTTTACTTCGAGCGTTTCCTTTCCCTCTGTTGGGATAAATAACGCACGGTGGCGACTCTTCTGTTCACCTGGTGCTGATTTTCGCAGTAGCGACAGCTGGCGACTCTGCTGGGGACTGCGATAGTTCCCTATGCATTTGGGATCCAACGTCCCCCAAGAGAGTCAATCCTAGCGCTTGTTTTCCCGTCGAGGATTTTGTATGGATTTACTTTTTCTGTATTTTACTTTCAGCATTATATTGTTGTTATTATTGCTGTATTGGGGTTGTGACGGGTGTTCTATGATTGAGAGATAAGCCGGACCTGGGCTTGAGTGCACCTAGAATTAGAGTGGAAAGTAGTGGGCGCGCACATGCTTTGCATGTCCTAGTGTCCTGCGAAATCCACACTCAGACGAGGTTCTTCTGGTTGGCCTCCTGTCCTACCCTTTGGGTGGCTCGGGTTGCTGGTTAGTTGGATTGTCGACTCTGGGAACCGATCATTTGGAAGTTGGCTAAGTGAGGCCTCTTCAGGATTTGATGATGCCACTCCTTCTGGGAATCGTATCATCAACCCTGAAAGTCTGTGGCGCCGACGACTGCATAGGATGCCATACCATTGCCAGTTACTAGGACACCTACCTGTGAGAGGGGTTGGGGCATGCAGGTAACTAGACCTTCAGATACCGGTTTGTTTCTTGATTGAGATTCAGTGATATTTGAAGACAACATCGTGGGGTCTGTTGAAGACCAGGTTCGAGCATTGTTTTGGTTTGTTGACACCAGGTTTGAGCAGTGTTATGGGTCTGACTAAGACCAGTATGGTGGATTCTTCTCAGCCAGGGGCACTTGGTCCTTTGTGTGTGGATTTTGCATCTTGCATGACAGTTTGCATTTGCATTTCATTTTGCATATTCATCTTCAGCCGGAACAGGGAGCTTACCCGTTTTTGTCCGCTTCATCAGTTGATTTCCCGACATTCGCATTAGACTTGAGTTAGCATCCGGAAAGATCATGGCTTCAGGAGAGTAGAACTTGGTTATTACTCGGGCGGAGTTTGAATTTTTGAAGCACCAGTTGAGTCAGTTCATGGAAGCCCCAACAGCTATGAATAGAGGAGATAACAACAGTCAAAGGACTCCAGTGGATAATGTTGCCCAGCCTGTGCAAACCCCTGTCAGAGGTCCATATTCTTTCAACGACGCAGAATGTCACAAGTCCACTTTCTCTATGCCAGATTCTCCAAGGATTGTTCCCTCTCCGAGAGTTGTTCCGCAGGTTAATATTCAGGACCCACTGACTGCTGAGTATATGAGAAGACTTCAGACGTTGGAAGATCAGATTGCTGCCCTGGTGAATAAGAATACTCTTGATCCGAATGCTGCGAGCATGTGTTTGGTGCCAGGTCTTGTATTGCCTCCGAAGTTCAAAGTGCCCAATTTCGAGAAATACAAAGGGGATAGTTGTCCGAAGCTACATTTGATTATGTTCTGCAGAAGAATGACTCCGCATATCACCAATGACAAGCTCATGATTCACTGTTTCCAAGATAGTTTGATCGGAGCGTCTTTGGACTGGTACATGCACTTGAAGAGTGATAGTATTAAATCATGGTCGGACTTAGCCAATGCCTTCGTGAAGCAGTACGACTACAACCTGGAAATGGATCCTTTTCGCGTACAGTTGCAAGAATTATCTCATGCGGAGAATGAATCCTTTAGGGGGTATGTGCAAAGATGGAGAGAATTGGCTACTCGTGTTCAACCACCGATTCAAGAGAGAGAAATGGTTAGCCTCTTTATGGATACTCTGAAGAGCCGTTATTATGACATTATGTTCACTTGTACAAGCTTTGAAGGTCTGATAAGAATGGGGGAGCTTGTTGAGAGAGGACTCAAGAATGGAAAGCTTCGAGATGCTCCTTGTATCCCAGTTGATAAGAATGAATCAGTTAGCAGTTCTCAAGAGGAGGGGGAAGAAGGAAGCGATGTTGTCTCAGAATCTCTAGCGCCTCAGGCTCAGTTTTCAGACACTTCAAACCAGCAGTCATATTATCGTCTGCCGTGTCGTCACGCCCGACAAAGACCAAGGAAACCTGAAAGGCAGTTTACTCAGCTACCGGTGCCGTACAGTCAGTTGTAGCCAGATTTGGTCGAAAGTGGATTAATAGTGCCGAAAGAGACTAGTCCAACGATCCCGCCTTATCCTTCAGGTTCTGATGCCAGCGCCCGCCGTGAGTACCATGTTGGGGTACAGGGACATTCGACAGATGATTGTAAGGTGCTTAGAAGCCAAGTTCAGAATCTGCTAGACTCTAACAAGATCTTCATCACGCCTCAGGGTTTTGTTCAGATTATTGATTATCCTTCATCCAGTTGTATGGGTTCGTCGGTCGATGTTATGGGATACTCCACTGAGAGTGTATGTTTGGAAGAATGTCCAGCTGAGAGCTCAGTTGAATATGGAGGAAGTTACTAGAGGTTTCTGTGCCGGGTGTCGCATCTGTTTTCTCTGCTGATTGTTTAGCTTTCGTGCATTGTTGTTTGCTGACCACCACCAGGCTTGTTGGTTGGGGTTATTGTATTTTGTACTCGGGTGTGCTTGTTTACTGCTCTTATTGACTTTGCATAGTGGTGTGAGGTGTTTATATCTGTGCTTACAGCTTGGGGTTTATTTGTCTTGTCTTGAATATGTGTTGATTTCTGCATTGCATTCTCGCATAACAGGTACATCAGAACTGTGGGTCTTATTTCCTATCATCCAGTTTGTTGCAGGAATTCCTCAGAGAAATGGAACAGAATCAGGCTGAATTGATTGAAGTCCGAAGCCAGCTGAGGCAGATGATGAAAGACATGCAAGAGTTGCGTCTGGATCAGAAGATGCTCAGAGAGGAAAATAATCAGCTGAAGACCCAAATGAGCTTGATCATGGAAGTAGTCAAGAACGTGATTAGGAAAGAGGATGATCAGCTATCTGAAGCCGCAGTGAAGGAGTTTGTTCCGCCTGTGCCCGTGGAGCCCGTGCCTGTGGAACCCGAGCTTAAAAAACGTGATGATCAACAACAACAACAACAACAAAGGATACATCCGGCTCAGCGAAGAATTCAGGAGGGGAGGCCAAAGAGGGTATTTAAGGCGCCGCCTTTAACGCATGCTAAGCTCTTTCAGACTTTATTAGGTTTGAAGCTGGTTGAGAAAAGAACATTGGAGCCACTCACGGGAACGATGCGTCCTTATGGGTATGATACCAGTAAGCAATGTGAATTTCATTCCGGGGCACTCGGACATGATATCGAGAGTTGTCATGCTTTTAAGCATAATGTTCAAGACCTAGTTGACGCAAGAGACATTAAATTCACGTCGGGCGGCGTAATTGTACGCAATGGTCTTATCCCAGTTGGTGCTAAAATGATGGACGTTCCCGAAGCTGCAGTAGATCAGAAGTATATTCTGCAATCATTGGTGTCAGAATCCCCCTGTCCTCAGTTGCTGCCTAAACCAAGCCTGAGGATGAAAGCGCTTGAACAAAAGGAGTCCCTGATAGTTCAGACTCGACCTCCAAGTGGTTCGAATGATCAAAATCAATGATATGTCCAGTCTTCGCAACAGATGTCAACTCCTTTCCAGAATCAGCTGCCTTACCGTTATCGGTCAAACCTGCGTGCTAGACAGAGCCCAATGAAGTCAGAAAGGCAATTCACCCGGCATCCGTGTTAAATAGTATGGTCAACAGGTAACTTTGAAGATGGCTGGTTCAGCAGCAAGTCAGATGTGATAGCCCGGTTCTCGGAAGCTGACGTTTTTCTGTGTTTCATCTTGTCATTTCTTTATGTTTGTAGTTTCTTTCTTGTTAAAGTGCAATCTCGTTTGTAAAACTTGTTGTTTTCATTCAATTGATGATAATGAAATGAGTATGCATGTTTTGAATAAATCCATTCGTGTTCACTAATTGATTTTTACAGATATCCAACGCTGGGTTAAGCGGAACCCGGGGAGGATGACGAAAAGAACGACATGCAAGCTTCCGATATTGTATGCCTTAGAAATAAAACCTGTTGATGATGTACATGCATTATTTCAAATCCCTAAACACCGGAGATATAAGGAAGATAATCCCTTGATAACCCATTTGAGCCTAGTTGTAGGAGTTTCTTTCTAAAAGTGAAAAAACCCTTAATCTCAACCTGGGGCAGGGTAGGTGTTGGCTAATTTGACCGAGCGTTCAAATCGCAAAGGGGTGTCCGTTCGAGGATCAATCACACCTTCATAGGTCGTGCCTAAAAAGCCACAGTGGTTAAGCGACAGGAGTGACCCAGTCACATTATTCCCCAAAGAGTCAGACAACCAGTGTCACACGACTTGTTCGGAAAAAAAAACGAAAAGCGAAAAGAATCAAAAGCCCGCTAAGTCAAAACTTGAAAACAAATGACTTAGGCAAAAATAGGGGCATCCCGCTGGACTGGAAAATCAAAAGAAACTCAAAAGAGTAAGTCCAGGCAAAAGTTAGGGAAAGAAAATAAAAAATGAAAAGGATTACAAAAGAAAAGTCCTCAAACGAAATATGAGTCGTGTGACCCCGAGTGTCAAAGACGAAAAGTGAGTGGCTATCACTCCAAAAGCGCATAGTTTCTCGAACTATCACTCCTATATTTCAACCTCCCAGAGGTGAGCGCTAAGGTCGAATTAGCTGAACGTAGGATCGGAGAACATCAAGGCGAATGGGTGGGTTAAAATTAGACTTTGAGCCTTTATCCCTTTCTTTCAAAACCGTGAACCTGACCACGTTACAACCTTCAAAAGTCCTAATTGAAGCAGGGTCGTTTCGAGGGCATATATCGGTTAAGATCGCGTCGAAGCTGACTCCTAAAAGGGTTCTTCTTACCATGTGGGCGCTGATATTGATATTCTGATAAATGATTTGTGCATTGTATGTCATAAATTGATTTTCCATTTTTCCAGTGAACAGATTGGATGTTAAAACTGTCATATGCATTGCATTAATATAGCTTTTATGCAGAACAACTGTTTTTCCTTACGAGTAAGCACTTGACAGCAGGAAAGTTTCCTACAGCGGAAAGTCTGATCAGGATAAAATGCAGGATGCCCGAATATTCCGAGAGCCGGGGCAAGCTATTATCAAGTGATCCCCAGTGAGGTCAGCCATCCAAAGCAGTTATTCTGGGGCAATCAGGTCGAGATCCGGTAGATCTCTCGTAGTTAAAGTCACTATACTGAATCAGCCAATCGGGGGCAAAGTCATTGCAAACAGGGGCAGACTCTCCTAAGAGCGCGGGAGTTATTCGTTATTCGAGGGGCATTTGATTTGAAGTATATCTCAGGGGTTCAGAATGCTAGGGCATTTCATATCAGGCCGTTAGGGTGCAGATTTTCAGATTTCCTTTTGAGGAGTATCCCCACAGAGGTCCCACAAGCAGGGGCATCTCAGAAGCGAAGGATTTGTTCTTCCCCGTGTCATCAGAGTTACTCAGAGCTACTCAGAGCTATTCGAGCAGATTCAGCTAATCTCCAAGTGTGAGTCGAATGTCGGGAAGTCGTGTTACCGTCTATCGACCCTTCAATCAGAACCTGTGAATTCAGACAGGATATTGTTCAGCGTCAATCATACATGACCCATCCCAGATGGCCTAAAGTCCAATCCCTATTGGCAATTTTCAAGAAGCCCAATCCATATTGGCAATCACTGTAAGGCCCATCCAGGGTGGTGCATCAGTTTCAAAATCCAATCTTCATTGGTACGCAGGAAGACTCCGTCTGTTTTCCCCAGCAAAAGTCCAATTTCATTGGCACGGGTAAGCTGTCCCTGACAGAAGTCCAATCATGATTGGCGCATTCAGTTATTCCTCAGCGAAGTTGGCTTCACTCTTCCAGCATTTATTTTGCTGGAACAGTTCTGTGATGCCTGGTTATCCCCAGCAGTTCGAGCCTGCATTTGCATTTGCATATAGTGTCATATTTGCATCTACCCAGGAAAACGCGTAGCATTTCCATACCGTATGGAACATTACGCCATTATCAAACATACGCATTTCGAAACATAAATCAGGTTGGTTAACCTTTTGCTTTCAGGTGTATTTCTCAAACAGGAGTAGGGAATTTATTTCTCAACGGGAGTGCGGAGTTCTAGCAGAGATATTTTCAGATATTCGGAGTCTCACTGTGAGACAGGTGATGATACAAGTCAGCTTCCTATTTTTCCCACAGAGTTACTAATGGAGGTGATCCGATCAGCAGAATGTTTTTCAAGTTTGTTGCTGCGGCATCGCATCAGGGTTTCATAAAATCAAAATTTCAGGAGTGTTCACTAGTTGTCGAGGCGAGTGATTGGTGTTATTTTTTTAGAATATCCTCAGTAGAGTTGGCTATTGTTGCAAACAGGCAAAGGAGTTATATACAAGGTGTTCCTGTAAGAATCAGGCAGGTAGAGTTCTGTAAGTATCAGGCGGATATGAAAAAAACTTCCGTAAGTATCAGGCGGATATGAAAAAAAAACTTCCGTAAGTATCAGGCGGATATGAAAAAAAACTTCCGTAAGTATCAGGCGGATATGAAAAAACTTCCGTAAGTATCAAGCGGATATGAAAAAAAACTTCCGTAAGTATCAGGCGGATATGAAAAAAAACTTCCGTAAGTATCAGGCGGATATGAAAAAACTTCCGTAAGTATCAGGCGGATATGAAAAAAAACTTCCGTAAGTATCAGGCGGATATGAAAAAAAAACTTCCGTAAGTATCAGGCGGATATGAAAAAAAAACTTCTCCGTAGGAATCAGGCGGATATTAACAGATGTCACCGTATGAATCAGGCGGGCATGTATAGTTTTCCTCCGTATGAAGCAGGCGGATGTAGATAATTTTTCAATAATCACAAAGTTAGTTTGCCGTATGAATCAGGCGGGCATGTATAGTTTTCCTCCGTAAGAAGCAGGCGGATGTAGATAATTTTTCAATAATCACAAAGTTAGTTTGCCATATGAATCAGGCGGGTGGCAGTGTAGTTTCTCCGTATGAAGCAGGCGGGTGGGTTTGCCGATAATTTTAGAAAAAGAAAAAGAAAAAACAATGCTTCCCCAGCGAAGTCGTCCAGGTTTATTTACAAGTTTGATGTTGCACAGATGGTTAGTGTTGAAATCAGATCGGTATCAGGTGGTTGATCAGTTGTTACCGTAACAATCAGGTTCAAGCGATGGACTTCGTCCCCCAAACAGTTGTGCAGTTTATTTCTGCGGTTGGCAAATTTCTGGGTTCTTAGTATTCAACCGTCTCGTACCTCGAATGTTTGAAGGCCGGTCGCTCTTCACCTAGTCGGATCCAAGTCGTTTGAATAGGGGCAGCTGTTGCACCCTAAAATTTTCTCAACCTACTTCACTTGGTCTATGTTTCAATTGCATTAGCATTTGCATATTAGGTCATGTACATAATTCATTCATCTGCATAGCATAGCATAACAAGCCATCCAACAAGGGACCAAATGCAATTCTTATCTCTATGAGCATATCAAGAGGTTCTTATTCAAATTCAATCTTATCCAAGTCATCAGAAAGAAATTGAAATCTGAGAAGTCCGTGGATCAAGCAGTGGATCTATCTCCTATCTTGAGGGTATTTGAAGATCATCAGAGAAGTTGTGAGCTATGAATTGAAAGCATGGAATGCGTACAGACATCATGGAAGACCTAGAGAGTCATTTTGAAAGTGAGACAAGTCATTGATGTGATTATAAGAGTTGCAGTTGAAGACAGTCAACTAGGGTTTCATCTGGGTCAACCCTAGGTCAAATGCTTGATTGAAGGGCATCAAGGCCTGTTTGAAAGATGTGGGATGCCTCATTTGACATGTAGATATGGATGTGGTGTTGTTCCAAGGAGGAATCAAGAGAAATCAAGAAGAAGAGAGGTTTCTAAATTAGGGTTTCTGTGTAAAATCCCCTGATTTAGAGCAAGCTTCCAAGCAAGATAATTCAAAATGCAAGTCTCAAATGGATCCTTGGCCAACATGAAACTTGTAGAGGATCTCAATACCTTTAATTTGAGTGGTAGAAGACATCAAGGAGATTTATAGAACTCAAGTTATGGGTCTTGCAAGTTACAGGTCATCTGAGGCATCTGAAATTTGTCTGTGAAAGTTACTTGACTTTCAAGCAACTTTTACCCCTCAAGGAGCTTTAAAATGGATTTCTGGCCAATATGAAAGTTGTTCCTCATGATCTTAGCTTTCTAGAAAGGTATGGTATGCCTTCATCTAATTTGTGGAACTTTACTTATGACCTGGGCAAGCCAAGGGCATTTTGGTCATTTGGAAGTTATAGGTCATTTCAAGCATATGGCCATATCTCCTACTTCCAAGCTTCAAATGGAAAAACCTTCAACATCAAAGTTACTTAGAATGATGTTTTAAGGCTAGTAGGGTGGTCATGAGATGTTGGAAAGGCTCATAGCAAAAAGTGATAAAAATGGCCTAAAAATGAGACATAAGTTAATTCAAGTGAAATGGAAAATCCTAAAATCCAAGTTCCAAATCCAAACCATGGCATATGATAGGTCATTTTGACTCCCAAGGACATTTTAAGAACAATGGTTCAGCCACAATTTTGATTTGAGGCTTAAAGTTTGGGGTTGCTTTGTAATTTGCTTGCTTGCATAATGACATATCAAACCAAAACAAAGAAAAGCTTCATAAACAAGGTGTTTAAGCTTTGTATCTTGTCCAAAATACCACTTAAAGAGAAAATGAAGATAATTACTCAAGTTGTAAGGGTTTTGTCATGATATCTCATATGGTGAGAATGGAAATGCAAAATATCACTTCATGAAAGTTCAAGTTTCTACTAGAGTGATCTAGATGATTCTAGACCCTTCTAAATGAGTCTATATATTGATTTCAATCTCCATTGCTGAGAGGTTGGTGATTGTTGATGTTAATGGTGGTAGAGAAAAGAGTTTGAACCAAAAATTCTCCATTTTGCAAATTGAATTGAAACTTCATTTTTCTCTTCATTACCCTTCCGTTTTCTTCCACAAATCATCACTACAAACCTCCCTGAACATGTTCATGCTAGAGTGAGCCTCCATTGTTGAAGAATTGAAGCTTTTCAAGTGAAGTTGCAAAAGAGCAAAAGTGATTGGATCTGAAGATACAAGACATCTCCATCAAATCTTGTGCAAGTAGAGTATTATTCATCACATAGAGACCATTCTTGAAGATTCACAAGGCCTGGTTCGAAGCTTTTCAACATCTACCATTGCAAGGGTCAAGGTAAGCAAAACCACTTCCACACTCTGTTTTAGGCATGGCTAGGATTAGTTCTTGTTGTGAAACCATTAGAGACCATTAGGTGATTCATTTGGATGAGTTTAAGACCAATTAGAGAGGTTTCATTAATGGAGGTTGATTCTTGATGGAGGTAGAACACACTATTTAATGGATGATAATGCACGAATTTTGGTTGGTTGTGATCAACATAGCATGAGGATTAATTATATACAAAGATTGTTGAGTTTTGTGATGGTCAAAAACTGAAGAAAATTTGGATTCATGGAGTTGTATGGTTCGGTTTGCATGATATAGTTAGTTTCAACGAAATCCAAAGGCATGATTGTATTCTACGTTAAATTCTAGCCAAGTTTGGTTCTTGGATCATGCAATTTGATGGAGAAATGAGAGAGAACAAGTGGTGGAAAGTTCATGCATGGAGGAGGTGTTTTCATGGAGTCTCTAAAACCCTAACATCAATTTGGAGAAGACAATGCATGGGCCATTGGATTTGCGCTTGACTCTTTGACTAGAGGACCATCTGACGGTCCAGAATCCACACGAAAATTGGAGAGGGAGGCTGCACCAAACGACCGCGTTTGGATTAGTATAGCATCATGGGCTTCGTGAATTTGATTTCCCCCCCCCCCCCCCCCCATTTCCAAGCCCAACTCGTTTGCACTATCATTTACTGCTTTCTGCACCACAGTTTTTCTTTTTCTTTAGTTTTTTCATGATTTTTCTGTTAATCCATGGGCTGGGGCGCAGACTGCTTCCAGCACCCCCCAGTCTGGGCCCATCATGATAAATAACTGCACATTAGCACTTCTTGCACCCCTCATCATTTTTCATATTATTTTTTTCTCCAAATTTCATTTAACTTCAAAAATTCATATAAAATTGAAAAATGCATATTTTTTAATAAGATTTTTTTTCCTATTTTCTATTTTCTGTCAAGAAAAATATGAAAACATAAAATTGTCATTTTACTTCATTTTCATATTTTTTTGCATATTTTTACATTTAATAGCTTTTTTTTAATTCTTTTGGTTTATGCTACTATTTGTTGAATTTAGTTTGAGAGTTTCCTTTAGGATTTTCACCCCATTCTTTTTAGTATAACTAGATATGGATATTAGGTGCCCCCCTGATTTTTATACCAATTTTTTAGGATTTATTTTAGGTAGTTTAGTTAGAAACTATTAGGATAGTCAATTAGAGTTGTGAATATAATATAGGTATAACAAAACAAATTTCTTTTTGGGTTTTCTTTAGGACAAATTAGAAGATGGGACTATAGGGGTATTATGGGTAAGTGATAGATCCCTTAGAAAATGCTAGGAGTTCCCCTATTATATTAACACTATTAGTATATTTCTTGTAATTGATTGATTGTGTGGTGTGCCCTCTCTAGGGTTATTTGTTTGATTGTGTGGGGTATTGGGCCTGCTTGGGGTTTGGGTTTGAAGACTTTGTTGATGAAGCCATTGAAGACAAAAGGAATGAAGATCAATTTCCAGAGTTGATGAAGAGTATATCTTGCTGGCAGCTGTTGAAGGTTATAGGATTTAGGAGTTAGGTAGAGCTCTAGAATAGCAACTTGATTCACAAACATGGAAGGTCTTGTTTGCCTCCATCCCTCTCTATGATGCAGAGTCTCTCTAGGACACTCACCCCCTTCCTTTGGAAGGCTTGGTGACAGTGTCTAAGAGATAGAACTCTTGAGAGAAACATTCTACATGTTGTTAACAGTCGGTTTGCCACCTTTGGTGGTCAACTAACTGTTTAACATTCCAGTTCATCCTCTTAACTGTTCCTCATCTTGGAGAGTGAGACTTGAAGAAAAGCCCTGAAGGATTGAAGATAGATACCTTGCTTGAAGGCTGTGAAGATGAAGACTGATGCTTGCTTGAAGCCTGTAGCTGTTTGAAGATGACTTGAAGACAGATGTTGATAAAGCTTGCTGTGCAGAGCTGCTGTTTGCTGTTCATTTTTGCTGTTTATCATTTTTGATGTATTGTTTGAATTTCCCTGACTGTATTGTCTGACATTTAACCTGTTAGGTTGAAAGCGAATTCTGTTCGCTTTTGCCTGTTGTTTTCTAGGTTCGAGGTTGAGTGGGACTCCCTTGCCTTGCTTGTATTGCTGCATTCATGTATTTTACTGCTTTATTGTATATATGCTATTGTTTCTGTTTCCGTTTATCCCTTAGGATCTCTGTTTCTCTCTGCGCAAGAGAGGAGCATGATAGACATTAGGTCTTAACCCATGCATGATAACATTAGGTTAGTTTGATTCCCTTTTCAACCATAGGTTAGAGTTCTGTCTCTTCTTTCTCAAAAACAAACAGAAAAACACAATAAAATTTCAAACACAATAAAAGACACTTCTTCCGTAAAAGAATGTGAACCAATCAAAACGTCATTTTTGTCCACCTGGACCAATAATCAGAAAAAACCTTTTTCAGAAGGATAAAAAACAGTCAAACAAAATTGTGTTGTTCGTGGCCCGAACTATGTTTGCTCTGATCTTTCGCACTGTGTGGAAGTATGTAGGCATAGGATGCGATATCCTAGCGAGCAAACTTTTCCCATTCACCAGTAGTTAGTCGAACTACGAAGACTCTGACTTTCTCTCTTGAGAATACGTAGGCATAGAGCAGCGAGGCTCTACCGAGTCACTTTCTTTTCTTTTAACCCCTGACCTGTAGAATAGATAGAATAACAATCCGTACCAGAAAACAAGCGTGGATCTCGTCGAGTACGACGGACGTGAGGGGTGCTAATACCTTCCCCTTGCGTAACCGACTCCCGAATCCAGGATTTGGTTGCGATGACCATTCCTTTCCCGTCTTTGCGGTAGGTTTACTTCGAGCGTTTCCTTTCCCTCCGTTGGGATAAATAACGCACGGTGGCGACTCTTCTGTTCAGCCGGCGCCGATTTCCGCAGTAGCGACATTAGGGAAACTGAAGGTTTTCATGAGCGGAAGCAATTGAAGATCAAGGCAACCCTATGATCTTGTAATGTTCAATCTAATTATTGAATTCACTTTAAATATTATGAGTAGCTAAACCCCCAAATGCTAGGGGGTTTCCCTGAATTGACTCTGTAATAACCTTGTTTTCTTTGAATTTGTGATTTCACTGCTTTCTCATGATCGTTGTTATTGTATAATGTTCTTAAGGCTTTTCTTTTCTGACAAATAAGGATTCGATTTACGGTTAAACTTAGGTTTGAAAAAACAATTGTTAACGCTTTTATACGATAATACTATAATAGATATTGCCTAGGAATGGAGATACCCTATAGTAACCGTAATGTTTTAGATAAAACAAATTGCTCGGTATTGTTCCTATACTGCCAAGTAATTGGGGTATAGGGAGAATACCAAAGGGTTTTCTGGATAAGGAATTAGAGTCAACCAATCTTTAAAACCGGTAATGATTGAATTGAGCGGTGATTTTTGAAAATAATAATTAAGGTTGTTATAAGGCTTTTCATACACCCTACCCTAGCGTGCTCCTCATATCTGCCCAAAACCTATTTTATTACTTTTGCCTTCAGTCTATTACTTTTACATATTAAACAAACCAAAACCGCATTGACCTTTTGTTCAATTGTATTATATAGAAATTGTATTCCTACGCATTCCTTGAGATTGATATTCAGGGAGTTTGTCCCTTATTACTACATCGGTCAAAATAGTACACTTGCTATTTTACCGATCAGATGTTCCTATGCCTTGGTCGAAGACAAGCTATACAGGTGAAGGTTCTCCATTTCCCTCCTCAAGTGTGTCAACGAATCCCGGGTGTCGGGCATACTCCAAGAGATCCACGAGGGTATTAACGCCCAACACCTATGCGGGAGAACACTCGCCCGCAAGGCGTTACGAGTAGGGTACTATTGGGCCACCTGAAGGTGAGAAAATACTTAGAAGGGGGGGGGGGGGGTTGAATAAGGATTTAGAAAATATTATGGCAATAAAAACACAAAGATTTTTATCCTGGTTCATTGAACTCAACTACTCCAGTCCACCCTATCTAGAGTGATTTGCCTTTCTCCACAAGTACTTAATCCACTATAGTCAAACTGATTACAATATCAAACACTAAGAACAACTATCTTAGTCTTTTCAAGAACTACTGACCACAACTTGGTCTTCTCAAGGATCTTTTAAAATCAAATGTAAACTAAACAAGTGTTTAAATGCTTCTAAGAAAGCTATATCACAACTGTGATTTACATTTAAGTTTAAGAACGTACGAAACTATTCAATCAAAGAATAATAATTTGTATGAGAGCTTTAAGAGAGTTTTCAATGAATTTGTCAAAATACGTCAATGTTCGTCAACTGAAGAAAGTTGTTGAAGGCTTGCTTTTATAGACTTAGAAGTCCAAGACGTTGCAAGCTTGAAGACCGTGTACTGCAAAGTAGCTGTAGCCTTTTGTCTTCACATGACTTGACCTTTCCCAGAATTAGAACTTTCAGAGAAATCCTTTTTGCCTGTGTTCTTGTGTCTAGCATAAAAGAGGAAAGAGTCGTTTGGCATAACCAATAGATATATCTTTGAATAATCTTCTTCAACAAGTTTCTATTTCACAGCAATCAACATCAGAGCCTTGAGTGATCAGAGTCTTGATGTTCTCAGAGTTTGCTGTATCAGAGTGTTGCAGCAAGGTGTGTGCTTCAGCGTGAAATCAATCAGAGCAGAGTTTGGGAATCAGATCCTTAGTACTTGCAGCGAACAGTACTATCAGAGTCTTCTGAAAAACAATGCCTGAAACTCTTCATACAAAGTCTTCAATCTATGCTTCAGATGCTTCTGTAGCTTCTGCTTCAGAGTCTTCTGTAGGCAGCGCTCAGAGTCTTCTAATTAGATGCTTCTGACGCTCAGAGTCTTGCATAGTTCAATGTTCAGATTCATTTTTACTTTCAGAAGGATATTAAATTTAACATCTGCAACAAAAATACTTGAACAAATTTAGAGTATATAATTTCTTAATACAAAATTTCATAAGTGTTATCATCAAAACATATAGATATAACTAAGAACCAATATGTGTTTTAACAATCTCCCCCTTTTTTATGATGACAAAAACATAGGAAATTTTGTTCAATAGAGAGATAAATAAAACTCCCCCTGAGATTATGAATCTCCCCCTGAATTGAATACTAAGAAAGAATAGAAACTTCCCTTTTTGCATGAGTATTCTTTCAGAATCAGAGCCTGAATGTCCAAAATTAGAGCTTGATTTGGATGAACGTTTCAGAATCAGAGCCTGATTGGTTAGAACTTGATCTGGGGATCTCAGAGTTTCTTTAAAGAATTTTGTCAGGTTTATCTAGTTCTGAAAAACTAAAAATTCATGTTAGTTATGATTTGATATGTCTGAATTCCATTCAGGTAAAGTTTATTTGAACAGTCAGAATTTCATTTTCTCCCCCTTTTTGTCATAATCAAAAAGAAAACTTTTAAAGACAAATAAAAGGAAACAAAGAGAAAAGATATAGTCATATAGAGAAAACATTCAGATTCATTCATTCAAATATTCAAATACGAAAACATCAGATTAGAAATTCAAAACAAGTGCTCAAACATGAGATAAAGAAAACATAAATCTAAGATTATTTGGAAAGAAGCATCTTCAGAAGGTGGGTGATCTCAGAAGAAGATTCTTCTTGCTTTGACATCCATTTCTCAATATTGTCAGTCTTTTGATCTTGCCTTGCCATCCAGGACTTTATCTCAGATTGACCAGCTTCCAGCACAACAATCTTATCTTCTAAATCTGGATTCTCTTTCTTGATCTCAGAAGAAGTAGACGGAGCAGATTCTGATGCAGGAGTAGGAGCAGAGTCAATATCCATTGGAGTTGCAGATTCTGGAATCACAGATTCAGATGATTTGTCCACAATCATCAGAGCTAAAGGATTGTCTTCCAGAATGACTTCAGAAGCAGATCCTTCAATAGTTTCTGTAGCAGACACTCCAGAAGATGAAGGTGCATTCTCAAGAAGCAATATAGGAGATCTGGTTACATTCCAAAGCATTGTTCTGGTAGTCTCAGCAAATCTGATTTTTGCATCATCGAAGGAGACACTCTTCAGATTTGAAGCAACAGTGTTGAATCTGGAAATGAAGCTACTCTAAATAGCATCAGATTCATCTGAATTCATGGTTGAAAGGCATCTCTTC
This sequence comes from Lathyrus sativus, assembly GCA_963859935.3. Taxonomy (NCBI): domain Eukaryota; kingdom Viridiplantae; phylum Streptophyta; class Magnoliopsida; order Fabales; family Fabaceae; genus Lathyrus; species Lathyrus sativus. Next base: position 495,759,612 of record OZ012739.1, on the reverse strand, counting down.
TTCACAGATTCTAAACTCATCCTTATTTCTTTCATAAAATTAGCAAATAAAATATCAACATTTAGCCTAGGTTTAGGTTTAAGAAAGGCTTCAAGAGTTGGTGGCTTGGATTGAACTGTAGGAGGTGGTATGGTGAAAGTTGGGATGATGAACAGAGGACGAGGATATGATGGTTTCTTTTGAGCAGGCATGAGGCGAAAGAATGGTTTTATTCTGCGAATGGATGGAATAAAAGCTCTTGGATCATCAAAGTATGGAACAAAAGCTGATTGTTTTGGAGTGGGTTTAGGAATGATAGCATCAGATGAAATAGATGTATCTTGCTATTTTGGTTCATATCCTCTGAGAGAGGGGGGTGAGCTTACTTCTGGATGAACATTAGATTCATCTGAATCAGATGAGGTAGATGAGGGACAGGATGTGGAAGATACATCAAACATAATTTTGAGGGGTTGGATGTCCAGAACCTCAGAATCAGATATGTATGATTCAGTAGGTTTAGGTTGCTCTGGTTGAGGATTAGGTTGTGGATTGGAAGGTATAGATTTTGGTGGTTCAGATACAATAGTTTTAGATGGTATTGGTTCAAGTACAAAAGTTTGTTGAAGTTTAGGTTGTTGTGGTTCTTGTGGTGTTGGAGTTGGTTCTGCTGGTTTTGTTGTTTATGGTTCTGATGGAGGAATGTTAGATGATTGTTGTGGTGCAGATTTTGTTTGACAGGGTTCTGGGAGTGTAGGAGATATAGGTTTATTGGGAACAGAATCAGTTGGAATTTGTGATTCAGAAACTTTTTGTTGTTCAGGTTGATCAGATGTAATGGGTTCACAATTTGTTGGTGGTTCAGAGGATTGAGATGGAAAAGAAGTGGTTTGAGTTTGAGAAGGAGGGGGTTCAGGAATAGAGCTAACTGTTGATAATTCTACTGCTATTTCAGAAATAATAGGTAAAGATGATTTAGTACCTGTTTTCTTGACACGCTTGACCTTCACAGATGAAGCTTCTCCAGAAGCTTTTCTCTTCATCTGCTTCTGTGGTTTTTCAGCAGTTTTCTGTTTCTTCTGATTAGTAGCTTCTTCCACCTCTAACTGTCTTCTCTTCCTCATATTCTCCTCATAAACATATGGGATTGGTTCTCTTGCACGTAGCAGAATATCAGTAGGTACAGGTGTTCCATCTGCCTTGCACATCTGAATGTACTGAATAATTGCGTCTCTAGGTTCCTCAACACCAAAAATAGGAAAGTCTTTTATTGGAATCCTCCTTTGACTGACTTCAACAATATTTAGCTTAGTAGGAGCAGTTGTGAGTTCATCCACAACTCTCAGTGTAACACCCCTTTCTATACCCCCAAATAATCAATTAAAATCATATAAGCAACTAATAAAAGTTTCATCAGAGTATAGATTAAAACATGATATAAAAGAGGCGCATCACATTATCATCGAAATGAAACATAAACAATACCTGCTCATAAAGATATGTAACAAAAGGGGTAAATCTCAACTAAAAACAAAGCATAGCGCTTAAAACCCACATATCAACATTTAGAATAAAGCGGAAACATCTAAACATTGAAATCACTTTATTAACATAAGCATCATATACATCATTCAGATTAATTCAATTTATCAGTTGAGTTTACAAAACATTCAGCAGCAGATACACACACAGATGTATCACAAAAGAATCAAAACAATTCCTAACTACCCAGTGTTACATATCAGAGCCATCTGACCAAAAGAAATGAAGACTCGCTTCACAAAAGACCTCCAGCATCCTACTCTGCAATGCCTCACAGAGCATTATAAAACAGCAGAAGGGTGAGAAACATTATCATACAAACAATGCATAAAATTATATATATATATATATATATATATATATATATATATATATATATATATATATATATATATATATATATATATATATATATATATATATATATATATATATATATATATCATAAAACACAATTATAACATACACGCAATTCACATTTCTCACCACAACTTGTCACAATACATCACAATGTACACGTACATAATCCATCACATTCACCAATTCATGCTTCACAATTCATAGCATTTCACATAAACATTTACAATTATGTTCATTTCACCAAAACATTGTATAAAGATGATAATGCAACTCATAGAGACCGACTCACGACTCTATGCAGATGCAAATACGGTACCGACTCGTTCAGCAGGTTCAATTGAAGAACCAAAATGGAGCCATCGCTCATTACCGAAGTAACTCCCCGTCGGGCCTATGATGTTCACCCATCGCTCACACCCCACATGGGCACACGATGTTTCAGGATTTCTCACACCCACACGGGCACACAATCCGGTTGCTCACACCCCACAAGGGCACACAACTGTTCTGCAGATTCTCCACGGAATCAAAAATAAACCATCGCTCACACTCCACAAGGGCACACGATCGTTTCTGCAGATCCTCCTAGGGATCAAAGTAACTAAACCATCGCTCACACCCCACAAGGGCACACGAGGTTTCTGCAGATCCTACGCGGGATCAGACACACAAGAATGCAATCATGATGCTACACATGCAACACGACTCAATACACTCTTAAAATGCACACATGTTTACAAACATATTCAAGCATTCTTCACATCGTACAAGTACATATAATTATGCACATTCACATCAATATCACCATGCATTCCCATTTAATCCAAACAAATGCATGAAATTGCCAAACGGCCACATCACACAATCTAGGATTCACGCCATACGGCTACCCACAACACAATATAACTCGGCATGATCAATGACTCGAGCAAGGAAATAATCAAAGTTAAGTCAAAAATTCGACCATGGATGGAAACATTAAAGAAAACATAACTTGTCACGTTCGCTACCCTGCTCGCTTAGCGAGCTCCTAGCGAGTATTCGCTACTTGTTCGCCTAGCGAATAAGCTCGCGAAGGCAAACAGAAGCCTCTGACTTTGTTCGCTACCTCGCTCGCTCAGCGAACCCCTAGCGAACCTTCGCTACCCCCATTCGCTACCAGCGAACACCACAACATGCATTCTGTCCAAGTTTGGGACCGTTCGCTACTGCTCGCTTAGCGAACGTTCGCGACCAGCTCGCCTAGCGAACGTGCTAGCGAGTGTCTGCGAACTCAGAATTTCCCCACTGTTCTTCCACTCCAAAACTTTTGGATTCACCCGATTAAGTCCCAACTCATTCCAGCACTTTAGACTAACATCACCCGACATAAATGCTACTACTTAATCTCACTTTCACCAATGAAAACTCGGGTTCTATCGATTAAATCCGTATTATGCCCTAGAATGAAAAATGAGTAAAACTCTCCCCAATCCAAAACAAAACCAATAAGAACATACATAATCATACACATTGCAAGAATAATAAAGTTTCACACCCTTACCCCATCAATCGAAAGCTTAGAAGTTGATTCTTGATGATTCTAGGTTTTTCTCCTTTTCCTCCTCTTTCCTCTTCTCTTCCTTTCTTTCTCTTCTTTTTCTTTCCTTTTGGTTTCTATTCTCCCTATTCTTTCTCTTTTCCACTTATACTATTTCTATTCTATTTCTCTCAAAATAACTACTAATCAAGGATTATCTAAAACACCCTCTAATTAATTCCCAAAACTCTCCAAATAATAAAATACCACAACATACACACATAACATATTATCATATAATTCCACAATAAAGTAACAATTAACCAAATAAATTAAAAGACTCAACAAAATAATGGGAAATTTAGAATCGGGGCGTTACACTCAGCCTTTGGAGACTCTTCCCATTCAAAGGTTTTCCTATAATTGAAGCAAGTTCTTCTTTCACTTCAGCTTCATACAGATGAGCTACCAGACCATTCTCAGTCAGAATGTCTGAGATAAATCTTCCAAAAGGGATCCAAGTTCTGATCTTCTGACCCTTAGTCTTGACAAATTCTCTGGATGCATTAATGTGATTCCACAGATGCATGAAAAGAATGTGTGGCAGATCCACTTTAGTACTCTGACTCAGGCAGTACATGAAGTAAATCTATTCATTGTTAACATAGTCAGGAGACTTTGTGGATTTTCTGTGGTTTATACAGCCCAGAAAATTTTTGGTCTAGATCTTGCATTCAGGTTTCAGATCTTTGAACTTGTTGGAAGCTTGTCCAGATGAAATTACTTCAGCATAAACTTCATCCATGTCAACACGCCCAACTGGCAGATGAGAAACTCCACCAGTTTCTTCATACCTAATGAGTTTCCTGATCAAATCTTCAGTTATAATAATCTCTTTTCCCAGAACTGAAGAGATTATGAACTTGGGGTAGACAGATGCGTGTGTTAGATTATTTAATTCAGCGTCTCCCTGAGGGATTCGATGGGCTTAACATCCCACCCATGGGCGCCTACACAGGTGTGTTAGGTGGTCTAGGTAGGCCCCTTGGGGTTCACTTTAAGAAAGATAGTTGCGCCCTGACTAGCAGCAATTGCTTTTGGCCTAGTGGTAAGCGTTTGATCCTACAAGTGGTATCAGAGCAAGGTCATGGGTTCGAATCCCCCCGGCTGACACTGGGGGGGAGATTGTTGGATTATTTAATTCAGCGTCTCCCTGAGGGATTCGATGGGCTTAACATCCCACCCATGGGCGCCTACACAGGTGTGTTAGGTGGGCTAGGTAGGCCCATTGGGGTTCACTTTAAGAAAGATAGTTGCGCCCTGACTAACAACAATTGCTTTTGGCCTAGTGGTAAGCGCTTGATCCTACAGCGTGAATCCAGAATTCTTTCACTAAATGTGGATAAACTGGTCCAAACAATCTATCAAAGTATTTCACCCAGCCTTGAGCATCAATGATAAGACACAAATCAAAACCATTATCAGCCAAGGAGTCAAATTCCACCATTGATTCACATAATACTTCAAGCTTATCAACTGGTGTTAAAAGCATTCTCACTGGTTCCTTAAAAGGGACAACACCCATGTTTGATGAAGAAACATCAGCCATTGAAGATTGGAACTGAGCTGAGGTTGAAGACGAAGTAGCCATTGATGAAGGTTTAGGGTTACAAGCAGATTTAGGTTTTGGGTTTAGATGAAGGCAAAAGAACAAGCAAAAATGCATATACGTGTTTGTGAGAGTGAAAAGTGTGAAATGTTGAGATTTGTGGAATTTATAGAGAAAATTTAGGGCACACAAAAGGTCACACGTTCAGCACGTACACAATTAGAATTTAATGGCATTTAATAAAAAGAAATTAATCATTTCAAACCATTAATGATTCTGACAATTGGGGGAAAAAACAAGAAACCAACTATTCAAACTTTACATCAAACGTCTTTTCAGTGTTGTGCACTCCATCTTTTCAGATTTTGAGTTACATGTGTTTGCTTGCATGTGCTTCTGAAAACTCTTTGAGAAATGAAACGTTAGCCAACGTTCAGATCCTCTGAGATTGGTTAGTTCAGACACACACAGAAATAATAATTCAAGAAATTAAATAAAAGACAGATGAAATACTTCAGAGTTTAAACATTTTGCATCTGAGAAAGTTGCTTCTGATAAATATTATTCTGGACAAAATTCCATACCAATATTTTTCAGAATAAACTTAAACCTATCTTCAGCAAGGGGTTTTGTGAAAATATCAGCCCATTGATGATCTGTATCAACAAAGTCTAATTTTATAATACCCTTCTGAACATAGTCTCTGATGAAGTGATGTTTAATTTCTATATGCTTAGCTTTAGAGTGTAAAATTGGATTTTTAGACAAGCATATAGCAGAAGTATTATCACAGAATATAGAAATATTACTCTCAAAGATCTGATAGTCTTCTCGCTGACTTTTCATCCAGAGCATTTGTGTGCTACATCCAGCAGCAGCATTATATTCTGCTTCTGTAGTTGATAGAGCAATTGTAGGTTGTTTCTTGCTGTACCAGGAGATTAAATTTCTTCCCAGAAATTGACAACTTCCAGAAGTACTTTTTCTTTCAACTCTGTATCCAGCGTAATCAGCATCACATAATCCAACTAGTTTAAATTCATCAGATTTTCTGTAACACAAACCCATATTAGAAGTACCTTTCAGATACCTTAGTATCCTCTTAACAGCTGTTAAGTGTGATTCTCTAGGATCTTATTGGAATCTTGCACACAAACATACACTGAATAAAATGTCAGGTCTAGAAGCAGTTAAGTATAGAAGAGATCCAAACATACCTCTGTAGAGTTTCTGATCTACTTTCTTACTTACCTCTTCCTTACCAAGAGTGCTTGTTGGATGTATATGAGTCTTTGCCATCTTACTATCAGTCATGTTGAACTTCTTCAGAAGCTCTTTTACATATTTAGTCTGATGAATGTAAGTGCAATCTGGAGTTTGGGTGATTTGAATTCCCAGAAAGAATCTCAATTCTCCCATCATGCTCATTTCAAATTCAGCCTGCATACATTGAGCAAACTCCTTTCCCAGCGTAACATTTGTAGATCCAAATATAATATCATCCACATATATTTGACAAATTAACAGATTTTTCTTAAATGTTTTGCAGAAGAGAGTTGTGTCCACTTTGCCTCTGATAAAATTTTTCTCTAGAAGAAAATTGCTTAATCTCTCATACCAAGCTCTGGGAGCTTGTTTTAAACCATAAAGAGATTTCTTAATTTTAAAAACATGTTCTGGAAATTTATCACTTTCAAAACCAGGAGGTTGGTGAACATAAACTTCCTCTTCTATAATACCATTTAAGAATGCACTCTTAACATCCATCTGATATAGAGTGATGTTATTTTGTGCAGCAAAAGAAATGAGTAAACGAATAGACTCGAACCTAGCCATAGGAGCATAAGTCTCTGTGTAATCAATTCTTTCTTGATGGCTATAACCTTAAGCAACAAACCTTGCTTTGTTTCTTTCAACTTCTCCTTTTTCATTTAACTTGTTTCTGAAGACCCAATTAGTTCCTATAATGTTGAATCCTTTTGGTCTTGAAACCAAATCCCAAATGTTATTTCTTGTGAATTGATTGAGCTCTTCTTGCATGGCAATTATCTAGTCATTGTCTTACAGAGCTTCATCCACAGAAGTTGGTTCAATAACTAACACCAAACCAAATAATGACGCTTCAGATGATCTGAGGTAGAATCTTGTTCTTATAGGGTCATCCTTCTTTCCAATGATCACATCCTCTGGGTGAGAGGCCTTGATTCTGGAAGATGATCCTCTAACATTTGATTCTTTAGAAATATTCAAGTTGTTCATTTGAGAATCTAAAGGAGTTGCATCTGGTGTTGCTTCTGGCTCTTTCACTTGAACCTTTTCTGCCTTTGAGCCTTCAGAGTCTGTGAGAATTACTTCTCTATCTGCAGAACTGTCAAACTGCTTTGGCTTTTGACTGCCAAGCTTATCATCAAATCTAACATGTATAGATTCCTCCACAATCTGTGTTTCAGTATTGTATACTCTGTAGCCTTTAGAGCGTTCAGAATACCCAAGCATGAAACACTTCTGTGCTCTAGAATCAAACTTGTTTAGATTCTCTTTAGTGTTCAACATATAACATATACATCCAAAAGGATGAAAATAAGAAATGTTGGGCTTTCTGTTCCTCCACAATTCATAGGGAGTCTTTTCCAGAAGAGGTCTTACAGACACTCTGTTCTGAATATAACAAGCTGTGTTTATTGCTTCTGCCCAAAAATGCTTTGCCAGATTAGTCTCGTCGATCATGGTTCTGGCCATTTCTTGCAAAGTTCTATTTTTCCTCTCTACAACTCCATTCTGTTGTGGAGTTCTAGGGCAGGAGAAATCATGAGCAATGCCCTTTTCATTAAAATATTTTTCAAAATATTTGTTTTCAAATTCTCCACCATGATCACTTCTGACTTTAACAATTTTAAAATCTTTTTCATTCTGGACTTGTTTGCAGAAGTCAAAGAACACAGAATGTGACTCATCCTTGTGTTTTAGGAATTTCACCCATGTCCATCTGCTATAGTCATCCACAATGACTAATCCATACTTCTTGCCTCTGATGGATGCAGTTTTCACTGGTCCAAACAAATCAATGTGAAGTAACTCTAATGGTCTTGAAGTTGAAACAACATTTTTGATTAAAGATTATGTCATAACCATTGTCACTTAATTGACTTATGGACAATAAATTATGCTTTAATCCTTCTACAAGTAAAACATTAGATATAGAGGGAAGGTTACCATTGCCAATAGTACCAGAGCCAATAATCTTGCCCTTCTGATTCCCTCCAAACTTCATGTCTCCTCCAGATTTAAGCTCCAGGCTTTGGAACATAAACCTTTCTCCCGTCATGTGACGTGAGCATCCAGAGTCCAGGTACCATGACTAGCGTCTTGACTTTGCTGCTAAATACATCTGCAACAGGTATTATCTTATCCTTAGGTACCCATATATTATTGGGTCCTTTTGGGTTAGTTGCCTTAAAAGTTTGTCTGAACTTCTGTCTTTTTACAACAGTTTTATTCTGACTAACTTTTGGTTTAAACACAGGAAAGTTCTGATCAGAACGTATGTGTTTAATATCCTTCAGATGACCAAACTTGAAATGAGAATATAAGGGAGTCTTCTTAATGATAAGTTTATCAACAAGTATTGGATTTAAATCCTTTCTAGAGGAAGATTCATATCCAATTTCCTGTTGTTTCTGCTAACTCCATAGATCATTGAAGCCATCTTGCTTCTATCTATGCTTTTAGCCAGAAACTTCTGAAAACTGTAGTCATATTCTTCTAAAATATTTTTGCATTTTGACTTAGTTTCAGATTCAGAGTCTTGTTAAGCTTTTTCAAAATTATTTTTCATTTTCAAATTGTTTTCTTTGAGCTCAGCAACTTCTGACTTTAACAGACAATTCTCAGGTTCAAGATTGCATTTAAGCTTCTTGCATTTGAGCTTAATCTGGTTATAGTTTTTCAGGACTTCTGATAAAACCTTAATAAGTTCTTCCCTAGAGAGATCAGAAAGTACCTCTTCTGAGTCAGATTCAGATCCAGATGATCCTTCATCCTGATCTTCTACACTAGCCATCAGTGCCATGTTGGCACATTCTTCTTCTGACTCTGATGAAGATTCAGATGCATCTGAATCATCCCATGTAGCCATCAAAACTTTCTTTTTATGCTCAGGCTTCCTTCTTGGCTTCTCCTTTTGAAGCTTTGGGCATTCATTCTTGTAGTTCCCAGGTTCCTTGCACTCATAGCAAACAACCTCCTTCTTTCCAGATCTTTTGTGTCCAGAGGACTCTTTGAATTGATCTGGCTTCTTGAAGTTCTTGAACTTCCTCTATTTGTGCTTCCAGAGTTTGTTGATTCTTCTGGACAGTAGGGACAGTTCATCTTCTTCTTCAGAAGAAGACTCTTCAGAACTTTCTTCTAACACCTGCAACGCTTTAACAGATTTGTTAGATTTTAAAGCAATTGACTTACCTTTCTTTTGAGGCTTGTCTTCTTCAAGTTCAATCTCATGGCTCCTCAGAGAGCTGATCAGTTCTTCCAATGTGATCTTGTTCAGATCCTTTGCTAGCTTCAGAGCAGTGACCATAGGTCTCCATCTGATTGGCAAGCTTCTGATGATCTTTTTCACATGATCAACAGTTGAATAGCCTTTGTCTAGCACTTTTAATCTAGCTGTGAGGATATGGAATCTAGAGAACATAGCTTTTATAGATTCAGATTCTTCCATTTTAAAGGCTTCATACTTCTGGATAAGCGCTAGAGCCTTGGTCTCTTTAACTTGTGAGTTCCCTTCATGTGTCATCTTCAAAGACTCAAACAAATCAAATGCAGTTTCTCTGTTGGTGATCTTCTCATACTCAGTATGAGATATAGCATTTAATAAGATTGTTCTAGCTTTGTGATGATTTCTGAACTCCTTCTTCTGGGCTTCAGTCATAGATTTTCTATCAATTTTCTTGCCATCCCCATCAGTGGGGTGAACATAACCATCAATGACTAAGTCCCACAGATCGGCATCATAACCAAGGAAGAAACTCTCTATTTTGTCCTTCCAATAGTCAAACTTCTCCCAATCAAACATAGGGGGTTTTGTGTTGATTCTATCCCTTTCTTCATATCTGTTGTTGTTGGATGTTGAAGCTTCAGCCATAATATCAACCAAGAATATATATTAAGAGTTTTCTCAACTGGATCTTTTCTGTTCACGGTGAAGTGATAGCACACACAGAACCGGAGCTCTGATGCCAACTGAAGGTGAGAAAATACTTAGAAGGGGGGGGGGGGGGGTTGAATAAGGATTTATAAAATATTATTGCAATAAAAACACAAAGATTTTTATCCTGGTTCGTTAAACTCAACTACTTCAGTCCACCCTATCTAGAGTGATTTGCCTTTCTCCACAAGGACTTAATCCACTACAATCAAACTGATTACAATATCAAACACTAAGAACAACTGTCTTAGTCTTCTCAAGAACTACTGACCACAACTTGGTCTTCTCAAGGATCTTTTACAATCAAATGTAAACTAAACAAATGTTTAAATGCTTCTAAGAAAGCTATATCACAACTGTGATTTACACTTAAGTTTAAGAACATATGAAAATATTCAATCAAAGAATAATAATTTGTATGAGAGCTTTGAGAGAGTTTTCAATGAATTTGTCAAAATACATCAACGTTCGTCAACTGAAGAAAGTTGTTGAAGGCTTGCTTTTATAGACTTAGAAGTCCAAGACGTTGCAAGCTTAAAGACCGTGTACTACAAAGTAGTTGTAGCCTTTTGTCTTCACATGACTTGACCTTTCCTAGAATTAGAACTTTCAGAGAAATCCTTTTTGCCTGTGTTCTTATGTCTAGCATAAAAGAGGAAAGAGTCATTTGGCATAACCAACGAATATATCTTTGAATAATCTTCTTCAACAAGTTTCTATTTCACAGCAATCAACATCAGAGCCTTGAGTGATCAGAGTCTTGATGTTCTCAGAGTTTGTTGTATCAAAGTGTTGCAGCAAGGTGTGTGCTTCAACGTGAAATCAATCAGAGCAGAGTTTGGGAATCAGATCCTCAGTACTTGCAGCGAACAGTACTATCAGAGTCTTCTGAAAAACAATGCCTGAAACTCTTCATACAAAGTCTTCAGTCTATGCTTCAGATGCTTTTGTAGCTTCTGCTTTAGAGTCTTCTGTAGGCAGCGCTCAGAGTCTTCTAATTAGATGCTTCTGACGCTCAGAGTCTTGTGTAGTTCAATGTTCAGATTCATTTTTGCTTTCAGAAGGATATTAAATTTAATATTTACAACAAAAATACTTGAACAAATTTAGAGTATATAATTTCTTAATACAAAATTTCATAAGTGTTATCATCAAAACATAGAGATATAACTAAGAACCAATCTATGTTCTAACACCACCATGCAACAGGATGTGAAAGAGTACGTCAAGAAGTGCGACAGATGCCAACGGCATGAGGACATGTACCTCGCCCACCTAGAAAGCTGAAAACGCTCTCATTGTCGTGGCCATTCGCCTAGTGGGGAATGGACATCCTCGGACCCTTCACCATCAGATCCTATAAAAAAAATACTTGATATTCGGCGTGGACTACTTCACCAAGTGGATAGAAGGCAAAGCTCTGGCAAAGATCACGGCCCAAAACATACTACGATTCTACAAGAGAAACATACTTTCCCGGTTCGACGTGCCCCAGACCATCGTCACCGACAATGGAACACAGTTCACTGATAAGAACTTTCAAGACTTCGTCGCCAAACTAGGCACGAAGCAACACTTCACATCGGTCGAACACCCGCAGACGAACGGCAGGCCGAAGTAGCAAACATGGTAATTCTGTGTAGGCTGAGGGACACCAAGAGAGGATGGGTCTAGAAGCTGCACATCGTCCTTTGGGTGTACAAGACCACTCCGCACTCCACGACCGGGGAGACCCTATTTTGACTAACCTACGGGACAGAAGCGGTGATCCCTGTTGAGATAAAAGAGCCTTCCAAGAGAATGGAACCCCCCTTGCTAGAGGAGGCAAACAATGAGGCACTCAGGGAAGAACTCGACCTGGTCGAGGAGATTCGTTCGAGAGCATCCCTGCGAGAAGCTTCTCTTAAATAAAGGATAGTTTTGCGCCACGACAACAAAGTCATCAGGCGCGAATTCCAAATGGGTAGACTGGTCCTACGAAGAAACCAAAAAGACTCACGCGAAGGCAAGCTCACCGCAAACTAGGAAGGCCCCTATCGTGTATGGGACAAGACGGGCAACGAGGCCTACTACCTCGAAAACCTACAAGGGGACAAACTTGCTCGACCATGGAATGCATAAAAACTTAAATAGTATTACAGTTAAACACTGCCCGTGACCCGTCGACGCCGCGACTCCTAATTTTAAAAACAAAAAGACAAGAGTCAACCCTTTGCATGTGTGGGCACGACCCTTGCTCCAGTGGGGACCCCTCGATCGAGCTCCACCGCTGTCGTACCAGTTGGGCAGAACACCCAGCTCACGATGGCAAGTTCACGCCCAGGGAATGGCCTTTTCCAAGGACCTTAACCCCTAGTTGGTTGGGTACCATCTCCGACCACCCGACTCGTTCTCCACACAGTCGGTGACACCACATGTCGAGTAAGTCAACATATTCATACATAAGAGAAAATAAACATACAATCACACGCAGTAGAAAATAACAAAATTCATTCAAGAAGAAGCGGGCAAAAACCCATTGTACATAGTTACATAAAAGGGCACGTAGGCCCGACAATACATCTCAAAACAAATAGGCACGTAGGCCAGAAAAATTAACACGAGCACGCAGGCCCGAAAATACTGAAACTAACCCTAAGAGGTGTCCTACCCCTCCCTCTCTTCCTCCTCGATCGTCGAGTTGTCATCGTCCTCCTCAGCCCAAGTGGTTACCATCCATCCGTTGATGACCTGGTAATAGGGTCTCGTCCCTTCAGTGATAAGGGCAACCTCGGGGTTCACTATCTTGAGTTGTTCCGCAGTGCTCTCATAGCCAACCTCGACAGCCCCTAAACAATCCTGCTCGAGCTCCCGAATCCTCGCCACCAGTTTAGCTCGAGAAGTCAGGAGCTTCTCTTCGTCGGTTTCCTCCTCAGCAGGACGAAGGGCAGCTTCCAGCTCTGCGATCCGCGCCTGCAATTTCATCTTGTCCTCCCCGTTGTCCTTCAGATGCTCCCCTGCCTCTCTGTTTCGCTTACGCTGGGCGACATTATCTTTACTGGCTAAATCCAGCTCGGCAACTAACTTGGTCAGCTTCGACTCAACAGCCGCGAGGTTTCCCCGCAGTTTGGCAAGATCGGCAGAAGAGGCAGTCTCATCGCTCAGAGTCAGGACCGTCGAGAAGAGCCTCATCATCGTGCCATGTCCTTGGCCAGTCTCTGTCTCCTCACCTCCCGGCTGGATCCAAGAATCGCCTTTGCCTCCGCGGCCGATACAACAGGAGACCTGGCCCCATGGAAGAAACCAGGATGCAGATGGTAGGGGGGAATCAAGAACCCTTCCTCTACGTCTCCCTCAGTAAGGTCGACGACAGTCTCTGGCCCATGGACCCTCACCCTCTATGAAGTCCCTTGTGACAAGGGAGATTGGCTCCCCTGTGGTGATGATGAAGAGCCTCCTCCTCCTTGCTCGGTAGTAGGTTGTTGCTGCACCTGAGTCACCCTCCCTTTGCCACTACTCACCCCACCTCTGGTGGCCGCCATTCGTTTCACGCGCTCTTGTATGGTCAACATACTTCCTGCAAAACAAAAAGAGCAAAGGATTAGCAAAGCACAAAATAATAGAGCCTAGGACGGGCCGGGCAAAAGAGGACCCACTACCTAACAGACGCAAGGCCTCCTCGTCATACGCACATTCGAGCAAGGCCTTCGTATTGATAAGCCTCGAATGCTGGAGAATATTCTCGTTCTTGTCGAGGATGAAGTTGTCGTCGTGCGTCACACATTTTGTCAAGGAGAATATTCCCGTTCTTGTCGAGGATGAAGTTGCCCGTCTTGTCCCCGAGACATTCATCTATGCCTATCCTATGTCCCTGGGGTGTTCATCCAAATCCTATCACCCGTCCCTGAGGTACCCATTCATCACTACCATCTGTCCCTGGGGTACTCGTCCAACACCATCATATGTCCTCGGGACAGTCATCCAAAGTCTATTGATTGACCCGGAGTCTTCATCCCAGGTCAAGGGAATCCCGTCGTAATCGCCAAAAAACCCACATCCTCCTCGGGACACTCACCGTGTCTGCCGGAAATAAAATAAATAGAAGAAAAGGAAGAACAAACTTACTTTATACAGTAGTTTGAGTAGAGGTACGGCGGACTTCGCGGCGGATGGTACAATGACAGCGTAAGTGTGGAGGAGCAAGAAAGAGGTGTGTTCGTTAGAATGGAGAGCGAAAAGTAACGAGGGGGCAAACCCCATCCTATTTATAAGCCCAACATGGAACTCGAAGCGCCCCTAAGCACTCAAGCACCCCTATAACTAGCTGCCCTAGGACGGGCAATGGGCACATGACACGTGGCAACCGTAACTGACCATGCCCCTTTGTTCTCCCCCAAGCTCAAAAAGCTAACAAACCAGATTGTTCTTCACCTCCCCGGCATGATATTCCAACGATCACGACTCCCAAATCCATCTTCTGGGGATATGACCGCCTTCCTTATCTGCCCTCGACGTGGGCTTATCCTTAAGTCATCACTCCTCCACCTCGGAGCAACGACTTAGGGGGCTCATGTTCTAGACTGGGCCTGGACCTGTCCCTCAGTCAAGCAGGCCCAACCCAACGCTATGTTAGGGTGGCCCAATAAGGCCCAATCCTCTCATGTCGGGCATGAGCCATATATGTCGGGCAGACGACCCCCTTGACGAGGAGACTCACATATTTCCCCCACGTTCTCCACGTGCTCCCCCAAGCAGGGACACATTATCAACAACTACCCACCTCCAAAAGAGTTGGTCATCCCACCTTCCGAAGATCACGGGGCAGTTGATCTAGGGTGAAGACCACATGTTGGTCTTCCCTACGCCATGTAAGCCCTATTAGTTACTTGGGTTGGGCCTTGTAGTCTGGCCCAATGCAATGTAACCCTTGGCCCTGCGCTGAGGTCTCTCTATAAGTACACTCTTTCACTAGAGGGTCAGGTATCTTATTCTCTACACCTACTTTTCTGTATTTGCTCTCCCACTCTGATCCCTTACTCACTTAAGCATCAGAGTGCCTTGCAAGCACCCCTCATTCTTTCTCCCTAACTCAGGTGGAAGATGTAACCCAACAACGTGTGGCAGGCCATTGATCCTTTCTGATAAGGTGAGATCAATATCTTTAGCCAATTTTTGTAGGGTTGATACCCATCTTATTGAGTTGTCCGATTAGGAAAGTGACGTTGAGCTCAATGGTTATTCCTTCTCCTTGATAATTTTGGAGAGCTTGGTATATTCTCTTTGCTCCCTCCAAATCAGCTTTAGTGATGGTCGGTTCTCCTTATAAGTTATAGTATTTTAGTTTAAGATGGAACGGTGAGGCAACAACATTTAAAATGACTGCAAACGGTCATCCCAAAATGCAACTGTACATATTCATGTAAGGAATAACAAGAAAATGAGAACTTACCACCTGAATGTCTTCACCGCTGCTAACAAAAACTATTAGTTCCACATATCCCCAGGGATGAGATGTGGGTTCTGTTGAAAACCTGGAGGTTCGAGCCTTTATATGCTAGAACTTCCTTCAATCATAGTCTATCTTCTTGAATAGCTATGAGTACAAGATTTCACGGGAACGACCGCCATCGATGAGGATCTAAGACACGTCAAACTTCCTAGTTGTGGCGATAATCACGATGGGTACAACATCATTCGGGATACCTCCGACTTTCTCTGAGTTCCTAAATCCCACCATAGGAAGGTTAGGAATCTTTGCACATGTTTTTACTTCTTTATTGTAGATAACCACCATCTAATAGATCTTCCTTTTTATCGTTCCTTTAGAAGGGATATTCTCCTTAGGTGTCCTCTTGTAATGGCAACAATTTAAGGGCGTTTTCCTTTGTTGGCGTCTTTGTTCTCCTCGTATTTCCCTGTTGTGGTGGTCTTTGTAAGGGATTTACCTCTAGGATATTCTTCTCTGTCTCTCTTGCCCCTTCAGGTATTCAATCAGCTGACCCTTCTATATCAGCTCTTTGATGGAATCCTTCAGGTGGATGCATTCATCAGTGTTCTGGTAATGGATTATTTGGAATTGATAGTATTTTGATCTTTCCGTTTATGGTGTGTCTCTGATGGTATAGGGAGGTCGGATTACCGCCTTCCAAAATTCAGTGTTCATACATTCTTAATATATCCTCTCATGAGAGATCATTAACAGGTGTATCTATCATATTTCCCTTGTTTGTTTTGGTGATAATTATCCCGAAATTGGTGGGATTCTTTTCCATATGGGAGACCAGAGTAAGACTCGCTAGATTCACGGTTATTGAAACGTGTAGTCATTTTTTCATCTAGAATCATAAACGATTCGACCATAGTCAACATCTCTTGAACATATTTGATTTTCCTCTTTCCCAACTCTTTCTTGAAAGGATGGTCACTGAGAAGGTCGTTATAAAAAAATCCAGCACTATAGACCTTCTTGAGCCCCATCTACTTCAACAGAGACTTGAGTAAACTAATCGATATACGACCGCAAGCTTTCCCTTTACCTTTGAACGATCTTGTTAAAGCGCCCTATGTAATAAGACGCCAGTTTAGGGCTATGAATTGCGTCGAAAACATCTTATGGAATTCCACCCGAGAATCAATGCATCCATCAAGTAGCCTGCTGAACTATAACCGAGCTAGTTCGGAAAAGGTTAGCCCGAACAACTTGCACTTGGAAGCATTGTCGGCACCAAAGTAACTCAACAGTTTTTCAACTAGTTGCACGTGTTCATCATAATATAATCAATTAGTTTGGGCAATTTCTCCATAGACTTTGGTATCCTACTTTCCAAAATTTGTAATGATAGAGGATTTTTTTGTTGCACCTTATCCTGATGAATTTATGCTTGAATCAAGTTCATAGCACAACTTCCCCGGTCTCCTATGAGACTCGAAGATGAAGTCTGGAATTTTTTAACTTCTATATTGATCCTTTGATCGGGGAGCCCTGTTCTCCTTCGTTTCAACTGGTTCCAAGATTGCAGCACGAGTCTTTCTCAAAACGACTTCTTGAATTGTATTCTCGCGAGAGGGGCGTTGTGGAGGTTCTCTTTAAGACGTTAAAACCTTTCTTAAACAACATTTGATTTATGTTGTCGAACAATGTTGAACAAATTGTACAATAAATCATTGGTGCCTTGTACGTTGAGGTTTTCTTATAGCGTGTGAAAGTCAGGTAAGGTTTCATGTTGCGTAGTTGGAAGTGGAACAAGAATCTTTGTCGGATTGATCGGAACTGACCTTGCCACTTGTGAAACTCAAATTTAATCCGAATGTGAAGGAACTAACGCTCTAGGATCTGCGCCGTTATTTTGCAGAGGAATAGGCGGTTGATTACTTGTTGTTAAGGTAACAACGACAACTTTTCATGCGGTGGTGGATCTAGTCATCTTGGACCCAACCATATATGTTGAAGATAAACATCATTGATCCAAAAATATTTAAGAAATGAGACTGAAGTTGTACTAAGTCGAATCAGAACCTGATAGATCTTTGTGTTCGATTATGATTACTTGCTCTGATGATCAGAAGGAGTTTTGAATTGCAAAAGTCAAATAGCAAACACGAATTCGTGTAAATCGTAGGAATCAAGAATCGATTCCCATATATGGTGCCATTGTTCCGTTCTTGAACAAGAAATGAGAAGCTTAAACAGAGATGACGGTGGATTGCAGCCTCTGGTGCGGTGGAATGGGGGTACTTGTAAGGTTATCACTCCAATGCTCAAGTTAGTATACAAAGGAGAAGAGCAAAATGAAAATTGTATTTGAAATTTATTACCTTGATTTGACATTTGCTTTATATATAGAGGGAAGAAATAATGAATAAGCTATTTACCGTTGTTCTCTACGGATAACCGTTGGATGTGCTTTACGATTGATATCTCTTAGGACCATAGAAATAACTATCTTCACTTGTTAGGAAGATTTGTAATGAATCATAACCTTTATTGAAATGCAGGTTGAGACGACACAGTAGAATTAGTCCGTCCAGAGTCTTCTTGGTCGGTCCAGAAGAGGTCTTTTTTTAAGTTTATATGAGTTAGCTCCAAGGGATCGCCGTGATCACAACAGATCTCATGGCTTAATAAGTGCTAGAGATTCTCACACCGACAATGAAAGGAAAATTGAACTCTTTTGGGTGAGCAAATTTCTTACGAGTTTAGCCAACATTCATTATCATTCATTCATGTTTATTATTTTATTAATAATTTTATTGTTGGATTTTTAATTTAACGTGATAAACATTTGTGTAATATTCAGCTAGTATTAAAAAATATAATAATAATAATAATAATAATAATAATAATAATAATAATAATAATAATAATAATAATAATAATAATAAATTTGTTAACATAAATACATATTTTTTAAAAAGTGTTATTTATAAATATGAGATTAAAATAAAATAATTTTACACAATTATCTAATAAAATTTTAACATTTAACCATGTCATGTTAGTATTACAAAAGTAAAAATATAATTTAAAAGAATATATGTTTCTTATTGGTTGAAAGTGTAAAAATATTTTACATGCATAATCCTTTTTCTCTTATAAATATATATAAATATCAATAAATCAAAATCACTTAAATGCATATCTAATGAAACATTCTGACGAATATAAGAGATTTTAAATAAAAAAGATTTTATTCAAAAGAGACATTAAAATGGTCTCTTCTAATTTCTAAAGTAGTTTTTTTTAATAAAAAATATCAGAAGATTAATGATTAGGATTCCTTATTCTAGTTATGAAAATGTACCAACTTTAAAAAAGATTTAAGAGATATATCATATTTAGTCATTCAAGTTGAACTTGAGTGATTACAATTAAATATTTTTTAAAGTAAGATGACATTAAAATAGAGTATAAGAGGTACTCACTTCCGTCGCGGTGAAAAATTGGAGACCATAGATATTGGTTAACTAGACTCAGAAAACTACATGTCACCACCGAATTTTTATTTTTCTAAAGGAAGGGAGAAAAGATCGAATAAACCCAAAATAAATATGCAAAATACAAAGCAATGCTAAAGGCTAAGCAATAAAGAGATCTAAGGTGCATGAGTTGGTTATACTAAATGAAGAGATCTAATGAAACATTCTGACGAATATAAGAGATTTTAAATAAAAAAGATTTTATTCAAAAGAGACATGAAAATGGTCTCTTCTAATTTCTAGAGTAGTTTTTTTTAATAAAAAATACCAGAAGATTAATGATTAGGATTCCTTATTCTAGTTATGAAAATGTACCAACTTTAAAAAAGATTTAAGAGATATATCATATTTAGTCATTCAAGTTGAACTTGAGTGATTACAATTAAATATTTTTTAAAGTAAGATGACATTAAAATAGAGTATAAGAGGTATTCACTTCCGTCGCGGTGAAAAATTGGAGACCATAGATATTGGTTAACTAGACTCAGAAAACTACACGTCACCACCGAATTTTTATTTTTCTAAAGGAAGGGAGAAAAGATCGAATAAACCCAAAATAAATATGCAAAATACAAAGCAATGCTAAAGGCTAAGCAATAAAGAGATATAAGGTGCATGAGTTGGTTATACTAAATGAAGATACTAACACCCTAAGTATCTATAGTATATTATAGGAACCTCTTGAAATATTTGTGTTGAGAAATGAAAAAGAAAAGGAAAGAGAGGGAAATAAAAGGAGAGAAAATAGGGTAAAAAGAAAGGAGGGGGTGCTGGGTGTTAAACCCAGGCCCCTGAGGTCACCAGCAAAACCACCTAGCCAACGCGTCAGGCTCTTTGGCCTATTATCATGAGCAAACGAAAAGAATAAATAATAAAACGAAATTTGAAAAATGAAAAAATGTGTCTAGCAACAGTATCGTCTTCAACCTTCAGACCTCCATAATCTCAAAATCACAACTTTGCCAAATACGAACTAGATGAAACATGTGGATAGACTATTTCACTCAAAATTTCACAAGAAATCCAAATATGGTCATAGTTTTCATTTATATTTACTTTATCACGTGAATTTGATCTAAAACCAGAAAACCATAGAATTTCAAAACAAAATTAAATGAAATATAACAACAATAAATAATCACTAGCTTAGGGCTTTCATTAACAACATCAAAACGAGCATGATAATAACAAGAATGGATCAAAATTATGCTCTAAAGTATAAGAACGATAAAGTGAAAAATTACCTAACGGGGTGAGTCCGTTGCCTCTTCAAATGCTCTTGCAGAAGTGAAATGAATATGCCTTTAGCTTCCTTGAGTCACCAGGAGTATGATGATATGCTTAGAATTTCTTGGAAGCTTTTGAATTGCTATACCTGAATCAACTTGCAAATGTGAAAAATGAGGTTTGGGATGTGGTGTTTGAGGTATTACAACTATGTTCTACTGCATACAGTTGATTATATGTGTTGTATGGAATGTGTTTATGAAATAAAATGGGAAGGAATGTGCAAGGATTGTGAAATTCAAATTTGAGCTTAAATGGTGTTTTTGAGGTTTTGGTTCAATGTAGTTTCGCTGCTCTTATTCGTGCCCTAATGTTGTGAGGTTAGGATTACTTATAAAGAGGTTTTTGAATTTGGTTAGGAGCCAAGTATCATCAGATGCAAGGTTTGGTAATTGGCTTGTACGGAATAATTCACAAAATTGGCAAAAAGTACCATATGCTATGGTTTGGACTTTGACATGTAATGTACATTCTAAGCTCTCATTATAGCCTTCAAAAACTTGCTTTTGGAATCATAAATAAGTTGGATCAGAGCTACTACTTGCTTAACAAGTTTTGACCAAAATTTCTTTTTCACATAGTGCCAAAAATCTAGGTCAGAATGGAGAGTTTGCAGCAGGTTTTGTCTTATCCGTAGGGGCCAAAATTGCACAAAAATGGTATCACTGTAAAGTTAACATGTAAAGCGACAAGTTTTGTGTTCATGAAAAGTTGAGAAAAGGCTTTGAAAGTGTCCAAAAGTGGCCTCAATGTCATGTGAAACAAACAAATTTTCAACACTTAGAAAAATCCGGCCAACCTTGCATTTCTCCACAATGTGAAACCCTAACTTTGGCCTCTCATATCTCTTAATTGGAAAAAGATTTTTGGACCAAGTTTTCTACCATGATGAAGTATTAAATATGCTCTTTAAATGAAGCCCTCAAGTGTTTCAATTGGATTCTTAGATTGTTCACGAATTGGCCATAAAGTCATGCACTTGCAACAACTTGAAACCTCATCTTTGACCATCAATTTATTCCACTTCAAGAAAGCTTTTGGCTTTAAATTTTTATCAACTTTTAGTATCAAATTTCATCTTTAAATTCAACCCTCAAGTGTTTCAATTGGATGCTTGAGGAGGAAGTTAAAACCTTGGAAAGTTGGTCATTCGATCATGAATTTTTGTACTTAGGGAAATTTCCAAAACCCTAATTTTGACAACTTTTGATCTTTTCTTGATTTAACTTGATCAAAATCAATCATTTTCACACTTTATTATTTACTTGAGAAGTATATGGTTGATCAAAAATGTCAAAAGTCAAACTTTAACTTTGAGCATCTGTTGACTTTTTATCAATTGAATCAAAATTATTCAACTATCAATAGATCAAACTTCTTGAGACATTTTAATCACATGAATGGACCACAAAGATGTATTTGAAGTATTTGAATCATGTCCCAAGACATGAGATAATGTTTTGGTCAAAAAATTAACATCAAGCTGACTTTAACCAAAACCCTAATTTGGAGCTTCTGATGAATTGGGACTTAGTGACCTTGAATTGATGCAAACTCAAAATTGATTATTGATGAAGGGAAACTATTTATCACCATGGATGAGCAAAGGAGATTGAGATGTTAAAAATCTTGATTGATCAACCACTTGAACTCCTTGATGCAAAACCCTAACTTTTAAACAAAGCAAGCAAGACATATATATATATATATTTTCTATTTTCAATGGGGTTAGCAAAAAATAAAACACACACACAAGAAGTGGGTGATGCTATGAAAATGATGCAAATGAAGGTGGGATCTTAGGGTTAAAAATTAGGATATGACAACTCACATTACAATGTAAGTAGCATATGAAGAAATTTTCTACCAACACCAACGGACCTAAGCATAAGACATCTTACAAAAGTCGTAAAAATCATAGTTGGAATAGGTAATATCTCTTATGCAAGTCGACTTCCAAGCTATTAATTTAATGTTCCATACGATATCGTTCATATTACATTTATTGTTATCAAAAATAACTTTGTTCCTAATCTTCTAAATACTCCACACTACTGCTAACCACATAACACTCCTCATGTTCTTAGTTCCAGCTGAGTCCATATTGCCAAGCCAAGAAAGAAAGTGCAACCACACACTTCCTGCAAACAAAACATAACAGTCCCACCATTATTCCACCATAACCCAAACCTTCGTAGAAAAAGGACAGGAAAAAAACAAGTGATTCAAATCCTCTTCATACAAATTGCACAACACACACATCTTATCCGACTCAATGAATTGATCCCGCGCAATCACTTTATTTAAAAAAATCTTCAACCCGAAGTACTTGATTCTAGCCGGAGAAGCGTCTTCCAGAACATATCGAAAGCTTTGGAAGTCTCAGGGTTCAGCCAATAAGGAAGAGACAACCCTCTCATCTGCAAATATCCTTCTCTGGCTGCGTAAACAACAAATGACCCAACAGTTCAAACAATCTTGTATTTTTTTTATCAGGAACAAGTTGGACAATAGACAACATCACCTACAAATTACAAAAATTCTTATCCCCAAAATACTGTTGCTCACTTGATATTTCGAAATCACCTCATCTCCATCCTTCATTAGTCCAACATCCCATGTTCACAATTTTATCATCTTTGCTTTTACTAATCTCAAAC
Source organism: Lathyrus sativus (assembly GCA_963859935.3). Taxonomy (NCBI): domain Eukaryota; kingdom Viridiplantae; phylum Streptophyta; class Magnoliopsida; order Fabales; family Fabaceae; genus Lathyrus; species Lathyrus sativus. Next base: position 495,736,501 of record OZ012739.1, on the reverse strand, counting down.
AGATCAGAAAATGAAAAATCAAGAGAAGAATTTCCAAACCAACGAGCAGTCTAAAAAGGAATTGATGATTCGTCCCCGAGATTAAATTTTATCGAATATGCAAAATACAACCCTTTGATTGAAGACAACTCTCCAACTTTACAAAGTTCTTTCCACCAATTAAAAGCTGATTAATTCCTGGTATAACCTTGTTTCAGCAGCAGATGGTTTTCCACTCCATGATATCTAGCCTTCAAAATTTTCTTCCATAATGCATTTTTCAATCCTAAAATTCTCCACTTCTATTTGGATAAAAGTGCCAAATTAAAGTCTTTGATACATTTGATACCAAGACCTTTTAGCTCCTTAGATCTACACATTGTGTCCCACTTCACCCAATGTATTTTTGCCTTCTCAACTAACCCATCCCAGAGAAAATGTTGTCTGATCGTATCAATGAGTCTCCAAACTTGAACCGACACTACTACAAAATACACCTTCAGTAACACTAATACTACTATGGTTAGGCTTTCCACCATTATAATTTTGCAAACTGGACGCACCTGATATATTTTTGATTTTTTTGAAAGTTATTTAATCACAGTTGAGGTAAATAACCGTAGTGATAAAGTAAGTGTTACAAGCTTCGAATCTCAACAACTACATTTTTTCCATTTTTTATATTACAAATTCATAAATAAATAAATAATTGAAAACTATTCAACCACGATTTAATATTCAACCATTGTAAAACCATTGATATTCCCAGAATATAATGATGATTGAAAATTTTCTTTATTTCTCAAGATGATCACAAGTCATTCATGAATACCAACCATTAGAAGTAATCATTGCAAGCATTAAATCATCAAATGTTTCATCTTCAACCTCTTCTATAAATGCACACTTTCATATAATGAATTTCCACTTCTTCAAACTATTCTTCTTTACTTCCTTGCTATAACAATAAGAGTTATCAACCTCAGAATACTAAGAGAAATAGGTAAACATAAGTCACTATTGAGAACCAAAAAAACCACCGCAATACAACACCCTCAGCAGATAACTGAGAAGGTCCATCCATCTTCCTCAACTACTGTCAAGGATGTGCTGAGGGTGAGAAATGCCAAGAAGAAGAAGAAGAAGAAGAAGAAGAAGAAGAAGAAGAAGAAGAAGATAAAGGTGTCGAGGAAGACTTCTTACTACGACTCAGATGAGGGTAGTGAGGAGCGAGTCAGATATTAGGAAGATTCCTTTAGTGTTAGGGGATATTGTTCCGATCTTGACAAAATTATGTAATGAAAAAATTATGTTTTATTTTAATAGAATTTCTTAATTTTTATTTTATACACTCTTTCCTCTTTACAAAAAAATTAGTACACGACCAACAAAAATAACAACAACAACAACAACAATAATGAATAATAACAATAACAATATTAAATAACTCTATCACCATTAAGTTCATAAATAAATAAAACATTGAAAGTTATTTAACCGCGGTTTTACTATACAACCATTGTTAAATTTGAAAATTGCATCACAGTTTTTCTATGTTAACTGTGATGAAAAGTGATATTTTTTTAGTATATAAGCGAAAGTATCTATCGTTCAGTACATACCAGCCATTTCCCTCAACAGAAAATCCTAACATATTTCACTCTCTTCTCTCTCATAACATAATCTGAGCATTCATGTCACTATTTAAACATACTTCAACCTTTAGATTCGTCTTCACCCATCACTACCTTAAGTTTTGAGGTTCGTTCATTAAACTTATGCTTCGATTTTGTTTACGTTTCTTATTAAAAATGGATTCTAATTTTTTCATTTGGTGAATGCTCTGATTTTTTTAGATTCGTCTTCACCACCTTAACAAATAGTGTACTTTGGCTATGGTATATATGGTTTGTGTTGCTATGAAGAAAAAATGCAAGAAATATGAAGCTATTGTATAAACTTCATCCACCTTGTACTTCTTCTTCATAGCATCATAAAATAGATGTACTTCATAACTTCTTCCAGATCCATGAAAAAATTTAAGAAGTATGAAGCTATTGTTGTTGTATGTTGTTGTTGATTAATGTTCTCAAAACTTCATAACTTATTTTTGTTTATTATATCTTGCGTACTTGAACCTTAGTTTTTTATTTGTTGTATATTGTCGTGTTGTTGATAAATGTTGTTGTATGTTGTTGTTGTTAATTAATATTTTTAGAACAAGAACAAAATATTGCTAAGTCACAAGAAAGAAGTTTCTTGTGACTTAACAATGTTTTGTTCTTTAAATATTTATGCATTGCATAGTAGATGTAGTTGAGTTTATGATATGCTATGTAGATTATTTGTTTCACTAACTCTTCACTGAAAATACATTTCATTTAAATTGCCATAGAAACTTATAATCTGAAAATTAAGTTGTATTTGAAAATCAACTTACATCAATTAATATTTTTCGAATTGCACTCGTCTCATCGTTCCTCTTACGCTGTTTAACATATAGAATATGAGTCAATGACTTGATTCCTTCATCACATTCATATCTTCTCTTATAGTTTAATTTGAATAACAATAATTTATTGATATTATTAAAATTAAATTAGAATAAAAGAAACTGATGTCGTGAAGGACTTAGACCATTGAACCATATTCAATATGTTAAAGAGCGAGAAATGAACGATGAGACACATGCAATTTGAAAAACAGTGGCTTGTTTAAGTTGCCTTTCAAGAATAGTTTAATTTTTCAAATTATATACTTCTTCATCAATTTGAATGGTTGTATGTTGCTGTGAGGTTTATTAAAAAACAAGTAATCTATATAATATACAATAAACTCTAGATACTTTCAACAACAGTTATTTATATTAACCGTGATGAAATGTTATTTACCTAAATGTATATATCACAACAGTTAGTTATAACAACCGTAATGATATATAATACGGTTTAATAAGACCGTAATTGTAAGTAGCGCATATACAATCACACCCTATATAATAACAGCAACTCACACGTGATGTTATCCCTTTTTAAATTGTTGTTGTATATGTTTTCTGTAGTAGTGCGACACTTTATAAACGAAAATAAGAAGATAGGGAGGCGACTCAAAATTGAATTGATCAAAATGATTCTTCCTGTAAAATAAATACGATTATCTAAGGAGCTAGGAGACATGATAGAGTATAATTTTTAAAATAAATATGATTAAAGTTAGCAATGTATGTTTTTATTTAGAAATATAAGTTATTTTGTATAACAAAAAAAGTTAAGCATTTTTAGCGATAAAGTGATTATGATTGACCAACTTTTGCTTTTTAAAAAGTTTATTTATTTTTCTATTTAGAGAATTGTGGGAAATATGATCAAGAACTAATAAATATTAAACACATAAAAATATTTGTAAGTGAAGTAAAAAATAACATGGAAATATCATTTGCGAATTCATTCATATGATTAATTTTTATTGAATGTTGAATTTTTTCAATCTTCAAACTCATAAACAGAAAATGTAATTTTATTAAATTAATATAGAACTATTTTTTATAGTAATTAAACTTTTTATTTTACACAACTATATTCAAATTGAATGAAATTTAAAAATTATTATTCTTAATACAAATATTTTATTTTTGAATATCCTAACTTAGCTAGTCACTATGCCAAAAAAGACCTTTAGCAGCGCTTTTTTTGGCCTTTAGCAGCGCTTTAAAGCGCTGCCAAAAGTGGCGCTGCTAAAGGTAAAGGCATTGCTTTTTTTCAATGAAAAAGCGCTGCTAAAAGCTCCCTTCAGCAGCACCTTTAGCAGCGCTTTTTTAGCCCTTTAGCAGCGCTTTTATAAGCGCTGCATAATTCCCCCAACCATCCCCCCCTTTAGCAGCGCTTTCACAAAGCGCTGTCTTAGACACCCCCTTTAGCAGCGCTTTTACAAAGCGCTTCCATAGCCCACCCTTTAGCGGCGCTTTTTACAAGCGCTGTCTTAGACCCCCCCTTCCAAACCTATAGCAGCGCTTTTATGTAAAAGCGCTGTCTAATGTCCCAGATTTTAAATTTTTTTTTTAAAAAAATATTCACCCTGTTTTGTATATTTTACCAACAATCTGCTTATATTACACAAACCTGCTTATAATTCAGGCCTTTATTTCAACACTTTGGCCTTATAAATACAATTCAAACTTTGGCCTTAAATATACAATTCAAACTTTGGCCTTATATGTACAATTCAAAACTTTGGATACATTGTAACTCATGACTTTGTTCATAAACATTTTAATATACACATAAACCTGTTTAAATATGTTACAACAAAATTCGATCCTCAGAATTACAACAACACAAATACATTCAATTCACATATAATTACAAGCCTTCCAATCCGATAACTCTATACAATTCTCAACCCAAGAATAAATTGACACCATTCCTCTTTAATTTCTTCCAATTTTGCTTTCGTGTAAGTAGCGCACTTGAATTCATCAAAATACTACATAATATAACAGATCGAATAAGATTTAAGTTTAAAACTAATTACTCAGATGAAGTATCGGATAATTATCAAAATGAATCATATAACTTATATAATGAATTGATCCATACCATGACTGGAATCTCAAGTTGACTAGAAAGAATAATTTCCCTCATAAAGCGCAATACAAAATATCCACAGTCAATATCATTGTGCTGCCGAGGACACTGTAAATGGAAAAAACAAACGAACATTTATCCGGATATATAGTTTAAATAGTTTTATCAAGTAGAACCACTATAACAGTCAAACATACGAAAATATACCTCCACTCTGATCCAGTTGATGTTGTTAGCCTTACTTTTTGGCACTGTTGCATCTCTTTGTGCTCTGAATATTTGTATAACTCTAACATAATATAAACACATATTTAGAACAATGTCACATAATAAATAAAGATATATAATTAAAGACAACAGTATATCTCATCACTTACGTATCAACAAAGTTCCTCAGATTTTCATATTTTGTTGTATCGCCATCCAATGAATCTATATAATACACTATTTCTTTCGTCGGATTAATTGCGATCAACAACCAATGTCCACTATAAAATAAGACAACACTTTAGACGGAAATGTTATATATATAGAAAGGGAAAAATCGAAAAATTATAATAAATGAATTTAGAATAAAATCTAACCCACGACCAGTATTATATGGCAACAAGAACAACTTCTCCGTAGTCGCGCGCATAAATCTCTGCACTGTGTACTCTTTGACTGTATCTGGTGACTGGTCTATTATACGTGAGTTGACACAGCTAGCAGATAAGAATGCGAATACTGAAGTCAATTCATTCGGGACCAATAACTTGTCATACAAGAACCTAAAAAAACATAATCAACATTAGAATATTCAGTTAAACGAGCAAATTTTAAAATGTTCAATTATTTAATTAAAATGGATCGAAGTACCTGATATATGAAGGCATAACACCGACGCCCAATTCAGAATGGTTGAAAACCTGATCAAAATCCTCCTTAGCAATTGTTTCGGGATATTCAAAACCGAAAATACCTGCCTCCATGCGTATTTGACGGACACCACCCTCAGGCACATCTGATGTTCTGACATATGTTTCAAGACACATCCTAAATAGAGGAATAATTGCTTTTCTGGGAACCTTGGAAGTTTCAGGCATCTTACCCTTGCTGACTTGTTGCGACTGCTGATCATGAACCTAAAAGTCATATATAAGTTCAGTAATTAATGTATAACAAGATAGTCATGTAACTGTAGTAGTACCTGTTTCTTTGATGCAGCTGAATCGGTATCCCGCACAATAATTCTATCATCTTTTGATTTGGATTTTGTAGGAGTCTAAGATCATCATGTAAATAAGAAAATGTAGATGTAAGAATAACTTTCATGTATGGATCATAAAACATTTGAGTATTAAAAGGTTCAACCTACCTCATCATCTATGCAAATCAGATTTGCCGGCCATGCCACATACGCTCCTATTGCGTCTCCCACCACTGTTGCGCCTGAAATATCATTTGGTATAGGCAACAACACACTCCCCTCTAATGCAATATCAATAGATACTTTCAAAAATCCAGAAGGGAGCGGTTTGTGGTGAAGTAAGTCTCCCAAAAAGTTATGCACCTTTCCCTTGCCAACCATTCGATGAGTAGGTGACGATAAATATAGCCGGCAAAGTGAAATGCCCTAAACAAATAATGATCAGTTAATGTGTCAATTAAGTAAAGTGTGCTAAATTAATTTCAATGTAATATATACAATTACCTCTGGAAGCTTCTGCGGACAACCGATACTATCTTTGTCACTAGTAGCTCTACCCTCTAGAGCGCGTCTTTCCGACATGTATCTCTCCTTATCCTTCTGTAATTCACGGATTTGCGCTTTCAATTCCTCCAAAGTATCCATCACTTATTTATTGGTTGGATTTGATGCGGGATATGCGGGATTTGATGCCCATTGACGATTTACGCCACTAACAATCTGAAAAAACAAGTTTATCAAAACTCCTGTACATGGAAGAAGTATATATCCTATACATAGTTCATGATAAGTTGTACTTACTTCAAATTCTTTTGATCTTCGCTTTGCAACAAACATCTCCCATTCTTCCTCCGAAATCAAATCCGCGTACTTCATCGGACGCTCCGAGTCAACAAAGTTTCCTTCAGAATCTTTTAGAAACTTGTTTGTTAAAAACGCTCTAAATCCCCTCAAGCGTTTTCCGGCCAATTGAATACAATATTTTCTCCTACGATCTTCAATATTGAAAGATCTCTGTAAACAAACACACATACATATAACATGTTAGTATATTTAATTTAAAGACGTAAATGTCAACAATAATTAAACAATTCCAATATTATACCTGAATCTCGGTCCAAATCTTATCTTTAGCCGGTTGTAATGAAACAATTTTCCAATTATCGCAAGTAATCGGAACTTGCGAACGTACAAGTTCTCCGATGTAACTTGTTAGCAACGCACTGTTAGGCTCAACTAACTGATCTCTTTCATTCCAATGGACATCATACTTTACTCCTTTATCTCTCGCACGAATGATTTTTTTCATAATTGTTATGCCTCTTTTAATATCGCCTTCCACGTCTTTTGTTGTTTGTTTTCCATCATGTGATGTTTCCTCGTTGCTGGCCATAATATATATACCTGTAATTCAGAAAAACCAAAGTATCAAATGAATGACATGCAAATATGTAAATAACAAATATATACATAAGAAATATGTAAATAATAAAAACATGGTATAAATAAGAAATAAGAAAAACATGGTATAAATAAGACATGTGTAAATAAGAAAAACATGTTACAAGTACCTTTAACATCTCTTTCTTTTTTTCGTTGTAACAGGGTTTACTTGTCTCTTAACAACACGGACAGATGGATTGATCCAAATTCCCTCGTTATGATCATTTCTAATATATGATTCGTCCGCTCTAATATTCTCATCTGGATCATCTATAATATAAGATTCATTCTCAACATAAACATCCCCCTTTTCTCCAATGTTATCATCGATTACTTTGTTGGAAAAAAGAACTATAGACCATTTCGTACTTGTCGGATCAGTGACATAGAACACTTGTTTAGCTTGCGTGGCTAGAATAAAAGGCTCATCTTTGTACCCCACCTTATTAAGATCCACTTTCAAAAAACCTGATTTATCCATTTGTATGCCATTATTATTTTCAACCCACTTGCATCCAAAGATAGGAATCTGAAACTTCTCATAATCAAACACCCAAATGCGCTCGATAACCCCATAATATGAGGAAATGTGCATTGCTTCGGCAAGCACGGTGACACCACTATTTTGCATTGTACTTTTATCATCTTGTTCCTTGGTATAAAATGTGTATCCATTAATTGCGTATGCGCTATAAGAAAACACATGCAAACTTGGACCATATGCTAAACATCTCAACCTTTCTGTTATTGAAGCGGGATCAGAATAAAACTTTGAAAAAATATGCTCCTTGAACCATGTTATAAAACTTCGATTGTGCTCACGTACTATCCAATTTTCATTTCTATTCAGATTTAAACCTCGGAGAACGTCCTTGTGCATTTCAACATACGGCTCAACCTCAATGTCATTGTGCAGAACATACAAATGCACTTGCTCCCGTTCATCCCTTGAAACTGTCACAACTTTATTTCCAATTAACTGTTTACCATCTATTTTTTCAACAACATGAGATTTTGGGAGGACAATGGATTGAACGTTGGACAAATATTCAGTACAAAACTCAATAGCTTCTTCAACAATGTATCGTTCAACAATACATCCCTCTGGTCGACTTCGGTTTTTCACATACCCTTTCAATATTTTCATATAACGTTCAACAGGGTACATCCATCTCATATAGGCAGGTCCACACAGTTGTGTCTCTTTCACAAGATGAACAACTAGATGTACCATTATATCAAAAAATGATGGAGGAAAATACATTTCAAGCTCGCACAAAGTAATAACTATTTCTCTTTGCAATGTTGGTAAGATCGCAGGATCTATCACCTTACTACAGATTGACCTAAAGAAAAAACACAATTTAGTTATTGCGCCTCTCACTTTTTCTAGAAAAATAGAACGTATACCTATTGGTAGAAAGTGTTCCATTATAACATGGCAATCATGTGTCTTTAAACTTTTTAACTTGAGGTCTTTCATAGAAACAAGTCTTCTAATATCTGAAGAGTATCCTTCTGGAACTTTAACTTCACTCAGAAACTTACACAGTATCTTTTTCTCCTTTCTAGATAAAGTATAAGCAGCAGGTGGTAGATATGTGCGGTTTCCTTTCTTCAAGGGTCCTAATTCATTTCTTATTCCCATTGCTACCAAGTCCTTTCTTGCTTTAAGGCCATCCTTAGACTTTCCTTGTATATTGAGTAACGTACCAATAACACTTTCAAATACATTTTTTTCAATATGCATAACATTAAGAAAATGTCTTACATACAACGACTTCCAATACGGCAACTCAAACAAAATTGACCTCTTCTTCCACTCACACGTGACAAGCGTATGAGCAAAAGGCTTGCCAAACTTAGTACTCACATCTTTCACCTTTTCAAAAATTTGTTCGCCGGTCAATGTAGGTGGAGCTTTACGTTGTTCTGAATCTCCATTGAATGCTTTTCTCCACCCATGGTAGTGATGACTAGAATTTAAGAATCTACGATGACCAAGAAAGACATTCTTCTGACCAAATTCCAACCGCGTCCAATCTGTGTTTTCTTCACAGATAGGACACGCACATTGACCTTTAATGCTATACCCCGATAGATTTCCGTATGCTGGGAAATCATTAATTGTGCCAAACAACATCGCCCTCAAATTGAAACTTTCTTTCCTATATCCATCATAAACCTCCACACCGTTCTCCCACAAACTCTTTAAGTCTTCGATTAGAGGTGTCAGGTATACGTCTATGTCATTCCCTGGTTGTTTAGGGCCAGAAATTAACATAGATAACATCATGTACTTACGCTTCATACATAGCCATGGAGGTAGGTTATAAATCATAATAATTACAGGCCAGGTAGAATGTAAGATACTCTGCAGACCATGCGGATTCATTCCATCAGTCGATAATGCCAAGCGAAGGTTTCTAGCTTCTTCTCCAAAATCAGGATAATCATTATCAATTTTCATCCACTGTGGTGAATCTTCCGGATGTCGATACTTCCCATCTACAATTCTATCATCTGCATGCCAAGTCATGTGTTTTGCATCTGTTTCACTACGAAACATGCGTCTGAATCTCAGAATTATGGGAAAATACCATAATACTTTTGCTGGTGACAATTTTTTCTTATACCGAGATACACCGCATTTAGGACACTCGTTTAATGATGCATATTCATTTCGAAACAAAATGCAATCATTTGGACAAGCATGTATCTTATCATAGCTCATGCCAATAGAGCATAACATTTTTTTAGCTTCATAGGTTCGATTGGGAAGAACATTATTCTCCGGAAGCATCTCTTGAAGTAGGGCTAACAACTCTGTGAAACTTTTATCCGACCATCCATTACCCGCCTTTAAATTGTACAACTTTAATACCGCAGACAATCTTGTGAAAGTAGTGCAACCTTTATACAACGGTTTCTCTGCATCGCTTACCAACCTCTCAAACATCTTGGGACAATCTTGAAGATCTTCTTCAAGTGCTTCTGCAATCTCTTCGACTCGATCACAATCATATGTATCTCTGCCATTGTCCTTTGAAGCACATGTATTATTTCAGGGTTCAACATTCTCTTTACTTATCTCACCATGTAATGTCCAACATGTGTAACTTCGATCAATTCCATGTCTCATTAAATGAGATTCCAACTGAACGGCGTCAACTCGACGCCCATAACAGCATCCTAAGCAAGGACATGTGATCCTACTGGGGTCTTTGGCATGTTCAACAGCAAACTTAACGAACTTCGATACCCCATTCTCGTACTCTTTTGACAATCGATTACCAGACATCCATTTTTTATCCATACTAATTGAGTACTAAACTATAAAAGTTAAACAAAACAGAGAATACCTGTAAGGAAATCACTAACTTCTAAGAATGCTATGCAATAGGATGCTTGGAAACGATCACAGCTTTGCTCTTCACAGGTAACCCCTATAGCAGATAAAATATAAATTTTATTAAAATCATATTAATAATTAACCAAGACAAATCATATTAAAAATACTAGATAATCCACCAAAACAAATCATATTAAAATTACTAGATAATCCTTAAACCAAAATGACACCCTTACTAAACATTTAGAAATCCTAACTAAACATATAAAACCATAATAACATATATATCATATAAACATTGAGAAATCCATCATAATAACATAATAACATATCAACATATAAAACCTTCACTAAACCTTCAATAACTCATTTCTACACAACAACAACACTAAAATTTACTTGCATGTCCTCAAACCTTCAATACAAAACAACAATATATGTATCATACTTGAACTCAACAACAAAAACAATAACTCAACAACAGTATACGTATCAACACTAAAATTTACTTGCATGTCCTCAAACGTAACATATCTACACAACAACAAAAACAATAGTATACGTATCATACTTGAACTCAAATTTACTTGCATGTCCTCAAACCTTCAATACAAAACAACACTAAAACCTTCACTAAACCTTCAATAACTCAATAAAAACAACAACAACTCAGAAACCATCAATAACTCAGAAACCATCAATATTTAGTCAACAACATTAATAATTTTATGCAAAGAAACCATCAAACAACATTAATAATTTTACTATGAGTTATTAATAATTTTTCTTACATATTTAGTCAACAACTCAGAAACCATCAATATTTAGATAAAATTATTAAGAAAAACCTTCAAAACCTTTAATATCTTCAAATACCAACAATGGTGAAAAGAAAAACCATCAATATTTAGATAAAATTATTAAGAAAAACCTTCAAAACCTTTAATATCTTCAAATACCAACAATGGTGAAAAGATAAATAAACAAGAAAACCATAGTAAAACTTCACATACCTTAACAATGGTGGAAATGCAATGCAATGCAGACTCGAAAACGGATGGTGAACGGCGACGGCGACGCAATCCAACGGAAGAGGGCGACGGTCGACGGCAACAGAAACGAAACTTTGAATAGGTCGTTCGCCAGAGGAGAAAGAAAGAAGAAAAGAAATGCACGACTGTTCTGTTTCTCTTAAAATTCTGGAGGGTATTTTAAAATTATAATACTAATACCTATAGCAGCGCTTTTAAAGGCCTTTAGCAGCGCTTTTAAAAGCGCTTTCTTAGGGTGCCTTAGCAATGCCATATAGCAGCGCTTTATAGAAAAAGCACTGCTAAAGGGGCCCCCTTTAGCAGCGCTTTTTAAAAGTGCTTTCTTAGGGTCCCCCTTTAACAGCGCTTTTTAAAAGCGCTTTCTTAGGGTACCCCTTTAGCAGCGCTTTTTAAAAAGCGCTTTCTTAGGGCCCCCCTTTAGCAGCACTTTTTCAAAAGCGCTGTCTTTGGTAGGAAAATTTTTTTCTTTTTTTTTTACTCACCCTTTAGCAGCGCTTTTTTAAGAAGCGCTGCTAAAGGGTGCGCTGCTAAAACTCATTTCTGGCGTAGTGAGTGCATCTTTATGAAGTTTGGGTGAATCAATTCTTCTTTCACATGACTTGTTTCTATAGATTTAAGAAATGTTATTTATTTATTTATAATTTTAGAAATAATTATTTAAGTTTTTTGGTGTTCCAAAAAAACTTCATGTGGCATGTCGGTTATGGTTTGTTGGTGTATATGGTGGACTAAAATTAAATTATTTTTAATAATGAAATGGGGGATTTAAAATCAATTGCGCTGAAAATTATGTATTTCTTTAGGTGGTGGTTGACAACATGTTCAAAACGTAGAATTTTTTGTAATTTTTATGAATGGTATAAATATTTGTTAGATTTCATCTAGTTGTATCTAAGTTGTAAAGCTAGTTGATGATGGTTTGTATTTCGGATTGGGGTACTCTAGGGTAACGCCCCAACTTAAAAATAATTTCACCTTATTATGGGTTAGTGACCTTAAAAATAGACTTTAAGGGTCGAGAGGTGTATGACCAATTGTGTAGAGATGGGTGGTGTGATGAGTAAACTAATTAGTAAAACTAGTCAATAATTATTTATTTAAAATAATATAGGATAAATGTTATTTAGAATAAATAATTAGTGTTATTATTATTTTATATTTTAGTTTTTGGGTTAAATAATAGTGATAATATAATAATAAGAATAAAAGAAGATGGGAGATGGAAGTTGTCAAAACATGTTTTGGAGAAAAAGAGAAAGAAGAGGCTAGGGCAGAGAAGAGAGAAGACTCCATTGTTGTGAAGCTTTTTAGCATAAAATCTAAGATAAAAGTGGAGTTTTGATTATCTAAGGGTTGACATGATGATGGTAGGTAGATTATACCATGTAGGATTTGTGTTTTTCTTCTCTTTATTCATAATTTTGATGAATTGGTAATTGTTGGATTCGATGAATGTTGTATGTGGTATGTTGATGTTGAGATTAATGTTAGTATGATGCATTGTTGTAATTATTGCTATTGAAATCATGTGATTGATGAATTGTATGATATCAATGTTGTTAGTTGTGTGTGAATTGTGAGTCAGAGTCAAAACAAAGTTATGAGTGATTTTAATGGAAAGAAATTGGAGTTTGGGACTATAAAAAGGTGTTCTCCGTATTAAAATGTAACACAATTGATTCATGAGAAAAATGAGATTTTGGGTTGGCTTAAAAGTGGTTTATGTTTAAAAAGTTGCAGAAAAGTGCTTATGTGCAATAATGTAATATATTACCAGACTTGGAGTAATCAGTTACACTACTTTAAAAAGTTGTGAGGGTGTAACCGGTTACCCTGATTGTGATAACCAATTACACCATGAGGCAATAGTGAAGTATGGCTGGTTACAAGGGGTGTAACTGGTAACTTCATTTTGAGTAACGGGTTACACTAGAACCAATTTTTTAAAATCTTTGAAAATTAATAATTTTTATTTTGGGTGTCCGATTCTAGTGTTGTTCGAAGCGTTAGAAAGCTGATGTCGCTACGCGAAAAATGACACAGAGTCGCCACCGGATTTTATTTATCCCACGGGGAGAAAGGGAAATAGCGATAAAACCTTTGGGAAAAGAGCGTGGTCATTGCAACCAAGTCTTAGGGTTCGGGAGTCGGTTATGCGAGGGGAAGGTATTAGCACCCCCTCGCATCCATCGTACTCGATGGGAACCTCCTAGGTTATTTCGCGTGAATGGGTGTTTTATTCTAAAAGTTTGCTTGTTTAAGGAAAAGAGGGATTGGTTTATTTATTTTAATGCTCGCCAAGGATTGTGGCCCTTGTGCCTACGTATCCTCACTTAAAAGAAGTGAAGAATCAGAGCTCCGTAGTTCGGGGGCTTTATGAAATTGTTGTTTGTTGGTTGATTTTATACCTTGAAAAAGGTTTTTTTTTTGGATTGACGCCCTAAGGCAAAAATAGTTTGATGAGTTGATGTTGTTTTTAGTTTTTTTTGAAGAAAATGTGTTCTTGACTAGGATTATACAAAAGACTTTAGATAGAGATGAATGTATCGAATAACCAAGTCGAGCGCCTTGTATTCGAAACATTCGGAATGAGTGTAGGAGGGTTCCATTCTCATTCCTTCTCCACCACTTTAAAGTTCATGGTGCATAATTCCAATCATATATTTTATTGTGTTTTTTTTTTGTATTTTTATGCGAAAAGAGAAACACTTGATGTTGGATCAAGATTTATTGCTTGTAAAGATATTTGAAGTGATGCGATTTAGGTCGATGGCGGTGCACAAGGCATCCGACTTACATGGTCAAAAATGGCTCGATAAAATCGAGAGTTTACTTTTTAAAATAGTTTTTGGAAACAAAGGTCAACAAGGGCCATAACAATATTCACATACAAACATCATACAAACATAAGCCACACGACTCAAAAAAAAATCGAGACACACAAAAAAAACGGCGAACTCTTTGAAAAAAAATTTTTTAAGGTAAAACCGGTAAAAAAATATGGAGGAAACAGTGGTGTGACACGGGTGAAAAAAGTTGAAACAGTGATGCAACACGCCCGGCCGTGTTGTGTGATATGGCCCGTGTTGCAAGGCCTGGGGAAAAAAACTTCATACAGTAGCGTGACACGGTCGGCCGTGTCGTGTGACACGGCCCGTGTTGCTGGTCCAGGTCGAAATCTCACATTTTTTTTATGTTTTCGTTTCGTTTTTGTGGTTCCTTGAGGATGGTTTCTTAGTCCCTTAGGGGATCTTACATGATATACAGTTCAACAACACATAAAAGAGTGAATGAAATAAATATAAAAGCAAAGAATAAAAGGAGAAAGATTTGAAGAAATGGATACCAAGAGCTTTCTATTCTTCTTGAAAGTACTCCAATGACCTTTGTTGGATGTGCTCTCCCCTCTTCACTCTATGTTGTGAAGGTTTGGTTTCTCAATGATCCTCTTGTGTCTCTATCTCACTCTCTTTTTTTCTGTTTTTTTGGGGGTTTCTTGCTAACTATTTTTCTGGTTTTTTGCTCTTACTCTTTGCTCTCTATGTGTAGTCTCTACTCTGCTTGCTTCTTGTGTTCTGTTCTGTTTTGATAGTAAGGAATACTATGTTTTCTATGCTTGCTTGCAGCCCATTTTCCACCTTTTTGTCAACTTTTTCTGCTGTCCTAAAGCCACACACTTTGCACACCTTTTCATCACCAACTTTCCATTCTTGGCAATGCCTTTTTCTTCCTTTTGTGCAGCCCCACTTTTCCCTTCTATTTCTAGTATGACTTGCTGCATTTTTCTGCTGTAGCATACTATACTACTATCCCTCTTTTTGCCCATTAGTCTCTTGGATGGTATTGCTTTGTATCTTGCCATGTAGCCAATTGTTACCACTCTTTGACAGCATTTGCAAACTGATATTTAGCAAGTAAATATATCATTTGCATGCTATTTCCTTGACTTTGTGACATAAAAAATGATCTTGTAACATAGTACATGTTGTCCTCTTGATTTTGTGACATGTAGTAATTCTTCAACTCTTGCATGGGGCTGTTTTGCCTATGATTGAACATGCATAATCTTGGCCCATAAACATTCCAATGTTGATTTAATTCTTGCATATTTCTTGGATGTTTGTGAGCATAATGTAGCACATGAAAAAAAAATGGTGTAGTATGAAGAGTACCATATCATAGATTTGATTAAAGACTTGAATGAAGATTTAGAAATAGATTAATTTCTAAACATTATCTAGAGTTGGAATTTTTGTAACAAATTACATGATTGTAATGTCACAAAATTCCTCTTAGTATTATTTTTATCTCCATTCATGAATCTTGAATTTTGGATGATGGATTCCCTCATGTGCTTAAAAATGAAATCTTGAATTATGCATTGATGATCTTGATTCATGCCTTAATAATTTGCACTCCACTTATGCCATAAAAATAAACATGTATGAAGGAGCTTTGGATTTGGCCTAGCATTCATGTCTATTAATATTTATCTTGAATATCCTTGTATTTTGTCAAGTAACTTCCCCTTGCCAAAATTTTCATGAGTAGAATTTTTCCTCAGATCAAACCTTAGGTGATGAACCTTTTTTCATGTAGTCCGAAAATAGACAAGTTACAACCAAATGGCCTAGTTCGTACCTTGTGAACCCGCATGCTCGATACACAATAGAATGATGTATGATATGCCGAATGTAGGGTATAAAAGGCTAACGGTGAAAATGAGGGTGTGACAGCTGACGTAACGAACTTTAATCTAAAAATGGTTCTTATTTTAGAAGTTAAATAATTTTGCGAACATACTTGTAAATGCCTTGTAGTTGTTTGCTATATTGTATGTCGATGTTGCTGAACTGTATAACATGTTTTGTTATGGTTGTAATGGCGTGATACATTGATTAAATGAAGGTCATTATATGCTATTGTTTTCATGCATTTCATGATTGCATTAGTTGTGAGATAAGTCGTGTGCCCGGGTGGCGTGTGAGCGTCTTTTCGGGATTCTACTTGTAGAATCGTGTTGTTGTTGTTGAGGTGATCGTGTGCCCATGTGAGGTCTGAGCGATCACGGGGGTCGTGTGTAACACCCTATTCTATCCATTCGTATAAAATTAAGAATACGAGAATAATTGCGGAAATAATCAGAGTTACACACGTAGGATGCCACATTATAAAACCTCATTATGAAGTATCAAATCACTTCATCTCTTATTCATCAATAAAAACAAATACTTTTATTAAACATTGGAAATCAACTTAATGACTTAGCATTAAAGCTTCAATTACATCAAATCTCCACATAATATGTGGTTCAACAAAAATCAAAACAAATCATGATACATAACGAATATTGAATAACAAATAACATGAAAGACATAATGAAATATCCATCCTTCCCGTGTTACGTATCAGAGTGACTTCTAAGACTCGATCAAATAGCAACACAATGCTCCAAGCACTACTCAGGCACCTGATTATCTATACTCCCCCAAGGAGCACAGACACAACAAACATCAAAAGAGGTGAGAACTACATTCAATAAATATACAGTGAAAAACGCATGCTAAGGAGTAGTTCACACAAAACACACCAATCATACATCCATCACACACATATAAGTGCCATATTATCATTCAACATGAACAACCCGCATTCAATCATATATATATATATATATATATATATATATATATATATATATATATATATATATATATATATATATATATATATATATATATATATATATATATATATATATATATATATATATATATATATATATATATATATATATATATATATATATATATATATATATATATATATATATATATATATATATATATATATATATATATATATATATATATATATATATATATATATATATATATATATAAGTATGTAATGTGACTCACTGGCACGAAACAATGCATGCGGTACCATCAAAATTACATACATTTCACCCTAGAACCCAATTCTCGTTGAAATCCGAATAAGATGTGTACGTTCCTCTGAACTACATCTTATCTCCACACGACTCCCACATAGAGTCCAGACAAGACTAGACACCCATCATGTATTCCCACCTAGCTCGTCTCCACATAACATGACATGAATGCATGACACAAATTATGCACAACATGATAATTATTCAAGCATAATTTCACAATCCTCAATGATCACATACGAGCCACATGCTCGCCGTAATTCTCTTAGGAATTACCACCGCCGCTCAAGACCGTCCACACGACGACAATCTTGGTGCACAAGCATCAAACACGTCTCATAAAGACAATCACATAAAATTGCATGTTTTATCATATTATCTATCGTTACTAGTTCTACTATGTCCAGTTATGTCACATTAGTCTTACGGATCAAGATAAATTACATCGCATGTGAAATCGGGACAAAAATCACGAAAATGGAAAAATTGCACTACAACCTTGCCCATACGCGTATGGCCCTGCCCCATACGCGTATGCCAGCTTTCCCTGCCCCAGGCATGTGTATCATATGCATATAGCCTCACTGCCCAGGCCTCCATACGCGTATTACCTTGCCCCTTACACATATGGCCAGAGAGGGGTTCCCTATCAAACTCCCTGCAAATCCCCCATACGTGTAATGGCTACCTCATATGTGTATGGCTTCCCCCAAAGCTACCCCTTACGCGTACTGGCCCTTCCATACGTGTATGGCCACCCCACCATATGTGTATCATACGCGTATTAACAGAGGGTCGTGCTGGCTCTGGGACAAGGCACGTATGCTACGCGTACGACCTCTAGGAGTGTCCCCTATACGCGTATGACCTCCCCCATACGCGTATGGCCAGTTAGCATGCCAAAAATTCTAATTTTTTATCTACACGAATTATCACACCATGGAATCTATTCCAGCACCTAAATTAGATCCAAAACAATCTTCTATACCAGTTTATCATCCACAATTCCATTCTATCTATTTGTTCTATCATTCTATCAAGATTATATTTCGCCTAACTCTAATTTCGCCATCTTCTACATCTCATAATTTTACAGATCTGTAACATGGTAAAACACAGCAATAGTCCATAAATCCCCACAAATTCATATCAGCATTACTACAACAAACACGAATTTCACAACATTCACACGAATATAGAATCAAGAAATACAAGGAAAAGAATATGCACGAAAATCCTAAGAGGGAAAGAAACCCTCACTACCCTCTCATGTTATTGTCACCATTAATGAATCTCATTCTCTCCTCTTACCTGAAATCTGAGCTTGATCCCTCAACAATGGTGGAAAATTCCTCTTCTTCTCTAGCCTTAGCTTTCTTTCTCTCTTTTCACGTAAAACCAAAATTGAACGTAACTCCTCCACTACTTACTCTAATTAGGTTTTATCTCTTAATTATTTTACTACTAATAATAATAATCTCAATAATAATTCCAATAATGATAATAGTGTAAATAATTATAACAATATTAATATTCATAATCATAATAATAATATTAATATTAATACAACTAATATTACATTTATATATTGCCTCCTTATTCATATCATTACTACCACATTATCTCAGCCTTTAACTTCGACTAAGTCATTCTACTAAGCTATCTCACTCCCACTTAACACACATATCCTTAAACAAGACAATAAAATCACAAAATGATTATGACATGACTAAATAACTAAATGGGGATGTTACATCGTGTGCCCGTGTGAAGTGTGAGCGACGTAATAGAAATTCCGAGGGGAATTGTGATTCTGAAAAAGGGACCAGGTTCTGAAATAGGAACCGAATGGTACCACATGCATTGATTCAAGTTGTGAGTCTTAATGCATTGCATCTTGGTTGTATTTGTTGTTGTGTTTGGATTTTGGTTGTGTTGGTTGTGTGGTGTATGTTATGGAATGGGTGATGTGCATGTGCTAATCTAATGCTTGCTTATTATCATGCTTTCCTTTATATAATTATGATATCTCAACTCTTATGTTTGAATGTTGTCTTTATATGATCATCGTGAAGATAACTCACAGTAGTGGAGTTGATATAAGTGGAAGATGAAGTCTTCCGTTTTACTTTTAGTGTTGGCGTCTGCTCTGATGTGTAACATCAAGGTTATGGAACGTTATGTTTTGATGGTGATTTTTGGATATCTCTAGAATTGTCGTTGCTTATGTTTATTTTGAAAACATAGTATGATCTGAATAACCTTGGCGTCTGCTCTGATGTGTAACACCAAGGTTATGGAACGTTATGTTTTGATGGAGATTTTTGGATATCTCTAGAATTGTCGTTGCTTATGTTTATTTTGAAAACATAGTATGATCTGAATAATTATTTGATAAGGATCGTTTCTGCTGCTTTAATTAAGCTAATTTTTAGACATGATTTATGATTAGTAATATTATTAATAATTTTTAAAATTTCATGTGTTACATATCATGTTGTGTGAGCAGTGTTTATTGTAGGTAGCATCCTAAATAATGCTTTAGATGAAATCTACTGTGATTTTTATTTAATTTATGTTGGGAATATTTAGGATGTTACTTTAGTGGTATCAGAGCAGGTCGGTATGTCCGGCCAAGTTGTTGAGTCATAGTGTTGTGTCAGTTGAATATTGTCATTGTTGATTTCTAATCATTATTGTTGTTTATAGTGGAAAAAACAGAAATGGCTAAAAAGAACGATGTTGATTTGTAGGCTATTTATCAGGCTATTCAGAATCAGCCTAATGCTAGTGGAAATGAGGAGCTTTGTCACTTGGGAAAGTTCTAGAAGAAGAATTCGCCTACTTTCAAGGGTAGGTATGATCCGGATAGAACACAAGTGTGGTTAAAAGAGATTGAAAGAATCTTTTGTGTGATGAATGGTTCATAAGAGAAGAAGGTACGTTTGGTACGCATATGCTAGCTGAGGAGGTTGATGATTGGTGGATCAACACGCATCATATGTTGGGGACTTCAAGTGAAGTTGTCACCTGGGCTATGTTCCGTAGGGAGCTCCTGAGGAAGTACTTTCATGAGGATGTTCGTGGGAAGAAGAAGATTGAGTCTCTGGAGCTGAAGCAGAGTAATAAGATTGTTGTTGAGTATGCTTTCAGATTTGTGGAACTTGCTAAGTTCTATCCGCATTACAATGAGGCGACTGTTGAGTCCTCAAAGTGCATCAAGTTTGAGAATGATTTATGTCCTGAGATTAAGCAGGCAATTAAATACCAATTCTCACACCTCAAAAAATTCATTCGAACATACGACCCTCACGCGAAAGGCACGTAAATGCAGTTTGACAGAGTCGCCACCGAACTTTATTTATCCCGAATGAACGGGAGAGGAAAATATAGAGAAAACCTCTTATAAAACGGAAGGAACACAGCCGTCACAACCTGATGTTCCTGGGTTCGGGACTCGGTTACGCAAGGGGAAGGTATTAGCACCCCTCACGTCCGTTGTACTCAACGGGAACCTCTTAATTCCAATTGTGATGAAAGTTAGCTAAACTTAATTCTTCTCTTCTCAATACTAAATACTAAACAATACTATAAAGGGATAAAGACGCTAAGGGGAAAGGGGATGGTTATAAGATAGGGTGATCGACAAGGATTGGGGCCCTTGGGCCTACGTATGCTCATTTGGACGAGAATGAGAAATCAGAGCGTCGTAGTTCGACTATGGAAAAGGATGGGGAGAAACGGAAAATGGAGGGGATTGTGGAGAAAGGTAGAAGTGTGCTCGCCAAGATCATCGCAACCTTGTGCCTACGTATCTTACATTCAAGAGTGGATGAAGAATCAGAGCGTCTGTAGTTCGTGGTAACAACCATGAAAAGGATACGAGGAAATGAGAGGATGGATAGAAGGTATGCTCGCCAAGATCATCGCAATCTTGTGCCTACGTATCTTACATTCAGACGAGAATGAAGAATTAGAGCAGCCGTAGTTCATGGTAACTACCACGAAAGGAAACAAGATTTGAATGGGTTTGAAGTGGGTATGAATGACAATTACTCGAAGCTTAAGAAAGACTTCTCGAACCCAAGTAATCGGGAGAGTGAACCAAAGACTTGGAACTCTCTTTTTTTCATCTTGAAGATAAGGTTGTACTTGAAAGGGTGAGTTTGAACTGATGACAACTACTTGAAACTTAAGAAAGACTTCTCGGACCCAAGTAGTCGGGAGAGTGAACCAAAGACTTGGAACTCTCTCTTTTTCGTTGCAAATGTGTTTGAAAGGTGAGGCTGATCGGATGACGACTACTTGAAGCTTAAGAAAGACTTCTCGGACCCAAGTAGTCGGGAGAGCGAACCAAAGACTTGGAACTCTCTCTTTTTCATCACAAAAGAAGCTGTTTGAATTTGAAATGGTGTTTGGAATGATGAATAGTTGAAGGATGGTTGAACGATGTTGGGTTGTTAATGTCATTTAAAGGTGTCAATTGCTCACACACGAATAAGATAAGTCGCATCCAAACAACTGAAAGCAAGATCAAAGACTTGAACCCACTCTTTACACCTTGAAAAGAATTAAATAGTTGTTAATTGATTGATAGTCTGTTATGAAAATTCGCTTGACGTTGGATTAAGGGTTTGACTCATTATCGCGTGCAAAACATGCGGGAATGGAAATAGTTTGAGAAACGAAACTGACTTGACTTATGCATCAAGGGTCGAGTTGTGAGAAACGATACTAGTCCCTGAGGGTGCCCCCAATATCGAAACCACGGTAAAGTGTGTGCCATAGGTTGATGGCGAATGCGTTTAAGCACTCGACTTACGAGGGTGTTTGAAAATGGCTCGATGACGAATCGAGAATTAGTTTGAAAATAGTTTGGTCTGCTCTAGTCCCTATGGGTGCTCCTAGGAGATAAACCGATAATCAAAGAAATACGAAACATACATCGGAATGGGAGAGGGGTACATGTAATTTACACGGGATTGCACGAAATAAAGGGGTCTCATTGTCAGGTAGCCCAAGAGAAAGCCGTGTGTGTGCAATGTGTCCTAAACTACGCCTTGAGCAAAGTCGGGCACAAACTCGATGTAAGGGTTCCTGCAAATGACCAATGATCCAACAATCCACCAATTAGGCTTTTAGCGTTTTGATAGTTATTACGTGTTTTCGGATATGGGTGAATTAGAATGAATATGATATGAGCAAAATGAATAACATACAAGATAATATCCACAATAATATTTGATAGAATTTAAAGCAATTAATATTTGAAAAAAATTAAAGTTAGTGGTTAGTTTAGTTAGGAATTAAATCGGGACAAATGTAACGTTAAACCATTGTATCTCGACTTATAATGAAAGTCGGTCTATAGGAGGTCGCATAAGTTGATATCCGTGCTATGAACAAGATAGAGAAATGATATTGAGAACCATTCTCTAATTTAATCGTGTCGCACGAACAAAAGAAAGTGGATATCGTCTTAATCGCAAATATTATATCGATTAATCGAAGGTAGTCTATCATGACTCCAAAGTAAAGAAAATGGCCCAAATGGTCATTTTCCATAGATTTAAAATCAAGAAGGTTATCGACTTTGATACGCGACGCTTATGAATAAAGGACTTCATAGATCGAGGAAGATAAATAAAAAATGGAAGTGAAGAAGAAAATGAAATGGTCTCGAATAAATTATCATCTATCAATAGTTTGATCGATAATAATTTGTAAATATTCGTCATTGACCAAAAAATGGATAAAATGAATAAAAATGAATAAAATGGATAAAAATCGAAAATGAATAGTTAAAAAGAAGTTGGTCTCGGGTTTATCATTTTTCATCAATAATTTGACAGAAAAATAATTTTGGGGTCTCGTCATTGTCATACCCCAAATTTGTCCTACCTTTCTCTAACCTTATCTGGCTTTGGTTATCGCACTACATCTCCATTAGAGCCTCAGTCCCCACTATAGAGAAGTTGTTCTTGAACTAAATGTTTCAGACAATAGAGGGATAGTTGTTGTAAGGAACGAGATCAAGATTTTCGCTCAAAAGAAAAGTGACATTTCTTCCAGACCGACACAAAGTTGTTATACTTGATGGAGCTAACAGTTGGGCATCTGGTGCACAATAAGCTTTAAGGACAATGGAGATATATTCTAATCCTACTCGTGTCGCGCTTGTTTGCAATATATCTTTTAAGATTTTTGAGACAATTCGGATTAGGTGTGTCATTGTGATATTTTCTCGATTACCTAATCAAAGAGGCACTTAGTAGTCTCATGATTACAATTCAAGCTGAGAAAGTTTCCCTGCATCCCTGAAGGACTCAAGGCTATCATTTTCGTTGTTAATGTGAGGAGAGAATTGAACAACTTGTAAGTAACATACATCAGGTTAGTTTGATAAACAAAGAAGTGTTTTTAAGATGTTTGACTAGCAACATCCACTGCATGTGAAGTATTTGGTGCACAGTGTATTTTGAAGGGAGTTTAGATAAGCGATGATATGGATGACTACTTGAAGTTAGAATTCACGAAAGAAATTGGATGTGTGGTCTACAGACCAAGTTTACTCTAGATTGTGAAACCACTAAAGCTTCTTGAGTTATATGAAACTGATCCACATCTCCATTTCTTGCGGTCACGATAGTAAGAATATAGTTAAATGATGAAGAAAGCACATTTCACATGTGCAAACTGATATATTGATGCCTCAATTTCTAAAGAGGTTATTATTTGCTAGGCTCAATGTCACTTTACATATTTACATCATTAATCTATGAAAATTCATTTGCAAAAAAGAAACAAGTTTCTGTCAGTGCTACACTACAGTTCACGAGCATCCATATTGTTTTCTTCATCCATCTCCTAAACGCAAAGCGAACCGCATTACGCGAGCTCAGTCAAACCTCAATGCACCGTCAATTCCTACGCACCACACCAAGTCTTCTCGTACTATTCAAAACTTCAGCCCCAATAATAATGGGTAATTCGTAGCAACATGACCCACCACCGGCTAAAAGCAAAAGCTGTGTTTTTCCATACAATCCAAAGTGGTCCTACAACTCACGCGTAAAAACCACACCTGCGAACAACATCATCAAAATGACAACACATAAAAAATAAGAAAGCTGCAGACATGTATGACTCAAGATCAGTGTAAAATTTTGATATTCGTACAGTGTCAAGAAGCGGAAGCCAAAAGCTATTTGTTGATGCAGTCAAGACACATAAGGGAAAGCTGTTGCGAGAGTGTCGTTTTTTATCTTCACCATATCGAACTTTTGTTATGCCAAGTCCCCGTGAGTGCTCACATGAAAAAAAGAAGATGAAGAATAATTAGGCAATCGTGCAGTCAAAAATAAGAACAGTACAACTAATGGGATATACCTTAAACTGCGGTTTACCGCCTGCGCTGAGATTGTACCTTCTACATTTCAGCAGCTGCCACAAAAATACTTGAGCACCCATAAACGCGATAACAGCCATATGATTTGCGCGTATAATGCATCAACAACATTGTTCCTTCATTGTTTCACAAGCCGCCGCCAATGTACAAACCGTGACTTCAAATAACCTTCATGTGGCCCACCTATCCAAGCATTATAGACAAGATTCACACAAGCTCTGTGAGACACTCATAAATCCATCAGCTGCTACAAATTCACGAAAAATAAACCATAATTCAAACCAGCTATGTATTAGTGCAAAAAAATAAACACTGAAAATAGCTGGAGTTTTATTTTCATAACAGCCTCATGAAGGGTTTTTAGAACGTAACGGGCTGCTGAAACTCCCAGCTTTAGTGGTCCAGCTTCCTCCAAAGGAAATGAGCTGCGAAACTGATAAGCAGTTTGGATGAGCCTGAGTTGAGTCGCAACCGGACCTGCACAAGATGAAAGAGGGATTGGTGAGATGCAATAAAGGAACTTGTCATGTTACAAGCCTGTTTAATCTGCACCAAATGGAAACCATAAGACCTGCTGCATAACAATTTCACATGAACATTTTGCAAAACCTGTTAAATGGAACAAATGGTAGCAGATCCATCAAGCAAGCTGGAGTCGCACGCAGCAGTGAGCTACTCAACTTCCCGGAAAACGATTCCAACTCTTTCCGACCGCCATAACCACCGCTGTAAAAGTGATTTCCGTCGCAGCAGATCTAGACTCACTTCAACTGCATCATACTATCTCCCATATGTGACAAGGTTTGAACATTTGTAACCGAACTTTGCTGTTAATATTGGCGACAGAATGTCGGACGGAGCCAGTCTTGTGTTAGAATCATCTGAAAACGGCACTGATTTGTCTCAGGATGATATTGGCACTGTTGAGGAAACACCGGAGGAAACGATCTTGTCAAGACAAACTTCTGTTAACCTTGTTCCTTTTATTGGACAAAGATTTGTCTCTCAAGAAGCTGCTTATGAGTTTTATTGCAGTTTTGCTAAGCAATTTGGTTTTTCTATTAGACGACACCGGACCCGAGGAAAGATGGCATTGGCAATAATGGATGCACAGAAGGCTCAACAAATACCCAGGTCCAAAAAGACTAGACTTCCACCAAAAAGACTAGGAAAGGCTCGAGTCAAAGTTAACAGGGATACTGATCCCATACCCGTTCAAAATGTACCTAGCCAATCATCGAGCCATGAATCATCTTGCCCTGATCAGTCTATCATATCAGTATCTGGAGAAATGGTGGTTTCTTCTGCTGATTGTACGGTATTAGGGTCTGAAGAAGTAAACAGCACGGCCAATAAAGAGGACTTATCTCCACTTAATTTGGTTACCGTTGAAGAGTCTCAACAGATGCAAGTGCTCGACAGTGTTCCAAATAAAACGGCAGGTTCATCAGATGATTTTGCGTGGTTGGATTATGTAGAAGATGAAACTGTGATAGGTGAAAGTGCTTCCATATCTCAGAAGGAAGATGCACCAGAGGTACATGATTCTGAGAACAAGGATGAACAATTGACTGTATTCCCCGAACAACCTAGTTGTGAAACCAGTGGTCCTGTTTGTTCCCTTCCGGAGTATCAAAACCTAAGACCTGATTTTTCTTCATCAAATGTGTGGGAAGACGAGGCTCCTATACAAGTTCAAAATTCAGAAGTCCTGTTACTTCCATACAAAGAAGAAACTTCCTCAGTTGGGGACATCATGGGAAGAAATGGTGAGGACTCTTCAACTTTTTTGGGTGGTGGTCCAGAAGAATCGGAGTTTGATGGCTTTGGTGGCTTATTTAATGAACCTGAAGTTGTTGCTGGGCCTGCTCCCAGACCTTCTTCATCCGGTGATGTGGAAGCTGTTATATTAATTAGAAACAACAGTGAATCTGATCCAGATGAAATAGATGATACAGATTCTCCAGTCTCTGTAGAGAGTTGCTTAGCACATTTTATAAAACCGGAGCTTCTTTCAGATGAAAATGCTTGGCATTGTGAGAACTGTTCAAAAATCCTCCAACGTCAAAAGAAGAAAGCGAAAAAGCAGGCAAGAATTCTGTCTGATGGAAATGTGAGTGGTAGTCATGATGAATCAAATCTTGCATTTAACTCGTGTTCGTGTTCTTTAAAAGTCAGTAGTAGAGGAAATGGAGATATTAAATGTGACAAGGATGTAGAAAGTTCAGTTTCACATATTCAGCATGGCACAGAGCTGCATAATGGTGAATTACAGTCTTCATCTTTACAACAAGCTTGCAAGGAAGAAAGCTGCAGTGATTCAACTGCTGATTCTTGTACTTCTGGAAATGTCAAACGAGATTTTCCAATGTCCGACAATGATGATGACACTTGAGTGAAGCCATCCCCTGCCCTAAACTCAAAGTTACTGCCTCAAGGTAGCAGTGGCCTTGTAAGTGGAAAAAATAGTGCACTGGTTCATGGAGGTCGCCCAACAAGCTTTGCTTCAGCTTTAGAGCCTGCGCCTCAAATATCTTCACCCGTTAAACCTGTTTCTGCTGTATCCCCTGAGAAGCCCCAGGCCCCAGCTGCAAAATTGAATACTGATGACCTGCAACACAAAACTGTACCTCTTCTGCAAGAATATTTCAATGTCCGGCTTTTGGATGAGGCATTGCAGTGCGTTGAGGAATTAAAAGCTCCGACTTATTACCCTGAGTTTGTCAAGGAAGCCATCTCCCTTGGATTAGATAAAAGCCTCGCCGTTGTATGGCAAATTAGTGGACCAATTACTCCCTGTTGATGTGGTGTAGCGGCCATTGAGTTAAACAAAGAGTAGATTTGTCCATCTAGCTCGGAGATCCTTGCTAGTTCCGCGGTAATAGATTCTGAAGTTGAATATACACCTTGAATTCTCTTCATGTTTTGAACAGCCGTCTCTGTCATAATAAGGTTGTCACCTGCAAGAGACAAAACAACCAAAGTTATATCCCACATACTTTCCGTAATGCTTTTCCTAATGCGCAAATTCAACACAAAAAAAACCTGTGGAATTACCGTGTGTGCTCCAAATCCCTCAATTCACGCTGCGTCTGCATTATAAGACACCAAATCGTACTCGCAGCAACAAACACGCACCAGCCCGCACGTTGAATTCGGACAACCACTACCCAAAACTGCCACCATAGAAAACCTGCAAATCACAATACAGCTTGCATAAAAGAGGGGACCACACCGCAAAAGCACACACCAAAACCGTACCCGCTTACTACCACAACAACACATACCATACAAAGAAAAAAACCAATACAAAACCTCAAAACAGATACTGCTACATACCAGCCTGCTGCACCAAAGCCCACTCCAGACAAAGCTCTGTCATTGCCAGACAATACCTGCTACTACACTCCAAACTGCACCTGCTACTGCTTCATAACACACCAGGCCTATCTCTGCTACGAGGACCAATTGACAGCCTGTATGATAATCCATAGCACCACATACACTATTCTGGACTCTCTCCAAATAAATCTACAACTTCTACTTCATCTTAAAAAAAAAAGGAGAAACCATCAGAGAATCGACATTTTTTCCTTCTTAAAAAACTTCCTCCAAACAACCATCATGAACTAAAACTTCACAAACCTCTTCATCTTCAATCCAACAACCAATAAACAAAACCACAAATCTCAGCAGCCTCCAAATGAAACCCTAATCCTCCTCCAACCATCAACACTTCAACGAAAACCCAATCTGTTTCCAACACTCAAAAGAACAGATTCTGCAACTCAACAACCATAATCAATCTTCCTTTTTTCTGAACCTCACCTTCCAAACTTCCCTTTCAAAACTCACCCTTCGAGATTCAGCAACTCCGACCGTAAAACCCCTTTCCGTTTGACCCTCGACACCTTTTTCCTCTTAATCGTGAACCCTCCCACCAAACTTCTTCAATCCTCTCAGTTCTTCATAACCTTACTTCATCTCAACCGAATATCAAAGCTTCCGCCGTCACAATCCGTAAACCCCAAAACAAACCGCAACCCAGAATCTCCACCTCCGAACTCATCTTCAACATAACCGTCTTCGATCTCCCTTGAAACCTCCTTTTAATCACCAGACAACCCTCCTTGAAACCTGCAACCAATTTTCTCCAGAAAAACCGTAAATCACAAGCAATAGAATACCATCAGAGATTGAATGTGAATAATAACCCAAACTGGAAATGGGAAGTGAAAACGAGAAAATGGAGAGTGATGAGCTGCGATTTGGAGAAGAGAGGATTATCGTCCTTTTTTAATTCTATTTCTCTTATTGTTTTTATTTTATTTATTTTTTTTAAGATTTGGATGAGAGGTGATGGGCCTATGGCCCAGAGGATCCTCTTTTGCTTTCATTCACCCCCATATGTGCTTCCGCTACCCTCCTCTGTTTCTTTAAAAAAACATTTTTTATATATATATTATTTTAGAATGTATTATTATTAGTATATTTGTGTATATTATAGTTACATATTATTTAGTTCTAGTTTCAAAAACAGTTAATAGATTTGTTAATATGTATATATATTTATTTTAGAAATTGACAAATATTTTATACAACTTTAGCTTTGTAAATATTTTTTATATATTAATTTATTTTCATATTTCTTTAGAACAAACTATGCTTCTTTTAGAAGTTTTATATTATTTTCTTTATATTTATATTTTATTTTAGAGGTTAATTTCATTTTGCATTTGTCGTTGGGCTTTTTGTCCCATTTTCATTTGTTTTGGGTCGATGACGAGACCTCCGTAATTCATTACCAGTCAAATTATTGATGAGTAATGTTGGATCTGAGACCACCTATTTTCTCTCTTCGTCACCTGTCCCGACTCGATTCAAAAACATTGTCAAACCATCTTTTAAATCATATTCTTTGTATTGAATTAAACGAGGGGATTAAGTGTAGACTTTCTTCCTCTCCGAGTGTCGAGATGCTCACTGTAGTGTGGGTGGTTTAGACACTCGTCTTTCAATACGAAGACGCTTCCACCCTTTTCTCTCCTAAAAAAACCTCGGCTCCGTGTCGAGTACATTTTCAAAACCTCGGTCTCGTGCCGAGTCCATTTTCAAGTCTCATCTCCTTAAAATCATTTCTTTATGTTGAGCTAAAAAGAGGATTGGGTGTAGACCTCTTCTTCTTCGAGCGTAAGGATGCCCACTGTAGTGAGGGTGGTCTCGATGCTCATCTGTCAACACAAAGACGCTTCCAACATTTCCTCATAAAACCTCGGTCTCGTACTGAGTATACTTTCAATAATAAATTGATTTCTCTTTGTATCGAATTAAAGAGAGAAGATTGGGTGTAGACCTCTTCTTCTCCGAGTGATGGGATGCCCACTGTAGTGAGGGTGGTCTCGATACTCGTCTTTCGATATGAAGACGCGACTTCTTCCACCACCTCTCCTTTCACAACTCCTTCTGTAACGTTTTCACACCTAAAACCTCGGTCCTGTACCGAGTGCATTTTCAAATCTTTTCATAACAAAAACTTGAATGGTCGTGGAGTGGTTAGGCGTAGGCCTTCTCCTATCCCGAGTGCTGACGTTTACCGTAGGGTTCTCTGTCGCAAAGCACTTACCATTCAAAACCAAAAACATCTTTAATAAGAGAACGAAGTTCTCTTTGCATTGAATTAAAGAGAGAGGATTGGGTGTAAACCTCTTCTTCTCCGAGCGTAGGGATGCCCACTGTAGTGAGGGTGGTTTCGACGCTCGTCTTTCAATATGAAGACGCCTCGTTCGCCACACCTTTTTTATAACAAAAACTTTGAGACAACGAATTGGGTACTACCCGTAGGGGTTACTATCCGAGGACCTATCTCGCCCCCTAAAAAACGATCCAATCAATCAAACGTGATACCTTGCCTCGCATGGCGAAAACCAGTCTCCCAAAGGATATGTTACGTCCGTTCTACCGCAAACAGGTACGCATAAGTCTCCAAACGAGCGAGCAGCAAAACACCTAAACTGCTAGAACGCGTACGATAACATCATCCACAAAACACACCGGCTATCTGCACCGTAGGCCGAACTACGGCTGCTCTGATTCTTTACTTTTTTCAAGTAAAGATACGTAGGCACAAGGGCCACAATCCTTGCCGAGCGCATTCCCCCCTATATCTGTAGTTCCCCGAACTACGTCGACTCTGACTTTCTCACACCTATTGAGAATACGTAGGCCTAGGACCGCGAAGTCCTACCGAGTCTGTTCTTTCCCTCTTCTTCCTCCGTTACCTCTCTTTCCCTGTTTCTAACCCTTATCTTTACCCACTGGAACACTTTTTATAGCATAATATTTAAGCAGATAAATTCACATGTCGACAAACAAAAGGTTCCCATCGAGTACGATGGATGCGAGGGGTGCTAATACCTTCCCCTCGCATAACCGGCTTCCGAACCCGTTCTTGGTTGCGAGACCATCTTATCCTTTATTTTCTTAAGGTTTTCTCGATATTTTCCTTTCCCTTCATGGGATAAATAAAGTTCGGTGGCGACTCTTCTGTCCTTTCTCTTCGCCTCCCCGTCGTTGCACGATGCATTTTTCGAGTAGCGACAGCTGGCGACTCTGCTGGGGATCTCCTAGCGAGCCAAGCCTAATTTGTTTGTCGTGTTTGTGTTTTATTTGCTTTATTTATTTATGCTTTATTTTCTAACCTGGTTGGGTTTATTAGGGTTGGTTTGTGAGGATAAAAGCTTTCTACCCGAGCTTTATAGTATACACTAAGATTAGGAGGTGGTTTCTTTCTGATTTGCGAGACTTAGGACTCGTTGAGTTGGATCGAATTCCATCGCTCAGATGAGACCCTTTTGGGATGATTATGTCTTACGTGTAGTCGTAATGGCGTCTTTATTTCCAACTTGGGAGTCCGTGACTCTGAGGACCTTTGTAGAACCTTATTCCAAAGGTTGCTAAGACATGACTCTGTGTTCATCCTTTGAAAGGATTATCGTCTTACGAGTAGTCGTTCTGATGGAAAACTTTTGAGGGTTAGTGCATGGGACTTTGTTTTAAAGCCTTTGGGATACCCTCTTATAAACCAATAGATTGCCCACCCAAGGGGAGAGATACCTTTTTGTTGTCTTGCAGGATTTGTAACTTTAATCCTTGATGTGGATTTGTTCTCGTGTGCACTCATTGCATTGCATTTGCATAAGCATATCTGCATCATTTTGCATTTTCCTCGTTAACCAGTGCCAAGAGCTTACCCATCCTCTGTTCATAACCCGCAGTTGATTTCCCGACACTCCTACTGAACTCGTGAAAGTTGTGAAGCATTTGAAGCAATAGGAGCATAGACGCCTTGAAAGGCCAATCAGACAATGCAAACTGAGGTAGCTATGCCAGAGAACGACCGCCAGAATGTTGAGTCCCCACCAGGGTTTACTGTGACGAACAATCCACTGTATGATCTTCCGCCGGATGGCCATCCTCCGCAAGTAAACGTTCCTACTCGACCCCCGAGGATGCCAAAGACTGATCCCATGGAAGAAAAGCTTCGCGCCCTTGAGGAGACAATTCAAGCTATGAGAGTGTCTGACATGCCCGACCTCGATGCTGCTGATATGTGTCTAGTGCTAGACTTGGTGATTCCTCCGAGATTCAAGATACCCAACTTCGAGAAGTACACCGGCTTTAGTTGCCCGAGGCGTCATTTGGTGATGTACTGTCGAAAAATGACCCCTTACACTCATGACGATAAGTTGATGATCCACTGTTTTCAAGAAAGTCTGAGTGGGGCATCATTAAGTTGGTACACAGATTTAGAAAGAAGTCATATCCAATCCTGGAGGGACCTAGCCAATGCTTTTCTAAAGTTTTACCAGTTTAATCTAGACACTCCTCCCATCCGCATGCAGTTGCAAAGCTTATCTCAGAATGACAATGAATCCTTCAAGGGATATGCACAGCGGTGGAGAGAATTCGCAGCAAGAGTGCAACCACCACTCTCAGACAGGGAACTGATTGACATGTTCATCAACAGTTTGCAGGGCTCTTATTTTGAAAGAATGGCTGGTTGTACGCTATCAAGCTTCTCTGACCTTGTGATTGTAGGAGAGCGCCTCGAAAGCTATCTCAAAAGTGGACAAATCCAGGACGCCTCAAGCAGTCAGGACAGTGAGCTTGAATCTTTCGACGATTTCCATGAGGAAGAGAATGATGAAACTAGCGCACTCATAGCGAACATTGAGTATTCTCACGATATACCAACAAAACTCTGTGGTCCCTCGTCTACTCAACAAGCATCATTACCAGTGCCATGTTATCCTCATGGACAATCGGCCATGCCTAAAGCTTCATCCCATAAGCCACGGGTCGCTCCTCATGCAAATCAACGAGCCCATGGCCGAGGTCATCCGAATCAGCGCCGCGATCAGAATAGGCCCAACAACAACTTGGAAAGAAGGACTGTTCCTCTTCATCCGGTCCCTATGTCGCACAGTCAGCTTCTCTCGCATTTGATTCAAAACTCATTGGTGGAGCCTAAAACTCTTAAGCCTGTGCCAGAACCTTACCCTCCTGGGTACAATCCCAATGTTCAGTGTGGATATCATGGTGGATCCATGGGGCACTCGACTGAAGAACACAAAGACGCTTCCAACATTTACTCATAAAACCTCGGTCTCGTACTGAGTATACTTTCAATAATAAATTGATTTCTCTTTGTATCGAATTAAAGAGAGAAGATTGGGTGTAGACCTCTTCTTCTCCGAGTGATGGGATGCCCACTGTAGTGAGGGTGGTCTCGATACTCGTCTTTCGATATGAAGACGCGACTTCTTCCACCACCTCTCCTTTCACAACTCCTTCTGTAACGTTTTCACACCTAAAACCTCGGTCCTGTACCGAGTGCATTTTCAAATCTTTTCATAACAAAAACTTGAATGGTCGTGGAGTGGTTAGGCGTAGGCCTTCTCCTATCCCGAGTGCTGACGTTTACCGTAGGGTTCTCTGTCGCAAAGCACTTACCATTCAAAACCAAAAACATCTTTAATAAGAGAACGAAGTTCTCTTTGCATTGAATTAAAGAGAGAGGATTGGGTGTAAACCTCTTCTTCTCCGAGCGTAGGGATGCCCACTGTAGTGAGGGTGGTTTCGACGCTCGTCTTTCAATATGAAGACGCCTCGTTCGCCACACCTTTTTTATAACAAAAACTTTGAGACAACGAATTGGGTACTACCCGTAGGGGTTACTATCCGAGGACCTGTCTCGCCCCCTAAAAAACGATCCAATCAATCAAACGTGATACCTTGCCTCGCATGGCGAAAACCAGTCTCCCAAAGGATATGTTACGTCCGTTCTACCGCAAACAGGTACGCATAAGTCTCCAAACGAGCGAGCAGCAAAACACCTAAACTGCTAGAACGCGTACGATAACATCATCCACAAAACACACCGGCTATCTGCACCGTAGGCCGAACTACGGCTGCTCTGATTCTTTACTTTTTTCAAGTAAAGATATGTAGGCACAAGGGCCACAATCCTTGCCGAGCGCATTCCCCCCTATATCTGTAGTTCCCCGAACTACGTCGACTCTGACTTTCTCACACCTATTGAGAATACGTAGGCCTAGGACCGCGAAGTCCTACCGAGTCTGTTCTTTCCCTCTTCTTCCTCCGTTACCTCTCTTTCCCTGTTTCTAACCCTTATCTTTACCCACTGGAACACTTTTTATAGCATAATATTTAAGCAGATAAATTCACATGTCGACAAACAAAAGGTTCCCATCGAGTAC
Organism: Lathyrus sativus; assembly: GCA_963859935.3. NCBI lineage: Eukaryota > Viridiplantae > Streptophyta > Magnoliopsida > Fabales > Fabaceae > Lathyrus > Lathyrus sativus. Next base: position 495,701,763 of record OZ012739.1, on the reverse strand, counting down.
GATGGATGCGAGGGGTGCTAATACCTTCCCCTCGCATAACCGGCTTCCGAACCCGTTCTTGGTTGCGAGACCATCTTATCCTTTATTTTCTTAAGGTTTTCTAGATATTTTCCTTTCCCTTCATGGGATAAATAAAGTTCGGTGGCGACTCTTCTGTCCTTTCTCTTCGCCTCCCCGTCGTTGCACGATGCATTTTTCGAGTAGCGACAGCTGGCGACTCTGCTGGGGATCTCCTAGCGAGCCAAGCCTAATTTGTTTGTCGTGTTTGTGTTTTATTTGCTTTATTTATTTATGCTTTATTTTCTAACCTGGTTGGGTTTATTAGGGTTGGTTTGTGAGGATAAAAGCTTTCTACCCGAGCTTTATAGTATACACTAAGATTAGGAGGTGGTTTCTTTCTGATTTGCGAGACTTAGGACTCGTTGAGTTGGATCGAATTCCATCGCTCAGATGAGACCCTTTTGGGATGATTATGTCTTACGTGTAGTCGTAATGGCGTCTTTATTTCCAACTTGGGAGTCCGTGACTCTGAGGACCTTTGTAGAACCTTATTCCAAAGGTTGCTAAGACATGACTCTGTGTTCATCCTTTGAAAGGATTACCGTCTTACGAGTAGTCGTTCTGATGGAAAACTTTTGAGGGTTAGTGCATGGGACTTTGTTTTAAAGCCTTTGGGATACCCTCTTATAAACCAATAGATTGCCCACCCAAGGGGAGAGATACCTTTTTGTTGTCTTGCAGGATTTGTAACTTTAATCCTTGATGTGGATTTGTTCTCGTGTGCACTCATTGCATTGCATTTGCATAAGCATATCTGCATCATTTTGCATTTTCCTCGTTAACCAGTGCCAAGAGCTTACCCATCCTCTGTTCATAACCCGCAGTTGATTTCCCGACACTCCTACTGAACTCGTGAAAGCTGTGAAGCATTTGAAGCAATAGGAGCATAGACGCCTTGAAAGGCCAATCAGACAATGCAAACTGAGGTAGCTATGCCAGAGAACGACCGCCAGAATGTTGAGTCCCCACCAGGGTTTACTGTGACGAACAATCCACTGTATGATCTTCCGCCGGATGGCCATCCTCCGCAAGTAAACGTTCCTACTCGACCCCCGAGGATGCCAAAGACTGATCCCATGGAAGAAAAGCTTCGCGCCCTTGAGGAGACAATTCAAGCTATGAGAGTGTCTGACATGCCCGACCTCGATGCTGCTGATATGTGTCTAGTGCTAGACTTGGTGATTCCTCCGAGATTCAAGATACCCAACTTCGAGAAGTACACCGGCTTTAGTTGCCCGAGGCGTCATTTGGTGATGTACTGTCGAAAAATGACCCCTTACACTCATGACGATAAGTTGATGATCCACTGTTTTCAAGAAAGTCTGAGTGGGGCATCATTAAGTTGGTACACAGATTTAGAAAGAAGTCATATCCAATCCTGGAGGGACCTAGCCAATGCTTTTCTAAAGTTTTACCAGTTTAATCTAGACACTCCTCCCATCCGCATGCAGTTGCAAAGCTTATCTCAGAATGACAATGAATCCTTCAAGGGATATGCACAGCGGTGGAGAGAATTCGCAGCAAGAGTGCAACCACCACTCTCAGACAGGGAACTGATTGACATGTTCATCAACAGTTTGCAGGGCTCTTATTTTGAAAGAATGGCTGGTTGTACGCTATCAAGCTTCTCTGACCTTGTGATTGTAGGAGAGCGCCTCGAAAGCTATCTCAAAAGTGGACAAATCCAGGACGCCTCAAGCAGTCAAGACAGTGAGCTTGAATCTTTCGACGATTTCCATGAGGAAGAGAATGATGAAACTAGCGCACTCATAGCGAACATTGAGTATTCTCACGATATACCAACAAAACTCTGTGGTCCCTCGTCTACTCAACAAGCATCATTACCAGTGCCATGTTATCCTCATGGACAATCGGCCATGCCTAAAGCTTCATCCCATAAGCCACGGGTCGCTCCTCATGCAAATCAACGAGCCCATGGCCGAGGTCATCCGAATCAGCGCCGCGATCAGAATAGGCCCAACAACAACTTGGAAAGAAGGACTGTTCCTCTTCATCCGGTCCCTATGTCGCACAGTCAGCTTCTCTCGCATTTGATTCAAAACTCATTGGTGGAGCCTAAAACTCTTAAGCCTGTGCCAGAACCTTACCCTCCTGGGTACAATCCCAATGTTCAGTGTGGATATCATGGTGGATCCATGGGGCACTCGACTGAAGAATGCAAAGCCTTCCAAGCCAAAGTGCAACAGTTGATTGACAAAGGGTATATATCTTTTCCAGAAGGAAGTTTGGTTGTCCATGTCAACCTCTCAGCTGTCTAAACTCGAATATTTCAAGGGTCATTTCCAGAAGCCAGTGGTCTAGACAGGCAGACGTCCTCAACATTGGCAGTCCTTGAACGCTTTTATCATTTGCATCTTGTAGTTTATTTCCTGTTAATTGCTACTTGTGTTTAAACATTGTTGTTTTGAATGGTAATATTAATGAAGTGATTATGCATTTTCCGAATCAATTATGTCGCATTCGCTCATTTTTCCACTTATCACAAGCACAGACACATACACCTTTTTATCCACTCCACTTTATCACTGTTGTTTTAGCAAATATTGGAGGGAGGATGACGAAAACGAAATACCCATAATTGCAAATCGTATGCTTTCGGACAAAATCTCGTCAATGATGTACATGCATTGTTTCAAATCCCCTAAACACCGAAGATATAAGGAGTTAATCCCTAGTCAACCACTTCGAGCCTAGAAGTAGGAGTTTCCTTCGGATATTCAAACCCTTAACACTCAACCTGGGGCAGGGTAATGTTCAGTTAATCTAATCTTGCATTCGAATCGATAAAGCAAAATCCAAAGACATGACGGTTGTTCATCAATGTCTCATGACATGGCAGTCACTATCTTCCAACAAAATTCAAAAAAAATCAAAAGCCTGCTAAGTCAAGCATTTCAAAGGAGACTTAGGCAAGAATCAAGGCAATCCCGATGGATCTGACAAGTAAAATCAGTCCATGCAAAAGTTAGGGATCAAAATCAAGAGAGGTCCTCAAACCCTCAACAAAAACAAAGATTCAGTGGCCACCCAAGTCAAGGGGTACTGACATCCATCAAAATAAGGTGACTGTCATCTCAAGCAAACCTTGAACCATCAAGCACGTGCAGAATTAGCTGAATATAGGTATGGAGATCATCAAGAAGAAGGGGTGGGTACAAATTAACTTTGAGCCTAATATCCTTTGTTTCTATAACCGCGAACCAGACCACGTTACAACCCTCGAAAGACCTAATTGAGGCGGGGTTTATTCTGAAAGAATACTATTGTGAGGTTGCGTAACCTGACTCCTTACAATTTTGCTAATCATCAACATTGGTGTCGGTATCCTTGCTATATCTTTCACGCCAATCCAGTTAGCACAACGTTTGGACTAAATGGTCCATTCGTTTCACTCTCACGACACGTAATAAAAGACAATTCTTTCAAAAACATGCATGAACTTTGCATTGAGATTACCATTCGTGAATAAAATTTTTATTTACAAGTTAGTAGTTGGCATTAAGGAAATTCTAACACAAAGCAATCAAGCATGGCTGGATTATTCAGCGGTCTGGACCAGAACCAAGTATACCATATAACCTTATGGACCTGGGGCGTTGACATCCGAGAGCATGAAAATAGTCAGCTTAAGGCAAATCCCTAAACATCAGTTGATTATGGGGAAAATCATTTAAGAAGCGGTTGATCATAGGTGAATCACATCAATCAGGGGCAGGCCACCCAGAGTTTCTTTGACTTGAGGATAGATCCCTTCAATGTTCAATCAGGATAAGTTAAGTCGCTTCAACGCTCTTTCAAGAGCGAGCTACTCCAAAGAGTATATTGAAGCCAACCACCAAGAATTGGTTAAAACAACGATAAATCTTTTCGTGGTACAAACTCTGGGGCAAGCCATCTCGAGGTCGTCTCATTGGCAAGTTATTCAAGCAAGTTCATCCTCATCAACAATTGTTGAGTTCAAAACGAGTGTTGGGGAATCATACCATCACTTCACCCAAATAACCTTAACCTTCCGAAAGGGCCTTGCTGTCATTGGATCCTTCATCTCACAGCCCAACTGGTCAAACCTTTAAACCTTCAAACCAGTCCTATCTGGTCAACCCTTCGCTGAATACCAATCCCTGCCTGGTATATGTCAGCTTTTAAACCAGCTCTCATCTGGTCAACCTTCTTTTAGCCATTTCACCAGTTATTGTCTGGTAAACCTTATTCCAAAGTCCAGCTTCCATCTGGCAAACCACAAAATCAGCTCTCCTTTGACAGCTTAACCTTTCGCCAACCAGTCCCATCTGGTCTACTCTCCGAACACCAGCCCTCATCTGGTACTTCCAATTCAAAGTCCAATAAGCATTGGCAACCACCAAGTCCACCAAGCTGGTGTCTCCAACCTGTATTCCCGATCACCTGCATTTCCATTACCATCTGCGATCATATGCATCATACGCATTGCATTCGGCTTTATAAGCATTGTGCATCATACGCATATCCAATATCGTATCATATTTCCTCAGCTCTTGCATCTCCGTGCATTAGCATTTGCACTTGCATTTCCATTTGATTTGAAGTATCATTATCATCAAGCATTCGCATATGCGAGTTCAGATCCAGGATCAATTTTGAAGATTTCCAAGATCATCATCAGCCCAGTCAGGGGCATCCCTTGCAAGACCGTGGGTTTCTCCCACGAGAGTCAGAGGATATCAAGATCATAATCAGCCCGGTCAAGGTTATCTTCCGCAAGACCGTGGGTTCTCCCACAAACTCAAGAGCTTCAAAGCAACATGCAGCCCAGGCAGGGGCATTTCTGCAAGATAGTGGGTCCTCCCACAAACTCAAGAGCTTCAAAGCCACATACAGCCCAAGCAGGGGCATTATTTGCAAGGGTCGTGGGTCATCCCACGAAATTCAAGATATCAAAGCAAGATCCGGCCCAGTCAGGGGCATCTTTTCAAGACCATGGGTATTTCCCACGACATACTTCAAACTCGTGGTTAATCAAGATCTTCAAATCAACATTCGGCCCGGACAGGGGCATCTCCAGTAAATCCATGGGCGTTTCCCAGTGAGTTGTCTCCAGAAGACTTCAGTGATAAGTGGCAATCTCTTCAGAGAAGCTTATCCATCTTCAGCGATAAGTGGCAATCTCTTGGGAGAAGCTTATCCTTCATCAACGATAAGTGGCAATCTCTTCAGAGAAGCTTATCCTTCATCAACGATAAGTGGCAATCTCTTGGGAGAAGCTTATCCATCTTCAGCGATAAGTGGCAATCTCTTGGGAGAAGCTTATCCATCTTCAGTGATAAGTGGCAATCTCTTCAGAGAAGCTTATCCTTCATCAACGATAAGTGGCAATCTCTTGGGAGAAGCTTATCCATCTTCAGTGATAAGTGACAATCTCTTCAGAGAAGCTTATCCTTCATCAACGATAAGTGGCGATCTCTTGGGAGAAGCTTATCCATCTTCAGTGATAAGTGGCAATCTCTTCAGAGAAGCTTATCCTTCATCAACGATAAGTGGCAATCTCTTGGGAGAAGCTTATCCATCTTCAGTGATAAGTGGCAATCTCTTCAGAGAAGCTTATCCTTCATCAGCGATAAGTGGCAATCTCTTGGGAGAAGCTTATCCATCTTCAGTGATAAGTGGCAATCTCTTCAGAGAAGCTTATCCTTCATCAACAATAAGTGGCAATATCTTGGGAGAAGCTTATCCATCTTCAGTGATAAGTGGCAATCTCTTCAGAGAAGCTTATCCTTCATCAACGATAAAGTGGCAATCTCTTGGGAGAAGCTTATCCATCTTCAGTGATAAGTGGCAATCTCTTCAGAGAAGCTTATCCTTCATCAGCAATAAGTGGCAATCTCTTGGGAGAAGCTTATCCATCTTCAGTGATAAGTGGCAATCTCTTCAGAGAAGCTTATCCTTCATCAACGATAAGTGGCAATCTCTTGGGAGAAGCTTATCCATCTTCAGTGATAAGTGGAAATCTCTTCAGAGAAGCTTATCCTTCATCAACGATAAGTGGCAATCTCTTGGGAGAAGCTTATCCATCTTCAGTGATAAGTGGCAATCTCTTCAGAGAAGCTTATCCTTCATCAACGATAAGTGGCAATCTCTTGGGAGAAGCTTATCCATCTTCAGTGATAAGTGGCAATCTCTTCAGAGAAGCTTATCCTTCATCAACGATAAGTGGCAATCTCTTCAGAGAAGCTTATCCATCTTCAGCGATAAGTGGCAATCTCTTCAGAGAAGCTTATCCATCTTCAGCGATAAGTGGCAATCTCTTCAGAGAAGCTTATCCATCTTCAGCGATGAGTGGCAATCTCTTCAGAGAAGCTTATCCTCCTACATCCTTTTGGTGTCGGGTTTGCCTTGTTTCGCTCCATCATCCTTTTGGTGATGGGTCTGACATCCTTTTTTGGTGTCATGACTAGCGTTTGTTCTCTACTAGCTTTTTGGTAATGGATCCCTTACATCCTTTTGATGTCAGGGCAGTGTGAGTGTACTGCCATCCTTTTGGTGGTAGCGACATTTGCAAGATATCCAATATTTCATTCCCAAACAGTTTCCTTCTTTTCGGACAAATTCAGGATTTTCTTTATATCTAATTGACTCACACCTTGAAAGAATGAACACAGTAGCAGTTCATCTTACTGGGTCAAAGCCAATTAGATAGGGGCATCTGTCATACCCCAAATTTGTCCTACCTTTCTCTAACCTTAACTGGCTTTGGTTATCGCACTACATCTCCATTAGAGCCTCAGTCCCCACTATAGAGAAGTTGTTCTTGAACTAAATGTTTCAGACAATAGAGGGATAGTTGTTGTAAGGAACGAGATCAAGATTTTCGCTCAAAAGAAAAGTGACATTTCTTCCAGACCGACACAAAGTTGTTATACTTGATGGAGCTAACAGTTGGGCATCTGGTGCACAATAAGCTTTAAGGACAATGGAGATATATTCTAATCCTACTCGTGTCGCGCTTGTTTGCAATATATCTTTTAAGATTTTTGAGACAATTCAGATTAGGTGTGTCATTGTGATATTTTCTCGATTACCTAATCAAAGAGGCACTTAGTAGTCTCATGATTACAATTCAAGCTGAGAAAGTTTCCTTGCATCCCTGAAGGACTCAAGGCTATCATTTTCGTTGTTAATGTGAGGAGAGAATTGAACAACTTGCAAGTAACATACATCAGGTTAGTTTGATAAACAAAGAAGTGTTTTTAAGATGTTTGACTAGCAACATCCACTGCATGTGAAGTATTTGGTGCACAGTGTATTTTGAAGGGAGTTTAGATAAGCGATGATATGGATGACTACTTGAAGTTAGAATTCACGAAAGAAATTGGATGTGTGGTCTACAGACCAAGTTTACTCTAGATTGTGAAACCACTAAAGCTTCTTGAGTTATATGAAACTGATCCACATCTCCATTTCTTGCGGTCACGATAGTAAGAATATAGTTAAATGATGAAGAAAGCACATTTCACATGTGCAAACTGATATATTGATGCCTCAATTTCTAAAGAGGTTATTATTTGCTAGGCTCAATGTCACTTTACATATTTACATCATTAATCTATGAAAATTCATTTGCAAAAAAGAAACAAGTTTCTGTCAGTGCTACACTACAGTTCACGAGCATCCATATTGTTTTCTTCATCCATCTCCTAAACGCAAAGCGAACCGCATTACGCGAGCTCAGTCAAACCTCAATGCACCGTCAATTCCTACGCACCACACCAAGTCTTCTCGTACTATTCAAAACTTCAGCCCCAATAATAATGGGTAATTCGTAGCAACATGACCCACCACCGGCTAAAAGCAAAAGCTGTGTTTTTCCATACAATCCAAAGTGGTCCTACAACTCACGCGTAAAAACCACACCTGCGAACAACATCATCAAAATGACAACACATAAAAAATAAGAAAGCTGCAGACATGTATGACTCAAGATCAGTGTAAAATTTTGATATTCGTACAGTGTCAAGAAGCGGAAGCCAAAAGCTATTTGTTGATGCAGTCAAGACACATAAGGGAAAGCTGTTGCGAGAGTGTCGTTTTTTATCTTCACCATATCGAACTTTTGTTATGCCAAGTCCCCGTGAGTGCTCACATGAAAAAAAAGAAGATGAAGAATAATTAGGCAATCGTGCAGTCAAAAATAAGAACAGTACAACTAATGGGATATACCTTAAACTGCGGTTTACCGCCTGCGCTGAGATTGTACCTTCTACATTTCAGCAGCTGCCACAAAAATACTTGAGCACCCATAAACGCGATAACAGCCATATGATTTGCGCGTATAATGCATCAACAACATTGTTCCTTCATTGTTTCACAAGCCGCCGCCAATGTACAAACCGTGACTTCAAATAACCTTCATGTGACCCACCTATCCAAGCATTATAGACAAGATTCACACAAGCTCTGTGAGACACTCATAAATCCATCAACTGCTACAAATTCACGAAAAATAAACCATAATTCAAACCAGCTATGTATTAGTGCAAAAAAATAAACACTGAAAATAGCTGGAGTTTTATTTTCATAACAGCCTCATGAAGGGTTTTTAGAACGTAACGGGCTGCTGAAACTCCCAGCTTTAGTGGTCCAGCTTCCTCCAAAGGAAATGAGCTGCGAAACTGATAAGCAGTTTGGATGAGCCTGAGTTGAGTCGCAACCGGACCTGCACAAGATGAAAGAGGGATTGGTGAGATGCAATAAAGGAACTTGTCATGTTACAAGCCTGTTTAATCTGCACCAAATGGAAACCATAAGACCTGCTGCATAACAATTTCACATGAACATTTTGCAAAACCTGTTAAATGGAACAAATGGTAGCAGATCCATCAAGCAAGCTGGAGTCGCACGCAGCAGTGAGCTACTCAACTTCCCGGAAAACGATTCCAACTCTTTCCGACCGCCATAACCACCGCTGTAAAAGTGATTTCCGTCGCAGCAGATCTAGACTCACTTCAACTGCATCATACTATCTCCCATATGTGACAAGGTTTGAACATTTGTAACCGAACTTTGCTGTTAATATTGGCGACAGAATGTCGGACGGAGCCAGTCTTGTGTTAGAATCATCTGAAAACGGCACTGATTTGTCTCAGGATGATATTGGCACTGTTGAGGAAACACCGGAGGAAACGATCTTGTCAAGACAAACTTCTGTTAACCTTGTTCCTTTTATTGGACAAAGATTTGTCTCTCAAGAAGCTGCTTATGAGTTTTATTGCAGTTTTGCTAAGCAATTTGGTTTTTCTATTAGACGACACCGGACCCGAGGAAAGATGGCATTGGCAATAATGGATGCACAGAAGGCTCAACAAATACCCAGGTCCAAAAAGACTAGACTTCCACCAAAAAGACTAGGAAAGGCTCGAGTCAAAGTTAACAGGGATACTGATCCCATACCCGTTCAAAATGTACCTAGCCAATCATCGAGCCATGAATCATCTTGCCCTGATCAGTCTATCATATCAGTATCTGGAGAAATGGTGGTTTCTTCTGCTGATTATACGGTATTAGGGTCTGAAGAAGTAAACAGCACGGCCAATAAAGAGGACTTATCTCCACTTAATTTGGTTACCGTTGAAGAGTCTCAACAGATGCAAGTGCTCGACAGTGTTCCAAATAAAACGGCAGGTTCATCAGATGATTTTGCGTGGTTGGATTATGTAGAAGATGAAACTGTGATAGGTGAAAGTGCTTCTATATCTCAAAAGGAAGATGCACCAGAGGTACATGATTCTGAGAACAAGGATGAACAATTGACTGTCTTCCCCGAACAACCTAGTTGTGAAACCAGTGGTCCTGTTTGTTCCCTTCCGGAGTATCAAAACCTAAGACCTGATTTTTCTTCATCAAATGTGTGGGAAGACGAGGCTCCTATACAAGTTCAAAATTCAGAAGTCCTGTTACTTCCATACAAAGAAGAAACTTCCTCAGTTGGGGACATCATGGGAAGAAATGGTGAGGACTCTTCAACTTTTTTGGGTGGTGGTCCAGAAGAATCGGAGTTTGATGGCTTTGGTGGCTTATTTAATGAACCTGAAGTTGTTGCTGGGCCTGCTCCCAGACCTTCTTCATCCGGTGATGTGGAAGCTGTTATATTAATTAGAAACAACAGTGAATCTGATCCAGATGAAATAGATGATACAGATTCTCCAGTCTCTGTAGAGAGTTGCTTAGCACATTTTATAAAACCGGAGCTTCTTTCAGATGAAAATGCTTGGCATTGTGAGAACTGTTCAAAAATCCTCCAACGTCAAAAGAAGAAAGCGAAAAAGCAGGCAAGAATTCTGTCTGATGGAAATGTGAGTGGTAGTCATGATGAATCAAATCTTGCATTTAACTCGTGTTCGTGTTCTTTAAAAGTCAGTAGTAGAGGAAATGGAGATATTAAATGTGACAAGGATGTAGAAAGTTCAGTTTCACATATTCAGCATGGCACAGAGCTGCATAATGGTGAATTACAGTCTTCATCTTTACAACAAGCTTGCAAGGAAGAAAGCTGCAGTGATTCAGCTGCTGATTCTTGTACTTCTGGAAATGTCAAACGAGATTTTCCAATGTCCGACAATGATGATGACACTTGAGTGAAGCCATCCCCTGCCCTAAACTCAAAGTTACTGCCTCAAGGTAGCAGTGGCCTTGTAAGTGGAAAAAATAGTGCACTGGTTCATGGAGGTCGCCCAACAAGCTTTGCTTCAGCTTTAGAGCCTGCGCCTCAAATATCTTCACCCATTAAACCTGTTTCTGCTGTATCCCCTGAGAAGCCCCAGGCCCCAGCTGCAAAATTGAATACTGATGACCTGCAACACAAAACTGTACCTCTTCTGCAAGAATATTTCAATGTCCGGCTTTTGGATGAGGCATTGCAGTGTGTTGAGGAATTAAAAGCTCCGACTTATTACCCTGAGTTTGTCAAGGAAGCCATCTCCCTTGGATTAGATAAAAGCCTCGCCGTTGTATGGCAAATTAGTGGACCAATTACTCCCTGTTGATGTGGTGTAGCGGCCATTGAGTTAAACAAAGAGTAGATTTGTCCATCTAGCTCGGAGATCCTTGCTAGTTCCGCGGTAATAGATTCTGAAGTTGAATATACACCTTGAATTCTCTTCGTGTTTTGAACAGCCGTCTCTGTCATAATAAGGTTGTCACCTGCAAGAGACAAAACAACCAAAGTTATATCCCACATACTTTCCGTAATGCTTTTCCTAATGCGCAAATTCAACACAAAAAAAACCTGTGGAATTACCGTGTGTGCTCCAAATCCCTCAATTCACGCTGCGTCTGCATTATAAGACACCAAATCGTACTCGCAGCAACAAACACGCACCAGCCCGCACGTTGAATTCGGACAACCACTACCCAAAACTGCCACCATAGAAAACCTGCAAATCACAATACAGCTTGTATAAAAGAGGGGACCACACCGCAAAAGCACACACCAAAACCGTACCCGCTTACTACCACAACAACACATACCATACAAAGAAAAAAACCAATACAAAACCTCAAAACAGATACTGCTACATACCAGCCTGCTGCACCAAAGCCCACTCCAGACAAAGCTCTGTCATTGCCAGACAATACCTGCTACTACACTCCAAACTGCACCTGCTACTGCTTCATAACACACCAGGCCTATCTCTGCTACGAGGACCAATTGACAGCCTGTATGATAATCCATAGCACCACATACACTATTCTGGACTCTCTCCAAATAAATCTACAACTTCTACTTCATCTTAAAAAAAAAGGAGAAACCATCAGAGAATCGACATTTTTTCCTTCTTAAAAAACTTCCTCCAAACAACCATCATGAACTAAAACTTCACAAACCTCTTCATCTTCAATCCAACAACCAATAAACAAAACCACAAATCTCAGCAGCCTCCAAATGAAACCCTAATCCTCCTCCAACCATCAACACTTCAACGAAAACCCAATCTGTTTCCAACACTCAAAAGAACAGATTCTGCAACTCAACAACCATAATCAATCTTCCTTTTTTCTGAACCTCACCTTCCAAACTTCCCTTTCAAAACTCACCCTTCGAGATTCAGCAACTCCGACCGTAAAACCCCTTTCCGTTTGACCCTCGACACCTTTTTCCTCTTAATCGTGAACCCTCCCACCAAACTTCTTCAATCCTCTCAGTTCTTCATAACCTTACTTCATCTCAACCGAATATCAAAGCTTCCGCCGTCACAATCCGTAAACCCCAAAACAAACCGCAACCCAGAATCTCCACCTCCGAACTCATCTTCAACATAACCGTCTTCGATCTCCCTTGAAACCTCCTTTTAATCACCAGACAACCCTCCTTGAAACCTGCAACCAATTTTCTCCAGAAAAACCGTAAATCACAAGCAATAGAATACCATCAGAGATTGAATGTGAATAATAACCCAAACTGGAAATGGGAAGTGAAAACGAGAAAATGGAGAGTGATGAGCTGCGATTTGGAGAAGAGAGGATTATCGTCCTTTTTTAATTCTATTTCTCTTATTGTTTTTATTTTATTTTTTTTTTTAAGATTTGGATGAGAGGTGATGGGCCTATGGCCCAGAGGATCCTCTTTTGCTTTCATTCACCCCCATATGTGCTTCCGCTACCCTCCTCTGTTTCTTTAAAAAAACATTTTTTATATATATATTATTTTAGAATGTATTATTATTAGTATATTTGTGTATATTATAGTTACATATTATTTAGTTCTAGTTTCAAAAACAGTTAATAGATTTGTTAATATGTATATATATTTATTTTAGAAATTGACAAATATTTTATACAACTTTAGCTTTGTAAATATTTTTTATATATTAATTTATTTTCATATTTCTTTAGAACAAACTATGCTTCTTTTAGAAGTTTTATATTATTTTCTTTATATTTATATTTTATTTTAGAGGTTAATTTCATTTCGCATTTGTCGTTGGGCTTTTTGTCCCATTTTCATTTGTTTTGGGTCGATGACGAGACCTCCGTAATTCATTACCAGTCAAATTATTGATGAGTAATGTTGGATCTGAGACCACCTATTTTCTCTCTTCGTCACCTGTCCCGACTCGATTCAAAAACATTGTCAAACCATCTTTTAAATCATATTCTTTGTATTGAATTAAACGAGGGGATTAAGTGTAGACTTTCTTCCTCTTCGAGTGTCGAGATGCTCACTGTAGTGTGGGTGGTTTAGACACTCGTCTTTCAATACGAAGACGCTTCCACCCTTTTCTCTCCTAAAAAAACCTCGGCTCCGTGTCGAGTACATTTTCAAAACCTCGGTCTCGTGCCGAGTCCATTTTCAAGTCTCATCTCCTTAAAATCATTTCTTTATGTTGAGCTAAAAAGAGGATTGGGTGTAGACCTCTTCTTCTTCGAGCGTAAGGATGCCCACTGTAGTGAGGGTGGTCTCGATGCTCATCTGTCAACACAAAGACGCTTCCAACATTTCCTCATAAAACCTCGGTCTCGCTGTCGCTACTGCGAAAATCGGCGCCGGCTGAACAGAAGAGTCGCCACCGTGCGTTATTTATCCCACGGGAGGGAAAGGAAACGCTCAGAGTAAACCTCGCACAACACGGGAAAGGTATGGTCATCGCAACCAAAACCTGGGTTCGGGAGTCGGTTACGCAAGGGGAAGGTATTAGCACCCCTCACGTCCATCGTACTCGATGGGATCCACGCTTGTTTTCGGGTATGGATTGTTATTCTATCTAAACTATAGGTCAAGGGTGAAAAAGAAAATAACATGAAAATGACTCGGCAAAGTATCGCACTTTATGCCTACGTATTCCCGTCTGGAACGAGAAATCAGAGTCAACGTAGTTCGCCTACCTACGGGAAAGGAGGGGAAGGTTGCTCGCTAGGATGTCGCATCCTATGCCTACGTACTTTCATACAGCATGAAAGATCAGAGCAAACGTAGTTCGGGCCACGTACGACACAAGTCTGTCTTGGTTGATTTTATTCCTTCTGAAAAAGGGTTTTTCTGATTAGCAGTCCCGGCGGACAAAAATGACGTCTTGATGAGTTCACATTCTTTTACGGAAGAAGTGTCTTTTATTGTGTTTGAAATCTTTATGTGTTTTTCTGTTTGTTTTGAGAAAGAAGAGACAGAACTCTAACCTACGGTTGCGAAGGGAAACGAACTAACCTAATGTTATCATGCATGGGTTAAGACCTAGTGTCTATCATGCTCCTCTCTTGCACAGAGAGAAACAGAGATCCTACGGGATAGGCAGAAACAGAAACAATGTCAGATGTAATAAAGCGGTAAAATGCATGGATGCAACAGCACAAGCGAGGCAAGGGAGTCCCACTCAACCTCGAACCTAGAAAACAATAGGCAAAAGTGAACAGGCTTCACTTTCAACCCAACAGGGTAAACAGCAAACAATACAGTCCAGAAAACCAATCAATACATCAGCAATGAAATACAACAGCAAAAGAAACAGCATCAGCAGCTCTGAATCAACATCTAGCTTCAAGTAATCTCCAATCAGCTACAGGCTTCAACAAGCATCCATCTCCATCTTCATGGCCTTCAGGCAAGGGCTTTGATCATCAGTCTTCCATCTGCAATGGCTTTTCTTCAAGTTCAAACCTCCAGGATGAGGGATTAGTCACAAGAGTGAATTGAGTGTTAAGCAATCAGTTGACTACCAAAGGTGGTGAACAGACTGCTTCTAACACAAGAGACATTTTCTCTCAAGAGTTCTATCTCATAGACACTATCACCAAGCCTTCCAAAGGAAGGGGGTGAGTGTCTTAGAGAGACTCTGAATCACAGAGAAGAATGGATGCAGACAAGGCAATCCATGTTTGAGAAACAAACTTTCTAATCTAGAGCTCTGCCTAGCTCCTAAACCCTAGTCTCCTCAGCAGCTGCTAGCAAGAATCTCCTCTTCAACTCTGGCAGTTGAACTTCAACATCTGAATCCCCAATGGTCTTCATCTCCTCAAGTCTTCAGCTCTCCCAGGTCCCCAGACAATCCCAATACCCAAGCAAGCAAGCAATAATCCCCAGAGGGCACACCACACCAGTCAATCAGATATACAGACAGTAGTAATAGCAGTAGGGGAATCCTGACTTTTTCTAGGGATCTAATAACTACCCATAGCCCTTATAGTCCCATAACTAATCTATTCAAACCCTAAGTCCTAGGGGAAATGAATTGAACTTCCTAAGTCATCACCTAAAAACCCTAATTTGTTCATGTTGTTCACACCTAAACTAAACACCTAAAATTAATTTCTAAAAAATGGGAACTAAATTGAATCTACAAGTTCAACATCTAATCTAAACAACATAAAAAGAATGAACAAAAAATATGAAAGCATTTAATAGAACCAAAATTATTAAAATCATGCATGAAATGAACTATTTAAAAGGACATTTATTTAGAAAATATGAAAAAAATATGAAATAAATATAAAAATGCAATTTTATTTTCCTATAATTTTCTAGACATCCTAAAGAAAATAGTGTAAAAAGAATGGATTAAAAATGAATTTTTATGAATTTGTTATGAATTAATGAAAATGCATAAAAAATTAAGAGAAACAAAAACAATTAAATCAAATAAAATGAGGGAGGGGGTATGAATAGAAACCACGCGCAGTTAAAAATCCATTGGGCCAAGCAGACAGGGGGGTGTGCGTAGCATATTGATTAAGGCCCAGAAAACTAGCTCAGAATACAATACAAGCTGGGGGTGAAAATAGAAGGGAAATCACGTGCAAATTGGAAATGGGCTTAAACCTGGGGGTGGGGATATCAATCTCATTCAGGCCCGCCCGTTTCAATTAATGAAACGGTGCGTTTGGCACCAACGCTTCCCTCCAGAACTCAGCTTAAACCTCAGCCATACGATTACTCTCCAAGTCAAAGGTCTTCACACGCATTGGACGGGTACGATTTCATCTTCCTCGTTGGATCAACTGAATTAGGGTTTGGACTCCATGGCCACCATGCACGAGCAAACTTCCATCCCTCTGTTCTCCATCACCAGTCCATGAAACGCCACGCCATAAACACGAAAAATATTCTAAATTCCTCCCTCTACAATCCTATGGCATCAGTTTACTTTGAAACTCAACACATCAACAAACCCGATAGCAACAACTTCTGACTCCATGAAAGCACTCTGCAACTCACCATCACACTTCTCCCTCAAACCTATCCTAATCTGCTCTATGCATAATGGTGATTAACCTGCGCTATCAAGCTAAGATTCTAATGCATTCTACTACAAGTTTCAAGCCCTAACAGTTTCTACCACCTGCTAACAATGGTCTCTATTCAGCCTCAAATTCACCCTAACTGCTCTACTAACAACCTACATTACATCTAAACTAATAAAATCATGCTAACCTAATTGAATCAAGCTGTTTGAATGAAAACATACCTGGTATAAAATCTTGAAAACAGCTATGGAGACTCGTGGATCTGAGGCTTCCAAGGCTTGGATCTTGATCAATTAACTCAGTGATGGATTCTGTATGCAATACTTTGATGATTCTTGACTTGAATTGTGCTATTCAATGGAAACTTCAATTTTGATGTTGATGATGGAAGTGCTCGAAAATGGATGAATCACACTTGGTTCTTGATTGAATTATGATCTATGATGATGAATCAGTATGATGAAGTTGATTGTGATGATGATTTGGTGAAGAATTTGAGGAATTGGAATGAAACTTCAATGAGAAAGAATGAGAGGATTTTGGAAATTCTTGGTGAAAATGAAGCCAACCCTTGATCAATCCTCATTTCATGAATATATAGTGTGCACATGAACATTCTAGATCCATCTTACACATTCCCTTGCTTTCCAACTTTGATCCATTTTGGTCATGTTTCTTCAATTACAAGTAACCAAAGATAACTTTCTTTTTTCCTTCTGAACTCAAAAAAGTGTTTGAACCATTGTTCTTAGAATTGCTTTTCCATTCAAAATCATATATTGGAAGTCTCCATTTGGACTCATAAATCTCCCAAACCATTTTCCATCTTGAATTTCTTCAAATTATAAGCCTTTTTAGTTCAACTTTTGACCAATTATGCAACTTCATGTTATGAGCTTCTCCAATAATTTGTGACCTTCTTTCTAGACTTAAAATCCCATTTGGAGCAAGTTTGATGTTGTAAGTTTTTCCATTTGAGGCCTCCTTGTATGAGTTTTGGACATAGGTTAAAATGACCTGTAATTCACAAATGCCCAAAATACCCTTTTCTTGCCAAGACCATAAGTTGAGTTCCACACATCATATGAAGGCATGCCATACCATTCTAGAAAGCTAAGACAATGAGGAACAATTCTTATGTTGACCAAGAATTCATTTGAAATCTCCTTGAGGGGTAAAACTGGCTTGGAAGTCAAGTCACTTTCACAGACAAAAATTCAGATACCTCAGATGACCTGTAACTTGCAAGGACCATAACTTGAGTTCTATAAATCTCCTTGAGGTCTTCCACCACTCAAATTAAAGGTCTTGAGATCCTCTACAAGTTTCATGTTGGCCAAGAAGCCATTTGAAGCTAGAATTTTGACTTATCTTGCTTGGAAATTTGACCTAAACTAGGGGATTTTACAGAGAAACCCTAATTTAGAAACTCCTCTTCTCCTTGATTTCTCTTGAATTCTCTTTGGCATATCTCCATATCCTTCTTTATATGTCCAATGATGAACCCCACATCTCTCCAATAGACTTGAATGCCCCTTTTAGTCAGTCAATTGACCTAGGGTTGACCTAGGGTTGACCCAGATGAAACCCTAGTTGACTGCCTTCAACTATAGCTCTTGTGCTCTCATCAATGACTTGTCTCCTTCTCCAAATGACTTTCTAAGTCTCTCATAATGTCTAGATACTCTCCATGCCTCCACTTCACAGCTCACAACCCTCTTGCTGACCCTCAGATACCCTCAGCTAGGAGATGGACTCAAGGCTTGATCTGCTGAACTCTTTGCTTTCAAATTCTTTCCTGATGACTTGAATGAGATTGAATTGAGATAATAACCTCTTGATAGGCTTCTAGAGATGAAAATAATGATTGGTCCCCTGTTGAATGACTTGCTATGCTTATGCTATGCAGATGGTTAGTCTATGTACATGACTCTATATGCAAATGCTAATGACATTGAAACATAAACCAAGTGAATAAGGTTGGGCAAATTTTAGGGTGCAACAGCTGCCCCTATTCAAGCGACTTGGACCCGATTGGGTGAAGAGCCCGGAGCCTTCAGACATTCGCGGTACGAGACGGTTGAATACTAGTGAAACCAGAAATTTGCCAACCGCAAAAATAAATGGCGCTCCTGCTTGGGGAACGACGTCCATCAGCTGAATCTGACTGTTACAGTAACCCACCGATCTCGCGCGACCGTGCTGGGGATTGTCTTCATCGTTCTGAAGAGGATTCTGTCATCACAGATTGCTTGCTTGTCCACGTTAGGACTCTGTCTGTCATCAATACGAAGAAATCTCAACTAAAACCTGTCCACGTTAGGACTCCACTTGCTGTTAACCCAGAAAAATCTCGGCAACTCCGCTGGGGATAATTCGTCTGCATTTCCATAAACTGAATCGTCCACGTTAGGAATAACACTTTTTCACGCTAGGAGCAACATCTGTCCATGCTAGGAATAACATCATCCACGTTAGGAATCATTTCTTTTGTATCTGTCCACGTAAGGAACCTAATTTTTCCACGTCAGGAATAACCCATTTCTTTCCACGTCAGGAATCAATCTTGATATGTCCGCGTAAGGACTCACTCTTTCCACGTAAGGGATAAACTCGTCTTTCCACGGAAGGAAATCATTTTTCCTCCACGTAAGGGATGCTCTCGATATGTCCACGTAAGGACTCCGATCTTTCCACGTAAGGAATACCAACTTCTTTCCGCTTTGTCCGCGTCAGGACTACATTCTTCCACGTAAGGAATGCCGTCTTAATCTGCCCACGTAAGGACTCCACTCTTTCCACGTTAGGAATCACCTCTTTTGATATGTCCGCATAAGGACTACATCGTCCACGTTAGGACTCACTTCTCCACGTTAGGAATAATAATCTTCTTTGATTCGTCCACGTCAGGACACTGATCTCGTCTTGATTTGTCCACATTAGGACTCAGGCGTCTTCGACCTGCTGAGGAAATAAGACTTGTCCACGTAAGGACTCACACATTGGTCTGATCTGTCCGCGTCAGGACACCAACACAAAGAGTAATTGCTTTTGTCAACGTCATGACCTCCCATCCCACTAATTTCGAGAAACTGAATCCGCCCACAATAGGACTAACACACCTCACCGATCCGGGGAAATAAACCTGTCCGCGTTAGGACGCCCACTTCTGAAGAAAACCCGTCATTCTAGGAGTAAATTGTCCACGTCAGGACTTAGTTCTCCACTGATCCCAACCCACAAACTTCTTAGCACTGACGTGACAGCGACTTTGAGGCGGACTCTACTGGGGATGTCTGGACACCAACTATCGGACGCCTGTTCTGATAACCGGCGGTGGCCTCTGAAATTCTGATTCATGGAACCCGTTGATGACAAACAAACTCTGCTTGGGGATAAGGAGACACTTATCCTGGCAACTCTGGTGGGGAAAATAAGAGACATTTGCATAAATGACTCTGTTAGAGACAAAGAGAATCTCATCATGCTGACTCTGTGAGGAATACTGCCGAAACTGACACTATCATTGGATGTCTCATGCTGAGATCTTGAATGTTTGATAATTTATTTGAGCAAGAGCTCTCCCCGCCTGAACTACTAGAGCACAGAAACTGCTTCAGCAAAATAAATGCTGGAAGGATAATGCCGACTCCGCCGGGAATAGCCAGATGCTACAGAATTATTCCAGCAAAATAAATGCTGGAAGGGTGAAGTCATCCCTGCTGGGAAATTGGGAACTCAAACCAAACGCCTTGTTGAGGTAGCCCCCTGCTGGGGAATATAACCTTGCTGGGGAATAGCAGATGCGCATAGTTCGATCGGACTTTCTGCTGGAACGTGAACTGATATCACCAGTATCCTTGACAAAATAAAGGACAGGTACCACGATCAACTCTGCTTGGGAGAGTCATAATCTTCGAATTCCACTAGAAGGAATGAAAACACTTGCAAAGAGAACTCTGCTGGAGATGGGATGATTCTCTTGAGAACAATTAACTGACTCCAATGGGGGAGAGTGTCTGACTCTACGGGGAAAGATGAACCTGTCTGAATACAGCCTTACGATCTTAGAATCGCCAAACTCTGCTGAGGACGAATAACTTTCCTGGAGCACGTCCTTTGGATAAGCTACGGCTAGCTGGGGAATTCCCTCCTTCTTCAGGAAGAACATGCATGGCCTGCGTGAAGACTGAGTCCTTCGTTATCGCAATCTTTTGATCACCTTCTTCGTAGGGTTATGAGACCTGCAACAACACAAACAAGACACGACAAGCCTGTGCAATCAAATCAATTCAGGTTAGTGACGTTACACTCAGTTAATTCAAAGCTTTAGCAATTGTTGGCAAGGGCCGGTGACGTTATACTCATGCTAGCTTCAATAAACTTAGGCGTTTTATCATGCACAAAACAGTAAAGAACAGTGTCAAATACTGAATAACACATTTTCATTGATTTGGGCCCCTGAATGGGCGGAGTTTTGTACACGGGATGTAACTCCTGAAATGAGGAAGCTACGCAAAGCAAGTACATAAGTATGCTAGTATGCACAAGAAGCATAAATATTTTGACAAATTAAATTTTGTACACATGTCGGCAACGGGATGCAGATGAACACCACGAACTGATCCTCCCATGACTCGTCCGACTCTAATACTTTCCCGGTATCCCCACTTCTGAAGAGGTTGTATCCGATAACTGGCTCCTCAAGTATATTCTCCCGCACTGATGCTCATTGCAATATCAAATTCGGACCGCAGCCATTTGCTTTTCACATCCCTAACTTTTGCGTGAACCGCCCTTTACGGGTTTTCAGTTCACCGGGATACCCTTTTTTGCCGAAGCCGCCCAGTGTAGGTTTTCGACTTCGCGGGTGTACATTTTTTCAATTTTATCCCTAACTTTTGCCCGAACCTTTCATTCTGTTTTTGGTTCGCCAGGATGCCCCATTTTTGCCTGGACTTTCTTTTTCTGTCCAGCGGGTCTATTTCAAGCAAAGTATTTTTTAACTGCGTCCGAATTCACAGGTGACGCAAAGTCTTCTCCGTCCATGGTGGACAACAACAACGCTCCTCCTGAAAAGACCTTACTGACAACGTATGGCCCTTCGTAGTTGGGGGTCCATTTGCCCCTGTGATCTGCTTGCGGCGGGAGAATCCTTTTCAACACAAGGTCGCCCGTCTGAAAGCTTCGCGGAATTATCTTCTTGTCGTACGCTTTCTTCATTCGTCTTTGGTACAAACGACCGTATGCCAGAGAAGCTAGCCTCTTCTCATCCATCAAACTCAGTTGGTTCAATCTATTCGTTACCCATTCTGCCTCGTCCAGCTGAACGTCTCGCAATACCCTCAGAGAAGGGATCTCAACTTCCAATGGTAATACCGCTTCCATTCCGTATACCAACGAGAACGGAGTTGCCCCGGTTGATGTGCGTACCATCGTACGATAACCGTGCAAAGCGAAAGGTAGCATTTCATGCCAATCTTTATAAGTCACCACCATTTTCTGGACGATTTTCTTGATATTCTTATTGGCCGCTTCGACAGCGCCATTCATCTTGGGTCGGTAAGGGGAGGAGTTGTGATGTTCGATCTTGAAATTCTGACAGAGCTCCTTCATCATTTTGTTGTTCAGATTTGAACCATTATCTGTGATTATCCGCTCGGGGATCCCATATCGGCAAATGATATCTCTCTTGATGAACCTGGCCACCACTTGCTTCGTTACATTTGCGTAAGACGCCGCTTCCACCCACTTGGTGAAATAATCGATTGCTACTAGGATGAACCGGTGCCCATTAGAAGCCGTCGGCTCGATCTTTCCGATCATATTGATTCCCCACATCGAGAATGGCCATGGAGATGACATCACATTCAGAGGACTCGGAGGCACATGTATCTTGTCAGCATATATTTGGCACTTGTGGCACTTTCTTGCAAACTTGAAACAATCAGTTTCCATTGTCAGCCAAAAGTAACCTGCCCTCAGCAGCTTTCTCGTCATAGCATGTCCACCAGCATGCGTACCAAAGGCACCTTCGTGAATTTCCTCCATGAGAAGCTTTGCCTCTTTCTCGTCTACACAACGCAACAGCACCAAATCGTGGTTTCTTCTGTACAAGACACCATCCGGGTTCAAGTAGAAATTACCCGCTAATCTCCTGAGAGTCTTCTGGTCTTGACTGGATGCCCCAGCCGGATACTCTCTATTCTTCAGGAAATTAAGGATATCGAAATACCACGGTTTGTCATCCGATGCTTCATCAATAGCAAATACATAAGCTGGTTTGTCCAACCGAGAGATAGTAATTTGGGGAGCTTCGTTCCAGAAGTTGACTTTGTACATGGAAGACAAAGTGGCAAGGGCGTCAGCCATTTGATTTTCTGCCCGCGGCACGTGATGCAATTCAACCTTGTCGAAGAAAGGCAACAATCTCCTTGCATAATTCATGTAGTGTATCAAATTGGGCTGACGTGTCTCCCATTCCCCTTTGATCTGATTCACCACTAGAGCTGAGTCTCCGTATACGTCTAGATGCTTGATTCGCAAATCAATGGCTTCTTCAAGCCCCATTATACAAGCTTCGTATTCGGCCTCATTGTTGGTAACGGCAAAGGTCAATCGGGCAGTAAACGGGATGTGCGACCCGTGCGGCGTAGTAATGATTGCCCCTATTCCGCTACCGTAAGCATTCACAGCTCCGTCAAATATCATCTGCCATTTGGACCCCGACTCTGGTCCTTCGTCTGGTAACGGCTCTTCGCAATCTTTCATCTTGAGGTACATGATATCCTCGTCAGGAAAATCAAATCTCATTGATTGGTACTCTTCAATAGGCTGCTCCGCCAGATACTCAGACAGCACACTCCCCTTTATAGCCTTTTGCGAGACGTATTGAATATCATATTCAGTCAAGACCATCTGCCAACGGGCAATTCTACCTGACAACGCCTGCTTTTCGAATATATATTTGATAGGATCCATCTTCGAGATGAGCATGGTTGTATGATTCAGCATGTACTGCCTCAAACGCTTGGCGGCCCAGGCTAGCGCGCAACAAGTTTTCTCCAGCATTGAGTATCGAGATTCACAGTCTGTAAATTTCTTACTCAAATAATAGATCGCATGCTCTTTTCTCCCTGTCTCGTCGTGTTGACCGAGAACACAACCCATGCTTCCCTCAAGAACCGTCAAATACATTATCAAGGGTCTCCCTGCCACCGGGGGTATCAAAATAGGAGGCTCCTGCAAGTACTTCTTTATTTTGTCGAACGCCTTTTGACAATTATCGTTCCACGTTACAGCTTGATCTTTCTTTAACAGCTTGAATAATGGTTCACACGTGGCCGTCAGGTGAGATATGAACCGGGCAATGTAGTTCAATCTCCCTAAAAACCCGCGCACCTCTTTCTCTGTTTTAGGCGTCGGCATTTCTTGAATCGCTTTTATTTTAGCAGGATCGACCTCTATTCCTCTTTCGCTTACGATAAACCCCAGCAGTTTACCCGATCTCACCCCGAAGGTGCATTTATTAGGGTTCAGCCTCAGCCTGAACTTCCTAAGCCTTTTAAACAACTTCAACAGATTCACCAGATGCTCTTCCTCCGTCTGGGATTTGGCAATCATATCGTCAACATAAACTTCGATCTCTTTATGCATCATATCATGGAAAAGAGTCGTCATTGCACGCTGATATGTTGCCCCAGCATTTTTCAAACCAAAGGGCATCACTTTGTAGCAAAATGTTCCCCACGGCGTTATGAAAGTAGTCTTCTCCATATCCTCTGGCGCCATTTTAATTTGATTATAGCCTGAAAAGCCATCCATGAAGGAGAATACGGAGTACTGAGCAGTATTATCAACTAACACGTCAATGTGAGGAAGTGGAAAATCGTCTTTTGGGCTTGCTTTATTCAAATCTCTATAATCCACGCACATTCGAACCTTGCCATCTTTCTTTGGCACTGGTACGATGTTGGCAACCCATGAAGGATACTTCGTCACAGCCAGGAAACCAGCGTCCCACTGTTTCTGAACCTCCTCTTTGATCTTCATTGCCATATCTGGACGTGTTCTGCGAAGTTTTTGTTTGACCGGCGGGCAATCTTCTTTCAGTGGCAGGCGATGCACAACCATATTTGTATCGAGCCCTGGCATATCTTGATACGACCAAGCGAATACATCATTATACTCTCGGAGCATTTCAACCAGTCTTCGCTTGATATCACTCTGCAGTGCGGCTCCAATACGAATATTCTTCTCAACCCCTTCCGACCCCAAGTTGATAATTTCAATAACCTCGTCGTGAGGCAGAATGGCTCTTTCCTCTTGCTTCACCAACCAAGACAGTTCTTCGGGAACGTCGCTATCTTCGACAACCTCTTCTTCGGTCTGGAATACCGGGTGATCGAAGTCGGGACGAGTCATAGGTGGTTCAGGGATGTCATCTGAAAATGTTATCCTGCAAAAGGAATGGTTAAGTGCTTCAAAATGCGTATAAAGCGAATAACCATGTTGCCATTTTATTGAAAAATACAAAACAGGGAAGACAGAGATTACAGTATTTGCACATGAAAAAACGCCATTTATTTAATGATTAACACGCAATGTTTATAACAGCACAGCCCTAAGCAAATCCTGATGCCCCGGGCAAGACATCAGATTATTCAACAATTAATAAAGCAAAGCATTACTGTTTAAAAGTCACAGGAACAAGCTCCTGAATAGACCAGTTGCACAGTCCTTGTCCTGGCGTGCTTGGCTGAATCCAGGCATCCATATCACAGTCGCTGTCTCCTTCATCAGACTCTGAAGCAGCATTGACAGTTTCATGACATACTCCACTGGCAGAGATGGTGATTGACTTTCTGAAATGAGGGGCCCCCACGGAAGGAGTTGATGACGACGGTCGGTACCCCAGTCCAAACCGGTCCATTTTCACAGGAATGTCCAGCACTTTGCCCCAGCCCTTGGCTTCTCCTGCTTCCACCAGCGCTTGAGCTTCCTTATACGATGAGACAGCTATCTCTGGCACTTTGCTCGGCCCGGGACCTTTGTCCTTGATGCGCAAACCTTCGAATGCCTGGCAGGGCGTCTCGTGGATCTCTCCGTCGACTTCCACATATTTAAACGAAGATAGATGGCTGACCAGGATGTCTTCTTCTCCGCACACGGTGACTACACTGTCTCCGACCATATACTTTAACTTCTGATGCAGGGTAGACGTGACTGCCCCTGCCCCATGAATCCAGGGTCTTCCCAGCAAGCAGCTGTACGCAGGTTGTATATCCATGATATAAAACTCAGTTGCAAACACTTCCGGCCCCACTTGCAGAGGCAAAGTAATCGACCCGAAGACTGTTCTCCGCGTGCCGTCAAACGCTCTGACTACCAAATCGCTGGGTGTACACAAAATCCCTCGAACATCCAGCTTCATCATCGCCTTCTTGGGCAGCACATTCAAAGATGATCCGGTGTCAACCAATACGTGCGACATTACCGATCATCTGCACTCAACCGATACGTGTAATGCCATATTATGATCTCTCCCTTTCGGAGTCAAGTCAAAATCAGTAAAGCCCAGACTGTGGCCTGCATTCACATGTGCCAATACTCCTTCTAGCTGATTTACGGAGACATCCTGGGGTACAAAAGAAGTGTCCAGGACTTTCAGCAAAGCGTTTCTGTGGGCTTCCGAACACAACAGCAATGACAAGATAGATATTTTGGACGGCGTCTGCTGCAGATGCTCCACAATCTTATAATCACTTTTTCGAATTAAGCGCATGAATTCCTCTACATCCTTCGATGCTGCTTCTTTTTCATTTGCTTGTACCGGAACATTTTCAACCACTTTCCCTTTTCCTTTCGCTAGCCTTTCAGCCTCCACTTCAGGAGATATAAAGATCCTGCCACTCCTCGTCATGCCTCCTGAGCCAACAACATTATCCACAATCTCCACTGGCTGCTTGTTAACATCAATTTTTATCCCGTCACAATACACCTCTAACCCATATGACCATGGGACTGCTTTCGTGTTCTCATACGGGATTGGCCCGGCCTTAGTTATAGTAATCGGTGGGCGCTGAGCTGGTGCTGCAATAGTGGTCGTCTTCCGCGGAATCGTTACCGTGGCCACATCACTCCGATTATCCACTACTGCCCCTGCCGGCTCATCAGTTGCCGCTCGATCAAACTGCAATATACCTTCATCAATTAAGGCCTGAATGCCTTTCTTCAAATCCTCACACCCCCCAGCCAGGGCCCAACAATCTAAACAGTACTCGTTACATCCTGGGTAAACACCTCCTTGTAACAGTCGGCTCTTTATCTCGCTCAGCGGCGTCTTTAAATCCTCAACATTCATGATAAGATTCAGACCCTCCTCAGTCAGCACGGCGTTCGCCCCATGATTAGGCATGGGTTTCTGGACTATATTCGGACCTGCCGTTCCGAAATTGATAGTCTTGTTGTCCAAAAGATCCTGCACAACGTGCTTAAAAGCATGGCAACCTTCTATATCGTGGCCCGGGGCCCCAGAATGAAACTCACAGTGCCTGTTTGCATCATAGCCGAACGGGGGAGCTCCCGTTATCGGCGCCAAAGTTCTTTTCTCTACTAGATTCAATCCCAACAATGTCTGCAATAAATCGGCATAGGTTGAGGGAGGCTTCTCAAACACTCTTCTCGGCTTACTGCCCTGGAATCTTCGTTGAGTCTGTTGTGCCCCCTGCTGAGGCTGCTGCTGCTGTGGCATTGGTTGCTGCTGAACCGGTTGTTGTTGCTGGATTGGTTGTTGTTGATACGGAATAGTAACACTCGACACCTGCTGCGGCTGACGATATTGACCTCTTCCCCTGCCTCGGCCTCGGCCTCGGCCTCCAAATACTGCGCTAGCTTCGCCCTGACGGCGCCCACCATAAGCCTTCCTATTACTGCCAGATGCAGTTGATTCCTCGACTTGGAACTTTCCTTGCTTAATATTACGCTCAATCTTTTCCCCCATCAGAATCAGGTCTGAAAAACTGGCCAGAGACGTATGAAACAGCATATCATGAAACAGCCTTGTGAATGTGCCGACAAACATATCATTCATTTCTTTATCTTCCACAGGAGGACGGACCCTGGCAGCCATATCGCGCCACCTTTGCGCGTACTCTTTAAAACTCTCCCCCTTCTTCTGCGAAAGCCCGGCCAACTGGACCCGATTGGGCGCCAGGTCGCTGTTATACTTGTAATGGGCTACAAATGCCTCTGCTAATTGCTTCCATGTCTTGATATCAGTTGGCTCCAACCCCATGTACCACTCTAGGGAAGGACCCGATAGACTATCCTGAAAGAAATGCATTAGCATTCTTTCATCAGTGGAGTATGCAGACATCTTTCTGTAATAAGCTCGTACATGCACTTTCGGACATGTGTCTCCTTTGTACTTGTCGAACGTAGGAGCTTTGAATTTAATTGGCACCCTCAAGCCAGGTACCAAGCCCATGGTTGCCATGTCCAACCCCACAGCACTTTGATTTAAGACTCCCTTCATCTGCTCTTCCAGCATTCTAATCTTTTGGGAATCATCCATCGGCCCTTCAAAACCTCCTCCGGAGAAGGCGTCCTCCTGCTGATCTTCTTGCCACATACCATTTCCAGCCCCGTACCCATCATACGCATTATTACGTCCAGCTCTGATCTGATTCATCCCCGGACCTCGGCCTCTGTTGCCGTACCCTTGAACACCTCCAGCAGGACCAAATCCCATAAATCCAGTTCCATTTCCGTTTCCAAAGCCTCCGTAACCCTGATTGACCATACCATAACCATCTTGCCCAAAGCCTTGAGCATTACAGCCATACTTGCCAGTGTTATCGAATCCCTGATCGTTGAATCCGAACCCAGCGTTGACAAAGCCATTGCCTCCTAGATTATCTCCCAAATTGACATCACCCAGCCCAACATTGTGGACAGCAGTCTCATTCCCCACTCCGACGTTACCATTCACAGCAGCGGTAGCGTTGTTGACATTAGCAGCAGGTATATTGATTACGGGCGGAGCCACTGGCGTGGGAGTGCCGTCTCCATGAGCAGTATCAACCCGGACAGACTGATGATCGTCATTACCATGACCAGCGTTGCGAGCCAACAGAGGCTGGACCATGGCCTGCAAATTCTCCTGCCCTTTTGCTATAGCTTCCATGGTCTGCATGAAGAGGGCGAGCTTCTCGCGCACATCTTGCATCTCGTTCTGAATTTGGTCCATGATTTTCCGACAGTTGGAGCGTGTAGAATAGCGGTGCGGATGTTGATCTGGAATCCTGTTAAGTACCTGGTACAGATCAAGAAAATAAGACACCATCCAAAGATTACCTGTAATGCAGTATGAATATGAATGCAATGCAATGTGTCTGTGCATTAGGGAAGTTCATTCCCCCAGTTCTAGTGCGAAGGTGCCGGTGCAGTGACAGTGCTGACAATAGGAATATCGGAGCTGAATCATAGAAAGCCTCATATATTGCAGAGAGAATCAATAAGCCCAGGGTACAATATCACTGAGAGTACAAAGAAGGCATGACCTCAACCAACAATCCTGGTGATGGTCAGCACTATGCAAATAAAGCATACAAGTTACTATATGAAATGATCAAATCCTCCCAAAAGTCTGGTACTCCTCTATCAACTTCTTGGTCTCCGGATGGCTTGGTCGATCAAGCAGCCCTTCAACAAGCTGGTTTCTCCTCTTAAGGACACGGCGTACGTCTTCAGCAGTTTCTTCCCATGTTGCTTCTCCGAAGCAATCTTCTAACTTTCGCTTCTGAGACACTGCTTCATCTCTGGATTTGATTGCCTTGTTCAGTGCATGCTGGACACTATACCGGGTCATCACTTCTTCCTCACACTTTTTGATGCTAGACTTCAACTTCTCTTCGAGGTCGGAAATTTGCTGCTTCAGCTTATCTTCCCTCTTCTTGTTGTTAGTGAGTGTAGCATTCCAAGTCTTATTGCAAGAGGAGATTTCTCGGTGTGCTGCGTCGAGCGCTTTCTTCTTGGATTCAAGCATGTCATGGGAGCTTCTGAACTCTTGCCCCAGACGTTCACGCTTCTTCTTTTCCTCGGTCAACTCAGCTCCTAACCTGTTTACCAGCTCAATCTGTTGTTGGAAAGCAAATACGGCCTTGTTTTTCTCACTGCGTACCTGGGCTAACTCTTGCTCTAACCCTTCGTTAATCTTCATCAAGGCTTCTTTTTCCTTCACAACTTGCTCGTAGGCTTCCCTAGAAACAGTAGTCGGCTCTGCTACCGGAACGGGAACAAGAATCGGTACATCTGGGAACGGCATCCTCAACTGACTAGCCCTCTCCTGAATCCAAACTCTGTAAGGTGCATAGGCCTGGCAATCGTTCTTACCTAACAAAGGCTTCCCTCGGCGGTTAATACGCGTCCAGGCATGTTGCAGCTTGGCTAATAACTCCCCCTTCACGTCTCCGGTGAAGTACAGAGATTCCTGTACTTCCTCCTCCTGAGGTGGATTCTTCAGCGCGTATCCGAACTGACGAATGAATAGAGAAGGGTTGTAATTGATACACCCTTTTCTTCCTATCAACGGCACATTTGGGTACCCAGAACAACTGAAGATGAGCTCAGATCCCAACAGGTCTCGATCAAACCACTCCATATCTTCCGATGATAGCCTTATCAGACGCTCTGGCCAACCAACTGGAACTGTAGTCTCTGCAACAGATCCTCTCTTAGGAAGGTGACTCTCAAACCACATACTCAACAAGGGTACACACAGATGAACATTCTTCCCTCTTCCCTTCTCATTCTTGTAATGCAGTGAGTGGTAGAGATCTCCGAGTAAGGTAGGTACAGGATTACCAGCGGCAAACAAGTAGAAAGCATCAAAGTCCACAAAATCCGGTATATTGGGGAACAGTACTATGCCATAAATGCACAAGGCCAACACAACATTGAAAGCAACCCAGCACCCGCTCTTGGCGTACTCTTGGGCTTTACCAACTAAGAATTGGAGTGAGAAGCCTGGAACTCCACGGGAAACAGTAGTCATAAGTTCAGAAGCATCAACATGCAAGGCTTTTGCCAAATCCTCCGGCTTGGGATTGGCGTCATAATGAATGAATGGAACCTGGTTCTGCATGGGCAGCTCAATATACTCAGCGTATTCCTCCAGGGTTGGTCCCATAATAAAGTCAGAGAACGTAAAGCACCTCAAAGCAGGGTCGTAGAATTGCATCAAAGCATACAGCCCATCTAGCTCTACCTCTGTAGGTTTGCACACTAATCTCAGTAATCTACCATAGCTCATCCGGAAACTCCTACGAACACCCTCATCAGCAAGAGAGATCAACCCAAGTAGAGGAACAATATCAGGAGTAGGCAATTTGTAAGCAACCGTTCTCCTTAAGCTAGTCATGATCAAAACTCAGAAGTCTGGGCACTAGAACTAGGGAAATGCAAATGCACCTGCAGCACAGACACACGTTAGTGAAATGCAAATGGTAATGGATATGCAGGCAATGCAATGCAAGTAACATGCAACAGGGACCAAAGCTGTGGCTGAATAGCCTAAACCCAATCAAGGAAGGTCTCAGATAGACCATCCAGAAGTCATCAAACCCTGGTCTCAGATAGACCTAAAATAAAATTCCGACACTGGTCTCTGATAGACCTCAAACCATAACTCCCACTGGTCTCTGGTAGACCTCAAATCACATCTATAATTGGTCTCTGACAGACCTCAGAACACATCTCCAAATGGTCTCTGACAGACCTCATAACTCTCCATAAATAACCAGGATCTCTGATCAAGAAATAACCGGTAGTCTGGAGGTCTAGTTACCTGCATAACCCTGAATCCCCTCACAGGTGGGTGGCCCTATAACTGGCACAAGGTACGGCATCCTATGCGGTCGTCGGCGTCACAGACTTTCAGGGTTGATGATACGATTCCCAGAAGGAGTGGCATCATCAAATCCTGAAGAGGCCTCACTCAGCCAACTTCCAAATGATCGGTTCCCAGAGTCGACAATCCAACTAACCAGCAACCCACGCCAACCAAAGGAAGGGGCAGGAGGCCAACCAGAGGAACCTCGTCTGAGTGTAGATTTCATGGGACACCAAAGCAAGCAAAGCAAGCGGGCGCCCACTAATTTCTACTCTAATTCTAGGTGCACTCAAGCCCCGGTCCGGCTTCTCACTCAATATCAGAACACCCGTCACACCCCATATACAGCAGCAATAATCAATATATAAAGCTGAAAATACAAGGTTAGAAATATAAATCCATACAAAATCCTCGACGGGAAAACAAGCGTTAGGATTGACTCTCTCAAGGGACGTTGGATCCCAAATGCATAAGAACCATCGCAGTCCTTAGCAGCCAGGGGACGTTGGATCCCCAGCAGAGTCGCCAGCTGTCGCTACTGCGAAAATCGGCGCCGGCTGAACAGAAGAGTCGCCACCGTGCGTTATTTATCCCACGGGAGGGAAAGGAAACGCTCAGAGTAAACCTCGCACAACACGGGAAAGGTATGGTCATCGCAACCAAAACCTGGGTTCGGGAGTCGGTTACGCAAGGGGAAGGTATTAGCACCCCTCACGTCCATCGTACTCGATGGGATCCACGCTTGTTTTCGGGTATGGATTGTTATTCTATCTAAACTATAGGTCAAGGGTGAAAAAGAAAATAACATGAAAATGACTCGGCAAAGTATCGCACTTTATGCCTACGTATTCCCGTCTGGAACGAGAAATCAGAGTCAACGTAGTTCGCCTACCTACGGGAAAGGAGGGGAAGGTTGCTCGCTAGGATGTCGCATCCTATGCCTACGTACTTTCATACAGCATGAAAGATCAGAGAAAACGTAGTTCGGGCCACGTACGACACAAGTCTGTCTTGGTTGATTTTATTCCTTCTGAAAAAGGGTTTTTCTGATTAGCAGTCCCGGCGGACAAAAATGACGTCTTGATGAGTTCACATTCTTTTACGGAAGAAGTGTCTTTTATTGTGTTTGAAATCTTTATGTGTTTTTCTGTTTGTTTTGAGAAAGAAGAGACAGAACTCTAACCTACGGTTGCGAAGGGAAACGAACTAACCTAATGTTATCATGCATGGGTTAAGACCTAGTGTCTATCATGCTCCTCTCTTGCACAGAGAGAAACAGAGATCCTACGGGATAGGCAGAAACAGAAACAATGTCAGATGTAATAAAGCGGTAAAATGCATGGATGCAACAGCACAAGCGAGGCAAGGGAGTCCCACTCAACCTCGAACCTAGAAAACAATAGGCAAAAGTGAACAGGCTTCACTTTCAACCCAACAGGGTAAACAGCAAACAATACAGTCCAGAAAACCAATCAATACATCAGCAATGAAATACAACAGCAAAAGAAACAGCATCAGCAGCTCTGAATCAACATCTAGCTTCAAGTAATCTCCAATCAGCTACAGGCTTCAACAAGCATCCATCTCCATCTTCATGGCCTTCAGGCAAGGGCTTTGATCATCAGTCTTCCATCTGCAATGGCTTTTCTTCAAGTTCAAACCTCCAGGATGAGGGATTAGTCACAAGAGTGAATTGAGTGTTAAGCAATCAGTTGACTACCAAAGGTGGTGAACAGACTGCTTCTAACACAAGAGACATTTTCTCTCAAGAGTTCTATCTCATAGACACTATCACCAAGCCTTCCAAAGGAAGGGGGTGAGTGTCTTAGAGAGACTCTGAATCACAGAGAAGAATGGATGCAGACAAGGCAATCCATGTTTGAGAAACAGACTTTCTAATCTAGAGCTCTGCCTAGCTCCTAAACCCTAGTCTCCTCAGCAGCTGCTAGCAAGAATCTCCTCTTCAACTCTGGCAGTTGAACTTCAACATCTGAATCCCCAATGGTCTTCATCTCCTCAAGTCTTCAGCTCTCCCAGGTCCCCAGACAATCCCAATACCCAAGCAAGCAAGCAATAATCCCCAGAGGGCACACCACACCAGTCAATCAGATATACAGACAGTAGTAATAGCAGTAGGGGAATCCTGACTTTTTCTAGGGATCTAATAACTACCCATAGCCCTTATAGCCCCATAACTAATCTATTCAAACCCTAAGTCCTAGGGGAAATGAATTGAACTTCCTAAGTCATCACCTAAAAACCCTAATTTGTTCATGTTGTTCACACCTAAACTAAACACCTAAAATTAATTTCTAAAAAATGGGAACTAAATTGAATCTACAAGTTCAACATCTAATCTAAACAACATAAAAAGAATGAACAAAAAATATGAAAGCATTTAATAGAACCAAAATTATTAAAATCATGCATGAAATGAACTATTTAAAATGACATTTATTTAGAAAATATGAAAAAAATATGAAATAAAAATAAAAATGCAATTTTATTTTCCTATAATTTTCTAGACATCCTAAAGAAAATAGTGTAAAAAGAATGGATTAAAAATGAATTTTTATGAATTTGTTATGAATTAATGAAAATGCATAAAAAATTAAGAGAAACAAAAACAATTAAATCAAATAAAATGAGGGAGGGGGTATGAATAGAAACCACGTGCAGTTAAAAATCCATTGGGCCAAGCAGACAGGGGGGTGTGCGTAGCATATTGATTAAGGCCCAGAAAACTAGCTCAGAATACAATACAAGCTGGGGGTGAAAATAGAAGGGAAATCACGTGCAAATTGGAAATGGGCTTAAACCTGGGGGTGGGGATATCAATCTCATTCAGGCCCGCCCGTTTCAATTAATGAAACGGTGCGTTTGGCACCAACGCTTCCCTCCAGAACTCAGCTTAAACCTCAGCCATACGATTACTCTCCAAGTCAAAGGTCTTCACACGCATTGGACGGGTACGATTTCATCTTCCTCGTTGGATCAACTGAATTAGGGTTTGGACTCCATGGCCACCATGCACGAGCAAACTTCCATCCCTCTGTTCTCCATCACCAGTCCATGAAACGCCACGCCATAAACACGAAAAATATTCTAAATTCCTCCCTCTACAATCCTATGGCATCAGTTTACTTTGAAACTCAACACATCAACAAACCCGATAGCAACAACTTCTGACTCCATGAAAGCACTCTGCAACTCACCATCACACTTCTCCCTCAAACCTATCCTAATCTGCTCTATGCATAATGGTGATTAACCTGCGCTATCAAGCTAAGATTCTAATGCATTCTACTACAAGTTTCAAGCCCTAACAGTTTCTACCACCTGCTAACAATGGTCTCTATTCAGCCTCAAATTCACCCTAACTGCTCTACTAACAACCTACATTACATCTAAACTAATAAAATCATGCTAACCTAATTGAATCAAGTTGTTTGAATGAAAACATACCTGGTATAAAATCTTGAAAACAGCTATGGAGACTCGTGGATCTGAGGCTTCCAAGGCTTGGATCTTGATCAATTAACTCAGTGATGGATTCTGTATGCAATACTTTGATGATTCTTGACTTGAATTGTGCTATTCAATGGAAACTTCAATTTTGATGTTGATGATGGAAGTGCTCGAAAATGGATGAATCACACTTGGTTCTTGATTGAATTATGATCTATGATGATGAATCAGTATGATGAAGTTGATTGTGATGATGATTTGGTGAAGAATTTGAGGAATTGGAATGAAACTTCAATGAGAAAGAATGAGAGGATTTTGGAAATTCTTGGTGAAAATGAAGCCAACCCTTGATCAATCCTCATTTCATGAATATATAGTGTGCACATGAACATTCTAGATCCATCTTACACATTCCCTTGCTTTCCAACTTTGATCCATTTTGGTCATGTTTCTTCAATTACAAGTAACCAAAGATAACTTTCTTTTTTCCTTCTGAACTCAAAAAAGTGTTTGAACCATTGTTCTTAGAATTGCTTTTCCATTCAAAATCATATATTGGAAGTCTCCATTTGGACTCATAAATCTCCCAAACCATTTTCCATCTTGAATTTCTTCAAATTATAAGCCTTTTTAGTTCAACTTTTGACCAATTATGCAACTTCATGTTATGAGCTTCTCCAATAATTTGTGACCTTCTTTCTAGACTTAAAATCCCATTTGGAGCAAGTTTGATGTTGTAAGTTTTTCCATTTGAGGCCTCCTTGTATGAGTTTTGGACATAGGTTAAAATGACCTGTAATTCACAAATGCCCAAAATACCCTTTTCTTGCCAAGACCATAAGTTGAGTTCCACACATCATATGAAGGCATGCCATACCATTCTAGAAAGCTAAGACAATGAGGAACAATTCTTATGTTGACCAAGAATTCATTTGAAATCTCCTTGAGGGGTAAAACTGGCTTGGAAGTCAAGTCACTTTCACAGACAAAAATTCAGATACCTCAGATGACCTGTAACTTGCAAGGACCATAACTTGAGTTCTATAAATCTCCTTGAGGTCTTCCACCACTCAAATTAAAGGTCTTGAGATCCTCTACAAGTTTCATGTTGGCCAAGAAGCCATTTGAAGCTAGCATTTTGACTTATCTTGCTTGGAAATTTGACCTAAACTAGGGGATTTTACAGAGAAACCCTAATTTAGAAACTCCTCTTTTCCTTGATTTCTCTTGAATTCTCTTTGGCATATCTCCATATCCTTCTTTATATGTCCAATGATGAACCCCACATCTCTCCAATAGACTTGAATGCCCCTTTTAGTCAGTCAATTGACCTAGGGTTGACCTAGGGTTGACCCAGATGAAACCCTAGTTGACTGCCTTCAACTATAGCTCTTGTGCTCTCATCAATGACTTGTCTCCTTCTCCAAATGACTTTATAAGTCTCTCATAATGTCTAGATACTCTCCATGCCTCCACTTCACAGCTCACAACCCTCTTGCTGACCCTCAGATACCCTCAGCTAGGAGATGGACTCAAGGCTTGATCTGCTGAACTCTTTGCTTTCAAATTCTTTCCTGGTGACTTGAATGAGATTGAATTGAGATAATAACCTCTTGATAGGCTTCTAGAGATGAAAATAATGATTGGTCCCCTGTTGAATGACTTGCTATGCTTATGCTATGCAGATGGTTAGTCTATGTACATGACTCTATATGCAAATGCTAATGACATTGAAACATAAACCAAGTGAATAAGGTTGGGCAAATTTTAGGGTGCAACACTCGTACTGAGTATACTTTCAATAATAAATTGATTTCTCTTTGTATCGAATTAAAGAGAGAAGATTGGGTGTAGACCTCTTCTTCTCCGAGTGATGGGATGCCCACTGTAGTGAGGGTGGTCTCGATACTCGTCTTTCGATATGAAGACGCGACTTCTTCCACCACCTCTCCTTTCACAACTCCTTCTGTAACGTTTTCACACCTAAAACCTCGGTCCTGTACCGAGTGCATTTTCAAATCTTTTCATAACAAAAACTTGAATGGTCGTGGAGTGGTTAGGCGTAGGCCTTCTCCTATCCCGAGTGCTGACGTTTACCGTAGGGTTCTCTGTCGCAAAGCACTTACCATTCAAAACCAAAAACATCTTTAATAAGAGAACGAAGTTCTCTTTGCATTGAATTAAAGAGAGAGGATTGGGTGTAAACCTCTTCTTCTCCGAGCGTAGGGATGCCCACTGTAGTGAGGGTGGTTTCGACACTCGTCTTTCAATATGAAGACGCCTCGTTCGCCACACCTTTTTTATAACAAAAACTTTGAGGCAACGAATTGGGTACTACCCGTAGGGGTTACTATCCGAGGACCTGTCTCGCCCCCTAAAAAACGATCCAATCAATCAAACGTGATACCTTGCCTCGCATGGCGAAAACCAGTCTCCCAAAGGATATGTTACGTCCGTTCTACCGCAAACAGGTACGCATAAGTCTCCAAACGAGCGAGCAGCAAAACACCTAAACTGCTAGAACGCGTACGATAACATCATCCACAAAACACACCGGCTATCTGCACCGTAGGCCGAACTACGGATGCTCTGATTCTTTACTTTTTTCAAGTAAAGATACGTAGGCACAAGGGCCACAATCCTTGCCGAGCGCATTCCCCCCTATATCTGTAGTTCCCCGAACTACGTCGACTCTGACTTTCTCACACCTATTGAGAATACGTAGGCCTAGGACCGCGAAGTCCTACCGAGTCTGTTCTTTCCCTCTTCTTCCTCCGTTACCTCTCTTTCCCTGTTTCTAACCCTTATCTTTACCCACTGGAACACTTTTTATAGCATAATATTTAAGCAGATAAATTCACATGTCGACAAACAAAAGGTTCCCATCGAGTACGATGGATGCGAGGGGTGCTAATACCTTCCCCTCGCATAACCGGCTTCCGAACCCGTTCTTGGTTGCGAGACCATCTTATCCTTTATTTTCTTAAGGTTTTCTCGATATTTTCCTTTCCCTTCATGGGATAAATAAAGTTCGGTGGCGACTCTTCTGTCCTTTCTCTTCGCCTCCCCGTCGTTGCACGATGCATTTTTCGAGTAGCGACAGTCATCGACCCAAAACGAGCGAAAGTGGAATAAAATGCTCAAAGTTAAATGAAAAATAAAATCTATTCTGTAAAATAATATATTGAAATAAAATCTAAAAATTAAACTAAAAAAAATATTTAGAAAATATGTATATATAAAGTATTCTAAAGAAATGTTAAATGATTATAAAAATAAAACTAATTAATATAATTACACAAATCTAGAAACTAAATATAAAAAGTATATATATATATATATATATATATATATATATATATATATATATATATATATATATATATATATATATATATATATATATATATATATATATATATATATATATATATATATATATATATATATATATATATTATAAGCTAATTTACAAAAAGGATATATTAATAATATTTAATAAAAACAAAACACAATCTTCTTTAAGAAAAAAACAGGGGGGCATGAATATCAGAAAATGGGGTCAGAAATAATAAGGAGGAGAGATCATTTGGGCTATGAAAAGCCCATCACCCTTTCCAAACCGTAAAATATTAAAAAAAAACAAAGAAAAAAGGAAACAAATCCAAGTAAGTCATTAACATCAACAGCAAAAGCCTTCGTTAGTCTCACTCTCTCTCACCTCAGGCTTCAAATCCAAATTCAAACAGTTGTTTTAATCTTCCTCTTTGATTTTCTGTTCATTCCGTTTGAGTTTGGTTGACAGTGTTAGAGATGAAAGGAGGTTTAATGGAGTGTGTGTGGAAGGTTTGAAGTTGGATTCGATGGAGATGGGATGGTAACCGATGAAGAAGAAGGGGTTGGCGGTTTGAGCGATTGAGAAATATGGGTTTGTGTTGTTGTGGTGAGTTGTTTTTGATGGAGTCGTGAAGACGTTTGGGTTTTGAAGAAGGCGAATTGGGATTCGAGGTTTGTGAAGAAGGTGGTTCCGGATGAAAAACGGAGGGGGAGGGAAGTTTGAAGGTGGTTCTGCGTTTCTCTGAGGAAAATGGTGAGAATGGAAGTGAGGAAACAGAGAGGGTTTGTGAAAATGGTGGGAGGAGTGTTTTACGGTTCTGAAAAAAATGGGAATGAGGTGGTTACCGGAAAATGGGTTGAAGATGATGAAGGTTTTCGTTTGGTTTTTAGAAGTTCAGGATCTCCTCCCCCTCCTTTTGAATGATGAAGGACAATGGCGTATTTGTAAAGAAGAACGTGAGATAAGTGAATTTGTGGAATGCCGTTTTCATCTACGTTGTTGTCATTTTCATTTTGGTGTGGCGTACGGATTTGTTTGTTGTAAATGGACCATATCGTGGTAGAGTCGCGTTCTTTTGCAGATCTGTGTATTTGTCCATAGAGTCCTTGTTTTGGAACGTTAACACGGGTTGTATTTGGTTGGTCCTACATTGTGTAAAGTGGCTCACATTGTATGAAGAACTGACGGTACTCTGTTCGTACTTTGTTTGTCGTTTTCTGGATAAAGGAAGTAAGTTGTGGGTTGGCATTTGATGTATTCCGTACTGCTGCTGCATTTTGTTGTTTATTTGTTGCGTTGTGTCTCGCGGGTGGTCGTAACGCGACTCTGTATGGGATCCCCCTGAAGATTTGCAAGGTGATTTTTTTTTAAACAAAACATGATGAACTTGTACTATCACTGATGCGTTTTTCCTTGTGATTATTTATGGTGTGGTCCGTATTGTGGTAGGACGACTTGCTGCAGGAATGATCTTACAACTTTGATTGTGTTATGTATGGTTCTCGCGACATCGTTTCCGTCTATGCTTTATGTGTATCCTTATGATCTTGTAGAAAATTTGTGCTTGTTTATGGAAAAGTATTGGTGGTGTGCATATTATAAAAACTCTTTTCTGTACATGTCATAGTTTTTGCTTGAAGGTTGTGCTTTTTGTGGGCCAGGTGATAAATGGTGGTGTACGATATGAAAGGATACTGAGGGGAATGGCAATAGGCACCTTGTGGCTTTTCCTTCTTTTCTAAATTGTCTTGTTTTTTCTTTGTAAAGATGTAAATGGGCTTAGTAGGAATGATATGGGCCAAGAACACTTTTTTTTGTAGTATTTCTATGATGAATTTTCTAAGCTTGGGAATGGATGTGGGCTTATAAACAAAAGGATTTTGGTTTGTGTACATGGATTTTGAGTTTGAGCATGGAACTTTGTAATTTGAAAACTAATCACATATAGTTTGAAATTTAATTCAAACTTTGTTTCCTAATGATCGGGAAAATAGCAAGTGTACTATTTTTACCGATTGTAGTAATAAGGGAAGAGTCCCAAGTATCGATCTCGAGGACTGCATGGTAATTAACGGGATTTTTAGGATTCAAAGGAACAAAAAGTCTAGTAGGTTGTTTGGTAGCAGAGTAACACAACAAGTAAATAAAGACTTATAGATTAATCTAAGAACGATGTTAGGGGAGTGGACACGATGCGAGTAAAGACCATGTAGGATTATCCTGAGATAGTAGTTATTAACCTTAATTCATCAGTTCTCAAAGTTAGTTTTCCTTAATTCCTTAATAGAAACCCTTTGATGAGTTTCATGTACACTAATTCCTCAGTGTCCATGAAAAGCATCAAATAGTTCTGACAATAAAATACGTGATACGGGATATCCCCATTCCTAAGCAATATCTACCGTGATATTATTTTGCAAAAGTGTTAGGTTGACTTTCCAGACCAAAACCTAATCATGAATCGAATTCTACTTTCCAATATGAATACGCATTAAGATTGTTGCAAAATAAAATATATATATATATATATATATATATATATATATATATATATATATATATATATATATATATATATATATATATATATATATATATATATATATATATATATATATATATATATATATATATATATATATATATATATATATATATATATATATATATATATATATATATATATATATATATATATATATATATATATATAAGGTGAATAACATAATTCTCATAGAATAATCAAACAAATGTCATTACATCGCAACTTAGGACCACCCCCTAACAACTGGGGGTTTAGCTGCTCATGTTCTTTGTAAACATAAAGGCAATTAGAAATGAAAAGGAGAAGATCATTACAATTCAAGTTGGGTCACTTGGATCATCAATTGCTTCCGCTTTTGATCGACCCTCCGTTCTCCAGAAAAACTCTCTCCTCAGTTGTCAATCCTAATCTCCATTCAAAAGTCTGCTTCTTTCTAAAAAGTGGCTCTTATATCTAAATTCAAATTACATCGCAAAATGTCTCAAATGCCCTTTGAAATAGGTCTGACAGTATAAAAATCAGAAAAACAACAATTTCACTATCAGTGTCCATGACACGGGCCGTGTTGTGCAACACGGGTGGCCGTGTCAGGCTGCTGAGTCCACAGGGCGCATTTTCTTCTACAGGGGCTGCAACACGGGCCGTGTTGTGTGACATGAGCACCCGTGTTGTACGTCTGTTCTCCATTTTCCTCTGCTTCTCTTGCACGTGTCTTCCAACCGTGTCCTCCCTGACAGGGCCGTGTTGTGCAACACGGGTACCCGTGTTGTGCCTCTGAATTCCATTTTTCAACTTTTCTTTGCCTCCGAAAACGGTGCGACTGTCATGCTATCAATTCCTGCCAAAAACACTCTAAAAGAAACCGAATCAAACGCACCAGCGGCAAAATTAATACAAACTTCAAAATAAGACTTGCATAAAAACAACTACGAGTAACTCAGATAACAAAAACTAAAGCTTCGAAAACAGATAAAAATGGTACGAAATTAACAACAAACAGCGTTTGAAAACACAAGTGAAATCCATCGATCAAACTCCCCCGAACTTGAACTTTTGCTTGTCCTCAAGCAAAAAGCTCGCCAAACCGAACTTACAATATCTTTTTTTTTCATAACGGAACCGTCCATAGAACTGTGAGTTACGGTAATGATACTCATACTTGAACTTCTCGTTCCAAGTCCCACTAGGATTAATCTCGGCTTTTCCCTCAAAACAGGTAACATACAAACACTAGACTGCGGTAAACCACAGACCTCAGTCTCCCTATTGGTAACATCTCCGACTATGCTTTGTACTTAAGTCTTTTTTTTCGATTTTCATCCCTTTCATTCGGACAATCACTATAACGGCTTTTATGATTTTTCCTCGCGTGCACAAGATTGATCAACGACATTTTTTTCTTTTTCTGGCACTGTTATTATTTTTGAATGGCTTTCAGGTTCGACCGCCGTTGAGCTGAATAACCGGTTGAGGGTTACCCAACTTAGAAGGATTAGTCGTCTAATTGCCCCCTTTTTTTTGTTTGTTTTTTCTGTGCCTTCGCTCAATATTTTTCGTTAACCTTGCACACACGATTCTTATTGATTAAACCCGATTGTCAAATTAAACTACTCAGGGGTACTTCTCAGATCAAAGCACTATGGTACAAATCTACACGTCGAACTCGTTCCTATTCGGGAAACCCAGGGTGTCTGCCTTTTACCTATCTCTCAAGATTGTTCCGATTTCATCCTCACGGTTCTTTTTCTGAGTATTTTATATACTTTCTCATCACCTCACTCACAGACATCTCCACCAAACAGTTCCCCAAACCACAATGTTATTAATTTTATTAGCTCAATGTCAGGGGGTTTTCACTATGGAATTGCTATCATGCTTTCAAACGAACACTTAAAAATAAATAACCAAATAAAGAAAACAGAAACAAAAACACACAAATAAAATACCCCCACATTAGGATTCAACAGTGTCCCCACTGTTGGAACACCAGTAGCAGGGGACTCACAAAGTTCATGGTTGCGAAGGTTGGTCGTGCAGCATCATCTTCCGCATCCATTCGTGCATTTCACTGATCAACCTGCCTTAGCGGATTTGTTCGTTTCCTTGCCTTGTCTGCTCATCGCCTTGCCTTGTCTGCTCACTTCGGAGATGACACATCTCACTCTCCATCCATTCCCATTCTTTTTTAGACAAGCTCCAAGAGCCGGAGCCGGAGCCGGACTCCTGATGGGGTGAAACTCGAGTAGTCGGTATAGGCGCTTCTTCTACCTGATCTCCTTCATCCTCAAAGAATTCTGTACCTATACCATCATAAAATTGGTCTTCTTCATCCTGCATTGTGCTCTCATATAGCCAGTTATTTACATTTTGAATACTAATAAAGTCAGGTGCCGGTAAAGCGAGGAGATGACTATTTCGGCTTACCAAGGAGTAGTAACTATCAAAGATTCGAATCATACCTTGGGCAGTTAGGGTGGCTAGATCTATCTTTGTCTTACCTGCAACAGTGGGTTCCTCCCTCATGAGAGGACCGTGGCCAAAGTGATTGGCGATTTGAGTGATCATACCGCCTACACTGATTTCGCTGGAAGGTGCATTCGCAACCCTCTTCAGATGGTCAGCTGCAAAGGCAGCCACATTGATGAGCTCTTGATTTGTCATGCCATACATGAAGTACAACTCCCTCTGAGTTGCCACTCCTGTGCTGTCACCCCTGCCGAATAGTGTATAAGCCAGCCCTTTTTGAGCGTACCTGAAACACGGGTTATGAATGCACGAGGCTTTTGCCGCCTTAGCGACATAATCAGTTCTGCCTGTGATGGCCCTCCAGAAGTCCCCTGCACTAAAATTTCCCGGAGGGGCTCCAGGTCCAAAATTGGGGAGCTTCAGAATATCTCCCAATTCGGCTACTGTCAGGCTATGGTCAGTATCAAATAGGCGAAATCTAAGTGTGCCATAGTATTCCTCCTCCACACCTGTCCACCTGTGCTTCAACTGAAATTCTAAAGTACTCAAGAATTCAACATTTATGCGCTCATAAGTCGGCGCTTCCAATTGCATAAATTCCAGCATACCCAGAGTGTGAAACATCCTATGGACTTCTACTCTCAGCCCTAGATTGTCAAGCGTAGTGTTACAGATATACCTTGTTGGGGTGAGCTTACGCTTGATGATGTTGGAGTATTTCTTTTGATGATCCGGGTCTTCGAAGAGTATTCCCTGAGGATTCGCCATTCGGTGTGCTCTCTTTCTGGGGCGCGAAGTTTCCGCCACGGCTTTTCCTGTGTCTCTACGAGGCGGCATTTTTTATCCTGCAAAACACAAACAACACAGACAATTCGAAAAAATTCGAAATCACTGTTAGAGAAAAACACAACCGTAGAAATGAGCATAAGGATGAGGGGAACATTTTTTGTGAAGGGCGGAAGTGCTTCCGATGAGTGGGTGTGGTGGAGATTGAAGCTTTTATGGAGATAAGACAATGGAGGTTAAGGGTTTTGTGAGGGAGAAGAAGGTGGAAGATGAAGTGATAGGGTAAAATGATATGAAATGGGTGGTTACTAAAGATAAGTGGGGAGTAAAGAGGTGGGCCCCACAGGGGTAAAAATTGTTTAGTTACTGCGCGCCTTGCAACACGGGCCGTGTTGCACAACACGGGCACCCGTGTTTCCCCTCCTGTAAGTAATTTTTTTTCAAAATAAAGCACCTGCAACACGGGCCGTGTAGCACAACACGGGCACCCGTGTTGCACCCCTGACTCCACACGTTTCAGCCCAGATTTGCTACAGCCTGACACGGCCCGTGTTGTGCAACACGGCCACCCGTGTCAGGGTACTGATTTTTCAAAATTTTCACTCTCTTCTGGTTTCCGACAATCTTCTTTCACCGATGAACCGCGAGTTAACCAAAACCTGTTGAAACAAAAAAACAAAATGAAAACGTGAGTGTAATACGTGGGTTGCCTCCCACGAAGCGCTTCGTTTTACGTCGCCTGGCTCGACGGTCCTTCATCGTATCATGTGAGATGAACGACATCATTTTGATCTTTCTACTGTCCCTCGTAGTAAGGTTTCAAACGCTGACCATTTACTTTAAAAATGTCTCCATTTGCTTGATTCTTCAGCTCGACTGCTCCGTGCGGAAACACCTTATGTACGATAAACGGTCCTGACCATTTTGATTTAAGCTTCCCCGGAAAGAGTTTCAGTCGGGAGTTGTACAACAGTACGAATTGTCCTTCCCAAAATTCCTTCTTCTGAATGCTTCGATCATGCCATTTCTTTGTTTG
Organism: Lathyrus sativus; assembly: GCA_963859935.3. Classification (NCBI taxonomy): domain Eukaryota; kingdom Viridiplantae; phylum Streptophyta; class Magnoliopsida; order Fabales; family Fabaceae; genus Lathyrus; species Lathyrus sativus. The sequence goes on along the minus strand of OZ012739.1, from coordinate 495,656,945 downwards.
ATCTTTGTAAATTTTGGCATTCTCATATGCCCGGTTCCGGAATTCCTCTAGCTCATGGAGTTGGAGAGTTCTAGACTCTCCTGCTTTGGTGAGGTCTAGGTTAAGGACTTTTGATGCCCATAATGCCTTGTGTTCTAACTCTAGAGGTAGATGGCAAGCTTTACGATAGACCAGTTGGTAAGGGGACATACCAATGGGTGTTTTGTACGCAGTGTGATACGCCCAGAGAGCGTCGTCCAGCTTTACTGCCCAGTCCTTACGGGAGGCACGCACTGTTTTTTCTAGTATCTGTTTGAGTTGTCTATTTGACACCTCGGCTTGCCCGTTGGTTTGAGGATGGTACGTGGTAGCTATTTTGTGCTTCACATTATACTTAAGGAGTAACTTTTCCATGAGATGATTCAGGAAGTGAGTTCCTTCATCACTTATAAGGGCCCTTGGTACTCCAAACCGAGAAAATATGTTCTCCTTCAGAAACCTGACCACTACCTTAGCATCATTGGTTGGTAGTGCCACTGCTTCTACCCACTTCGAAACATAGTCAACTGCCACCAGTATATAATTTTTTCCAAATGATGGTGGGAATGGTCCCATAAAGTCAATCCCCCAAACATCAAACAACTCTACTTCTAACATGGAATTTTGCGGCATCTGGTTTCTTTTCGAGATATTTCCAGTCTGTTGACATCTGTCGCATTCCTTAACGACGTCCTGAGCATCCTTGAACAAAGACGGCCAATACAACCCCGATTGGAGGACTTTGGCTGCGGTGCGGTCACCACTGAAGTGCCCTCCATAGTCTGAATTATGACATGCTTCGAGCACCTTCCTTTGCTCATCTTCAGGAACGCATCTTCTGATCAGTCCATCCACCCCTCTCTTGTAAAGAAACGGGCCATCCCATAAGTAAAACCTGCAGTCATGAACAAACTTTTTCCGCTTGTTAGAATCAAAGTCGTCAGGTATTAGACCCCTGACCAAATAGTTGGCGTAATCCGCAAACCAAGGGACACCATGAATAACTAGGATGTGTTCATCAGCAAACTCATCCTTTATCGGACGCTTTTCTTTGTTTTCTTCAATCGGTGACATTCGCGAGAGGTGATCAGCTACAGTATTTTCACATCCTCTCTTATCACAAATCTCCACATCGAATTCTTGGAGAAGTAGGATCCATCTCAGAAGCCTGGGCTTTGACTCCTGCTTATCAAAAAGATATTTTAAAGCAGCATGGTCAGTATAAACAATCACTTTAGAACCCAACAGATATTGCCTAAATTTGTCAAAGGCGTACACCACCACTAGCAACTCCTTCTCGGTAGTTGCGTAATTCATCTCTGCAGGGTTCAAAATGTGACTAGCATAGTAAATAACATGCAAAAGCTTCTCTCTCCGCTGCCCCAACACAGCCCCCACCGCGATGTCACTGGTGTCACACATGATCTCAAACGGCAGAGACCAATCGGGGGCAATCACTATTGGTGCTGACACTAACTTATTTTTCAGGTTTTCAAATGTGTCAGCACACTCCTTATTGAACACAAACGATGTGTGCTTGACTAACAAGGAAGTCAAGGGTTTAGCTATCTTGGAGAAATCTCATATGAACCTGCGGTAGAAGCCCGCGTGACCCAAGAAACTTCGAATACCTTTCTCGTTCACGGGTGGTGGTAACTTAGATATTACTTCCACTTTTGCTTGATCAACTTCGATCCCTTTGTGTGAGATTTTGTGACCAAGGACAATGCCCTCTCTTACCATGAAATGACATTTTTCCCAATTTAGGATCAAGTTACTTTCCTGACATCTCTGCAAAACAAGTGAGAGGTTAGTTAAACAATTATCAAATGATGACCCAAAAACCGAAAAATCATCCATGAAGACTTCCATATGTTTCTCAAGCATATCCGCAAAAATAGAAGTCATGCATCTTTGAAATGTCGCTGGAGCGTTACATAACCCGAATGGCATCCTCCTATAAGCAAAAACTCCGTACGGGCATGTGAAAGCCGTCTTCTCTTGATCCTCCGGCGCAACCGCGATTTGGTTGTACCCGGAGTATCCGTCTAGAAAACAATAGTAATTGTGCCCAGCCAATCTTTCTAGCATCTGATCAATGAATGGCAATGGAAAGTGATCTTTTCTGGTGGCCAAATTAAGTCTCCGATAATCAATGCATACCCTCCAACCAGTGACTGTACGCGTAGGAATCAACTCATTCTTGTCATTAGTCACCACAGTTGTACCTCCTTTCATGGGCACCACGTGAACAGGGCTCACCCATGAACTGTCCGATATAGGATAGATAAGTCCAGCATCCAACAATTTCACCACTTCCTTTCTTACGACTTCCTTCATAACGGGGTCCAGTCTTCTCTGGGGCTGCACAACCTGTTTGTGGTCCTTCTCCATAAGGATTTTGTGCATGCAAACTGTAGGACTTATACCCTTGAGGTCTTCGATTTTCCATCCAATAGCACTCTTAAATTTTTTAAGAACCCCAATCAGCTGTTTCTCTTGGACACTTTTCAAACTAGAGCTAATAATGGCGGGGCACTTTTCCTCGGTGTCTAGAAAAACATATTTGAGATTCTCCGGAAGTTGTTTCAATTCCGAACCTTTAGGCTTTTCGTCATTACCTTTCAGCGCTATAGGTTTCCTTAAGTCTTCCCATCGGTGTGGTCGGGATCCCCTTTGAAATGGTCGAGTTTCCAACATTTCAACTACTTCCCTGTCATTCTCATCCACTTCTTTATCTTCCTTAAAAATTGACATGCTTAACACTCTCTCAAGGGGCAGTTAGGTCACACTCTCCAAATGTTCACTCTCTACAACTTGTTCAAGCACTTGTATGTTGCTACTTGTTCCAAAATCCTGTTTATGCTTCATGGTATTCCTAACATCAACTTTTAACTCCTCGTCATATACCTTCAAGGTCAGGGTGCCGTCTCTTCCATATCTATCATGACTCTCCCGGTTTCCAAGAATGGTCGACCCAAAATTAACGGAATTTCTTCGTCTTCCGGCATCTCTAGTATCAAAAAATCAACCGGAAACACAAATTTATCTACCTTAACCAGAACATCTTGAACCACTCCATACGGCCGCTTAACCGAATGATCAGCAAATTGGAGAGTCATTCGAGTGTCTTGAACCGCACCAATATCCAATTTTTTGTAGATGGATAAGGGCATGAGGCTAATACTTGCTCCCAAATCGATTAAAGCTCTGTTGAATGACCTATCACCAATAGTGCATGGAATAGTAACAGCTCCACTGTCTTTCTTCTTCACTGGAATCTTCAGACCCTGCAAAATAGCACTACAAGTTTCAGTTAGAATAACAGGTTCAGACTCACTAGTCCGCTTCTTAGCAATAATGTCCTTCATGAATTTGGCATAGGTGGGCATTTGTTCTAGTGCTTCCAACAACGGAATGTCCAGCTCTAACTTTTTAAACAGTTCAAGGAATTTCTCGAAATTCCTCTCTTGCTGTCCTTTCTTTTTATTTCTCGAGGGGTATGGCAGCTTGATCACCGGTTTCGGTTCTACCACTTTTTCTTTAGTTACCGGTACCGGTGTCACCACTTCTTCCTCAACCACTTCATTTTCTTTTATCTCCAGCTCAACTTCAATCATCTGATCATTCAGTTCCGTTTCCTCTTCTTCTACTTCCTTGGATTTTCCACTTCTTGTTACTACCACCTTAATTTGGTGGTGTTCCTTCGGATTTGGTACTGTAGCACTTGGAAGTGTACCCGGCGCTTGCGAACTCGCTAGCTGTTGAGCAATTTGACTCATTTGTACTTCAAGAATTTTAATGGATGCTCCAGCATTCCTGAATTTTCTCCTTGTCTCTTCTTGAAATTGAGAACTTTGGGCGGCCATTTTTTCAATGGCTGCTTCCCAATCAGCTTTTCTAGGAGCTTATTGTTGATATTGAGGTTGGTACGGTGGATGCTGGTATTGTTGCTGCTGAGGTTGATACGGTTGTTGGCCCTGAACCGGTTTTTATACATTTCCTTGCTGATCTTTCCATGAAAAATTGGGGTGATTCTTCCAACCAGGATTATATGTGTTGGCATAGGGATTGTTCTGCCTCAACATATTAATCTGTTCCACCTGCTCTTGAGTTGCTACACAATGCACGGTAAAGTGGGGTCCACCTCATATTTCACAAGGTGCTGCTTGAACTGGTTCAACTTGTGCCACTGTCTGAGTTTCAATATTCATTTTCTTTAACCTTCTCTCTACCTCAGCGGTAATCTAATCCTCCATTTTAACAACCTGGTCTACCAGCTTCAAATCAATCTTACCTTCCGGTTGGTTTACAGTGCGATCATACAACTCAAGATGCTCGTTAGCGGCAATTGCTTCTATGATCCTTTTGATACCCGTGGCCGTTGAGAAGTTGGTTGAGCCACCGGCAGCAGTGTCTATGAGCTGTTTCGTTTTGAGTCGTAATCCATTCACAAAGTTTTGCATCTGCTCAGTGGCGTCCATGTTATGAGTAGGACATGCTGTCAGACACCTCTTAAACCGCTTATATGCATCCCCTAAAGATTCTCCTTCTTTTTGCTTGAAGTTGACGATGTCATATCTTTTTCGGATAAACACTGAAGCAGGGAAATACTCATTCAGGAACGCAGTTTCCATCTCTTGCCATGTTGTGATACTCCCAGCTGGAAGCGAGTAAAACCATTCTTCCGCATCATCAGTGAGTGTGAACGGGAACATAACCAATATCTTGGCCTCTTCGGAATGTCCTTCTATCTTCAAAGAGGTGGTAGTCGTAAGGAATTTCTGAATATGTTTATTCGCATCTTTGTTGATTCTTCCAGCGAATGGCTTGCTCTCCAACTGACGGATGGTGGAAGGGTGTAGCTGAAAATATGCAACATTCACCGGTTGATTCACAATGGTCATCCGGTTTGGTTGAGCATTAGCCCCTCCATAGTCTCCTAGCAGTCTTTCAGGCTGAGGTGGATTTCCAGCCATTTGAACAGTTTCAGGTGTTGTCTCTCTCTCTTTGGAGTCGCTCTGCACAGATATAATTTCCTCTATTTCTTCCAGTCTTTTAACTTTAGCTTTTCTCCGTCTTTCCTGTAACGCTCGTCCTGGTTTTGTATCAAGAGAATATTTAGCTGAGGCCTGACCTCGCATACACAATTAGACAAACGTTAGATAATACAAGCAGAGAGAAAATGCAGCGAATAATAAAATTTTAGTCGTAGAGCAACAAAATTTCTTTTGGATTCTAAAAACAATGTTAATTTAGCAGTCCCCGGCAACGGCGCCAAAAACTTGATCGGGAAAATAGCAAGTGTACTATTTTTACCGATTGTAGTAATAAGGGAAGAGTCCCAAGTGTCGATCTCGAGGACTGCATGGTAATTAACGGGATTTTTAGGATTCAAAGGAACAAAAAGTCTAGTAGGTTGTTTGGTAGCAGAGTAACACAACAAGTAAATAAAGACTTATAGATTAATCTAAGAACGATGTTAGGGGAGTGGACACAATGCGAGTAAAGACCATGTAGGGTTATCCTGAGATAGTAGTTATTAACCTTAATTCATTAGTTCTCAAAGTTAGTTTTCCTTAATTCCTTAATAGAAACCCTTTGATGAGTTTCATGTACACTAATTCCTCAGTGTCCATGAAAAGCATCAAGCAATAGTTCTGACAATAAAATACGTGATACGGGATATCCCCATTCCTAAGCAATATCTATCGTGATATTATTTTGCAAAAGTGTTAGGTTGGCTTTCCAGACCAAAACCTAATCATGAATCGAATTCTACTTTCCAATATGAATACGCATTAAGATTGTTGCAAAATAAAATATATATATATATATATATATATATATATATATATATATATATATATATATATATATATATATATATATATATATATATATATATATATATATATATATATATATATATATATATATATATATATATATATATATATATATATATATATATATATATATATATATATATATATATATATATATATAAGGTGAATAACATAATTCTCATAGAATAATCAAACAAATGTCATTACATCGCAACTTAGGACCACCCCCTAACAACTGGGGGTTTAGCTGCTCATGTTCTTTGTAAACATAAATGCAATTAGAAATGAAAAGGAGAAGATCATTACAATTCAAGTTGGATCACTTGGATCATCAATTGCTTCCGCTTTTGATCGACCCTCCGTTCTCCAGAAAAACTCTCTCCTCAGTTGTCAATCCTAATCTCCATTCAAAAGTCTGCTTCTTTCTAAAAAGTGGCTCTTATATCTAAATTCAAATTACATCGCAAAATGTCTCAAATGCCCTTTGAAATAGGTCTGACAGTATAAAAATCAGAAAAACAACAATTTCACTATCAGTGTCCATGACACGGGCCGTGTTGTGCAACACGGGTGGCCGTGTCAGGCTGCTGAGTCCACAGGGCACATTTTCTTCTACAGGGGCTGCAACACGGGCCGTGTTGTGTGACATGGGTACCCGTGTTGTACGTCTGTTCTCCATTTTCCTCTGCTTCTCTTGCCCGTGTCTTCCCTGACACGGGCCGTGTTGTGCAACACGGGTACCCGTGTTGTGCCTCTGAATTCCATTTTTCAACTTTTCTTTGCCTCCGAAAACTGTGCGACTGTCATGCTATCAATTCTTGCCAAAAACACACTAAAAGAAACCGAATCAAACGCACCAGCGGCAAAAGTAATACAAACTTCAAAATAAGACTTGCATAAAAACAACTACGAGTAACTCAGATAACAAAAACTAAAGCTTCGAAAACAGATAAAAATGGTACGAAATTAACAACAAACAACGTTTGAAAACACAAGTGAAATCCACCAATCACCTAACATAAGTCCGTCATAGCCAAAGGACAAACCAAATTAAATTTGCAAATAATCCATTTAGAATTTGTTAATTTTGATCACAAGAATTTAAATCCAAACTTAATCTCGGGCATCAACCTTTCATCAAACTATGAACCCTTTAATCAAGACTTTAACTTAATTCTCATGGCCTAATCTCTGCAACAAAAGCAAAAAAATGATCCAAATATTGCTCTGGACGAACGTATGGCTTGATCATGAAAATGAAAGCACACCTCTCTACAAGAACTCGCCATATCTTCAAAGGACTATAATCACAATACACACACACACACAAATATTCCTCGACGCATACGCTAAAAGTTCATGGCTAAAGACCAGATGAGAATGATCACGAAATAATACGTGGGTTTAATATAAGAGAATGGTAAGGTGGGACAAATTTAGGGTATGACAGATGTCCCTATCTAATTGGCTTGAAACTTACAAGATGAATTACCACGAGTTTCATTCTTCCAAAGTTTGAGACAATTAGATATGAAGAAAGCCATGAATTTGTTCGAAAAAGAAGATAAATACTTGGGAATTGAAATATTGGATAAGATATGTCTCTGAGTAAACTATGAATAACCAGCAAAAGGTCGCCATCACCAAAAGGATAATGGGACGAAAAAAAACACGGCTACTATCACCAAAAGAATGATAGAGCAAGCACACTCACACAATCTGGCATCGACGAAATGACAAACCCACCACCAAAAGGATGACGGAGTGAAACTCATACTGGCCACTACCACCGAAAGGATGATAGGGCAAACACTATTGCACAATCTACCATCAATAAGATGACAGACCCCCTACCAAAAGGATGACGAAGCAAAACTCACACCGGAAACTACCACCAAAAGGATGATAGGACAAACACTATCGCACAATCTGACATCAATAAGATGACAGACTCCCCACCAAAAGGATGACGGGCGAAACTCACACCGGCCACTACCACCAAAAGGATGATAGGACAAACACCATCGCACAATCTGACATCAACTAGATGACAGACGCCCCACCAAAAGGATGACAGAGCAAAACTCACACCGGCCCCTACCACCAAAAAGATGATAGGACAAACACCATCGCACAATCTGACATCAACTAGATGACAGACCCCCCGCCAAAAAGATGACGGAGCGAAATTCACACCGGCTACTACCACCAAAAGGATGATAGGACAAACACCATCGCACAGTCTGACATCAACTAGATGACAGACCCCCCACCAAACGGATGACGGAGCGAAACTCACACCGGCCACTACCACTAAAAGGATGATAGGACAAACACTATCGCACAATCTGACATCAATATGATGACAGACCCCCCACCAAAAGGATGATGAATCGAAACTCATACCGGCCACTACCACCAAAAGGATGACAGGACAAACACCATCGCACAATCTGACATCAACTAGATGACAGACCCCCCGCCAAAAGGATGACGGAATGAAACTCACACCGACCTCTACCACCAAAAGGATGATAGGACAAACACTATCGCACAATCTGACATCAATAAGATGCAGACCCACCACCAAAATGATGATGGAGCGCAACTCACACACACAAGTTGCTATCACCAAAAGGATGATAGAACAAACAAATTTGAAGGTTACCAACACCGAAAGGATGCAGGCTAGGTTGAACCGACGAGGTTCGGCTATCACCAAAAGGACGATAGCAAGGCAATTGACAATGGTCACGCTTGCTGAATACAACTTATTGGGGAACACCCAAGAGGAAGATTGGATTGAAATGAATCAATGGGGTACGCCCACTGTCTTGCTTGGAAGTCACAGTTTTGTTGAAATGATTTCATGAAGAACGCCTGTGAACTTGAAGAGGATGCCCTTGACTGGGCTGAGTTTGTCTTGATGTCTTATCTTGGTCAACAAAAGGTTGAACAACATCGTGAGGAACACTCATGGTTTTGCTGAAGATGCCCCTGCCTGGGCTGAATCTTGCCTTAAAATTCTTGAATTTGCCCAACAAAAGGTTGAAAAACTTCGTGGGAAATGCCCACGGTTTTGAACGACATGCCCCTAACTAGGCTATATGTTGATTTAAAGATCATATCAACCACGAGGTTGGAATACGTCATGAGAAACACCCGTGGTCTTGAAAAATATGCCCCTGACTGGGCTAAATCTTGCTTTATATATCCTTGAATTTCGTGGAAGAAACCCATAGTTTTGCAAAAATTCCCCTGACTGGACTGATGATTACTTTGAAGCTCTTGAATTTGTCCAACAAAAGGTTGAACAACTTCGTGGGGAACGCCCACGGTCTTGCGGAGGATGCCCCTGACTGGGCTAAATATGGTCTTGGAAATTTTCGAGATTGATCCTAGACCTTGACTTGCATATGCTAATGCTGAATGTATAATGATGTTCCATGACGAATGGAAGTGCAAATGCAAATGCTGACGTGCGGAGATGCAAAAGCTGGGGAAATATGATATGGTTGGTATGCATATGATTCAAGATACTTATGATAATGAATGCGATGCGTATGATGCATATGATTGCAGACAGGTAATTGGAAATGTAGGGAGGCGCCAGCGTGGTGGTATTTTTGGTAGTTGCCAATACAGATTGGACTTCAGGTGGTGGAAGGGATTGACTTCCTCGACACACAGTTCGTTGAAGACGCCATGATTGTAGCAAATGAAGATGCTTTGAATGCCCCAAGTCTGGGTATTTGGTAATTTGTTATAAATTTGCTTCAGAGAAGGTTGCAACTCTGCTTGATGGTCTGGATGACCTGGTCTTGCCCCAGTTCGAACATGACAATGGTATGCCCTTGATTAACCAATTCTGAAGTTGAAGCCGAACTCTGATGACTTGAGATGGCTTGCCCCTGCTCGAGTTGTTGAATGCCTTGCCCCAGCCTGTGGGTTGTGAGGTAGTCTTGCTTCGTGACAGCCACTGAAAGTCAAGTTCCTCCTTGGATTGCCCCTTGTTGAAGTGTTTTTGAATACTTAGCATTGTTTTGCAATCAGAATTGTACATTCACAAATGGTAATCTTAATGCAAAGTTCGTGCAAGTTTTTGAAAAAGTTTTGTTTATTGAGTGTCGTGATAGTGTGAGACGAATGGACCGTTAGCCTAGACGTTTGTGCTAATTTGATTGGTATAAAAGATACAGTAAGGATAGTGACACCAATGCTGATGATTAGCAAATATGTGAGGAGTCATGTTACGCAACCTTGCGATGGCATGCTTTCAAAATAAACCTCGCCTCAATTAGGTCTTTCGAGGGTTGTAACACGGTCTGGTTCACGGTTTATGAAACAAAGGATATTAGGCTCAAAGTATGATTTGTACCCACCTCTTCTTCTTAATGATCTCCAGTCCTGTGTTCAGTTAATTCTGCACTTGTCTTGACGGTGTAAGCTTGATGGTTCAAGGTTTACTCGACGTGACAATCACCTTATTTTGTTATGAAAGATATCAGCGACCCTTTTGATTTGAGTGGCCACTGAATCTTATTTTGTTTTTGTTGAGGGTTTGAGGACCTCTTTTGATTTTGTTTTTGATCCCTAACTTTTGCATGGATTGACTTCGCTTATTAGATCCATCGGGATTGCCTTGATTTTTCCCTAAGTCCCCTTTGAGGTGCTTGACTTAGCAGGCTTTTGATTTTTTGTTTTTGGATTTTGTTGTGACTGCCATGTCACAGGTCATTGATGGACAACCGTCTTCTGAGTTTTACTTTGTTAGTTCGAGTGCAGGATTGGATTAACTGAACACTACCCTTCCCCAGGTTGAGTGTAAAGGGGTTTGAATATCCGAAGGAAACTGCTACTTCTAGGCTCGAAGTGGTTTACTAGGGATTAACTCCTTATATCTCCATTGTTTAGGGAATTGAAGCAATGCCTGTACATCATTGACGAGATTTTGTCTGAAAGCATACGGTTTGTAATTATGGGTATCTTGTTTTCATCATCCTCCCTTAAATCATGCTAGACAACAATTGATAGAGTGAATTTAATAAACATGTCGGTGATTGTAAAAATAATGAGTGAATATGACATAACTAATTTAAAACATGCATAAATGACACATTAATGAAAACCAAATACGAATGACAATCTTTCAAAGCATACAATACTTAAACAAACAAAGACAAAATATAAGAAATGTGAAAGATGAAATGGCAACAAGACTGCCTTCTTCGGGGAATGAACTTTGACTTGACTTGATTTGATCTGACTGATGCTGACACTATTTGGTCGGTGGCATGGGGTTGTTGATGACATTTGGAGACTTCCCATTGAAGTTGATAGCATCCTTGTCAATCATGTCTTGAACTTTGTGCTTGAAAGCCCTGCAATTCTCAATGGTGTGACCTGGAGCACTCTTATGAAACTCACAATGAGCATTTGCATCGTAGTCGGTCGGAATGATAGTTGGGGGAGCCAAACCTCTTGGAATGACAACCTTCTTCTCCATCAACTGAGCAAAGATACTAGCATATGTCATTGGTAGGCGATCAAAGACTCTGTCTGGCCTCCACGTCCTCTGTTGACGAGCACCTTGTTGTTGTTGAGCAGCTTACAATTGTTATTATTGAGGAGGATATTGATATTCTTGCTGGTTGTAGGCTTGTTGTTGAGGAGCCTGTTGCTGCGGAGTTTGAGCCTGAACTGCTTGAACAGCTGGATGATAAGGCATTGGAGCATATTGCGCAGTAGCAACATACGAATACGGATAGTAGGGAACTTGATAAGGCATAGGAGCGGGAGCTTGTTGAGAAGCTTGCCCTTTCTGCACATAGAAGACATTTGTTTCGCCCTCTTTCTTCTTGTATCCATTGAAAGGATTCTTGGCATTAGCCTGGCTATTAGAACCTCCTGGGATCTTTCCACTCTTCAGACCTTCTTCAATCCTCTCACCTACAATCACCAAGTCAGAGAATCTAGCAGAGACACTACCGATCAATTTCTCGTAGTACTGTCCTTGCAATGTACCCATGAATATGTCAATCATCTCACGGTCAACAAGAGGTGGATGCACCCTTGCGGCTAACTCTCGCCATCGTTGCGCGTACTCCTTGAAAGATTCGTTGTCCTTCTGAGTCATACTCTGAAGTTGAGTATGATCCGGAGCAAGATCGGTGTTGTATTTGTACTGCTTGACAAAAGCATTTGTTATCCTTCTGAGTCATACTCTGAAGTTGAGTACGATTCGGAGCAAGATCGGTATTGTATTTGTACTGCTTGACAAAAGCATCAGCTAGCTCAACCCAAGTGCGCACACTATTATGCTCCACCTACATATACCATTCGAGGAATGCCCCAGACAAGCTGTCTTGGGAGCAATGAATCATAAGATTTTCATCTCTGGCATAAGCAGCCATCTTGCGACATTACATCTTCAGATGAATGTTTGGGCAACTGAGACCTTTGTACTTTGAGAATTCAAGCACTTTGAACTTGGGAGGAATGACAACGTCCGGCACTAAGCACATTTCCAAAGCACTGAGAGAGTTTGAGCTATGCCCCTCCATGACTCGGAGTTTCTCAGCTAGATCTCGACACATCTTCATAGCTTCTGAATCCTGAGCAGCGACAAGATTGGCAATGGGGATAACAGCATATTGATCCACCAAATTATCTTCGGTATCAGGAACGGGGATCTGAACCACAATAGGTTGAACTTGCGGGATAGCTCCAACCGTAACTCCAGGCGCTGAGATTGGTTGAGAAGTAGTTCCTTCAGTTGCGGTAGCGAAGTTCATTGGCATTCCATAGGGGTTGGGAATAGGAACTGGTAATATGGTGGTAGACCCTTGTCCTTGACCATTTTTGTTGACAACATTAGTTTCACGCATCTCTTCTTCCTTTCGGGCTGCAATGATGGCTTCAAGGATCTGGTCGATCTTTCCTTTGAGAGAATCCAACTCTTCCCTGAAGGCAGCTTGTTCTTGCTGAATCTGCTCTATCATTCGTCTTGTATTGGCTCTAGTTATGTATTGGTGTCAAGGAATCAGCTTAATTTACTGGAGAGGAAGGAATGGAAACATGAGAAAACCGCTGAAGGAAAGAAAATGCAAGATGCACAACACATGAGATGCAATGAAAATGATATGCAATGCAAGATGAAAGATCCAGGATCACAAGATCAAAAATTCAAACAGTCCTGAGATTAGCCAGGTGAACGGATAAAGGACCACAATCACTGCTCAAAGGAACCTCCACGGGAAGGATTCTAAAACAGGTAGGTGCCTAGAGTCATGGATATCTTTCAAAGATATCACAGCCACGATAAAGCCACATCACGATGATAACATCCTCAAAAGAATCTCCTCTAGGTGAGGTTTTCGTATCTTCCACACGAGAAAGACTTCTCGGAGGCGTCAACTACATAACCATCGACACACGGGATCTAGAAAAGGTTCTCAGAGTCATAGATCGAGGTTGAAAATATTACTGTCAGGAAGTAATACGCTCAAGGGATCTCATCTGATTAGGGCATTCGTATCAATCCAAAAGGAATCAACACTACCAACCACCATGGATAAAATGGTTAATGGTCCATGGGATCAACGATTCGGGCTCGAAAACATTAATGCTATGGGAAAGGCTCACCACAACAACAACATTTCCAAGGGAATCTACTCCAAGTGGGGTTTTCGCGTTAATTCAACTTGGAAGAGCCCACGCAAGTCTCCACTACACAACCACCATCCTAATCCTAGGGTTTTACTCGGACTCGGGTGTAGAGCCATCTCACAAAATACTCATAAGCAAAGTAACCCCGCAATGTCACAAGCACAAGCAAAACAGATAAGAATTCAAATAAATATACGAATAAACGAAAAGAGAAGAATTAGCACCCCTCACGTCGCAACCTGATGTTCCTGGGTTCGGGAGTCGGTTACACAAGGGGAAGATATTAGCACCCCTCACATCTGTTGTACTCAACGGAAACCTCTTAATTCGAATTATAATGAAAGTTAGTTAAGCTTAATTCTTCTCTTCTCAATACTAAATACTAAACGGTACTATAAAGGGATAAAGACGCTAAGGGGAAAGGGGATGGTTATAAGATAGGGTGCTCGCCAAGGATTGGGGCCCTTGGGCCTACGTATGCTCATTCGGACGAGAATGAGAAATTAGAGCGTCGTAGTTCGACTACGGAAAAGGATGGGGGGAAACAGAAAATGAAGGGGATTGTGGAGAAAGGTAGAAGTGTGCTCGCCAAGATCATCGCAATCTTGTGCCTACTTATCTTACATTCAAGAGTGAATGAAGAATCAGAGCGTCCGTAGTTCGTGGTAACAACCACGAAAAGGATACGGGGAAATGGGAGGATGGATAGAAGGTATGCTCGCCAAGATCATCGCAATCTTGTGCCTATGTATCTTACATTCAGACGAGAATGAAGAATCAGAGCAGTCGTAGTTCATGGTAACGACCACAAAAGGAAACGGGGTTGAATGGGTTTGAAGTAGGTACGGATGACGATTACTCGAAGCTTAAGAAAGACTTCTCGGATCCAAGTAATCGGGAGAGTGAACCAAAGACTTGGAACTCTCTCTTTTTCATCTTGAAGATAAGGTTGTACTTGAAAGGGTGAGTTTAAACTGATGACGACTACTTGAAGCTTAAGAAAGACTTCTCGGACCCAAGTAGTCAGGAGAGTGAACCAAAGAATTGGAACTCTCTCTTTTTCATCGCAAATGTGTTTGAAAGGCGAGGTTGATCGGATGACGACTACTTGAAGCTTAAGAAAGACTTCTCGGACCCAAGTAGTCGGGAGAGCGAACCAAAGACTTGGATATCTCTCTTTTTCATCGCAAAAGAAGTTGTTTGAATTTGAAATGGTGTTTAGAATGATGAATAGTTAAAGGATGGTTGGACGATGTCGGGTTGTTAACGTCATTTAAAGGCGTCAATTACTCACACACGAATAAGATAAGTCGCATCCAAACAACTAAAAGTAAGATCAAATACATGAACCCACTCTTTATACCTTGAAAAGAATTAAATAATTGTTCATTGATTGATAGTTTGTTATGAAAATTCGCTTGACGTTAGATCAAGGGTTTGACTCATTATCGCATGCAAAACATGCGGGAATGGAAATAGTTTAAGAAACGGAACCGACTTGACGATACTAGTCCCTGAGGGTGCCCCCAATATCGAAACCACGGTAAAGTGTGTGCCATAGGTTGATGGTGAATGCGTATAAGCACTCGACTTACGAGGGTGTTTAAAAATGGCTCGATGACGAATCGAGAATTAGTTTGAAAATAGTTTGATCTGCTCTAGTCCCTATGGGTGCTCCTAGGAGATAAACCGATAATCAAAGAAATACAAAACATACATTGAAATGGGAAAGGGGTACATGTAATTTACACAGGATTGTACGAAATAAAGGGGTCTCATTGTCAGTTAGCCCAAGAGAAAGCCGTGTGTGTGCAATGTGTCCTAAACTACGCCTTGAGCAAAGTCGGGCACAAACTCGATGTTAGGGTTCCTGCAAATGACTAATGATCCAACAGTCCACCAATTATGCTTTTAGCGTTTCGATAGTTATTACGTGTTTTCGGATATGGGTGAATTAGAATGAATACGATATGAGAAAAATGAATAACATACAAGATAATATCCACAATAATATTTGACGGAATTTAAGGCAATTAATATTTGACGGAAATTAAAGTTAGTGGTTGGTTTAGTTAGGAATTAAATCGGGGCAAATGTAATGCTAAACCATCGTAGCTCGACTTATAATGAAAGTCGGTCTATAGGAGGTCGCTTAAGTTGATATCTGTGCTATGAACAAGACAGAGAAATGATATTGAAAACCATTCTCCAATTTAATCGTGTCGCACGGGCAAAAGAAAGTGGATCTCGTCTTAATCGCAAACATTTTGTCGATTAATCGAAGGTATCCTATCACGATTCCAAAGTAAAGAAAATGACCTAAATGGTCATTTTCCATAGATTTGAAATCGAGAAGGTTATCGACTTCGATACACGACGCTTACGAATAAAGGACTTCATAGATCGAGGAAGATAAATAAAAAATGGAAGTGAAGAAGAAAATGAAATGGTCTCGAACAAATTATCATCTATCAATTGTTTGACCGATAATAATGTGTAAATATTCGTCATTGACCAAAAAATGGATAAAATGAATAAAAATGAATAAAATGGATAAAAATCGAAAATGAATAGTTAAAAAGAAGTTGGTCTCGAGTTTATCATGTTTCATTAATAATTTGACAAAAAAAAATTTTTTGAGGTCTCGTCATCGATCCAAAACGAGCGAAAGTGGAATAAAATACTCAAAGTTAAATGAGAAATAAAATCTATTATGTAAAAGAATATATTGAAATAAACTCTAAAAATTAAGCTAAAAAGAAAATAAATAGAAAATATGTATATATAAATTATTCTAAAGAAATGTTAAATGGTTATAAAAATAAAACTAATTAATATAATTACACAAATCTAGAAACTAAATATAAAAAGTATAATATATATATATATATATATATATATATATATATATATATATATATATATATATATATATATATATATATATATATATATATATATATATATATATATATATATATACATATATAAAATTTAATTTACAAAAAGGATATATTAATAATATTTAATAAAAACAAAACACAATCTTCTTTAAAAAAATACATGGGGGCATGAATATCAGAAAATGGGGTCAGAAATAATAAGGAGGAGGGGTCATTTGGGCTATGGAAAGCCCATCACCCTTTCCAAACCATAAAATATTAAACAAAAAAAACAAAGAAAAAATGAAACAAATCCAAGTAAGTCATTAACATCAACAACAAAAGCCTTTGTTAGTCTCACTCTCTCTCGCCTCAGGCTTCAAATCCAAATTCAAACAATTGTTTTAATCTTCCTCTTTGATTTTCTGTTCATTCCGTTTAGGTTTGATTGATAGTGTTGAAGATGAAAGGAGGTTTAATGGAGTGTGTTTGGAAGGTTTGAAGTTGGATTCGATGGAGATGGGATGGTAACTGATGAAGAAGAAGAGGTTGCCGGTTTGAGCGATTGAGAAATCTGGGTTTGTGTTATTGTGGTGAGTTGTTGTTGATGGAGTCGTGAGGATGTTTGGGTTTCGAAGAAGGCGTATTGGGATTCGCGGTTTGTGAAGAAGGTGGTTCCGAATGAAAAACGGAGGGGGAAGGAAGTTTGAAGCTGGTTTTGCGTTTCTCTGAGGAAAATGGTGAGAATGGAAGTGAGGAAACAAAGTGGGTTTGCAAAAATGGTGGGAGGAGTGTTTTATGGTTCTAAAAAAAATGGGTATGAGGTGGTTACCGGAAAATGGGTTGAAGATGATGAAGGTTTTCGTTTGGTTTTTAAAAGTTCAGGATCTCCTCCCCCCTCCTTTTGAATGATGAAGGAAAATGGTGTATTTGTAAAGAAGAATGTGAGATAAGTGAATTTGTGGAATGCCGTTTTCATCTACGTTGTTGTCATTTTCATTTTTATGTTGCGTACAGATTTATTTGTTGCAAATGGACCATATCGTAGTAGAGTCGCGTTCTTTTGCAGATCCGTGTACTTGTCCATAGAGTCCTCGTTTTGGAACGTTAACACGGGTTGTATTTGGTTGGTCCTGCATTGTGTAAAGTGGCTCACATTGTATGAAGAACTGACGGTACTCTGTTCGTATTTTGTTTGTCGTTTTGTGGATAAAAGAAGTAAGTTGTGGGTTGGCATTTGATGTATTCCGTACTGCTGCTGCATTTTGTTGTTTATTTGTTGCGTTGTGTCTCGTGGGTGGTCATAACGCGACTCTGTATGGGGTCCCTCTGAAGATTTGCAAGGTGATTTTTGTTTAAAAATAAAACATGATGAACTTGTACTATCACTGATGCATTTTGCCTTATGATTATTTGTGGTGCGGTCCGTGTTGTGGTAGGACGACTTGCTGCAGGAATGATCTTACAACTTTAATTGTGTTATGTATGGTTCTCGCGACATCGTTTCCGTCTGTGGTTTATGTGTATCCTTATGATCTTGTAGAAAGTTTGTGCTTGTTTATGGAAAAGTATTGGTGGTGTGCATATTATAAAAACTCTTTTCTGTACATGTCATAGTTTTTGCTTGAAGGTTGTGCTTTTTGTGGGTCGGGTGATAAATGGTGGCATACAATATGAAAGGATACTGAGGGGAATGGCAATAGGCACCTTGTGACTTTTCCTTCTTTTCTAAATTGTCTTGTTTTTTCTTTGTAAAGATGTAAATGGGCTTAGTAGGAATGATATGGGCCAAGAACACTTTTTTGTAGTATTTCTATGATGAATTTTCTAAGCTTTGGTATGGATGTGGGCTTATAAACAAAAGCATTTTGGTTTGTGTACATGGATTTTGAGTTTGAGCATGGAACTTTGTAATTTGAAAACTACTCACATATAGTTTGAAATTTAATTCAAACTTTATTTCCTAACATAAGTCTGTCATAGCCAAAGGACAAACCAACTTAAATTTGCAAATAATCCATTTAGAATTTGTTAATTTTGATCACAAGAATTTAAATCCAAACTTAATCTCGGGCATCAACCTTTCATCAAACTATGAACCCTTTAACCAAGACTTTAACTTAATTCTCATGGCCTAATCTCTGCAACAAAAGCAAAAAAATGATCCAAATATTGCTCTAGACGAACGTATGGCTTGATCATGAAAATGAAAGCACACCTCTCCACAAGAACTCGCCATATCTTCAAGGGACTATAATCACAATACACACACACAAATATTCCTCAACGCATACGCTAAAAGTTTGTGGCTAAAGACCAGATAAGAATGGTCACGAAATAATACGCGGGTTTAATATATCAGAATGGTAAGGTGGGACAAATTTAGGGTATGACACCAATAAATCAGGATGTTTCTAGAGTTGGTGAATAGTTGTAGAATTTTTGAGGAGGATAGTAAGGCTCGGTCATCTCATTATAAGAGTCTTAGTGAGAAGAGGGGAAATCAGAATATGAATTGTGGGAAACCTTACAGTGCTCAAGCTGATAAGATTTAACAAATATTTACTGATGGTAAGAAGCCAAGTGAGGGAGATGCTCTTGTTCCTCTTAAGGGTTATAGATGTGGTGAGTTGGGTTGTCGTGTCAGTGAGTGCACGAGTGACGTGAAAAAGTATTACAAGTGTGGGCAGTCGGAACTTATGATTGCTGACTGCAAGGTTAATGCGGTAACTTGCTACAACTATGAAGAGCCAAGGCATATCAGTACTCGTTGGCAGAAACCGAAGCAAGCTTCAATTGGAGGAAAAGTGTTTCCTATGTCATGGACTCAAACTTACAGTGATGACAGGTAGGTCAGAGGTATATGTTATATTAATAGTACACCTTTGATTACTATTATTGATAATAGTGTTACTCATTCTTTTATTGTTGCTGATTGTGTGAAAAGGCTAGGCGTTATTGTTTCTTTTATGAAGTGAGAAATGGTTATTGAAACTCCTACTAAGGGATCGATGACTATTTCTCTGGTTTTTAGAAAATTTTCTATGTCGATCTTTGGTAGAGATTTTGGCATTGATCTTATTTGCTTTCCATTGGGAAATCTTGATGTTATCTTACGAATGAACTGGTTGGAGTTCAATCATGTTCATATCAACTGTTATAACAAGTCACTGATGTTTCTTGATCCTAATGATAAGGAAGAAACTGGTTTTCTGTCTACTAGAGAGTTGAAGGAGGAAGCTCAGGTGCTTGCGTTGTTTGCATCCTTATCTGTGGAAAGTCAAGTTGTGATTGATGAATTGCAGGTGGTTCGTGAATTTTCAGATGTGTTCCTAGATGATATTTCATATGTATCGCCAAAGAAAGAAATGGAGTTTGTTATTGTTCTTCTCCTTGGTACCAGACCAGTTTCTATGGCACCATACAGGATGTCAGCATCGGAGTTAGCAAAATTGAAAAAGCAATTAGAAGAGTTGTTGGAAAAGAATTCTGTGAGACCAAGTGTATCGTCTTGGGGAGCTCCGGTGTTATTGGTAAAAAAGAAAGACGGTAGTATGAGATTGTGTGTGGATTATAGACAATTGAATAAAGTGACAATTAAGAACAAGTACCCACTTCCAAGAATAGATGACTTGATGGATCAGTTGGTGGATGCACGTGTATTTAGTATAATTGACTTGAGGTCGGGTTATCATCAGATTCGAGTGTAGGATGAAGATATTCAGAAGACGACTTTCAGGACTCGGTATAGACACTATGAGTATTTAGTGATATCGTTCGGAATTTCTAATGAATCATGTCTTTCATACTTACTTGGATCGATTTGTAGTAGTTTTCATTGATGACATTCTAATCTATTATAAATCAGAAGAGGAACATGTTGAGCATTTGCGAATTGTGTTGCAAGTGTTAAAAGAGAAAAGGCTTTATGAAAAGTTGTCGAAGTGTGAATTCTGGTTGAAAGAGGTGAGTTTTCTGGGTCATGTTATTGCAGGTGATGGTATTGTTGTGGATCCATCCAAACTAGATGTAGTTCTACAATGGGAGACTCCGAAGTCAGTTACAAATATTAGAAGCTTTTTGGGCTTAGCTGGTTATTATTGCATGTTTATTGAAGGCTTTTCTAAGTTATCATTTCCGTTGACTTGTAAAGGTAAAGTATTTGTGTGGGATGTTCAATGTGAGAAGAGTTTTATTGAGCTGAAGAAGAGATTGACTACATCTCTAATTTTGACTTTACATGAACCGAATGAACCGTTTGTGGTGTATTGCGATGCATCTTTGATGGGTTTAGGTGGTGTGTTGATGCAAGATGGCAAGGTTGTGGCTTATGCTTTACGACAATTGAGGGATCACAAGAGAAATTATCCTACTCGTGATTTAGAGTTGGTTGCAGTGGTTTTTGTATTGAATATTTGGAGGCATTATCTTTATGGTTCCAGATTTGAGGTGTTTAGTGATCATAAGAGTTTGAGGTATCTATTTAATCATAAGGAATTGAATATGAGGCATAGAAGGTGGTTAGAGTTTTTGAAAGACTATGACTTTGGCTTGAATTATCATCCCGGTAAATGTAATGTCGTGGATGATGCTTTAAGTCGGAAGTCTTTGCATATGTCTTTATGATGGTTAGAAAGTCGGAATTGATTGAGCAGTTTAGAGACTTGAGTTTTGTTTGTGAGCTGACACCGCAGAGTGTGATGTTGGGTAGTTTGAAGATCAACAATGATTTTCTTAAAAACAATAAAGAGAGTCAGAGTTGGATGTGACGTTGGTTGGAAGTAATTAGACTGAGGATGGTGACTTTAGAGTGGATGAGCAAGGCGTGCTGAGGTTTCGTGACAGGATTTGTATTCTGGATAATTCTAAGTTGAAAAAGATGATTTTGGAGGAAATTCATAAGAGTATCTTGAGATTCATCCAGGAGCTACATATATGTATCAGGATTTGAAGAAGATATTTTAGTGGCATGGATTGAAGCGTGATATGGTACAATTTTTGTATGCTTGTTTGACTTATCAGAAGTCGAAAGTTGAACATTAGAAACATGCAGGGTTGATGCAACCGTTGGATATTCCAGACTAGAAATGGGACAACATATATATGGATTTTATGATTGGGTTGCCAAATACTCTGAGAGGGCATGATGTTATTTGGGTGGTCATTGATAAACTGACAAGGTCGGTGTATTTTATTCCGATTAATATCATTTTTCTTTGCAGAAGCTGACAAAGATTTATATCTGTGTGATTGTGAAGCTGTATGGGATTCTGTTGAGCATTATGTTAGATAGATATATGAGGTTTACTTCCAGATTATGGGAAAGTTTGCAATAGGCTTTGGGTTCAAAGTTGAGGTTGAGTTCAACTTATTATCCACAGACAGATAGTCAGACAGAGAGGACTATTCAGTCTTTGAAAGATTTGTTAAGGGCTTGTGTTCTTGAACAAGGAGATGCTTGGGATAGTCATTTGTCGTTTATTGAGTTCACTTATAATAACAGTTATCATTCCAGTATTGGAATGATTCCTTTTGAACCTTTGTATGGTCGCAGGTGTATGACACCTTTGTGTGGGTATGAATCTGATGAGAGTGTGGTGTTTGGACCTGAGATTGTTCAACATACTACTGAAAAGGTGAAGCTGATTCTGGAGAAGATGAAAGCTTCGCAGAGTAGGCAGAAAAGTTATCATGATAAGAGGAGGAAGGATCTTGAGTTTCAAGAGGGAGACCATGTATTCTTTAGAGTCACTCTGGTGACCAGTTCTGGACGTGCTTTGAAGTCGAGAAAGCTTACTCCTCAATGTATTAATCTGTATCAGATATCAGTAAGAGTTGGAACTGTTGCCACCAAATTTTTCGAATTCGCACGATGTGTTCTATATTTACAACTTCGGAAGTATGTTCCAGGTCTGCCGCATGTGATTCCAATGGATGATGTTCAGGTAAGGGATAACCTTACGATTGAGGCTTTTCCAGTAAGGACTGAAAACCGTAAGGTGAAGCAGTTGAGAGACAAACAGATTGCTCTCATGATGGTAGTGTGGGGAGGTGTTGCCGGTGGAAGTATGACTTGGGAGTTGGAGAGCAGGATGTGTGAGACGTATCCTGAGTTGTTCGCGTCAGGTAAATTTTCGAGAACAAAAATATTCTAAGTGGGGAGGAGTTGTAACGCCCCGACTTATTTTATTTATTTTTCCATATTTTATTTATGTGATAATTGTGGTTGTGTTGTGCTATTGATGTATTTGAGCTACCTTGATGTGAGGTAGTGGCCTTAAGAATAGACTTTAAGGGTCGAGGGGTGTGTGACCAATTATGTAGAGATGGGTGGTGTGATGAGTAAACTAATTAGTAAAACTAGTCAATAATTATTTATTTAAAATAATATAGGATAAATATTGTTTAAAATAAATAATTAGTGTTATTATTATTATTGTTACTATTTTTATTTTTGGGTTAAATAATAATGGTAATATAATAATATTAGGAGAAGTTGGGATAGTGAAGTTGTCAAAACGTGTTTTGGAGAAAAAGAGAAAGAAGAGGTTAGAGCAAAGAAGAGAGAAAACTCCATTATTGTGAAGCTTTTTGGCAAGAACACTAAGGTAAGGGTGGGGTTCTGATTATCTAAGGGTTGACATGATAATGGTGGGTAGATTATTCCATATAGGGTTTGTGTTTTTCTTCTCTTTATTCATATTTTTGATGAATACGTAATTGATGGATTCGATGAATTTCTTGAAGAATGTTGTATGTGGCATGTTGATATTGTGATTAATGTTAGTATGATGCACTGTTGTAATTGTTACGGTTGAAATCATGTGTTTGATGATTGTATGATGTGGATATTGTTCGTTGTATGTGAATCACAAGTCAGAGTTAGAACAATGTTATGAGTAATTTTAATGGAAAGAAATTGGAGTTTGGGATTGCAAAATGGTGTTTTTTCATATTAAATTGTAGCACAATTGATTCATGAGAAAAATGGGGTTTTGTGTTGGCTTAAAAGTGTTTCTATTTCAAAAAGTTGCAGAAAAGTGCTTTGGCGCACAGTGTAATCGATTATCAGATTTGGAGTAATCGGTTACACTGCTTTAAAAATGAATTTTTGGGTATTTTTGTGATGGGATAACTGGTTACTCTAATTATGATAACCGATTATATCATGCGGTTTTAGCAAAGGGTGGATGGTTACAAGGGGTGTAACTGGTTACCTTATTTTGAGTAACCCTTTACATTGGAACCAACTTTTGAAAATTCATAGTTTTTGTTTCGGGCGTCCGATTTGAGTGTCGTTCGAAGCGTTGGAAAGATGACGCGACGAACTTTAATATAAAAATGGTTTATATGCCATAATTTGAATAATTTTGATGTGTGAGGGTATTAAGCATATTATTATCGTTATATTATGTTGTGAACATACTCGTAAATGTCTTGTAGTTGCTTATTATGTTGTATGTCGATGTCGTTGGACTGTATAACATGTTTTATTATGGCTGTAGTGGCGTGATACATTGATTAAATGAAGGTCATTGCATGTTGTTGTTGTCGTCATGCATTTCATGATTGCATGAGTTATGAGATAAGTCGTGTGCCCGTGTGGGGTGTGAGCGTCTTATCCAAGTTCTAGTTGTAGAATCGTGTTGTTATTGTTGATGTGATCGTGTGCCATGTGGAATGTGAGCAATCATGGAGGTCGTGTGTCCGTTTGGGGTGTGAGCGACGTAATAGAAATTCTGACGGGAATTGTGATTCTAAAAAAGAGACCAGGTTCTAAAATAGGAACCGAATGGTACCACATACATTTAGTCAAGTTGTGAGTCTTAATGCATTGCATATTGGTTGTTTTATTGTTGTGTTTTGATTTTAGTTGTGTTGGTTGTGTGGTGTATGTTATGGAATGGGTGATGTGCCTGATAATCTAATGCTTGTTTATTATCATGTTTTTCTTTATATGATTATGGTATTTCACCCCTTCTGTTTGAATGTTGCTTTTACATGGGTATCATGCAGATAACTCGCAGTAGAGGAGTTGTTGTGAGTGGAAGATAAAGTCTTCTGTTTTATTTTAAGTGTCGGTGTCTGCTCTGATATGTAACACCGGGGTCATGAAACATTATGCTTTGATGGAGATTTTTGGATATCTCTAGAATTGTCGTTGTTTAAGTTTATTTTGAAAACATAATATGATATGAATAATTATTTGATAAGGATTTTGTTTTAGTTGCGTAAAGTTGATTTTCAAACATGATTTATGATTAGTATTATTGTTAATAAGTTTTAAAATTTCATATGTTACATATCATGTTGTGTGAGTAGTGTTTGTTGTAGATAGCATCCTAAATAATATTTTTGATGAATTTTACTCTGATTTTTATTTAATTTACACGGAAAATATTTAAGGTGTTACACCTAATACCATGTGCAAAATGAGTATTTGACTTATCAAAAAGAAAAATTTTAAATAGAAAAAATTATATTAAATATATTTTATATAAATTAAAAGAGTAATTTTAATATTTACTAACTTAAATATAATTAATTTTATAATAATCAAGGTCACATGATTTTTCAAAATATATATCTTAAAAATAACTTTTATGAAAATTTATTCATAGTAGCTTAAAATTTTAATACTTTTTATATTTTTAATATAAAAAATAAATTATTTAAAATATTTTTTTATAAAAACCTATTTAAATAATTTTTCATTTAAAACTTTTAAACTACTTTGAACCATATTATAAATAAAAATATCAAATAGTTTAAATGTATTTTATTTTCATCTATACTTATAATCAAAGATATAAAGATTTTTCTTAGATTATTGTACTACTAATATTAAAAATTGGAAAATAGAGAAAAATGAGTAGAAGCACATGCAATGCAGACATAGTATACTGACCGAGGATTAATAGTTAAATTTAATATATATATATATATATATATATATATATATATATATATATATATATATATATATATATATATATATATATATATATATATATATATATATATATATATATATATATATATATATATATATATATATATATATATATATATATATATATATATATATATATATATATATATATATATATATATATATATATATATATATATATATATATATATATATATATATATATATATATATATATATATATATATATATATATATATATATATATATATATATATATATATATATATATATATATATATATATATATATATATATATATATATATATATATATATAATGCACAAAGCAAAAACGGTTTTGATATCTCTGTGGTTGTTGTTTGTTGACCTGGGAATTTTGTGTTTTTAATTCTCAGGATTCAATCATGTTTCTGATTCTTCTTCGAGAAGAAGTCAAGTTAGTGCAATGTATGATTTTCAATCAATTTTAAAATCAGCAGGAAAATGCTAAGTGGAATTAATTGGCATCTAAAATTTCAATATTGATAATAAATATAAGTAGACAACAGCATTTGATGACACTCAAATAAAAATGTTATTATAAAATTAAATAAAATAATATAAAGATCTCTTGAGAAGAATAGGAAAAATAATAAAGTATTTTTTACATTGCGGTGCAGATCTTATTTATATGATGTAAAAGAGATGAGAAATCATAACTATTAATAGGGAATAGGATGATGAAAAGAAGAATAAGAATGAACATCCATTTTTATCTTTATTCATAACACTTTTCTTTGGATGTCCATTGAAGACATGCCTTTTTAAAATTTTACTAGAAAAAACCCAGTGGAAAAAAAATCTAGTGAAAGAAAAAGAGTACAATATCCTTTCATTTCTCTCCCTCAGTTGAACGATCATTTATTCGATGAAGACCAATCTTTTGTACTAGTCGATTAAAAATTTCACTTGGGAGTGACTTTGTGAAAAGATCTGCAAGATTATCACATACATATATTTGTTGGATGCTTATATCACCACTCTTTTGAAGATCATGAGTAAAAAAGAACTTTGGAGAAATGTGTTTTATCCGGTCTCCTTTAATGTAACCATCTTTCAATTGAGCGATGCATGTCGTATTATCTTCATATATGGTCGTATTAGTTAATGTCTCTAAAGATAAACCACAAGTATTTTGGAAGTGCTGAATTAAGGATCTCAATCAAACGCATTCTCAACTTGCCTTAAGTAATGCTAAAAGTTTTGCATGATTAGATGATGTTACTGCTATGGTTTGTTTCACTGATCTACATGAAATAGATGTACCCCCCACATGTAAACAGATAACATGTTTGTGATCTAACATTATAAGGACCTGACAAGTAACCTACATATGCATAACCTGTTAATTCGAATCTGGATACTTTGGTATAAAACAAACTCATGTTTATTGTACCTCTAAGATAACGAAGTATATGTTTGACTTTGTTCCATTGTCTTTGTGTAGGTGAAGAACTATATCTTGCTAATAGATTGACAACAAATGATATATCATGACATGTATAATTATCAAGGTACATTAGTGCTCCAATTGCACTGAGATATGGTACTTCAGGACTGTCATACCCTAAATTTGTCCGCCCCTTTTTTTGATCAAAAGCATTGGTACAAGTCATCAGGAGCATGATAAAAAATAAAGGAGAAGCCTGTTGAGTATCTCAAAAGTCATAGTGGGGTTGGAATGATCATCCAGTTCATCCGCACAGTATCCAAGCAACAAGGGGAAATTAGGGTTTTCGATCAGGAAAAGTCAACTATAGTTTGACTTTTGATATGAAAGGTGTTCTAATGATGAAATCTTGATTCATAAGGTTTATATGGCTTAGTGAAGTCCATTCAAGAAGATTCAAGGCCTCAAGACACCCGGATCGTCAACAGTCGACTCGGTAGTCACTGATCAATCGAACGATTGACTAA
Organism: Lathyrus sativus; assembly: GCA_963859935.3. NCBI lineage: Eukaryota > Viridiplantae > Streptophyta > Magnoliopsida > Fabales > Fabaceae > Lathyrus > Lathyrus sativus. Next base: position 495,629,617 of record OZ012739.1, on the reverse strand, counting down.
AAAGTCAACTCTCCAACCATAAGGAATTTAACTTCAAGATGTGAATCAAAAATGTTCCTTAGGTCATATTACACCTTCCCATAAAATTTCATGACCATTGGATCAAGGGTTAGGAAGTAATTGCAAAAGTCGGGAATTAGGGTTTTGAAAGGGGCAAGACCATAACTCCTCAACCACACATCCAAATGAAGTGGTTCAAAGCTCATTGGAAAGCTCTTGGCAAATCCTACAAAAGCCTCAAAGTGGTCCATGATCAAAAAATGCATAGAATTGGAGTTATGACAAGATTCATTTTAAGAAGGGAAATAACTTAGAAAAGTTCTAAGTTATTTAGCCTTTTTAAGTAGTTTTTTCAGCAACTTAGAAGGGGTTTTCAACCTAATTCCATCAAGAATTTGGAAGTCCCCAAAACATGAAAGTTATAGAGCTACTTAAGGGCTTTCCAAATTATGGTAGAACTCCTCCATGACCCTTATGAGCTGAGAGTTATGAATTTGGCAAGATGGGCTTTTAACACTTGAGTCCCACATTGATGATTCTTCACAAACTCAAAATTCAGCCACTTAAGCCATTCCCAATTTTTTAATCATGTTTTATCTGATGTGTAGAGGTTTGTTTGATTGGAAAATGCAGAAGAATGAGGAAATGGAGAGTTGGCAAGTGGCATTGCAAGTTGCATTATAATATTTAAAAAAATCAAAAAGATGAAAGAGAAACTTTTGTGAGAAAGTCTTGCAGCTGCCATACCCCTAGCCCTTTAGCCTCACTTCATTCATTCATTCCACTTGCTTTCTGATTACCTTGAGGCTAGGGCTGGAAATGAGTCGAGTCGAGTCGAACTCACCTCAGCTCGGCTCGACTCGTTAAGAATTGTTCCAATTCGAGTTCGAGTTCGAGTTCGACACGAACTTTTTTTTAAGCTCAAACTCGACTCGTTATAAGTTCACGAACAGTTCGGTTCGACTCGTTAGGTTCATCTCATTAGGTTCAGTTCACATGGTTCACGAACTTAAAAACTATTTTTTTAAATATATATATTTTTTAGTATATTTGACATTTTAAATAAATATATATATTTTTAAATAAAATATTAAAATAAAATAAACGTTATCATATTGAAATTTAACTTTATCTTCGAAATCTACTAATTCAAAACCTACACAACTTTCAAGAGATACATTTGAGAGTCTAATTCAAAAACTAATAAATTGAAGATTAAATTTGTCTAAGATTTGAAGTAAATATTTAAACCTAATCTTAAGGACAATATAATTCTTTTCATATGTAATCGAGTTGACTCATGAACCTAACGAGTCGAACTATGTATAGTTCAAGTTCAGCTCATTTAGTTAACGAACTTAATTTTTCGCTCATACTCAACTCATTTGGTTCATGAACCTAGTTCAACGATTTAATTGTCGAGTCGAATTTCGAACTATCTTCGAGTTGGTTTGGTTCATTGCCAGCCCTACTTGAGGCTAAGAAACCACTTTTGCAAGATTTGAACAATTTACAAATTTTTTCCTCTTAAAAGGCAAACTTCCAATTCTGCCCTCTCCTCATGTTTCCCTATAAATAGAGACATCCTCTACTTCATTCTACACACCAGATCAATCTCAAAAAACCAGAGAAACAATAGCTCTCATTTCCTTCTCATTCCTTAAGAATCTCAAAATCTCAAAACCTCCATTTTTTACCAAAACGATGTCTGAGCAAAACTCTACTCAAGACCAGTTCTACCATCTCCAAGCCTCTCAAAATCATCCACACAATCCCTAAATATGGTGTAGAAGGTGTCCATACACTAAAACCTCTCAAAAATATCATTTTCACAAAAGTTAACCTCCACACCTTAATAGTTTGACTTTCTTCCACTTTGAAAGCCAAATCCTCACTCAAAACATTTCCTACCATTCTAACACTCCTAACACCTCCTATACATCATATCTCAAGTGTTTAAGCCATAAAAAACCAACTGGAAATCACACAACTCCAACTGTCTTAAAAAGTGGATTGTTGCTTCAAGAGGAAGCAAGCTTCATCTCTTTGCAAAGAAAGGAGGATCTCTGGGTTTCTAAGCTTCTTAGCTTGCTCAAGGATTGTCTACAAGAGGTATGTGACATTCCAACTCTCTACTAATCATACATTATGATGTATTGTCATTTTGTAGTGATTTTGTAAAAATATGTCATTGCTGCCCCATTGTGGTTTCTTTGTCAAGAACTCTAGTTTCATGGTCATGATATTTGTTTTGTTCATATTTTTTCATTTGTAAATGATATATGGATGATATGTTACAAGTTTTTTACTTTGATGTCATGCTTAACTTGTTTGTGAAGATTTTGGCCATGTGGTAAATTTAGGATCCAACTTTGAAATATTGATATGTTTGCCCAAGGCCTGTTAGTCCTAGCTCATTAGTGATGTTTGACTCAACTTGTAAGTTACTCATAGATTCCCCTACCTTTGATCATACTTGAATCAATATGACCCTTGTTTTTGCTCTTATGTATTTTGGTGTCATTCTAGTTTTTTCACTATCATGAGTTGTGTGTTGGACTATTGGCTTGCCATACTGATATCTCATGGTTGTAAATCATTGTTTAATGGTCATTTGATCTTGCTCATGTTGTTTGTTTTGGTGGAAATGTGAGAAAACTTGAGGTTTGTTGTTAGGGCTATTGTGAGACTTGTGTTTTTGCTGTCAAATTGGATAGACATGTCATTTTTGGTTTGGAACACTGTTGCTTGTATGTGTAAAACCTCTTTATGTGCTCAAACTGCTATAACATCCTTCAAACTGCCTTTTTCAAAATATGATGATGCCAACATGTACCATTTTCTGTTTCATCTGCATTCTACATGATTTATGTGCATGGAATCATTTTCCTATCTATTTGCAACTTGTGTGCGCTAGCAAAACTTCCCAACTGTCATTGAATGTACCTGCTGCATTCTTGAGTTGTTGTTTTTATGTCATGAGCTCCAAAATGCTTTTTTTCTGTTTGGTAAGTGTTGATCCATTTCATGAGCTTAATCTCATCTGTTAGCATCATTATGACATGTGTATAGCAGTTGTTTCATCAAAGAATCCATTGCTTGTCAAAAATGTCTGGCTGTACCAAAGCTTATTTTCAAAATAACTTGTTATTGCAACCAACATGTCAATTTTTGTGCCAACTGCAATGAGCTTAATTTCAATGCATGATCACTTTCCTTATTATATTTATGATGTGTGTGGATGTTTGTTTTGGTCTGAAACTTCACAGTTTGAAAAACACCACCTGCTGCCATATGTATGCCAAGACAGTTTTTTCTCATTTCTCACAACAACATGCCAATTTTCATTCCAACTGTCATATGCTCATTCTTGAAGTTAAAACTCATTCCTTACCATGATTATGATATGTGCACATTGTTCATTTGACCTATTCTTGCCTACAACATCAAATTCACCTTCAATTGCATCTCATGCTAGAATAAGCCACAACATACCAAAATTCTTGTTTGCTTGCATTTTGTTTGATCTTTGAGTTGTAACTCATTCATAATCATATGTATAAGGTGTGTAGGTGATTGTTTTGGCCAATGTTTACCTACATTTGCATCTCACCCTCAAATTGCTCTTTTTAAGCCAAGACATACCATGAACATGCCAATTTCTTTCTTGCTTGCAATGTGACTAGTTTCTAAGTTGTGACTCATTCTCTTATGCATTTGTGAGGTGTGTGTGTGTGTGATGTTTGTCAACATGAGATCACTTGATTGTGATTGGACCAGTTTGTACCATCTGCTACTAACAGTTTTGAAAACCACTAAGGCACACACTTCACATTTTGTGGCTTGATCAGTTTTGGGGTAACTCATTCATAGCCAAACCTCTAATAGAATATAAAACTTGTATGTACATTCTCAATCATTTTTTTATGTCCTATTCTTCTATCATGACAGCCTCACTCCACATGTTGGTACAAATTGCAATTTGTTGGTCATATCCTTGTTGTGTGAATTCCATGAATATCTTAAAGGATAGCATCATGCCCTATCATATTTTGAACTTGTGTATGACATTTACTTGACCTCAAACTGTTCCACATCAGTTTTGATTCTCATGTTTCATTTATGAATACTTGAGCAGTTGACACCTAATTTTCAATCCCATGATATATGTGAGCAATTTTAAAGTGTGGACACATTTCATTTGATGTTTTAAGTATGTTAGGAGGGCCTGCCCATTTTAATCATGTTTGTTTCTTGATCTAGCTTTCTAACTTGCAAGGTTTCTCTAATTTCAGTTAATAGGGCATAGCAGTCTTGTTTTGGTATTCAAGTTTGGTTTGGTAATTGTTATCACTTGCTCCTCATTGCATTTCCTATGTGTTGTTTGAGACAATCATGATATGCATTTCATCTTCCCATTCTGTCTTGACAGTGGCAGGTTTTTATGATTCATCTTGCAATTCATATGCCAAATCCCTGTTAGTTGATTTTTGCTTAAGCCTTTAACATGCTAAACATTTGTCATGACATTTGAAACTTGTATGTGGATGAATCAAACATTTTGTATGCCTCAGTTCCCTGTCATGACAGCCTGCCTTCATCATGTTTGAAATTGCATTTTGTTGGTCATTTTCTTGTTGTAGGCATTTCATGGTAACCTTAAGAGCTAAACTCATTTGTTATCTTATTTTGAACTTGTGTATGACTCTTTTCTGACCTCAAACTATCCCATATCATTCTTGATCCAAAGTGTGCACTTTATATGAATGTTTGAGCAGTTGCAATTGAAGGTGAGATAATACTTAGAAGGGGGTTGAATAAGTATGAAAGATTAAAACTTAGAAATAAAAACACAATTATTTTTATCCTGGTTCGTTGAACTCAACTACTCCAGTCCACCCTTCCTAGAGTGATTTGCCTTTCTCAACAAGGACTTAATCCACTATTTAATCAAACAGATTACAATAATAACACCTAAGAACAACTATTCTTAGTCTTCTCAAGAGCTACTGATTCCAACTGAATCCTCTTAAGGAAAAATCTTTACAATCAATGTAAATCAAATACAAGAGTTTGAATGCTTCTAAAAAGCTTTTATCACAACAGTGATTTTTCTCTTAAGTTTAAGTACAAATAATTCTAAGAAGAATATGAAGGAATGAGAGCTTTGAATAATATAATTTCTTTTCAGCAAATTGTGTTACTAAGGAATTTGGTGGAGTCTTCCTTTTATAGGAAGCTGATCCAAGGAAGCTGAGCATTGAGAAGAGAGTCCCAAAAAGGTCTGAGCCTTTTTGTCTAAACATCAAGTGACCTTTCCTAGAAGTAGAAAGCACAGAAAAATCCTTTTTGTCTGTGTTCTTGTGTCTAGCACAAATGAGGAAAGAGACGTTTGATTTACTCCAACGGATATATTCTTTGAATATTTCTTCTTCAGTTTTCAGCAAGTTCATCAGAATCTGATTGAGTCAGAGTCTTCTAATGATGTACAGAACTTTGTTGTATCAGAGTCTTCTGCAGCATGTGTGCTTTCAGCGTGTTGATCATCAGAGCATATTTGTCACAGAACTTCAGTACTTGGCAGCTTTAATACTTTCAGAAACTTCTGTAGAAACTATGCTTTGAGAAACTCTTCATACAATATTCTTCTTAGCTTCAGATGCTTCTGACTAGCTTCAGATGCTTCTGCTACAGAATCTTCTGGAGCTTCTTGCTTCAGATCCTTCTGGAGACTACGCTCAGGATCTTCTGTAAACAGCAATTAGAATCTTCTAATGAATGCATCTGGCGCTTCAGAGTCAAGATAACTTCTTGTATACAATTCAGATTTGCTTCTAGAGAGTTAATTTCATTTCAATCTGCAGTAAAACTCTCAAACAAATTTTAGAGTGTATAATTCTTAAATATAAAATTTCCTAATAGTTATCATCAAAACAAAGAGATATTATTAAGAACCAATCTGTGTTCTAACAATCTCCCCCTTTTTGATGATGACAAAAAGTATCAGAAATTTTGTTTAACTGAACATAATAGAATTATAACTCCCCCTGAGATGATGAATCTCCCCCTGAGTTAAATACAAATAAGGAATAGAAACTTCCCTTTTGTCTTTGAGTAATCTTTAGAGTTAGATCTTGTTTGTTCTTATAACATTTGAAGGTCAGAATGTCTTGCAGATATAAGATTCAGAGTTTGATAATAGACAAATGATCTGAGAGACTCAGAGTTTCTTTTATAGAATGTACTTATCAAATGTTCTAAAATAGTCAGATTAAATGTTAGATAGAATAGATATGTCTGAAGTTTCATTCTGGTGAAGTTATATTAAACAGTTCAGATCTATATTTTCTCCCCCTTTTTTGTCATAAGCAAAAAGTAAAAGACTTTAAAAAGACAAATAAAAGGAAACAGTAAATAAGACAAATCCATGGAGAAAACTTTGATTCATGCATTAGATCAGATCAAGAGTACATAGGCAAACATCAGAAGATATAGCAATAAAGTACAGATGCAAACAACAGATGCAAAAACATTAGAATGAAATAAAATCTAAGAGTGTTTGGACAAAAGCATCTTCAATAGATCTGTAATCTCAGAGGATGATTGCTCTTGCTTGGACATCCACTTAGTTATAGTTTCATTCTTTTCATCTTGCTTTGACATCCATTCTGTCATATCCTCAGACTTCTTATCCTGCTTAGCCATCCAGGATTTGATCTCTGACTGTCCAGCTTCCAGAGCAGCAATCTTATCTTCAAAATCTAGATGTTCTTTCTTTATCTCAGATGAAGAATTATGATGAGGTTCTGTAGCCTTAACAGAGTCAATTTCCATTGGTTCTGTAGATTCTAAAGAAGGGTCTACCAAAGTCATAGCCAATGCATTATCAGTAGATTCTGTTGATGGTGGAGGAGCATCTAAACGAAGCAGAGGTTCAGTTTTGTTGATAGTCCAGAATAGAGTCCTTGCAGCCTCAGCAAATCTGAGTTGTGCATCATCAGAACAGACGTTCTTCAGATTTGAAGCTACAGAATTGAATCTGTTTATGAAACCATTCCAGATGATGTTAGATTCTGTGGCATCCATTGTTGCTGAGCATTTCTTCTGAACAGTACCTAAATACATCTGTATTTCTTGCAAAAATGTTTGAAATAAATTATCAACATTAAGTTTGGGCTTTGGACGTAACAAAGTTACCAGAGTTACAGGTTTAGGTTGGGGAGTTGGTGGAAAAAGTGATTTTTGGATGGAAATCAGAGGAGGGGGATAATATGGAATGAAGGGTATCTCAGAAGCTTTTTCTTTAGATCTGATTAAAGCATTAAGCAAATGAGGTTTTGCTCTTCTGTGAGGGGTAACTACATCAAAAGGTGCATTTGAGTAGGGTTTGAAAGCAGATTTTGGTGGTTCAACAGATACAACAGTGTTATCAGATGCAATTTGCAGAGCTGAAACAACAGCTTTATCAGATTTTGCAGAAAATGATATGGTTGCTAAAGATCCTACATCTGACATAGATTTAATGTAATCAAGAATCACAGATGGAAGGATCATTGTGGGTTTTGGTTTTAGAGGGTTGATGGGGTCAGAAGGTTCAACTCTGTCATAAAAGTCTTTCAGTTTGAAACCATAAGACAGATTATGAAATAGAGAAGATACTTGGGCACAAGATATAGAAGATGTTGGATTGGAATTGGGAATTAATAACTCAGATGATGGTGCAGGTGGAGGAATAGGATCTGGAATGGAAGCTTTTGAAGGTATGGTAGGTTCAGGTTGGTTTATCTCAGAGTATTTTTCAGAAGGAGAGATAAGAAAATCTGGATGGATTTCTGATTCTGAGGAGTTAGAGGATGTGGTTGGGGTACAGGAGGTAGAAGATACTTGAAACACCGTTTTTAAGGGTGTGACATCAAGAACTTCTGTCTCAGGGATGTGAGGTTCAGAAGTATTGGTAGGTTCTGAAGGAATGTCAGATGGTTTGGATGGTTGTTCTGAGATGGGTGAATCAGAAGGAATAGTTATTGGTTCTGATGAAACTGGAGCAGAAGTTACTTTTGTAGGTTCAGAAGTAACAGGTGCAATGGGTTCAGAAGGTGGATTATTTGATGGTGGATTGTCAGAGGCTTTTTCTGGTTGAGATTCTTTTTGTTTTTCTGGTTGTTCAGATGATTGTTGTTGAACAGATTGTTGTGGTAGTTGTTCTGATGGTTGTTGTTCTGATGGTTGTGTTCGTGGAACAAACTGTTTGATATGAATTTTAGGTTGATAGGATTTTGGTACAAAAACTGTTGGTGTTGGAATTGTTTGTGTTGTAGTTTGAGTTGGAATAGGTGATATGGAGCTGGGAGCAGTGACAGAAGAGGTTTGTGTTGAAGGAGGTTTTGGAACAGACTTAACATTAGAATCATTAATAACAAGTTTTGCAGAAGATACAGAAGATTTAGTACCTTTTATTTTGATCCTCTTTGTAGGTACAGAAGCAGCTTCTTCAGATTCTTTTCTCTTCAAGAGCTTCTTTGGCTTCTCAGCAATCTTGACCTTCTTCTGAGCAGGTTCAGATTCTTCTACAGGATGAGTCCTTTTCCTCTGGAGTTGTGCTTCTTCTTCTCCTGCATCTGGTAGTGGTTGTCTAGCTAGCTGAATCACATTAGCAGGAACAGGTTTTCCTTCCTTCTTGCATTCATCAATATACATAACCACTATATGTCTGGGCTCTTCAGCAAAGAATAAAGGAAAATCATCTACAGGAACCCTCTTATTTAATTCAGACACATTCAGCTTCTTGGGAGCTGTTGTGAGTTCATCAACAATTTTGAGTCTCTGAAGACTTTTAGCATTCAGAGGCTTTCCCATTATAAATTCTAATTCCTCTGTAACTCCAGCAGCGTACAGAGCAGTTACCAAACCATTCTCAGTAAGAAGATCTGAGATCAACCTTCCAAAGGGGATCCAAGTTCTGATCTTCTGTCCTTTCTCTTTCACATATTCTCTAGATGCATTGATATGGTTCCACAGATGCATAAAAAGAATGTATGGAAGATCTACCTTGGTGCTCTGACTAAGGCAATACATGAAATAGAGTTGTTCATTATTGACATAGTCTGGAGAATTGGTTGACTTCCTGTGGTGGATGCATCCCATGAAGATCTTGGCCCAGATCTTGTAGTCAGGCTTCAGATCCTTGAATTTGTTAGAAGCTTGACCAGCAGTCATTACTTCTTCATATACCTCATCCATGTCCACACGCCCAGCTGGCAAGTGAGAAACACCATCTGTTTCTTCATAACCTATTAATTTTCTTATCAGATCTTCTGTGATAATAATTTCTTTTCCCAGCACAGAAGATAAGATGAACTTGGGGTAAACAGATGCATGGATCCAGAATTCTTTCACAATGAGAGGGTAAACTGGTCCAAAGAGCCTATCAAAATACTTAACCCATCCTTGAGCTCTAATGATGGAACGAAACTCAAACCCATTTTCTGCCAGAGAATCAAACTCAACCATAGATTCACATAGAACTTCCAATTTATCAACAGGCGTAAGAAGAGTTCTTTTGGGAGGAGAATAGGGAGCTACACCCATGTTTTCTGAAGTTACAGCAGCCATAGAAGATTGGAATTGAGCAGCTGTTGAAGATGAAGTTGCCATTGAAGAATGTTTTGCCAAACGCTTAGGTATAGGTTTTTTTATGCAGAGAAAAGAGGAGATGAAAACGCATGTAATTTCTGAGAGTGTGAAAAGTGTGAAAGTGAATACAAGTCAAGTATTTATACTAAAACACTTAGGCAAATCAACAGTCAGAAATATGCACGTTTTAACAAGCATTAAATGAAGAGAATAATAATCATTTCAAAACATTAATTGCTTCAGACAATTTGGGGGGAAAATCAAGATTCTCACTATTCAAACTTCACCTCAAACGTCTCTTCAGTTATGTACACGCCACCTCTTCAGATTTGGTGTGACACGTGTTTGCTTGCATGTGTTCTGAATTCTCTTAAGAAATGAAACGTTAGCCAACGTTCAGATCTTCTAAAGATTGTTAGTTCAGAGTTTCACAAAAGAAATATTGATCAGAATAAAATAAGCAATCAGAAGAAATACTTCAGAGCATTAAGCATTTTTGCATCTGTAAAAATTTGCTTCTGATAAATATCATTCTGGACAAAAATCCATACCAATATTTTTCAGAATAAATTTGAATCTATCTTCAACAAGGGGTTTTGTAAAAATATCTGCCCATTGATGATCTGTATCAACAAAGGCTAAATTTATGATTCCCTTCTGAACATAGTCTCTGATGAAATGATGCTTAATTTCTATATGTTTTGCCTTAGAATGTAAAATGGGATTCTTGGAAAAACATATAGCAGAAGTATTATCACAAAAGATAGAAATGTTACTTTCAAAAATTTGATAATCTTCTAGTTGACTCTTCATCCAGAGCATCTGCGTGCTACATCCAGCAGCAGCAATGTATTCAGCCTCTGTGGTTGAAAGTGCAATTGTGGGTTGCTTCTTGTTGTACCTGGGTTCGATCCCTGAGGAGGATCAACCTTTTTTTTCTTTTTTTCTTTTTCTTGCGCGCGTGTGTGAGCTGAGGGGCGTGGGTTCAACTCCCACCCCTTGCATTTTATTTTATTCTTTTGTTTGTCATGTTTTATTTTTACACTAATTCATCCAAACTTCAAAAATTCATATCTTGTTCATTTTTAATCCTTTTTGGTCCATTCTTTTTGAAAAATATTTGTTTTAAGGTCTATTTTCATGTGGTAAAAAAATATTACATGTGGTTATTAATTATGATGTCTTTTGTCCATATGAACTTTAGTGCATTGTTAAGATCGCTATCCTTATATATTGTTGAATTCCCTTTGAACATGCCTGAGATTTATTAACGTGTGTTGCCTTTGTGTTTGTTAACATATCAAAGCCATGTTTTCTTTTGGTTACCACCATGAACTTACATATCTTCCTCATAAAAAACCTCGGTCCCGTACCGAATTCATTTTCATAAATACCTTCAATTATAAAAGTCATTTCCTCTTTGTGTTGAATTATATTAAGAAAGGATTAAGTGTAGACTTTTTCCTCTCTGAGTGTTAAGATACTCACTGTAGTATGAGTGGTCTTGATACTCATTTTTCAATACGCAGGCACAACTTTATCCATCACCTATTTCTTTCACTATCTCTCTTTTCATAACTTCCTTCCAAAACCTTTATGACCTAAAACCTCGATCACGCACCGAGTGCATTTTCAAACTCATTTTTCGTAACAAAACTTGGTTGGTCGTGGAGTGGTTAGGCGTAGGCCTTCTCATATCCCGAGTGCTGACATTTACCGTAGGGTTTACAGTCGCAAAGCACTTACCATTCAAAACCAAAATACTTTAATAAGAGAATGAAGTTCTCTTTGTATTGAATTAAAGAGAGAGGATTGAGTGTAGTCTCCTTCCTCTCCAAGGGTCAGGATATTCACTTTAGTGTGGGTGGTCTTGATACTTGTCTTTCAATACGAAGACTTTACGTTCGCTGCACCATTTTTATAAACAAAAAACTTTGAGATAAAGAATTCGGTACTACCTGTAGGGGTTACTATCCGAGGACTTATCTCGCCCCTAAAAACAATTCAACCAATCAAATGCGACATCTTGCCTCGCATGGCAAAAACTAATCAATATTTCAAAAAGGATATGTTACGTCCATTTTATCGCAAACAGGTAACGCATAAGTCTCCTCACATGCAAGCAGCAAAACACCTAAACTGCTAGAATGCGCACGATAGCATCATCCATAAAAATATCAACAAACTGTAAGCCGAACTACGGCTGCTCTGATTCTTTACTTCGTCCAAGTAAAGATACGTAGGTACAAGGGCCACAATCCTTGCTGAGCACATTCCCCCCATATCCATAGCCCCGAACTACGTCGACTCTGACTTTCTCACATCTATTGAGAATACGTAGGCATAGGACTGTGAAGTCCTACCGATTCTGTTCTTTCTCTCTTCTTCCCCGTTGCCTCCTTTCTTAGTTTCTAAACCCTTTTTCTTTACCCTTTGGAAAACACTCTTATAGCATAAAATTTAAGCAGATATAATCACACATTGACAAGCAAATGGTTCCCATCGAGTACGATGGATGCGAGGGGTGCTAATACCTTTCCCTCGCATAACCGGCTTCTGAACCCATTCATGGTTGCAAGACCATCTTATTCTTTCTTTTCTTGAGGTTTTCTCGATATTTTCCTTTCCCTTCATGGGATAAATAAAGTTCGGTGGCGACTCTTCTGTCCTTCCCTTTTCGCCTCCCCTTCGTTGCGCGATGCATTTTTCGAGTAACAACAGCTGGCGACTCTGCTAGGGACACCTAGCAAGCCAAACCAAATTTGCTTGTCGCATGTGTGATTTATCCGTTTTTTATTTTATTTATGTTTTGTTGCGTTTTCTAACCTTTTGGGTTTATTGGGTTGGTTTGTAAGGATAAAAGCTTTCTACCCGAGCTTTCTAGTATACACTAAGATTAGGAGGTGGTTTATTTCTGATTTGCGAGACTTAGGACTCGTTGAGTTGGATCGAATCCCACCGCTCAGATGAGACCCCTTTGGGATGATTATGTCTTACGAGTAGTCGTAATGGCGTTTTTATTCCAACTTGGGAGTCTGCGATTTTGAGGACCTTTTAGAAATTTATTCCAAGGGTCGCTAAAACATAACTCTGTGTTCATCCTTTGAAAGGATTACCGTCTTATGAGTAGTCATCCTTATGGGAAACTTTTGAGGGTTAGTACATGGGACTTTGTTTAAAACCTTTGGGATACCCTCTATAAACCAGTAGATTACCCACCCGATGGGAGAGATGCCTTTTGTGATTGTTTTGCAGGACCTGTGACTTTGATCTTGTTTTTTTGTGTGCTTTATCATGTGCATTCATAAAACATTGCATTGCATAGCATTTCTGCATATCAAGAGACTTAAGAGACTATGATTATCTCAGGTATTGGTGAACACAATGACTGATCAAAAAAGGAGAAGCACAAATTCCATCAAGTTTAGATAACCAAAGTTGCGCGATGCATTTTTCGAGTAACGACAAGGACCAAACAATTCTTCATCCTTTTCTCGAGGTATGCAAGGATCTCTCTCCATATCTAATGATCTAACAACCATTAGAGTAGACAATGAATGACATTTAGAAGTGTTTTAACACCTAGGTCCTTCATCTCAAACCCTTTCTTTAAACAATTCATAGCTTTTTGAAGCTCTTCAGAAGTTCCAATAATATTTATGTTATCCACATAGACAACTAGTATTGCAAATTCATTTCATGGACTTTTTATAAAAATACAAAGACAAATGAATTTATTTGTATATCCCTCTCTAAGCAAATATTCACTGAGACGATTATACCATATCCGTCCAGATTGTTTCAGCCTATAGAGAGACTTGTTCAATCTTATTGAGTAGCTTTCTCGAGATTCAGAGTTGTGTGCGTCTGGTATATTGAATCCTTCAGGGAGTTTCATGTAAATTTCACTATCAAGTGAACCATACAAATAAGCTGTTACAACATCCATCATGTGCAAATTAAGCCCTTCATGTGCTACAAGGCTGATTAGATATCGAAAAGTGATTGCATCCTGTTGCACCCCAAATTTTGACCCCTTATATCCTCATCATCATTTTAGGATCATATTCATTTGATTATCTAACCATAACCTATTTCAAGTTTGTCTTTGTCAAGATACAGGAATCAGGGTTTTGTACAGTCGAAATCGAGGCTTCGAGGGTTAATCAGTCAATGTTTTGGATTGGTTCTCCTTGAATTGAGTCTCCACATCATCAAATGTATTCCATTGGATCAAGTATGAATCCAATTTGAGGTTGTCACCCAGGAATTGAGAACAGTGCAGTTCAGGATACCCGATTAGGGTTTTCGATCAGGAAAAGTCAACTGTAGTTTGAATTTTGATTTAAAAGGTGTTCCAATGGTGGGATCATGGTCCATGAAGTTCCTATGGTTTAATAAAGTCTACTAAAGAAGTTTCAAGGCCTTAAAATACCCGGAACATCAACAGTCGACTCGGTAGCCACCGATCAATCGTTCAGTTGACCGAAAAGTCAACTCTTCACTCATGAGGAATTTGACCTCAAGATGGGAATCAAAAATGGTCCTGATGACATATTACACCTACCCATGAAGTTTTGTGACCATTGGATCAAGAATTGATTAGTAATCGAAAATTTGGGAAATTAAGGTTTTCAAAAGGGCAAAGTCATAACTCCTTAACCACACAAGGGTTTTTGACCTAGTTCCAAAGGGAATGAGTTCCTAACACAAGCATAAATATTGTAGTACCTAATTGAGGATTTTTAAAAAGTACAAGTGGGTTCCATAACTTTTCCTGGTTAGAGAGAACCAAGATCCACAAGTTGGCAAAAACTCACATTCGCAAAACTAGGTCAGCATGAGTTTTTTTATTCCAAAACCTCTCCAAATTGATGTTAATCAAAGACTAAACCTCATTTATGATGTTTGCATTGATGATTAACATTTTTAATATCAATTCCCATGAAAATGGCACAAAGATCAAAGGAAATCATTATTTAATGCAAGTTGCAAAAGTGAATAGTGAAGAAAGAGAAAAAAGGTGGCTACCCTTGTCAAATCATCAACTTTACTTCAACAAGTTACCTCCTAAACTATAAAGCATTATGAAAACAATATATAGGGCATGGAGAATATCTTAGTAGAGTGGCTTAAAGATAAGTATGAAGATTGCATTGGAAAACTCAAAGATTTTCATGATGGAAGGTTAAAATTGGCAATTTGCTTCACTTTTCCCCATACCTTGATCCAAGGTCTTTGGCTATAAATAGAACTCACTTCCTACATCATAAACACACCATTTCCATGCTAGAAAACATCTAGAACTCTCTCCCTTACACAATCACCAAATTCTTGCAAAATCTCACTGAGGCTCCAAAATCCCTCAAAATCTATTTTTTGCAAAATACCTGCCAAAACCATTTCCAAACTTTTTCCAACTCAAGAAACACTTCAAACATATCAAATATGATGTATTGAAGCTATCAAAATCACTTCCACACTTATGTAACAAGGTTTTAGTGAGTTGGTCTTTGAAATCTTTGGATTTTAGAGTTTTTCCTTCATTTACAAGGCATTCCGTCCACTAGCTTGCTTGGAGGTTCTTTGGAGCATCTATTCATCAACCTAGGAACATTTGAAGACCTTGTAAGAGCTCTCAATATTTCTGGTTTTATTATTGCTTAAGCTTGCTTCAAGAGGTAAACCTAAAACTCATAAATGTGAACTTTCTACTTGCATTTCACATGCTACCATATATGTTTTTAGGGTTTTCACCTTCCTATCTCTCATTTACTCATTTCAAAACTTTAATTTCATTCTCTTTTGAGTTTTATTTTAAAGTTATGATTTTGGCTTGTTAGCATCCTTGTGTACTTGAGTTTGACTAAAACTCTTGCTTGTAAGCATTTGTGTGTAATCATCATTAAAACTTGAAAGTTTTCTCCCATGAAGTTTTGAACTTCTCACTTACATTTGTTGTGACATTATTTGATTAGGCATGATGCCTGTAAGTATACATGTCATCTTGTAAGCCCTAATGAAACCTCATCTTTGTTAAGATGCATCTTTGTTAAGATCCCCTTCCATCTTTATTAAGATGTACCCCATTCTTCGTTAAGATATGCTTTGGTTTTCACCTTTCATTAAGTCTTGAAAGAACTTTCCCCTTCTAGATATTATAATATCTTGATGCTTGCTTGGTTGTAACCATATTCCTTGTATTCATCATGCTTAAATGTTTTTTTATTGCTTTGTTAAGTATTTCTTCCCCAAGTGATGGAACTCTTTAGTTCTCATCCAAGTTGCCTCATATATTCCCTTCCAAAGGAAAGTCTCTCTATTGACCCTTGGGTCATAGATAGCTCAACACACTCATAGGTCTGGATAGAACCTTCTCCCCCCCCCCCTTTTGGTCTGGATAGAACCAATAGGATTTAAATTATAGGTCTGGATAGAACCTTCCTCCCCTGTTGGTCTGGATAGAACCAATAGGACTTAAACTCATAGGTCTAGATAGAACTTTCTCCCTCTTTTGGTCTGGAAAGAACCAATTGATCCTTATTCTGTAGTTCGAGCCCGAACTACGATCGCTCTGATTTCTCATTGGACAATGAGAATACGTAGGCACAAGATGTGATATCTTGACGAGCAACCTTTCCCTTTCTCCCACCTTTTGGTCTGGATAGAACCAATTGGTCTCACAACGTAGAACTTTAGGATAGAGTTTGGTTAACTCTATGTAAGAATCATGGAAATGATTACTTACTCCGCTTTCTTGAGTGTTTAACATAGATCTAGAGAGTTTTGTGAAACTCTACACAAGCATGGATATGTTTGTTCCCCTTTGAACCTTGATCATAATCAAGTGTTCTTCATCCCTTGTGAGGTGAACTACGATTGCTCTGATTCTATCCTAGTTAGGATACGTAGGCAGAGAACACGATGTATTTGCGAGCAAGCTTAGAAACTATCTTCAGGTTTTAACCTTTACCTTTTACCCAATCCCAAACCTTAGCAAACATTTACAAAATTAGCATGCAATCAAACAAAAGGTTCCTGTAGAGTACTACAGATGTTTAGGATGTGAGATACTTACCCTATGCATAACCAACCCCATATCCCCAAATCTCTTAGCGTTATTGTTACATCGCGCAAAAGGTTCTTTCTTTCTTTAGACCTTTCCTTTGGATAAATTAAAGACCGGTTGTGAATTTAAGAATTAAAGATTCAAGTTAATCAATAGCTTGGTATCACGATTCTCACTGCAACACATCCATTATAGGTGAATATGTCTCATCAAAATCAATTCTAGGTCTTTGCTAAAAATCTTGAGCGACAAGTCGAGCTTTGTATCTCACAATTTCATTTTTTTTCATTTTGTTTTTGGACGAAAACTCATTTGTATCCAACTGGCTTCACACCTTGAGGTGTTCGAACTACAGCTCCAAAAACTTGTCTTTTGTAGAGTGAGTTCAATTATGCTTCAATTGCATCTTTCCATTTTGGTAAGTCATCACTTTGTATATAAATTTTTATAGACGCTGGTTCTTGATTCTCTTTGTCATTTATCTCATTTATAGCTATATTGTATGCAAAAACATCATCAATGTCGACTTCGTTTCAGTTTATTGTATTCCATTTTGGACATAATTTATCGAGATCTCTTTATTTTCATGAGTTTCAGATACCTGGTCAATCTCTTCTAGAGATGAAATGTTTATTATGTCTGAAGATTCTTTTAGATTTTCTATATCCTCACTTGGACCATCTTTATTCTTAGCTTCCTTTCTTGTTCGAGAATTTTTATCTTTGGAACTGATTAGTCTGCCACGCTTCAGGCGTGGTTGAGACTCATTGGATTGTCCAACAGGGATATCAATTTTTATTGGAGCATTTGTAGCTGGTATATATATGATTTAGTCACACCTTTTGAATCAATGAATGCATTTTGTAATTGATTTGCTAATTTTTGCAGTTGAATTGTCTTTTGAACTTGTAGTTCACACTGTTTTGTTTGAGGATCAAGATGAGATAATGATAATTCTTTCCAACTGATCTCTTTTTCCAGCTTCTTATTCTCTCCCTCTAATGCTGAAAATTTTGATTCATCAAAATGACAATCAGCAAAATGAGTAGTGAATAAATCACCTGTTGTTGGTTCAAGGTACTTTACAATAGATGGAGATTCATATCCAACATATATTCTCATTCTCATTTAAGGACCTATCTTATTACGCCGTGGTAGAGAAATTGGAACATACACCGCACATCCAAAAATTCTTAGATGGAAAATATTAGGTTCTTTACCAAAAACTAATTGTAAAGGTGAAGATGTGTGGTAACTCATTGGCCTTATGCAAATCAATGTTGCAGCAAGCAATGTCCCCAAGCAGAAACTGGGAGTTTGCATCTCATAATAAGTGGTCTTGCAATTAATTTTATTCGTTTAATAAATGATTCTGCAAGTCCATTTTGTGTATGAACATGTGTCACTGGGTGTTCAATGTCAATTCCAATAGACATACAATACTCATTAAATGCTTGAGAAGAAAATTTTACAGCATTATCAAGACATATTTTCATGACAGGATAATCGAGGAAATAAGCTCTTATTTGAATCAGTTGAGCTAGCAATCTCGCAAATGCCTGGTTGCGAGTTGATAACAAACATACATGTGACCATCTAGTTGATGCATCAATTAAAACCATAAAATATATAAATGGTCCACATGATGGGTGTATTGGCCCACAAATATCACCATGTATACGCTCTAAAAAACTGATAGATTCATTTCCAATTTTTGTTGGTGATGGTTGAATTATCAACTTCTCTTGCGAGCAAGAGCTGCATGAAAACTTATTTGTTTGAATAATTTCCCTACTCATTAATTGATGACCGCATGAATTTTCAATTATTTTTCGCATCATTATATAATTAGGGTGGCCTAACCGGTCATGCCAAATTAGAAATTTATCAATATTTGTAAACTTTTGGCTTACAGTTGTATATGCTTCAGTTGTACTAATAAGTGTAGTACAAATTAGAAGATAAAGCCGATAGCTTTTCCATTACACATTATTTGTCCGAATTGTGTTTTGTAATACAAAGATATTCAATTCCTCCATCATCTTTTGTTTCAATATGGTATCCATTTAGGTGGATATCTTTGAAACTTAGTAAATTTCTATGAGACTTGGGGGAATATAATGCATTATCAATGTGCAATATTGTTCCTCCATGTAACAACATATTGGCTCTTCCAGAGCCCTTGATTATTTTTGAGCTGCCAGATATAGTACTGACACCAGTCTTTCGATTCACTAAATTATAGAAATATCTTTTATTCTTGAGAATTTTATGGGTCGTTGCATTGTCAGCAAGGCACATATCTTCATTACTGGTGCTAGTGTCCATATTCATTCTAAGAGCAATAATAATTTGTAACAATAAGTTATAAGTGCACTTTAAAAACACAAGTTATTTAAACAATAAATTATGTAAATAAACAAGTAGAAAACGCACTTTATTATTATTAGAAAATAAAATTCAAAACATCCATAAACACTTATTAATAACTAAAAAGGAGATTTCCATAAATTTTATTTCTTGACACTTCCATCTCCAATAAGGTGATCAATTTTTTCATCTGGATCAGCAAAGAAGTCACCAATATCTAAATGGGTAACATCTATATTACTGTAATCTGGATCATCATATTCATTAGCAAAGTGAGTCTCAATCCTTACCTTTTTATTTTTTAGTGATTTTTGATAAATATCAATAAGGTGTTTTGAAGTACGACAAGTGCGACTCCAATGACCTTTTCCTCCACAACGATCGCAAGTATTTTCATTAGTTTTGCTACTCTGACCCTCTTTTTCATTCTTTTCAACAATTTTTCACTTCTGGTGGAAATATGTGTTCTTATGATTACCATTGCGACCACGATCAAAACCAGAACCATGAGCATAATTACGACCACGACCACGTGCACATGCATGACTGCGACCACGGTTTTCCCATAGTGATCGTGCATTGCCACATTCACTTCTAGGAATGGAGTTGTACCAGTGGGATGAGCCTCGTGATTTTTCATTAATAGTTCATTATTTTGCTTAGCCACAAAAGGCAAGATATTAGGTCTGAATATTTATTAAATCCTTTTTATCGATATTGCTGTTGCAGAAGTACTTTTGATGCATGAAAAGTGAAAAATGTTTTTTCTAACATATCTTCATCAATTACTTTTTCTCCACATAGTGTCAGCTTAGAAGTTATTCTAAACATTGCAGAATTATAATCATTTACACTTTTAAAATCCTACAGACGTAAATGCATCCAATCATATCATGCTTTTGGTAAGATAACAGTTTTTTGATGATCATACCTATCTTTCAAATTTTTCCACAGGACATGTGGGTCAGTTACGGTAAGATATTCATTTTTAAGATCCTCGTGAAGGTGGCGATGAAGGAATATCATGGTTTTTGCCTTTTGTTGATCAGATGATTTATTTCCTTTTTTAATAGTATCGTCGTAACCTTCTGCGCGTAAATGAATTTTAGCGTTTAGAACCCATGTCAAATAGTTCTTTCCCGAAATATCAAGAGACCCAAAATTCAATTTCGTAAGAGTTGACATACTTAGTTCTATCATAAAAAATAAAAAATAGATAAAATATTAAGTATTAAATATTATAATGAGATAATCATTACAAAGAAAATATTAAATAATAAAACTTTTGTAAATTCCAATATTTAAAATAACATAGTAAAGTGGATTGTTAAATTAATCTTAGAATTATCTACTTAAAAAATACCAATTAGTGACAAAATACATCTTGCATTATTTAATTGTTATATAATCTAAAATCTAAATTGCTAACTCGATCAAAAATATGAAATAACAATATTTCAAACAAATTTCAATCTATTGACACAATTAAATATAAGGATTAATAAATTCCGGTATTTTAAAATAACAACTTCTTATGAGAAACAAAAAAAAAATTTGCTCCATCTTAAACAAAAAATAGCAAATAGAGTGTTACAAGTCTTTCAAGAACTATACAATATTAGTTTGTTATCCTTCAGGGATGCTATGCTTTATAAATTTTTCAGAAACTATATAAATAATTTGTTACAAACAATGATCTAGAAATTATAATCATCCTTTTGGGATGCGTTAAAATTATTTGTGTCATTCTTCTGGAATGACAATCTTTTGGCAACTTTTATATCACGTACTCAACTTTTTTTTTCTTTCTTACCTCCATGATTCTAAACAAATGATGGTTCAAGATTAATTTGAGATGGAAGCAAAAGAATCATACCTGAGAGCTTCATGTTGATAACGTTAAACAATATAGAGATCAAAGAGAGGAAGAGAAAAGAGAAAGTAATATTATATTATCTTCTTCAGAAGTACTTTTTACATTGCAATGTGGATCTTATTTATAGGACCTAAGGAGGTGAAAAATCATAGCTATTAATAGAGAATAGAAAGATGAAAAGAAGAATAAGAATGGACATTCACTTTTATCTTTATTCATAACACAGATAAATTATTGTCGCACCTCGAAAAAATCACAGAGACATTTTGGAGAAACGACCCTCGCGCGAAAGGCGCGGAAATACGGTTCGACAGAGTCGCCACCGAACTTTATTTATCCCGAATAAACGAGAGAGGAAAATATTAAGAAAACCTATTAAAACAAAAGGAACACGGCCGTCGCAACCTGATGTTCCGGGTTTGGGAGTCGGTTACGCAAGGGGAAGGTATTAGCACCCCTCACGTCCGTTGTACTCAACGGGAACCTCTTAATTTGAATTGTGATGAATGTTAGCTAAGCTTAGTTGTTCTCTTCTCAATAATAAATACTAAATGATACGATAAAGGAATAAGGACACTAGGAAAAATGGGTGGTTACAAAATATGGTGCTCGCCAAGGATTGGGACCCTTGTGCCTACGTATACTCATTCGGACGAGAATGAGAAATCAAAGCGTTGTAGTTCGACTACGGGAAAGGATGGGGGAAAGCATAAGGTGTATAGAAAGGTAGCTCGCCAAGATCATCGCAATCTTGTGCCTACATATCTTACATTCAGAAGAGAATGAAGAACCAGAGCATCCGTAGTTCGTGGTAACAACCACAAAAAGACGAGATTGAATTGGTTTGAAGTGGGTACGGATGCCGATTACTCGAAGCTTAAGAAAGGCTCCTCGGGCCCAAGTAATCAGGAGAAAGAGTCAAAGACTTGTCTCTCTCTCTTTTTCATCACGAAAAGAAATTATGTTTGAATGATGTTTGAAAGTATGAGTGTTTGTACAATGGTTGAATGTTGTCGAATTGTTAATATTATTTAGAGGCGTCACTTGCTTACACATGAGTAAGATAACTCACATCTAAACAACTGAAAGATATATCAAAGACTTAATCTCCCTCTTTACACCTTAAAAAGAGTTAGATAGTTGTTAATTGATTGATGTTGATTGTGAAAATCCGTTTGACGTTGGATCAAGGGTTTGACTCATATTCGCGTGGAAAACGTGTTGGAAATGGTTTGAGAAATGGTTCGACAACGAGTCTAGGGTTTGGATTGAAAACAGAACCAGCTTGATGACGAATCAAGGGTTAGAGTGTGAGAAACGATACTAGTCCCTGAGGGTGCTGCCAATATCGAAACCACGATGAAGTGTGTGCAATAGGTCGATAGCGAATGCGGACGAGCACTCAACTTACGAGGGGTTGTTTGAAAATGGCTTGATGTCGAATTGAGAATTAGTTTGAAAATAGTTTGACCTACGCTAGTCCCTATGGGTGCTCCTAGAAGATAAACCACAATCAAAGAAATACGAACCATACATCGGAATGGGAGAGGGGTGCATGTAATTTACACGGGATTGCACAAAATAAAGGGTCTCATTGTCATGTAGCCCAAGAGAAAGTCGTGTGTGTAAAATGTGTCATAAACTAAGCCTTGGGTGAAAATCGGGCACAATTACATATTAGGGTTCCTGCAAATGACCAATGATCCAACAGTCCACCAATTTAGGCTTTTAGTGTTTTGATCATTTATTAAGTGTTTTCGAATATGGGTGAATGAATATGATGAATATGAATATGATATGACAATTATGAATAAGATAAGATAATATAACAATAATATCCAGATAATATCCAGAATAATATTTGACTGAATTTAAAGCAGTTGATATTTGACAGAAAATAAAACAGTTGATATTTGACAGAAAGTAAAAGTTAGTCGTTAGTTTGTTATGAATTGAATCAGGGCAAAATGTAACGCTAAACCGTCTTAGCTCGACTTATGACAAAAGTCGAACTATAGGAGGTCGCGTAAATTGATATCCATGCTAAAAACAAGATAGAGAAATGATATTGAGGATCATTCTCCGATTTAATCGTGTCACACGGACAAAAGAAAAGGTGGGATCTCATTTTAATTATAAACATCATGTCGATTAATCAAAGGTAGCCTCTCACGATCCCAAAGTAAAGAAAATGACCCAAATGGTTATTTTCTATAGATTTGAAATTGTGAAGGTTATCGACTTCAATAAATCAACGTTTACGAATCGAAAGACTTCATAGATTGAAAAAGTAAATAAAATCGAAAATGAAGAAGAAATTGAAAGAGAAAAGAAGGTGCTCTCGAATAAATCGTTATCCATCAATAGATTGATCGATAAAAATTTATGAAATTTGGTCATTGACCCAAAAACGATAAAAATAAATAAAAATGAATAAAAAACGAAAATGAAATGTGAAAAGAAAATTGGTCTTGGATTTATTGTTTTTCATCAATAATTTGACGAAAAACAATTTCGAGGTCTCTTCATCGACCGTAAAACGATGAAAATGAATAAAAATGAAGATAATCAAAATGCAACAAAAATCTAACAAAGAAAATTAGCCAAACTAAAAGGAGATTGTTAACAAAAATTATTAACAACATTAGATAAACAAGGTCATTAAAGTATTAATAAGCATGATTAATAAAAACCGAAACTTTAACAAAAAAACCAATCAAGCTAAAATTTCAACCTTACTTGGACCAATTTGTGGTGATCTTTATTGATGACTTTCTTATTTATTCTTGTACTCCACAAGAGCATGGAGAGCGTCTAAGAATAGTTATGTCGGTATTACAAGAGAAACAACTTTTTGCCAAGTACAGCAAGTGTGAGTTTTGGATGACAGAAATTAAGTTTCTTGGTCGTGTAATATCTCAAGGAGGAGTAACAATAGATCCATCAAAAGTTGAAGCAGTGATTAATTGGGAAAGACCAAAAAATGCTTTCAAAGTTATATGTTTCTTAGGATTGGCAGGTTACTATAGAAGGTTCGTCAAGGTTTTTTCTCAGTTGGCCTTACCAATGACTCGAATTACCCGGAAGGATATTCCTTATAGGTGGGATTTGAGTTATGAACAAAGTTTTATGAGTTTGAAGGAAAGGTTGACGATTGCTCATGTTTTCATTCCTACTGATCCTAGTAAGCCTTATGAAGTATTTTGTGATGCCTCTAAGAAGGGATTAGGATGCAGGATGGTCAGGTTGTAGCTTATGCCTCCCGTCAGTTGAAGGTTCATGAAGAAAACTATCCAACTTATGATCTTAAATTAGCAATAGTTGTCTTTACACTGAAGGTGTGGCTCACTACTTGTATGGAGTGCTTTATGAGATGTTCAGTTACCATAATAGTTTAAAATGTTTATTTGATCAGAAGGAGTTGAACATGCATCAAAGGATATGGATGGAGTACTTGAAAGATTTTGACTTTGAACTGAAGTACCATTCAGGTAAAGCAAATAAAATGGTAGATGCGTTAAGTCGGAAGGAGATTCACAAAGTCGGGTTGATAATGTTAGAATATGCATTGTTGGAAAAGTTTTGTGATCTTAATCTTCAATTTGTTTGGACTGAGAGTGGTATGATAATGGGGAATTTGAATGTTACCTCCACTCTAAGAGAAGAAATTCAACAAGGGCAAGTGCTAGATGCGAAAGTTGCAAGAGATGTTGATTCAACCAGGTTTCACGCATACCACAGATGGATTTTTTGTTTTTAATCAACGGATTTGTGTTTTGAATAATGTAGAGTTGAAAAGATTTTTTTTTGGAAGAAGCTTATAAAGGTGTTTTCACCATACATTCGGGTTCTTCAAAGATGTATCAAGACTTGAATAAGTACTATTGGTGGTATGGAATGAAAAGAGATATTGAGGAATATGTGTTTAAATGTGTACTGTGCCAAAAAGTAAAGATTTAACATCAGAGACCAGGTGGTTTATTTCAACCCTTAGAGATTCTGGTGTGGAAATGGGATAACATTTCAATGGATTTTGCAGTTGGGTTACCTCGTACACAGGGTGGTTATCATTATATATGGAGGATTATGGATTGATTGATAAACTCTGCACATCTCTTAGCGGTGAAAACTACTTACAAGGTAAGTCATCTTGCACGGTAATTTATTATAGAAATTGTGAGGTTACATGGTGTCCCATCTAGTATTGTGTTTGATAGAGATCTGAAGTTTACTTCGAGATTTTGGAGAGCTTTTCATCAGGCCATTGGATATAAGTTATGTTTAAGTACGTGGAATCATCCTTAAGTGGATGGTCAGATAGAGAGAACGATGCAAACATTGGAAGATATGTTAAGAGATTGAGTGATTCGAAGTGGAGGAAGTTGGAAATAGATTTTACCATTAATTGAATTTACATACAATAATAGTTATCATGCAAATATCAGAATGGCTCATTACGAAGTTTTGTACGGGAGGAAGTGTAGAACACCTTTTTTTTGGACAGAAGTTGGTGAAGAACGAATTTTAGGACCGGAAATTGTTTAAGAGATTACGGTGTAGATAAGAATGATTAGTGATAAGGTAAAGAAGGCACAAGACCTTCATATGAGTTATGTAGATAACAGGAGAAGACCAATAGAATTTGAGGAAGGTGATCATGTATTTTTGAAGGTTACTCCAAGGTTAAGATTAAAAGGACCATTTAAATCGCAGAAGTTAAGTCCGAGATATATGGGACCATATCAGATTATAGAAAGGGTTAGTGGAGTAGCTTACAGATTATCCTTACCACATTCTCTATCTAAGATGCATGATATTTTTCACGTGTCTCAACTCTGAAAGTTCATTCCTGGTCCTCTTCATCCAATTCTTCCAGATTCAGTGGAAATAGAAGCAAACCTAAATTTTGAACATCAACCAAGTCGTGTTGTAGGAAGAGAAACCAAGGTGTGGAGAAAAAAGAAGATTCCTCTTGCTAAGGTTCAGAGGGACGCATCACATTTGGGTGATGCTACTTGGGAACTTGAGTCAGAGATGTGAGAAGCTTACCCGCACCTTTTCCATGCAATCTCTAAATTTGCGGAAGGATTTTTATTTAAGAGGGGAGGATGTAATACTCCGTATTTCCTAAAATACTCTAAATAGTATCAGTTGAGATCAACTAAATTCCTATGAGCTCTGATAGTTATCAGTTGGGATGATTAGAGTAACTAGTGAGCTCAAATTGACTTAATTAATATTATTTAATACTGAAATTTTATTAACTGGTACAATTGAGACATTTTGATAACATTAATAATTAGTCAGTTGCTATAGTAGAACAAATATTAGGTATTGTACCACTTAATGTTTATGTTACTATTAATTGCTTCACTTTTCTACCACAAGTTGGTAACCGCCTTATAACCACACAAGCCACAAAGTCTTACCAACTTTTCCCTATATGATACTTCTATATATCATTTCAATTCTTTTTCTTTTCCAACAAAATAGGATGATTAGAAGAGAAAGATAGAAAGGAAGAGTATACAGAAAGAGGAAAATAAAAAGAAGAAAGAAAACCTAAAAGAAGAAGAAGAAGAAGAAGAAGAAGAAAAAGAAGAAAATTGGAAGCTCTTCATCCTCCATCATATACATCATTTCATCTTCATTAATCAACAAATTTTTCATCATCAATTACAAGGTGGGTTCTAGGTAGAAGCCTTAGGTTGAAAGAATTAGGGATTGTAGATAGAATTGATGATTTTGGTTTGTGATATATTTCTTCCATTGCTCATGAGAATTTTATGAATTTGTTATTGTTCATATTGTTATGATGAAATGTTGTGTTTATGTGTTGGTCTTCTTGTTGGGAATGAGAATGTATGAGTATTGGTGAAACCCTCTTCATTTGATGTCTTACTTCTACAGAATTAGACGCCATCGTTGGGCGAGCCCGTGGCGACCTGTTTTCTGCTAGCATCGTCGGGCGAGCCTTGGCGAACAGAAAGCGAGCTACCTCACTAATTGCTCTTCGGGCGACCATGATGCAGTTTTGGCTCTGTCTGCACCTCGTCTGAGGTTTGCCGGGTGAACCAAAAGTGAGCCAGCCTCGCAGACTACTCGTCGGGCGACCGTTACAGAACTTTGGGAAATTGTTTTTTTGATTATTTGGATTGTTTCACATGCATGCTTGGCTACATTATGAGTTACCTTATGTTAATTATTATGTGTTTTATGCGTGTCTCTCATCATGTGAATGGTTACTTGTGATTCATTGATAACATGACTGAAAAACTATATGGATTGGTGAGGAAACCCTTAATATCGATTAATGGAATGAATTAGCAAGATAATTAAGATATAATGAGTGACATAGATTGCAATGCTTGTACATATGATACCTAGGTGTGTGTCAATGGCAAATAGTTGTCAAGTTGAGAGGTGAGGCATTGTGTGGAACATGTAATGTTATTGTGAATACTAGGGTGATATGATCGCCTTGTGGTTATCGAATACAATCACGATGTCCCCTATTTAATCATGTAGTCATATACAACCCTTGATCGTGTCGTCCCAAGCCATGGTACTTATATAGAGTAAGGTTGGGATGAATGCACCAACATTTTGCATCAACCAAATGGGTTAGATTCCCATATGTTCAACCAAATGGGTTTGATTCCCATAGAAGAATTAAAAGTGCTCAAGAAAGTCGAAGTGTGATACAAGGATCTGTGACCCGTTTCGATAACTCTAGACTAGGGTTGGCCGAGGAAAAATGCCTTGGTATGGTTTCTGATTAGTGATGGTTTGACTTGTTGAACTCAAGCAACATGTTTCCGTATAGTGCAAGTATTGAGAACTCAAGCCTTTTCCCTTTTTGTGACTTGAGCTAGTAAGATGTTTAGAACCTTGTAGAGCCGAGAGAACTCATAAGATAGGGAACCCACTGGGATTATTATCTCACCCCATATTTGTTGATTATTTTCAGGTGGTTCTGATCAGGCAAAGGGTAAGGATAAAGTAGCATGATGTCCTTACTTCTTTTGATATTTTGGGTGGTGTATCTGTTGTTCAGTTATTTTGGAGATCATCTTGCAATGATCTAGTTCTTAGTTTATATTTTGGCCACCCTTGTATATATTGTGCCATTGTTAGTTATTTATTTTGGGCATATAATATGTACATTGTTGCCACTAGGAACTTATGTATTTCAATACCAACTTTGCAACTATGTATAATATGTCTATTCTAGACATGTATTATATATGTGTGTTACGCTTGGGGACATGAGTAGGCTAAGTGGTTAGGCCGAACCTGAATAAATATCTAGTGCACTGTGTATCTCTCATCTCTTTAATTTATACTCCTCGTGTTATTTTTGTTGTGTGTCTCTTTTGATCTTTATATTCTTTCTGTATTTTTGTAACCATATCTCTGGTCATTAATTATTTTTACAAAATTGTTTTAAATACCAATGTTTTTATAAATTGATTTAAATTTTCAAACAACACATTCACCCCATCCACCCCATTTCCTTGTGTTTGGAGTCACCTTGTTAACATTCTTTACCAAGAGAAGCTGCCACATCTTCCCAATGACTTTCAAAGTATTAATAGTTTTGTGTGCAAGACATTGACTTTCATCCGCATTACACTCTTAAGCTGAATGATATAATTATAAAGATTGTGCTTGCATGATTCCAAACTCGTGAGATATTCATATTGGAATTATTATTGCAATTGTATCCCCTTTGCACAAAGTTGGAGCAATTGACTTAGAAGAAAGTCACAAACATTCATTGCTTGAAAAAGATTTAGAAGTGTAGGGATTTGAAAATATTTTAGGTGAATATATGGTGGAAAGAATGTAAAGAGGATAATTAAGACAAAGCCAAGGAATCGAAATTGGTAACATGTTGACAATAATGAGAATGGAAGATGATTGAAAAATGTGAAAGTTGCGCAAGTTTTAGGCTTTATCGGCAAAGTAACATCCTCTTGAATATGCTTGTACACAAGGTGTATACTTATAAATGCACATATATGCATATACATTTAATGTGAAATCATTACATTTCAATAGTTGCGGTTGACACTTGGCAACGGGCATGGAGAAACCATTCAAAACAAAAATATAATTTTATTTCATTATTAATAATCAAAAGTTACCGGGTAAAGAGCTTATGTATTTATTGGGCCAAGAAAAACTAACAGGAATAACAAACCCAAATAAAAATAAATTAGGCCAAATAAGAACTAAATTATATTTTAACATCCCCTCTAACTGAAATGAATATTCAGCATTCCAAGTTTGGAAACTAAAGAAGTAAAAGGACCAAGGTGCAGTGACTTCATAAATATGTTTGCCATTTAATTCTGAGAATTGATGGGCATGATATGAATGGTCTTGGATTGGATTTTGTCACAAACTAAGTGGCAATCCATTTCTATATGTTTCGTGCACTCATGGAATACCATAATAGTAGTGATTTGAATTACACTCATGTTATCACAATAAATTGTGACCAGTTGAGGATGAGAAATACCAAGGTCTTGAAGTAAGTGGATTAACCATTAAGCCTCAAATGATGTATTTGTCAACGCCCAGTGTTCTACCTTAGAAGAAGAAAGAGATACCATAACTTGTTTCTGTTAGAACACAGATTGGTTCTTAATTATATCTCTATATTTTGATGATAACTCTTATGAAATTTTGTATTAAAGAATTATATACTCTAAAATTTGTTTGAGAATGTTTGCTGCAGATATTAAAGTGAATATTACTCTAGAAGCAAATTAGATCTGAACATGAGAAATATGCAAGGCTCTGAAGCGTCAGAAGCATCTCTTAGAAGATTCTGAACGCTGCCTCCAGAAGATTCTTAGTGTTGGCCATAGAAGAATCTGAAGCAGAAGCCAGAAGCATCTGAAGCATTGAAGAATTCTGTATGAAGAGTTTCAAGCACAGTTATTTCAGAAGACTCTGATAGTACTAACGCTGCCAGTACTGAGGATCTGATCCCAAACTCTGCTCTAAACAATTACACGCTGAAAGCACATGCTGCAAAGACTCTGATTCAGCAAACTCTGATGAATATCAGAAGGCTCTAATCAGTCAAGACTCTGATACTTTGCTTAAACTTATTGAAGAAGAATTCAAAGTTATGTCCGTTGGAATGACCAAACGACTCTTTTCTCATTTATGCTAGACACAAGAACACAGACAAAAAGGATTTTTCTGTGCATTCTATTTCTAGGAAAGGTCATGTGATGTGAAGACAACAAGGCTCAGACCTTTTTGGTACACAACCTTCAACGTGAAAGACTTCATGGACCTATGTGCCTATAAAAGCAAGACTTCATTAATCTTCTTCAGTTGACGAAATACTTGAAAGAATTCATTACAAGCTCTCATACAATTTATACTCACTTGCTGAATTCAACTCATAGTTCTTAAAATCTTAAGTGTAAAATCACAGTTGTGATAAAGCTTTATTATAAGCAATTTAAACATTTGTATTATCATTACATTTGATTGTAAAAGAACCTTAAGAAGATCCAGTTAGGATCAGTAGTTATTGAGAAGACTTTGAACAGTTGTTCTTAGTGCTTACTATTGTAATCAGTCGATTTAATAGTGGATTAAGTCCTTGTTTGAGAAAGGCAAATCACTTTTGATAGGGTGGACTGGAGTAGTTGAGTTCAATGAACCAGGATAAAATTCCTTGAGTATTTATTTCTAAGTTTTTCTACATACTTATTCAACCCCCCTTCTAAGTATTTTCTCACCTTCAGTTGGTATCAGAGCTCCGGTTCTGTGTGTGCTACCACTTCACATTGACAGAAAATATCCAGTGAGAAAAACTTTGATATATATTTGGTTGTTATTATGGCTGAAACTTCAACATCTAACAGTAACAACAGATATGAAGAAAGGGACAGAATCAGCACAAAACCCCCTATGTTTGATGGGGAGAAATTTGATTATTGGAAGGACAGGATAGAAAGTTTCTTCCTTGGTTATGATGTTGATTTGTGGGACTTGGTCATAGATGGGTATGTTCATCCCACTGATAGGAATGGCAAGAAAGTAGACAGAAAATCTATGACTGAAGCCCAAAAGAAGGAGTTTAGAAATCACCACAAGGCTAGAACAATCTTGTTAAATGCAATATCTCACACTGAGTATGAAAAGATCACAAATAGAGAAACTGCATTTGACATGTTTGAGTCCTTGAAGATGACTCATGAAGGAAACCTTCAAGTGAGAGAGACCAAGGCTCTGGCGTTAATACAGAAGTATGAAGCGTTCAAGATGGAAGAATCTGAGTCTATAGAAACTATGTTCTCTAGATTCCAGATCCTTACAGATGGTTTAAAAGTTCTGGACAAAGGCTACTCAACTGCTGATCATGTGAAGAAGATCATCAGAAGCTTGCCTATCAGATGGAGACCTGTGGTCACTGCTCTAAAGCTTGCCAAGGATCTGAACAAGATCACTCTGGAGGAGCTAATCAGCTCACTAAGGAGTCATGAAATTGAACTTGAGGAAGATGAGCCTCAAAAGAAAGGTAAGTCTATTGCCTTAAAATCTAGCAAATCTGTGAAAGCTTTGCGGGTGTTAGAGGAAAGCTCTGAAGAATCTTCTTCTGAAGAAGAAGATGAACTATCCTTGATGTCCAGAAGAATCAACAAAACTCTGAAGATGAATGCGCTAAAGATTATGACATGAGGAAAGATCTGATGAATCTGGATCCTCATCAAAATCTGAAGATGAATGCGCCAACATGGCTCTGATGGAAGGCATTGAAGATCAGAATGAAGAATCATATGGATCTGAGTCTGATTCTGAATCTGATTCTGAATCTGACTCAGAAGAGGTACTTTCTGATCTCACTAGGGAAGAGCTTATTAAAGTCTTATCAGAAGTCCTGAAAAATTATAATCAGATTAAGCTCAAATGCAAGAAGCTTAAGTGCAATCTTGGCTCTGAGAATAATCTGTTAAGATCAGAAATTGATGAGCTAAAAGAAAATAATTTAAAAATGAAAGCTAATTTTGAAATAGCTCAACAAAACTCTGAATCTGAAAGTAAGTCTAAATGCAAAAACATTTTAGAAGAATATGACTTTATCTTTCAGAAATTTCTTGCTAAAAGCATAGACAGAAGCAAGATGGCTTCTATGATCTATGGGGTTAGCAGAAATAACAGGAAAGGAATTGGATATGAATCTTCCTCTGGAAAGGATTTAAATCCAATGTCTGTTGATAAACTTGTTATTAAGAAAACTCCCTTGTACTCTCATTTCAAGTTTGGTCATCTGAATGACATTAAACACACACTTTCTGATCAGAACGTTCATGTGTTTAAGCCAAAAGTAAGTCAGAACAATACTGTTGTAAAAAGATAGAAGTTCAGACCAACTTTCAAGGCAGCTAACCAAAAAGGACCCAAAAAGATCTGGGTACCTAAGGATAAGATTATCCCTGTTGCAGATGTTTTTAGCAGAAAAGTCAAGACGCCAGTCATGGTACCTGGACTCTGGCTGCTCACGTCACATGACAGGAGAAAGGTTTATGTTCCAAAGCCTGGAGCTTAAATCTGGAGGAGAAGTGAAGTTTGGAGGGAATCAGAAGGGCAAGATCATTGGCTCTGGTACTATTGGTAATGGTAACCTTCCTTTTATATCTAATGTTCTTCTTGTAGAAGGATTAAAGCACAATCTATTGTCCATAAGTCAATTAAGTGACAATGGTTATGATATAATCTTTAATCAACAATGTTGTAAAGCTGTTAGTCAGAAGGATGGCTCAATCCTATTTAATGGAAAGAGGAAGAACAACATTTACAAAATAAATCTTTCAGAACTTAAAGTTCAAAATGTTAAATGCCTCTTGTCTGTTAATGATGAGCAAAGGGTATGGCACAGAAGATTGGGGCATATTAATATGAGACGTATATCTCAGATTAATAAACTCAATTTGGTCAGAGGACTTCCTAAGTTGAAGTTCAACTCAGATGCTATTTGTGAAGCATGTCAAAAAGGAAAGTTTTCAAAATCTTCTTTTAAATCTAAAAATGTTGTTTCAACCTCAAGACCATTAGAATTACTTCATATTGATCTGTTTGGACCAGTGAAAACTGCATCCATCAGAGGCAAGAAGTATGGATTAGTCATTGTTGATGACTATAGCAGATGGACATGGGTAAAGTTCCTAAAACACAAGGATGAGTCACATTCTATGTTCTTTGACTTCTGCAAACAAGTCCAGAATGAAAAAGATTTCAAAATTATTAAAGTCAGAAGTAATCATGGTGGTGAATTTGAAAACAAATAATTTGAAAAATATTTTAATGAAAATGGCATTGCTCATGATTTTTCCTGTCCTAGAACTCCACAAAAGAATGGAGTTGTAGAGAGGAAAAATAGAACTCTGCAAGAAATGGCCAGAACCATGATTAACGAGACTAATCTGGCAAAGCACTTTTGGGCAGAAGCAATTAACACAGCATGTTACATTCATAACAGAGTGTCTGTAAGACCTCTTCTGGAAAAGACTCCCTATGAATTGTGGAGGAACAGAAAGCCCAACATTTCATATTTTCATCCTTTTGAATGTATTTGTTATATGCTGAAT
The DNA here is from genome assembly GCA_963859935.3 of Lathyrus sativus. Taxonomy (NCBI): domain Eukaryota; kingdom Viridiplantae; phylum Streptophyta; class Magnoliopsida; order Fabales; family Fabaceae; genus Lathyrus; species Lathyrus sativus. The sequence continues at coordinate 495,596,049 of OZ012739.1, read as the reverse complement.
ACTAAAGAGAATCTTAACAAGTTTGATTCTAAAGCACAGAAGTGTTTCATGCTTGGGTATTCTGAACGCTCTAAAGGCTACAGAGTATACAATACTGAAACACAGATTGTGGAGGAATCTATACATGTTAGATTTGATGATAAGCTTGGCATTGAAAAGCCAAAGCAGTTTGAAAGTTCTGCAGATAGAGAAGTAATTCTCACAGACTCTGAAGGCTCAGAGGCAGACAAAACTCAAGTAAAGGAACCAGAAGCAACGCCAGATGCAATCCCTTTAACTTCTCAAATGAACAACTTGAACATTTCTAAAGAATCAACTGTTAGAGGATCATCTTCCAGAATCAAGGCCTCTCATCCAGAGGATGTGATCATTGGAGAGAAGGATGACCCCATTAGAACAAGATCCTTCCTCAGATCATCTGAAGCATCATTATTTGGGTTGGTGTCAGTAATTGAACCAACTTCTGTGGATGAAGCTCTGCAAGACAATGACTGGATAATTGCCATGCAAGAAGAGCTCAATCAGTTCACAAGAAATGATGTGTGGGATTTGGTTCCAAGACCAAAAGGATTCAACATAATTGGAACTAAATAGGTCTTCAGAAACAAGTTAAATGAGAAAGGAGAAGTTGAAAGAAATAAGGCAAGGCTTGTTGCTCAAGGATATAGTCAGCAAGAAGGAATTGATTATACAGAGACTTATGCTCCTGTAGCAAGGTTAGAGTCTATTCGTTTACTCATTTCTTTTGCTGCACAGAATAACATCACTCTTTATCAGATGGATGTTAAAAGTGTCTTTCTAAATGGTATTATAGAAGAAGAAGTTTATGTTCACCAACCTCCTGGTTTTGAAAGTGAAAAATTTCCAGAACATGTTTTCAAACTAAAGAAATCTTTTTATGGTTTAAAACAAGCTCCCAGAGCATGGTATGAGAGATTAAGCAATTTTCTTCTGGAGAAAATTTTCATCAGAGGCAAAATGGACACAACTCTTTTTTGTAAAACATTTAAGAAAGATCTTTTAATTTGTCAAATATATGTAGATGATATTATAATTGGATCTACCAATGTTATGTTGGGAAAGGAGTTTGCTCAATATATGCAGGCAGAATTTGAGATGAGCATGATGGGAGAATTGAGATTCTTTCTGGGAATTCAAGTCAACCAAACTCCAGATTGCACTTACATTCATCAGACCAAATATGTTAAAGAGCTTCTGAAGAAGTTTAACATGACTGATAGTAAGATGGCAAAGACTCCCATGCATCCAACAAGTACACTTGGTAAGGAAGAGGTAAGTAAGAAAGTAGATCAGAAACTCTACAGAGGTATGATATGATCTCTTCTCTACTTAACTACTTCTAGACCTGACATTTTGTTCAGTGTATGCTTGTGTGCAAGATTCCAATCAGATCCTAGAGAATCACACTTAACATCTGTTAAGAGGATTCTAAGGTATCTGAAAGGTACTTCTAATGTGGGTTTGTGTTACAGAAAATCTGATGATTTCAAATTAGTTGGATTCTGTAATGCTGATTACGTTGGAGACAGAGTGGAAAGAAAAAGTACTTCTGGAAGTTGTCAATTTCTAGGAAGAAATCTAATCTCCTGGTACAGCAAGAAGCAACCTACAATTGCACTTTCAACTACAAAGGCAGAATATATTGATGTTGCTGGATGTAGCACGCAGATGCTCTGGATGAAAAGTCAGCTAGAAAACTATCAAATATTTGAAAGTAATATTTCTATATTCTATGATAATACTTCTGCTATATGTTTGTCTAAAAACCCTATTTTACACTCTAAGGCAAAACATATAGAAATTAAACATCACTTCATCAGAGACTATGTTCAGAAGGGTGTTATAAATTTAGCCTTTGTTGATACAGATCATCAGTGGGCAGATATTTTCACAAAACCCCTTACTAAAGATAGGTTCAAATTTATTCTGAAAAATATTGGTATGGATTTTTGTCCAGAATGATATTTATCAGAAGCAAATTTCTCAGATGCAAAATGTTTAAAACTCTGAAGTATTTCATCTATAATTTATTTGATTTATTGATTTATTATTATTTGTGTGTATCTGAACTAACCAGCCCTAGAGGATCTGAACGTTGGCTAACATTTCATTTCTCAAGAGAATTCAGAAGCACATGCAAGCAAACACGTGTCACTCTTAATCTGAAAAGATGGCGTGTACACTACTGAAGTGACATTTGAGGTATTGTTTGAATAGTGAAAATCTTGATTTTCCCCCCAATTTGTCAGAATCAATTAATGCTTTGAAATGATTTTTATTCTTTTCATTAATTGTCATTTATTGCTATGTGAGAACGTGCTATTTGTGTCTGTTTGATTGCCCTAATTGCTTTCTCTATAAATACCACATTTCACACCAATTTCACACTTTTCACTTCACAAACAATTTTATGCATTTCTGTCTTCTCTTTGCTCTTCACAAAAACCCTAAACCTTCGTCCAAATCATCTTCATCTTCATCAATGGCAACCTCATCCTCTACAACAGCTTAACTTCAATCATCTATGGCTGCAGTTACATCAGCAAACATGGGTGTTACTCCATTTAAGGAACCTAAGAGGACATTGTTAACCCCTGTGGACAAACTTGAAGTTCTTTGTGAATCCATGGTGGAATTTGACTCTCTAGCTGAAAATGGGTTTGAGTTACGTTCTATAATTGATGCACAAGGCTGGGTTAAGTATTTTGACAGGTTGTTTGGACCAGTATACCCACATCTGGTGAAGGAATTTTGGATCCATGCTTCTGTTTATCCAAAATTTATCCTCTCTTCTGTTCTAGGAAAGGAGATCATCATCACTGAAGATCTCATCAGGAAACTCATAGGGTATGAGGAGACTGATGGAGTATGTCATCTGCCAGCTGGGCGTGTGGATATGGAAGAAGTTTATGAGGAAGTAATTACATCTGGATAGGCCTATAACAAATTTAAGGATCTGAAGCCTGACTATAAAATCTGGGCAAAGATTTTTCTGGGATGCATCCATCACAGAAAATCCACCAATTCTCCAGATTATGTGAATAATGAACAACTATACTTTATGTACTGTTTGAGTCAGAGTACAAAGGTAGATCTTCCATACATTCTTTTTATGCATCTGTGGAATCATATCAATGCATCAAGAGAATCTGTAAAGGATAAGGGACAGAAGATCAGGACATGGATTCCCTTTGGAAGGTTGATTTCAGACATTCTGATAGAGAATGGTCTGGTAACTGCTTTGTATGAAGCTGGAGTTAAAGATGAGCTTGAATCAATTGTTGGAAAACCATTGAATGCAAAGAGTCTTCAGAGGCTAAAGATTCTGGATGAACTCACAGTTGCACCCAAGAAGCTGAATATTTCTGAAGTTAGTCAGAAGAGGATTCCAGTTAAAGATTTTCCACTTTTTGGTGCTGAAGAACCAAGGGATATTATTGTTAGGTATATTGATGCATGCAAAGCAGATGGAACGCCTATTCCTGCAGATATTATGATTCGTGCTAGAGAACCAATGCCAGATGTGTATGATGAGAACATGAGGAAAAAAAAGCAATTAGAGGCAAAACCAAACCAACAGAACAACCTACACCACAACAAAAACCAGAAATACAACAACCAGCTGCATCTGAACCCATACAATTTGATCCTGTTGCATCTAAAACAGTTACACCTAAACCTGTTACACCTGAACAAGTTGCATCTGAACCAGTTGTATCTGAACCACCTCCATCTAAACCTTCTGAGATTCAACTAGAATCATCCAATCCTCCTGAATCAATTTTTCCTGACTCTGAAAATCTGGATGTTCAACCTCTGAAGACTATGTTTGTTGTATCCTCTACATCTTGCACCCCAACCACATCATCTAATTCATCTGAATCTGATATCCATCCAGATTTCATCTCACCCCCTTCCCTCAGAACATTTGAATCTAACCAACCAGATCTATCCATTTCTTCTGAAACTACCATTCCTGAACCAAGAACATCTAAATTTGTTTTAGTTGCTTCTGCTAAACCATTTCCATTTGATCCCCTTCCATATGGACTTGAAATAGAAAACTTTTTTGATCAACAACCTCAATCAGCTTTTGTTCCTCATCTTGTTAAGCAAAAACAATTTGTGTTTGTTCCCTATTTTGATATTCCAAAAGCTGTCATACCTTCCATTCACAGAATCAAACCATTCTTTCGTATTATGCCATCTCAGAAGAAACCAGCATATCCTAGCCCTCTAATCATTATTCCAGAATTCACCATTCCACCTCCACCTTAACCCAAGCCATTCACCTTGGAAACCCTTCTGAAACCAAAAACTAGGCTGAATGTTGATAATTTATTTGCAAGTTTTATGAAAGAAATAAAGACGCATTTAGGCTCTGTTTAGAAGAGATGCTTGTCAACAATGGATGCAAATGAATCTGATGCTATCTGGAATAGCTTCATCAACAGATTCAATATTGTAGCCTCAAATCTGAAGAATGTATGTTCTGATGATGCGAAGCTCAGATTTTCTGAGACTGGTAAAAGCATGATCTGGAATGTAAAAAGATCTGAACCATTGCTTCTTGAAGATGTTCCTTCATCTTTTGAAGTATTTGCTACAGAAGTGACTGCTGAATCTGCTTTTGAAGAAAATCCTCTGGCTATGACTATTGTGGAACATCCCTCTGGATCTGTTGCTCATGACTCTGCATCTCCTATGGAAATTGACTCTGTTCCTGCTTCAGAATCTGCCCCACCTTCTTCATATGAGATCAAGAAAGAGAATCCAGATTTGGAAGATAAGATTGCAGTTATGGAAGCTAGACAATCTGAGATTAAGTCATGGATGGCCAAGCAAGACCAAAAATCTGAAGACATGGCACAATGGATGTCCAAACAAGATCAGAAGAATGAGAACATGGCTAAGTGGATGACAAAGCAAGAAGAGTCTTCATCTGAGATCACTCACCTGTTGAAGATGATTCTGTCCAAGCAAACCTAGTTTATGTTTTTTTCTGTATCTGATGTTTGTGCACATGTACTTAAATTTATCTGATGATTTGTCTGTTTTGCTCTGAATGAATGAATGACTATGCGGTTTTCTCTACATGTTTATATTTTCTGTATTTCCTTTTATTTGTCTTTTAAAAGATTTACTTTTTTATTATGACAAAAAAGGGGGAGAAAATGGATCTGGGTGTTCAAATAAACTCTACCTAAATGAAACTTCAGACATATAAATTATAACTAACGTGAACTCTTAGTGTTTCAGAATGTTTGATAAATCTGACTGACAAATTCTTTAAAAGTAACTCTGAGACTCCCAGGTCATATTTAACCTATCAGGCTCTGATTCTGAAACATGCATCCAAAGTCAAGATCTAATTTTTGGAACAATCAGACTCTGATTCTGAAAAGAATACTCATTCAAAAAGGGAACTTTCTATTCCTTCTAAGTATTCAATTCAGTGGGAGAATCATAATCTCAGGGGGAGTTATAATTATATTTGTCAATTAAACAAAATTTCTTATGTTTTTTTCATCATCAAAAAGGGGGAGATTGTTAGAACACATATTGGTTCTTAATTATATCTCTATGTTTTGATGATAACTCTTATGAAATTTTGTATTAAAGAATTATATACTCTAAAATTTGTTTGAGAATGTTTGCTGCAGATATTAAAGTGAATATTACTCTAGAAGCAAATTAGATCTGAACATGAGAAATATGCAAGGCTCTGAAGCGTCAGAAGCATCTCTTAAAAGATTCTGAACGCTGCCTCCAGAAGATTCTGAGCGCTGGCCATAGAAGAATCTAAAGCAGAAGCCAGAAGCATTTGAAGCATTGAAGAATTCTATATGAAGAGTTTCAAGCACATTTATTTCAGAAGACTCTGATAGTACTAACCCTGCCAGTACTGAGGATCTGATCCCAAACTCTGCTCTGAGCAATTACACGCTGAAAGCACATGCTGCAAAGATTCTGATTCAGCAAACTCTGATGAATATCAGAAGGCTCTGATCAGTCAAGACTCTAATACTTTGCTGAAACTTATTGAAGAAGAATTCAAAGTTATGTCCGTTGGAATGACCAAACGACTCTTTCCTCATTTATGCTAGACACAAGAACACAGACAAAAAGGATTTTTCTGTGCATTCTATTTCTAGGAAAGGTCATGTGATGTAAAGACAAAAAGGCTCATACCTTTTTGGTACATGTTGCACCCTAAAATTTGCTCAACCTTATTCACTTGGTTTATGTTTCAATATCATTAGCATTTGCATATAGAGTCATGTACATAGACTAATCATCTGCATAGCATAAGCATAGCAAGTCATTCAACAGGGGACCAAGCATTTTTCTCATCTCTAGAGGCCTATCCAGAGGTTATTATCCTAATTCAATCTCATTCAAGTCATCAGGAAAGAATTTGAAAGCTATCAAGTCAATGGGTCAAGCAGTTCATCTATCTCCTGGCTGAGGGTATTTGGGGATCATCAAGGAAAGTATGAGCTGTGAATTGAAGGCATGGGGAGTATCTAGACATCTTGGAGGACTTAGAAGGTCATTTGTAGAAGAAAACAAGTTGTTGATGTGATCACAAGAATTGCAGTTGAAGACAGTCAACTAGGGTTTCATCTGGGTCAACCCTGGGTCAACCCTAGGTCAAAGGACTGATTGAAAGGCATTGAGGGCTATTTGAGAGATGTGGGGTTCATCATTTGACATATAGAGAAGTATATGGTGTTATGCTAAGAAGAAATCAAGAGAAATCAAGGAGAAGAGGAGGGTCTAAATTAGGGTTTTTATGTAAAATCCCCTAGTTTAGGTCAAATTTCCAAGCAAGATAAGTCAAAATGAAAGCTTCAAATGGATCCTTGGCCAACATGAAACTTGTAGAGTATCTCAAGACCTTTAATTTGAGTGGTGGAAGACATCAAGGAGATTTATAGAACTCAAGTTATGGTCCTTGCAAGTTACAGGTCATCTGAGGTATCTGAAATTGTGTCTGTGAAAGTGACTTGACTTCCAAGCAATTTTTACCCCTCAAGGAGATTTCAAATGGATTTCTGGTAAACATAAGAATTGTTCCTTATTGTATTAGCTTTCTAGAATGGTATGGTATGCCTTCATATGATTTGGGGAACTCTACTTATGGTCTTGGCAAGCAAAGGGTATTTTGGTCATTTGTGAATTACAGGTCATTTTAACCTATACCCAAAACTCATACAAGGAGGCCTCAAATGGAAAAACTTACAACATTAAACTTGCTCCAAATGACATTTTGAGTCTATAAAAGTGACCATGAGAGGTTGACAAGGTTCATAGCATAAGGTTTCAAAATTGTTGAATTTAATGAAGAAAAATGGCCTTAAAAATGAGATTTTTCATATTTTGGCCAAATGAAGCAAAATTATAGGTCATTTTGAATGGAAAGACCATTTTAAAGACATTGGCTAAAGTGGAATTTTGAGTTTAGTTCATAATTTGAGAGTTATCCATGGTTGCTTACAATGAAAGAAACATAAACCAATTTCAAGGGAAAAAATGCAAGGGAAACTTCTCCAAGGTTCTAGGAGTTTCTAAACCCATGTATATATTGGTATGAGAAGGTTCATGCAAGGGTTGGTGATTCCATTTGTTCAAAACCCCAAATTTTCCACACTTTCTTCAACTTGCATAAGTTTCACAAACTCTCCATAATCTCCCTCAATTCTCACATTTGTTGATTGAATCTTCATCATCATCATTCAAACACTATGATTCACATCAAGAATTGGCTGAATTGATCAAGAATTGTACCATTCATCATCTTTTGCCAATTTGCATTTTCTATCCAAACTCCATTAAAGCTTCATCTACCATTCCAATTTCTGTTATCATCATCATCCACCATCATCCTAGAGTGTTTGGCAAAGGAAAGTGGAAGAAATTCGTGGCTGGAAAAGGAGATCCAAGTTCAAACTCCAACTTGCATGAAGAGTGGAATAGAGTGATTCACAAAGATTGAACAAGAACCATTGCAAACAGAAGCACACACACTCATTGAAGATCACTTTCAGCAAGTATCAAGGCTTGAGTTGGAGTCTAATCACCATTGCCATCATCACTTGCAAGGTATGCATAATCTTTCAAATCTCCTCATTTATGTTGTTGTAGATCATGTGGTTAGGATAGGAGTGCTTAGAAACCATAGGAGATTAATTCTTGAAACTTAGGGAGAGTTATATGGAGTTTGGTGGCAGAGTGGTGGAACTTGGATGAGCAAGAAAACCTAGTTTAGGGGATGATAATCATGAAAGAGGAGCTCAGAATAATCAGTACAATGTGGTGAGCGCATTAGGATGAAAATTGGCAAGGTTTGGTTGAGTTGATCACAGGTGCAAAGATTGAATCCCAACTGTTATACCTATCGAATTGATGTATAGGCTGAGTTTTAGAAGGAGGCAACACCATGGCTGTGTAGAGGGAGAGTTTTAGAGCATTTTTGGTTTTTGAATCTCATGATTTCATGGCGGATGGAGAGAGCACGAGGAGATGGAAGGTGCTTACATGGGGTTCGTTTTCTGAAACCCTAAGTGGCTGGAGGAAGAAGAAGGTACAATGGCCGTTGGATTGGAGGGAAGACTTTGACCTGACCAAGAATCGGACGCTCCATATTCAACCTGAGATTTGGGGGGGAAATTTTAAACATTGAAACGCGTCGTTTCATTTAATAGAGGGACTTGGGCTCAGATAGCTATTCGCACCCCCCAATTTGATGGGCCCAACGCGCTGAACCTGATTTTCTTGCTTTTCTCACCCCCTCCCTTTATTTCTTTCTATTTTCTTTTTCAATTTCTTTTTATTTTCATTCATTTTTGAAAATTCATAATAAATCAGAAATTGCATATTTTCAATTCATTCTTTTTTTAACATTTTCTTTAAAAAGTCAAGAAAATTATAAAAAATAAAAAATTGCATTTTATTTTTTATTTGATATTTTTCCCATATTTTCCAAATAAATAGCATTTTAAATAGTTTCATTTCATACATGATTTTGTTAATTTTTGTTCTATTAATTGCTTTAATATTTTTCACCCATTCTTTTTAGGTTGTTTAGTTTAGACATTAAACTTGTAGATACAATTTAGTTCCCATTTTTAGAAATTAATTTTAGGTGTTTAGTTTAGGTATGAACAACATGAACAAACTAGGGTTTTAGGTGATGACTTAGGAGAATTAACTCACTTCCCTTAGGACTTAGAGATTGAATAGGTTAGCTATGGGACTATAGGGGCTATGGGTAGTTATTAGATCCCCTTAGAAAAAAGTCAGGATTCCCCTATTGATATTAATATACTATATATATCTGATTGACTGGTGTGGTGTGCCCTTTGGGGATTATTGCTTGTATGTGTGGGTATTGGGATTGTCTGGGATCTTGGGAGAGCTGAAGACTTGAGGAGATGAAGACCATTGGAGATCCAGAGATTGAAGATCAACTTACAGAGTTGAAGAGGAGATTCTTGCTAGCAGCTGCTTTGGAGACTAGGGTTTAGGAGCTAGGCAGAGCTCTAGATTAGAAAGCTTGTTTCTCAAACATGGATTGCCTTGTCTGCATCCATCCTTCTCTGTGATTCAGAGTCTCTCTAAGACACTCACCCCCTTCCTTTGGAAGGCTTGGTGATAGTGTCTAAGAGATAGAACTCTTGAGAGAAAATGTCATATGTGTTAGAGGCAGTCTGTTCATCACCCTTGGTAGTCAACTGATTGCTAAACACCCAATTCACTCTTGTGATTGATCCCTCATCCTGGAGGCTTGAACTTGAAGAAAAGCCATTGCAGATAGAAGACTGATGATCAAAGCCCTTGCCTGAAGGCCATGAAGATGGAGAGTGATGCTTGTTGAAGCCTGTAGCTGATGGGAGGGTGCTTGGAGCCAGATGTTGATTCAGAGCTGCTGATGCTGTTTATGTCTTTGCTGTATTTCATTTCTGATGTATTGTTTGGTTTTCCTGACTGTATTGTTTGATGTCTACCCTGTTGGGTTGAAAGTGAATCCTGTTCACTTTTGCCTATTGTTTTCTAGGTTCGAGGTTGAGTGGGACTCCCTTGCCTCGCTTGTACTGTTGCATCCATGCATTTTACCGCTTTATTATATCTGTTATTGTTTCTGTTTCTGCCTATCCCGTAGGATCTCTGTTTCTCTCTGCGCAAGAGAGGAGCATGATAGACACTAGGTCTTAACCCATGCATGATAACATTAGGTTAGTTTGTTTCCCTTCGCAACCGTAGGTTAGAGTTCTGTCTCTCCTTTCTCAAAACAAACAGAAAAACACCATAAAGATTTCAAACACAATAAAAGACACTTCTTCCGTAAAAGAATGTGAACTCATCAAAGCGTCATTTTTGTCCGCTTGGACTGTTAATCAGAAGAACCCTTTTTCAGAAGGAATAAAATCAACCAAGACAGACTTGTGTCGTACGTGGCCCGAACTACGTTTGCTCTGATCTTTCATGCTGTATGAAAGTACGTAGGCATAGGATGCGATATCCTAGCGAGCAACCTTCCCCTCCTTTCCCGTAGGTAGGCGAACTACGTTGACTCTGATTTCTCGTTCCAGACGGGAATACGTAGGCATAAAGTGCGATACTTTGCCGAGTCATTTTTATTTTCATTTTATTTTCTTTTTAACCCCTGACCCTTAGAGTAGATAGAATAACAATCCATACCCGAAAACAAGCGTGGATCCCGTCGAGTACGACGGACGTGAGGGGTGCTAATACCTTCCCCTTGCGTAACCGACTCCCGAATCCAGGTTTTGGTTGCGACGACCATACCTTTCCCGTGTTATGCGAGGTTTACTCTGAGCGTTTCCTTTCCCTCCCGTGGGATAAATAACGCACGGTGGCGACTCTTCTGTTCAGCCGGCGCCGATTTTCGCAGTAGCGACAGCTGGCGACTCTGCTGGGGACCCAACGTCCCCTGGCTGCTAAGGACTGCGATAGTGCTTATGCATTTGGGATCCAACGTCCCTTAAGAGAGTCAATCCTAGCGCTTGTTTTCCCGTCGAGGATTTTGTATGGAGTTATTTTATATTTCTAACCTTGTGTTTTCAGCTTTATATATTGATTATTGTTGCTGTATCTGGGGTGTGACGGGTGTTCTGATATTGAGAGATAAGCCGGACCTGGGCTTGAGTGCACCTAGAATTAGAGTAGAAATTAGTGGGCGCCCGCTTGCTTTGCTTGCTTTGGTGTCCCATGAAATCTACACTCAGACGAGGTTCCTCTGGTTGGCCTCCTGCCCCTTCCTTTGGTTGGCGTGGGTTGCTGGTTAGTTGGATTGTCGACTCTGGGGACCGATCATTTGGAAGTTGGCTAAGTGAGGCCTCTTCAGGGATTGATGATGCCACTCCTTCTGGGAATCGTATCATCAACCCTGAAAGTCTGTGACGCCGACGACCGCATAGGATGCCGTACCTTGTGCCAGTTATAGGGCCACCCACCTGTGAGGGGATTCAGGGTTATGCAGGTAACTAGACCTTCAGACCACCGGTTTGTTTCTTGATCAGGATCCTAGATATTTATGGAGGGTTCTAAGGTCTGTCAGAGACCAGGTGGAGATGTGTTCTAAGGTCTGTCAGAGACCAGTTGGTGTGTTCCGAGGTCTGTCAGAGACTATTTGGAGATGTGTTCTGAGGTCTGTCAGAGACCAGTGGGAGATATGATTTGAGGTCTGCCAGAGACCATTCAGGTTGTGATTATGGGGTCTATCAGAGACCAGTATTGGAGCTTTGTTTTAGGTCTATCTGAGACCAGGGTTTGAGGACTTCTAGAGAATCTATCTGAAACTTCTTGATATGGTCCAGGCTATTCAGCTACAGCTTTGGTCCCTGTTGCATGTTACTTGCATTGCATTACTGCATATCCATTACCATTTGCATTTCACTAACGTGTGTCTGTGCTGCAGGTGCATTTGCATTTCCCTAGTTCTAGTGCCCAGACTTCTGAGTGTCTGATCATGACTAGCTTAAGGAGGACAGTTGCTTACAAATTGCCTACTCCTGATATTGTTCCTTTACTGGGGTTGATCTCTCTTGCTGATGAGGGTGTTCGTAGGAGCTTCCGGATGAGCTATGGTAGACTACTGAGATTGGTGTGTAAACCTACAGAGGTAGAGTTGGATGGGTTGTATGCTTTGATGCAATTCTACGACCCTGCTTTGAGGTGCTTTACGTTCTCTGACTTTATTATGGGACCAACCCTGGAGGAATACGCTGAGTATGTTGAGCTGCCCGTGCAGAACCAGGTTCCATTCATTCATTATGACGCCAAGCCCAAGCCGGAGGATTTGGCAAAAGCCTTGCATATTGATGCTTCTGAACTTGTGACTACTGTTTCCCGTGGAGTTCCAGGCTTCTCACTCCAGTTCTTAGTTGGTAAAGCCCAGGAGTATGCCAAGAGCGGGTGCTGGGTTGCTTTCAATGTTGTGTTGGCTTTGTGCATTTATGGCATAGTTTTGTTTCCTAACATACCGAATTTTGTGGACTTCGATGCTTTCTACTTGTTTGCCGCTGGTAATCCTGTACCTACCTTACTCGGAGATTTCTACCACTCACTGCATTACAAGAATGAGAAGGGAAGAGGAAAGAATGTTCATCTTTGTGTATCCTTGCTGAGTATGTGGTTTGAGAGTCACCTTCCTAAGAGGAGATCTATTGCAGAGACTACAGTTCCAGTTGGTTGGCCAGAACGCCTGATGAGGCTATCGTCGGAAGATATGGAGTGGTTTGATCGAGACCTGTTGGGATCTGAGCTCATCTTCAGTTGTTCTGGGTACCCTAATGTGCCGCTGATAGGAAGGAAAGGGTGTATCAATTACAACCCTTCTCTATTCATTCGCCAGTTCGGATATGCACTGAAGAATCCACCTTAGGAGGAAGAAGTACAGGAATCTCTGTACTTCACAGGGGATTTGAAGGGAGAATTGCTAGCTGAGTTGCAACATGCCTGGACACGTATTAACCGCAAAGGGAAGCCACTGTTGGGTAAGAACGATTGCCAGGCTTATGCGCCATACCAAGTCTGGATCCAGGAAAGGGCAAGTCAGTTATTAATGCCATTTCCAGCTGCACCCGTCCTTGTTCCTATTCCGGCAGAAGAGCCAACTACTGTTTCTAGGGAAGCCTACGAGCAAGTTGTGAGAGAGAAAGAAGCCTTGATGAAGATCAACGAAGTGTTAGAACAGGAGCTAGCTCAGGTGCGCAGTGAGAAAAACAAGGCCGTCTATGCTTTCCAACAGCAAATCGAGCTGTTAAACAGGTTAGGGGCTGAGTTGACTGAGGAAAAGAAAAAGCGCGAACGTCTGGGGCAAGAGTTCAGAAGCTCCCATGACATGCTGGAATCCAAAAAGAAGGCGCTCGATGCAGCACACCGAGAAATCTCCTCTTGCAATAAGACTTGGAATGCTACACTCACCAACAATAAGAAGAGGGAAGATAAGCTGAAGCAGCAAATCTCCGACCTCGAAGAGAAGTTGAAGTCTAGCATCAAGAAGTGTGAGGAAGAAGTGATGACCCGGTATAGTGTCCAGAATGCACTGAACAAGGCAATCAAATGCAGAGATGAAGCTGTGTCTCAAAAGCGAAAACTAGAAGATTGCTTCGGAGAAGCGACATGGGAAGAAACTGCGGGAGACGTGCGTCGTGTTCTTAAGAAAAGGAATCAGTTGGTAGAAGGACTGCTCACCCGACCAGGGCACCCAGAGACCAAGAGGTTGATAGAAGAGTACCGGGCTTTTGAGAGCATTTGATTATTTCATATATTCGCTTGTATGCTTTATTCGCATAGCGCTGACCATCACCAGGATTGTTGGATGAGGTCATGCCTTCTCATTGTACTCAGTGATATTGTACTCTTGGCTTATTGGTTTTCTCAGCAATATATGAGGCTTTCTATGATTCAGCTCCGATCTTCCTATTGTTCGCACTGTCACTGCACTGGCACCTTCACACTAGAACTGGGGGAATGAACTTCCCTAATGCACAGACACATTGCATTGCATTTATATTCATATTGCATTACAGGTAATCTTTGAATAGTGTCTTATTTCCTGCTCTGTACCAGGTACTTTCCAGGATTGCAGATCAGCACCCGCACCGCTATTCTACCCGCACCAACTGTCGAAGAATCATGGATCAAATGCAGAACGAGATGCAAGATGTGCGCGAGAAGCTCGCTCTCTTTATGCAGACCATGGAAGCTATTGCAAAAGGTCAGGAGAATTTGCAGGCCATGGTCCAACCTCTGTTGGCCCGAAGTGCTGGTCACGGTAATGAGGATCATCAGTCCGTGAGGGTCGATACTGTTCATGGAGACGGCACCCCCACGCCAGTGGCTCCACCTGTAGTCAATATACCTGTTGCTAATGTCAACAACCCTACCGCTGCTGTGAATGGTAACGTCGGAGTTGGGAATGAGACTGCTGTCCATAACGTTGGGCTTGGTGACATCAATTTGGGTGACAATATGGGAGGCAACGGCTTTGGTAATGCCGGATTCGGGTTCAATGATCAGGGATTCGATAATGCTGGGAAATATGGTTTCAATGCTCAAGGCTTTGGGCAAGATGGTTATGGTGCGGCCAATCAGGGCTATGGAGGTTTTGGAAATGGAAACGGCGCGGGGTTCATGGCTTTTGGGCCTGCTGGAGGTGTTCAAGGGTACGGCAACCGAGGCCGAGGTCCGGGGATGAATCAGATTAGAGCTGGCCGCAATAATGGATATGATGGGTATGGAGCTGGAAATGGTATGTGGCAAGAAGATCAGCAGGAGGATGCTTTCTCCGGCGGAGGTTTCGAAGGGCCGATGGATGACTCCCAGAAGATCAGAATGCTGGAAGAGCAGATGAGGGGGGTCCTGAACCAAAGTGTTGTGGGCTTGGACATGGAAACAATGGGTTTGGTACCTGGCTTGAGGGTGCCAATCAAATTCAAAGCTCCTGCGTTTGATAAGTATAAAGGGGACACATGTCCGAAAGTGCACGTACGAGCTTATTACAGAAAGATGTCTGCATACTCAACTGATGAAAGAATGCTAATGCATTTCTTTCAAGATAGTCTGTCGGGTCCTTCCCTAGAGTGGTATATGGGGTTGGAGCCAACTAATATCAAGACATGGAAGCAATTAGCAGAGGCATTTGTGGCTCACTACAAATATAACAGCGATTTGGCGCCCAATCGGGTCCAATTGGCGGGACTGTCGCAGAAGAAGGGGGAGAGCTTTAAAGAGTACGCGCAAAGGTGGCGCGATATGGCTGCCAGGGTCCGCCCTCCTGTAGAAGACAAGGAAATGAATGACATGTTCGTCGGCACATTCACAGGCTTGTTTCATGACATGCTGTTTCACACGTCTCTGGCCAGCTTTTCAGACCTAATTCTGATGGGAGAAAAGATTGAGCGTAACATTAAGCAAGGAAAATTCCAGGTTGAGGAATCAACTGCATCCGGCAGTAATAGGAAGGCTTTTGGTGGGCGCCGTCAGGGCGAGGCAAGCGCAGTGTTTGGAGGCCGAGGCCGAGGCCGAGGCAGGGGACGAAACCAATATCATCAGCCGCAGCAGGTGGCGAGTGTTACTATCCCGTATCAGCAACAACCACTCCAGCAACAACAACCGTCTCAGCAGCAGCCAATGCAGCAGCAACAGCCTCAGCAGGGGGCACAGCAGGCTCAGCGAAGATTCCAGGGTGGTAAACCGAGAAGAGTGTTTGAAAAGCCTCCCTCAACCTATGCATATTTGTTGCAGACATTGTTGGGATTGAACCTGGTAGAGAAGAGAACTTTGGCACCGATAACGGGAGCTCCCCCGTTCGGGTACGATGCAAGCAGGCACTGTGAGTTTCATTCTGGGGCTCCGGGCCACGATATAGAGGGTTGCCATGCTTTTAAGCATGTTGTGCAGGATATTTTGGACAATAAGACTATCAATTTCGGAACGGCAGGTCCGAATATAGTGCAGAAGCCCATGCCTAATCACGGGGCAAACGCCATTCTGACGGAGGAAGGGTTGAATCTGATTATGAGTGTCGACGATTTAAAGACGCCGCTGGGCGAGATAAAAAGCAGATTGTTGCAAGGGGGTGTTTACCCGGGGTGTGACGAGTATTGCTTAGAATGTTGGACCCTAGCTGGGGGGTGTGATGATTTGAAGAAGGGCATTCAGGCTTTAATTGATGAAGGCATATTGCAGTTTGACCAAGCAGCAACTGAAGAGCCCGCAGGGGCAGTAGCATATGATCAGAATGACGTGGCCACTGTAACGATTCCTCGAAAGACAATCACTATTGCAGCACCAGCTCAGCGACCACCGATCACCATAACTACGGTCGGGCCGATCCCGTACGAGAACACGAAAGCAGTCCCATGGTCATATGGATTGGAGGTGTATTGTGACGGGATAAAGATTGATGTTAATAAGCAGCCAGCCAAGACTGTGGATAATGTTGTCGGTTCAGGAGGTACGACAAGTAGTGGTAGGATCTTTATATCCCCTGAAGTGGAGGCCGAAAGACTAGCGAAAGGAAAAGGGAAAGCGGTTGAGAATGTCCCAGTGCAAGCAAGTGACAAAGAATCGGCGTCGAAAGATGTAGAAGAGTTCATGCGCTTGATTCGAAAAAGTGATTATAAGATTGTGGAGCATCTGCAGCAGACGCCGTCCAAAATATCCATCCTGTCGTTGCTCTTGTGTTCGGAAGCTCACAGAAATGCTTTGCTGAAAGTCCTGGATACTTCTTTTGTACCTCAAGACGTCTCCGTGAATCAGCTGGAAGGAGTGTTGGCACACGTGAATGCAGGCCACAGCTTGGGCTTTACTGATTTCGATTTGACCCCGAAAGGGAGAGATCATAATATGGCGCTGCACGTATCTGTCGAGTGTAGAGGATCAGTAATGTCGCATGTATTGGTCGACACCGGATCATCTCTGAATGTGATGCCTAAGAAGGCGATGATGAAGCTGGATGTTAGAGGAATCTTGTGCACGCCCAGCGACTTGGTAGTTAGAGCCTTCGACGGCACGCGGAGAACAGTCTTCGGATCGATAACATTGCCTCTACAGGTGGGGCCGGAGGTGTTTGCAACTGAGTTTTATATCATGGATATACAGCCTGCGTACAGCTGCTTGCTTGGAAGACCCTGGATTCATGGGGCGGGGGCAGTCACGTCTACCCTGCATCAGAAGCTAAAGTATATGGTCGGAGACAGTGTAGTCACCGTATGCGGAGAAGAGGACATCCTGGTCAGCCATCTATCGTCATTTAAATATGTGGAGGTCGACGGAGAGATCCACGAAACACCCTGCCAGGCATTTGAAGGGCTGCGCATCAAGGACAAAGGTCCCGGGCCGAGCAAAGCGCCAGAGATAGCCGTCTCATCGTATAAAGAAGCTCAAGCTCTAGTGGAAGCAGGAGAAGCAACGGGCTGGGGCAAAGTGCTGGACATTCCTGTGAAGATGGACCGGTTCGGGCTAGGATACCAACCGTCGTCGTCAACTCCTGCCGTGGGGGCGCCCCGTTTCAGAGGGCCAATCACCATCTCTGCCAGTGGAGTGTGTCATGAAACCATCAACGCTGCTTCGGAGTCTGACGAAGGAGATAGCGACTGCGATATGGATTCCTGGATTCAGCCAAGCACGCCAGGACAAGGACTGTGCAACTGGTCTATTCAGGAGCTTGTTCCTGTGACTCTTAAACAGTAATGCTTTGCTTTATTAATTGTTGAATAATCTGATGTCTTGCCCGAGGCATCAGGATTTGCTTAGGGCTGTGTTGTTATGAACATTGCGTGTTAATCATTAAATAAATGGCGTTTTTTCATGTGCAAATACTGTAATCCCTGTCTTTCTTGTTTTATATTTTTCAATAAAATGGCAACGTGGTTATTCGCTTTATACGCATTTTGAAGCACTTAACCATTCCTTTTGCAGGATAACATTTTCAGATGACATCCTTAAACCACCTATGACTCGTCCCGACTTCGAGCACCCGGTATTTCAGGCCGAAGAAGAGGTTGTCAAAGATAGTGACGTTCCCGAAGAACTGTCTTGGTTGGTGAAGCAAGAGGAAAGAGCCATTCTGCCTCACGATGAGGTCATCGAAATTATCAACTTAGGGTCGGAAGGGGTTGAGAAGAATATTCGTATCGGAGCCGCGCTGCAGGGCGATATCAAGCGAAGACTGGTTGAAATGCTTCGAGAGTATAATGATGTATTCGCTTGGTCGTATGAAGATATGCCAGGGCTCGATACAGATATGGTTGTGCATCGCCTGCCACTGAAAAAGATTGCCCGCCGGTCAAACAAAAGCTTCGCAGAACTCGACCGGATATGGCAGTGAAGATCAAAGAGGAAGTCCAAAAACAGTGGGACGCTGGTTTCCTGGCTGTGACAAAGTATCCCTCATGGGTTGCTAACATCGTACCAGTGCCAAAGAAAGATGGCAAGGTTCGAATGTGCGTGGATTATAGAGATTTGAATAGAGCAAGCCCAAAAGACGATTTTCCAGTTCCTCACATTGATGTGTTAGTTGATAATACCGCTCAATACTCCGTATTCTCCTTCATGGATGGCTTTTCAGGCTATAATCAGATTAAAATGGCGCCAGAGGATATGGAGAAGACTACTTTCATAACGCCTTGGGGAACATTTTGCTACAAAGTGATGCCCTTTGGTTTGAAAAATGCTGGGGCAACATATCAGCGTGCGATGACGACTCTTTTCCATGACATGATGCATAAAGAGATCGAAGTTTATGTTGACGATATGATTGCCAAATCCCAGACGGAGGAAGAGCATCTGGTGAATCTGTTGAAGTTATTTAAAAGGCTTAGGAAGTTCAGGCTGAGGCTGAACCCTAACAAATGCACCTTCGGGGTGAGATCGGGTAAGCTGCTGGGGTTTATCGTAAGCGAAAGAGGAATAGAGGTCGATCCTGCTAAAATAAAAGCAATCCAGGAAATGCCGACGCCTAAAACAGAAAAAGAGGTGCGCGGGTTTTTAGGGAGGTTGAACTAAATTGCTCGGTTCATATCTCACCTAACTGCTACGTGTGAACCGCTATTCAAGTTGTTGAAAAAAGATCAAGTTGTAACGTGGAACGAAAATTGTCAAAAGGCGTTCGATAAAATAAAGAAGTATTTGCAGGAGCCTCCTATTTTGATACCCCCAGTGGTAGGTAGACCCTTGATCATGTATTTGACGGTTCTTTAGGGAAGCATGGGTTGTGTTCTCGGCCAACACGACGAGACAGGGAGAAAAGAGCATGCGATCTACTACTTGAGTAAGAAATTTACAGACTGTGAATCTCGATACTCAATGCTGGAGAAAACTTGTTGCGCACTAGCCTGGGCCGCCAAGCGTTTGAGGCAGTACATGCTGAATCATACAACCATGCTCATCTCGAAGATGGATCCTATCAAATATGTATTTGAAAAGCAGGCGTTGTCAGGAAGAATTGCTCGTTGGCAGATGGTCTTGACTGAATATGACATCCAATACGTCTCGCAAAAGGCTATAAAGGGGAGTGTGTTGTCTGAGTATCTGGCGGAGCAGCCTATTGAAGAGTACCAATCGATGAGGTTTGATTTTCCTGACGAGGATATCATGTACCTAAAGATGAAAGATTGTGAAGAGCCGTTGCCAGACGAAGGACCCGAGTTGGGTTCCAAATGGAAGATGATATTTGACGGAGCTGTGAATGCTTACGGTAGCGGAATAGGGGCAATCATCACTACGCCACACGGGTCGCACATCCCGTTTACTGCCCGATTGACCTTCGCCGTTACCAACAATGAAGCCGAATACGAAGCTTGTATAATGGGGCTTGAAGAAGCCATTGATTTGCGAATCAAACATCTTGACGTATACGGAGACTCAGCTCTGGTAGTGAATCAGATCAAAGGGGAATGGGAGACACGTCAGCCCAATTTGATACATTACATGAACTATGCAAGGAGATTGTTGCCTTTCTTCGACAAGGTTGAATTGCATCACGTACCACGGGCAGAGAATCAAATGGCTGACGCCCTGGCCACTTTGTCTTCCATGTACAAAGTCAACTTCTGGAACGAGGCTCCCCGAATCATTATCTCTCGGCTTGACAGGCCAGCTTATGTATTTGATATTGATGAAGCATCCGATGACAAACCATGGTATTTCGATATCCTTAATTTCCTGAAGAATAAAGAGTATCCGGCTGGGGCATCCAGTCAAGATCAGAAGACTCTCAGGAGATTAGCAGGCAATTTCTATTTGAACCCGGATGGCGTCTTATACAGAAGAAACCACGATTTGGTGTTGTTGCATTGTGTAGATGAAAAAGAGGCAAAGTTGCTCATGGAGGAAATACACGAAGGTACCTTTGGTACGCATGCTGGTGGACATGCTATGACGAGAAAGCTGCTACGGGCAGGTTATTTTTGGCTGACTATGGAAACTGATTGTTTCAAGTTTGCGAGAAAGTGCCACAAGTGCCAAATTTATGCTGATAAGATCCATGTGCCTCCGAGCCCTCTGAATGTGATGTCATCGCCTTGGCCATTTTCGATGTGGGGAATCGATATGATTGGAAAGATCGAGCCTACGGCCTCTAACGGGCATCGATTCATTCTAGTAGCAATCGATTATTTCACCAAGTGGGTAGAGGCGGCGTCTTACGCAAATGTAACGAAGCAAGTGGTGGCCAGATTCATCAAGAGAGATATCATTTGCCGATATGGGATCCCCGAGCGGATAATCACGGACAACGGTTCGAACCTGAACAACAAAATGATGAAGGAGCTCTGTCAGAATTTCAAGATCGAACATCACAACTCCTCCCCTTACCGACCCAAGATGAATGGCGCTGTCGAAGCGGCCAATAAGAATATCAAGAAGATTGTCCAGAAAATGGTGGTGACCTATAAGGATTGGCATGAGATGCTACCTTTTGCTCTGCACGGTTATCGTACGACAGTACGCACATCAACCGGGGCAACCCCATTCTCATTAGTGTATGGAATGGAAGCGGTATTACCATTGGAAGTTGAGATCCCTTCTCTGAGGGTATTGCGAGACGTTCAGCTGGACGAGGCAGAATGGGTGAAAGACAGGTTGAACCAACTGAGTTTGATGGATGAGAAGAGGCTAGCTTCTCTAGCATACGGTCGTTTATACCAGAGCCGAATGAAGAAAGCGTATGATAAGAAAATACATCCGCGAAGCTTTCAGACGGGCGACCTTGTGCTGAAAAGGATTCTCCCGCCGCAAGCAGATCACAGGGGCAAGTGGACCCCCAACTACGAAGGGCCATACGTTGTCAGGAAAGTCTTTTCAGGAGGAGCGTTGTTGTTGTCCACCATGGACGGAGAAGACTTTACGTCGCCTGTGAATTCGGACGCAGTTAAAAAATACTTTGCTTAAAATAGACCCGCTGGACAGAAAAAAGAGAGTCCAGGCAAAAATGGGGCATCCTGGCGAACCAAAAACAGAATGAAAGGTTCGGGCAAAAGTTAGGGATAAAATTGAAAAAATGTACACCCGCGAAGTTGAAAACCTACACTGGGCGGCTTCGGCAAAAAAGGGTATCCCGGTGAACTGAAAACCCATAAAGGGCGGTTCACGCAAAAGTTAGGGATTTGAAAAGCAAATGACTGCGGTCCGAATTTGATATTGCAGTGAGCATCAGTGCGGGAGAATACTTGAGGGGTCGATTATCAGATACAATCGTTTCGGAGGTATGGATACCGGGAAAGCATTAGAGTCGGATGAGTCATAGGAGGATCAGTTCGTGGTGTTCATCTGCATCCCGTTGCCGACATGTGTACAAATTTAGTTTGTCGATATGTTTATGCTTCTTGTGCATACTTGTATATTTGCTTTGTGTAGCTTCCTCTTTTCAGGAGTTACATCCCGTGTACAAAAATTCCGCCCATTCAGGGGCCCGATCAATAAAATATGTTATTCAGTACTTGATGCTGGTTCTTTACTGTTTTGTGCATGATAAAACGCCTAAGTTTATTGAAACTAGCATGAGTATCACATCACTGGCCCTTGCCAACAGTTGCTAAAGCTTTGAATTAATTGAAAATAACGTCACTAACCTGAATCGACTTGGTTGCATAGATTTGTCTTGTCTTGTTTGTGTTGTTGCAGGTTTCATAGCCGTACGAGGAAGATGACCAAGAGACTGCAGTAATAAAAGACTCGACCCCCACGCAGGTCATGCATGTTCCTTACTGAAGAAGGATCGAATTCCCCAGCTAGTCATAGCCTATCCAAAAGGACGTGCTCCCGCAGAGTCGTTTATCCTCAGCAGAATTGGCGGTTCCAAGATTGTAGGCTGTATTCAGACAGTGTATCTCAAGCAGAGTGGTTTAGCCGCAAAAGATTAACATTTGTGAGTTGTATTCAGGCGGTTCACCTTTCCCCGCCGGGTCATTTACTCTCCCCCAGCGGATTCAATTGATTTTTCCCAAGAAAATCATCCCATCCCCAGCGGAATTCTCTTCTCAGCAAGTATTCCTCCCAGTGGAACTCAAAGATTAAGGCTCTCCCCGGCAGAGTTGGTGTGGGTCATGGCATTTATTTTGTCAAAATACCGTATGATATCCGTTCACTTTCCCGCAGAAGTTCAATCATACCGGGCGCATCTGCTGTTCCCCAGCAGAGTTATATGCCCCAGCAGGGTGGCCCTTCAACAAGGTGCTGGGTTAAGTTCCCAATTTCCCAGCTGAATCGACTTCATCTGCCCAGCATTTATTTTGCTGGAATGATTCTGTAGCACCTGGCTATCCCCAGCGGAGTTGGCATTTATTTTCAGCATTTATTTTGCTGAAACAGCTCCTGTGCCTAGCAGTTCGAGTCTGCATTTGCATCGGCATATAGGGTCGTACTTGCATTAACCAAATAAACGTGTAGCATTCCTATGTCGAAGGGAGCATTGCATCATTGCCAAACATATGCATTTGTGAAACCTAAACCAGGTTGGTTAACCGTTTGTGTTCAAGTGTTGTTTCTCTTGCAGGAAGAGAGAGCCCATGCTCAGGTGAATCAATAGACATTTAGGATCTCGACGTGAGACATCCGACGAAGTGTCAGTTGTGGCGCTACTCCCCACAGAGTCAGCAGGATAAGTTTCTCCTTATCCCCAAGCAGAGCTATGGGTCATCAAAGGATTCATGAATCAGAATTTCAGAGGCTACCGCCGGTTATCAGAACAGGCGTCCGGAGGTTTGGTTTCCAAATGTCCCCAGTAGAGTCAGCCTCAAAGTTGTTGTAACGTCAGTGATAAGAAATTTGCGGACCAATGGAAGGATGAGTCCTAACGTGGACAATTTTATTGACGGGTTTTCTTTGTGCTAGAGAAGATTGTTGGAATGGGGAGTCCTAACGTGGACAATTCCTCAAGTTGACGATGTGTGTTAGTCCTAACGTGGACAGGTTCGAGTTCTCGGTATTGATTGAGTGTGGAGTCCTGACGTGGACAAGATTGATTACTCTTCGTGTTGGTGTCCTGACGTGGACAATTTATTTCCAGCAGATAGCTTTATTCGTAATGGGGAAATGTGCGTCCCGATGTGGACGCTTATAGTTCTTTAAGATGACAAGATGCGAGAGTCCTGACGAGGACAAGTTTATCCTTCTTTGTGCTGTGGGCAAAGTGTGTGAGTCCTGACGTGGACAAGTCTTATTTCCCCAGCAAGTCAAAGACGCGCAAGTCCTGACGTGGACAAGTTCTATTACTTCAGCAGGTTGAGATGTGAGTCCTGACGTGGACAAGTCTCACTTCCCCAGTGGGTCAAAGGTGCATGGGTCCTAACGTGGACAAGTTTTATTTCCTCAGCGGAGTCCTGACGTGGACAAATCAAGACGAAACGTGAGTCCTGACGTGGACAAGGTTATTCCTTACGAGGAAAGAGAAGCTTCAGTTCCTTACGTGGAAAAGCAAGTTCAGTCCTGACGTGGACAGACGCAGAAAAGACGAGTTGTATTCCTAACGGGGAAAGATGATGATTCCTTACGTGGAAAAATTGAGTCCTTACGCGGACATACCAAGATGTGATTCCTTACGTGGAAAGATGGAGTCATTACGCGGACATATCAAGTCGGAGTCCTAACGGGGACAGATTGAGATTATATTCCTCATGTGGAAAGATTGGGGTCCTTACATGGACAGATTCAAATCGAGATGTGATTCCTTACGTGGAAAGATAGTATTCCTTACGTGGAAAGAGGCTTGTATTCCTGACGTGGAAAGAAGGAGTGTGTTCCTGACGGGGAAGGGGTTTAGTCCTGACGTGGGCAGATTCGAAAGAAGACGTATTCCTTACGTGGAAGAGTTTGACGAAGAAGGAGATCGATTCCTTACGTGGAAAGGTGAGTCCTAACGTGGATGATGTTATCCCTAACGTGGATGATGTTATTCCTAACGTGGACGGTGTTATTCCTAACGTGGAAGAGTTTATTCCCCAACGTGGAGGATTTATTTCTGACGAGAAGGCATACGAGCCATCCCCAGCAAAGTTATTGAGGTTTTCCAAATCAACAAAGCAGGCGTCCTGACGTGGACAAAATTCTATCTCTGCGATGATAGAGTCTTTTTCAGAACGATGAAAATAATCCCTAGCACGGTCGCGCGAGACCAGTGGGTTGTCATGACAGTCATATCCAGGCGGTGGATGTCATTCCCCAAGCAGGGGCGCAGTTCATTTTTGCAGTTGGCAAATTTTTGGGTTCTTAGTATTCAACCGTCTCGTACCGCGAATGTCTGAAGGCTCTGGGCTCTTCACCCAATCGGGTCCAAGTCGCTTGAATAGGGGCAGCTGTTGCACCCTAAAATTTGCTCAACCTTATTCACTTGGTTTATGTTTCAATATCATTAGCATTTGCATATAGAGTCATGTACATAGACTAATCATCTGCATAGCATAAGCATAGCAAGTCATTCAACAGGGGACCAAGCATTTTTATCATCTCTAGAGGCCTATCCAGAGGTTATTATCCTAATTCAATCTCATTCAAGTCATCAGGAAAGAATTTGAAAGCTATCAAGTCAATGGGTCAAGCAGTTCATCTATCTCCTGGCTGAGGGTATCTGGGGATCATCAAGGAAAGTATGAGCTGTGAATTGAAGGCATGGGGAGTATCTAGACATATTGGAGGACTTAGAAGGTCATTTGGAGAAGAAAACAAGTTGTTGATGTGATCACAAGAATTTCAGTTGAAGACAGTCAACTTGGGTTTCATCTGGGTCAACCCTAGGTCAAAGGACTGATTGAAAGGCATTGAGGGCTATTTGAGAGATGTGGGGTTCATCATTTGACATATAGAGAAGTATATGGTGTTATGCTAAGAAGAAATCAAGAGAAATCGAGGAGAAGAGGAGGGTATAAA
Source organism: Lathyrus sativus (assembly GCA_963859935.3). Lineage (NCBI taxonomy): Eukaryota > Viridiplantae > Streptophyta > Magnoliopsida > Fabales > Fabaceae > Lathyrus > Lathyrus sativus. The sequence continues at coordinate 495,570,630 of OZ012739.1, read as the reverse complement.
TTAGGGTTTTTATGTAAAATCCCCTAGTTTAGGTCAAATTTCCAAGCAAGATAAGTCAAAATGCAAGCTTCAAATGGATCCTTGGCCAACATGAAACTTGTAGAGGATCTCAAGACATTTAATTTGAGTGGTGGAAGACATCAAGGAGATTTATAGAACTCAAGTTATGGTCCTTGCAAGTTACAGGTCATCTGAGGTATCTGAAATTGTGTCTGTGAAAGTGACTTGACTTCCAAGCAATTTGTACCCCTCAAGGAGATTTCAAATGGATTTCTGGTAAACATAAGAATTGTTCCTTATTGTCTTAGCTTTCTAGAATGGTATGGTATGCCTTCATATGATTTGGGGAACTCTACTTATGGTCTTGGCAAGCAAAGGGTATTTTGGTCATTTGTGAATTACAGGTCATTTTAACCTATACCCAAAACTCATACAAGGAGGCCTCAAATGGAAACACTTACAACATCAAACTTTCTCCAAATGACATTTTGAGTCTAGAAAAGTGACCATGAGAGGTTGGCAAGGTTCATAGCATAAGGTTTCAAAATTGTTGAATTTAATGAAGAAAAATGGCCTTAAAAATGAGATTTTTCATATTTTGGCCAAATGAAGCAAAATTATAGGTCATTTTGAATGGAAATACCATTTTAAAGACATTGGCTAAAGTGGAATTTTGAGTTTAGTTCATAATTTGAGAGTTATCCATGGTTGCTTACAATGAAAGAAACATAAACCAATTTCAAAGGAAAAAATGCAAGGGAAACTTCTCCAAGGTTCTAGGAGTTTCTAAACCCATGTATATATTGGTATGAGAAGGTTCATGCAAGGGTTGGTGATTCCATTTGTTCAAAACCCCAAATTTTCCACACTTTCTTCAACTTGCATAAGCTTCACAAACTCTCCATAATCTCCCTCAATTCTCACATTTGTTGATTGAATCTTCATCATCATCATTCAAACACTATGATTCACATCAAGAATTGGCTGAATTGATCAAGAATTGTACCATTCATCATCTTTTGCCAATTTGCATTTTCTATCCAAACTCCATTAAAGCTTCATCTACCATTCCAATTTCTGTTATCATCATCATCCACCATCATCCTAGAGTGTTTGGCAAAGGAAAGTGGAAGAAATTCGTGGCTGGAAAAGGAGATCCAAGTTCAAACTCCAACTTGCATGAAGAGTGGAATAGAGTGATTCACAAAGATTGAACAAGAACCATTGCAAACAGAAGCACACACACTCATTGAAGATCACTTTCAGCAAGTACCAAGGCTTGAGTTGGAGTCTAATCACCATTGCCATCATCACTTGCAAGGTATGCATAATCTTTCGAATCTCCTCATTTATGCTGTTGTAGATCATGTGGTTAGGATAGGAGTGCTTAGAAACCATAGGAGATTAATTCTTGAAACTTAGGGAGAGTTATATGGAGTTTGGTGGCAGAGTGGTGGAACTTGGATGAGCAAGAAAACCTAGTTTAGGGGATGATAATCATGAAAGAGGAGCTCAGAATAATCAGTACAATGTGGTGAGCGCATTAGGATGAAAATTGGCAAGGTTTGGTTGAGTTGATCACAGGTGCAAAGATTGAATCCCAACTGTTATACCTATCGAATTGATGTATAGGCTGAGTTTTAGAAGGAGGCAACACCATGGCTGTGTAGAGGGAGAGTTTTAGAGCATTTTTGGTTTTTGAATCTCATGATTTCATGGCGGATGGAGAGAGCACGAGGAGATGGAAGGTGCTTGCATGGGGTTCGTTTTCTGAAACCCTAAGTGGCTGGAGGAAGAAGAAGGTACAATGGCCGTTGGATTGGAGGGAAGACTTTGACCTGACCAAGAATCGGACGCTCCATATTCAACCTGAGATTTGGGGGGGAAATTTTAAACATTGAAACGTGCCGTTTCATTTAATAGAGGGACTTGGGCTCAGATAGCTATTCGCACCCCCCAATTTGATGGGCCCAACGCGCTGAACCTGATTTTCTTGCTTTTCTCACCCCCTCCCTTTATTTCTTTCTATTTTCTTTTTCAATTTCTTTTTATTTTCATTCATTTTTGAAAATTCATAATAAATCAGAAATTGCATATTTTCAATTCATTCTTTTTTTAACATTTTCTTTAAAAAGTCAAGAAAATTATAAAAAATAAAAAATTGCATTTTATTTTTTATTTGATATTTTTCCCATATTTTCCAAATAAATAGCATTTTAAATAGTTTCATTTCATACATGATTTTGTTAATTTTTGTTCTATTAATTGCTTTAATATTTTTCACCCATTCTTTTTAGGTTGTTTAGTTTAGACATTAAACTTGTAGATACAATTTAGTTCCCATTTTTAGAAATTAATTTTAGGTGTTTAGTTTAGGTATGAACAACATGAACAAACTAGGGTTTTAGGTGATGACTTAGGAGAATTAACTCACTTCCCTTAGGACTTAGAGATTGAATAGGTTAGCTATGGGACTATAGGGGCTATGGGTAGTTATTAGATCCCCTTAGAAAAAAGTCAGGATTCCCCTATTGATATTAATATACTATATATATCTGATTGACTGGTGTGGTGTGCCCTCTGGGGATTATTGCTTGTATGTGTGGGTATTGGGATTGTCTGGGATCTTGGGAGAGCTGAAGACTTGAGGAGATGAAGACCATTGGAGATCCAGAGATTGAAGATCAACTTACAGAGTTGAAGAGGAGATTCTTGCTAGCAGCTGCTTTGGAGACTAGGGTTTAGGAGCTAGGCAGAGCTCTAGATTAGAAAGCTTGTTTCTCAAACATGGATTGCCTTGTCTGCATCCATCCTTCTCTGTGATTCAGAGTCTCTCTAAGACACTCACCCCCTTCCTTTGGAAGGCTTGGTGATAGTGTCTAAGAGATAGAACTCTTGAGAGAAAATGTCATATGTGTTAGAGGCAGTCTGTTCACCACCCTTGGTAGTCAACTGATTGCTAAACACCCAATTCACTCTTGTGATTGATCCCTCATCCTGGAGGCTTGAACTTGAAGAAAAGCCATTGCAGATAGAAGACTGATGATCAAAGCCCTTGCCTGAAGGCCATGAAGATGGAGAGTGATGCTTGTTGAAGCCTGTAGCTGATGGGAGGGTGCTTGGAGCCAGATGTTGATTCAGAGCTGCTGATGCTGTTTATGTCTTTGCTGTATTTCATTTCTACTGTATTGTTTGGTTTTCCTGACTGTATTGTTTGCTGTCTACCCTGTTGGGTTGAAAGTGAATCCTGTTCACTTTTGCCTATTGTTTTCTAGGTTCGAGGTTGAGTGGGACTCCCTTGCCTCGCTTGTACTGTTGCATCCATGCATTTTACCGCTTTATTATATCTGTTATTGTTTCTGTTTCTGCCTATCCCGTAGGATCTCTGTTTCTCTCTGCGCAAGAGAGGAGCATGATAGACACTAGGTCTTAACCCATGCATGATAACATTAGGTTAGTTTGTTTCCCTTCGCAACCGTAGGTTAGAGTTCTGTCTCTCCTTTCTCAAAACAAACAGAAAAACACCATAAAGATTTCAAACACAATAAAAGACACTTCTTCCGTAAAAGAATGTGAACTCATCAAAGCGTCATTTTTGTCCGCTTGGACTGTTAATCAGAAGAACCCTTTTTCAGAAGGAATAAAATCAACCAAGACAGACTTGTGTCGTACGTGGCCCGAACTACGTTTGCTCTGATCTTTCATGCTGTATGAAAGTACGTAGGCATAGGATGCGATATCCTAGCGAGCAACCTTCCCCTCCTTTCCCGTAGGTAGGCGAACTACGTTGACTCTGATTTCTCGTTCCAGACGGGAATACGTAGGCATAAAGTGTGACACTTTGCCGAGTCATTTTTATTTTCATTTTATTTTCTTTTTAACCCCTGACCCTTAGAGTAGATAGAATAACAATCCATACCCGAAAACAAGCGTGGATCCCGTCGAGTACGACGGACGTGAGGGGTGCTAATACCTTCCCCTTGCGTAACCGACTCCCGAATCCAGGTTTTGGTTGCGACGACCATACCTTTCCCGTGTTATGCGAGGTTTACTCTGAGCGTTTCCTTTCCCTCCCGTGGGATAAATAACGCACGGTGGCGACTCTTCTGTTCAGCCGGCGCCGATTTTCGCAGTAGCGACAGTACACACCCTTCAACGTGAAAGACTTCATGGACCTCTGTGCCTATAAAAGCAAGACTCCATTCATCTTCTTCAGTTGACGAAATACTTGAAAGAATTCATTACAAGCTCTCATACAATTTATACTCACTTGCTGAATTCAACTCATAGTTCTTAAAATCTTAAGTGTAAAATCACAGTTATGATAAAGCTTTATTAGAAGAAATTTAAACACTTGTATTATTATTACATTTGATTGTAAAAGAACCTTAAGAAGATCCAGTTAGGATCAGTAGTTCTTGAGAAGACTTTGAACAGTTGTTCTTAGTGCTTACTATTGTAATCAGTTGATTTAATAGTGGATTAAGTCCTTGTTTGAGAAAGGCAAATCACTCTTGATAGGGTGGACTGGAGTAGTTGAGTTCAACGAACCAGGATAAAATTCTTTGAGTATTTATTTCTAAGTTTTTCTACATACTTATTCAACCCCCCCCCCCCCCCCCCTTCTAAGTATTTTCTCACCTTCAGTTTCTTTGTTTTATTTTTATTGAAGTAGGTTGATAGAGAGCCCATTTAACTTAAGTTGATCCAGGCTAGAAGCAGGCCTACGTCAGAATAACCTTCTTCTTTGAAAATTTTTGGTAGTGCTCTTAGATTTTGATCTAAATAAGAAATCAGAGCACAGGGAGTCATTTCCTTTTTCTTTGTGTAAAGAAAAAAGATGGTAGACTAATTGATATTTCTATCAGTTAATGAAAAAGCCCAATGCAAAAAAAATGTATGTTGGGTCTTTAAAACAATTTAAATCATTTTGATAATAATAGTTTGATCTGTTTTACCGAGAAGGTCTACGGTTCGAGTCTGTATAGCCATAATATTACTACCGATACTACTATATTTACTATAGTAGTAGTATATGGAATACTAAATACTCCATACTAGTAATACTAGTAGTATAAATATAGTTGAAATACTTTTTGTAATCGAAAGAATGAATCAATTCATTTCTATTTGAATAGATTAATGATAGACTAATATTAGTATTAGTATACTCAAATACTAATCTAGAAATAATGTCAACTTTTAAAATGTAAACTTAATAAAATACAAAGCATTTCTATTTAGATTAATGAATCTAATAATTTTGAAATTTCAATTCAAATCGACTAAGAATTAATATGAATCTAGTATATTTTCCACATTCATAGGAGTACATTTATGTTTTTGCTTTATGAATATGATATTTTTTGGACATTTCTAATAATATCGATCTTTATTCCTATTTTGACATTTCTAATTGCTGAAATTTTAGCTCCAATTAGGAAAGGGCCAGAAAAACTTTCTAGTTATGAATCTGGAATAGAACCGACGGGCGATACTTGGTTACAATTTCAAATTTGTTATTATATGTTTGCTCTAGTTTTTGTTGTTTTTGATGTTGAAACAGACTTTCTTTACCCATGGGCAATGAGTTTTGATGTATTAGGGGTATCCGTGTTTATAGAAGCTTTCATCTTCGTGCTTATCCTAATTGTTGGTTTAATTTATGCATGGCGAAAGGGAGCATTAGAATGGTATTAGTTCTTGAATATTTAGACAATTAAACAAAACATTAAGATAGTTATGAATTCCATTGAGTTTCCCTTACTTGATCAAAAAACCAAAAATTTAGTTATTTCTACTACATTAAATGATCTTTCAAATTGGTCAAGACTATCCAGTTTATGGTCGTTTCTCTATGGTACTAGTTGTTACTTCATTGAATTTACTTCATTAATAGGATCACGATTTGACTTTGATCGTTATGGACTGGTACCACGCTCTAGTCCTAGGCAGGCATACCTCATTTTAACAGCGGGCATCGTAACTATGAAAATGGCTCCTTCTTTAGTTCAATTATATGAGCAAATGCCCGAACCAAAATATGTTATTGCTATGGGAGCTTGTACAATTACAGGAGGTATGTTCAGTACCGATTCTTATAGTACTGTTCGGGCGTGGATAAGCTAATTCCTGTGGATGTCTACTTGTCGGGTTGTCCACCTAAACCGGAAGTAGTTATAGATGCTATAACAAAGCTTCATAAGAAAATATCTCAAGAAATCTATGAAGATCCAATTAGTTATCAACGTAGGTGTTTTACTACCAACCACAAATTTGATGTTGGACACGGTACTCATACCGGCAATTCTAATCAAGGATTATTCTATCAACCATCATCTATTTCAGAGATAACCTCTGACACATTTTGGAAATATATAAAAATTAAGTATCCTCCAACGAACGAAAAAGTGAATTAAACAGGATCCTTTTGTACAAAATACAATGAGAAATAGCAAGCAAGTCAATCTGACAAAATTTCATTGTAATGGAAATAAATGGTAAATACTTGTACCAATATTATAAAAAACTCGGGAGAAGTCAAAAAATGCAAGGTAATTTGTCTGCTTGGCTAGTCAAACACGAAATAGTTCATATACCTTTGGATTTTGATTACCAAGGAATAGAGACTTTACAAATAAAGCTAGAGGATTGGCATTCGATTTTTGTTATTTTATATGTATATGGTTACAATTATCTACGTTCCCAATGTGCCTATGATGTAGCACCAGGAGGACTATTAGCAAGTGTCTATCATCTTAGGAGAATAGAGTATAGTCTAGATCAACCCGAAGAGGTATGCATAAAAGTATTTACCCCAAGGTAAAATCCGAGAATTCCTTCTATTTTCTGGGTTTGGAAAAGTGCAGATTTTCAAGGGAATCTTATGATATGTTAGGAATCTATTATGATAATCATCTGCGTCTGAAACGTATTTTAATGCACAAAACTTGGATAGGATGGCCTTTGTGTAAAGATTATATCGCCCCCAATTTTTATGAAATACAAGATGCTCACTAAGTGCGAAAAATAAGAAAGTAATCTTAACTTCGACAACCCCAGATGTTAAAGAAAGAAATATTTGTATGTCCATTGACTTATCGATTAGTTAGAATAATAGAGGTTTCATTCCTATCTTATTATAATAGGGATTCATTGAGATTCAAAAATGGGATGGAACAATACTGATTTTAGACGAGCCAATAGGATGAACTGAAAAAGTTCTGGATCATTAACTATGTAAGATGCACATCAACATCAATTAGATTTTTGGCGGGCTATGAAAAAGAAAAAGTACAAGTAAAGAAAATACAAAGAAATGGACCAGATTTTTGGATAATGTATCTCAGATAAATTTGGACTATTCTCACCTATGAACTCCCCTAGATTCAACATTTTGGTCTTTCAACCAACTAATTGAAGCATTTGAATTTTGTTTCAATTGAAATATTAACAATTGTTATTGCAGCGCAGAAAAATCAAAACAAACTTGAATCATTCATTTTATACTTCCTTTTGATTCCTAGAATATACATCCATTCATTCTTCATCTAAAAAGAGCATATCGTCGTACGCCTACATAAATTATGTAGGATGATTAAGACCACTAATAAATATGTATCAAACAAATTAAAAGTGGTTGTGGAACATCTAGTGATGGGGCATGCTCCCTAATCTGATTCAATTAAGCCAGTAAGATTGAGCATGAAGTCTACTATTAAATAAAGACTCATTGATGGGGAACTTTTGAGGTACCAAATTGTTATGTAAGTTATGTGTAAGTGTGTATGTGTTGGTGCTGACAAATGATGGCTCAATCTACAAACAGAGTATACTATACCAAGACACGAGTACGTAACATACATTAGTTTACCTATAATACATTTTAACAGTGTGGGGTTTGCAAGCACAAGTCCATTAGTCTGATTTATTTTATGGCTTGGGTCCATGAGGGTGGCGCAGGTTTGGCTCCAAGAAGCCAGTTGTTTCTAGCAAATCGAGACAATATTTCTGTTGATATAAGGTAATTCCTTTTGAAGATCTTGTTATTTCAAAGCTTAGAAAATATCGTAGATATCCAAGGTATTTGATGTTGAAATTCCTATCCAAAATAATCTTGATAATAGTAATATTATTCATGTTGGTTCCTGCAAGAATCAAGTGACCTATATATACCAAAACAAGAGTAAAATCATTGTGAGACTTTTTAGTGAACATGAAATAATCAGATTTGGATTGTGAGAATCCAATGTCTATTAATGTATTAGTCAATATTTGATTCCATTGACGAATGGCCTACTTACGATCATAAATAGTTCAATAGAGCTTACATACTATATTTTTAGGAATAATGAGGTCAATGGGCATTTCAAGTAATCTTATTCCTCAAGGTCCCCATGGAGGAAGGCGGTGTTAATATCTAGTTGATGAATATGCTAATTGAGGGAAGAAGCCTTGGGAAGTAAGACCCTAATAGTTGTCATTTTAATGATAAGACTAAAAGTCTATAAATAATCCTGCCCTTCTATTTGACTGAAGCCAACAATACTGGACTTATATCTCTCAATGGTACCATTGGGTAAAATTTTCAACTTGGAAATCCATTTACAACTAATTGCTTTTTTGTCGGGGGTGGGTGGTGATATCCCAAATGTGAGTGTCATTGACAAATTTAAGTTCATTTGTTATGGATTGTAGCCAATTTGGATTAGTTATAGCAGAAGAGTACGAGGAATTCCTTAATGGTGGAAATGTTTAAATTAAAAAACTTATGATGATGAGATAAGGTATCATATGAAATACAATTAGAAAGAGGATGGGGAGTTGTACCTGATGTACAAGGTGGAGGAGGTACGAAGTTACCTAGAATGAGGTAGCAATGGTAATCCTGTAAATAAGAAGGGGGTTTAAAGGTTCTAATGGATTTTTTCTGATGTTGATAGAAATTGGGGGTTGGTTGGTAGTAATAGGTACAAGGTCAGTTGGATTGGGATGAGAGGGGTTAGTGGTGAATTCAATGAAAGGTGTTAGAATTGGGTTAGAGGTGTGAGAAACAGTTTATGTGTGATTTGGGGTGGAAGGTGGAGTCATGTGGTTGGGTAGTCCAAGTTATCATCAATATGAGGGTGGTATAAAGGTTGAGGTGTAGAGGAAGGTGAGGATTGAAATTGTTGAAAAGGAAATATATGTTCAAAATAAACAATATCTCTAGAGATAAAAAATTTCTCATTGCTGATTTGTTTTGAAAGTATTTTGTGGTAGTATTTTATCATATCCACAAGGATTGAAGAGAATATATATGCTTTCCATTCAATGGTTTAATGACTTAAGAAAAGGGGGGTTTTTAGATTGGTTTCAATTTTCGTAACAAAAGTTTGTAAGAAATAAAATGGAATAAAAGTCGGTCTAAGTTTGATAAAAGCATGTCAAGATTAGGGTTCGCTAGTCCTTCCTAAACGTATCCAACCAATCAAATGTGTGAACGAAGTTCTAACCAACATAACCGCGTATCCTCGCAAAAACATCCATCTCTAAAGCAATTTCGTGAATGTTATTGTTTCAACCGTTAAATGATCTCTCTGAATAACAATCAAAACAATAATCATTAAGATCGATACAACGCAGATATCAACTTTCAAATCTATGTCTAGCATTTATATAGTTGATAGATGAAGAAGTTAGGTCAAGACTTGGAAATTTCATGTCTAAAGCAATCCAAACCATAAATGTACAAATAGTAGCAAATAACTTCATCTACATTGATCATAACATTGTTCACATACAAGAGATTAAGAAGAATACATAAAATTTGAACTAACTACTCCTAACCTTGACAAGAGAGGGATTTAGCCACTCATTTCCATGATAGCTTGAGCAACAAGTTTCGGAAGAAGGTTGATCAACATTTGAGTCGAATAATCGAGAATGGATAGGAATCCACCTTCTTTTGGTGAAATATTGCTAAGAGATGATGAGAAATGAAGGAATGGGTTTTTTAGGTCATAAAAATCCTCTCCAATGCAAATACAAAATAAATGATATTTTTACAAAAAGTAGCTCATACTACTTATAGAAGGGTCTGCTGAGCTGTCACGTTCGTTAGGCGAACAAATGGTTTGCCTAGCGAACACCAAAAATGCCACCTGAAGTGTCTGTGTCCTGAGAACTCTCTCCGGACAAGTTTCCAAAAGTTCGTTGTGCAAACAATCCTTCGCCTAGCGAAGCCTTCGCTGTGAACTTCTCCTAGCGAATTTGTGGCCTTTTCCTTGCTGTTTTAAGTCTGGGAGTGTTTGTTGGCTACTCGCTATCTCTTCGCCTAGCGAGTGCTTCGCTGCCTCCTTCGCCTAGCGAGTTTATGGCCCTTTCCTTACTGCTTTGGATTCCTGGTCTTCGCTACATAGTTCGCCTAGCAAACTTTGTGAAGTTTTGGAGGGAGCTTCGCTGGCAAGTTCGCCTAGCAAACTTGCTGTTGTTTGCTTGTTGTCTTGGTTTCTTTTCCATCATTCATGTGTCTTAATTTCCACTCTTTCATGTCTAGTTCCTGCACAATAACACACAAATCAAAGGTACCAAGATACTTTCACATAGTGTTGCAAACCACCAAACCAAAAATGATTTTTAACACTTTCTTGACAAAAAGGAGTGAAAGATGCCCACATTTGATAGCTCAAATAAGCAAAGTTGGGCATCTAAAAACTCTCCCCAAATAGATTCTTGCTTGCCCTCAAGCAAAGTATGCCTCTTGATGAACAAGAGGATTTGCTTAAGAAAAAGATTTCTCCGAAATTGGATCAAATGGCTCAAACACAAAAATTGCAACCAGACACAAGTTCCCAATGGTTAGAATAAAATAACACACAAGAACTAAAGTCTTAAATCAATGCTATATATATATATATATATATATATATATATATATATATATATATATATATATATATATATATATATATATATATATATATATATATATATATATATATATATATATATATTATATATATATATATATATATATATATATATATATATATATATATCCGCAATAATGTTATCCTGAATGAATCACCCTATCTCTCCTCTTCGAATAAGCATTGAAGAAATTACGCGTTTGCAACCGCGGGGATAATTTCACTCTCTAACAAACAATGCTAAAAACAATTCAATTCATACAATCTCTAACAATTATAAATGAAAATATGGAAGCAAGAAGATCACTAAGGTCTTTTCCGGTTGTAGCTTGGTTGGGTTTACAAACAAGGGAAATATCTAAAGTCATTGAAACGAAATTGCCGATGCAAAAGAGACATTCACTGTACAAGTTATTCACACATCCCAACTTCATTCCACTTGTCCTCATTTGAAACCTTCCCAACTCTTATTTCACAACTTATTTTTGTTTTTCACTATTTTTCTTCCAAGCAAGCATTATTTTTCTCTTTTTTTATTTTATTTTTACATTCATATTCACATAACAAATTTTCTTTTTTTAATGCTTGCTCGGTTTTTTCAAAAGCCGTGGCAACCTACCAAATTTCATTTCCGTTCTCCCCAACTTATCTTTTACTCAAACCTCAAGTGAATGCTCTTAATTTTTTTTAAGGCAAAAAGAACAATTAACATCAAATTTCGGGGTTCAAGAAAAAAAAATTGGAATCTCGCACAATTTCAAGCCGAGATTCATACTGTTTAGGCTCAAAGGGTTTACGAATACTCTCTGCTCACGGGTAAGTTGCTTTTGGAACTGGTTGTACTCGATAAAAAAAACAAGTGCCTTGATCATTTCTAATTGCTTCCACAAATTCACAATAATAAAAGACAAAGCATGAATCAACTGAATCAACACAAATTATTAGAATTCAGCATTTAGTGTACAATGGAGGTTTCCTCATAATTTGTGGTTCTAAGTCCTAGGTGAACCATTCATTCAACGATGTTGCAAATAGAACAATATTTATTTATGACAAGATTAAAGTTCTTAATGCATTCTAACATTCTAACCAAAGGTAACCATGTACCTTAGCATTATTCACTTGTTTATTTTTATCATTGTCATCCAAACTCAGATGCACCTTCATTGGATACTTCTTTTTGGAGAGAAACCAATCTCGAAGTTTCGAAAGCTCAACAACCAGAAAATTATTAAAAATCACTTAAAAGAAATAAAATAATTTAAACATAAAAATTTAACATTACTTCAAACAAAATAAAATGTGCATGGGGGAAAAACACCCCAAAATAGTACACAAACCAAACATCTGAAATACAAAACAAAATATCTGAAATACAAAGCAATAAAATCAAAAGATCAAAGACTTAGTCCTCTTCGGACTCGGTCTCTTCCACACTCTCGGAACCAGAAGCAGAACCATCATTAGCATCATCCCCATCATCATCATCACCAGGACAATAGGCACCCGCCCCCTCTCTAAAAATAGGCCTGACCTCAGGTCAGCTTGCGTGTTGCATGAACTGCTCATGCATCATCATAGTGCGCTCCACAGAAGGGTCACGATATTGCAGTTGGAGTACCTGCATGGAATCATGGATATCGATCATGGCGCGCTGAGTCGCCGCCATCCAATCCCAGTTGTAGTTGCAAACAGCCTGCTGGAATGGATCAAAACCCTGTGAAAAAGTAGCACCAGGACCAATAGTAGCCCCGGTATCTGCAGCAACTGTACTTGCTCTGAAGTTCTTAGGTCGGCAATACTTGTCCACGTATCGGTCATCAATCGTAGCCGGAATAATCACCTGTCTACGGGAAGGTAATCGTACCCTCGCCTGAACACATAAGGCCATAATCAGACAGGGGAAATTAACTCGCGCCCCCGCTTTCAGGCTACTCTCCACTACGGACTTCATCTCATCAACAATGATCCTAGCCACGTCGATCTGTACATTAGTTAGAATGGAGTGAACCAAGTGTGCCACTAGGATCGGCATTGTTGACGTGTGAAATTTTGGTTTGATATTTGTCAGAATCAGCATCAACACCAACTGAGGAAGAGGTTTCATGTCCTCTCGATGATACCTCCTTGGAACCCCATATGGGTTCAGCTCTATCGTCTTGCCCTCCATCAATATGGCCTCGGAAATGATATCAGTGTTCCTATGAAGCCTTAAATCACGGTGGTACTCATTAATTTCTTCCTCACCCAAGTTGAGAGGTCTTCTAAGCACCTTATTGATGCATCCCTATCAAAACCCACTGGTCGTCCTGCTACCTGTGTGGTCCAAGAAAAAGGCTCATCATCATTTGGAAGTGCGTTAGCATAAAACTCCCGCACAACCTCGATGTTGTAACTATCAGTAGGAGTCACCAATACGTCCCACTTTTTGCTACTGATGAGTCCGGAAAAAGTCATGTACTCTCCCTCTGGATGAATAAGAAACCTCTTTTCAGGCAGGATTTTGCGCTTCTCCAAAGCCACATAACGAGCGGCTTATTTTGGACCCACAAATCGTTCAGTGTCGTACTGTATCGGTTGAGGACGAAAGGTGCTTCTCACTTTCCTCTTTTTAGATGCAATAGACCTAGATGCCATCTGCAAACATAACACAGAAGAAAAATAAAACCATCCACAACAGATTAGCAATTAAAACAGAAAAACAAAATTTTGTCACGTTCACTGCAAACTTCGCTTAGCGAAGACCAAGCGGATACTCGCTACAGGTTTTCCTAGCGAAGGTGCTAGCGAAGGCTGCGGATTTTTGAATTCTCCCACTGTTTTCAATCAAAATCCAGACAAACCAAGTTTTTTCTAACCAAATTCATGAACCACAATAATTTTCATGCTAAGAACAATTCTACAGCAACATGCAACCCTAAATTCTACAGATCTGTAACTCACCCATAACAGCCCATATGGTTTGTTCTCAAGAAATTTAGAGCACCCTAATCAAAGAAAAATAGAATAAAGACATACCTGATTGAAGAGAGTAATTGGGTTGCTGAGGCAGTGAGAAGAGAACTAGGGTTTGCAAGGAGGCATAATTGATATGAATGAGAGTGAAATGTGATAAGTGTGAAAGTGTAGTAGAGACCCTAAAAATCTTTCAGACTAACAAGAAAAAACAGTTTTGGGCCCAATTAGGTGGCCCACTGAAATAAAATAAACCAGCCTGTTTCACTCTGTTCGCCTAGCGAACATGTTCGCTACTGTCTTCGCCTGGCGAAGGTGCTAGCGAACATGACAGGTTTTTACTTTTTAAAACATCCATGCATAACATATTTCAGCCAAGTTCAACCACATCCAACACCAAATTTACCAAACAAAAAATAAATAAATACTTACAATGTTGGGGTGCCTCCCAACAAGCGCTTTGTTTAACATCGTTGGAGATCGGCTGTCTAATGCGATCACGAATCGCCGAAATGCACGGAGGTGGTGTCCTGCTCGAAATCACCACCTAAGTAAATCTTCAACCGTTGGCCATTGACCGTCCAATACTCTTTGGTCTTAATATCTTCAATGATAATAGCCCCGTAACTCAAAATGTCGCAAATCCGAAATGGACCCGACCACTTGGATTTTAACTTTTCGGGAGACAATCTCAACCTCGAATTGAATAGTAACACCATCTGCCATACCTCAAATTTATTGGTCATAATCTTTTTGTCATGATACACCTTCACTCGGAACTTGTAAATCTTGTTCGACTCATAAGCTTGAAGGCGAATTTCTTCCAACTCATGAAGTTGGTTTTTTATTTTGTCGCCACTCAAGTTATGATCAAAATTCAGCAACTTCAATGCCCAAAAGGCTTTGTGCTTCAATTCAACCGGAAGGTGACAATTCTTACCGTAGACCATTTTAAATGGTGTGAGACCAACTGGGGCTTTGAAAGCGGTCCAGTAGGCCCACAAGGCATCGTCAAGCTTGCTTGACCAATCCTTCCGTGAGGTAGACACGGTTTTTTCCAAAAACAAATTAATCTCTCGGTTCGATACCTCCGCTTGTCCATTAGCTTGCGGATGGTATGGTGTTGTAACTCTGTGTCGCACACCATATTTCTCTAAAGCTTTGGCTAACTGAGTGTTACAAAAGTGCGAACCACTTTCACTTATTAACACTCTCAGAGTACCAAAACGAGAAAATATGTTTTTTTTCAAAAAATTTATTACGGCTTTCCTGTCTGCCTTAGCGCTAGCTATGGCTTCCACCCATTAGGAGATGTAGTCCACCGCAACAAGAATGTATTCATTTCCAAACGACGGTGGAAATGGACCAACAAAATCAATGCCCCAACAATCGAAAACTTCGACTTCTATCATGTTTTACAGTGGCATTTCATTTTGTTGCGTTATTCCACCGATCCTCTGACATTTGTCACAACTTTTCGTGTGCGCGTACGCATCTTTGAATAAGGACGGCTAATAAAATCCCGATTGAAGGACTTTAGCAGCCGTTCTTGTATTGTTAAAATGACCTCCAAACGAAGAGTTGTGACAATGCCACATGATATCTTTGGCTTCCTCCTCAGAAACACATCTCTGCAAAATGTTATCGACACCAAGTTTAAAAAGATGTGGTTCATCCCAAACAAAGTACTTGGCTTCAGACAAATTTTATTTTTGGTGACTAGTTAGACCTTCTGCATCAATCCGGTGGCTTTGTGGTTAGCCATATCGGCGAACCAAGGTCTAACCTTCACCATATATAATTTTTCATCGGGGAACTCCTCCCTCACCTCTTCCTCATGTTTTGTGACTTCATCATTCACAAGTCGGGAAAAGTGATCTGCTACCAAATTCTCGGACCCTTTTTTATCACGAATTTCAAGATCAAATTCTTGAAGTAAAAGAATCCAACAAATTAACCATTGCTTAGAATCCGATTTGGTAAGCAGATACTTGATCGCCACATGATCGGCGTATACCACAACTTTTGATCCAATCAAATAAGACCTAAATTTTTCTAATGCGTATACTATAGCAAGCAATTCCTTTTCCGTTGTTGTATAATTAATTTGAGCCTCGTTCCGAACCTTGCTTGCATAATGTATCGCATGGAAATTTTTTTGTTTTTCTTTGGCCTAAAACTGCACCAACCGCATAATCGCTTGCATCGCACATAAGTTCAAAGTCATTTTCCCAATTCGGTGCGACGATTATGGGTGCAGTTATTAGGCTTTATTTCAAAGAATCAAAAGTTGTCATGCAAGAATTATCGAAAATAAAAGACTTATCTTTATTTAGCAGGTTGTTAAATGGTTTTGCTATCTTCGCGAAGTCCTTGATGAATCTTCGATAAAATCCCGCATGACCCAGAAAACTTCGAATTCCCTTCACATTCAAAGGTGACAGTAGCTTTTCAATCACTTCCACTTTAGCTTTATCAACTTCAAGTCCCTTTGAAGAAACCTTGTGCCCAAGCACAATACCTTCCGTGACCATGAAGTTTCCTTTCTCCCAATTAAGCACTAGATTAGTATCCACACACCTCTGCAAGACAACATCAAGATTTTTCAAACAAAGGTCAAATGACGGTCCGAAAACTGAGAAATCATCCATAAACACCTCGATAGTCTTCTCAATCAAGTCTGAGAATATAGCTTGCATACACCTTTAAAAAGTCGCTGGTGCATTACACAAACCAAACGGCATCCTCCTATAAGCAAAGATTCTGAAAGGACAAGTGAAAGCTGTTTTTTCATGATCTTCCAGATTGACAATGATTTGATTATACCTAGAGTATCCATCCAAAAAGCAATAATATTCTTGACCGGAAAGCCTCTCGGGCATTTGATCCATGAAAGGAAGAGGAAAGTGATCTTTTCTCGTAGCTTGATTGAGCCTACGGTAGTCAATACACATTCTCCATCCCATTACAGTTTTTGTTGGAATCAACTCATTCTTTTCATTGCGGACAACTGTCATTCCACCCTTCTTCGGCACCACTTGAACTGGACTCGCCCACAGACTATCCGAAATAGGATAAATCATGTCAGCATCCAACATTTTTACAACTTCTTTCCTCACCACTTCTTTCATTATGGGATTCAATCTTATTTGTGGTTGAGCTACCGGCCTGAAATCGTCCTCCATGAATATTCGATGCATACAATAAGAAGGACTTATACCTTTTAAATCGGAAAGAGTCCAACCCATTGCCTCTTAATTTTTCTTCAACACAACAATTAATTTCTTTTCTTCATCCATGGTTAACACCGAACTTATGATCATCGACTTGTTTTTCTCTTCATCAAGGAAAACATACTTAAGATGATATGGTAACAACTTCAACTCAAGCTTGCCTTCCTCATTGTTGTCTTTTTTCAAATTTTCCACCCTTTCTTTCAAAGGTGGGATTTCCTCTAACTCTTCAAGTTCCTGCAAACACTTTTCAATTTCTCTTTCTTCTTCTTCATTTTCTTTTGAAAGAGCATTGGTAAGAACTTGTTGTAATGGTGTGGGAACTTGCAATAACTCTTTGACTTCTTCAATTGCCACTTCCGTTGCATCAATTCTGAAACAATCAGTTTTGTCCTTAGAAAGCTTCATGGCTTCAAAATGATTGAAGCAAATCTCCTCATCAAGAACTCTTACTTTCATGAGACCATCATCCATATCAATCGCCATGCGCGTGGTCTTCATAAAAGGTCGACTAAGAATCAATGTAGAGTCTTCATCTTCTTTCATATCAATTACTACAAAGTCAATTGGGAACAAAATTTTATCAACCTTTACCAACACATCTTCGGCTACACCATGAGGGTGAGTGGTAGATTTGTCAGCAAGTCACAAAGTCGTTTGAGTAGATTTCAACTCCATGTAACCTAACCGCTTCACAATAGATAAGGGTATCAAATTTATTCTAGAGCCCAAATCAATCAATCCTTTGCCAACATAAGTATTTCCAATTGTGATGGGCAAAGTGACTCGTCCCGGATCACTTTCTTTCCTCAGGAGAGTATGTTGAATAATTGTGCTACAAATAGCATCCACCATGATCGTTTCTTGATCTGTATACCGCTTCTTCTTTGTGAGAATGTCCTTCATGAATTTAGCATACTTTGGCATTTTCTCCAATGCTTCAGAAAATTGAATATTAATTTGCAATTGTTTGAATATGTCCATAAACCGAGCATAGTGTCTAGCATTGTCTTTCCTTGTTGGAGCATGCGGGTAAGACAAATTTTGAATCGGTATCGTGTTCACTTGCTCTTTTCCTTTTCTCGACTTTCTCACTCTTTCCTCTCTCTTACTTTTCTCTCCTTCCTCATTTTTTTCACTTTCTCATTTTCAACTAAATATCCCTCAACATTTTCAATTTCTTTTTCAACTACAACTTCCTCCGCCACTACCTCCTCACCTATGCCCATGTCAATTTCTCTACCACTTCTTGTAAGAATCTCCTTACAATGCTCCTTCAGATTTGGAGTAGCGGTAGCCGTGAAAGGCCCTTTTTGTTGATCGGCCAATTGTTTTGATAATTGGCTCACTTGTGTCTCCAAATTCTTTATATCCGCATCAGTGTTCTTTTGATTCGACATTGACATTTGCATGAATTGAGTAAGTGCTTCCTCCATCTTTGACGGTGCACTTTGAGTTTGTGGAGGTTGAGTGTAATTTTGATATTATTGACAGTTTGAATTCCGGCTTCTTGCGGCCTCCAAGGTTGTTGGTAACCTTGATTAGATCTTTGATAACCTTGATTTTCTTATTGATAAGGTGGTCTTTGTTGGTATCCTTGATTTTGATTTCCGGCATAATTGGCCTCTTCCAAAACGGGAGGATAATATCTGGTAGGATGGTCACCTTTACACAATTCGCAACTCACGACTTGAAATTGAGTAGGAACTTCTTACATCTCTTTGATTTATTATGGAAGCTTTGACATTTGTTGAGTTAAAAGCTTCACTTATTGCGTAAGAAGTTTGTTTTGGGTAAGAATAGCGTCATTCGTACCTAACTCGAGCACGCCTGGTTTTCTTTGAGCTACCCCACGGTTATGATTCCCTTGGTGATCATTAAGTGTTATCTTTTTAATAATTGTAATTGCATCATCGGCGCTTTTAGACATCAAAGAACCTCCCGTCGTAGCATCCAATAAGGTCTTGTGAATCGAAAGGAGACCATTGCGGAAAATATGAACTTGAGTAAGTTCATCAAAACTGTTTCCTTTGCATTTTCTCAACATAGACTTGAATCTCTCCCAAGCTTCGTTGAGGGATTCACTAGCTCCTTGTGAAAACACAGCTATCGTAGTTTTAGCTTCCATGAAACGGTTATGTGGAAAGAACCGTTCAAGAAACTTCTCTTCCAATAGATTCCAATCCGTCATGATTGTTGTCGATTGATTAAGATACCATTCATTCGCTTTCCCAATCAAAGAATGAGGAAATAGCCTTCTGAACAATGACTCTTCGTCAGCTTCGGTTGCTCCCGTTGCACCCGCAATCTCATAGAACTTTGTAAGATGTGTGAACGGATCCTCATGATTTAATCCTGTGAAAGGATTTTGATAGATAAGTGCAAGGATTCCCGTCTTCATCTCGGCTTGTCTTCCATTTTTGAGATTACGTGCGAACTGAGCGATGTGTCTTGGACTATTAGTACAAGGGACGGAAACTGGAGGTGGAGGTGGTCGTGGTGCTGCCATAATTGGTGAATTAGGTGGAGTGGATGAAGAAGATTCTCCGAGCTCTTGTCTTTCAATAGCTTGTTGTCGTCTTCGCCTTGTGCGAATATTAGTACGTCGAGCGGTTCACTCAATCTCAGGATCAAAAAGAAGGTTTTTCGGACAAACCTGTCTATGCATAAACGAATTTTGCACACGAACTAAACAAATTAAAAAGCACAAAGAATTACAAAGATAAGAAATTCACAATACAAAAATCTTAAAATCACTAAACTATTGCAATGTTTGTAATATTCTACTAACAATCCTCGGCAACGGCGCCAATTTGTTTTGGAAGTATTTTGTGGTAGTGTTTAATCGTATCCATAGGGATTGAAGAGAATATAGATGCTTTCCGTTCAATGGTTTAATGACTTGAGAAAAGGGGGGGTTTTAGAATGGTTTCAATTTTCGTAACAAAAGTTTGTAAGAAATAAAACGGAATAAAAGTCGGTCTAAGTTTGATAAAAGCATGTCAAGATTAGGGTTCGCTAGTCCGTCCTAAACGTATCCAACCAATCAAATATGTGAACGAAATTCTAACCAACATAACCGCGTATCCTCGCAAAAACGTTCATCTCTAAAACGATTTCGTGAATCTCATTGTTTTGACCGTTAAATGATCTCTCTAAATAACAACCGAAACAATAATCATTAAGATCAATACAACGCAGATATCAACTTTCAAATCTATGTTTAGCATTTATATAGTTGATAGATGAAGAAGTTAGGTCAAGACTTGGAAAGTTCATGTCTAAAGCAATTCAAACCATAAATGTACAAATAGTAGCAAATAACTTCATCTACATTGATCATAACATTGTTCACACACAAGAGATTAAGAATAATACATAAAATCTGAACTAACTACTCCTAACCTTGACAAGAGAGGGATTTAGCCACTCATTTCCATGATAGCTTGAGCAACAAGTTTCGGAAGAAGGTTGATCAACATCTGAGTCGAATAATCGAGAATGGATGGGAATCCACCTTCTTTTGGTGAAATATTGCTAAGAGATGATGAGAAATGAAGGAATTGGTTTTTTAGGTCAGAAAAATCCTCTCCAATGCAAATACAAAATAAATGATATTTTTACAAAAAGTATCTCATACTACTTATAGAAGGGTCTGTTGAGCTGTCACGTTCGCTAGGAGAACAAATGGTTCGCCTAGCGAACACCAAAAATGCCACCTGAAGTGCCTGTATCCTGAGAACTCTCCCCAGACAAGTTTCCAAAAGTTTGTTGTACGAACAATCCTTCGCCTAACGAAGCCTTCGCTGTGAACTTCGCCTAGCGAATTTGTGGTCCTTTCCTTGTTGTTTTAAGTCTGGGAGTGTTTGCTGGCTACTCGCTATCTCTTCGCCTAGCGAGTGCTTCGTTGCCTCCTTCGCCTAGCGAGTTTATGGCCCTTTCCTTACTGTTTTGGATTCCTGGCCTTCGCTACATAGCTCGCCTAGCGAACTTTGTGAAGTTTTAGAGGGAGCTTCGCTGGCAAGTTCGCCTAGTGAACTTGTTGTTGTTTACTTGTTGTCTTGGTTTCTTTGCCATCATTCATGTGTCTTAATTTTCACTCTTTCATGCCTAGTTCCTGCACAATAACACACAAATCAAAGGTACCAAGATACTTTCACATAGTGTTGCAAACCAACCAAAGTAAGAGTGATTTTTAACACTTTCTTGACAAAAAGGAGTGAAAGATTCCCATATTTGATAGCTCAAATAAGCAAAGTTAGGCATCTAACAACATCATATAAAATGGATCCTTTAACACCAAATTTAAAACCAAGAAAGATACATTTTCAGGATCTAAAGTCTAGTTTAGACTTATGAACAGTCTTACTACAAGCAAAAAAGTTTTAATGTTAGAATAATCAGGAATGTCATTGTAAAGTAAAGTAAAAAGGAATTTATAATGAAGTAACTTGGAAGGAAATATGTTAATTAAATGCACAACATATGATAAAGCATAAGATTAAAAAAATTAGTGTGTGGGATTGGAAAAGAAGAGCATGTGTCACCCCAAGGAGGTGTTAATGCTTTAGTTCAACTAAACCATTTTGTTGGGGTTTATTGACACATGAGTTCTGATGATGGATACCTTGAGTTGAGTAATATGTTTTTAAAAGAAACTTTGGTCCATTATCAAATCTAATGGTCTTAATGGTAATGTTAAACTGAGTTTGAATAAAAGTGACAAAGAATCATCAATCACAGTTAGAAAGTATTTGTGTCCAAGTAAATATGGGATATAAATAAGCCCTCAAATGTCTGTATGGATAAGATCAAAGTATTTTGAAGTTTTAGTCACACTATCAGGAAAAGATCATTGTTTTTGTTTAGCATGAAAGCATGTATCACAAGGATCATGGGGTTTGGACAAATGTTGCAAAGAAATTTTTTATTGATGTTAAGTGTCATGAGGGGGTGGCCTAGCCTATTGTGTCGTAGGTAAAATTATTGATGAGGTGGTTATATGGGTGGGCAACATCATTGGGGATCAAATCATTATTGAAAACAGGTGAAATTAGAGAGTATAAGCCTTGATGCAATATAGTTGCACTAATCTTCATCAGTGTATGGTGGTTTCAATATGAAGCTTGGTGTTAAGAGGCTTGATAGGTTTAAGAAAAGTAAAATAGAACCTGGAATGGCACACTTGATCAGTGGCCCTAGTGTCTAACAAGTAACAACCAATCATGCATTCATAAGTTTTGGATATTAAGAACAAAAGAAAATGCACCTGATTGTAAGTTGTAAGAAGTTTGAAGGTGTTGGATTGCAGTTGCAACTGGAGTAGAACTTTGATGAAGGAAAGTCAATAATGCACGTTGTTAATCAGCAATCATAATTGAATGAGCATGGCCACCTTCAACATTTTCTGCAGATTTTTGAGGCTGAGCATAAATTTCTTCTTGAAGGTCTGAAATTCCAAAGATGTCGCCTTGGTGGTACCTTTCGCGAAGCTCGTCCTAGATGTCTTTGGCTGAATCTATCCACAAAACACTTTATGAAATATTTTTTCAATAGATTTGGTTACCACGCCATTACCATATTATTGTGTTGGTTCCAAGCTACGTGTTTAGAATCAAAAGGATTGAGACAAATTAGGGTTCCATCAATGAACCCTATTTTATTTTGGATTTAATGGGAAGTTTTATGGTAGGGGCCTACCATGAAAATTCGTGTTGTTAAGGGAAGGAGAGACGATGAATAAGTCAGTATTGTCACTAGGATGCATGTAAAAGGGGTCGAGCATATCAGTTTAGCAGGTGCGAGTTGAAGATTAATGGTTGTTTCTGGAAGTATATGTGGGTTGATAAGTGTTTATAGGTTGAGTGTTTTTATTTGAAGTTGGTGACGGTGTTTCGTCTTCAATCTTCATGAACAGAAAAGAAAATTAGGGTTCTTGAGAAAAATGGAATAGAAGAACAAATAATTCCAACGCAAAAAACGTAAAGAAGAACAAGAATTTATGGGAAAATGAAACAAAATCAAGATGAAGAATGTAACAAATAACACTGAAACAATGAGAATATGATAGATTTCGGCAAGACGAAACACGTCGATTGCAAGAGAAAAAGAAAAAAAAATGACTAGATCGAGAGAGGAAAAAAAAGAAATCGTGGAAAGATATAATTTAGAAAACACAAAAAATGTCAAGAAATTCCATAAAGATGAGGAATTTCTGGAAAACCCTGATGAATGTGTTGAATTTGAAGAAAGGTTTTTTTTGTGAAGGGGAGAGAGAGAGAGAGAGAGAGAGAGAGAGAGAGAGAGAGAGAGAGAGAGAGAGAGAGAGAGAGAGAGAGAGAGAGAGAGAGAGAGAGAGAGAGAGAGAGAGAGAGAGAGAGAGAGAGAGAGAGAGAGAGAGAGAGAGAGAGAGAGAGAGAGAGAGAGAGAGAGAGAGAGAGAGAGAGATGAGTTTTGCTATGGAAAACCTAAGAGGAGATGAGAATGAATGTGAAGAAAATGGGATCAAGAGACATGGTTGAAAATTTGATCAAGTCAGGGTTTAGATGATAAGAAACGTGAAGAAATCTTGAGTAACACATAATGTGAAAAGAGAAGAAAAATAAGGACAATCTCTTTATTTCTTATACCATGTTGACACTTGGCAGTACATAAAAAAAAACCATTGAAAAGAAAAATAAAATTTTAATTCATCATTAAAAGTAAAAATTAAAAGATAAATGGCCTATGTATTTATAAGGCCAGAAAACCTAATAGAATTAACAAAGTCAACTAAAAGTAAACTAATCCTAACCAATAAAAAACACAAAAAAGAACATTTAGCTGTTGTTTCCGCGATTAATAATTGCAATGATATCCTATAACCAAAATAGGACAGCTCTAATATCTTAAATTTTAATGGATAATTATCTATCATCAAAACATCTAAGATATGTTTGTTTTGTTTTTTAAAAAAATGAATTTTTTTTATTTAAATAATTTTATAAAAGATTTTTTAAAACATTAAAAAAAAACTATTTCTTATAAATTAAAAAACTGGTCATAAATATATTGTTTAAGATAAAAACATAGTTAAAATTATAATTTTTTTAAAAAGATATTTCAAAAATAACTTTTATAAAAAATTATTTGAAATAATTTTAAGTTTAAATAATTTTTTAAAATTTTAATATTCAAAAAAAGTTATAACAAAAGAATAAAAAGTCTAAAATAATATTTCAAGAATAATTATTTAAATTAATTTTTCATTGGATTGATTTTTTTTCATCGTAATTATTTTAAAATAATAATATATAATACTAACCAGCTATTATATTATTAATTTATATTTAATATTTTAAAATAAATGTAAATTTTTTACTTATTTTTAATTTTAAAAAATTGTATGTTTTATCGAACAATATTAACAAGCTATATACAAGTTATTTTAATTTATCAATTCATAATTTTAAAAGAGTTTAATTGGTAATGTACTGATACTGTAAAATAATTTTACACTGTCATTCAATAAAAATTAATCAATCAATCATGTCATATCAATAATTTAAAACTTACAGTCTGATGTGACAAAATATATGAAAGTGATTCATTGATAGTGTAAAATAATTTTCTATTGATCGTACATACCAATTAAATTTATTTTGAAATCTTTTTTTTTTTTTAACTCAACACAAAAACTAACAATATTTTAAAAAATTATGAAACAAACATAAATAGTTCTCTTTATTGGTAAATACTACTTACATGGTTTTTTTTGTCAGGAATGTACCTTGAGAATCTTTGTTCTCATCTTCTCTGCTCCTTTCCACTATGTAACCTCAACCGAAGGAATCTCCCGAGCTTCGGAGTTCATTCCTCGGCAATCCATCCATTACGTGAAAGGAAATTCTTACCAACCAAAGACGCGTCTAACGCGTTCAATAATTTTTGGTACAAGTATTATTTTCTAAACATTTTAATATTGAAATACAATATAAACTCTTTAAATTAATAATGCCATGATTGAAAAAATTTATTAATTTAAAAAGTTATTAATTTATCGATAAATTAATAATTATTAATTTAAAGAGTTTTTAAGTAATTATATTGTACATATCAAACAAAAAGGCAAATTAGTCTATTCATCTTAGAATTACGTTGCAGTGAACTTTGGAACTCAACGTAAATTAGTAACTATTGTGTTCATATGCATTAGAAATCAATAATGACTTTTGAAGTACACTAAAGGTAAACAAGAGGAACAAATGTGTTCAATGTATTCTTAAACAAGTTTGTCATATATAAATTACATGAATGTGTTAGAGTATTTAATCTATATCTCACAAAATGGCTTCTCATCTAAAAGGTGTTGCAAAATCAACTATGTCAAATCAAATACGTAAGGAATTATGTGAGTACAAGAGAGATAATCCTGCAAGCACACAAAAAGACTTGCAGATATGGCTTGAGGAAAAATTTCAGTTGAAAGTTAGTCAAGGAACAATATCAAACACACTTAAACGGTCAGATGACTATCTCTCTGCTGAAATAGAAAAGGAAAAAGTAGAGATCAAAAGACACAAACCAGCAAAATATCCTGACATGGAGAAAGTTGTTTATGAGTGGTTTCTCCAGCATCAAGAACGTGTGAATATCACAGGAGAATTAATTTTGCAGAAGGCAAAGAGATACAATGAAACTCGTGTACCCTCATGATGATTCAGATTTTAACTTCTCTATAGGATGGCTTGGAAAATTCAAGAACTGACATGGCATAAAGTCATTTTGTCGTTTTGGCGAGAGTCGGTTTGTTGATGCACAAGACATGGAGCAGAAATTGGTATCGATTCGGGAGAAAATTGATCAGTTCCCTATGAAAGATGTTTTCGATATGGATAAAACTGGGTTGTTTTATAGGCTACAAGATGATCATTCACTGGCAACAAAACAACTTGAAGGAAGAAAACAAGATAAAGAAAGGGTGACGGTAGTTATTTGTTGCAATGAAGATGGCTCTGAAAAAAATCCCTCTATGGATTATTGGAAAATATGCAAAGCCTCGTTGCTTCAAGAATGTCAACACAAATAGCTTGGATTGTCACTATCGAGCTAACAAAAAAGCATGAATGACTAGTGTGTTTTTTGATGAATATGTTCGTTCATTTGACCATATGATGCATGGTAGAAGAGTTCTACTTGTGGTGGATAATTGTCAAGCACATTCAAAAAATATTGAAGGGCTAAGAAACGTTGAGTTGTTCTTCTTGCCACCCAACATGACATCAAAGATTCAACCTTGCGATGCTGAGATAATAAGAGCTTTCAAGATGCATTACCGTAGAAGGTTTTACTGCAAAATATTGCAAGGTTATAAGGTGGGACAATCTGATCCAGGGAAGATAAATGTCCTTGATGCTATCAATTTGGCAATCCCAGTTTGGACGATAGATGTTCGAAAAGAAACAATAGCGAATTACTTCAGACACTGTAAAATTCGTTCAGCTAGCGACGTTGTAAAAAATTTGGATGAAGAAACTCAAGACCTCGAGACTATGATCAATCAATGTGGCTATCGTAATAAGATGGATATCGACAATCTAATGAATTACCTAAGTGAAAATGAAGCATGTTCGAAGGTTCAAAATTTAGAAGATATTGGGGATACTATCATTGAGAATAATGCAGAGGATGACGGCGAAGATGATACGGTGTCTTTGGAGCCTGTTATACGAAAGGAAGCACTTATAGCGTCGAACGCTCTTCACAACTTTATGATACAATACAAAAATACAACACCTGAGCTATTGGATGCAATAAAAAAAGTTAGAAATGAGCTCCAAATAGACTTGAACTTTAAAGGAAAACAGACAACTATTAAAGGACCGAAAATTATAAAGGGATCTCCCAAAAAAATTATTATCTTATTATTTTATCGAGTTTTTCAATTTTTTACATTGATCCAAATCGGAACCGGACAAATTTATTATTTTAGAGAATTTTTTAATTTCCTAAGTATTAATTTAAAGAGTTTCTTATGTAATAATCCATTATTGATTGTTAGTGATTAATTTAATTTTGGAGTAAGAGCTAAGAATTCTTTAAAAATCTAGTGATGATGATTCCGACTCTACTCTCTTCCCTCCTCTCTTACTATTATTCTTCCAGCCAAATACAATAACATAACTATTTTATAATAATTTATTAATAAAAGTACTATTTTTTACACAACTATTATTTTTGGATAACGGGTGCTCCTAAAATGACTTAGTAAGTAGGCACCAAGAAATATTGTCAATGGACAAATTGTTGTAGAAAAAAAACCTTACAAAGTACTGTATTTGGTTTTGTTCTCAAAGTAAGCTTGAATTGAGGGTTTTCTTCCTAAAAAGTCTGATATCAATTCAATAGAATCCTTCCCTCCACCTGGAGCCAATACCTGCATAAAAAGAAAACATCAACTCGAGAACACGAATAAAGACAACATTTGTAACAATAATCTACGATGTCTAATATATTTCTGGAGAAAAATGGAAATGCCATTATCATTAATACCTTGTTCCTGAATTGCATACCGGGAAGCTGGTTTGAAACACCATTGCAAAACATTGAAGCAAATATATCAGCAGCAAAAACCTGAAACATTATATGACTCTTTTTTATTATTCAACTCATTGATTAAGGAAGATTCTCATAAACAATAATCTCAAGAGAAACTACATATGCTTCCAATGAAAATTAATTATCATGAAGTAAGACCACTATTGCAATGTAATACCTCACTCCATATACGACTGTAGCATGCGGCCTCATAACCAACGACACTAAAAGGAAAACAGGAGGCAGGATTGGTTCCTTCTAATACCGGCAACCCTAACATCACCTGGGATACAGATAACAAAGAACATCTTTTCACGTTCTTTATTAAAAGCACAGAACTTCAAATTAAAACTAATGTTAAATTTATTTACCTTGGAATGAAGATGCTTGAATAACTCACGAATATCTATGTTATCCGCAGAATGTATGATTTGATCAAAAAGACCTGATATAAAGCAGTTCTTAAGTTAAATGAAAATAAAAAGTAACTATTCAGTGTATAATCTTCTCTGTCAACACCGCATCCCGTTTTCTACCCAAAAGCAATATAATTGCCAGCCGACTCGTAGAATCAATTGAAAAGATCAGAAGGAATTAAAGAGTCCATGAAGAGTAAATGTAATGTTGATAACAACAAATATTTTTCATCCTTCAATCAAAAATTACCTTATCAATTACTTATACTCAGACACAAGCACATTATGCGTACATTAACATATATAGCATACAACAACTGACTGGGGGTCTGTTTGGTTTACATTTTTGGTAGAATTGACTTCAAAAGAATTAATACTGAAAAGACGCATTTGTTTGGGAATAATATTTTAAGAGGGAGTATAGAAGAATTTGCTTTATTGAAATGATAATAAATTAACCATAAGGCATAAATATGTTATAGGTATGTTTCATATAATTTTATAAGCTCCTTATCTAGAAATTCTATCTATTGAAAAAAGCTGCAAATTTTCCCTTTTCATGAAATCAATTCTAACTTTGAGAATAAAAAAATATTAAGCATGCCTACAACGGTACAAATTAATTTTTGCCCTACAACGGTCTCTAAATCAAATACCAAATGATAAGAACTACTTCCTTAGGACACCAAGACCGCAATGCCATTATACGAGACAGTATAACTACCACTAAAATAGAAGATACTGTAATTAACAACCCACGGCAAAAAATAAAAATCTACATAAACATTAGCATATGTAAAAGCATAAGAACAAACTAGTAATTAAGTTCAGCTGTTATAATGAAAAACAAAAACAACATACAGTATAGAATCTCTTGCTTCAATTTAAGTGCAGAAGAAGAATTTCTCCATCTTTTAATTGATTTGCATAGGTCATCCTTTAAGGGCTTTGTGATATCCTGCAAGCCACAAATTAACAAATTAAAGCTCCTATGAAGCATCAAGTAGATTATGGTATACTCAAAAAACAATGACCGGTTATATAAAATAGAAAAATGAAAATTAAACATGTTTGGTACAGAAAATTATGGAGGAAAAAGTTTGAAAAACTCACCTGGTGAAATCCAGATATCAACTTCAGGAAAAAGCTTTCATAACAGCTGCATTTCCAACAATTGTGTTAAATAAAAACGCATAACTGATTAGTCAAGTTCAAAATATCAAAGAATGTGGCTCAATTTTTTTACCAGTTTTGTAAGAGTTGAGCAGGTATTTCTACGAAGTCAGGATCAACGCGTATTCCAGAAACTCTAGCAAATGAAGCACGGTTGCAAATGTGTTGAACCTTGTAGTTTTTTATTATAAAAAAATGCTTCAGAATATAATAAACTGTGTCCCAATGTGCAAACAAAACTAAATAAACTATGCATTACAATATCATAGACCTTCGGTAGAAGGATACTGCTCAATTTATATTAAAATTCAAGCTATTGAAAGAATGAGTCATATTAACAACAGAAGTGGGGCAATGGCCAATCATAAAAATCAGACAAGCAAAACAGTCTTCCATGTTTACAAAATTAAGCCGCTCAAGGCAATGGGAGGGGAAAAGATTAGTGTCGGGAAATATAAGCAAACATATCTACCAAAAAAACTTGCATGTCAAGAAACTTCTTTTACACACAGATGTAGACCATTTACTTGAAGCCCCTTTTGCTAGCCAGATCCATATACAGATACCATTGCTAAGGGAAGTGCATAAGTAATGCTTACTACCATTGTACTGTAAGTTATGCCATAAAAATTTAAACGGACAGTTATTTGCAGCACTCTCATGTGACCAATATAAACTAACCCTTTCTTCCAGCACAATGCACATCGTTATTTCTTAAAAAATCCAATGACTTTTCAATTCCCTAATTTCTATTTTACCCTGATTCTTATGAAGAAACCTAATTTTGATATTTTCAATCCTACACCTTCCACCATCCTGTAACAGTTTTGACAACTAGGACAAACAGGAAAATGAAATGTAAATTTTCAGAAAAGGATCTCAATTATTCAAATCACACATTTTATTCCACTCTATACCAAACTCAAACAAGTAAAAGGTCCAATTTTAATGCAAATCATGAAAATGAAAATAAAACACTGATGAGTAAAGTGTGCTTCATGGATACAAAGCAAACATACCATGTGACCAAACTCGTGGAAAAGATTGACCACTTCAGAAAACCGCAATAATCCAGGACTACAGTCAGACTCCTTTTGATACTGAGATATTAGTAATGCAACTGGAATCTGCATAAACATTGAAAAGGGAAAAATTAAGAAATCAAAAGAGCAATACTTCTCTCCGTACAGTTGCAAAGATCCTTCCACGTCGGAACTTGGAAGTTGGAATAGTAGGTCAAGATTTAAAAAGGTAAAATTTTGTTGTAGTGAGTTATTTCTCTCCAACTTAGTGTGTTGCAGGACAAAATGCAAGAACTTCAAGGAGATTTAACAGACCTCTCTTTGGTGTTCAATGGTCTTTCTGTTCTTAAGTAGGTGTCTCTATTTGATATATGTAGAAAAGATTGGACAGCTTTAAGTGCCCAATTAAACCAGATATCAACCATTATAGTTATAAGCTGTCTATTTACTATCTATAAAATGAGAATTTATTTTATTCTATTAACTTAAAGAGAACCTGTCGTGACCCACTGATTGTTAATGCACTGTTCTGGAGAGGCACCACACAACTGTGACCATATTTTCCCTCCCTGTAAAAGTAAATAAGATGAGGTGTGAACCAAACTTTAATTTTCACCAGCAAACAAGTTAATGAAGAAATTCCAAATAATTAAAAAGCTCAACCTTGAGAATAAATCAAGATAGCAATAACCCAAGAGTTCACTTGAACTTAAGTCAAATACTGAAAATACACGAACATCACAATGCCAAACTTCAGCTCCCATAATTTCTTCAAACCTTAAACCTGCCCAGAAAGTAACAAAAATGACAATCAATGCGTATTCTCCCAAATACAATTAAAACATACTGCAAAATCACAAAAGGAATTCTTGATGATATATTTTAGTTCAGGAATAATTAAATACTAAAGCAGTAAATCATGTCAATAAATGCTCACTCATGAACTACTTAATGAACGTTGAAAAGTGAAATGGTTAATAATTCCTAATCTGGAATAATTTACCAAGAATCACATTCCAGTTACTTTCCAATATAAACAGTATCTGATTGTCAAGGCAATAAAACATAACTTTAAACAATTTGTTGGATATAAAATTACCAAAAAGATCTTGGACAATTTTGAAGACTCCTGATAGAACTAAACTAATTGGTAAGTATTGCTTGATCTCGCCAAAGTCCAAATCGTAACTCTGCTCTTCAACTCGTTTTACATAATACAGTAGGTCTTCGATTCCAAATGGAAGCTCCCCTTCCTCTTTCTTCTGATAATGCAATGAAATTCTCATTAGAGATTTATAAATTAAATCAAACAACATAAACCAAAAATCGTGCAAACCTTCAAATCTTTCAAAATATCAAGTTCTTTCATAGCCAAGTCAGTTATACGTATGGATATGTCATTCAGAAACTCAAACACCTGGATTAAAGTTGGAAAGAAAAAAACAACTAGAATAAGATTAGAATCAGGGAAAAAGTGAAGGAGAAAACATTAAGCGGTCAACTAAATTAATCTGTAACACTTACTTTATGGCAAAGCAACAAGACATATTCATTGTCATTCCAATATTTTTTTAATGAATAAATACTCATAACCGCACTTGGTTTTATAATTAGTGGTTACTGGTATTTTGCAAACAAGAAAGGCCGAAACAACATATGTGGCTTATATTACTTTAAATACCTCGAAGAAGAGAAAAGATGGGCAAAGAGAGGAAATAAAAACATACGATGTTTAATTTACTTCCTTCTTTTCCAGACAAATATTTAAAAATAAGAAAAAAAATAAAAACTTCAAAATTAGAAGCTCAAAAGGAATCCCCTTCTATTGACAAAACAAATTCAAAAGAGACACAGACCACGATATATCTAACTAAATTTTTGGTCTCTAATGAGGAAAACATTATTGCATCTTTACAAAAAAATTACAAACCTTTGTTGGTGTTTTTGCCATTCTAACATCAACGGCATACTCGGCATAGCATGAATAGCCAAGTAAACGAGCATATTTATGACGCTGTTGCACCTGAATCATGCCAATGGAATATCAACAAAAATAAACTTCTGAGATGATTTTGGCAGCAAAATGTAAACACAGCCAGAACCAACGGAAAATCAAGAATCATCTAAAACTAAATTAAAGAGGCTCAAACGGCCCCGCGTAAATTATTCAAATTTTATGTTGTATACTAACTTACAGATAACATTTGTAATTTGTAATATGCTAAAAAATCATATATAAATTGGAAACTGAAATCAATTCATTCAGATCTAATAAATTTAACTGTGTCATCGTTGGTAAGTTGTTAGAATTAATGAAAATATAGAACTACATAATTAAATTAGGACTATTCTCTTTTCCCAAACTCTGATTAGTACAATAACAATAGATTGCTAGCAAGTCAATGGCCTGTTACAAAGTCTAATTACAAGATAACTTGTATATTTATATCTCAAATACATGTCAACAATAGTTAATAGTAACTGAAATTCTTAATGAATAATGTCATAATGAAAATTACCAGACTTTCTAGAATAGAAAGATTAGCTTCTCCACATCGATTTCCATACGCCCGTGATACCATCCGTCTTGTAGTTCCTACCTTTATGTGATCAATATAGAAGTATAGGTTTTGTCAGTACAGTTTCTTTAAAATAACACACAGGCACAAAGATATACTAAGAAAATAATGAGAAAGGAAGGATGCTTTCCTAAAAAGAATAATAGTTACGTGTTTGTATGCCTATGGAAGAAGTGGTATAAGGTACCAGTATGTTATGTATCAATAATCATATTGCAAAGTAAGAACCACGAGTAATCATTTAACTTTGCAACGTACATGGGAATTAAATAAGTAACAATAATAGGACATTGTAAACTATTTACAAAATCTAAACATGAAATTCTCACGAAAAAGTGAAGCAGCTCTCCTTAAAAGATTATAACTTTAATTAAAAAATCACGAAGTGAAGATAGTCATCCCAGCTTCTTGATCTATGCCTACCAAGTTGAATTCCCTTGGAAAGTATTGGTCGCACAGGCCTTTCAAAATGCAAGCCCTTACAGGCAACAGTAGCATTTTCTTAGAGAAACAACTGGATATCGGCAGCGTTTAATTATTGGAGTACAAGTGATGCAAGAACCAACTTAATCACGTCACATTCACAATATGGCATTTACTAATAAATAAGTAACGGTTAGTTGATAACTCATTCACCATACCTTGCAAAATTCAAGTACAGCTGTGACGTGATGGCTTCTCAGGGAGATCTTCAACTGTCCATTTTCAGATTTATCTAAACCCTGTGGAGAAAATATTTATTCATAAGTATCTCATAACCAAAAAATGAGAACAAAAATGATTAATAACTGAAGGAAATGCAAAAGCAGTAATTAGGCTACATAGAAAGCCATGCATGAAGGCTTCGAGTCAATCCAGGTATAAATATTACACCTATCTAAAGTACTCCCTTCATTCTCTTTTATAAGCAAAATTTGACTTTTAAATTCATTGAATAATTGATGCATGTAGTCTATATATAGTCCAAATATATTATTTAATCAATGGACCTAAAAGTCAAAGTTTGCTTATAAAAGAGAATGGAGGCAGTAATAATCTAATAAATCTTCATGACATGGAGAGAAACCCATTCTACTGTGCACTAAACATGCCCTTAGGTAATCCAATCGGTTAAATATTTTCTTGATCCCAATATCAAGTCAACACTGCCCCCATTTATTTTTTCAAATACTCAAAATCATATTCCTTTGAACTATTCTTTCCATATTAGCACAAATTCATACTTGAGGCCTATATTTGGGGATTTTAATTGGAATGGGAGGATGTGGTTTTCTTTCAAAAGGAGAGGTAGGGTAGCCATATTCTAGTCAGAATAATATCGGTGCACACATATATTTGGGATTTTAAATTGGAATGGGAGGATGTGGTTTTCAATCGAAAGGAAAGGTGGTCATCTTGTCAGAATTTAATATAGGAAAATATTTGAATATATATTGTCCAGTTAGTTTAGGGTACAAGATTAATCAATGTCACATCAACGTCTTAAAATAGGACTCTGAAACACATGAATAATATACTATGGATGTTGGTTTCCCTCCTGCTACTTCCACTATTTTGTCCCAATCACATATACAGCCAAAGATTCTCATAACACGTCCACATACTACTTAGGAATTCACAATTCAAGGAGGAAGCAACCACCCGTCCTTAAAAGAGATTTGGGACTCAAATATGCAATTTATGTCTCGACAAATAATAGACTGCAGTTGATTTAGAATTATAGTAAGGTATAAATTTGAAGTTAATAGTTTACAGGCAAGCATCCAATAGTTGACTTGAGTCACAAAGCAAAAGGGGAAAGCAACTTTTTCAGAAACATGACTACACTGGTCAAGTGGATTGAAGGGAAAAGGATATATCAAACCTTGAGAAATTCTAGAGGTAATCCAGCTAGCTCCGCCTCATTGAAGGGAAGAAATGCGCTAGCATCATTGAGATTTTGGATATAAATAGTGCTTAACTCATCAATCTGAGCTCTTAGACGCATCAACTCTTCTCTTTTGCTTGCACTGAGGTTCAACCCATTTCGCTCAAAATCTCTCACCTGTCACTGATTAGGAAATAATCAACATCGGGATTTCATAGTAAGTAAATTAGCATATGATGCAACTCCACAATCATTTTAGCAATATATATACAACTTACAAATAGTACATACAAGCAAGCTGTAACAAATAGATTCTTTGATTTTCCAGAAGAAGAAAAAAAGAAAGAAAGAAAAGGACTCGTACCAAACAACTATATAGTTCTTACCAGAATTTGAACAAAGCTTTTGGTTTCAGCATTCACCCAGTCCCCCCTCACTGCAAATGCTTTAACGACAAGATATATGTCTTCACGTTTACTGATCCGCTTGCATGGAATAACACATTATTAGTTTCTTAATCCTCAATCAAGTGAAAAGACATGTGAATCGTGATCTTCAAAATCCAAATAAACACCACACAATCTAACAAACTTAGCAACCAGTGAGAGCAGGCAATAAATAGCCATTGTCAAAACTGTCCTACATTAACCCCTTAGATATTAAGACATTCCTTCCAGGCCAAAAATGGATAATGACAGAAATCACAAATACAGTAAGAAACCAAAAAATCAATGACAGAGGACCTGCATGTGTCAAGATGCGCATCTATTCTTTGCTCTGCTTCTGCACTTGCTTTGCGCACATCCTCCTGGCTAGATACCAACTTAGGTAACAAACAAGATTGAATCAACGGAAACTGTTGCGCTTGAAGTTCAGCAAGAGGTGATATAACATTTGCATATGTAACCTGCAGTTTTTATCAATGCAAGTAACAAAATCCACTTGAGGAAGCAGTCCATGAAAAAGACGACCCGAAATTAAATACAAACAGCAAGAACATGCTTCAAAATAACTAAAAATAATGAAGACGCTTCTGTGTTCCAATTGAAAATTATCTAATTCAGAAAATAAACAGTAAGAATAACGAAATCGGAGCAGCATATATATACGAATCGATTATACCTTATCGAGAGGCACTGAAGCAACGGAATTGTGAACCTCATTTGACTTAGTAATGATTTGGTTTGCTAACTTAACAATCTCAGATGCAGATAGATTAACCTTCACCTTAGAACCTTCAAGATCTACAAATTTCCACCGAGTATTTCAGTGAAACGATTTTATTTATTACCCGTTCGTACAATAGCAGCAAGAATGCATATAGAGTAAACGAAATAGAGCTGATAAGAGGGAGAGTACCTTTCTTCTTTGAATTTTTGTCTTTATGGTGTTTGATGGCGGTGATAACGAGGTTTAAGGCGATTGCGAGCACTGCAGCAGTTCCGGTGAAGACGATCATGCTTTTACCTTTCTTCAGTTTTTCCATTTTCTCACGCTTTCCTTCGTTTTCCGTCATTTTTTCTGCTCGTTTTGTCTTTTCTTTCTCTCCAGTAGCGAGCGCGAAGGGACGATTTTGTTTTGGGCGGAAAATGAAATGAAGCGATTATGACGTAAATTTTGAAATTCCAAAAATAAAATAAGGAGACACGTTATAATAAATAATGCATTCATTTGTATATACATGTTCATTTTCTATACTTTAATAGTTTTATCTTTTTTAAGAAAAAAAATTTTCAAATCAATTATTAATAAATGTCTCTTTCAGATTAATCGAGGGCGTAGCTTCAAATTCAACTTTAGACGGGTTGATATCCTCTCCATTTTTTTGTCCTTTTATTTTTTTATTATTATAATTTTCTGTGTAAATAACATACAATTTTAAAACATGTGACATATAATTAATATTTAATTGATTTTATTAATAGAGAAAATGAAAGGATAAAAAAATGGAAAGGAAACCCTAGATATGCAGCATTCATAAATCTCTTAGGATTGCAATTTATTATGGTCATTCTCAATTCAAAGGCTTAGTTTATACATTTGTACATAAAATATACGGGGATTTATAAAATACTGATACACAACTAAAATTAAAAGTAAAAGATAATCAAAATTTTATATATATATATATATATATATATATATATATATATATATATATATATATATATATATATATATATATATATATATATATATATATATATATATATATATATATATATATATATATATATATATATATTATTCACCTAACATAATAATTAATTGAAATTTTAATTTAAGCAATAATAAACATTTTAGCCTCTATTATTTAGAATGAATTCGAAAAAAAGATCCTGTAAAAAAATACAAACACAGATTTTATCTCTGTCATTTAAAGATTGTTTTGTTTTGATTTTTAAATGGACACAGTCCTTCTGTAGACACGGTTCAATATTTTTTGTTTATAATTTATATCAAATATATATATAATATAAATTAAACTAAATTTATTTAAGTGCATGTTAATGATTTGTTTATTTATTTAGTATTTAATATAAACTAAACTAAATTTTATTTAATTACAACATTACAAATGTTTTAATAAATTAAATTTTATTTAATTACAACATTACAAAGGTTTTAATAAACTAAACTTTAATTTAATAATTTATTTATAAATTAATATTAACGTTTTAATAAACTAAACTAAGTTTATATTAACGTTTTAACTAATATTAATATAAACAAAATTTAATTAAACTAATTTTTTTAACATTTTAACTAAGTCAATATTAATAAAAAAAACTAAATTAAATTAATATTAACAATTTAACTAAACTATAATAAATTAATATTAACATTTTTTGGTGAAATAAAATGAAATGATTA
This sequence comes from Lathyrus sativus, assembly GCA_963859935.3. Taxonomy (NCBI): domain Eukaryota; kingdom Viridiplantae; phylum Streptophyta; class Magnoliopsida; order Fabales; family Fabaceae; genus Lathyrus; species Lathyrus sativus. The sequence continues at coordinate 495,533,026 of OZ012739.1, read as the reverse complement.
ACCTATTAAAACAAAATAATTAACATATTATAAAATATTAGTATTAATATTATAATATATTAATAATATATTTAAATAAATATATTTAATCAAGTAAATATGTTAAATATTAACACATATTTAATATATTATTAAACAAATATGTTTAATTTCAGAATATTTAAATACATATGTTAATTAAATATTAACATATATTTAAATATGTTATTAAACAAATATAGTTAATTTCATAATATGTTAATAATATATGTAAATAAATATTTTATTTATTTATTTTATTCAATTTCAGTTTAATATTTTTTAAATATATTTTATGTTATGTTAATGTATTTTATTTTATTTCAGCTTAATATATTTAATTTCAGTTTAATATATTTAAATATATATTTTATTTTATTTTTTTTATTTTATGTTAATTAATATTTTTTATTTATTTTAGTTAATTTCAGTCTAATATAAATATTTTGTAATGTTATTAATTAAATATTTTTTTTATATATTTTAATATTTTTATGTTATAAATATATAATTTAAATTGAAACAAATAAATAAATATATTACATACTCACTACATATAACCTATTCATTACATGTTCTTATTTATATTTATATATATATATATATATATATATATATATATATATATATATATATATATATATATATATATATATATATATATATATATATATATATATATATATATATATATATATATATATATATATATATATATATATATATATATATATATATATATATATATATATATATATATATATATATATATATATATATATATATATATATATATATATATATATATATATATATATATATATATATATATATATATATATATATATATATATATATATATATATATATATATATATATATATATTTGAAGCAAACAAATAGATAACAAAGACATGTTAATCTATTAGAAGAAGTGTCTTTTTGCAAGCAAAAGGTCATGGATTTAATATTAGTGGGAGACAAAATTTTACAGGCATAGAATCTGCGTTTTTTTTTTATACATTCGTTTTAAATGGCGGGATTAAAATGTGTATTGACTCTTAATTTAAATATGCGGTTAATATACAAAGTTTCACTGTGTCTATAAAGTACAATCAATTAAATAATCAATTTTAAAACTAATTATAAATAAATTTAAATAATTTTAATAAGGGCTATGCTAACCAATATTTAGAAGCACTTTTTAAAAATTCTAAATAAATAATTATTTTGTAAAAAAAATTAATTGCGTCAATTTTTAATATATTAAATACACATGTTTTTTAAATTATCATTTTAAACCATTAAAAATGTCCTTGGGACACTCGTTAAGCTATTCCTTTTTAATAATCTCACAATTATGATCAATAGATGTTGTTGAACATTTATATTGTTACTATAACACTAAGAGTGTATTTAACAATGTATTGTATGCAAATGATATTGTTACATTTATTAGGTGGCATCCAAATTCTAAAATCACTCGATCAGATGTTCAATGGCAAGTTGTCGGCGTAACAGTTAAAGTTGTTAAAGTTTTGACTCCTCCTCCTCAAGCATAAAACAATTTAGTTTTAGTAGTATATCCTTTCAATCATTCGCAACAAGATCATATTTCATCGATAGTCGGTTTTGGAGCATTTTAAGTTTTTTTTTCTTTGGATCTACGCAACAGTTCTGCCAAGGTGAACCATCGCATTGACATTTGCTAGTGCCTATTGCACCTTAATAGGAATTGTTCCTTAACCTTCAACTGTTATAGGTCAACCTTGAAATACAATAACCTAACGACCTGTTGGACATTATTTATAATATGGCGCAGTATCATAATTCACAATTCTTTGTAGGAAGGGTCTACCATATTGAAGAGAGCATGCAGCATGTCTTATCAAGAAACAATATTGTGCATGAGGCGTATTTCCAAGGCAATCAAATCGTCGTTCCTATATCTACCTCAGTCAAGGCAACAACACCGCAAGAAAACACCATAAGGTCACTTGCTCGCATCCATTATTAAACATACGAGACTTCTCCTCCTTATCTTGAAGGAAGGAGTGGTAGCCACACTCATCCATGAGTTCTTTGTCATAAAATGAGAGTAGTGTATGATGAAAACACTCTAATTATAAAGCGAAAAATAAACCATGTGTCCGCCTGCATCCTTGATAGTAGGATTTTGAGATTGTTAGAGAAACCTTTGAAGCTATATAGCTATGACAAAATTGGAAACCCATATGAGCTTGTTTAGTGCGTAGAAAAACAATTATATTATTATCACGTCCATATGGCAATAAAGCGCAAGCTTTTTGCACTAACTCTAATTGTATTTTCAATGACATGGTTCAAGACCCTCCATAATGTTGGAATTAATCCAAAACTTTGAGTAATTATGAACCAAGATTCGATCAATCGATCGAAATCATTTGCACTTCACTTTTTCGCTTGAGTGAATCAATCACACGTTGATTGCAAGAATGATTATGCGCAGCAATTGTTAATAGAATAAGAAAGAAAATTGTATAAGGATGAAGATTAGGGTTTGACAAAATAGGGGAAGAAGAAGATGGTTTCTGCAGAGTTACTCTTTGCTCTCAAACTGAGAAAATATTATTCAACTATGCAATTGCACTTTCTTTTGCATGTTACAATATTATTTTATATTCTTCTTACTCAAAATAGGGTTTACTCATTATATTTATAATTGAGTTACTTTGATCCATATGGTAAATCCCAATATTATAAAAGCCCAAAACTGATATTTTGGTCTAAGTCAAAATCATGTGTCAAGCAACCTGCTTTGACACTTCCACATCTAACACAACTTGAAACACGCACATTAGGCTAATTTCGACACATCCTTATATCTATCGAGCTACACTTGCTTCAACACAAGGAATTACAATCTCAATACACCACCTAATTCATTGTGTCTAAGCTATCTATATTCATCACAGACCTTAGTTTCTTGAGCACTCTGACTTGTACTCCTTTCGTCATTGTATCTGCAATCTGATTCTCAGTTCTGCAGTATTCCAAGTTCATCTTCCTTTCTGCTACCTGCTCTCGAAGATAATTGAACCTCATTTATATGTGTGTGTTTTGCTCATGTGTTATCATATTCTTCTTCAGGTTGATAGCTGACATGATGCCGATCTTCACGGTTATTGCTCTATGACCCTTCGTTGTAATCTCTTTGACCATATTCACCATCCACTTTGCTTGAAATGCACAGAGAGAAGCAACTATATACTTTGCTTTTGCACAACGACAATGCCACTACTGGCTCCTTTATCAAACTTGAAGCAACTGGTGCACCACCTAGCATAAACACATAGCTAGATGTGGATTTTCCATCCTCAATTTCACTACAACAGCTTGAGTCAGTGTATCCTACTAACTTGCATTCTTTTCCTTCATCAACTGCATGAAATAAAAAACTGTTGTCAAAAGTTGCTTTTAGATACCTTAGTATCCTCTCCGTCGCTGCTAGGTGTGATACCTCTGGCTTATGCGTGAATCTACTTACCATACCTATAATGTATGCTAAGTCAGACCTTGTGTGACAAAGGTATCAAAGTGATTCAATGAGTCATTTGTACTATGTTAGATCGACATCGTCTTCGCCTGTGTCATTCGGCAGTTGCATTATGGGCTCAGCTGGAATCGAAGTTGGGTTGCAATCTTGCATCTCAAATCTCTTGAGTCTTTTAATTGCATATATTATTTGATGTATCATCAAACTTCTACTTCTCTTGTAGAATTTTATACCAAGGAAGTATCAGAATATTTCACAAGTCTGACATTTTAAACTCCTCACTTAGGTCATGTTTGAAATCTTTGATCTCCTTCTTGCAACTTCCTGTTATCAACAAGTCGTCGACATAAAGACATAGTATAAGCAATTCACTATTGCTTCTTCTTACATATACTCCATGCTCAGTCGTGCACTTCACAAATTCCTTTTTACTTAAGAAGTTATCTATCTTCTTATTCCAAGCTCTTGGAGCTTGCTTAAATCCATACATGGATTTATGTAGCATGTACACCTTTCTTTCTTCACCTTGTTTCACAAACCTAGTTGGTTATGCAACATTAACTTCTTCATCTGAGGGGCCATTTAGGAATGCATATTTCACATACATTTGACATATGTGATATTTGTTCATGTTTGCTAGACCAACAACCAACATGATCATTCTGATTCTGGCAACAGGTGTAAAAAATTTGTCGAAGTCGATTCCTTCCTTCTGAAGAAGTCCTTTTACCACAAGTCTCGCCTTGTGTCGAGTTACTTATCTTGGGATTTAACTTCACCTTGTATACCACTTCACATCAATTGCCTTATTGCCTTGAGACAACTCGATAAGTGACCAAGTGTTGTTGACTTCGATGGACTCTAATTCCTCATTCACTACTTTCTTCCACTTTGAATCTTTCAATGCGTCAACTGCATTGAATGGTTTGACATCTGCGTAGAAAGCATGGTGTACTAGCTCACCTTTTTCATTGACCGTATCATTTGATGTAATCACACATTCTTGTAACCTTGTAGACACGCGTCTTGTTCGTTGAAGTCTGCTTGGGTCTGCTTCACATCTTACTTCTTCTTGTCAAACTTCTCTTTCGACTTCAGTAACTAGTTCTTCACATAAGATTCTCACCGAATCCTTCTTAACATTCTCAGTTCAATCCCATTCTTTAAGCTCATTTATGATCATGTCCCTGCTGATCACTACTTGCATATTCACTGGGTCGAACAACTTGTATCCTCCAGTCGAATGATATCCTACCAAGATCATTTGACTTGACTTGTCATCAAGTTTTCTTCTCAACTAACCCGACACATGTCTATGTGATATATATATATATATATATATATATATATATATATATATATATATATATATATATATATATATATATATATATATATATATATATATATATGTATATATATATATATATATGTATATATATATATATATATGTATATATATATATATATATATGTATATATATATATATATATATATATATATATATATATATATATATATATATATATATATATATATATATATATATATATATATATATATATATATATATATATATATATATATATATATATATATATATATATATATATATATATATATATATATATATATATATATATATATATATATATATATATATATATATATATATATATATATATATATATATCCAAACACCTTCAAATGACTTAGGCTAGGCTTGACACCAGACTAACATTCTTCGCGCGTAATTCCTTTTAGCTTTTTTATCGGACATTTATTCCAGATGTGTGTTGTAGTTGACACAACTTCCCCCCATAATTCTTTGGGTAGATGATTGTCTTTTAACATACTTCTTACCATATTAATAATGGTTATATTCTTTCTTTTTGTAGTTCCATTCTGCTGCGGAGTGCAGGGTGGCACCACCTCATGCACAATCCATTATTTCTTACAAAATGCATCGAAATCTTTTAACACATACTCTCTACCATTATCTGTCCTCAAAATATTTAGCTTTCTACCACTTTGTCTTTCGACCATAGATTTAAAATTGGCAAATATCTCAATCACTTTACTTTTCTTTTTGATCAGGTAAGTCCATAGTTATCGACTGAAATCATTTATGAACGTGGCAAAGTACCTGTTACCTCCAACCGAATACACCTGGATAGAACGACATACATCAGAGTATGTGACTTCAAGAATCGCCTTCGACTTGCTTCCTGCATCTTTGCTGAAGTTGTTCTTGTACTGCTTTACCTAAACACATTCTTCACACACTTCACTTGGAATGTCGATTTCTGGTAATTCTGAAACCATATTTCTTCTCTTCAAATCTCTGATGTCTTTGAAATTGAGATGGCCAAGTCTATAATTCCATATCTATTCATCTTTTCTAGCTGCAGTTGCAAGACACTTATGCTCCATCACATAAAGTTCAATCTTGAAGGTTCTTTTCTGAAACATTGGTGCCTTCAAGATTAACCTACCACCTGAGTCGATAACTTTCATCATCTTGTCTTTGATCGAAACCTTTTAGTTCTTTTCGACCAGCTTCCCTATGCTGAACAAATTACTCTTCATGCCTAGTATGTATAATACATTGGAAATTATTGACCTCTTGCTATCTTTCCTCATAATCAGAACATCATTAATACCTTCGGTTGCTAGAGTACTGTCATTTGCAAATTTCACCGTGTTTTTCATTGAGGACTTTATGTTGACAAACTGATATTTTCTTCCAGTCATGTGTGATGAGCATCCTGAGCCCAAGTACCATTGGTGTTGGAATCTTTCTTCATCTCTTGTTGTGACCATCAGCAACATCTTTTCTTCTTCATGTTTCGCCACCTTTGCATTAGTTTCTTAGTTCTTCTTATTTTCTGGACAATCACTAAAATAATGATCATACTTCTCACAATTGTAACAATGAATGTGACTTTTGTCAGGTTTTCGACCACCACCTCTTCCTCTACCTGCAATACCACCTCTTTGGTTTTCTTGGTTCTAGGGTTTTCTTTAATTCGACTAGTTTCCTTCTTGCTGATTTCGACCAGTCGAATTATTATAGCCTCATTTGCCTTTGTTGCCATTCCAACTTCCTTTAACTTTCTTTTCTTTTGTTGATTGTGTCTGCAAACCCATATCACTCTTTGACTTATCTGCATCTCTTTCAGCCATCTTTTGTTCATGAGATTCAAGCATCCCTTAAAGCTCTTACTTTGTCAATGCTGACAAATCTTTCGACTCTTACATGGCTACTACCACGTGGTCGAACTTTGGGGCCAATGACCTCAAGATCTTTGCAATAACTGATCTTGATGTAAACATTTCTCCACATACTCTGATTTGATTCACCAGTTTAGTAACCTTAGTGAAGAAATCAACTATGCTTTCATTTTATTCCATCTGAAGTAATTCATACGTCCTTTTGTGAGTTTGTAACCTCACATTTTTTACCTTTTCTGCACCTCCAAACAATTTCTCCAGAATTTCCCATGCTTCTTTCGTTGAATCTACACCACTAACCTTTTCAAAATTGTTTAGATTAACACATTGATGAATTATAAAAAGAGCTTTATAATCTTTCTTCTTCAATTATTTGTATGCAACCTTTTCTTGATCTGTCACGTTTTCTGTAAGCGTTGTTACTCCTTCCTTCTTAAGATCCCAAAGATCTTGATAATAGAAAACCATATTCATATGCTTGCACCAATTCTCATAATTCTGACCCTCTAGAATTGGGAGAATCGCCGGAAAATGCTCGTTCGGATGTTTCATTGCCATCATGATTTTCTTCCCACAAATCCCACAATCAGTGCTCTAGATATCAAATGTTAAATTTAACCCAAAACTTTGAGTAATTCTGAACCAATCTTAATGAACAAGATTCGATCAACCGATCAAAATCCCTTGTTCTTCATTATTCACTTGAGTGAATCAATCACACCTTGATTACAAGAATGATTATGCGCAACAATTGTTAATGGAAGAAGAAAGAAAATTGAATAAGTAAGAATTATAGGGTTTGAAAAAATAGGGGAAGAGGAAGATGGTTTTTGCAGAGTTACTCTCTGCTCTCAAATTGAGAAAATATTATTCAACTGTGCAACTGCGCTTTCTGTTGTATGTTACAATATTATTCTCAATTCTTCTTACTCAAAATAGGGGTTACTCCCTCTATTTATAATTAAGTTACCTTGCTTCATAGGGTAAAGTCCAAAATTACAAAAGCCCAAAATTTCTATTTTGGTCTAAGTCGAAATCCTGTATCAAGCAACCTGCTTCGACACTTCAACATCTAACACAACTCGATACACACACGCACACAAAGCTAATTTCGAGACATCCTTGTTTCTGTTGAGCTACACTTGCTTCGACACAAGAAATTAAAATCTCAATATCTAATAGGAGTGTAGATTCTTGGAAAGACCTCTACGAGGCTTTCTCCGTCCGAAAACGAAACCCCGCAAAATGGTCGTACTTAGTGGGGTCACTTGTAACACCTAAAAATTTGATTAATTTAATTAATCGAATTATTTATATTTATTTAATTATTTGGTGTTTGGTGTGCTCTTAAATAAACATATATGTTAAATTATGTGTGCGTGTGGGGTATTGGTGGGGTGTAGTGAGAGCATTGGTGGCGTTGTAGAAGGATTAAAAAATTACAATAATTAAAATAATTAGAATTATAGTTATTTTGATTTATTAATTATTATAAAATGAAAAGGAGATTTTGGGTGGAAATAGAAAAACTATAGAATATGAGGGGAATGGTGAAAGTTGTCTCTTAAGTTGGGTCTTAGTATAATATTCAGAAGTTGAGATAATTAGGTCATGGATAAATAATAATTAGTCGAGTTTTGGAGAAAGACAATGCATGAAAACGAACTTTTGGGAGAAAAAATGTAAGAGGCTAGGGCTTGAAGAGTGAAGGGGGACCTTGAGCATTATGAATTTTACAAGCAATCTAAGGTAATGGGGGAGAAAGGGTTTTCTCTATGGGTGTATAATATGAAAGGATATAAATGAGAGGTCCTTACTCTCTTTATGGGTTGTTCGACATGTTTATAGATTGTTGTTGATTATGTGTGATTCTGAAAATTGGTGAAATTAGGTGTTATTATTCAATTTTTGCATGTTGAATTACATGTATACTATTATGTTTTTGTACTTAAGTGTTTATGCCATTATTGAAGTTATCAGAAGCATGGTCATAAACATGAATTAATGAAATTGAATGAATTAAATGGGGTGATTCTATGATTTAACATGTCTTAGTGATGTTATAACATGTGATATAATTTTTTGGGCGTTTGGGGATGTTTGGGTCTTCATTGGGGAGTTTTGGGGATTCTGTAGAGGCAAATCACATTTTGTATTTTTGCAAGTCTAAATGATCTTGCTTAGCGAAGGTGGGTTTGCTTAGTGAGCTATAGCATTAGCTGAAGCGAGTGTGACAGGGTGATGGTTATGGGTTTTCTGTGACTCACGCTTAACGAGCGATACGTCACTCAGTGAGCAAAGGTTTCGCTTAGCGGGAACAACAATGCAAAGTTGTTATTTTATGTCGATTTTCCGGTGTGTTTTCCAATCCCAACAATTGTTGGTTGTTGTTTGGCAGTGTTCAATATGATAACTTGACATGTTTAATTTATGCATGAATACATGTTGTGGAATGTATGAATAACTGAGTGAAATTATCGCACTTTTGTAGCTCGACGGAAACAAGGATGTGTCGAAATCACTAATCCCCCGTCTCTCTCTAAACTCATTTAATACTTTCTCTGACTGATACTTTAGCCTCAATACCTTTGTGAGAAAATTACTTTTATGAGTAAGAATAAAAGTGTAATTCTATAAGGATAGAATTGCAAGTTCACCAAGGAACTTTTTGTTTATAACTTGGTTGAAGATAATATCCAATTAGGGATTTTTTTTTGTTAGAAGCTAAAATTGTAAAAGCCTTGATTAAGGGATTGTGTAATTCAGTCTCTTTAGGTTTGAGATTAGCTTGTGGTAAAATTTCTTCAAGTTTTTGGTTATCACGTGGTAAAACCAATATTAGGTTAAATTTTAACCAGTGGTAAAAGGTTGGATAAGGTTCGAGATCATCTCGGTATTAAAATCTCACAGGTTATTGGTTAACTCGTGTAAAACCAAAGTTTAAGGTTTGCGAGCTCAGCCCGTGATAAAAGCTTGCAAGGTTTAAGAACTTAAAGACTAGCCGCTCCAAGATTCTTGTTTGTGGAGAGAATACAAACCACTTTAATCTACTGTATGGAAAGGAGAATAATTGCTTTGATATTCAGTTTGGAAGATAATACTCAAATCACCCTATTTTGAAGTCTTGTTTGAAGGTCAACCATCATTCTTTATATAAGGGGGTTTGTGAGCACATCCTATTAAAAGCTATCAAGTTTATTAGAAACTATCTAGATCATACTTTTGGGAGAGGAGTATGTCTGTTTGTTTTGACTCAACCTTTATAACTCTTAGTGTTATTCTTTTCCCTATCCTTTAAATTTATGCATTTTTATTTCCACTGCTAATTATTTAAAAATATGTTTAAACTCTAATTTTACTTCGCAAAGTTTCTCAAAATCAAGTTTTTATGAACCATACAATTCACCCCTCTTGTGTGAAGTCCTGAGTCCAACAAGTGGTATTAAAGCCTAACTCTTATTTAAAGACTAATCATCTAAGGAGGAAGATGACTTCCGACAAGAAATATTTTCTAAACACACCAACATTTTTCAATTATAGTAGATTTGATATTTGACAAGATGTGTTTAAAATCTCTCTTCAAAGCATAAATCATGAATTTTGGGAACAATAGTCAATGGTCTGTTTATCCATACTCATCAAGTACACGATGAAGTAGTAGATAAAATCGATTCTTTTTGGACCGAAGAGAAAAAGAGAAGTTCGAGATAAATTTTTAAACTAAGAGATTTATAAAAATGTCTATAGATGACAACAAATATTACTATGTTCATCATTGCAATACCGTAAAGAAAATATGGGTTACTCTTGAAATGATATATGGAGTTTCTTCGAGTATCAAACAAGAGAAGATGAACACATGACATGAAGAAGATGAAGATACCAATTTTGGATGTTTTTCTATATTTAGAAACATTAGAAAGTATGTTGGAAATTGTATCACTAACAAAATATCAATGGATTAAGAATTGGAAGTTTAATCCAATTTTTAAATCCAAAAGTAAGAGCCTTCATGAATTTAAAAAAAAACCAAGAAAGAAGAAAATTGTAGAAAAGTTGAACGAATTGGTTCAATTACTTAAAGATGAAAGAATCCAAACTGAATATTCGTCATCCTCTGAATACTCCTATCATACAACTCATGTGCAATCCTTCAAAAGAATATACTCAGTTGTTGAACGATCCTCAGAAGATTCAATATCAAATCAATGACCATCTTGTACAAGAAATGAGAAAGAAGATGAATAGATTTCTCAAATACTCGAAAGGAGAAGAGAAAGAGTGACATCAACCTTGGGGAGAAACATGAAAGAATATTCTTTCAACGAAGAAAATGAAATATGATTAAAGGCGTCCTACAAGACAAATACAATTTAAGGTATCAAACCATCTTATTCTCAAAATTTTAAAACGAGTGGTCAATTAGAAGAATAAGATGATAAACTATAGAACATACCCTAGGTCTTAAAGAATCACTAAGAAACCTTAAGTAAATTAATAACTCATTTAAGATAGAAATATAGAATTTTGAAAGAAGAATGTAATAGTGCAACTCCCTTATAAAAGAAGTAATTGTTCTACGTAAAACCCTAGGAAAATTTACCCAATGGAAAAAGAAGCTTGACCTAATTTTATATAGTCAAAAGTCTTCCGTAAATAAACATGGTATATGATTTAAAAAAGATAGAATGTCTGAAAAAGACATAAATCGTAAGAGAAAGAAGCATCCAATTTATAAGTGCGCACAATATAAAATAATATGTCACTTAGAACCTTTTTATTTTGATAAACTGAAAATATCTCAAGGTAACAACCTCGGATCCTCTGTATCTAATGCACCTGGGCGCAAAAAGATACGGGCACCAAAGGTGAAACCTTAGTGTTTTGCAGGTATGCTTGCAGATTGGAGTTTTTATGGTTATTAATAAAGTTGTGCAAAGCAATAATATACTTTTACATTATACAATGTTTATGAAGTCTGGTTCAAGGATAAACAATGATAGCAAATATCAATCGTTGTGATCAAAGCAAAGTATTTGAGAATATCTCAAGATTTATAACTCTTAGTGATGAGTTGAATAAATGTGTTTGTAATGGACTTATTCATTTTATGACTTTTACGAACTCTCACATCCAACAATATGTAGAGAAGGATACAACATAGTATATTTGGTGTTCCCCTCTTTATGGGAATATTTATAAAGAATTATTTATAAAAGAGGTATACATTGTTTTAAGGTTAAAATAATCAAAAAATTATGATTAATCCCTTAAAATAATGAAATTAATCTTTTGCTCATATAAATAAATTATTCTCTAACCCATAAGATGAGTATTTTAGTATTTTATAGCAAATGGGGTGCAAAAATGTACAAATGGGGGTGCACAAAAGCGACAAATCTAGCACATGGCCCAACATGCACCAGGGAAGATGAATTGCGCAAGGCCAATCGATTAACACGTAATGAAAACCGATTAGAAAAGCTTGACACATATACTTTCGAACCAAATCCAAGCTTAACTTATGCATCAATCAAATCAAGTCTCAACATTAATGAAGATTTCACGAAATTCTAAATTTTTTGAAATTATAACTAATTAGATCCCTTAGCCAATTGGTTATGAGACTCAAATATGAAAGATTTTAATTTGATTTTCGATCAACACAATTTGCATTGAATGCATGTCAGGAATACACGATCAGATCCTCATATGACACGTTATAAATAGGTATGTTCCTTTACTATTTCTTGTATCTCATACTTTCTTACATCATTTCTTAGGTGAACACTTATTTTATTGCTATGAGTATCACTATGGCCTCCTCAAGCCAAAATTTCAAAGATACACCAAGAACAAATCCATTCACTACAGGGTTAATAAACCGCAAGCAAGAAGAAAAGATGATAATCATGTCCAAAAGAGTAATTCAACCATGGTGTCTCGATCCGAGATTCTTGAAAAGTCACAAGCCCTATCACCCAATATGTCAGGTTTCCCTCAAAGAGATCTTCACCCAAATAACTTATAGGATCTTCCCAAGCTTAGTAAAAGAATTCTACATAAACCTCTTACTTGTAGGATTTTCCTTAAGAACATTTGTAAGAGGAGTGGAAATCGCACCTCACAATGACTAGTTTAGGAAAATCTTTGAGCTACCATCTGAAGGGATGGCCTACACTCTTGATAAACCAATAAGATTTAAGAAATACAAGCACTACATTGCCATAAACTACCTCGTAATTAAACCTTCGGAAAAGAAGAAAGTTCCCTTCAAATCCACTCACCTAAAACCGAAAGTTATAATTCTCCACCATCTTCTCACTAAAATCATTTTTTGCAAGGATCATAAACCATAACTATGTAGTTAGAGAAGATATAGTACCACTGTGGCACATAAACCAAGAAATATTGACTAATTGGGTATAAGTCATATTCAACCACATGATCCGATGCAAAGAAAACCCATCTGCATGGCTACCATATGAACTAATAATCACAAAAATTTTGGCCACCTTCAAAGTTGATACAATGGATGAAGTTGAAGACTCAACAAACCACATGATCACCTACAATGCCTTAAGATATATTAGACTACACATCAAGCATGGATAAATAGAAAAATATTCATCATTTAAGGAAAAGAAGAATATGAACCAATTGATAACGAAGACACCAAGCTAGATAAAGTACTAAATATCTACCAAACAATAACTGAGGATATGAAGAAATTTATGGCAAGAAATGGTGACACTTATGGCATAAAATAGTCTCACTTATGTGTTTTAATATCTTGTTATTTTCTGATTTTCGTAAAGATCAATTTTTGACTTATCTAATCGATTAACACTTTTGTTTAATTAGTTAGCTCAGTTCAAAATTGAGTTCCAAATGATTAGTGCATCGCCTTAATGACGTGAAATAACTAGATATCTTTTATTTTATATTTTGAACTTACAACTGATTATGTTTTGAATATCTAATCGATTGTAATCAAGTGTCAATCGATTAGATTGTCATAAAATACATTTATTTGAAATTTCTTTTTGGGTCAACCTCAAGCCTATAAATAGACGTCTCTTCCCTCATTTTGTTTCATTTATAATCGTGTTTTGACATAAATCAATCTCTCTCTCTCTCTCTCTCTCTCACACACACGCACGCGCGCGCACACACACACACACTTACTTCTGTGAGTAAGAATAAAAGTGTAATTTTGGAAGAATAAATTTTGGAAGGTAGAATTGTAAGTTTAAACTTTGATTTTACTTTGCAAAGTTTTTCAAAATCAAGTTTTTTCACAACCACACAATTCACCTTCCATCATGTGTGTGAAGTCTCGAGTCCAACAATTACTTCATTGATTTGGACGTAAGTGTTAACCTTGCAAGTTAACCTCTTCTCCGTCATACTGATAGCTTATTATATCGTACCAATGTTTTGTTTCACCATTAGCCGAACAATTTTGATTCGTCAATATATATATATATATATATATATATATATATATATATATATATATATATATATATATATATATATATATATATATATATATATATATATATATATATATAACGGGTAAATATTATTAGAATATGAAAATGAATAAGAATTATCAGATCTAAAATGAAAATTTGAAATTAAATTGTGGTTTTCACTAAATCATATGTCATTAAGAGGAAAAAAAAAACTATTACTCAAAATTTAAAAATATCTTTTAATCTCAACTGATTAATATAAATTCAATGGTTGTCATTAAATTCTCACATTTTTATATAACTTATTCATTCTTTTATATATATATATATATATATATATATATATATATATATATATATATATATATATATATATATATATATATATATATATATATATATATATATATATATATATATAATGAAAATGATCAATTTGATCTTTAAAATAATTGGATTCAATCTATCAACAAATATTTTTTATATAATAGATGAATTAAATCCATTTTTAATGGATATGTTAGATAGATGTTTGTTTAGTTGATCTAATTGTCACACCTAATTTTAAATATCTTTTTCAAAATCTTTGTTTATATCGCCACTTATCCCTCTCATATCTGAAATTAATATCCTTAAGTCGTGTTCCACCTACTCCTTTCTGTCTATTAAATTTATTCTACTCCTATATGATGCCCCTATTCTGAATTTATTCTATCTGAGATGTTTAACCCATGAGTGATAACTACAACAAATTTGATTGCCTTTTAACTTTTCAACATCACACGTATTCTGGATTCCTTGCCATACTTACATTATATTAAATAAATCAAATAAATGACATAAAAAATTACAACCTGTTCCTCTTTATTTTGCAAACTGTCTTCCGCTTGTTAATGTTTTGAATAGCCTCATTCAATGACTTGTTAAAAGTGAATAACTATGCCATAAAATGCTTCACATGTAAAATATTAATGTAATTCAAGGACTTGTCAATTGTGAATTAACTATGTCAGAAAATGTCTCAACCTCAAAATACTATTATTTTTTTAAATCTTGGTATTTGCAACTTGAGACATTAAGAGGAGTACACTCTCAAAATTTAAACCTCAACCAATAACTAACTGCAAAATATTATTGTTGCAAGATGGTTGCTTGAAAAATAGGTCAATAAATGATAATTAAATATGCCATTAAAACAACCTCCATATATTATTTATTATAATAATGTATATGTATATATTATATTATAATCAAGGAAAAAAAGGTATAGCTGCATAAGATTATAAATTAATAAATTCTTGAGTTACATTATGGCAATGTTAATTCCAAAAACCCAACACATTCTTCACATTGTTTTCATCATTTTTTAGATTTCTTGCGCATCTCTTTCACCCATTTGAGACTCAACACATTCCCAATTTTTTTAACCTTTGATTCATCTTTGTTCTTTTTCTTGTTTTTATCTTCTGATGGAAGAGGTTCTTGGTTGTTGTCCCATTGATCAGCCCAGGACGTGCCAGAATCCATTTTTATGTTTTGTTGAAAATTGTTATGTTATTTTGAATCACATAACGTTTTAAAGGTGTAACTATAGGAAATATTCCATGCATGTCATTTACTTATTATAACTAACTATTATTAGCTATGATGAGGTTATCCTTTTCTTTTATATGAATCAACGAATATTTTTGGAAAAAGATTATTCTGGATGGTCCTATTAAGGGCATATGTACCATATTGTCAATCTAAATTAAACTAATATATGCCACTTTGATTAGCTCATGTCCTAAATTTAATGTAATCTTAATGAATTACAGTTATAAAATATTTTGTTAGTAAGCTGTTTCGTCCGTACAATTATATTTCAATGAATAAAAAAACTTAAACGAGGTTAGTTTTTTTAAAGAATGAGATTAGTTATTATCATACTAAAGAAGTTCTCGATTAATAGAATGTATGAACTTTATTTAATATTGTACATTAATGAATTAAAGTCTTACGATACAAAAGTTTTAAGGTAATCTGAATAAGGCATGATACTCTATTTCAATGCTTAATATATGAACAAGATATTGTTTCTTTGAGCTCCACAAGATGATATTTGGAAGAAAAAAAGTTGTATGATCATGAGATAGATCTACGATTATTAGGATCATTAGCCTAATCAGAATCACTATAAACCCTTAAGTAGAACTTGTGTGGCAAGGAAGCATGGGAAATAAGCAATTCATATAAGCAATATTGCCGCTTAGATACCGCATGATCCGCTTGACTGCAAACCAATGAGACTCAGAAGGATATGCCATGAACTGACAGAATTTATTCACATTTAAAGTAATGTTGGGTCTGGTAAGTGTGACATGATTAACTCAATGCTCTAAACACAAACTTGTAGGAATTGTGCATAGGCGTAGTGACTACATTGACATTACAAATTTTGGCTTGATTGAGTAAGTGTAAAATGTACTTGGTATGTGTGAGAAGCATACTACCGGTTGGAAGATACTTAACTTTAATGCCTAACATATACTCAGATTTTCCAAGTTTCTTGAGAGAAAAAGTTGCATGGAGAGTGTTAGGCGATGGCACGGATCTAGGAGGGTTGAATAGATCCCTTATTAAAAAAATGAGTCGGCGCTACCAATAAAATTGATTTTAAAAATTTGTTTAATTTGCGGAAGCGGTCTTGGAAAAATTACCGTCTATAACGAACCGTTACTAGAGGAGCGAATATGCGTCTAGCTTATGGAAATTGATAATGAGAGATGAGAATCACCACGCTAGTCACACTACCAATTTGATTTAGTTCACTACTTGGTATGACTAGTTCCAATACCTTAAAATGCCAACAAAATAAATGGACAACACACAAGAATTTTGGTTCAAACAATTTATCAAACACTTGGCGTGCGGAGCACTCCAAGTGATTTCGGTTTTGAGTAAGTAGCTCTAGTTTCTTTGTACAATAAACTATTGTACTAGAGTTAAAATTACTCCAGCACTTACTCAAAACAGTCCTAAATTTGATATGATTGTTTGAACGAAAATCACGCAAATATTTAGCAAAATAAAAATGCGTAAAGTAAAAGGCACAAGGATCTGTTGAGGCAGTTCCCCCGTCGTCCTCGCTTCGGGGTACGTCTGCCCTCAATTCTAACAATAGAATTGAGCGTGTATAATATAAATGTAACCTGTTGTTGAATTGTTTATACAAGAATAGAATAGCAAATGCACAACCAAACTCTCTTGTTATTGAAGATGCTTTCTCTTCTTGTCCCTTGATTCGAGTCGAATCAAGTCCTTCGATTGCTTGTGGATGAACCTCCGATTACAGCTCCTTGGTTGAACAACCTTACGTCTTCAACCCCAGCCCAGCTGATATCAAACACTTGTCAATCGAACTCGAATCTCTCCTTCGCAATTCACTGATTACCGCTACTAGATCGACGAAACCCACTGCTCCTCGATCACCTTCGCTCAGTTGAATATATGTTGAGAAGATTTGTACCAAAAACCCCCAAATTCAGTGAATCTTGAAGGACAAAACCATCAAGGTTTTATTCAAGAAAAACCTGCCAAAATCTCAACCCGAACCGGATTCCCAAGTAACGGCTTCAGACGTTATCACTTCAAACAAACCATAATGCACTACAAAGATTATTGTGTGTGATTGTTGTGGTATGAAATGTAGAAGATGAAGATGATGAGAACTAATGACACCTCTTTCACTTTTCTTGTTTTTCAGTTCGATTCAATTCTTGTGGAATGAAATGAGCAACTTTCTATTTATATCATGCCAAAAATAACTGACAAAACCACTTTTCAAAATGATAGACAGACCAAAAATTATGCAGCAAACAGCGAACAGTCGACCTATGCAGAAGGCAGCGGTCAATCAGAGCTTAACATGTGAAACAAATCATGTAAAATAAGCATCTATGCATCGACCGAAACATGACTATGCATCGACGCAAAGCCTTCAATTTTTGACAAATAGAAATGATAACAGTATACGTCGACCGACAGGTCGACGTGCGCCAACCCGTGGAAAATGCAATTTAGAGACACCTTCTATGAGTCGACCGGAGCAGATGAATGGTTGACTCAAAGACCTGCATTTTGCACAAATGCCTATTTTTATGTTTTTGACTCTTCTAGATGCAACATATAATACACCAATGATGTTTGACTCGAATAACGCTAATTTGACGACACAACATGCAAACAAATGAGACATAAGAGATAAGGTATGCTTATGTCTTGTGGTGATAATGCCAAGTATCGATTCTTTCATGTAGTTGCGTTTTGACATCATCAAAACACACATGTATAGTATATGAGGCTTTGCCCTCACAGAGAGAATTAATAAGCTTGTGAATTAGAGTGAAAAAAGTGCTTATAAGTAAAATAACATCAACATATACCAAATCATACATGGTGATGCCTTGATGAGAGTAGATGAATAGGGGGTGATCACATTTGATGTGTAAGAAACCAAATTGAATAAGTGTTAGAGCTAGTTTTTCATACCAGACCCTTGGCTCATGTTTGAGTCCATAGAGGGCTTTATTCAACTTGCACACCATACTAGGGTCTTATTTTTCAAATCCAGGTGATTGAGTCACAAACACTTTCTCTTGAAGGGAGCAATTGAGAAAATAATTATTTATGTCAATATGTTGAAGCTCTCGTTTATTGATCAAGGCAAGTGTGAGAATGATTCTAATTGTGGTAGGCTTCAAAATTGGAGATAGGATTTCATCGAAGTCAAAGCCAAATTGTTGGTGGTAGCCTTTGGCTACAAGTCTCACTTTGTACTTATTCAGTGTGCCATATGGATTTTCCTTTACCTTAAAGACCCACTTATAACGAACATTTTTTTTGTGTGAGGTGGAAGATTTGTTAAAGTCTAAGTCTGATTTGCCAAAACATCATAATATTCCACTTGTATAGCTTTAAGAATTTAGTTTATGAAAGAGCTTGCTTGACTGATTGAGGTTCTACATGTGCGAGTAATGCCTCCATCTTTTGAATGACTTATTTTAGCTATTGTGATTATAAGGTGGTCATTAAGGTGGAAGACTTCAGGATGAGTGGAGTTGTGTATAAATGGTGAAAGGGAGCTTTAATACCAAGTTGTGGTGAGAGGGGCCTGGGGTCATGGATCACTAAGTTCACGACTGGTTGGAAGAGTACTATCAGGTTGAAGGGTGAGAAACACAAGAATGGGGTTTTGAATTGGGTTCCATCAACTATGATATTTTCTGCAGAATTTAAATATCAATGTTAACAAGAGAATAAAAATAAATAGACACGGTCATTTTTATCCTGGTTCATTGTTAACAAAGTTACTTCAGTCCACCCACCAAGGTGATTTCGCCTTAGACAAAGACTTAATCCAATAATCTCAACAGATTACAATCTCTAAGTGTTAGAAAACAACTTTTCCCTCTCAATTATTCAGATTAAATACTTAGTCACTCGAGGAATCTACACTTTGAAAAGTGTTACAAAGGTGTGTACATAAAATTGCTTCTAAACAAGCAAATGACACAATTGAAATGCAATAACACGAAAGTGTTTTCTAGCAAGATATGAACAAAAACTCATTTCTATTTTACAAAAATATTTTAAGAACAATCTCCTAGGTATTTGCATCATATCAGCATGAGTTTTATTAGCTTAAAAGCTTCTTTTAATGTTTCTCTCATTTTTCTTATAAAGTTGCGCTTTAATTTGGTTGAGCTTCAAGCATCTTCTTTTGAGCTTTACAAATTGGTGCTTGCTTTTGCCTTGCACACATACTCCCATGTTTTCTTCAGCTCTTTATCTTCTTGTTGTTATTCTCTCTTTATCATCTATTTATCTCTTCTGGCTTTTCGGCACTTCAGCACTAAGCATTTCGGCATATCATTTCGCTCACAACATTTTTTGTGATATGTTCTCTTTCTCTCCATGCATTTTAAGCATTCAGATCCTCAATATATAAAGTCTTGAGAATAGATCCATTTGAGGGTATAAATGGGAACAAATTCCAACTATAACTTCCTAACGTTCACTAAAGGAATGGCCATATCATAATACAAAAGGTTGCCCTTGCGCCACCTAATCTAGGTTGAGGTCACAAACTATTTTGTACTTTTATATTCAACACTTTATCCAACCATTCTTGATCTTTTGTCTTCTAATTCTTCAGAGACTTTAGATGTGTATTTGGTAAAGCATGTTGTAAAGAGATCAATACTGGTATCTTTAGAACCTATGTCTTCATAATCTCAGATCTTTGTTCAGCAGAACTATCTTAAGAGTCTTTAGCACTTGGTCTTTAGAAGTGGTGTCTTCAGAATCTTCAAAACTCGTTCAACAGAACCTCGTCTTCAGAATCTTCAGAACTTGTTCAACACATTCTTGTCTTCAGAACTTCATTCAATAGAACCTTGTCTCCAGAAACTTCATAACTTTGGAGCAATAAAAATAATGTCTTTAGAATCTTCATAACCTTGTTCAACAGAACATTGTCTTTAGAAACTTCAGAATTTTGGAGCGATAGGATCATATTTCTTTTAGAAAGCTTCAAAGGCTTAATAACAAAGTCTCAATCAGAAGCTTTAGTACGAACGTTCTTCAGAGCCGTTTCGCTAAAAACATTCCCGAGTTTTGACTTTATCTTGTATACGATATATATTTTCTTCCAGAGTGTTTAGTTCAGAGTCTGATGACGTCGCACACCTTTCTATCAGATTCATATCTAATTTAGCAACAGCTACACACTAAACAAAAACCATAGAGTACTGAATTGTTCTCTAAGATAACATGTTTAGTTATCATTAAAACTTAAGACCAAATGCAGAATTACTCTTGTTCTTACACAGGTAACTTTTTGTAAGACTAACTCTAGTACTATGTGCATTTGAGTTTAACATTGGGACAAGACTTCTATAGGATATTTGAGGTAGGACAATTATATCAATAGGAATTGGACTTGACATGTCAACATGTGATTGAGAAAAGGAAAAGGTATCCTGCATAACTTGATGGTCAAAAGTTTTATCCAATTATTGTGTGACTTTTATAGTAGAAGGTGGACGAGTTGTCAAAGGAGGAAAATTGATAGATTTAAATAAATTTATTGCTTGGTCTGAGGTTTTATGATTAGATGGAAACATGGTGGGAAAAGGAAAATGGTCCTCATGAAAGACAACATCCTTGGATACGAAAACCTTATAAGTTTTGCTAATGTAAGTTTTGTGGTGTTTGGCTTGGCAGCAATTTTGTTAAAACAAGTTCACAACAAGATGTTGTGGCAGGTGTCTTGAAAGGTCGGTCAGACATCATGTTGGGACATGTGGCAGGACATGTTATACCAGTAGTTTAGGGTTGGGACAATATGGTATTTAATGTGTGAGATTTGATTGTATTTTAATTCACACAGTGTCGCAATCCAAGGATGGATATTTTAGGAATTTTTGTCTTGACAAATTTGCTTGTATTTCATAAAAAAGATCTTGGAGCCTTTTTAGGAAACTTTCTATTCAGTTCCTACTTATGTACATAAGATCTTGCAGAAGATTTGAAGTTGTTATTTTGTGATACACATTTTATTTAATTGAAGAGCCCAAGTCCATGCTAATCTGAAGGCTATTTAAAGAGGAGTTCTAAACCTAATGAAGTGTTGAAGCTGTGTATTAAAAGAAACGGTATTATGGTTTAGATAGTTTTTTTTTGTTATTTGTTCTTTGTGATCCTCTCTTATGTCTTTTGATATTTGAGTTGGACTGTTTTGTTTGTGCATTTGTGAGCCATTCTTGTACTACTTAGGTACTTGAGTTGGATTGTGTTTTAAGTTGTAATCACTCTTAAGCTTTTAAGCAAAGAGTGAATTTTTGTGTCTTTGAAAGTGTGACTTCCTTTCTTCTTTATTGTTGAGTTTGTCATTGTTGTGTGACTGCTGAGAAGTAAAAGGAGTCTCATATCTAGAAGTTTATAGGTAGAAGTTAGCACGAGTAATGATTAGGTGAGAAGCTTGTAAACCCGTGGGTGTTTGATGTGGCTTTGAACTAATACTATTATAGTAGATTTCCTTCCTGGTTTGGATTCCCCCAGATGTAGGTGATATTGCACTGAATTGGGTTAACAATTGACTGTGTTATTATTTACATTCAAGCTTTTATTTTTCTGCATAAGTGTTGTTTGTTGTCTTGATCCTAGTGTCCTGACATCTATCTTGACATCTAGTATCTGTGTGCCAGAATTTCAATTGGCATCATAGCAGGTCACCTTGTACTTTTTTGGGTGAGCTCTAGGAAGATATCCTTTCTGGCCTAATGGACAAGGAAGCAGGAGGGAATGTGAACGAATCTCCCATCTCGGATGGAACCAACTATGACTATTGGAAGGCACGCATGGTGGCCTTCTTAAAATCCATGGATAACAAAGCTTAGAAAGCTATCATCAAGGGTTGGGAACATCTTGTGATTAAACATAAAGATGTGAAGGAAAATTTAAAGCTTAAAGAGGATTGGATCAAGGAAGAAGATGAGACTGCTCTTGGAAACTCCAAAGCCTTGAATGCCCTATTCAATGGAGTTGACAAAAACATGTTTAGGTTAATTAGCACATGCACTGTAGCCAAGGATGCTTGATAAATTCTCAAGACAACTCATGAAGGTACATCTAAGGTGAAGATGTCTAGATTTCAATTGCTCGCTACTAAATTTGAAAATCTAAAGATGATAGAGGATGAGAGTATCCATGAATATCACGTGAATATTCTTGAATTATCTAATGCCTTTAGTGCTCTAGGAGAGAAAATATCAGAAGAAAAGTTGGTTAAAAAGATTCTCAGGTCTCTTTCCAAAAGGTTTGATATGAAGGTAACAACCATAGAAGAAGCCCAAAACATCATAAATATGAGAGTTGATGAACTTGTAGGGTCGCTTCAAACTTTTGAGTTAACCATTAATGACAAAACTGAAAAGAAGAATAAAAGCACAACTTTTGTTTCCAACATAAAAGATGGAATGAGAGAATGTAATCTGGAAACTGATGAAGGTGTGTCAAATGTCATTGTTCTACTTGGAAGATAATTCAACCAAGTGCTAAAGAGAATGAAGAGGAAGTCAATACCTAATGTCTAGAACATCTGTCTTACCACTAGCAGAAACTATGACTCTCAAAGAAAAACAAGAACAAAACAAAAGTCCAATTAGAATATAGGGGTTTAATGTAACGCCCCATATTGCTTTTAGGATTACCGACTGACCCCACAACCAACACGGGTCTTTTCAGCATGCTTTTTCCTCACTCACACGCTTCCCGGGAAACTTCCCAGAAGGTCACCCATCCCATAATTTCTCCAAGTCAAGCACGCTTAACTGTGGGGTTCTTATGAACAGGCTACCGAAAAGAAGATGCATCTTGTTGGTATAGGTAGTACCAATTAACCCTTATAAGCCTTCATTCAACCATGCAGTCCCATACCTGCATAGCCTCAGGATCCCTCTCATTCGGATGTGAATTCGGTTTTCCCCTAGAAGCTGCTAGGAGTGTCTCATTGTCATGCCTCATGACACTGACAACCACTCCCTCGCCCACGGGTGTTACATGTAACCACCGTCCTCTTTCACCTCAGGTGTTACATTTAATGTCATGAATGTGATGGATTCGGACACATTAGAGCATAATGCCCTACCTACTCAAGAAACAACATAAAGGGTTGACTATTTCTTGGTCTGATGATGAAAGTGAATCTGAGGATTAATATGCCAAACATGTTACTACTCTAACTGGAAGATGGGCATCTGATGTAGATTCTTGTGATGAAGAAAACTCTAATACTGAAATGGTTGTTTCTTACAAAGATCTGTGTATTAGAAGTGACAAGCAACAAGAATTTATCTCTCAGCTTCGGAGTGAGAAGGAAGAAAATTTATCCAACATCCATAGTCTGCAGGATGAAGTAACCATGTTGACCTCCAAACTTGAAAATATGACCAAGTATGTGAGAATGTTGAATAATGGCTCTAACATGTTTGAGGAAATTCTTCAAGTTGGAAAAAGGGCTAGTGACGTAAAAGGCATAGGGTTTGATTATCAAACTCTGAAAGGAGATCCTAAGGTTCCAAAATTTATCCGTACTAGAAAGAAGCAAGAGCCAATGATGTCAAAACAGATGTTTCAACATCGTGTCAGACATCAAAATTCTCAAGCAGGAAGCAAGGCCTTGCATTGGAGATGTCATTACTGTAGTAGACTTGGGCATATCAAGCCCTACTATTTTTGACTGTATGGATATCCAAGTTCATATATACGACCCAAGTTTAATCATGAAGTGATTAAGATTACAAAGAAATGGGTTCCCAAAGAAGTTGTTACTTCATTTATTGCTCATATTTCTCCTAGAGCTTATGCTAGAGAAGATTGGTATTTTGATAGTTTGTCTTCTAGACACATGACTGGTGTTGAGGACTTCATGGTCAAAATTAGGTCACATTCTACTAGTTATGTTACCTTTGGGGATGGTACCAAGGGAAAGATTCAAGGGGTTGGAAGACTAGCCTGTTCATGATTTCCTAGTCTTGAGAATGTGCTACTGGTAAAAGGATTGACTGCCAAATTGATAAACATAAGTCAGTTATATGATTAAGGGTTGAAGGTCAATTTCTCTAAGTCTGAATATATGGTGACTAATGAGAAGGATGAAGTTTTGACGAGGGGAGTCAGATATAAGGACAATTGTTACTTATGGACACCTTAGTCAACAAAATGCTCTCCTATATGTTTGATGTCTAAAGAAGATGAAGTTCAACCATGGCACCAAAAGCATGGTCATTTACATATGACAAGTATGAAGAAGATTGTGTCTACATAAGTTATCATAGTAATCCCCAAGCTCAAGATAGATGAAGGAAGAATATATGGTGAATGTCAAATTGGAAAGCAAACCAAGATGTCCCATCCAAAGGTCCAACATCTGGCTACTTCAAAAGTGTTGGAACTTATTCACATGTATTTGATGGGTCCTATGCAAGTTGAAAGCCTTGGGGGTAAGAGGTATGCCTATGTAGTGGTTGATGATTTCTCCATATTCACCTGGGTGCATTTTATCAAAGAAAAATCATATGTGTTTGATGTTTTTGAGGAATTATGTCAAAGGCTTCAAAGAGAAAAGGAAAGCAAATTTGTAAAAATTAGAAGTGATCATAGAAAAGAGTTTGAGAATAATAAGTTTGTTTATTTCTGTTCCTCAGAAGGTATTAGCCATGAATTTTCTTCTCCCATCACTCCTCAACAAAATGGAGTGGTTGAACGAAAAAATAGAACTCTTCAAGATTCTGCTAGAGTCATGCTTCATGCTAAACATTTATCTTATCATTTTTTGGCTGAAGCAATGTATATTGCATGCTATATTCATAATAGGGTTACCTTGAGAACTGGTACCTCAACTACTCTTTATGAATTGTGGAAGGGAAGAAAGCCTACTGTCAAGTACTTTCGTGTTTTTAGGAGTAAGTGTTATATTCTGGCTGATCGTGATCAAAGGAGGAAAATGGGCCCCAAAAGGGATGAAGGGATATTCTTAGGCTACTCCACAAATATTAGAGCCTATAGAGTGTTCAAAACTAGAACCAAGTTAATGATGAAGTTTATTAATGTTGTGATAGATGACAACTATAGAGAAGCATGCATATGTCGAAGATGATGTTGAAACATCACCACAAGTGACTGCCATTGCAGATAATAATGTTGATAATAACCATAACAATGAACCTGCTATTGTGGAGGACGATGGAAATCTGGAAAAAAAGGGCCCTCTATCAGAATTCAGAAGAATCATCCCAAGGAACTCATAACAGGAAATCCTAATGAAGGGATTATTATTATATCAAGGGAGGTGGTATCCAATGCTTGTTTTGTCTCTAATATCGAACCAAAAAATGTAAAAGAAGATCTAACTGATGAGTTTTGGATTAATTCCATGCAAGAGGAATTAGAGTAGTTCGAGAGGAATGAAGATTGGGATTTGGTTCCTAGACCTGAGGGAACAGATATCATTGGCACAAAGTGGGTTTATAAGAATAAATCTGATGAAAATGGAGTGGTCACCAGAAACAAGGCTAGACTTGTGGCTCATAGGTACACTCAAATTGAGGGTGTTGATTTTGATAAGAACTTTGCTTCAGTTGCTCGCCTTGAATCCATAAGACTATTACTAGGAATTACATATTTGTTGAGATTCAAGCTGTTTCAGATGGATGCGAAAAATGCCTTCTTGAATGGGATCTTATAAGAAGAGGTGTATGTTGAACATCCAAAAGGGTTTGTTGATCCCACTTTTCCAAATCATGTGTACAGACTAAAGAAGCCTCTTTATGGTCTAAAGCAAGCCCCTAGGGCTTGGTGTGAAAGGCTCACAGAATTCCTGGACAGCAATGGATACAGAAAGAGAGGAATAGACAAGATATTATTTGTTAAAGAAATGGATGGAAAACTCATGATTGCTCAGGTATATGTGGATGATATTGTCTTTGGTGGGATGTCAGATAGATGGTCTAACATTTTATCAAACAGATGCAATCTGAATTTGAGATGAGTCTTGTGGGTGAATTAACCTACTTTCTTGGGATGCAAGTCAAACGGATGGAAGACTCTATATTCATATCTCAATGTAAGTATGCAAATAATACATTGAAGAAGTTTGGTATGGAGAATGCCAATCACAAGAGAATACCTGCTCCTACTCACTTGAAGCTCTCTAAAGATGAAAAGGGTGTTAATATAGATCAAAGTCTCTACAGAAGCATGATAGGTCGCTTTTAATCCTTACAACCAACAAACCTAACATTACATTTGCAATAGGTGTTTGTGCAAGATATTAAGTTGAACCTAAGACGAGTCACATAAATCAAGTTAAGAGAATATTGAAGTATGTAAATGGCACATGTGACTATGGCATGTTATACTCTTATGGATCTGATACCATGCTAGTAGGATATTGTAATGCAAATTAGACAGGTAGTGCTGATGATAGGAAGAACACATCAGGAGGTTGTTTCTTTTTGGGGAACAATCTTATTTCTTGGTTCAGTAAGAAGCATAATTGTGTGTCCCCAGCCACTGTTGATACTGAGTATATTGTAGCAGAAAGCAGTTGTTCTCAGCTACTTTGGATGAAGCAGTTTCTAAAGGAGTATAATGTCAAGCAGGATATCATGACATTATATTGTGACAACTTGAGTGCTATCAACATCTTCAATAATCATGTTTAACATAACAGAACAAAACATATTAACATTTGTCATCATTTTATCAAGGAGCTTATTGAAGACAAAGTAGTCATTCTGGAACATGTAGCCACTAAGAAGTAACTGGTTGATACCTTTACTAAGGCTTTGGATGAAAATTAGTTTGAGAAGCTAAGGGGTGAATTGGAAAGTTACATTTTTGAAGAATTATAGCAATTAGTTTTGATTTTGGAGGATACTAGGCATAAAAGAAAGTTGGTGTCAAATTTATGCCTAAAAAGGGGGAGTAACGGTGATGGTAGTGTGGAGCTTGGGATTAATGATCCCTACTTTTCTATGTTGTTTTTTTGTGTTACTGGGAGGTCTTTGCTGGTGGTGTTGGGATGTCATTGTATATGCTATAACACCATTTCATCATGTGTCTGAGAGTTGTGTGGTTGTGTTCTTAAGGGGTTTAATGGGGAGCTTTGTGACAGGAGGAATTCTGCTTCCGTTTCTGTGGTGTTAGATAAGATATCTTGAAATTAGTTTTGTTTGCTAAATTGTTGGCTATGTAATTCAAGAGGGGTTTTTGTTGTTCTGTGGTGAAGTTTTTTTTGAAGTTTTTTTGTCTTGTTGTGAGAGAGTTTATTTCTCTCTGTTGATTCTGATTTTTCATTTCCACTGTGTGTGCCTCTGAGTTTATTTGGATTGCTGTTGTATCTGAATTTTCTCCAGTATTTTATGCAAAGGTTGTTTTAGCCAAAAAATTCCAAACGGGGGAGATTGTAAGTTCTATGGTATTTGGTTTGGCAACAATTTTGTTAAAACAAGTTCACAGCAAGGTGTTATGACAATATCTTGACAGGTCAGTCAGACATCATATTCAGCATGATGTTGGGACATGTGGCAATATAAGTTATACAAATAATTTAGGGATGGGACAATTTGGTATTTAAAATGTGAGATTTGATTGTATTTTAATTCACACATTGTCGCAATCTAAGGAGGAATATTTTAGGAACTTTTGTCTTGACAGATTTTCTTGTATTTCATAAAAAGGATCTTGGAGTCTTTTTAGGAATCTTTCTATTAAGTTCCTATTTATGTGCAGAAAATCTTGCAAAAGATCTTGTAGAATATTTGTAGCTGTTATTTTGTGATATGCGTTTTATTTAATTGGAGAGCCCAAGCCCAGCTGACCTGAAAGCTATTTAAAAAGGAGTTTTAAACCTAATGAAGTGGTGAAGCCGTGTATTGAAAAAAAGGGTATTAGGGTTTATAGAGTTTGTTCTTTTTGTTATTTGTTCTTTGTGATCCTCTCTTATGTCTTTTGACATTTGAGTTAGATTGTCTTGTTTGTGCATTTGTGAGCCATTCATGTACTATTTAGGTACTTTAATTGGACTGCATTTTGAGTTGTAATTATTGTTTGAATCGTAGTTAAAGGGGATTTTTGTTATCGTCTTCACATGGATTGATGATATTTTAATGCTTGCCTTTCAACATTTTATCTTTTTAAGAATAAAGGTTTTCAAAGTTTTGTTCATAAAATTGTCACATTTTTAGTAGCAAAGCTTATAAGTTCTAAATATTTTTGTTAATAAAGTATATCAAAAGTAGTTCTCATCTACCCTAACTTATACGTATTCTTTCAATCTTGCATGTGATGTCGGATCAGATTAATATTGTCACATATTCTCTCAAAACCATCTATATCTAAAGCGGCGTCATGAGAAATACCATATTCATCGCTACACGATTTATGCATATAACAACCAATATAGTAAGTTTTAATTTCAACACAAAGCAACTATCAACCATAGACCGATTTCTCCAATCTATAAACTGATAGATGAATACTTTAGGTCAAGTTTTACAAAATTTATGTTTAGAGTTTTACAAAACAAGAATGAATAATTAAGAACAAAAATGCTCATCATATATTAATCATCACTTGTTCACATACAAGGCCAATCAAAATAAATACATACAAGCTAATGGTAGACTACCTCTATCTTTGATACAAAGGAAATTATCTACCCATAACCATGATAGCTTACTTTATAAGTCTTATAAGAAGATGAATGAGCATCCACATTGAAGAATCGAACTTGAATGCGAATCCAACTTCTATTTGCAAAATATCACCTTTTGGTGAAGAAATGCTGAGAAATTAAGTTGTTGTGTGTAAAAAATGGGTTATGATCCCTAAAAAACAGTGAAAAGTACTTTTAAAATCTGTCACGTTCGCACTGTGAACCGTTTATTCGCCATTGAACACCTTTTTAGGCATTTGAAGTGCCTCTGAACAGCTAAACCACCCCTGAGAATTATCTAAAGTTCGTTGAGTGAGCAGTTATTCGCATTGTGAACTACCTCGCTACAAGTTTGCGCAACAAACTTATGGTCCTTTAGCTACTGACTTCAGTCTAGGATGGTTCGTTGGCCCTTCGCTGAGACTTCGCCACAGTGAACATTCACTACTTGTTCACCCAACAAACTTACTTCCCTTTTCTTACTGCCATCTTTCTAAGATGGTTCGTTGGAACCTCACCATGAATTCTCACAATGAACATTCGCTAGCACTCCTCGTTGGCTGTTCGCACAACAAACATGTTGAAACTCTTCTTTTCCTTTGGTTTCCATGTCCAATTGCTTATGTCTTACACTTTGATGCTTTTATGCCTAATTTATACACAATAACACATAAATCAAAGCAACCAAAGGTATTTTCAACAATATTGAAGAATAACATGATATCATGGAGTAAATCTAACAAAACAACACAAAAGAGTTAAAAAAATGCCAATAATTAATGGTCAATTCAAAGCAAGTTTGACATTCAACAAACTCTCCCCAACTAAATCTTTGCTTGTCTTCAAGAAAATTATGTCTCTCATTGAACACAAGAGGATTTGCTCGAGCATTTAATTCAACCCATAATGGATTTATGGCTCAAATAAAAAACAAATGCGCATAAGCAATGGTTACAACTTCCTAGAGTCAAACAATGCAAAAGAATTTAGTTCTTAAGCAAATATCATGCAATGCTTCAAGTAACAACTAAATTCTCATGCTTGAATCACTCTAACACTCCTATTCGAATAAGAATTGAAGAAATTAACGCGCTTGCAACTGCAGAGCTATTTTACTCACCTGACAAATAATACAAATACAAACCAATTTATACATTCATCAAATCAATCATCAAAGAAATTATGGAAGCAAGAAGATTACTTAGGTCAGCTTGGTTAGGTTCATAACAAATGGACATTTATAAGGCCATGGATTCAAAGTTGTCAATCCAAAAGAAACATTTACTATACAAGGTTATGTGCATATTATAATTTCATCCAACACTTTCCTTTCTCTATTGCTCACCCTTCCAAACTTCCTTTGCACAATTATTTATTTTCTATTTTTTTTCTTTCAAACAAGCATTCTTTTTCTTTTATTTTTCACATTCATATTCAATTTTTTCTTTTCAATGCTTGTTTGAAATTTTTTCAAAATTTTCGAGTAACCTACCACTTTCTTTTTACTCTCTCCGACTTGGTTTCAACCAAACCTCAAGTGAATGTTCCTTGTTTTTTATGGCAAGGAAGACAATTTAGGACAATTTCAAAGGTTCAAGATTTTTTTTTAGAGTCCTACACAATTCAATCATGAACTATCTTTCAAATTATTTACAAATACCAAGTTCATCACTAAACTAGGATCTAAACAAATAAGCTCAAAGGGGTTAGCAAATTCTCACTACTCACGGGTAAGTTACTTTTGGTTATGGTTGTGCTCATTATCAACAAATGCCTTGATCATATCTAATGCTTACACAAAATCAAAATAATCACAAGATTAAGCATGAATCAAATATATTTAACAAGATTTATCAGTCATCCTATGCATTTAGTAAACAATGGAGGTTTCTCACAAATTTCTGGCTATTAAAACCTAAGTGATACAAGCATTCAAACAAAGTTTCAAAAATGAAACAAAATTACATTTGCACAAAGAAAATAAATTCTTAAATATTCTAGCATCCTAGAAAGAGGTAACCATGTACCTTGCCAACATTTACATGATCAAATAATATCATCACCGTCCAAACTTGAGAGAATCTTCATTGGATACTTTTAGTAAATAGAAACCAATCTAAAAGTTCTCACATTTCAACATCATAAAAGAGAAACAATAAATTCGAAGAAAGCATATCAACAATAAAAACTACAAGATATTGCCCCTTCATTTTTGAAAAAGGTATGCTCTTAGGTCCACTACATAAAAGGCAATGCAACAATATTACACAAAAAACCTTACTCAAGTGTTGTAACATAAACTTCTCATCATTCGAGCATTTTCCATGTTCGTAGTGCGAACAGATATTCGCCTAGCGAACTAATTCGCCCTAGCTTTGCAAAGCGAACACAGGGCGAACATGACAGTAATTCAAAAATCTGTTTTTTTTTCAACTTGTGATTTATTATAACACTCTGTCACCATAACAGGTTAACACAATGCAGTAAGGAAAGCTAAGTACTCACAATATCGGGGTGCCTCCCAAAAAGCGCTTTGTTTAACGCCGTTTGAGCTCGACGGTTGAAAGCGACTCAAGGATCGACAAAAGAGTTTATTCCTGCATCAGTAACAACTTAACCCCCAAGATACACCTTCAATTTTTACCCATTAACTGTCCAAATTTCTTTTGATGAAGGATCTTCAATTAAAATTACCCCGTAAGCTTGATCTCACTAATTTGAAACGAACCAGACCATTTTGATTTTAATTTGCCCGAAAACAATTTCAATCTCGAATTGAACAATAAGACCATTTGTCCCTCATGGAAGTATTTCTTTACAATCTTATAGTCATGAAACTTTTTCACCTTATCCTTGTAAAGCTTGTTGGAGTCATAAGCTTGGAGTCGCAATTCATCCAATTCATGAAGTTGCACTTTCCTTTTTTCACCACTCAAAGTGGGATCAAAGGTAAAAATATTTTAAAGCCCAAAACGCCTTATGCTATAACTCTACCGGCAAATGACAAGTTTTGTCATAAATCATCTTAAATGGTGTGAGACCTGTCGGAGATTTAATTACGGTCCGATAAGCCCACAAAGCCTCATCAAGCTTGTGTGCCCAATCCTTCCTAAAAGAAGACACTGTTTTCTCAAGGATTCTCTTGATCTCTAAATTTAATATTTTAGCATGTCCATTAGCCTGAGGATGATATGACGATGTCACTTTGTGCTTCACGCCATAATGCTCCAAGGATTTTTCTAAAGGAGCATTGTAAAAGTGGGATCCTCTGTCACTTATCAACACTCTAGGCGTACCAAAACGCGAAAAATGTTTTTCTTCGAGAATTTTATCACAGATTTACCGTCTGCCTTAGCACAAGCTATTATTTCAATCCGCTCTGACACATAGTCCACAACAACTAGAATATACTCACAAGAAAATGAAGATGGAAATGGACCGACAAAATCAATTTATCAACAATCGAAAATTTCCACCTCCAACAAACTTTGTAATGACATCTCATTCTGCTTTGTAATTCCTCCACTTCGTTGACAATTGTCACAACTTTGGGCATGCACATGAGCATCTTTAAACAAAGAAGGTCAATAAAATCCTGATTGAAGGACTTTCGTTGTCGTTCTTTAAACAATGTCATAGAATACTCCTTGACTATTCAATTGTAACACACCTTCTCAAAAGGCTATCAAAACCAAGTTTGAATAAATACTGCTCATCCCAATCAAAAAATTTGGCATCATGCAAACTTTTTTTCTTTGGTTCCATGTTAGGCCTTCCAGAATCACTCCTACAGCCTTGTGATTTACCATGTCGGCAAACCAAGGCCTAACTTGCACCAAAAACAACTTTTCATCCAAAAGTTCCTCTTTAACCTCTAATTCATTTTTAGTTACTTCCACATTCATCAGACAGGATAAATGATCTGCAACCAAATTCTCGGATCCCTTATTGTCGCGAATTTCAAGATCAAATTCTTGCAACAAGAGTACCCATCTAATAAGTCTTTGCTTAGAATTTGGTTTGGTTAACAGATACTTAATAGTCGCATGGTCTGTGTAAACAACTAATTTAGACCCAATGAGATAAGAGCGGAAATTTTCAAATGCACACACTAGAAGTTCTTTTTCCTTAGTGGCATAATTGATTTGAGCTTCGTTCAACACTTTGCTTGCGTAGTGGATAACATGGAAACTTTTCGTTTTTCTTTGACCAAGTACCGTACCTACGACATAATCACTAGCATCACACATGAGTTCAAAATCAAGCTTCCAATCGAGAGTCGTGATTATTTTTGTAACTCAAAATTTGCTCTCACTTTATCCTAACGCTAACTGGATGTCGCTCCACATTCATATACATTTTCATTAGGACATTATAATCATAACCATGAATCTTATAGACATGGGATCATATTTTTCTTTATGGCGCAATTTTTTCAATTCAAGGATTATTGCACTCAAGCTAAAGTTGGAAGTTGAAATCATATCATCATTGGTGATACAAGTTATTGATTGAATTGAGATGGTTACAATTGAGTTTAATTCATTCATCTAGTTGGAAAGATGCATCTGGACTGGTAATTTAAAGCTCTGACTCAAACGACTTTATGTCATATTTCATGTGCCAAGAATTGTTTCAAGTGGTACCATGAACTAAAAGTCAAATATATGAACACCAATGATTACAAGTTTCAATTACAAATTAAAGTTATTCAAAATTATTAGCTCAAACACAAGCAAGTTCAACTATTGATGATAAGGATTTATGACTCTCCAAAGATGGTAAACATGTTCTCATTTTGAGAGCGGTTGATAAAGCTCATGTGCAAGGTGGCACATTCATCTACGTAAGTTTTAGTGCTTGCAAATTATGTTAAGTCGACTTTATGTTCACTTGGCATATTATGAAACATAGGTGAAGTTTACAAATGAGAAAAGGGAAAAATTATTTGGCTCATTGACATAAAGTATGATTGTTGATGAGATTTCAATAACAAAATTTGCGTGTTGGAAATGCTCAAGAATGTAATTAGAACATTAACTTCCTAAGAATGGTGGAAATATTTGAACACAAACCACAAACCCAATTAACACCTGATGCATCAATAAGCTAGCAGCTACACATTTAACATATTCACGTTCGCGACACATTTCAAACTCATACAAAGCATAAAAGTATTCATTCAAAGATCATTATCACAAAAGTTATATAATAGGTTGTTGATGTGAATACACATGGAGAACTTGACGTGGCGAAAACTAATGTAGAAAATACAAGCTTGAATGATAAGATATTGAGATTTCAACAGAGTTGGAGTAATATTTGTCAACAACTTCATCAGACAAAAATTCAAATTCCATCACTTGAGATTTTCCGGCTTGGTTCAGATTTTTATGCAAGCAGAAATACATGAAGCAACACGATCCAATCAACCTCACAGTATCACGCAAAACCATCTGCCCAAAATAAAATCCAAGGAAGTGATTCAAGAATATGCGCAGGTTAGAACCAGAGGAGATGTGATTACCGACATTATCCACAAAGATGTTGGAATTTTGGGATTGGTTTGTGCCGTGAGAAGATGTATAGCTTGGTTGTCGATGCATTAAGCTACCACGTTTCAAGATGCATGTCCTGCTATTGAAGAAAACTGTGCAGCCTTCCAAAGTCGCATAACATCGTCAATGAACTATGCATTTGATCCATAGAGAAATTAACACCATCATTGTGAAAAATGGGAAATTCTAAAAATCATTAGAAAAATGAAAACAGAGCCAAAATATATGTCAATGAGCAAAATAAATCATGCTGCAAATGATGGGCACGAGAATAGAAAGGTGGGTTGGTGATAAGTCTCACATGTTCAACAAAAATAAAAAACACTTAAGGATTCAATTATTAGCTAGTCGACATCATACATGTTTGCTACTAATGAACCTTCTGCGGAGTGCATACCATTTCCTACCGTCTCGATGTTGCGTAGACCACCTTCTATTATGAAGTGGAAATGATCATATGGCTAAATGGCTTGTTTCTGTTAGTAAGTAGTGCCCAGTGGTCATGTTGGATGGCTATACGGGCACCAAATTCATTAGCAGACATCCTTCAGTGTTATTCGTAGCATGATCCACTTGTCGTTTTAAACTATTACCGCGTACCATTTTGAAGCTGGAAAGCACAATTTTAGAGTTAAGGAAAAATTGGCAAAGAGATACCAAAATTGAATTATAAAACTAGCATAAAGGGGTCATTATGGATTTCGACGACATAGAAGCGCTGGCAACAATGCTCGTTAGATCAACAAACATTTGCCTTCAAGAAATTTGCATATTCGGAAAGTTTATAATTAATTTTCCAAGGATGGCGTGGATTGCCACTTGCCCAAACAATGCTTCCAAATGGAGATTCTAAAATTGTTGTTGAAGGCTGTCTTGGCTGATGTTGCATCATCGCAGGATAAGCCATGTAGGGATGCTGTAATCAAAATGCTTCATGGACTCCAATCATTCAAAAACCTATGCATATTAAAATCAAAGAATCATCAATCTCCGATCAATTAAAAAAATAGGAAGCAAGTCAAGCGGTAAATGCTACGAATTGTGGAAATAAATAGTGGGTGACCCGATAGCAGAGAAATTGTGGTTGGGCTTAACTCAACTCTACAAAACCTGTTGGTAGAATGAGGATTGCCCCCACTTATAAACACATGTTCATGTCATATATTGTCCGATGTGAGACTCTTAACACATACTCTCAAAATTGTCGACTTCGCCGATGAATCGCTATACGGTAAGTCTTCAAAATACAGCAACAACAAGTTGAACCACCCTCAGAGTTATTCCGTCGAAGTTGTGTATACCGTCGGAACCGCTGCAGGATCTCGAGTCAAACCACAACTCAACTGCCGCTCTGGTCCCGTCGCCACTGCTCAATTGCAGGTAGTTTTGTGTCAAAATTGTTTTTGTTGAAATGGTGTTTACTTCATTTTATGGGTGTTGAATTGTCGTATTGTGGTTTAAATTACTTGAAAAGAAATTGTGAGGAATAACAGGGTATGTAATATGTGAGTGAAATGGAGAAAAAGAAAGAATAGAGAAAGCAATGGTATGCGAGAGGGAGAGTAGAATGTAATGAAAACAAATGAGGCTCAACTTTTAGAGAGAGGGTTCCGAAGTGAGTGGAGGGAATAATTCCGTTACTAACCAACCGCAGAAGTGGGAGAGCACGTACTGAAAACGTGACGTTGAAGGACTATGTGACAACATGAGATTATAAGGCTTGTGTGAGGGGGTAGTGTGGGGTTATGTGTGATTTGTGAAATTTTCTGCTATTTTCTCTCTCTCAACTTAGTATCAGCTTGCTGAGTTTATCATTTTTCAATCAATATATATTTCTTCTTTATCTTCACATTTTATTACTGTTTCATTGGTGTTTTCATCAGTCATGGCCGCTCCACAATACAAAGAGATGCAGGAAGATCTCAGACGCAATACCGAGGAGATGAAGTTATTTCAGACAGAAATCCTTGAGCGTATGGAACGACTGGAAGTTGGTAACGCGTCAAAGTTTGAGGAGATTCACACAACACTCGATATACTCATCCAACAAACACCGTCGAAGCAACGCCATGGTTCCGAACTCGATAACAGACCTCCATTTCAGGTGAGAAACATCAAACTAGAGTTCCCTCGTTTTGATGGCACTAACGTCCATGAATGGATCTTTCGTGTTGAGCAGTTTTTTGGATATTATGATACTCCTGATCATGATAGATTAACCATTTCATCGGTGCATCTTGATAAAGATGTGGTGCCTTGGTTTCAAATGGTACAATGATAAAAACCATTTCATTCTTGGCTAGAGTTTACGCGTGCGTTAGAGTTGGATTTTGGTCTGTCCATTTATGAATGTCCACGCGCTACCCTGTTTAAGCTCACTCAATTTGGTATTGTGGTTGAATATTATCTGCAGTTTACTTCATTAGCTAACAGGGTTTATGGCCTAAGTAATGATGCCCTAAGCGATTGTTTCATTAGCAGATTGAATGTTGATATACGCCGTGATGTATTGGTTCACACACCCACCTCCATTGTTAAGGCAATATCTCTAGCGAAAGTTTATGAGGAAAAGTATACCTCCGTTTTCAAGCCACAAAAACCAAACACAACCAATTACGTCCCCAACAAACCAGAAAATAACCACAAAAATATGGCCCCCATCCTCAATACACCCCCAACCAAACCAAGGAGTCAATACCAAAAAAATCCTAATATTAAGAGAATGTCACCAGCAGAAATGCAAATGAGAAGAGACAAATGACTTTGTTATTAGTGTGATGACAAATTCTCTTTCACCCATAAGTTTCCTAATCGACAATTGATGTTATTACAATATGATGACAATGATGCAGACCAGGTGCTCGACAAAATGGCCGAACCACCAGATATAACCTCAAACAACCTTGCAACCAACCAAAATGAACATCACCTATCCTTTAATGCCATGAAAGGGACTAGTAACATGGGTGTGTTGAGATTCTCCGGCTTTATTGATCATATTCAGGTGCAAATTCTCATCGACGGAGGTAGCTCGGATAACTTTGTCCAACCAAGAATAGCCAAGTTTCTTAAATTACCAGTGGAACCAGCACCAGTTTTTAAAGTATTAGTAGGTAATGGTGAGATCATGACTGCTGAGGGTGTGATACAAAAACTGCCAGTCGTAGTACAAAGACACAAACTAGAAGTGTCAGTGTTCTTACTACCTGTGGCTGGAGCTGATGTCATATTGGGTGCACCTTAGTTAGCAACATTAGGCCCACATGTTGCTGATTATGCAACATTGACTCTTAAAAATTTTCTAAATGGAAATTTTGTAACCTTGACAGGAGAAACTAATACTATTGCACCTGCTTCAGCTCAACTCCATCACTTTAAGAGACTGCAAACTACAGATGCAATTGCAAAATGTTTTACCATTCAATGGCTGAAATCTCACGAGTGGGAAGATATTTTCAATGAGCTACCTACTGACACTAAGCCAGAAATAGTTGTCTTGTTGCACACATACAAAGAGATTTTTCAAGCCCCGTCATTTCTACCGCCTGCCAGAGCACATAATCACACTATACCATTATTAGAAGGTTCAAACCCTGTTAAGGTCAAACCTTATAGGTATCCGCATAGTCAGAAAAACCAGATTGAGAACATGGTTCAAGAAATGTTGCAACAAGGAATCATTCAACCCAGTACTAGTCCATTTTCATCACCAATCATTCTGGTGAAAAATAAGGATGGAACATGGAGATTCTACACTGACTATCGAGCTCTTAATGCTTTAACCACTAAAGATAGTTTCCCTATTCCGATAGTGGATGAATTGTTAGATGAGCTGTTTGGAGCTAATTGTTTTCTAAGTTAGACCTAAGATCAGGCTACCATCAGATATTGGTACATCCAGGTGACAGATACAAGACAACTTTCAGAACACATCATGGCCATTACGAGTGGTTGGTCATGCCTTTTGGTCTAACAAATGCTCCTGCAACATTTCAAAGTCTAATGAACCACATATTTCAGCATGCCTTAAGAAAATATGTTTTATTGTTTTTTGACGATATATTGGTCTATAGTACCAATTGGACAGAACACTTAAAGCATTTAGAGGCGGTCCTCAAAGCACTACAAGAGCATACGTTGTTTGCCAAGTTGTCTAAATGTGCTTTTGGAGTCAGAGAAATTGATTACTTGGGACACGTGGTGAATACAGATGGTGTGCACATGGAGAAAGACAAGGTTCGAGCTGTCTTGGAATGGTCAACACCTAATAATATAAAACAATTGCGAGGATTTCTAGGTTTGACAGGGTACTATCAAAGATTCATCAAGTCCTATGCTAACTTAGCTGGTCCTTTAACGGAATTGTCGAAGAAAGATAGTTATGAATGGAACCCACAAGCTGAAAAGGCTTTTCAAAAATTAAAGTTAGCAATCACTTCTGCCCCTGTGTTGACCTTACCAAATTTTCAAAAGCCTTTTGTATTGGAGACTGATGCATCAGGTATTGGAATAGGCGTTGTACTCCATCAAGATGGACATCCGGTGGCTTACTTTTCAAAGAAGTTAGTGCCTCGAAATCAAAAAAAGTATGCTTACTTTAGAGAAATGCTAGCTATCTCAGAATCCATTGCTAAATTTAGACACTATTTATTGGGTCATAAATTTATAATTCGCACTGATCAGAAAAGCTTAAGGAACTTGATGGATCAGGCTTTGCAAACACCAAATCAAAAACAATGGCTACATAAGTTTCTTGGCTATGACTTCACTATCGAATATAAGCCAGGAAGTGAGAATTTAGCTGCTGATGCCTTGTCCAGAATAATGACGTTAACTTGGTCTAAACCTCGCGCAACAATAATTCATGAGATCAAAGTAGCATTACAAACAAATCCAATCTTATTGGATATTATGAACAAATGCAGCACTGACAATCAATCACAACAGCAGTACACAATCAGGGAAGGCTTGTTATTTCAGAAGAATAAGATTGTGGTTCCCACTCCATCTGACTTGGTTTGAAAATGACTGCATGAATATCACAATTCACCAATAGGTGGTCATGCTGGCATCACCCGAACAACTTCTAGAATTAAAGCCCAATTTTATTGGCCAACACTGCAGAAAGATATTAAAGAATTTGTTCAAACTTGCTCGGTATGTCAACAAGCTAAGGTGGCTAACACATTGCTTGCGGAGTTACTCCAACCTCTTCCTATACCCTCACAAGTGTGGGAGGATATAGCCATGTACTTTATCACGGGACTGCCTCCTTCACATGGCTATACTACTATTATGGTAGTGGTGGATCGTTTGACAAAATATGCTCATTTTATGGCTATGAAATCTGATTACACTAGTAAGTCAGTAGCAGAAGCCTTTATGAACAACATCGTCAAACTACACGGTATGCCTAAATCTATTGTGTCAAATAGAGACAAGGTTTTCACTAGTGCTTTTTGGCAACACCTCTTCAAATTACAAGGCACAACACTAGCCATGAGCAGTGCCTACCACCCTTAATCGGACGGCCAGACGGAAGTACTCAACAAAGGCTTGGAATTGTTTTTGAGATGCTTTACATTCAACAATCCCAAATCGTGGTTTAAAGCGTTAACATGGGCAGAGTACTGGTATAATACGGCTTTGCAAACGATTATAGGCATGACTCCTTTCAAAGCTTTATATGGAAGAGACCCTCCTACATTGACAAGATATGTGTCTCAAGCTTCTGATCCTTCATCACTTCAAAAGGAGTTGATGGAGAGGGATAGAATCCTACAACAGCTGAAAGATAATTTGGAGAAAGCTCAGCAGTATATGAAAAAGCAGGCAGACAGACATAGAAGAGATGCCCATCTACTGGTAGGAGACTTGGTCTTAGTGAAATTGCAGCCTTACAGACAACAATCTGTAGCATTGAGAAAGAATAACAAACTGGGAATGAGATATTTTGGGCCTTTTGAAGTCTTAGACAAGGTAGGAGAAGTTTCTTATAAGCTGAAGTTGTCGGACCATGCTAAGATTCATCCAGTTTTCCACGTATCTCAATTGAAGCCTTTTAAGGATGTTCCTCAAGATCAATACATGCCACTACCTCTTACTATGACTGATACATGCCCCATCATTTGGCCGGTAGAGATTTTGCAAGTTAGGACGATCACTAAAGGGTCATAAAGAGTTCAACAAGTTCTGGTTCAATGAGATCAGCAGCCTAGATCAGAAGCTACATGGGAGGACATAACTAGCTTACAAAAGAAGTTTCCTCTTTTCAACCTTGAGGACAAGGTTGATTTTAAAGGGGAGGGTATTGTAATGAAAACAAATGAGGCTCAACTTCTAGAAAGGAATGAGTTATCAATTGTGCAAGAGGGCCCACATGAAGTGAGTGGAGGGAATAATTCTGTTACTAACCAACCGCAAGATACAGGGATATGCAGAAGTGGGAGAGCATGCACTGAAAACATGACGTTGAAGGACTATGTGACAGCATGAGATTATAAGGCTTGTGTGAGGGGTAGTGTGGGGTTATGTGTGATTTGTGAAATTTTCTGTTATTCTCTCCCTCTCAACTCTTTATCAGCTTGCTGAGTTTATCATTTTTCAATCAATATATATTTCTTCTTTATCTTCACATTTTATTACTGTTTCATAGGACGGAGTAGCGAGACGATTGTTGGCGATTAATAATGATGGTGAGTGAGAAGAAGTTGCGAAGATGATGATGAACGATGAAAAAAAAAAGAGTAGCTCTCCAGGGAGAGGAAGACGACGAGTGAAGATG
Source organism: Lathyrus sativus (assembly GCA_963859935.3). Taxonomy (NCBI): domain Eukaryota; kingdom Viridiplantae; phylum Streptophyta; class Magnoliopsida; order Fabales; family Fabaceae; genus Lathyrus; species Lathyrus sativus. The sequence continues at coordinate 495,491,153 of OZ012739.1, read as the reverse complement.
ACGATGAAGCGCGATGGAGGGAATGCCGGAGAAAGGAAGAGCATGTGGTGAAGGGTGAGTCGAGAAAGAGCTAAGACACGGTGAAAGGGGAAGGAGGAAAAGAGAAAGTGCAAAATTTTCCATTTGAGACATGCAATGTTGTTAATATGGGTCCGTATGGGACTAGTCTCACCATATATATATATATATATATATATATATATATATATATATATATATATATATATATATATATATATATATATATATATATATATATATATATATATATATATATATATATATATATATATATATATATATATATATATATATATATATATATATATATATATCTTTTTTTCTTTGATCTCCTTTTACTAGGAGAAATCATACGGGCCTAGGAGTTTTTGGCTCAGGTTCATTTTTTTCTTTCTCTTTTAAAAACACCCACCCTCCTATTTTGCACCTCATATTACTTTGTCTTTTATTTTCATTAATCTGATTTTAATTTCTTTGAATTTTGGGATTTTATTAAACATTAACTTAGATTAATTTTGAGATTAGATTTTAGTGGCAAGTTAAATTGGTGAGGAAATGTTGATTTTGAGTTTGGATCTTTTTGTTAACTTTGTGATCAATTATTTAAATTAGGGATTATTTCTTAATTTAAATATATGATCAATTCTTTGTTGAAGTTTGTGGTAATTTTGATTAAGTCCATGGTTTGAAGTTCGCGATTTATTGATTCATACTTGTTGATCGATCTACACCATGATTATGATATACGTGCTATAGGTAATTGTTGCTACTGGTCTTTTGCTTTTTATTCGCCAAATTCCCTCAGGATCTCAATGAAACTTTGTCTCCGACAAATTGAATCAGAGTGGATTTTTGGATTCAACTATTGCATGACAATATTAGGGTAGAATCCCTTTCCTATCCTCAATCATAGGACTACTTGGCATGACAACGTCTAGGACCGAGTCTCCCTTAGATTTTTCTTCGCCCTTTGAGTCTTTTTCTCTCCTCTCTCAAATCAAAATAAAATACTTAATAAATAAGTATGTGGGAAATGATAAGTATGAGTCTCTCCTTACTTCTTCTAGAATGTTTGACATATGTCCCGTTTAGGGGCGATCTTGCAAAGTATTCGCTCCTATGTCATAGACTTTCATGCGATACGCATCTCAAACAAAGTCAACTAAGTTCTTTAAAACTCTAGAACAAATTCAAATCATTTTTTTCCTTCGGGATTTTCGTTCGAACCTTTTTAGAAAGGGCATTGCTACTTCTGTTCCACCACAAACAGGCATCGATCGTAACTGCTGAAATATGAACTTAGCATCGCTTATAAAAGACATTAATCAACAAGCAGTGGTAGGTCAAACTACGAGCACTCTGACTCCTTCATTTCCATCTGAACGAGGATACGTAGGCATAAGACAACAATGTCTTGGCAAGCACAATCCCCCCATTCACTTGTAGTCCTTCGAACTACGTTGACTATGACTTTCCCATTGCATGAAGGAATACGTAGACATAGGAGGACATAGTCCTATCGAGTCTCGTTTTTTTCTCCTTGCCGTTCTCGCTGGTAATTAGGCTTTAGATAAACACACACTTTGATTAGAATAACAAGAGTGAATCCCGTTGAGTACAATGGACGCGAAGGGGGTGCTAATACCTTCCTCTCACATAATCGACTCCCGAACCTAGGGTTTGGTTGCAAGACCATGTTCCTTTATCCCTTTTGAGGTTTCTTCGATCATTTCCTTTCCCCAGTCAGGATATATAACATTCAGTGGCGACTCTATTTTTCATGTTGCTACAATTATGTGTGCGGTAGTCAAACATTATTTTAAAGAATTAAAAGTAAGCATGCAAGAGTCATCAAATTCAAAAGACTTATCTTTGTTGAGGAAATTGCTCACGGGCTTTGCAATCTTTAAGAAGTCTTAATAAACCTCCTATAAAATACAACATGTCCAAGAAAGCTTCTAACTCCTTTGACATTCATTGGTGGTGGCAACTTCTCTATAACCTCCACTTTGACTTGGGTAACTTCGAGCCCCTTTGAAGAAACCTTGTGACCGAGCATAATTCCTTCCGTAACCATGAATTTTAACTTTTCCCAATTAAGCACAAGATAAGTTTTCACACACCTTTCCAACACAATGTCCAGATTTTTTAAATAAAGATCGAATGATGACCCAAAAACTGAAAAGTCATCCATGAAACTTCAATGGATTTTTCAATGAAGTTAGAAAACATGGCTTGCATAAACCGCTGAAAAGTAGTTGACGCATTACATAACCCAAAAGGAATCCTCCTATAAGCAAAGACCTCAAAAGGACATGTAAAATCAGTTTTCTCATGATCATTCGGGTTCACAATAATTTGATTGTAACTCGAATAACCATCAAGAAAACAATAGAATTTCTAACCGGAAAGCCTCTCAAGCATTTGGTCCATGAAAGGTAAGTGAAAGTGATCTTTCCTCATAGTTTTGTTTAGCCTACGATAATCACTACACATTCTCTAAATGGTCATGATTCTTGTTGGAATTAATTCATTCTTTTCATTTCGAATCACTGTCATCCCACCTTTCTTCGGAACCACTTGCACCAGACTAACCCACTGACTATCAGAAATAGGATAAGTCATTCCGGACTCAAGCATCTTCACCACTTCTTTCCGAACCACTTCTTTCATGGTAGGATTTAAGCGACGTTGAGGTTAAGCTACCAGTTTAAAATCATCCTCCATTAATATTATATGCATGCAATATGAAGGGTTTATTACTTTTAAATCATAAAGAGTCCATCCCATAACATTTTGATTCTTCTTCAATACTAAAATTAGTTTTTCTTCCTCCTCCACGGTTAGCTCGTTACTTATGATCACCGGTTTGTGCCCTTCATCGTCAAGAAACATATACTTTAAATTAGGAGGCAAAATTTTCAAATCAATTTTTGTGTCCTCCACCTTTTCTTTTTTCAATTCTTCCTCGAGTTCTTCCAAGGGAGGAACTCCTTCTAAAGGTTTAATTTCCCGTAAATACTTTTCAATCTCATTTTTTCACTCTCATTGAGACTAATCAAAGCATGAGCAAGAGCTTTTTCCAAGGGGGTATCAATATGAACTTCTTTTTTCCCCTTTCAATCACTTCCTCCATAGCATCAAGACAGAAACAATAATTCTTTTCTTCTGAATGCTTCATGGCTTCAAAGATATTAAAGAAAAAAATTTCATCTTGTACTCGCACTTTCATTATACCATCATCTATATAAATCTCCATTCTTGTTGTTTTCATGAAAGACTTTCCAAGAATCAAAGGGGCATCATCATCTTCGTCCATGTCTATCACCACAAAGTCGATGGGGAACAAAAACTTATCAACTTTCACCAATACATCTGCAGCTACACCGTGAGGATAGGTAGTGGATTTATCATCTAATTGCAAAGTCATCTTAGTAGCTCTCAACTCCATGTGTCCCAATCTTTTAACTATTGACAATGGTATTAATTTGATGTTAGATCCCAAATTGATCAACCCATTACCAACATAGGTATTTCTAATGGTGATCGGTAATGTAACTCTTCCCGGGTCACTTTGCTTCCTAGGAAGAGTCCTTTGAATAATTGCACTACAACTAGCATCCACAACTACAGTTTCTTGGCCCGTATACCGTTTCTTCTTGGTGATGACATCCTTCAAAAACTTCGCATAGGTAGGCATTTGCTCCTGAAGAAATCCAAAGACATTACTTTGAAAGTTGACTCAAGGGAAGAACGTGAAGAAGATGCTCCTGAAGAAGATGAAAACTTTATGCTCCTTGAAGAAAGTGGTTCAATGACTTAAGTTCTTCATAGCATCGATTCCTTCTCTTCTAGTTTATTTTGAAAAGCATCAATTTGTTGACTAATTTTGACTTATCATCGTCACTATCATCATCATTATTATTTTAAATGATGTTGATGCGTATTATGATTGTGATGATGATGAATCTGAATTAGTTAACAAATTGATGTTTTTCAAAATAAACAACTGTTGGGTTTCAGACAAGTGACTTAAATATTTATAACAACGACTGTTTAAGATAGTCGTTGTGATATTTAGTGCGCTACCTAGTTTATCACCATGATCATATGCCCGTGGTGGAAAGCAGCATACGTACAACTACATGCTACCTAACAACGAACACACAACCGCCATTATATGTAATTTGCAATCGTTGTCATATGTGTTTTCTGCAATAGTGTTTTTTACTAGTATTTTTAGTAAACAATCACGACTTTTAGTTCACTTGTAGGATCAAACACGAAAATCCTAAGGGTGTGTTTGGTTCGGGGTAGATGGAGGGGAGGGGAGGGGAGGGGAGGGGAAATTTTTAATCAAATATGTTTGGTTCAAATTTTAGGAGGGGAGGGGAGGGGAGGGGAGGGGAGCAAAATCCCTCCAAAACATACTTTTTGGTTCCCTCCGAATTGGAGGGATTTGGAGGGGAGGGGAGGGAATATGAGTTTTGATATTTAAAAATTATTATATTTACTAAAATATCCTCAGTTTAATTTCAGTATTTCAAAACTATTTGTTATCTTTTGTGTTACTGTTTTTTCTCGATTGTTTTCATCAACTTATTATAATTGTTCTTCACCTTCAAATTATTTTATAATTTTTATAATTAATATAAATCATAATCATTGTCTTTTTTTTATAAAAAAAATTATGTTTCGTTATATTCGTTTTTTTCTTTTAATTTTGTTATGTGAGTATCATATTTTCTTTTATATCAAATTGTAAACCATATCATTTTATTTATTTTTGTTTATTCATTTTATTAAATATTTTGAACCATTAATATTTAGTAATAAGTTATTTTATATATTTGTTTTGTTATATGATTCATCACAATTTAAACGATGTTATTGGCATATAGTTTAATTTATGTTGAAAAGTTATAAGTCGAATCGATTGTACTCGATTTTTTAACTTTATGTGACATATAAATACTTTTTTAATCACTCAATATTAAAAATTTTATTACCAACAAAAATACGCAGGAATTTTTCACATTTTAATATCATATGACTTATATAAGCTCGTAAGGATAAAAATGTAAATTATTAATAAACCCCTCCCCTCCCCTTCTGAACCAAACACATTTTTAATTAAAATCCCTCCCCTCCCCTCCCCTCCTCTCTTTTGAACCAAACACTTATTTGATTAAAAAATTCCTTCACCTCCCCTCCCCTCCCCTCCCCTTCATTAAAATCCCTCCCCTCCCCTCCTCCTCATTTGAACCAAACAGACCCTAAGTGTCATTTTGTGTAAAACGTTAGAGAAAATGTAATTGTGTTGTAAATAACAAAAGAAGCACATTAAAAGTACTTAGATTTACACAAACAAGTAAGTAATTAAACAATAATAAAGCAATTGATATACATGAATACAAAATAGAACGCAAGTTCATACATTTCTCAAAAACTCGTTATCTCAATGAATCAAATGTACGAGGTCTATAGAGAATAAAAAAAACGCGACCCCTGATTACAAAGTCAAATTTTGCTTATATGTTAGGTACATTATCAATTGCTAGCAATGACTAACTCTTATGAATCCAACACGTATACTGTTTCATGGGCTTTCATCTTCTAATTTGTTTCCACGTGTCCTTAGCACTTGAACCTCTTCAAACCATCATTGTTATAAAAACATCTTTAACTTATCCAATATGTGGAAAAAATATATTAAGTCTGAAACAATTGATTTCATTAGCGAGTTGAACTCACCACATCTGTCGAAAAAGTTAACATATCGAGTTAATGTCTTGATGTTGAAAATATGACTTGGTCATCTACACTTAGCACTTTTATATATTTTATATCACACATTCATATCAAAATGACAATCTAAGTTAAAATTCTCAGGTTAACATAATGATAATTTTCAAGATGATAAATGGTCTCTTTTTCTATTTGGTGAGAGATATGCCAGCTTTATGTATTATGAGGGTGAGTAACAAAAAAAAAAACACGAGGATGATGAATAATGATGGTGATCGATAACAATGGATTTGGTGGAAGTGTTGTTTGTAATTGATATGGTGAGGAGTGACAATTAGGGTTATTAGATAAAGGAAAATAAAGATGAGTGACGAGAGATAACCTATTTTCTTGTGTGGTGAAAGGTGAATGAAAGTAACTCTAAAGCTAAAAAGGTTTTCATGTTAACTTATACGAATGAGTCTGAGTACCCGTAGTTCTATTTTATTTACCTGAACCCACGACTAATATCCAACTAAAATCGCTTAATTTACTCGGTTAAACTTAAACCCACATAAAATCGCCCGTATTGATTCTTGTAAGAGTGCGTTTGTTTAAAAGATTAAATTTATAATTCTGGGAATATTATTCCTTAGAACAATAATACTAGGAATTTTATTCCTATCTATGTGTTTGGTAAGTATTTGAAGTTCCTTGGAATATTCGTAAAATATATTTAATTTATTTAAAAAAATATATAAAAGAGTTAAATTAATTTAGAGTAAGAGATTATGGGTGATTATCTTTTATTCCCATGGGTAGGGCTGTTTTTGGACCTATGGAACCGAAAAACCACCCGAGAACTGGTCCATTGGAACCAGGCCATTGGACCGGCCAAAACGTCTCTTGGTATGGTAATGGATATAATTTTAATCTGTATCTAGTCTGAAGAACCGGATCAATTATTCAACGGGTACCCGATAAGCCTTGATATAAATTCTATCTTTTTTTCATTTCCTCATTTTTTCCCTCTCTTATTTTAGTCATTCTCTCTTGTCTCTCACAATCTTACTCTTTCATTCCATTTCTCTCCCCCAGGGCTTCATCTTCATTCAAATCAAGCCACAATGTTTACTTTCATGAGTGTTATCTATTTGAATCATTCCTGTTAGACGCTTAGTGTGAATTGTTCAAGCCTACAACAATTGTATAATGTATCCAAACTCTATTCTTTTTTATTTCTGTTATAATATTGTTTACAATGTTTGCATGTTTGAGTTGTTGAATAATTCTCTACATGGTATCAATTTTGACCTAAATTTTGACATTAAATGTTGGGATTTTGGATTCGTTCATGACACTGTTTCAATTTTGAACAAAATTTTGACCTAAACAGTTTGAGTATTTGATTTGTTGTTTATATTGCTTGAGTTTTGATAAAAAAAATGTTTGAGCATTTGATTCTATTGCTGAGTTTTGTTCTTCATTAGAGTTTGGCCTAGAGTTTTGAATAGAGGTTGTATTGTGTAATTTGTGTTGCTGAGGTTGTATTTTGGCCTAATAATAATTGTATGTCTTCTGTTTTTAATAAAGAGGTTGTATTGTGTTACTCAATTTTGTTCACATTTCATATTACATTACATTATTGTTTGATTGATATTGAATTTTATGCCATGTATTTTTAAGATTCTTCATCGAATCCAACCATGGATGATCTTATTGATATTAACATGTTGCTTGATGGAACTGGGGAAGAGGAGACAATTGATGGAGGAAATATAGAGATTGGTGAGATGATTGATTTGGAACTTCCAATTCCACTTCCAACTGACAACACTACTTAAAATACAACTACTACTCAAAATATTACTACTACTTAAAATACAACTACTTCTGATAATGGGGTAACCCCTCCAATTGACCTATATCATAGCCAGATAAATGTCTTTGGTAAAGCTCATCGTCTCAAGAAATATGATGTTCATACTGAAATGGTACTATTGAAATGCTTGACGGTACTAAGAAGTGGAAATACAGATGGTGTGACAAGCTTTACACTTATGATGTGAAATGGAAAATTACTTTTAATGGTAAGAAACATTTAGAAAATTGCATTCATAGAAAGTTGAGGCTGAAAGGTAATACTGACAAAGAGTTTGCACAGTCTAGGTTAAATGTAGGTGGTGATAGTACTCCTAGTTTGGTAACTTAGACATACAATCATGCTAGGGTTAGAGAGGTTGCAGCTCATATGAATCTAGGCCATGAATTTCCTTTTTCTGTTATGGAAGGTGTTATCTTTAATGAGTTTCTTAGAGAAATTTATCCATGGTACAAAAACATTACTAGACAACATGTTAAGTTTGTTTGTGAGTGTCGTACTTCGAAAAAAGCATGATCCTTCGCGAATGGTTGTGGAAAATAGAGTCGCCACCAAATTTCATTTATTCCAAGATGGAATAGGAAAATATCGAGAAAAACCTTTAGGGAGATAAGAACATGGTCATTGCAACCAAGTTCTAGGTTCGGGAGTCGATTACATGAGGGGAAGATATTAACACTCCTCACATCCGTTGTACTCAACGGGAACCTCTTGATTCGATTCGTGAGAAATATTAGGTTTGTTTGTTTATTTTCTTCTAAGATAACAGGTAAGATGAAAGGATTTAGATTGCTAAGATAAAAGGGTTTTTTTTATTAGGGTGCTCGCCAAGGATTAGGGTCCCCGTGCCTACGTATTTCCACTTGAAATAAGTGAAGAATCAGAGCGTCCGTAGTTCGTGAAACTACAGGAGAAAGAAAGAAGAGGTTGTTCGCTAGGATCTCGTAATCCTATGCCTACGTATTCTCATTGACAAATAAGAAATCAGAGTGTCTGTAGTTCGGACTACGGATGTTGGTTTGATTTTAATCGAGAGATACTTAGTTGCATTCTACATGAAATATTGCTTTACCCAAACGGGTGAGGAGAGGACGCTTGCATCACTTTGAATGGATTTCCGTATATCAACATTTATGGGAAACACGCCACTTATCTCGACTCAAATAGGTTATGGACGAAGAAATATTTTGCGTCATCTCAAGATGCCATATCTCACGTTTATGAAAATGTTTGACGGTTCGCACGGCGGTGAGAAGTTGAACTAATGCGTTGATGTTTTGTTTAGATGACGACTACTTGAAGCTTGAGAAAAGCTCCTCAGACCAAAATAATCGGGAGAGTGGGTAAAAGACTTGACTCTCTCTCTTTTTCATCTCGAAAAGAGGTTATGTTTTGGAAAATGTTTCGATGGAAGATAGTTAAAGTATTTTAAATGGATGAGGATTACTTGAAGCTTAAGAAAAGCTCCTCGGGCCCAAGTAATCAGGAGAACGAATCAAAGACTTGACTCTTTCTCTTTTTCATCTTATATTATGAAAGAGTTTTGATATAGCTAGAGTAAGTTACGGATGACGATTACTCGAAGCTTAAGAAAGGCTTATCAGGCTCAAGTAATCGGGAGAATGAGTCAAAGACTTGACTTTATCTCTTTTTCATCTACGTAATTGAGAAAATAGGTTTAACTGAATCATAAACCTTTTAAGGAAGACAATTGTTTAAGCTTAAGAAAGGCTCCTCGGGTCTAAACAATTAGGGAAGTGAATCGAAGATCCGATTCTCTCTCTTTTCATCTTTTATTGAAGTATAGTCTAAATATAATTAAGTTAATTGATTTGAATTTGAGAAAATGCTCGATGTTGATCGAACGTTAAATTTGTGTATGGAAAAGTTAATGGTTTGAACTAAATGGAAATGGAGGTCCTAGTGACATAAGATAAGGTCGATGGCCACGCACGAGGCAGTCGACTTACAAGGGGTATGGTTTGTACCTTAAGGTTTCGACTCAAATAACCAAGCAAGTAAAAGAAAGCGCAAGAATTGAATTTTAATCGTGTATACTAGCAAAGTGGACTAGTCTTCTAAATGACCAACTAGAGATACTTGATCAATTAGGTCTCACTGTAAGAAAGTCCAGGAGTAAGCTTTAAATGTTGTGTATAGTGACCAAAAGGTTGATGGTGATACTTAAAAAAAACAATCGACTTATACAGGTGAAAGAAATGGCTCGACGTGAATAGAGAAATCACTACTTTTTCTTTAAGAAAAAGTTTTTAAAAAATTAGAATAGGATTTAGAATAACAATATCACAATATGAGCATACGGTATGACTAGGACATTATCAAGATAATCGTTTAGAAATCACATACTAAATCACACAAAACTATATATACACAAAAGTTAGATATTTGATACAATTAGCTAATGTTTTAATTAATTAATATTAAATAAATGTATTTAATTTAAATAATAAATTCATTCTTTGCTTACTACTCTTGCTTGTTCTTTTTTTTTTAGATCAAAACAAAAAAAAAAACTAATTTTAGAAAATAAAACTAAATTAAAATTAATTAGAAGTAAACAAAAACCTTGGTTTCTCCTAATTTAAACATGGGTCAGACATGGGGGAAGGTGTTAAGGCCCAATAAGGGCTGGGTCGATGAGAGTAAATTGGGTCGGGTCCTCTAACAGACCGGTTTGTCATTCTTTGACAAAATTAAAAAAAGAACCCTAAAAATCTACTAACGGCCGCTTCATCTTCTTTGTAGGAAAGAAACGAAAAACAGAACAAACTGTGTCTCAACGAGAAACAAACTTTCCTCCCTCTCTTCTTATTCGATTTTTCTCATTCATTCCCTCTCATAGATTTCTATTCCTCAATCACACAACCAAAGAAAGACACAAGACCTAGATGCTAACGGGTTCCAGAAACGACATGTGGAAGGAAACATCATCCGTAAATTCAAATCAATCAGTGACCATGAACAAAACCAAACATATCGAGGACACGCTGATTTATGCACATACTCATGGATAGGGAAAGATAATTAATGGTGGAATTAAGCAGGAATTAAACACAAATATGTTAGTATGTGCGACATTTCAAAGTATGAAAAACTACCTCTCCAGATCCTATCGATGACTGGGCTGCGTACAATTTTTCGTGAAGGGTAGCAATTATCTTAAGGTGCGGCTTTGTAGCTGAAGGTAAGGTATGGTCATGCTTAAACTGCAATTGCAGGTTTGAGGCAGTATTGACCCTTTTTACAGGTTGTACGGTACACAGTTCTTGTGGTAATTGACAAATTTATTTTTGCGCGGCCCGCTGAATGTGTGTAAGGAAGGTGCTTGAAGGCAGTGTACGGAAGTGGCTTTGGTAAATGGCTTGTCATGAAGCAACTTGGGAGCTAATGAAGACTGCCAATGGGTTTGGGTGGGCCATGCTTGGCTATGAAGAAAACTTTGTATTTTTTTTTTGTAACTCTGCCAACTTGTTATGGGTTTTTGTATATTTTTCTTTTAAAATTTCCATTACCCTATAACTTTTTATTTTAGAAATATGAATTTTGTAATGGACTTCATGAAATTTAGCTTTTGAGAAAAAATTGGGCTTCTTGTGATTTGTAATGAACTTGGATATTGAACGTGGACATGAGATAGAATTGAAATTGGACTTTTGAATGGATTTGAAAATTGGAAATGATTAGAAGGGAAACTTGAAATTAAACTTGAATTTTGATAACAATTGGAAATTTATTAAAACTTGAAACTTGTTTGTATTGGAATAAAATAGAACTTGAATTAATACTAGGCAATTTAGCATGAGTTGATATTTGGAAAGGAACTTGAGATGAAATTGAAATCGAGCTTGAACTTGAATTAGATAAAAAGCTTGAATCTTGAAATAGACTTGAAATTTGAAAAATGAAACTTGAAGTGGAATTGAATTAGAAAAAAATGAAATGACTTGAATTGAGTGAGAATTATTTTTTTAAAAAACAAATTGGACATTTAAACCTGGAATAAAATTGAAACTTGACATAAATTGGAATTTGAAACTTTTGTCATGCATTTGGAATTTGAAATTTTGAGTCATGAGTGGGATCTTGAAATGCAACTTGAAATCTTGAGTGACACTTGAAATTGAATTATGAATGTGAAAACTTGAATGGAACTTGAAATTTTAAATAGGTCAAAATTTTGAATAAGATTGTGACTTGACATGAGATTGAATCTTGAAATTTGATTATGACCTTTGAAGTCTTGAATAAAAGACACTCCTGATTTGAACTAACAAAATCAGCCTCGAAACCAAACTTTCAGCGTCTTGAACTCTTCATTAAACTCATACCAGAAAGGCATTGAGATGTTAAATCAACGCCACATCCTTATTCCATATTGAAATGATATTGGAAATCTTGAATTCTCCTATGACCGGAACATGAACCACAAATAACTTGATATATTGACCATGTGCATTGACTTTTGATGGCTCTGCGACTTGACTTTATCAGATAAATATGAACTTAGCAAAAAATCCTGATCCGGATCTTCAAACACAAGTACTTGAATTCAATCCACACTTGTCCTCAAAGTAACCCATGACACAGATGATTTAAGATATGAACTCTGTTACTATTGCGCCAAAACCCTAATTGAAAAGTGTACCTGATGATTATCCACCTTACAATAAACTACCTTTGCCACAGTCTAATAACTTGATAATTGAACTTGCTAGCCTCAAATGAAACTCAACTGAACTGCATTTGCTCACAAAGGCCGAGAAACCCTAATCTCCGCCTTGAATGCACACTGATGAAACAATGACTCGTGGAGAACCAAATCCCTGATTCAGAATCTTTGCCACAACCTGATAGTCTAATATTGAAGCAAATCATTTGTTTCACCAAGATTTTGTCAAACTTCCACTGAATTTCAACCAAGACTGCACACGTACTTGACTTGATAATTTTGCCTGATCCTTGATTCAATCTTGCAAAACTTGAGCTTAGGCAACAAGTAAAAGACACATATTTTCAGAGGCATACTGGTTAGATAACTTAAATGATGGATATGATGCACAGATGATGAAAGTGAAATGATATGTATGGTTGGCGATTCAGGGTCAAAATTAGGGTGTAACAGTGAGGCAATGAGAATGAGAGAGTTAAGATGAAAAAGTCTATGTCTTTGATTAACAAGATCAGTATTACAACTGATCTGCGGTGGTATGGTGAATATAAAATTGGTTATATGACCGTGATTGGTCATTTCATTGATTCAAAATAGCAGCTTCACAAAAGAGTTTTTATCTTTTAAGAATGTGCCACCACCACATTCTGGTGAGGTTTTGTGTAGGGAATTGATTAAGGTCATGGATGATTAGGGCATAAGGGATAAAGTTGTTTCAATTTCAGTTGATAATGCTAGTGCCAATGATAGTTGCATTGCTATATTGAAGAGAGATTATTCTGGTAGGAGAAATCTATCATTGGATGGTAAATTGTTTCATGTGAGATGTTGCACGCACATCTTAAATTTGTTAGTTCAGGATAGTATTGATATGATCAAGGTGACTGTTGATAAGATTAGAAATAGGGTCAAATACTTGCTAAATTCTGAAACTAGATGCTTTGCATTCAAAAAAATTGTCGGTGAGTTGTAACTTGAAGGCAAGATGCAAGTTTTAGATACTGAGACAAGGTGGAACTCAACTTGGTTGATGTTGTCCATTGCATACCACTATAGAGAATTCTGGCCCAGATATGCCGAAGAAAATGATGCATTTCTCACCTTTTTGCCTGATACAAATGATTGGGAAGATGTTCATGATGTTGGCAAGTTTTTGGAGGTTTTTGCTGATATTACATCAATTATTAGTGGCACCTCTTACCCTATTGCTAATTTGTTTTTGGATGAGCTTTACAAGGTGAAGGTTCTACTTGATAAACCTTCAAGCATCTCAAATAATCCTCAACTGCAAGTGCTTGCTAATGAAATGAAGTTGAAATATGACAAGTATTGTTCAAAGTCTAATAGATTGATTTCTATTGGTGCAGTTCTTAATCCAAGGTATATACAACTTACAAGTAGATAGTTAATTAAGTTTCCATCGTATTGTACATTAGGTAGCTACTATTCTGCTTGGTATGTTGCCTTGCGATTAAACCTTGGCCTATGATTAATTTTGTTGCCCATGAGATGGTATTTGAGGCCACTTCTGTTTGAACTGCTTGTGAATTCTGTTTATATCAATTGTTCATATGTTGCTTATGATGAATTCTGTTTCCTTGTTGTGAGTTGTGATGAAATATGCCTATGATGAATTATATCGCCTTGTTGTGAGTTGTGATGAAATTGTGCCTATGATGAATTCTGTTTGATCAACTTGTGAAATGATTCAATTATCTTACCTTGTAAGTTGTGACTCAATTGTGCATAGGATTAAATTATGTTGCCTTGTGAGTTGTGATTTAATTGTGCCTATGATGAATTCTATTTGATCTGCTTGATATAATTATAGTAGTCTCTGAGGCCAATTATGTTACCTCCTTATGACTTTAGTTGTGTCTAATACCAGTTCTTTTACCTCCTTGTGACTAGTTGCCTATGATGAAATCAAATTCTAAGGCCGAACATGTTGAAAATAAATTATGCAAATAGGTATATATGAATTTAAGTTGGTTGACAACTCTACTTATTCAAATAGGTATAAAATGATCTTCATCAAATGTGTATATCCCTTCTTGTATCCCAATCCTACTCAAGCCACTGCCTATGAACAAGAGTTGACAACCAACTTAAAATCACTCTTCCAATTGTATCAAGATACCTATGGAACCAATGATGAGAATGTCCCCGTATCTGAAACTCCAAAAGTAGGATCTAGTTCTGGGTTGGGAAAGGAGGAGTTTTGAGATGTTTTTAGAAACTGTTGTTGGTAATACTAATTCAAAATCTGATCTTGAATTATATCTTGAGGAGCCTCCCTTGAAAGTTCCCCCTAAAGCTAAGTTTGATGTTTTAACACGGTGGATGGGGAATGAAGCCAAGTATCACGTTCTTAGTAAATTGACAAAGGATATCCTAACTGTTCCAGTTACAACTATTGCTTCAGAAGCAACTTTTAGTGCTGGTAAAATGATTATTGATCCGAAACGATCTTATATGAAAACTAAGACAATTGAAATGGTAATTTGTGGGGGTGATTGGGTGAAGGAGAAGTATGAAATTAAAAAGGACAACACTACTAGTATTGTAAGTAACTTTTGGTTATGGTCTATTTTAATTGAATATTTATATGGCTTTTGCTTTTATATTTGTGGTGCTTATGAAGTTATCCTTTAACTTTTGTAGCTTGAAGAACCACAAGATGAACCTTTAACATATCATTTTGGTGAAGATCCGACTGTCGCTTCTTCGACAATAACAACTTGAGCATATATAATTTCAATGTCAATGATGAGATTGTTCTAAGGCATCATTAACAAATGTAATGATATTTTGTGTTTTTTTAAAACATAAGTTTCATAACTTATGTTTGAATAAGGTTTAAACTTTTACATTAACTTCTCTTTGAACATGTAATGTCAAATATCAATGAGAATCTGGAAAATTAATGTAATGAAAATTTATTGTGAATTTTGAAATTAAAAAATTTAATTTAATTTTTCGTCTCTAATTCAAGTGGTATGAATATCCGAACCGAAAATTATCGGTCCGATCTCGGTTCTCCATTAACAAATCATCCATTATTCAGTCCGGTCTCGGTTTATCCGAACATATCAGATCAGTTTCAGTTCAGAAAATTAACCAATACTGTTCTAGTCTGATTCCAGTTTACCCGATTAAGATTTCAGTCCAACTCTCGAAACCCTAAATACCCAGACCGATCCGAACCAAAGAAAACCCTACCCATAAAAATGTAAAATTCCCACCGTTTTACATGAAAATAAAAAATATCAAAGTTAAAACAAACCTAAAAATATAATTTTAAACCGTACAAATTCCTAAAAATAAATTTTAAATTCATGAATTAAACACACCTCTTTCATATTAAGGGCAAAGTTGTTTTTCTTATTATTAGAGATTATACTGTATTATATATGATATATACTTCACAAAAGAATGATAGATTAATATAAAAGAAATACAATATAAAGAATATTTAATTTAATTTTTCATCATAAAGAGACAGTGAGACAGACATGTCCACCTCAACCCAATCCTCCTTGACACATCAAGCAAAAGCTTTTACTTCACGCTGACACAAACCCCAAAACTCACCTTCAACTTTTTTTTCTTCGCTACTTCAATTTTTCACCTAGCTAAATCCCATTACTCTTTCACTACAAATTCAACAATTCTTCAATTCATTCCAAAACAATCGCAGAAAAATCAATTTCCAAGTAATGTATTTATCATCCGAAAAGCCTCGTCCAATCGATTTCTACAAAGAAGAAGCACGCGACATGATGATGGAAGTAGTAACCACCAACGATCTTCAACCGCCGCAGCTCCACCTCCAACAGCAACAACCTCCGCCGCAAATGATTCTCGGCGCAGAGAGCAGCGGCGAAGACCCGGAGATGGAGATCAAAGCCCCCAAGAAACGAGCGGAGACTTGGGTACAAGACGAGACACGGAGTCTCATTGGTCTCCGACGCGAGATGGATTCGCTTTTCAATACTTCTAAGTCGAATAAGCATCTTTGGGAACAGATATCGGCGAAGATGAGGGAAAAGGGTTTCGATCGGTCGCCGACTATGTGTACTGATAAATGGAGGAATCTTTTGAAGGAGTTTAAGAAAGCTAAGCATCATGACAGAGGTGGAAGTGGTTCTGGGAAAATGTCTTGTTACAAAGAGATTGATGAGATCTTAAGAGATAGGAATAAGTGTACTCAGTATAAGAGTCCTACACCTACTTCTAAAGTTGAAGCTTCTTACATGCAGTTTTCTGATAAAGGTAAATTGATTATGTTTTTGGTTCATATGGAATGTTTCTGATAAAGCTTTCTTCAATTGGATGTTGAAGTGATAACTTTTGATTTTATGCTATATTTGGATAATTGATTATGTTTTTGGTTCATATGCAATCATGCTTATTTGAGTACAAATTTTGATGCACTGTATCATAAAGTTTTTTATACTGTTGATCTATCTTTTTAGATAAACATTCTATCAGTCAATCTTATAGTTAGGCATCTTTAAGAAATGGAGTAAACCCCAAGTTTGTACCCAAAATTGGTGGCTGACAAGTGTGCTTATTTAGGCTTTCAAGCGTGTGGTGTGGCATCTTGTCTGTAGTGAAGCCGGTTTGTTTAAATTTCTAGTGGAAGCATGCAGAAAAGTTGCTTAGCGATGCACTTTTAACCAAAGAAAGTTGTTAAGAGTTGTAATTGAGCCTAACTCAACCCTTTGTAGGGTAAGCATTGCCCCTACTTATAAGCACACGATCAAACCATATATTTTCTGATGTGAGACTCTTAACAGACCCCCTCATGCCTAGGACTAGACATTTGGAGCGTGGAAATAAATGGTGGGTGACCTGATAGCTGGAACCTAATAGCAGGTGGTTCACCGGATCTTAAACTAAACTTTTGATACCATGTTAAGAGTTGTGGTTGAGCCTAATTCAACCCTACAAAATCGGCTTGTAGGATGAGAATTTCCCCCACTCTTGAGAGTTCTCAAGAGCTAAAATAAACAGGCTAGAAGAAAATATTTTAGAATGTAAAAATTTATTCTAGTCCCTAACATCGGACTGATATGGCCAGTACTTGGGGTTTTTAGGGACTAAAGTGATTTGTGCGTACCCTGGGATCAATGTGTCGCCTTTTTGAATTTTGTACTGGCAAATTTACAGGCTTACTCTTAAACAATGTGATAATATTAGTATTCGTACTATTCTGCACAACTCATGTTTAGCAATAGTGTTAAAAGCTTTTGAATTGCGAGGGCATCAAACTTAAATACGGCAAGTTAATTAAAACACTTGACTTCTGGCACAGATGCATAGGCAGTTCATGTTAAAGAAGTTGTGTATCTAGCATTACTTAAACCAAAGAGTCGGCAGTCTGCCAATTATAACATATTTGGTCCAAAAAGAAGGGGCTTATTTGACATCTTTCTCAAATTATGGCTTGGAATATTAGGTTGAGTTTCTTGTCCTGCGAAGTGGACATAATACGATAAAATGCCCGACTGCTAAAACCTAACTATTCTTTTCATAACTAATTGCCTTAATAACTACATTTTCCGAGTTCCAACAAATCCTGTCCCAAAAGGTGTGCATCTTTGTTAAAATTGCTGATATGAAGGAGTAAAGAACTGTATATGTAGTCTGTTTGGAAATCAAATTAAGCAGTGATCCTCAGCCCATATCAATTGATATTAGGCTTTATAGCTGTGTTATTCTTCCCTATGCTTATGATTTTTGATACATGCGTGTATAAATCAATGCAGTTTGGAAAATTTCAAGGGGACTTCCTATCCTATTGAATCATCACACCCAACCCAAGTGAATCCATAGTTGTTTTTTCCTGGTTGTCATTACTGAGTCATGACATTTGGATGTTTGTCCAGTTACAATTTCTCTCATTTCGACTTTAAGAACAGTTATTGACTCATTATGTTACTGTATAGGTATTGATGATGCCAACATTTCTTTTGGGCCTGTTGAAGGTATGTCTTTGAAGTCAGCATTTTTATTTTCTACTCTATTATTGTTCACTTGTGTTGTGTCCTATGATTATTTCCTATTCCGCAGCTCATATGAATCATATAGGATTTTGATGCCTTGTGGCAATTTGGTTTGATTCTAGTCCTAGATTGCTGTACTGGCAAATAATAACAAATAGTGTATATTAGAATCTGTTGTGTATATTGAACTTTGTAAATTTTATGCAAAATAAATTTGGTTTTGTAAAAAAATACAAAATATTATCAATTACATTAAAAAATTTTAAAAAGTATTAAGTAAATATATTTTTGAATTTTGTGTAATATATTAAATAATTAACTATTATGCCACTTAAATAAAGTAATATGTATTCACAAAATGAAATTTTATGTGTTTAATAGTGCAAATTGCAATTCAAAAATATATTTATTTGTATAATAGTACTTTTATAATATAGTATATTTTAATCAATCAAAATAAAAAAATGTAAAATAAGCAATGCACTAGTTTAATGAACATATTATATATAGCCGTTCATAGTTGTAAGCGCCGCTATTGTAGTGGTGTGGCTGTTGGCTTCTCCCATAAACTTATCGTCTCAAAATAAATTAGCGGCCTTCGCAGCCACGTCCGCATGAGGATTTCACATCTCGACTGCCTGTTTCACGATGCTACTGGAATGTGATCCACTTAATATGACTAAAAAGCTAAAACGAAGCCGTTATTAGGGCCTTTTCCGGTGATAACCAGAAACCCTGTCTCATCTGTCACTATGCATCCTGCTGTGGTCATATTGCACAACCATAATTCAAATAGAAGCCGCCCCGTGCTATCCCACTTTTGGGGTTGGTCCCTCTGCTATCTGGAATTGACAACTATATAGAAGTCTAGTAGAGATTTGATCGAATAGGTTGACCGGACTGGTCTTGAGTCCGATTTATGGTTGAACCAGTCAGGCCAGCTGGTCATGTCTTGCTTTCTTGCCGCACATGCATTGCATGGAAATTTAACCACTACCACAGGCGACCTGGTGTTCCTTTTTCTTGTAAACATGAGTGGCTGAAATGGAGGAGAGTTTCAGGAATTTTATAAATGTAGGATTGCGGTAAGACCTGGGTGGCTGAAATGGAGGAGAGTTTTAGGGATTTTATGTGACACAAAGGTACCGCTCAAGCTAAGGGAAAATTTTATCGGACTGCGGTAAGATATGCGATGTTGTATTAGACAAAATGTTGGGCGGTTAAGAATCAACGCGAGAATAAAGTACGTGTAGCAGAGATGAGAATGTTGTGTTGGATGTGTCGTAAAACTAGACAAGTTAAGATTAGAGAGAGTGTTGGGGTAGCACCTATAGTAACAAAGATAATGGAAAATAGACTTTAGGTGGTTTGGGTATGTAGAGAGAAGACCTGTAGATTGTGTTGTAAGGAGAACAGAGTAGATGAAGAGAAGTCAAACAACTAGAGGTAGAGAAAGATCTCGAGATTAACGATTTGGATAGAAGTATGGTCTTGGATAGAACATAATGACGTAAGTTAATCTATGTAGCCGATCTCACCTAGTAGATAAGGCTTGGTTGTTGTTGTTGTTGTTGTGTTGTATCATTTCTATATATACTATTTTTCTTTTAAAATGAGTGAGACAAATATTGAAATGTTACTTTGGAGAGTTTATTGAAGTGAGAATTCAAATGCTGTACTCTATAGGAATGTTCTGGTTAGGAAACTAACTGAAAAATCAGTTAGAATGGTCATTCAGCGGTCTATTTCTAACAAGATATCAAGTGACTAACCATAAATCAGTGGTCTATTTCTAACAAGATATCAAGTAACTATTCTAACTAACTTTTCAGTTAGCTAGTTTCCCAGATTTTAGGGGTTAGTTACATGAGGGGATATATGATAGGGAGAGTGCACAATATGCTATAGTGAGCAGCAAGACATGTACTTCTCTATTACTGGTAGTTATTTCTTCAAATAGTGGAAAACATTTTGTTGCTACTTGTTGCATATTATTCATCAGTTTCTCTTAATTAAATGGCCCAGTTGTAGTAACTCATAAGGTAATTATTGTTCATATAGTGGGAGGAAATATTCACACCCCTTTTTCTTTGCAGCTTTTTTTCTTACCATGATCAGTTTTATAAATCCAAATGTATTTTTTCTTTGCAGCATTTTAATGGCCAAAACCAGTTAGTAGTTTTTTTTTATCATTTTGGAAATAAAAAATGAATTCACCAATTCAGGAAAGGAGGTTGTATTTAAAAGGAGTTAGATATACGTGGGTGATATCATTTAAATGTTCAGGCATTGATTCTTTCCAAAGTAATAGTTGTCTCTTCACATTTCTCACTGTTTTTGAATACTTGGCAATTAGCTTCTGGGAGACCAACACTCAATCTTGAGAGAAGTTTGGATCATGATGGACACCCTCTTGCGATTGCTGCAGCTGATGTTGCAGCAAGTGGAGTCCCTCCTTGGAATTGGAGAGAAACTACCGGAAATGGTAAACTATGCAAGGGACTGTTTGTCATTATTTTCTTTAGGTTAATTGCTTTCTTATTTCTGTTATTGATTCTTCTTGTTTTGGCAGGTGGGGAAAGTCAGTCTTGTTGTGGAAGGGTTATATCAGTCAAATGGGGTGATTATACAAGACGGATAGGCATTGATGGCACTCCAGAAGCCATCAAGGAGGCAATTAGGGCCGCGTTTAGGTTGAGAACCAAACGTGCATTTTGGTTGGAGGATGAGGAACAGATTATCAGAAGTATTGACCGTGACATGCCTATAGGAAATTACACTCTTCACCTTGATGAAGGTTTGTTTCAGTTTATTCTCTTAGCTAGCTCGAGCAAGTCAAATGGTTTTATTTTACTTTTACTGCGTAGGAGTTTTAATGTTATTAAAGTCCACTGTATTTCTCCCAAAATATATTGAGTATGTGCACAATTGTTGTTTACATAACACTAACATATCATTGCAGGAATGGCCATTAAAGTATGCCTGTATGATGAGTCTGACCATATCCCTGTGCATACTGAAGAGAAGATATTTTATACTGAAGATGATTACCGTGATTTTCTGGCACGCCGTGCTTGGACATGCCTTCGAGAATTTGACGGTTATAGAAATATTGACAATATGGATGATCTTCGACCTGGTGCCATATACCGAGGTGTGAGTTGAGGGCAGGTATATGGTATGGTGATTAATCTTCAACTATTTGCATTATAAATGTCCTAGAGAACTGGAGGGAACTGTTTTGATCTTTGATGATATATATGTGCAGCACTAACCTGAAAGCTGTATTTGTTTAGTTTGATAAAGCTTTCTATAATCATATACTACTATAATAGGAGAATGAACGAGTCCCTATGCCCTCTGTAAATATGGATTGACTGAGAGAAAAAAATACAGCTGTTTTACTTCTACTTCTATGTAGTTCTCTATTGATTTTGCAGACTAATATTTGTTAAGCAATGTGACCTTTAGTGGAGTCTCATATTTCAAGCACTTTCTGAATCCACAAAGTTCGAATTTGAGACGTTATTTAAGTGATTGGAGTTCAGTTTCTTTCGGATCAATATAATGTTTGTAAAACAAAATCTTTCTGAATCATCGCAATTGTTGGTTTTAATCAAATTTAGTCCTAAAAATTCTATCTATAAACTTGCCTTGAAGGGGTGCAAGATGTGACAGGGATCCGAATTTTTTGCGGTAAAGTTATTGACGCAGTAATAAATTTCGACTGTTGATTTGAATTAAAACAATTTCAGTTGTTTATAGGACCCTTTTGTCTTGTTTTTTTTTTATAAAAAAGAATGATTTTTATAGTGTTATATATTTTGGTGTAAAATTTTTTGCAATTTTTATAAAAATTTTAAATAAAAATTTGGTTGAAATAGTTAATCTTAAAATGTTATTTTAGATATTTTAGAAAATTCTTTTGGATATCATAAATTTTAAGTTTAAGTTTATGAATTATAGGATCTGTTTGTTTTGATTTTTTTTTTTAAATAATTTTTAATAGTGTTACACATTTTAGTGTAAAAAATTTTGCAAAGAAAAAATTTCAAATAAAAATTTGATTGGAACAATTAATATTAAAATGTTATTTTAGATATTTTATCATTTTATTAAAATTTATTTTAAATATCAAAATTTAAAAAAATCACTTAATTTTAAAATTATTTCAAATAGTTTTTCATATAAATTATTTTTGAGATACATTTTTTTAAAAAATTATAACTTTAAATATATTTTGATAATGTATATTTATGTTATAAAATATTAAAATGAGTTTTTAAATTTATTTAGAAAAATTTGTAAAATTTTGAAAAATATTTTTGTAAAATTTATTTTTAAAAATATAAAAAAAAATCTATTTTTTTAAAACTAAAATAAATTAGCTCATAATCGGGGCGATTGGAAGTTGTAAATTGTGTTGCACAATTGGAAGTTGTAAATTGTGTTGCACATTTACCAGAGAAATGCACATCAAGAAAGAGATATGGATGAGAGGAGAAAGAAGGTTGAGAAAAAAAAAAGATAAGGATGAGAGGGAGATAAGAGACGGTTGTAGAGGGTTGTACGATTTTACTTATCATAAACTACAATACAAGCCTACAAATATCACACATTATTGTAAACATCACACATTATTGTTGTTACTTTGATGTTTAAGGGTGTGTTTAGTTCGGAGTAAATAGAGAGGAGGGAAAATTTTTAATTAAATATGTTTGATTCAAATTTTAGGAGGGGAGGGGAGCAAAATCCCTCAAAAACACACTTTTTGGTTCCCTCTGAATTGAAGAGATTTGGAGGGGAGGGGAGAGAATATGAGTTTTGATATTTAAAAATTATTATATTTACTAAAATATCCTCATTTTAATTTCAGTATTTCAAAACTATTCGTTTTCTTTCGTGTTACTGTTTTTTCTCGATTGTTTATATCAACTTATATTATAATTGTTCTCCACCTTCAAATTATTTTATAATTTTAATACTTAATATAAATCATAATTATTGTCTTTTTTTTACATAAAAAAATTATGTTTAGTTATATTCGTTTTTTTTCTTTTGATTTTGTTAGGTATTCTATCATATTTTCTTTTATATCAAATTGTAAACTATTCATTTTATTTATTTTTGTTTATTCATTTTATTAAATATTTTGAGCCATTAATATTTAATAATAAGTTATTTTATATATTTGTTTTGTTATATGATTCATCACAATTTAAACGATGTTATTGACATATAGTTTAATTTATGTTGAAAAGTTATAAGTCGAATCAATTGTACTCAATTTTTTTAACTTTATGTGATAAATAAATATTTTTTAATCACTCAATATTAAAATTTTTATTACCAACAAAAATACACATAATTTTTCATATTTTAATATCATATGACTTATATAAAATCATAAGGATAAAATTATAAATTATTAATAAAATCTCTTCTCTCCCCTTTTGAACCAAACACATTTTTAATTAAAATCTCTCTCCTCCTCTCTTTTGAATCAAACACTTGTCTGATTAAAAAAAATTTTCACCTCTCCTCCCCTTCATTAAAATCCCTCCCCTCCCCCTAAGGATTGCAATCCAAGACTAGAGTAATCGCAAACTAACACAAAATTACCAAATTACCCTAAATAACACATGAGCTGTCAAAATATTGTCTTTAAAGATTCATCATAAAATTGTTCTTTTGTCATAAATTATTTATATTAATAAAAGAGTATTTTAATAATAAACTAATATTAATTTTTTTCATTCTCATCTTTTATTACATCATGACAAATGACATTTATATATTAATCTTTACCAATTAAATCACAATTAAATATTACATACACTCATTTTTAATTAACTAATGTTTACTTTTTTTATTCTCATCTTCTATTACATCATGACAAGTAACATTCATATATCAACCTCCACTAATTAAATCACAACTAAATATTATATACACTCATTTTCTCTCTTTATTCAAATTTCAAATCTCTTTCACATTTTTTCTCACACTTTCTCACTTTTATTTTAATTTTTTTCTCTACTTTTATTATTATTACTAAAAATACTAATAATCTGTTTTTTAATTTTAATAAAATTAAAAACTTATTTATCTCACAGCTCATTATCAACATAATATTTATTTTATTTTAATCAATCATTATCTTATTTTTAAATATTAATTTTTTTCTTTCTCCATCTTATGATTTTTTTTCTTTTCATATAATTCTTTAATACAATTTAATCTATATGATTATTGTTCATTTTACAATTAAGTATATCATTTTAAATTTTGCATTTGTATCTAAATATATTTTATATCGCATCAAATAACTTTTTTATCTCATGGATTATTATTGCATCAAAATTTTCTTTTTTGTCTTTCTTCATCTCACGAGATTTTTTTTCTTTTCGCATAATTAGTTAATACAATTGAGATTGTATAATTATTTTTCAATTTTACAATCAAATAACTATTTTCAAATTTACATATGCATATAAGTATATTTGATATTATATCAAATAAACTTTTTATTTCACAAGTCACTATAAACACAATACATATTTTATTTTAATCAATAATCATCTCAATTTAAAAGATAAAATCCTTATTATCAAATATAAAATATTTTTTTCATCTCATGAATCTTTTTTTTTCTATTTGTATTTTAATAAAATTAAATTTATATAATCATTATTTATTTTAAAATTAATAATTAATTTTAAATTTAAACACGTATATAAATATATTTTATAACATTTTAAATATATATTTAAATATATTTTATATCATATTAAATAATTTTACCCGTATAAAAATATAAATATTTTTTTGCACAAGTATCTTATTAATTATTAAACAAAATACTATCTTTAAAATATATCCGTTTGACGTAGACAAATCCTCTCAGATGCAACAAGTCCTTAGTAGAACAACAACAAAAATTAATTATAATCAGAAGATGAGAACTCAGAATAAGATATAAATATAACAAAAATATGGTTTTATCATATATGCTTTTGCTACTATATCTCGCTTCTTTTTATTACAAAAGTTTTTGGGTAAAAATATCTCAAAAGTTTTAAAAAAATATGAAATGAGTTTTTTCTTTTACATAAACATGGTAAGTGTAAGGCATAAGAATGTGTACTCCTAGATTGACCAGATTTAACCGACAATGAATTGGCCTAGCAAATTATGAAATCCAAGACTCTTGTTGTCACAATATAGTTCCACATTTTTGCAATCGCTTTACCAGAAATACATGTCTGATTTTGATTCGAATAAAAAAAATTGTGTTAATCTGATAGTTACATATTTTGGCCACACACTTAATTATTATAAAATTTCTGTCTCTAAAATACTTTATTAATCTATTTAATGTCTTCGAGTGGTCCTATAACACATTACAAGTATATATACACAGACGATCTACTGCATAAGCAAGATCAAATCGAAAAAATTCAATCAAATATAGTAAATTTTCAAATAACTTAAGTATATTTATCCTGACTAATAGGATCACATTTATTAATGTATTTATTGTACAAAATGGAAATAAAACAATCAAATTGATTTTGAAATTTCTATAGAAATTTAAAACCATTAAATAATCCAGATCTATCCTTAAGTATAGATCCACATATATCTAGAAAACTCATCAATTAAGGTAATAAAATATCTATGTCTTACAACTGAAATACATCGATTAGATATTCATACACAAGATGTAATTGTATGTCCCTAATTCATTCAGAAAGAACACTTCAATTCGATTATTTTGTTATTTGTCTTATCGCTTTTATCTTTGTTTTAATTTTGATTTATTGAGTCTCCTTCATAATTGCGCTTCAAGAAATCAAATTTAAAAAGATTCGTTTTTATCATGCATAAACTATTGATTAAGTTTGATCTTGATCATGATGTTTTTTTGATCAATTGCATGAGTAAATGGAATAAAAACCTTTTATGTTTTTTATTTGAATTTGATTCACAATAAAATCTCAAAGTCCTTTTAAAACTATGAAAATTTGAAATTTTATGTGTTTGATTCAAATCATGAAAATTAAACACATTTTATGATTCAAATCAAATTGGATAGAGGCAAAACTAGAATTTTCAAACCATTTGATTTGAATCATTTTTTACACATGATTCAAATCAATTTCTTACTGGCAACCTCTGCTTGATTTGATTTGAATCAAATTTTAAACATGTTTTGAATCACACATTTTTTTGGCATTTTCCAGTTGGGTCTGTTGCATTTGACCCGAATTAATTTTTGCACATGATTTGAATCACGAGGTCCTTGATTCGAACCACACTTTGCCCGTGATTCAAATCAACTGGAAAATGTTCAAAATTCTATTTTTTAAATTTTATTCCACTTCACTTTTTCATTTGATTCAAATCATGAATTGCTCTTGATTCAAATCTAACAAAATTTTCAACCATTTTCAGTGCTTAATCTCAAGCATATATAAAACCCTTTTGCCATCATTTTTCACATAACATCTTATCACCTGATCATAATTTTCAGTGTGATTTAGTGAAAAGTCAATTTCTTCTGTTTTGAAAGTTCACAGTCTTGCAACAAAATTCTTGCATCTTTAACTTCAGTTTGATTCAGGTCTTTATAACAAGAGATTTGTAATTATTTGAAGAAGACACATCCTTGAAACTAACTGTTCTTGGATATCTGGTTGAGTTTTTTAGATTGTCTGCAAGATTGAGGTGATTGTCGACGGTGATGACAAATTTCATTGAAAAGAAGTAGGTTCTTCTCTCTAGAATTACCTTAATAGTGACTGTGTTGAAGGATATGGATAAGACGAAGTTATTCTCAAATCTTCGGAAAATTTATCACTTAAGGAATCAATAAGATCAATGGGTTGATTGCTACACATGAAGGAATCAATAAGATCAATGGTTGATTGTATACAAGTCAAGATCCAAATATGAGATTTTAATTTTCTCAGTTGTATTATGGACTGGTGATTGTATGAACTCTTTCAAATATTTTTCAACTAACAAGGAACTATGCAGGTTCCAATGGGAAACCATTGAAGAGTACACGCAGGTAAAGCGATGACGAACTCCAAAGCACTATAAATCACCGTGTCATCTCTCTCTCTCTCTCTCTCTCTCTCTCTCTCTCTCTCTCTCTCTCTCTCTCTCTCTCTCTCTCTCTCTCGCATTTAATTTCATAGTATTTGCATGCTTAGGTACTTCAATTCCATCGTAGTTTATCATTAGTTCATTGATATAGATTTATTACGTAAGCATTAAGTTTTGTTGGAGTTGGATACCTTGTTAATCTTGATTGGTGATTGATATTTTGAGAAACAAATTGAAATTAGAACTCTACAGTCACCAATCTATTTGGTGAGTGAAAGAGTTATCCATAAATGATTAAGACACACACGCGCACGCACGCACACACACACACACACACACACACACACACACACACACACACACACACATATATATATATATATAGAGAGAGAGAGAGAGAGGGAGAGAGAGAGAGAAACACCCACATAGACACACACACACACACACACTCACAAAAACACAGAGAGACGCGCACATGCACACACACATACACACGTACACACACACACACATACACTAAAACATGTTTTAAAGTCCTTATTTCTCAAAGTAAACAACCCAGAAGTCTTTTGGAGCGTAGCTAGTTGATTCAGGAACTATTTGAAAGTTTTGGACAAAGTTTTGAATTTTCTAATCGATTGGTTCCTTTACCCAATCAATTTAATGAGTGAAAAAATTGTTCATAAATGATTAAGATAACATATTAATAAAGGGAAAAGTCTATTTATCCATTATTTCCATTTTTTAGCATTTCTGATCAATTATTTTGGGCTCCCAATTGATCGGGCTTAAGAGCCAATCGATTGACACATTATTTTTGGCCCATGGATCTTTCTTTCTTTTGTCAACCTCTAGCCTATAAATAGAGACATCTCACTTCATATTTCCATATCCAAAAAAGCGATCCTTCTATTTCACTCCTTACTTTATCTATCTAAAATATTTCTTCCCCTTTTCTCACTTTAATTTAGCCGTAGCGCTTTGAGAAAGTCATTGTTTTTGGTGATAAAATTTGTATTCTTAAAAGGGCATTACTGTAAATTCACAAAGAAATGTATTTCTCTTGGTTGAATAATTTATCCTTAAGGGAGTTTTTTTTGGGTTAAAAAGCTAAACGTCTTAAAAACTTTGTTTGGAGATTTAGTTTCTTAAGTTTCTGTTTGGTTATGTAGGCTTAGCCCATGTAAAAGCTTACTTCGGTTCAAGATCTGTCTGGTTTAAAATCTCAACTTGGTTCGTGGTTATCCTATTCAAAAATCGGTCTGGTTTGTAAGCTTAATCCATGTAATAACTTACTTCTGTTGGAGATCAATCCGATTTTAAATCTCAACTTGGTTCATGGCCACCCAATTCAAAACCTCGATTTGGTTTTGAGGATAAATTGTTAAAAACTTCGGCTTTATTTGAGATAAGTCCGTAGAAAATCTCGATTTAGCTTGGGGACTCACCGCTTCAAGTTTCTATTTGGAATAAAGATTAACCTCTTCGATCTGCTGTTTGGAAGGAAGACTACACACTTATATCAGTTGTTTGTAGGGCTGACAATGAGCCGAACCAACACGAAAATGTTTTGGAACTTGGCTCGACAATTAATTCATTGAGCTAGGTTCATGAACCAAATAAGTTGAATATGAGTTGAACTTAAACTATACATAGTTTGACTCGTTAGGTTCATGATTCAACTCGATTATATATGAGAAGGATTATATTGTCTTTAAGAAAAAGCTTAAAGATTTTACTCAAAATCTTAACCCTATATTGTTCCTTTCGTACTAGTTATGGCAGTAAAGTTTACAATTGCATTTAGAGTCATCCTTGTTGGAGGGATTATGGCATTTGGTAAATATTAATTTAAAATCTCAAATATATATAAGAAATAGATATAAAAAATGGTTGTTAAGTCCGTGAAGCAAGTGAGTTGAACCTAACGAGATAAACCGAATTGTCCGTGAACTTATAACGAGTTGAGTTTGAGCTTTAAAAAAAGTTCATCTCGAACTCGAACTGAGATTTAAGCTGAATAAATTATTAACGAGTCGAGCCGAGCTGAGACAAGTTTGACTGACTCGACTCATTTCCAATCCTAGTTATTTTTGATGAACACTAATAGCTTCAGACCATTGCTCTTTGTTTGGTTGGAAGTTAGCTTGAAACTTCATTTTTCTTGCATAAGGGAGTTCAAGAGTTTAACCTACTAAAATCTCTTAAGCATTACTGGATACTCTCAAGATCGAGTCTTGTGACATGATTAGGTCTTATTGACCGAACCGGTATAAATATTTGATGTCATTTCTCTTGCCATTAACTCATTATTCTCCGCATATTTTCTTTCTGGCAAAATACTCTTTTTGGTCCCTTAACTATACCTCGGGGTTCATTTTGGTCCATTAACTTTAAAAAGGTCCATATTGGTCCCTTAACTCTTTAAAACATTTCAAATTAGTCATTTTTATCTAATTAGCGATTGATTTTTGAATTTTTCCGTCGTTAATAGGACAAAAAAGACTAATATGGAACGTTTTGAAAAATTAAGGGACCAATATGGACGTTTTTAAAGTTAAGGGACCAAAATGAACCCCGACGTATAGTTAAGGGACTAAAAATAATATTTTTCCTTTTCTTTCCACTGCTATTTCTAAAAACACTTTTTAAAATGGTTTTAAACTCTGAAAATGATAATGAAATATTTTCAAACTAAAACCCACGATTCACCCTCTCTTGTATGGGAAGCCTCGTGTCCAACAACCTCCCCGATCACCCCAATGACCATGAACTCTTCCTCGATGGCTTGTAAAATTAGAAGAAAAAGAGAAGAATTATATTTTTGGGTGAATTCATCCTCGTTACTTCTGAGTTAGGCAGGCACATAAAGAAGATAGTCAAAGTTTTTATTGATAGAATCTCAAATGCATTAAGAATCTAGCTCCAGAATGACTCGTAATTTGTATGAAGGCCATGAAATACATAAATCATGGATATATTATCCTGTTTATTGATCATCTTATTTGAATCGTCTCTAGTAATAAGAAGCTTGATCTCATTGTTGATTGAGCTCGACTAGCATAAGACTTGATGTTGTCCTTTGTCATTTGGAGGTTGGAAAAATTGTGAATAATATCATTCATATGTTGAATATCATTATAATAAACATTTTATACCTCTGCCCAATATCACAACATGTTGTACATGAGCGATAGTGTACTAACAGGCAAGGCTCGATGGATTGCTACATAAGAGAGATTAACTAGCAGGCTGTTTACTCCCGTTCATCACACAACTCTTTATCATTTTCTATCGAATTCATAGTATGACGTTCTAAGAGCTTTTTCTTAAGAAACCATATCTTTAGTGCTAATGGCCAATTTAAATAATTTTCACCACTAATTTGCTTAGAGGCTATGATAGGATGGCCTAAGAAAACGATGGAAATAAGAAAAAAAGACCTAGCGACCAAATAGGGACAAAGTGAGTAGAACGGCGAATGACATCAGTTGAAACCTCACAAGAGGTTTGAAGGGTGGCACCTGGTACTCACACGTCAGTGAGGTTGATCAGAGACGGGAAGTACACGAAAACTTAGTGCGTCAACGAAGTTTCAGTGGCTGGCTGATACAGTGACAACGAATTAGATGGAATGACCAGTGTGAATAGAAGGGTTGTATATATTTAACTTTTAGTGTAATAGTTTTGTGTGTGACTATGACGACTATGGTTTTGATAGACCTAATATCATCGCATACCAATTTGAGAATAATAAATTGATACAAAATGTCTTGAGATATTAGCTAACAACTTGGTCTTATTTATATCGAATATAGTACAATAAGAATCCTAAATGAATATGTATTATTCTAATAATTATATACAAACCATATCATATCTACACCAAATCGTATCATATCTCAACATGAGTCTAACATATTTGTAATTAAAATTTCTTCCCTCCCATGTTTTGAACTAATTATATGCGTAATTAAAATCTCGCAATGAAAGCTGCTAAGTTGAGATCTCATAAACCTATTCTAAAGAAATGGAACAAAGATATATTTGGAAATATTTATCTTAATGTCCCTCAAGCTACTGAAAAAGTTAACATGATACAAAGTTTGATTAATGATGAAAGTTACCATGATGATCTTGGATTGGAGGAAAAAAGGGCCTAACTTCTGTTAGATAAGACATTGGATGTGCATGACTAGTTTTAGAGGAACAAGGTAAGAAATATTTTATTTAGGGATGGAGATAGGAATACAAAGTTTTTTCATAATACAACCAAATTGAGATATGCTAGTAACCAAATCACTAGACTGAGGCATGCCAATATTTTTTTTAGTGGAGGGCATCGAATTAGATAATCATATTATTAACTTCTACACAAATTTGTTTGGCTCATAAAATAATTGCAGTTATACTGATATGGTAGAGATAACTATCGCACAACTTATAAGTTACACGAATAATGAATATCTCACTAGAATGCCTCACCTGAGGAAATTAAGAATGCAGTGCACAATATGGACGGTAAATCTACTAAAGGCAATGATGGCTTTGAGATATTATTTTTTCAAGACTATTGAGATATAGTATGGTCTAATGTGATCAGTTTAATTAATAAATATTTTGAAAAAAAGTTGGA
This sequence comes from Lathyrus sativus, assembly GCA_963859935.3. Taxonomy (NCBI): domain Eukaryota; kingdom Viridiplantae; phylum Streptophyta; class Magnoliopsida; order Fabales; family Fabaceae; genus Lathyrus; species Lathyrus sativus. The sequence continues at coordinate 495,459,072 of OZ012739.1, read as the reverse complement.
TCCTTCATGATATTAATTCAATCAATGGGACTTCGATACCTAAACAACAAGAAGTAGATTCTATACAGCAGTATATACCTCTTGAATTTGTAAATTTTCAATTCAATATATACCAAGATCATTGTACACAGGTTGACCATCTTAGCTCCTAATTTTTTTTCAAAATACCAATGAGGTTTCATTACCTGCAAACATATTCACGAGTGTATTAAGATTACTTTAGAAGCCATTAATATGTTGGACAAGAAATCCTTTGGAGGTAGTACTTTAAAGACAAAGATCATAAAATCCTTTGATAATTTGAATTGACAATATCTTATTAAAGTTCTTGTTCAATTTGGTTTTTATCAAAAAAAATTTGATTGGATACTTACCATTCTACAATTAGCCAAATTATCAATCATGATAAATGGAAAAGCTGCATGATTATTTTCTTGCTCTAGAGGAGTGAGGCCAGAAGTTCCTCTGTCTCCCTTACTTTTTTCCATTGTTGAAGAGACACACAATAGGCAATTATCTATGTTGGTGGATCAGACTAAATTGATATGAATATCAATTGGTAATACAATCATTCCTTGGCACATTTTTTTACAGATGACCTAATGATATTTTGCAATGCTACTAGGAAAAATGCTCAATTAATTAAATAACCCCTTCAAAAATATGGTCAAAATTCTGGTCAACACATCAGTCCAACTAAATGTAAGCTTTATAGTGGATGTACTTCTTCATCTAGGATGAGGCACATTGCATATATGCTTGGTTTCTCTACGGGATATACATCATTTAACTATGTTGAAGTTCATATATTCAAAGACAAGCCTAGAATTCATCATCTCAATATCATAAAAGATAGAGTATAGGCCAAGCTAGTTACTTGAAAGAGACAATTTATTTCTATGATGAGTAGGGTTCAATTGGTCAAATCAGTCATACAAAACACACTTCTATATATTCTTAGGATTTTTAAGTGACCAATTAATCTTCTTAACAAACTAGATTATTCTCGCATTAGAATTTTTGTATGGACAAGTAGCATAGACAATAGAAAGTTGATTACTATAATGTGAGATATTGGATCGAACTCTAGTATGGTCAAAGGGTAGCTTCTGGTTCGACAGGAATTAAGCATGAGGTCAAAGTATCTTCACATACTGCTGTCGAAGTAATGCATGTTGTAGTCAAACTTTGTCCTAACATGCATTAGTCAATATTGCTAGGGTTGTTAGCATGTTGAATTGGGTCTTACTTGTAAGCCCAATTGTTTAAGTTAGCTTGTACCCTAAGTTAGCTTGTAATGGGTAATTGTTAAAAAATACATTAGGTTAGTGTGCTATTTTTCTTATAAATAGGATGCTAGTTTCTCAATCTTGGCATAAGGAAAAATAGGAAGATAAAATCCTAATTACAAGAGAGAGAGGTTATTCTGTTATTCTTGTATACTGTAATCTTGTTCTAAGAGTAAGGAAAGAATAACAGTTTATAACCAATCCTTGTTAATCCTTGTTATTTTACCTTGTTATCTTTGTTAACCCTAACTCTTGTGTGTTTCTTGATCATAAAGAAACCATTTATACTTTGCTTTAAGACATATATATCACAATAAATTGGTGCGGCGAGCATGAAGAAGATGCCTTCAATAAAGTATGAGATTGAAAAGTTCACAGGAGTGAACGACTTCGGCCTGTGGCGCTTGAAGATGAAAGCCCTATTTGTAGAAGCAAGCTTCAAGGTCATTTATGTTTTGATGAAGACAACTAGTACAAGCTTGGTACGCAAGATACTTATATTATATACCTGTAGGGGTATATACGCGAGATACTTATACTATATACCCGTAGGGGTATATATTGAAGATAAAACCAGAAGCACCTCACCTGTCTTCTGAATCCTCTAAATTCTTCACAAAAGTAAGAGACGCAAGCAATCAATCAAAGATCAAGGAAGTACCATCGCGTATGACTTTATGGATCGATGCTTCGTCTACAAGCTACAAGTGGTGATGATAATTCAAAGGAACGATATAACATATTTTACTTAGAATATTTATACAAGTGTTCTTAAAAATCACCTTTCACTTCACAATTATCACTAACAATTTCAAAACCATTTTAAAATACTCATTCTATTTTAATTTAAGTATTTTCACAAAAACCTTCAGTGTTAATCGATTAACAGTTTGGTTAACCGATTAACACACTTCAAATTTCAGTATTTTGGGCTTTTATAACAGTGTTAACCGATTAACCTGTGGGATTAACCGATTAACACATGAGAAATTTCAAATATTCTGAACGTTGTGAAGGTGTTAACCGATTAACCTATTTGGTTAACCGATTAACACTGTAACAGCAAGCAAAAATGGCAGTTGTTCATGGAAAATTCCATTGTTTAATATTTCTTTTACTGGCTATTTTTACTGCATAAAAAACACACCCTTTTGAACATGTTTCTGATGCATATAAATTGATCTTAATTTCAAAAATTATTCACAACCTTTTTGAAACAAATTCAATCAAATTACTCACTTTCTTCAAATCTGAATTTTCATTCTAAGTGTTCAAAACCAATTTTGAAAGAAGCCATTGATTTAACTTTCACACTCTCACAACCTTCTTTCACAAAGAACACATGTATATTTATCTAAGTAACATTTGTTTCAAGAAGAAGATCAGTCTTGAAGATTGATAACAACTTTCTATCACATATTTCTCAAGAACAATTTTTTTTGTATTACCTTGTTATCCAGGACTGTTGGAAACAAGTGAAGTGTCTTGAAGAGGATTGTTCTTCAACACTTTGATTAACTATAGATTTAGATAGTAAGCATCACCTTTGGTGTGATTAGGCTTTGCAATTATTCTGAACTATAGTGAAATTCTCTTTCGTGTTGAAAGGGGAGTGGATTACCTTCGGAGTGTGAAGGGAACCACTATAAATTTCCTGTGTCTCTTTTTCTTTTCTGCCTTTACTTTCAAGTCACTAACAAATAACCGAAAAAGAACCAAGGAACCATACAAGATTGCAAATAAATTTTAAAGAACCTAATTCACCCCCTCTTAGGCGCAATTATAACTTACACTATTGGTTCAGCAGGGTTGTTTAGAAGCATTGAAAGGAGAGGCAGCCATGGACGCTGCGTTAACGACAAAAGAAAAGACGAGCATGATTGAGAAATCCAACAATGCAATATTGTTGAGCCTTGGTGATAAGGTTCTTCGATAGGTATCAAAGGAGACTACAACATCGGGATTATGGGTGAAACTTGAAAGTTTATACATGACCAAATCTCTGGTGAATCGACTCTACTTGAAGCAAGCTTTGTATTCATTCAAGATGAGTGAAGACAAAGTGTTGGCTGAACAATTGGATATGTTCAACAAGATGATTCTTGATCTTGAAAATATTGATGTGAAGATCGATGGTGAAGATCAAGCATTGTTGCTATTGTGTGCTTTGCCCTTGAACACATGCTCACTTCAAAGAAACTCTCTTGTATGGAAGGGAGTCCCTGACCTTTGAAGAAGTTAAATAAACCTTGTATTCTAAGGACTTGAATGAACTAAAGGAGCATAAACCTTCGACGGTGGGAAAGGTTTGGCCGTTAAGGGAAAATTCTTGCGAAAGGATGGTAAGTTCGACAAGAAGAAAGGTAAAAGTCAACAGAAATCTTATAGTGGCAAAACATCTAGAATTCGATGTTATCACTGTAAGAAGAAGGGTCACACAAGAAAGGTGTGCCCTGAATGCTTGAAAGATCACGAAGTAATAGCAACACATCCATTGTTCAAGATGACTTCAACTCATATGATGTTCTTGTGGTTTCAAGTGGCGAATCGAGAAAAGAGTGGATTATAGATTCAGGTTGCACTTGGCACATGACTCCAAACAGAGAATTGTTCGAGGAACTATGTGATCGAGATGGTGGATCTGTGCTACTGAGAAACAAAAAATCTTGCAAAATTGCAGGTATTTGATTTGTGAGATTTAAGCTCCATGATGAGTCAATAAGGTTATTGACTGAAGTCAGGTATGTACCTGACTTGAAGAGAAATTTGATTTCTCTTGGTGAATTCGACAGAAAGGGATATGTTTTTCAAGGAGAGAAAATCATCCTAAGAGTCTTGAAAGGGTCGAAGGAAGTCTTGAGAGGCGTGAAGAAACAAGGCTTGTATACCCTTAAGGTTGAGGTTGTAAGTGGTTCGACAAATGTTGCATCCACGAAACCTGTGTCGAAGACATAATTATGGCACATGAGATTGGGCCATGTCAGCGAAAGAGGTCTGGTCGAATTGGGGAAGCAGAAACTGCTAGGAGGTGACAAAGTCGAAAACTTGGAGTTTTGTGAATCTTGTGTATTTGGTTAATCCTGTAGGGCGAAGTTTAACAATGACAAGCAAAGAACACATGGATCCTTGGATTATATTCATGCTGATCTTTGAGGGCCTGCAAGGACTTCTTCACGCTCAAGTGCAATGTATTTTCTATGCATCATTGATAATTATTCTAGAAAACTACGGGTATTCATTCAGAAGACGAAGGATGAAACTTTTGAGAATTTCAAAAGTTGGAAGATTTTGGTTGAAAATCAAACTGACAAAAAAGTTAAGAGGTTGAGAACCGACAATAGCCTTGAATTCTGCAACGAAGCGTTCGACAGTTACTGTGTTGAGTCTGGAATTTTAAGGCATAAGCTTGTAACAGGTACTCCTTAACAAAATGGCTTAGCTGAGATATTTAATCGAACAATCCTTGAAAGGGTTAGATGCATGTTGGTTAGTGCTGGATTGAATAAGATGTTTTGGGCGGTAGCTATTTCAACAACAGCTTACCTGATAAATAGATGTCCCTTGACTGCCTTGGGAATGAAGACACCTAAGAAGTTTGGCCGGGACATCCACCTAGTCTCGACAGACTGAGAGTATTTGGTTGTGTGGCCTATGCTCACATTAGGCAAGACAAGGTCGAACCTAGAGCTCTGAAATGCATGTTCATGGGATACCCTGAAGGAGTCAAAGCTTATAGGCTATGGTTCCTAGAGCCAGGTCACAAGAGGTGTATCACTAGTCGAGATGTAGTTTTCAATGAAGTAGAGATAACTTTCAAGATAACTAATAATGCTAACAAAGAGATGGAACATGGAGAGATTCTTGTTAAGGTGGAGCATGTCGATGCTGAATTACGTACCCCATATAAAGTCGAAGATGAGGAGATTGATAATGACTACCTGCTAGCAAGAGACGGGTCAAGGAGAGTCATCAAGCCACCTCAGAGACTTGGGTATATAGATGTTATAGCCTATGCCTTAATCTTTGCAAGTGAGGTTCTAAACGAAGAACCTAGAGACTATAAGGAAGTTATGAGGAGTCGAAAGAAGACTGAATGGTTGAAGGCCATGGATGATGAGATGAAATTTCTTCATGATAATAATACCTGAGAACTGATCAAGAAACCTGTTGGAGTGAGGTTAGTCAATTGTAAATGGATTTTCAAAGTTAAGGAAGGAATCGAAGGAGTGGCGTCGAAGAGATACAAGGCAAGATTGGTTGTTAGGGGGTTCACTCAGAAAAAAGGTGTCGACTTTAATGATATGTTCTCTCCTGTTATGAAGCACACATCCATTTGAATGTTGCTTGCCGCAGTGGCATAGTTCAACCTTAAACTGGAACAGATGGATGTGAAGACTGCGTTCTTGTATGGTGATTTAGATGAAATAGTCCCGTTGAGGCAACCTGAAGGGTATGTCGAAAAAGGGAAGGAAGATTATGTGTGAAAGCTTAATAGATCCTTATATGGACTGAAACAACCTCCTCAACAGTGGGAATAGAAGATTCGACAAGTTCATGGCACGCATAAGTTTCATCAGAAGTAAGTTCGACCACTGCGTTTACTTCAAATTTCGACCGGGTAATTCATTTGTTATTTTGTTGCTCTATGTGGATGGTATTCTAATAGCAAGCAATAATGTTGAAGATATAATGAGGGTGGAGGCTGAACTTAATAAGGAGTTCGACATGAAGGATCTAGGATATGCGTCCAGGATTCTTGGGATTGACATTCGAAGAGATAGACAGCAGTCAAAATTATGCTTATCTCAAGAGGCATACCAACAGAAGGTTCTCAAAAAGTTTGGTATGTCGAATTCAAAACCTATTTTGACTCCGACAAACCCTCAATTCAAGCTAAGTACAGATCAGTGTCCCAACACTGATGTTGAAAGAGCTCATATGAATAACATTCCATATGCTAATATAGTGGGTTCTTTGATGTATGCTATGGTATGCACTAGACCCGACATAGCATATGCAGTAAGTATTGTAAGCAGGTGCATGGTGAATCCTGGAAAGGCTCACCGACAAGCATTAAAGTGGATTCTAAGGTACATAAATGGGTCTTTAAATAGAGTCCTAATTTATAGTGGAGCCTTGGGTTAAGATAGTAAAGCAACAATCAAAGGATATGTCGATTCTGATTATGCAGGTTGTATGGATTCCAGAAAATCTATTTCTGAATATGTGTTCACTATGTTTGGGACAATAATCAGTTGTAAAGTTACACTTCAGAAGTTCGTTGCCTTATCAACCACTGAAACAAAATATATTACCCTAACTGAAGATGTGAAGGAAGCATTGCGGGTTGAAGGTTTTGTAAAGGAGCTAAGACTTCAAGGTCGAGTTATCACTCTTAAATGTGATAGTCAAAGTGAAATACCCCTGTCGAAGAATTCATCCTATCATGAGCGAACCAAGCACATTGATGTGAGGTTGCATTTTTCCAGAGGGGTAATCGAGCATGGAGAAGTCCAAGGGCTGAAGGTTTCGACAGATCATAATGCTGCTGATATGGTTACCAAGACGTTGCGCAGTTGCAAGTTTTTCCACTATATGCAGTTAATAAAGATGCATTAAGAAACCTAGTTTGTCGATGTTATAGAGTTAGATCCAAGGTGGAGATTTTTGATATGTTGGATCAAACTCTAGTATGGTCGAAGGGTAGCTTCTGGTTCAACAGGAATTAAGCATGAGTTTGAAGTATGTCTGCTTGCTGCTGTCAGAGTAATGCGTGTTATAGTCGAAGTTTGTTCTAACATGCATTAGTCAATATTGCTAGGGTTGTTAGAATGTTAAATTGGGTCTTGCTTATAAGCTCAATTGTTTAAGTTAACTTGTACCCTAAGTTAGCTTGTAATGGGTAATTGTTAAAAATCCCATTAGGTTAGTGTGCTATTTTTCTTATAAATAGGATGCTAGTTTCTCAATCTTGGAATAAGGAAAAATAGGAAGATAAAATCCTAATTTCAAGAGAGAGAGATTATTTTTTTATTCTTGTATACTTGTAATCTTGTTCTAAGAGTAAGAAAAAATAGCAGTTTATAACCAATCTTTGTTGTTCCTTGTTGTTTTGCCTTGTTATCTTTGTTAACCCTAACACTTGTGTGTTTCTTGATCATAAAGAAATTGTTTATACTATGTTTCAAGACATCTGATTCACAACATACAACTTTGAAGGTTATTTTCTCACCTTTGTCTAAGGGAGGTCTTGGTCTGAGATATATGAAGATAATAAAAAAAGTTGGTTATTTATATCTTTGTTGAAAGTTGTTGACTATCAATAATCTATGATCTTCTATGCTTATTAGTAAACACTTAAGGCACAAACACCCATCATGCATCATACTTCTTCAATATGGTGTGACATTAAATACCCAATTTCTTTTTTGGAGGAACATAGTAGATGGCATGTTTGTAGTGGGAAGAACATTAATTTATGAATTAACATTAGTTGGAATACAAAATTAAAGATTTACACCTAGTATTACCAATGGATATCCAATTTATGCAAACTTCCAAGGTCAATTCAATTATTCAAGAGATCAATTGGAACATTTCTCATAGCTTTTATATTTTGACTCCTCAAATTGTTGAATAAATTTTAAAGATTAATTTGTCATTTGGTAATACTACTATTGATTAACTCCTTTTAACATGATCTACAAATGGTGATCTATTTTTTAAAGAGACCTACAATTGTATCATAAGGGATCACATTGATCCTTCTTGAACAAAATTCATTTGGCATCCCTATATACCACCTCTAAGTCATTAATGACTTCGAAACTAATGTATAATATTATTGCAATAGAAGGCAACCAGATTCAAAGGGGAATGCATATAGTTTCGAGGTGCTCTCTCTCTAATCATGATGTAGAAATTGCAGATCATTTATTTCTTAGACGCATGTACACTTTACTTTTCTGATATTAGACGAAGAGAATGTTTGAAATGACTATTAATATAACTAGTTGCAAAAAACTTGCTGGTAGAAGTTGGAACTCTCAATTTAGAATATGATCATGACTCGCATCATAATAATTTTTTTTTGGAAAACTTGGCACACAAGAAATGATATCAAGTTTCAAAATGGTAACATTGACCTTGATAGAAACATTCTTCATGATAAAAAATTGGTCTATATGGCATCTACTTCTTTCAAGGGGCACATTTACTCTTCAATTCACGAGTTTAAAATTATTAAATATTTTGAAATCAAATGTTGATCTCTGTCTACACCTAGAATCATATTAGTTAATTGGTGTTTTCCTAGTCATAATTGGATTAAAACATATGGAACTTCAAGAGGAAAACCTGGAATATCAACTTGTGTTAGCATGGATAATTTTGGACCATTCTTGAGAGCTTTATCAGGTAAGATTGGAGTATGAACCTCCTCTAATGCTGAATTGAATGGAGTGATGCTTGTTATCGAATATGCTAACATGAAGAGTTGGAGAAATCTTTGCCTTGAAACTGACTTGATGGCAACCATTCATGCGTTTTCTAATTTGAATATTTTCCCTTTACCTATTTTAATTAAATGGATGAATAATTTACATGATTCACTTCATTAGGTTCAAGATACCACATATTCTTTAGAGGAAAAAAATGCATGTATACATAGATAATTCAATGCAGATTTTTTTATTGATTATGACACTTGGTGGGATTCACTTTCTATTTTTTCTTTCGAGAGTTTTTTTTGAGAGATAAGTTAGACATGTCTAACTATCGATTTTTCTAGTTGCTTGAAGGGTTAGATTTTGTATTGCCTCATCTTTTTGTGTTTTTTTCTTCTTCAATAAATCGTCTTTATTAAAAAAATATCTTTCCTATTTCTTCCGTTCATCATGAAAAAAATATATCTCTTCTTATTTCCTTAATTAAACCAACCTAAATTAAACCAACCAACCGTTTGATGGCCAAATTAAATATTTATTCTTGTTTCATTTACAAGCCAAAGATGATTTAATTTTTATGATTAACTTTAAAGCTTTCACTCATACTTATTCATAACAGTTTAGTGACCAAATTAAATATTTATTCTTGTTTCAGTTGCAAGCCTATTGAGGATTTTCTTTTTATGATCTCTTAAGGTACTATTCACTAATTTTGGCTTCACCGAAGAATTCTGAGTAACCATCAAAGGATACTTCATCAGATTCTTAACTAATTTCCATGCAAATGGGAAACTTTTTCGCGAAGCCAATTGTGTTTTCATCATTTTGTTAACACAATAATCGAATTTAACCTTTAATAGAATGTCATGGAATGACTAACACTTGGTTTCCGAACGAATTTTCAAAATTTCCTTTGTGTTGTTGTTGATATGAAAACCACTTATAATCAAAAGTGATTTTAATCTAATCAACAACCAAGTTAAAATAGAAAGATCATAGGAAAATTCTTATGATTCGATCGATTAATCAATGCTATTTGACAAATAGCGTAATGAAAAATAAAGCGAGTAAAGAGATAATAGAGAAATCGACACGAGGATACTTTCTTCCTCGCATGTGGATACGCCTGCGCCTAATTTTCAATGTGGAACTAGAATACTTTCTTACTATGCAAAATGTCGACGTACAAGAAAAGTGTTCAAGAGAAACCATACATACACTATCGGTTCTCATGTTGATTAAACCCCTTTTCTTCTTTTGATCATGAGTAAGACCAAGACAACAATAAATGCCAATTGACTTGTCGATATTGATACTCCTTTGCGTTCTTTATCTCCAACCTTTTGCGCACGATCAATTACACTAATTGTTCTACAAGACTTCAATTTGATTGTCGTTCTCCGTTACTTCTTTGCGTTCTTTATCTTCAAAGGGTCATTTGCATACTTTACCTCCAAAGGATTTCACAATGTCGCAATCCTCTCTTGAACGTCTTGCACGAAAACCCTCAAATCTTCACTCGATCTTGGAGGACAAACCCGCGGTTCTTCCTGATGAAGACACCTACAAATCTCAACCCAATATCTCGACTAAACAAGAACCCGATTGGACCTTATCAGACCTTCGCCTAGCTGGTATCCCAACAAAAGATTATTATGTGTGATTTGTCAACATGTAGACATAGGACAGGGGATGAAAATGATGAGCAGATGCAGGTTAATTTTATGGTATCACCCGTTTGGAATGAAGCGTGAAAGATTTATTTATAGTTTTGGAAGATTGGTGGTAAAGAGATAATTTTCGAAGAAAAAAATAACAAAACTAACCCACTTAAACAACATGTGCCAGCCTGAACGATGGATGTGCCAACATATAATGTCACAAATAACAGTATGTGTCGACTCGAACAGACGTATGTGCCGACCCAAATTAAACAGAGGCTACAATCTTATTTATGATAGTAGATGTGTCGGCCTGAAGCACGTATGTGCCGACACATAATATTGAAACTTCCAGTATGTGTCGACCTGAAGGGACCTATGTGCTAACCCAAGTGAAACAAAATCTACAATCTTATTTAGAACAATAGATGTGTCAGCCTGAAGCACTTATGTGACGACATATAACATTGAAACTTTTAGTATGTGCCGACCGAGATGACCATGTGTCGACCCAACCAAGTCAGAGCCTACAGGATTTAATATTAAGTTACATGTGCCGACCTGAAATGTGTATGTGCCAACACATGCAGTGCATTTTTGTGCAGAAAACTGTTTTTCATGATTCCTAAGACCGCTAATGCAAGGGAGCCACACATACTCAGAGCAGTTGTTCAATATACCAAAATGTGAAGTAGTTTCACAAAGACTTCTTAAGCCTCGTGCCTATGTACCCACAAAGTGCAATGGAGGATCAAAACCTCGTAGTTCGTGGTAAAAATAACAAAGAGATTTGTTTTGATTGATTTCAAATGGGAAATACAAGTTGCCATTTTAAGGAGAACACTCAACTAGTCACCCATAAGTGTATGAAAATGGACTTTTGCATCACTATTGAGAAGGGATCCAACTTGGATAGAGATAAACAAGCATGCCACTACTCTCTTAAGTGGAGAAGAATCAACGCTAACCATAACTATGGAGATATGAGAATTACATCTCAATTATGAAAGTGACTCATGTCCAAACCTTAAGAAAATTTTAAAAGGAAAAGTGCACAAAGGGCACAAAATGGTTTGAATGAGTTAAGTATTTTTTTTAAGTTTTTTGAAAATAGTCTTGATATGCTTAAGATTGATTAACCCTTTATTAAAGAAAAGAGTTTGAAAATAAGTTGACAAAGCCAAGGTTTATTGAGAAAGAGGTTCAAGTTTAAAAATAAGAAGGTTTTGAAAAAGAGAAGAAGATTTTGAAAATTGAAGAAGGGGGGAGATAAAGAGATTGTCCTAAAGCATACAATAAGGGAGAACTTAAACCAAGACCAAAGATGATGTAACAGAGTTAAGTCTTCCACAAGTCAACTCAAGGTCAAGGTACTAGATGAATTCCAAGGTCTCAATTCACAACTCCAAAGCATAAGGCAAAAAACCTAATTCTAAGTCCAAAAAATCCAACATCCAAGCAAGGGATAGTAAAAAAATAGTCCAATGGAAACATTAAGTCTTTTAGTGTTTAGACTTTATTAATGTCTTAAGAAAAAGAAAAAGAAAGTCCAAGTGGACAAAAGGAAAATGCATAAACATAAACATTAGCAATATGATATGTAAATGACAATAATAAAGCAATATATAAGGTGCAAGAAAGTAAATGACAATAAAGATAAAGGTGCATAAAAGTAAATGACATAAAAATAAATGTTGGCACAATTATATGGTTAATGTTAGTGCTAGAATTAATAATCTGATTCGGGACAAATTTAACTCTATGTTAAGCAATCGTTGCATAATTTATAAGGAAAATCATACTATGGGGGGTTGGTCAATAACAATTTATGTACCATACATGTTAGAGATATGATAGAGATCATACTCCTAAAACATATAGCACAAGTCGAAACAAGGTGGATCAAGACCTAGGTCAAGGAAGATTGATCCATTACATCAATCAATCTTTCATGGTACTTAGGACAAACTTATGCATCAATCCAAAGTACCTCAATTGATCAATGATAAATCAAATGGTAGATTTGAAATAATGAAATTTCATCAAGCACCAATTCAAATCTCATGAACAAGATGGACTACACATAAACCAATTGATCAAGGGGAAAGGGGAAAAATAAAAAGAAAGAGATGAAGATAGAAGGAGATAACAAAATAAAAAGCAAAAAAAATTGGATCAAGGCATTAATCAAGTTATCATCAAAATCAATCATCCATTTTGGTGGATTAGGGTTTTCACCCCATCAACACCCAAGATCCATTGAGTTTGATGAAACTTATGATCAAATCAACCAAGATCCAAGGCTAACAGAAGTCAACATAGGTCAAACAAATATTAGATGCAATAAAAAGAATTAAAATGCATCAAAAAGATATTTAAAATCATTTTTAAAAGGAAAATAAAAGAGAAAATCCTTCAAATTACCAAATAAATGGCCAAAGAAAAAATATAGAAAATAAAAAAAAAATAGCAAATCATAAAATAAAAATCTCCAAATAAAATCAGATGAAGAAAAATAAAAGAGAAATTTAGAAGTTATTTTGGGATTTTTGGAATAAAAATGAAATTAATATGAGTTTCTGAAGTTAAAAAACAATTTAAAATAAAAAAGAAAAAGAAATAAAGGTAGAAAATGTTTGGAGCATTGGATGGAGTCAACTTATGCCAAGTAAGCAGATCCAATGGATATCAGTGAGCGTGCACCATAGACTTTAATGAAATAAAGGCACATGATCCAAAATAATTCAAACCACCACTACACTATCTCCGGTTGTCTTCTCCAGTCAACCTTCACCGGAGAATCCATGAATGGTAACCTTATGCCACAAGACCAATACCATTAGAACCGTTTCATTGGCATGAGTGCAACCATGGCCTCAAAACAAATTTATACTAACTTCATGAAGAGAATTTTGAGGAAGAAGAAACAAAATGCAAAACGGATTTTCAAAAATATGAAAGGTAAATGCATTAGTTCAACAAAACTGAATGTCCAAAAAGCATCATCAGATCACAAGCTACATTGCAGTATCAAATTTAAAGCAAATGGATGCTTCAAACAACCTGAATGAAGATGTGGTTGAAAGAGCGAATTAGAGCAGTTGGTTGAGGAGTTTCAGAGCAGCTCAGACCTTGATTCTTTTTCCCTTAGCTTTAGAGTTGAATGATGAATAGTTTGGACGTGAGAGATTGTGTTGAGAAAGCCTTAAAGTATGAAAACAAAATCTCACAAATTGAAGGTTCATGTGTGATCTGGGCAGGGTGTTTTTGCCTCTCAAAAGCTTGAGAATGAAGAAAATATGTTGCTCTATTTATAGGGAGGTGACTTATTAGCTCATACGTGTGAAATGGATCCAAATTCGTGCAAAATAAATTTGCTTGTGATGTGAGAAAAGTGTGATCCCATGTGCATCAAAACTCAGTTAATCCTTGTATTTCATGAGTCATTTAACTTATGGAAGCTTGATTAAACATGTTTAGGTCTAAAAAGTATGGTAATTTGATTATTAGAGTGAGTTTTGTTGAGGTAAAAATCTGGTAACGATGCAAAGCAGTTTCAGGTACCCATGTTCAAGCTACCGTGAAATCTTGTACATACCACCTTTATGTCTCATTCTTTTTGCAATTAGCTCACATCATAACAAAGAGTACAATGCGTAGAAAGTATTGATTTGGATCTCTGAGCAAAAAGTTATGACCTTGTGAAGTTGGCATAAAATTCCGATGATGAAGTCAAGAAAATTCTAGGTCCAAAGTGACTGAAAATGACCTATAATGTATCAATGAATCCCATGGCCTTCCAAACATAATTAGCTTTTGACCCTTGAAACAAACTTGTAGAGGACGTCCCAAATGACATTCTAAAAAAGGAACCAACCTCAAATGTTGAAAATTAAAAGAGTTATGATCCTTGAAAGTTGGAAAAACTCACTTGAAAATGTGCAAAATTTCACTAAATCCCCAAAGTGACCTATAATGTCTTCAAACTTTTTTTGATCCTCCAAGCATAATTGGCTCTTGTCATATAAAGAGAAGTTCTAGAGGATGTTGAGAAGAGTCATATACAAAAAGAAGCATTCAAAAATGTTGAAAATTGAAGGGGTTGTGATCTTTTAAACTTTGACTTGCAATGTTGATTTTTCTTGCATTTCAAGGTACATGGATGATCATACAAACTCAAAATAATGTGCACTTGAATGTTCTTTGATTAAATTGACCAAAGCTTGAGGTAATTTGTTGATGAAGACATATAAATAAACACATGAACCTTTGCCTTTTATTGAGAAACAAGCAACAAAACTTTGAGATATCCTTGATTAAAATGAAATTTGGTGATACTTGAGGTCAAAAATTTTGAGATTAGAGGCCATGACTTGATGAGATAGCTCTTGGGAATCAATGGTTGGGCATACTTTGACTTGAGGGACCAAAACCCTATCTGAGGAACCATGCTTGATGTTTTTGATACAAAACCTTACCTTGTAAAGAAACACAAGGGACAAAGCATATGTTTTTGATATTTTGATTAATGATTAGTGAAACATAAAACATACAAACACAAATGAAAAGATACAAAGAAAGGTGTTTGGTGATCTCTACAAAGACAAACCCAAGGATAAAAGGGCTAGAGGAGAACCAAATTTGTGATCTTGATGCATTGTGAAGATGCAAAGGGAGTTGGATCTTAGGGTTAAAAATTAGGGTATGACAATATTATACTGTGGCAACTTGAGTGCTATCAACATTTTTAAAAATCCCTTTCAACATAGTAGGACAAAGCATATTGATATTCATCATCATTTTATTAGAAATCTTGTTGAGGATAAAATTGTTACTCTTGAACACGTGGCTACTGAGAAGCAACTAGATGATATCTTCACCAAAGCTTTGGATGCGAATCAATTTGAAAAGTTAAGGGGTGAACTGGGAATATGCATTTTTGAAAAATTATAGCAATTAGACTTGCTTGTGCAAGAGACAATGTAGAGGAAGGTGTTGGTGCTGATATTTCAAATGTCTTTATTGTTGTCTAATTTATGGCTAAAAAGGGGGAGTAATAATGGATGTTTGGTTGGTTGTGGTAGTAATTTTAATTTCAATTGCTGCTGTTTAAGATGGTGTATGAAAAGAGGAACATGAGTGTGACTTCTCTTACTCTGTGGTTTCTTCTAAGTAGTATGTGTTTGGTGGTGTTGGGATGTCTTACTATCTGTCTTGACATCATGTCCTGTTTGGGATAATTTATTTGTCTATGCAGAATTTTTGTGTGTGTAGCACCCGTGTGCTTGTGCCTGTTTTTTTCTTTAAGTGGGAAGTGTAATGGCTGCTCTCTTGAGGGGGAGTAAACGTGGTTATGTGTGACAGGGGGAATGTTATCTGTATTTGAATTGATGATCATGCAATTCACGGGGAGTATGGTAGTATGGTGTTTTTTGTGCATATGTTTGATATTGTGATGTTAGACTAGATGCCTTGACATTGTGCTTCATTTTTTGGGAGGTTCTTGGTGTGTGAGAGTTTATTTCTCTCTGAGTGTTGTATTATGTGAGGCTGGGGTTATACCTTATTTCTGTTGCGTGTGCCTGTATTTTTTGTTCTGGTGTTTTTGTTTTTGTGTGGTTCTTGCTTCTTTTGGGTTGTTGTTGTCGTGTTTGTTTCTGTTTCTCCAGTATTTCATGCAAAGGTTATTTTAGCCAAAAAAAATTGAAGGGTGTAAGTTCTGTGGTTTTGGGATTGACAACAATTTTGATAAAACAAGTATCACAGTAGGTTGTTGAGCAAGATGTCTTAACATGTTGGCCAGACATCATTGATGGCCAGCACAATCTCGTGACATGATGTCATGACATGTTATACCAGAAGATTAGAGTTTTACTTATTTGAAAGATTTAGTTTTAAAGTGTTAGATTCTATTTGGTTTTAGTTCACACTTTGTCGCAATCTAAGGAAGGTTATTTTAGGAAATCAGGTTCTGTGCAAGAAGTGCATTTGTTTCATAAAAAGGATTTTGGAGACTTTTTAGGAAACTTTCTATTTTGTTTCTATTTTCATGCAGAAGATTGTGCCGATTATTTGTAGCTGATGTTTTGGATTTGCGCCCAAACCCATGCTGATCAAAAGATATTTAAATGCATGTTCTAAACCTAATGCATTATTGAAGTCGTGTATTGAAAAGAAGAATTTTTAGGGTTTAGTGTTTTTTGTTATTTGTGATCCACTCTTATATCACGTTGATATTAGAGTTGGACTGTGTTATTTGTGAGCCATTCATGTACCTTTTGAGTGCTTGAATTGAACTGTGTTTGAGTTGTAATCACTCATAACCTTTTAAGAAATAGTGAATTTTGTGTCATTGAAAGTGTGTCTCTATTGTTCATTGTTATTGGTTTATCATTGCTGTGTGATTGAGGGGAGTGAGAGGTGCTCATATCTAAGAGTTATTAGACAGAAATAGCACGGGTAGTGATTAGATGCGAAGTTTGTAAAACCAGAGGTTGTTTAGAAGTTCAAACTAATACTATTAAAGTGAATTTCCTTCCTGATTTTAATTCCCGCAGATTTAGGTGATGTTTCTTCGAACTGGGTTAACAATTTGAATGTGTTATTTACATTGATTCATTTACTTTAACTGCATAATTGTTTGTGGTGTTATACTGTCCTGATCTCAGTGTCGTGACATCTTATTCAACATCTGGTGTCTGACTACCAGAATTTTAAATTGCAATTTTATATTATACGATTTTAATATTCCCTCTCAATCTTATATAAGCTCTCGATTCTGACAACATTGCATGTATGCACAACGAGTCTAGTTCCTTTTTTTTTTCAAAATTTTGTCAAGTATAATCTCTAAATTCGAATCTCTCTTTAAAATTTTCTTATGGGGTTGGGGCTCGAGTGTTAGGAAAATTAATTGGTAGAAAAATGGGAGTGAAGGATTCGTACGAAAAAAGCAACTTCTGGTACAATCCATTAGAGTGTAAATATGGTGCATGCAATGGTAGTATTATTAGAGAGGATAGGCAACAATCAATTTGGTTGAAAGACCTCAAAATTATTGAGAATGGATTGTGAGGTTTTAATGTGAACTGGTTCTCAAGGAAGTTAAACTCTGAAGTTAGAAACAGAGAAACTGTTTGGCTCTGGGATAGAAACAAATACTCGGTTAAAGATATGGTGAAATTTTGGGAGGAGTAACTTCGGAAAACCATAGATCTCTTGCTATTGCATGGAACAACCTGGTTCCATCTAAGGTAGGAGTGTTGGCCTGGAGACTTTTTTAGAGTAGACTCCCTTCGAGGGATAACTTCACTAAAAGAGGCATCTTGAGTGAGTCTCATTCCGAATGTACGGCATAATGCAAAATGGCTGAAAGTTCGCCTCACCTCTTTTTTGTTTGTCCAATTTACTCCGCTGTGTGGCAGAAAATTCTCTCTTGGCTAAATATTTCAGCTGCTTTGCATAACAATGTCATAACTCATTTAGATCATTTTACCGGACTGTTAGGCATGGGTAGAGTGAAGGACAACGGATTCTCTATTATTTGGTTTGTTTGCATTTGGGTTGTGTGAAAGATGCGTAACGAAAAGATTTTCAGAAACTCCAATGGGTCGTCCGATGCTTGGATCGCTGAAATTCAAGTGTTGGCATTGAAATGGATAAAGACTAAGTTTAAAGGCTTCAACTATCCCTTAAGTCAATGGATTACGAATCCTTTGAACTGCTTATGATGTCCCTTCCTCGGCGTTAATGGTTAGTTTGAGGGCTTCCGGTTCTGTTTTTGTTGGTATGGTTGCTCCTTGTATTTCTCTCGTTTGCTGTTGGCAGGCCTTTGCAGTTCAGTTTCATTGCCTGTAGTTGGAATAGATTCAGCTTTCAAGTTCGGGTGTTCAGGGAGCTGATCGGCTTATAACTGCTCTCTGTCTATTGGAGTTCATCTGTGTTTCAGCTGTGTTCAAGATCTCGTAACAGTGGACACTCCATACTATTTCCCCTTCCTGGTGTTGCTGCAGAATTTTGGCGTCTATTGCGGTCCTCTTATTTTTTCGGTACCGCTCCCACGATGAGGTTGGGTGGTAACTGTTTTCTCAGACAGCTGTTTGCGTATTGGATCCTTCTTTTTCTATTTAACCTGTGCTTTTTGATCTGGTGTAGCTTAGCTTGTTCTGGTTTGAATTTTTTTCTCCTGCACTGGTGTAACTTATTCATGTTCTGACTTGTTTTGAGCTGTTGTACTTTGAACTAGTTGTGACTCTTGCTCTCATTCTGCAGCATTGCTTATGCTCCTAGAATGAGTTTTAATAATGCTATTTTTGCCTTTTAAGAAACAGTTTTTAATGACCAAATTAAAATATTTACTCGTGTTTCAATTGCAACCTTGAGGGTTTGTTTTTTATGTAACCTTGAGGGTTTTGTTTTTTATGTTCTTTAAATGCTTCCACAACCAGATTCGAATTAACAATAGTAAAAAGATTCGAATTAACATTCTCGGAATGATTACAACAATGAGTACAAACCAACCATAATTCTTAAAAGATTAGGGAACTTTTTTTACATCCCTATTACATGTCAATTTTTTGTGCCAGAAGGCAAACAATACAAAAAAGTGGCGATTAATACATATTGACATCCACATAAGTACACATATCTAACAATGTGAATAGAAAATTCACAACAGAAACAACAATTCATTTCATCTGAGAAAAGCACACAAACAGAACAACATGACAAGATCACTCAGTTTTACTGCTCATCCCATTCGTCATTCTTGTATGATACAAGTGTGTCAACCTTGTGAATCTGTATGACCAAAACAAGTATTACTGATAGCCAATTTTACCAAAGCTTGACACTAGATAATTAACAAAAATGGTAAGCCCAAAACTCACCTTAGTATCAAAGGAATGCAATTTCACCATTTGTGGATTTTCAATCAGCTTTGGATCACTCTCAATCCAAGTGAATGGAACTGCCACGTCTGTGTCAGTATATGCTAACACATCAAAAACACCTGAAACAAAATAGCCAAGCTCAATTAGAAGAAGATTAAGAAAAGAATAAAAACATAAAGAAGCATCAGAGAGTAACGGCTCTTGCTCCTGATATTCGGTGCAGCTTACATGGTTCATCCAGGCATGGCAGATAGGTGATACTAGAAGCAATCTGCCTCATAATGGCTTGTATCTCTCTCATGATTTCCTTGTCACTCTTCTCCCTTGACACACCCTTCTCAACAACCTCGTTATCCGTCTCAATGCTGAAGTTCCACCTTTCAAGAACTTCACCAGTAGACTTGCTCATTATAACAAGAACAATCCTCTGTAACTTGCCAGCTTCAAGCCATTCTTCAAAATTCAGACAGTTCAATCATCAGCAACAACCCATAACGACCTCACAAAAACAACCATTAACTCTAAAATGAAATTTGAGTAGATATTGAAAACACAAGGAAGAATAAGGAACTTAATAGTAAATATCTAAAATCACTATTATTATAAAAAAAAAATGACTATAACATTCCTAATTCTTTATATATCATAAGTAATCGTCACTTGTTCTAAAAATGACCTAATTTCAATTTTTGTACCGAATTAAATAGAGAACCATAGCACAGTAACAATAGAGTTAAAGAAATTAGGGCTTTTAGTTACCAGAAAGCTGAGCAGTTAAATTGGTTATAAAAGATTTAACACCCTCATCTTCAGTAAGCAACATTGGAAGGCCATATTTCTTCACCTTCACAAAAGTTTCTTCTGGATAAACACCTCGATTGTAAAGGATACTGAACAAGTTCCAAGTAAAATAAAATACACGTTAATCAACAATATCACAAAATTTCAAATCACATAACTGCAATGTACGATAAAGAGGATCAAACAAACCTGTTTGCAGCATATCCTGATTATTGAAAAAAGCACAAAAAAAAAAAGAAAGTAAAATCATCGATAAATAACTTGCTAGACTGAAAAATACTAAAATACATAGAAATGAAAGAAGATGAAGAAAAAATTGAGTAATACCGAAGAACTCGCTAACGATTGCTGCAGAACCGCGAAGAGTGATTATGTCTTTGGTAACTGTTTTAGCGGCCATGGTAGGGTTTTAGAAACTAGAGTGTGAATAGCGTTTTTTAACGAAAAAACAAGAACGTTGATGCGATTCGATTTAGGGATTGCGATGATGGAGTAAAATGGAAGAGTAGAAGAGTTAGAAGAATGAACTGATTCTGAAGAAAGGATAATGAATTAGGGATTGGAGTGGAAAGAAAGAAACTTGTAGGGGAAGCACTCTAACGGCTAGTTCTGATTTTTTTTGGGGGTATTGGTATTTTGTTGATTTTGGATTGACAAGGCAGCGTAAGTGCGTTATTATTTTGAATTTGCTTATTTAACGGTCACGATTTGGAATCGCCTTTTTGTGATTCCCTTTAAGCTTGAGTGGATGTGCACGTGCGATTCCTTATGCACACGTGTTTATGTGGGATTTCTTATAAAAGTTTTTTTTATAATAAATTTATGTGCTCATGTTGTCATAAAAATATTAATGCATTTGTACCTCGTAAACTAAAATGTTAAAAAATTGCAAAAATATCTAATAGGTTGAAATTCATATTCAAACTTGCAATAGGTTTGAGCTTTTTCCGTTAAGACTATGTTTAGATTTATTGAAAATAACGAAACGGAGGGAAGCAGAATATAGTGGATCGGAATGAAGCAAACTAAAATGGAATATATATCTCATTTCATTGTTTGATTATTTTATTAAAAATATCATATTCCATCCCTTACACTCTAAATTAGATGGAGCAAAAAATAAGAATTTGAATAGAACAAAAAATAAGAATTTGAATGGAATGAGATGAAATAGATTCTATCATATTCTATTCCATTCCATCATTTATTTGCATATTTAAGAAAATAGAATCACATTAATTATCACTCCACTCCATTACATTTCATCTCATACCTAAAGTGTTTTTTCAACTAAACTTTGTGGTTCAAGAATATGTATATCTTTAAAACATCACATTGAAACATTTCATCACTTTTTATATTCATGTTTGATATATATAACATTTAGCTTCCCAACTTAATAACTAATAAACAAAATACAATTTTATTTAAATAGAATGCCACTTCACAATTCAAAAAGTTTGAATGTTATTTCACAATTTTTGACTTAATATTTATTTAAAATAACAATAACAATATAGAAATAATATTACTTTTATTATCATTTTATTAGATAGATGATCTAATCATATGTTATAGAAAATTATATATATATATATATATATATATATATATATATATATATATATATATATATATATATATATATATATATATATATATATATATATATATATATATATATATATATATATATATATATATATATATATATATATATATATCATTAGACCAACTATCTAATAAAATATATATGTATATAATTTTCTAAATCATATCATTAGACCAACTATTCAATAAAATAATAATAATAACAATACTATCTCTATATTACTATTGTTATTTTAAATAAATATTAACTTATTTATTATGACTACTAAATTAATTTAATTTAATTTAATAGTAATACTATTAATTTCATTGTGTCTAACACTACATACTTCTGGTTAATTACTATGACACCCCTCACTTAAAATTATAATATTTTAGGGACATTATCCCATACCCAAGGCTACTGATCTTACCAGTTGATCAGAACCTAAGGTGGGGCAAAAAGAATCGTCAGTGATGCTGGATGTGAAAGAGGATGGGGAGGTGTACCTGCAAGGCACTTCGTGCTAAAGTAAGAGAGAGAGAGAGAGAAAGAGAGAGCAAATATAAAATATGAGTAATTCAGGGTGAATAATGAATATCTAACCCTCTCAAGTGAAAGGGTTTATATAATGCCCCCAACACTTGGCCATTGGTCCCTATTTTCGAAGCGAGATAACCGTTTCCCGAAGAATAAGTAAGTGCCAGAACTAGCTATTGTAACGGGCAGACATGCCCATAACTAACCGTTACCACGGGCAGGGGCGTAGTTACGGGCACAAGCGTCTTGGTTATTTCTGGATGTGTCGCGGTGAGAATCGGATATCAAATTATTGGATTAACTTGAATCTTAATTCATTATTCACCACCGGTCTTTAATTTGTCCAAAGGAAGGGAAACAAATCGAATTACCAGAAGTATGCAATGCAAATGCAAAGCTAGTGAATCTAAGGTTCGGGGTTGGTTAAACTTAGGGAAGGTGTTAGCATCCTAAGAATCTGTAGTACTCTACAGGAACCTCTTGTTTGTATGTGATATATGCTATTTATCTGTTTAAGGTATGCTAAAGGGTTGAAGGAGACCTAAGGAGTTAGTTCTAAGTATATTCGCCAATAAATCGCATCTTGTGCCTACGTATCCTGGGTGGGGGATGGAATCAGAGTATTCGTAGTTCCCCTCAAAGAGGAGTGAGGAACTTCTTGACTGTGGTTAAGGTTCCAAGGGGAGGTAAGTATTCATAGTGAAATACTTACATGGAGTGCGGCGACTTCGATTCTACGTTGAGAAGTTAAGGTAAGGGGGAAGGATTAGAATGGGGAATTGACATGGCAGTCACTGAGTGTTCATTTCCTTCGGAATATACAGTTAGCAACAGAAAATTAAGGTAAATTCTTAAATGATACAAAATAGATAACAATAATGGATGTGTAAATAGACACTCAAAATACAATATGTTACGACCTCGACAGATGCCTCAAGGGTTTAGCTCAAATGAAAAATGAGAAAAGTTAAACTCAGATTAATGAAATTGATTAATTTTAATGAATAAAGGTGAAAAGTCTAAACCTAAAAAAAGTTATAAAAAACAAGAATATCTAATATCTTAATTTTGTTTAAAATTAAATCAATGAAAATTAAAGAAAGATTAATTAATAAAATACTTTCTAAATAATTTAAATTCTAGATTAAAAAAAAATCTAAAGTATTCTAAATTATTTTAATTCTAAAATTAATCTAAATTATCTAAATCAATTAAATCATAAAGAAATCTAAATTATCTAAGATCTAAATTATTTAAAATCATTTTTGATTTAGTTTTTGTTATATTTTTATTTTTACCAAGATTTAAATTAATTAAATTATAAACTTTAATAAAAAATCTATTTCTACTTTTTTCTTTTTATGATTTGTTATTTTTTTATTATTGTTTTTAATTATATTTTTAATTATTTTTTATTAATTTATATAAAAAAGATAAACTGGGCCCAACCCACAACCAAATAACAAAAAAAAATGAAAAAAAGCAACAAAAAATAAATAAAGCAAATCGGTTGGGCCGGTGAGGGACCCGGACCCAACCCGCTAACAAAAACAGAAAGGAAGGGTTTTGGAAACCCTAACGAAACGGCCACCCTCTTCTCCTCTTTCTCCCTCTCTTTTCTCTCGTTTTCTTCCTCCGTTCTTCTTTCTCATTTCTTTCTTCTCCTTCTTCTTCTTCACCGTTTATTTCTTCCTTCTTCTCCCTCATTCTTTTTGCCTCCGTTCCTTTCTGAAGGTAGGAAAAACACTTAGAAGGGGGGTTGAATAAGGGTTTCAAAAACAACTATGATAATAGAAAATGACAAGTTATTTTATCCTGGTTCGTTTGAACTCAAACTACTCCAGTCCACCCGGCCAAGGTGATTTTGTCTTTCTCAAACAAGGACTTAATCCACTAAATCAAAATCTGATTACAGTGATATCACTAAGACAAACTGTCTTAGTCTTCTCAAGAATCCTGACTACAACTTGGTCTCTCAAGGAACTTTTACAAGGATGAAATACAATGTGTTTAAGTGCTTCTAAAAAGCTATTATCACAACTGTGATTTTTACACAAAATGAAGAACAAATAAAACAAGTATGTTTATTGAATAAAGTTGTTTGAATATGTTCTTTGATTGTTTTGTATTCCGTCAATCTTGAAATGATGTTGAAGACTTGCTTAAATAGACTTCACATCCATTTCTCAAATAACGTGCAGATGTTGCCTTTTGCCTTCTTTGACTTTTCCTTCACAGAAGAGGAATGTTCAGACATATCCTTTTTGTCTAAATTCCTGTGCCATACATGAGGAATAGTGTCGTTGGTAGACATTGGGTTTAGCAACGAATCTTTCTTTGAACAACATCTTTTCAAATGAACAAATATGAAAGTAATACTTGCATCAGATCCTCTGATGTTGTTCCTTGTTCTTCTTTATCAAAGTCACTCTATCCAGAGTTATGCAGCAAAGTGCTTAACGTGAATGAATGATCAGAGTTGACTTGATTCTCAGAGCCTCTGTAGGTTGCAGCGTTGAGTTCTCACAGAGTCTTCTGAACATACTGAATCTTTATACTCTGCGCTCAGAGTCTTCTGTAGATAGCGCTTCAGAGTCTTCTGTAGCTTTGCTCAGAGTCTTTTGTGCTGCGCTTTCTACGCTCAGAGCTTTGCGTTATATAATGTTCAGAGGAATTTTTTTTGTCTTCAGATGAATATTTATTTGATATCTGAAACAAAAACACTTGGACAAAATTAGAGTATATATTTTCTCTATACAAAATTTCATTAATGTTATCATCAAAACATTGAGATATATTAAGAACCAATCTGTGTTCTAACAATCTCCCCCTTTTTGATGATGACAAAAACTATACAAAATTTTGTTCAAAACAAGAAAAAAATATATATCTCCCCCTGAAATGAATACTGCTAGAAAAAATAAATACTTCCTTTTCAGCACTTGTATTCTTTTCAGAGTCAGATCAAGCTTGTGGACTCTCAGAGATTGTTCAGAGTTACTTCTATGAATGTTGTCAGATGAATAGTTATAGCTCTGAAATACTGAATATATGATCAGATATATTTTAAAATGTCTGAGTTGCCATTTAGTATCTGTTTATGTGAACTATCAAAATTTCAATTTTCTCCCCCTTTTTGTCATATCAAAAAGTGATTTTAAAAAAAAATCATTTAAGACAAAAATTTCAGAGTAAGAAAACAAATATAAGATATAAAACAGAAGGAACAATCACATATATATTGATAAGCTCAGAAAATAGCCAAAAACAAACAATTATCACAAAAGTGCACAAACAAGACAATCAAGTGGAACGAGATGCTAAAATCTTCAGAAGATCAGTTATCTCAGAAGTTGACTTTTCTTACTTTGCCATCTAAGTCTTGATCTCAGATGTGGATTCTTCTTGCTTAGCCATCCAGTCCTTGATTTCTTCTGTAGTATGTTCTTGCTTTACCACCCAGGCCTTAATTTCACTTGTTGCAGCCTCTTGCTGAGCAAGCTTTTCTTTCACATCTTCAGATTCTTTCTTCAATTCTGTTGAATCTTGAATAACCACAGAAGCAGGAGCATTCTCTAAGACCACTGAATCAGATGCATTTTCTAAACTCATAACATAAGGCTGATTAGAGACAAGGGTTTCTTCAGTAACCAGAGCTTCTGGAGTAACTTCTTCAGACTGAAGTGCATCAGATTTTTCAGTAGAAGAACACACAACTTCAGCAGGTGTGTTTTCCAAACACAAAATGGGAGTTTCTTTTGACACTTAGCAGCGTAAGTTTCAAGGCTTCAGAAAATATTTCTTGTGCATCTTCAGAGCACGCTTCCTTAAGATTCAGAGTCACTGAATTGAATCTTCTTCTGAATGCATCCCAAAGTTCTTCAGAAACATTAGGATCCATGTTGTGGAGGCACTTCTCCCTAACATTAGCGAACTATAATTGTATCTCTGTTTCAAAACTGGATAACATAGTTCCAACATCTGGTCTAGATTTAGGTTTTGGTTTCAGATAGGCCTCTACGAACGATTTCCTAAGGGTGTATGAGAAAGAAGGTTCAGCAGAAAATGAAGATTTAGCTTGTGGATGAGATGGAATGGGAGTAGGAGAGGGAATTTTCTGAGGATGGTTAGGAGAGTTATGAGTGGGTGATGTGGCATCTGAAAGACTTGAAGAAGAATCATATGATCCATATGGAATTGGGTGAATGATCATAAGAGGTTGGATATCAAGGATTTCAGGTTCAGGGTCAGATGGGTGAGGTTCAGAAGGATTAGGTTCAGAGGGTTGTGGTTCAGAGGGTTGAGGTTCAGATGGTTGTGATTCAGAGGGTTGTGATAGGTGTTGAGATGTTTGTGGTTGTGGTTGAGGAGAGGGAACAAAGTCATGAACATTTTCAGATGAAATATGTTCATAAGTGGTGTGTTGAGGAGAGGGAGTAGGAATAGGGTCATAGGGAGGAGGAGGTTGAAATGTTGGAATTTCTGTTACTGTTTCCAGAATTAGAGATAAACCAGTTAGAAGGGTTACCTGAATTCTTGAAACGTTTAGCCTTCACAGAAGAGTCTTCTTCAGAGGCTTTCCTCTTAGTGCATGCAAAACCTTCTTCTGAAACCTTACTCTTCTTCCTTCTCTTCTTCTCAATCACTTATGGAGCAGGTTCAGATGCTATTTTTATCAGATCAGGTGGCATAGGAGTGCCATCTGCCAGATAAGAAGCAATGTAATGAAGCAGAGCTTCCTTGGGCTCCTCTATAGTAAACAGTGGAAAGTCATCCACTGGGAATCTTCTTCTGTGTACTTCAGCTGAGTTTACCTTAACTGGATCAGAAGAAAGTTGTTCCACCAACTTCATCATTTGAAGGCTTTTGCCATCCAGAGGCTTCCCAAGTATTGGAACTAATTCTTCTGTCAGACTAGCCTCAGTCAGATGAGCTACCAAACCATTCTCAGTGAGTACATCAGAGATCAATCTTCCCATGGGGATCCAATCTCTGACCTTCTGATGTTTGGCTTTAATAACTTCTATGGACATGTTCACATGGTCCCACAGACGAGTAAACAACAGATGTGGCAAATCCACCTTGATATTGTTTACCAAACAATACATAAAATACATCTGCTCTGCATTTATGTAGTCTAGAGAGTTAGATACTTTTCTGTGGTGAATACAGTCCAGAAAGATCTTTGCCCAGATCTTGTAGTGCATCTTCAGATCCTTGATCTTGCTTGAAGACAGCCCAGAGGTGAAAACTTCTCTGTAGACTTCATTCATGTCTATGTGTCCTACAGGAAGATGAGTAACACCATCTACTTCTTCATACCCTATCAGTTTACGAATCATCTCCTCAGTGATTATGATATCTTTTCCCAAAACAGATGATGAGATGAACTTTGGGTAAACCTTTGCGTGTATCCAGAATTCCTTTACCAAATAAGGAAAAACTGGACCAACCAATCTATCAAAATACTTAACCCATCCTTGAGAAGATACAGTTGGATGAAGATCAAAGCCGTTGTTCGCAATACATTCAAAATCCACCATGAACTCACAAAGAACTTCTAATTTATCAACCGGTATAAGAAGAGTTCTCTCTAGTTCTTCGTATGAAACAATACCCATTTCTGATGATGATACCCCAACCATTGTTGAAGCTAACTTTTGAGACGAAGATGATGAAGTAGCCATAGCAGAACTTGTGAGATAAACTCATCTTCTTTTAGGTTTAGAAGAGAAGAGAAAACAATGGAGAAGGCCAAAATGCATATAGTGTTTGAGAGAGAGTGAAAGTGTGAGATCATGGAATATATAGAGATAAAATTAGGGCACAAAAACGCAAACAACACTTAGCAATTAATCTCATTAATTAAAAAATAAAAATAATGATTTCAAGCATTTAATGAGATTTGACAAAAGTGGGGGGGGGGGGGGGAAACGAGAATTGCAATAATTTAAACAGTACCTCAAACGGCGCCTCACTTTGTACACTCCACCTTTGCAGATTTCATGTGACACGTGTTTGATAATTAAGTGTCTCTGAAACTCTTTAGGAAATGAAACGTTAGCTAGCGTTCAGATCCTCTAAAGCTTGTTAGTTCAGAGTTTCACAAAATAAATAAGGTAACAAAAGAAATTACAGATGCAACACTTCAGAGTATAGACATTAATTATTTTTCATCTGAATAAATTTGCTTATGAATAATAATTTTATTCTGGACAAAAATCCATACTAATATTCTTCAGAATAAATTTAAATCTATCTTCAGCAAGGGGTTTTGCAAAAATATCAGCCCATTGATGGTCTGTATCAACAAAATTTAAACTTAAAATTCCCTTCTGAATATAGTCTCTTATGAAATGATGTTTAATTTCTATATGCTTTGCCTTAGAATGTAAAATAGGATTTTTAGAGAGGCAAATAGCAGAAGTATTATCACAAAAGATAGAAATGTTACTCTCATATATCTGATAGTCTTCCAGCTTACTTTTCATCCAGAGCATTTGAGTATTACAACCAGCTGCAGCAATATATTCTGCTTCTGTAGTTGAAAGTGCTATTGTGGGTTGCTTCTTGTTGTACCATGAGATCAAATTACCTCCCAGAAACTGAGAGCTTCCAGAAGTACTTTTACGTTCAACTCTGTCTCCAGCACCACAGAAGCCAACTAATTTAAATTCATCAGATCTTCTGTAACACAAACCCACGTTAGTTGTACCTTTCAGATACCTCAGAATTCTCTTAACAATTGTTAAGTGATATTCTATAGGATTTGATTAGAATCTAGCACAAAGACAAACACTGAAAAGAATATCAGGCCTAGAAGCAGTCAAATACATAAGAGAGCCAGTCATACCTCTGTACAGCTTCTGATCTACCTTTTTACTTACCTCTTCTTTTCCTAGAGTTCTATTTGGATGCATTGGAGTCTTAGCTGACTTACTTTCTGTCATGTTAAACTTCTTCAAAAGCTCCTTCACATACTTCGTCTGATGTATGTAGGTGCCTTCTGGAGTCTGATTAACTTGAATTCCCAGAAAGAATCTTAATTCTCCCATCATGCTCATTTCAAATTCTACCTGCATAGACTCAGCAAACTCCTTTCCAAGTGTAATATTTGTTGTTCCAAAAATAATATCATCTACATAAATTTGACAGATTAAAATGTCTTTCTTAATTAATTTACAAAAAAGAGTAGTATCAACCTTTCCTCTGATAAAATTATTTTCCAGAAGAAAATTACTCAGCCTCTCATACCAAGCTCTAGGAGCTTGTTTTAGGCCATAGAGTGATTTCTTTAATTTAAAAACATGTTCTGGAAATTTTTCATTTTCAAATCCAGGAGGTTGATGAACATAAACTTCTTCTTCTATTAAGCCATTTAAGAAAGCACTTTTAACATCCATTTGATAAAGAGTGATGTTATTCTGTACAGCAAAAGAAATAAGCAAACATATAGATTCTAACCTTGCCACAGGAGCAAATGTCTCTGTGTAATCAATACCTTCTTGCTGACTGTAGCCTTGAGCAACTAATCTAGCCTTGTTTCTGATGACTTCTCCTTGCTTGTTTAGCTTGTTTCTGTAAACCCATTCGTTCCAATAATATTAAATCCTTTTGGTCTTGGAACCAGATCCCAGACATCATTCCTTGTGAATTGATTTAGCTCCTCTTGCATAGCAAGTATCCAATCATTGTCTTGCAGAGCTTCATCCACAGAGGTAGGTTCAATCATTGACACCAAACCAAACAATGATGTCCCAAATGATTTAAGAAAGAATCTTGTTCTGATGGGATCATCCTTCTTTTCAATAATCATTTCTTCTGGATGAGAAGATTTGATTCTGAAGGATCCTTTAACAGTTGGTTCTTCAGAAATAGTTAAACTTTGCAGATGAGCAGCCAATGGAGTAGCATCTGGCGTTGCTTCTTGTGAAAAGAACTTCTCTATCTGCAAAAATTTCAGACTGCTTTGGCTTTTGATTGCCAAGCTTATCATCAAATCTGACATGAATTGATTCTTCCACAGTCTGTGTTTCAGTATTGTATACTCTGTAGCCTTTTAAGCGTTCAGAATATCCAAGCATAAAACACTTTTGTGCTTTAGAGTCAAACTTGTTCAGATTCTCTTTAGTGTTCAGCAAAAAACAAATACATCCAAAAGAATGGAAATAAGAAATGTTGGGATTTCTATTCCTCCATAATTCATAAGGAGTCTTTTCCAGAAGAGGTCTTACAGACACTCTGTTCTGAATATAACGCGCTGCATTTATTGCTTCTGCCCAAAAGTGTTTAGCCATATTAGTCTCATTGGTCATGGTTTTGGCCATTTCTTGCAATGTTCTATTCTTTCGTTCTACAACTCCATTCTGTTGAGGAGTTCTAGGACAAGAGAAATCATGTGCAATGCCATTTTCTTTAAAATATTTTTCAAAAAAATTATTTTCAAATTCACCACCATGATCACTTCTGACCTTGACAATATTAAAATTCTTTTCATTTTGAATTTGATTGCAGAAGTCAAAGAATACAGAGTGTGACTCATCCTTATGTTTTAGGAATTTTACCTATGTCCATCTGCTGTAGTCATCAACTATGACTAATCCATACTTCTTGCCTCTGATGGATGCAGTTTTCACTGGTCCAAACATATCAATATGAAGTAGCTCTAATGGTCTAGAGGTAGAAACAACATTTTTAGATTTGAAAGAAAATTTTCCTTTCTGACATGCTTCACAAAGAGCATCTGAGTTGAACTTCAACTTAGGAAGTCCTCTGACCAGATTGAACTTGTTAATCTAAGATATACGTCTCATGCTAACATGACCCAATCTTCTATGCCAGACCCATTGCTCATCATTAACAGACATAAGGCATTTAACATTTTGATTTTTCAGTTCTGAAAGATTTATCTTATAAATGTTGTTCTTCCTTTTCCCATTAAAGAGGATTGAACCATCTTTCTGATTGACATCTTTACAACATTTTTTATTAAAGATTATATCATAACCATTGTCACTTAATTGACTTACGGATAATAAGCTATGTGTTAATCCTTCAACAAGCAGAACATTAGAGATAAAAGGGAGGTTACCATTACCAATTGTTCCAGAACCAACGATTTTGCCCTTTTGGTTTCCTCCAAACTTCACGTCTCCTCGAGACCTAAGTTCTAGGCTTTGGAACATAGATCTTCCCGTCATATGTCGTGAGCAGCCAAAGTCCAGGTACCATGACTGGTGTCTTAACTTTGCTGCTAAGGACATCTGCAACAAAAATTATTTTATCCTTAGGTACCCATATCGTTTTGGGTCCTCTGGGGTTAGTTGGTCTGAAGTTATGCCTGAACTTATGTCCCTTAAAAACTTTTGTGTTTTGACGAGGTTTTGGTTTAATAAAACTTTTTGTGATATGATTTGTACGTGTGTGTTTTATGTCATTTAGGCGACCATATTTAAAATGAGTGTACAAAGGAGTATAATTGATGATCAGCTTATCAATAGGTTTTGGATTTAAATCCTTCCCAGAGGGTGATTCGTATCCAACTCCTTTTCTGTTATTCCTGCTAACACCATAGATCATGGAAGCCATTTTGCTTCTGTCTAGGCCTTTGGACGGGAACCTCTGAAAACTATAGTCGTACTCTTCTAAAATATTTTTGGAGCAAGACATAGTATCTGAATCAGACTTTTGTTGAGCTTTTTCTAAATCAGTTTTTATTTGAAAATTATTTGCTTTTAGCTCAGCAATTTCTGGTTTCATATGATCAGTCTCAGATGCAAGATAGCTCTGAAGCTTCTTGTATTTGAGTATAATCTTACTATAGTTTTCAAGCATCTCAGTTAAGCTTTCAATTAGCTCAGCTCTGGTGAGATCAGAAAATACCTCTTCTGAATCTGATTCTGATCCAGATTCAGATTTTTCCTCGTGCTCCTCCACGTCAGCCATTAGTGCCATATTTGCACATTCGTCCTCTGACTCTGATGAGGCTTCAGAAGCATCTGAGTCATCCCACGTGGCTATCAGGACTTTCTTCTTTTTCTCAAACTTCTTTCTGGGTTTCTTCTTCTGAAGTTTGGGACATTCATTTTTGTAGTGTCCTGGCTCCTTGCACTCAAAGCACACAACTTCTTTCTTGCCAGATCTTTTGTGTCCAGAAGATTCCCCACGTTGTTCTGGTCTTTTGAAGTTTCTGAACTTCTTTTGTTTATGCTTCCAGAGTTGATTTATCCTTCTGGAAAGTAAAGACAGTTCATCTTCATCTGAGGAAGATTCTCCAGAGTTTTCCTTAAGTACCTAAAAAGCTTTATTGTTAGATTTTTTATTTGATTTCAAAGCAATAGACTTACCTTTCTTCTGAGGGTCATCTTCTTCCAGCTCTATCTCACGACTTCTTAAGGAACTGATGAGTTCCTCCAGAGTGATCTTGTTAAGACCCTTTGATAGTTTCAGCGCTGTGACCATGGGTCTCCACTTCTTTGGTAGACTTCTGATGATCTTATTCACATGATCAGAAGTGGAGTATCCTTTGTCAAGGACCTTCAAACCAGCTGTCAGAATCTGGAATCTTAAAAACATGGTTTCCACAGATTCTTCTTCCTCCATCTTGAAGGCTTCATACTTCTGAATAAGCGCAAAAGCCTTTTTCTCCTTCACCTGAGAGTTTCCTTCATGTGTCATCTTTAATGACTCAAACATGTCAAATGTTGTTTCTTTATTTGTGATTTTCTCATACTCAGTATGAGATATAGCGTTTAACATAATGGTTCTAGCTTTGTGATGATTTCTGAAATCTCTCTTCTGTTGGTCAGTCATTGACTTTCTGTCAATCTTTTTGCCCTCACCATCAGTGGAGTGAATGTATCCATCAATGACTAAATCCCATAGATCAGCATCATAGCCTAGAAAGAAACTTTCTATTCTATCCTTCCAATAATCAAATTTCTCTCCATCAAACATGGGAGGCTTGGTGTTGATTCTATCTTTATCATCATATTTGTTGTTTGACTGTTCAACCATAATATATCAAGAATAATAAATCAAGAGTTTTCCCAACTGGATCTTTCTCTGTCATTGTTAAGTGATAGCACTTCAGAGCCAGAGCTCTGATACCAACTGAAGGTAGGAAAAACACTTTTTCAGGGGGGGGGGGGTTGAATAAGGGTTTCAAAAACAACTATGATAATAGAAAATGACAAGTTATTTTATCCTGGTTCGTTTGAACTCAAACTACTCCAGTCCACCCGGCCAAGGTGATTTTGCCTTTCTCAAACAAAGACTTAATCCACTAAATCAAAACCTGATTATAGTGATATCACTAAGACAAACTATCTTAGTCTTCTCAAGAATCCTGACCACAACTTGGTCTCTCAAGGAACTTTTACAAGGATGAAATACAATGTGTTTAAGTGCTTCTAAAAAGCTATTATCACAACTGTGATTTTTACACAAAATGAAGAACAAATAAAACAAGTATGTTTGTTCGAGAAAGTTGTTTGAATATGTTCATTGATTGTTTTGTATTCCGTCAATCTTGAAATGATGTTGAAGACTTGCTTAAATAGACTTCACATCCATTTATCAAAGAACGTGCAACTGTTGCCTTTTGTCTTCTTTGACTTTTCCTTCACAGAAGAGGAATGTTCAGACATATCCTTTTTGTCTAAATTCTTGTGCCATACATGAGGAATAATGTCGTTGGTAGACATTGGGTTTAGCAACAAATATTTCTTTGAACAACATCTTTTCAAATGAACAGATATGAAAGCAATACTTGCATCAGATCCTCTAATGTTGTTCCTTGTTCTTCTTTATCAGAGTCACTCTATCCAGAGTTATGCAGCAAAGTGCTTAGCGTGAATGAATGATCAGAGTTGACTTGATTCTCAGAGCCTCTGTAGGTTGCAGCGTTGAGTTCTCAGAGTCTTCTGAATATACTGAATCTTTATATTCTACGCTCAGAGTCTTCTATAGATAGCGCTTCAGAGTCTTCTGTAGCTTTGCTCAGAGTCTTCTGTGCTGCGCTTTCTATGCTCAGAGCTTTATGTTATATAATGTTCAGAGGAATTCTTTTTGTCTTCAGATGAATATTTATTTGATATCTGAAACAAAAACACTTGAACAAAATTAGAGTATATATTTTCTCTATACAAAATTTCATTAATGTTATCATCAAAACATTGAGATATATTAAGAACCAATATGTGTTCTAACAGTTTCTTCCATTCCGTTCTTCTTTCACTTCTTCAAATCTCTTTCTTCTCTCGTCTCAATTTTCCTCTTCTTCCTCCCAACTCTCTCCTTCTTCCCCCGTTCTTCTTTCACTTCTTCGAATCTCTTTCTTATATCGTCTTCTTCTTATTCTTCTTTCGTTATCTTTCAAAACCTGTAACTATCAACAACAACAAAAAAAACAAGGATTAAATCAAGTTGGTAGAACGAAAGGTCACCGAAATGGGGGCGGCGGTTAGCTTCAATTGCGCGAGTTTAAGAAGAAAGGTCCCAACGGTGGTTCTCCATGGACGATAAGTTGATGGTGTCAACCACTTCTTCAGATAAGTTTGAAAACCCTTTCTCCTCTTCTGTGTGATTTTGTTTCTGTACTTTAGGGTTTTTGTTTTCTGTATGTGATTTCTGTGTGAGTTCGTATTCCCTTCTTATAATGTCTTTGTCAATTAAAATCCCTAATTTGTGAGATATTATCTTTGATGAGGTTTCCATTTTTGAAGTATATGTGTCTAAAGCATGTTTGTGATCTTTTGGAAACATGTTTATGATTTGATTTGGAGTAATATCTGTTGGTTTCTGCGTTATGAGGGTGTTAAACTCCTTTCTATTCTAGATAAAACATGTTTTATGTGCTGTTTTTGAAACTGTCTGATGATTTTCAGGACAGGCCGTATCATGAGCCTGCTGAGTTTTAAAAAGATATTTGATGTTTGGGATTTTTGTCAAAACTGTAGTATATCCAAATTAGTTCCTGCAGATTGGATTCCAATATATTAATCATGTTTTCTATTCTTGTTTGCAGACAATTTTCATAGCTTATGGAGAAAGCAAAAGAGTCTTTAGGGAAGTCGATGAAGTGGTGCTTAAATGGAGCGAATCTGGAGGCTTCTACTGTTGTTTGGACAACGGCAAATGGATTGAAGGGCAAAAGGTCTCATCTTCTTGCTATTGTGCTTTAAACTTTCCTTCTCCAAATTATCATGAACGATGTTGCACTTTGCAAATCAATTAAACATATCTGCGGTTTGGTTTGTAGGTTTTCTTCTTTGAGGTGGAATTATGGAGCAGGAGTGGCGCAAAGGTGAGATCGAGATAGTGCACACGTGAAAGCATCTGTGTGTTGCTATGTTGCTACTGCTTCCAAGACACGAGCGACAAATGACGGTCTTTCAGGCCAAAGCGCATCCGGCGTGAAGATACTTTATATGCCCATAGTGTGGAGATTTCATGATTATTTAGTTGATAAGAGAGTGTCTGATGTTTCTTTGTAAAGAATAACGTTTTTTGAAATATAGACTAATATCATGGCCTTGGTGATTAACCGTGGATTCTTCGTTTTGAATTTTATAACAAAAGTGACTTGTATTGCTTTTTCTTGGAATTTTGTCATGTAAATAAACATTGACTTTGATCTTGCACCCCTTGAGAATTTAGAGTTGATTTGAATTGTAAAGCAAATGCTTGAGTGTGGATTTTGATGGAATATTTGAATTTATGAAAGTGACGGATAGAGAAAGAAACTCCCAGATTGCATAAACGTTACCAAGCTTTTGGTTTCAGTGTATATGATTCAAATGTCCAATGTATTTTCAATTGCCAATAGGTTTGTTTCACAAAGATAAACACAGTCCTATCCCTCATAAACTTATTTTCAAAAGTCACGATTATGGTCTTGTTGAACTCAAACATACCAACTGACTCGTGTGCACAATCCTCATCCATTTCTCAGCGGAGAAAAACAAAGTTGATTTATTTTTAGAAACATGATACCAATACCCTTGTGCATATTTTTATTTCCAATAACCTTAGTCAAAATTTGAGCATGATGATCAACAACTTAAACTTTAGTAACAAACCCTGGTAATAGTCTTATCCATCCTAACAATCCCATAATTTGAAATCCCTGTGTTGAACTGCATGTCGATTTGTGAATTATATGGTTGAGAAATTGATGCTGAAATTCTCATTTTGAATCCATGATGTGTCTTGGTTCAAAAGCATTTATCCAAATTTATTCACGTAGACTCATTGATCCATAAGAAAGAAATTTACATGATGATCCCGCCGTGTTTATTGATGAGAACCCTTTTGTAATACCCCAAATTTTACCCTTATATTTAGTCAGGCATTTCGCATAGCATCTCATATGTACATTTGCTAACCACTAACAAGTCATGGAGGTGTTTGTTTTGCAGATTTGGTTCCAGGGGTATTTTGGTCATTTTACACAACTTCTGCTAATTCTTTGAAGACGGGCTGTTATTAAGTTCTGAGGCGTTTGATACACTATTTTAGAGGCGTTTACTTATCCCCAGGTCTGACTGTATCAAGGTGCCAATTTGATGTGGTCGGTATTAAAATTTGTCAAGCACAACTGGATTTAAGATCTATTCCATCGCTCATGGTTTATTTCCAAAGCGCTTCCGTTCTGTTATTAAGGCACAGTCATAATTGGGTATTGTTGGTTTGTGGCTCTCAGCGTTTGGACAGGGGAATTTAATTACGATTAGTTTTGTTGTTAATGCTGAAATTGTCGTGATTACGGTGCACATACGTATTTGGTTACGAAATAGTTGGTTAACATTTAAAAGGGATTTTAATCAGATGATGAGATTAGGATTACAAATGAGACGAGTCCACAAATAAGAATATCACTTGGGAGTGTTTATGTTTTATGACTGTGTTAATGAATTTAAATACTTGTGGATTTATTCACAAATGTTTATATTTTTAACTAAGAATAAAATATAAATGAATTCAAATTTTGGGAATTTTATTTCATAAAAGAATCTCATCATACAAGAAATGAAGAATACTTCACATTTCAGAAATAATGTTACAAGGAATTACATTGATTCTTAAGGTATCTATCCTAAATCCTAAAAGTTCCTAAGTGCCTTCATGTTGTCCCTAAGCTTCTCCGCAGAATCTCGACTAACCTGCACATCAAAGCAAAACAAACAATATAGAAAAAAGGTTAGAAGTTGTTTTTGACACTCTCAGAACATCGTCATCATCAAGTGCCGGGAGTGGCACAACCGAAGCTGCGTCCTACCCCGTTACCGATCCGCGCCGTGGGCGTCAGATCAGGTAACACCTGTTCTTATTGTTACGGGACATCCGAGAGACAGAAGTAATAAAAGAAGCGGGACTGATTCGTTTTGCCGCGATTGGTTTTCCAAACTGATACGAGAACAAGGCAACATGGGCAAGTTTGGACTCAGACCCGGATGCCGGCAGGTCTGAGTCGCTTTGGTTCCGAAGTTTCCAACACCTGAAAAGCCACAAACGCATCAATGTCAGATTCAGAATTTGGAACTCAAAACCTAAATAGTTCATGAGCAGCATCAGTTCTGAACCATGTACAGAAAAATGAGACACACAACAAGCTGCGGCAAAATAACATAGGACAAGGTATCACAAGATTCAGCAACATCAGTTAAAGGCAAGTCCCCATTCAAACCAGTTTCAATGGCAAGCAACACATAAGTGAGCGCCAGCACAAAATCACTGCACCGAATCACAGCACAAGATCATAGCGAAACCATGCCAGAAAAGGAACAAAGATGAGTTCAAGAAATCGCAGCGATATATCATGTTTAGGTTGGGTCCCGAATGTGCAAAGCACATCAGAAACAGAGCACCAAACAGGGGCTCAGTTATGAACATCATTGCCCCAACAAACAAGTTACCGAAACAAGTTATCAAACCATACTCAGTTCATGAAACAAACAAGTGCACAAACACATGGCTCATCACCAATTTAATCAGAAGCAAAAATATGATCACAAGTCAGGGTTGTAGTATCCTGTTCCAAATGGTTCAGACAAACGTCATCATTACCGCGTACTCTTCTCGGCGGCAAAGATCAATACAACATCAGTCCTGAAAGAAGAAAAAGAAGAAAAGTAAGTGTAGTCCAACTGATAACCAGACTGAATGAAAGCAGGTCATCATCATCAAATAAACTAGTCCGCATCAGTATCCAAAGCAAAGACCAGAGGTCAAAGAACATTGCATCAGATGGAACCAGATATCCAAATACATGACAGAGTCGCCTGTATCAGAAGCATCTGCAAAGCATGAATTCAAACAAACCACATCAGATAAACCAAAAAACGACATCCAGTTTGAAACCCAAAAGATGAAGTTCAGTCGAGGCCAATCAAATATGGAAAGTTTCAAACAAATCGAATAGGGTCATGTAATATCCAATCACAGAGTTCTGAAAATAGAAGGCTCCGAATCAAATCAGAAGAATCGTATCAGCTGGAAATCAGAAAGACCAATCGAACCCTAAAAGAGGAAAACAGAGTTCAATTAGTACCAGATTCATGAAATCCAATCTCACCGAAATCCCAATCGAACCCTAAAAGAGGGAACATGGTTCAATCATTATCTGAAAAAAAACCAAACAAAATCATATCAAACTCTCAATCAAATCAAAAGTATGCTGGTTACGAAAATCAAATCAAATCGAATCACCACGAAATCCTGAGGCAATAATGCAAATCCAACATCAAAAGCCCAAAAAGGAGAGGGTCAGAAGAGTATAAGAGGGGAACGATCTCACCATCCAAAAAGGAGGAAGGTAGCCGTGAGAGAGAGAGAGGATCGCAGAAACCCTAACGAGATCGCGAAAGCCTTAACAAACGAAACCCCAGCGGCCGAGACTCAGAGGGACCGGTACCCTCATCATCGTCGTCGTTCATCGCCGTACGAACATCACAAAACCACGAGCGAAGCATCGACGAGAAGATCGCCTTCGCCGTTCACTACAAACGGCGGGCAATCAACCTTTGGGCCTCAGTTCTGCACATCACCGGCCGTTTCACTCTAAAAGTAAGCTATGAGATCTTTGCCTCACCCTATTTCTGTCTGATTTCAGGATATGAAGGAGAATGAAGAGAAGCGAGAGAGAAGAGAAGCGAGAGAGAGGAGAAGAAGAGTGAAACGGCGCCGTGAAACATTAGGGTTCCCAGAACCCTAAATGTTTTTTGCTTAACCATCAACCGGGTTGGGTCCGGGTGTGATGACCGGCCCAACCCCCTCCCCTTATTTGTTTTTTTTCTTTATTTTTTATTTTGTTTTTTATATATTTTTAAAATTTTTTTTTCTTAGCATTTTATTTTATAATTTAAAATTGTTTTTAAAATAAAAATTAAAACTTTTTTTTAATATAAAATTAAAACTTTTGTATAAAAATGAAAAAACTCTTTTCTTAACAAAAATAAGAAAGACTTTTTTTAAAATATAAAAATAAAACTTTTTTTAAAAAAGAGTAAATTATTTTTAAATTAAATTTCTTTTGCAAGCTAACATTAAATTATTAAGATTTTTAAAATAAAAATCTCGAATTGGCATCTTTTTCTTTATTGTTTCGTAATTAATTTGATCACCGCCTAACTCGGCCCACTAATGCCATTTGTTCATTTTGCAGCTCGTTACATTTACCGTTACTTATCTCATTTTATTTCATTACTATATTGTAACTGCTTCTCATATGTAACTACGCGAACCTAATAATCGCGCTTTAAGTTTCTGCCTTTAAATTTCTGTTTGTATGGCTTTAACTGCTGTCTCTATTTTCTGCTTGCATAACTCAATCATCTCACATCTTCATTAATATTTCAGTCACACTATGCACTCCGAAGGAATTAGGTCTAGCATTTGACCGCCGTGTCAATAGTCCTCAACTCCTAACCCTTACAACCTCACAAACCCTAATTTTCACAAATGCCTCGCCGCAGGCAAAATTA
Source organism: Lathyrus sativus (assembly GCA_963859935.3). Taxonomy (NCBI): domain Eukaryota; kingdom Viridiplantae; phylum Streptophyta; class Magnoliopsida; order Fabales; family Fabaceae; genus Lathyrus; species Lathyrus sativus. Next base: position 495,418,870 of record OZ012739.1, on the reverse strand, counting down.
CCATTTTACCCCTAGCATTAGGTCAAAGAGTCGCCGCGCTCATTTTAGGGTTTCCCGCCGTGGAATCCCTAATTTAACCCTAATTACAACTTAACAATTCAACGTAGAGATTTGGAGTTTCTACACTCCACGTAAGCGTGTCCTTAAGATGCGTTTATTCCCCTTGAGACCTTGACCACAGTCAAGAAGTTTCTAACCTCCCTATTGAGGGGAACTACGATTACTCTGATTCCATTCCCGTAAGGATACGTAGGCACAAGATGCGATGTCTTGCCGAGTAAACTTAGAATTAACCCCTTAGGTTTATTTTCTCACTTTTAATCCTATGTACATATATCTTAAGCAAATAAATAAAACAAATAGTAAACATTTGAACAAAAGGTTCCTGTAGAGTACTACAGAAGTTTAGGGTGCTAATACCTTCCCTAAATTTAACCAACCCCCGAACCCTAGATCTTTCCCCGCATTGTGTTTACGATGCAAAAATAGGTTTTCCCTTTTTGACCTTTTCCTTCGGATAAATCAAAGAGCGGTTGTGAATTGAATTGCGATTCAAACTCATTAATAGTTTGTGATCCTATTTCCACCGCAACAGAAAATGGCGACTTCACTGGGGACCTCCTAAACTTTTGAGGGTTATCCCTAACTTGTTCATATTTATTACTATCTGTGTTATTATTCATTTGCATGTATATATTTGTGCTTTGATTGTGGGACTGTTCCTTGTGCTGTGAGATAAGTCCTACGCCCGGACTAGTGACACTATTATAGGATGGGGATATATTCGATGAGGCTTATAGGGAGTGAATCCCGACCAAGCTGATTCGAGAATCACCGCTCAGTTGAGACCCTTTCGAAAATGGTTCGGTTGAACGAGTAATCGTGAAAACTTTTTCCATGGTCGATTGGAGTCTGTGATATTGGGAACCGTAGTACCTTAACACCACCTTGGCCTTATTTAGGACGTAGTGCGGGAACTATGTGGGAGTAGTCCTACAATGGTTGCTACGCGATACTACACTCAAAAGAGGTTCTCTTGAGAATATTATTAACCCCCGAGTCAGTCGGAAAGTTGATAATATCCGAAAGATGGGCTGATGACTTTGGGCACTTTTTAGAACCTTGTTCGGCAGGTACAGCTAACCTATAGTACACTCCTTTTGGGATGGGTAGACCTTGACTCCGCTCACGTTCCTTTAACCTAGGACTTTGTGTGTTTTCATGCATTGCATCCATAAAGCATCTCATTGCATTGTATTTCATGGAGTTCAAATATCATTCATGGATATCGCGGGATACCATAAATAAAAAATAAAATGAAAAAACAAGAAAAAGATTCCCTGGGTACCCCACGACATTCGTAAATGTTTGAATTCCATGAAATCTTCACCCACATTTTAGCATCATTTACTTTCTTGCATTGCATGTGTCTCCCGATTTCTCACACTCGGTTCTCTCACCTTCCAGTTTCGTCACCCTGAGTTCTCGGCACCAATACAACACCAGAGCTCAAACTCGGAAAAGAATGGAAGATCAGGCAAAAGAGATTGATCGCCTCAGCAATGAACTTGAAGACCTTCGAGGGGGTATGGGGCGCATGATGGAATTATTACACGTCATGAATGCTAAGATGGATACCCAGCCCACTGTTATTTCTGAGATTACCGGCGTTACTGTGGACCCTCCACCAAGTGTGACCGTAGCAAGGGACCCACCTTATGGTCTTGCTCCAGGTTTTGTACCTCCTCAAGCCACTGTTCCGATTAATCAGCCTGTTCAGCAAGCCGTGCCTTTATTTTCTGAAGTTTCTAGGGGGGCTCCTATCTTTGCACCACCTGTTGTACACACTCGTGCGCAACCGTACTCCAATGAGACAGTTTTTGATAATCTTGATGAGAACGTTGAGGGTTATGAGAAACATGATAAGCTTCGTGAGGAAGTAAACACTATCGTCCAGAGATTGAAAAAGGTAGAGGGTGATCAAATTTTTGGGACCGCTGCAAGGGATGTTTGTTTGGTCTCAGGTTTGGTTATTCCCCCGAAGTTCAAAACTCCGAACTTCGATCGTTATGAAGGTGCTACCTGTCCTAAGAGTCATTTGATCATGTATTATCGCAAAATGGCTGCCCATGTTGAGAATGATAAACTGATGATTCATTGCTTCCAAGACAGTTTGAAGGGTGCTTCTTCCAAGTGGTATTTAACTTTGGACCAATCCCGCGTTAAGAGCTTTCAAGATTTATCTGACGCTTTCATCAAACACTACAAGTACAATATGGATCTGGCTCCTGACAGAAGACAGTTGCTGAGTATGTCACAAAAGAATTCTGAGTCATTCAAAGAGTATGCTCAAAGGTGGAGAGAGACTGCTTCGCAGGTAGAACCTCCTTTGACCGAGAAAGAGTTAGCTGATTGGTTTGTCGACACAGTCCGTCCAGAATTTTACGAGAGAATGGTGGGTAGTGTGACTTCAAATTTCTCCGACATCGTTGCTGTGGGTGTCAAGATTGAATTGGGTATGAAGAGTGGTAAAATGACAAATAATCATGGCGCTTCTAAAGATCAGCCGAAGAAACCTCCGTATAGCTCCCAGAAAAAGAAGGAGAGTGAGACTAATGCTATATCCTCTGGTAGACCAAGGGAACGCTTTTATCGGCATCCGCAAGGTTATGCTCAACCTCAAGGGTACCCAGTCCAATATGCTCAACAACCCTATGTGGCAGCTATTACACCTTCTTTCAATCAACAGGTTCCCATGTATCAACCTATGCAACAACCTCCTGTTTATCCGCCTCCTGTCAGCTATCAACAAGCGCCCAACACTCCTGCTCCTCAACAGCCAAAGAGTCCGGCTCCTCGCCAGAATATGCCGAACAGAAGAACGTATAAACCTTGTCCGCCGATTCCGATGACCTTCACCGAGTTGTATCCCTCTTTGGTCAAGCAAGGTCTAATCACTACTCGGGCTTTGGGTCCGCCTCCTAATCCTCTACCCGCCAATTACAACGCCGCCGCTCATTGTTTATTTCATGAGGGTGCGCCTGGTCATGATCTGGAGAATTGTTATGCTCTCAAAAATATCGTCAGGGATTTATTGGAAAAGAAGATTTTGTCATTTGAAGATCCTCAACCGAATGTTAAGAAGAACCCTTTTCCTAACCATGAGAGTGTCAATGCCGTTGGTGCTGATTCGGAGGAAGGTTATGCCCTTGACGTTGAACAGATTAAGACCCCTCTTAAGATGTTCCATTCGAAACTGTTCGAAGCTGGTTTAGTAGATACTTCCCACGCTGCATGCGTAAGTTGTGAAGCCAGTATTAAGGGTTGTGTGTTGGTTCAGAATGATGTTCAGAGGTTGATTAATGAGGGTGTTTTACAAGTGACAAGCCAAGCCAAGAAGGAAGAGGTCGCTGTGGTTGAGCTTGTCTTCCATCAGCCTGAATCAAAGGGTAAGGTACCCGTGTTTAATTTATCAGGGGCAGTCTCTGCCAATCCCGTGTTCGATATACCAAAGTCGTCTATCCCCGAGGTGAACCAGCATAAGCCTATAGTTATTCGAAGACCAAGTCCGTTTCCTTTCAGTGATCCTAAAGCTGTGCCTTGGAAATACGACGTGACGATGATTGACAAGGAGTCTGGGAAGGTTATTCCAAATGAAGAGGTTAAGGGCACTGTGACCAATATCGCAGAGGCAAGCAGGATGACTCGCAGTGGCCGTGTGTATACTCCCCATTCCAATGAGGTTCCACCTAAGGAAACCACTAATATCCCAGTGGCCGTCAGAGACAAAGGTAAGGGAGCCGTTACGAATGATGAAGATGCTGAGTTTTTAAGGATCATCAAGAAAAGTGACTATAAAGTTATCGACCAACTTCATCAGACTCCTTCCAAGATTTCGATTTTATCTCTGTTGATGAGTTCACCCGCTCATAGGATGGCCTTGCAGAAGGTTTTGACTCAAGCACATGTGGATCAAGATATCAGCACCAGTTGGTTTGATAGTGTGATTGCCAATTTGACCGCCTGTAACACCCTCAGTTTCAGCAATGAAGAGTTACCGAAGGAGGGTCCGAACCATAATCGTGCTTTACATATATCGGTAAAATGTCAAGAGGACAATTTAGCGAGAGTGCTAGTGGACACCGGGTCTTCTCTGAATGTGTTACCCAAGAGGGTTCTTGATAAGTTGGCTTGTAAAGAGACTGCGTTGAAACCTACACCTTTGGTTGTCAAGGCTTTCGATGGCTCTCGTCGATCGGTAATGGGGGAGGTTGAGCTACCTATCCTGATCGGCCCACAAGTTTTTAATATCACGTTTCAAGTCATGGACATTAATCCCAATTACAGTTGTTTACTTGGAAGGCCGTGGATCCATGCCGCTGGGGCAGTGACCTCAACTTTACATCAAAAGATGAAATTCGTGATCGATGGAAAGTTGGTTATTATACACGGTGAGGAGGACCTGATGGTCAGTAACCTGTCTTCTTTCCGTTACATCGAGGCCGATGAGAATGCTTTAGACATCTCTTTTCAAGCACTTGAGATCGCCAATGCTGTTCTGCTGGAAGTCGAAGAAACAGTGGGTCAGGGTAATCCATCTTTTGCATCTCTGAAGAGTACCAAAGCAACAATTGACAGGGGCATTCCTGAAGGTTGGGGAGAGGTAATCGATGTCAAGACCAAGACTGATCGCTCTGGGTTGGGTTACAAACCAACTCAGAATGGAGCTGCCACAACCGTCGAAGGGCGTCCGAAGGTTATCCAAGAGGTATTTGTCAGCGGAGGTTTCCAAGTCAATGCCATCAACGACTGTGAGGAAAATGAAGAGCTGAGCAACCTGGTGTTTAAGGGTGATGCAGTTTTGAACAACTGGGAGGCCGTAGAGATCCCTGTTATCTTTCCCTTGTCAAAGTAATTGTTTTTTAAAGTTTCATTTACATTTTCAAATAAAAATCTGTAGCTCTGCCCAAGGCTATAGGGTCGTTTTATCGGGCCACCTTTCATTTCTAAAAAGATATTAATAAAAGCATTTTGTTCAATTCCACTTTGGTTCATTTGCGTTTTTCGTTTTCACCTTTAAAAATGAAATTGGCAACCTTTTTCAAAAAAAAAAAATAATAATAAAAAAAAAACAGCATTTCATTCTTACATATCTTCGAGCATTTTAATTAAGTAAGCCTTCCATCATGCAGAGATATCGTAAACCTTGTTGGATCCAATGACTTTGTTGACACTCCTGACTGGGATGCACCCATCAATCAAGCTGAGGACGAGGGTGAAGAAGATTTTGAAGTACCCGCTGAACTGACAAGATTGATTGAGTACGAGTACACAGAGCTTCAACCGCATAAAGAGCAGGTGGACCTAATTAATCTCGGTACGGATGAGAGCAAAAAAGAGGTCAAGATTGGTGCAATGCTTGGGACGGAGATTAGGCCGAGGTTGATTGAGTTGTTAAAAGAGTATATTGATGTGTTTGCATGGTCGTATCAAGATATGCCGGGCCTGAACACAGATATTGTTGTTCACAAGTTGCCACTTAAGCCAGATTGTCCACCTATCAAGCAGAAACTCCGAAGAACGAGACCCGACATGGCTTTGAAGATTCGAGATGAGGTTAAAAAGCAGTTGGATGCAGGTTTCTTGGCAGTCGCAAAATATCCAGATTGGGTTGCCAACATTGTGCCAGTACCTAAGAAGGACGGTAAAGTTAGGATGTGTGTAGACTACAGGGATCTGAACAAAGCAAGTCCAAAAGACGACTTCCCACTGCCACATATTGACACACTGGTAGACAATACGGCCAGTTTTGCGTTGTTCTCATTTATGGATGGGTTCTCCGGCTATAATCAGATCAAGATGGATCCCAATGATCGAGAGAAGACTACTTTCATTACTCCTTGGGGAACCTTCTGCTACAAAGTCATGCCCTTCGGTTTAAAGAATGCAGGGGCAACTTACCAACGTGCTATGACCACTCTTTTTCATGATATGATGCACAAAGAAATTGAGGTGTATGTGGACGATATGATAGCCAAATCTCAGAGTGAAGAGGAGCATTTAGACCATTTGGTGAAGCTGTTTGAACGACTCAGGAAATATCAGTTGAAATTGAATCCTGCAAAATGTACCTTCGGTGTCAGATCCGGAAAATTGCTTGGTTTCATTGTTAGCCAGCGAGGGATTGAGGTGGATCCTGACAAAGTCCGAGCCATTCAAGATATGCCGGCTCCGTGAACCGAGACGCAAGTTAAGGGTTTTCTGGGACGTCTGAATTACATTTCCAGGTTTATCTTTAATATGACCGCTACTTGTGAGCCGATATTCAAGTTGCTTTGCAAGGGGCAGACAGTTGAGTGGAACCCTGATTGTCAGAAAGCGTTTGAGAAGATTAAGGGTTATTTGCAAGATCCCCCTATTCTGATTCCTCCCGTACCTGGAAGACCTTTGTTTATGTACCTTACTGTTCTCGAGAAGTCTATGGGTTGTGTGCTTGGACAACATGATGAGACTGGGAAAAAGGAACATGCAATTTATTACCTGAGCAAGAAGTTTACCGATTGCGAAAACAGATACTCACCATTAGAGAAAACTTGTTGTGCATTGGCATGGGCCGCTAAGCGCCTTCGGCAGTATATGGTCTGTCATACCACGTTATTGATTTCTAAAATGGATCCGATCAAGTATATTTTTGAAAAACCTGCTCAAACCGGGAGGCTAGCCCGTTGGCACATGTTGTTATCCGAATATGACATCCAATATGTACCCCAGAAGGCGATTAAGGGTAGTATTTTATCTGATTATCTTGCAGACCAGCCAGTTGAAGATTATGAACCTCTTAAGCTCGATTTTCCTGATGAGGATATTTTGTTGATTAAAAGAGATTGTGAAGAGCCAGATCCGAGCGAAGGTCCAGAACCAGGTCTTTGGTGGAAGATGATGTTTGATGGTTCCTCAAATTTCAATGGGCATGGTATAGGCGCCGTTTTGATGAACCCAAAAGGCGGATTCACTCCATTTACAGCAAGATTGGACTTTGAGTGTACTAACAACGTCGCAGAATATGAAGCATGTATCCTCGGCCTCGAAGCGGCGATTCACCTCCGAATCAAACTTCTTAAAGTAAGTGGTGACTCAGCTTTGGTTATTCACCAAGTACAAGGCAAATGGGAAACGAAGAATGAGAAGCTGATCCCTTATAAGGACTACATTATTGAGCTGATCAAGCATTTCGACGAGATAGAATTCGAGCATGTTCCTAGATCCGAGAATCACGTAGCTGATGCTTTAGCCATGTTAGCATCTATGTGGAAAGTTAAATTCGTTAATGAAGCACCTCTTATCCATATTGAGCGCAAGGTTGAGCCCGCTTATTGTCAGATGGTCGAAGAAGTTGAGGTGGATGAAAAGCCTTGGTTTCATGATATCAAGAACTACCTCGTCAAGCAGGAGTATCCCGATGGTGCTACTGGTCTGGACAAAAAGACATTGAGAAGACTGGCGTCCAAATTCTTTATCAGTAACGGTGTGCTATACAAGAGAAATCACGACATGGTCCTGCTCAGATATGTTGATAAACGGGAAGCGGACATGTTACTACAGGAAATTCATGAGGGGACCTTCGGAACCCATGCCAATGGTTATGCTATGTCCAAGAAGATGTTAAGGGCTGGGTATTACTGGTTAACCATGGAAGCCGACTGCATCCGATACGCTAGGAAATGCCATAAGTGCCAAATTTATGCTGATAAAATGCATGCACCTCCGTCACCGTTGAATGTTTTGTCTTCACCATGGCCGTTCTCTATGTGGGGCATTGACATGATTGGGGCAATCGAGCTGAAGGCTTCTAATGGTCATCGTTTTATCCTCGTTGCTATAGATTATTTCACCAAGTGGGTAGAGGCTGCCTCCTACACCAACGTGACCAAGCAAGTGGTTGCTCGCTTCATCAGGAAAGAAATCATCTGCCGTTATGGAATCCCAAGCCGGATAATAACTGACAATGGCACCAATCTGAACAACAAGACTATGAAAGAGCTGTGTGATAGTTTCAAGATCACTCACCATAACTCTTCTCCGTACCGTCCTAAGATGAATGGGGCCGTTGAAGCTGCGAATAAGAATATCAAGAAGATCCTGCAAAAGATGGTTGTAACTTACAAAGATTGGCATGAGATGTTACCGTTTGCGTTGCATGGATACAGAACCTCAGTAAGAACTTCGACAGGGGCAACACCTTTCTCATTGGTGTATGGAATGGACGCCGTGCTCCCCATCGAAGTAGAGATACCTTCTTTAAGAGTGTTAATGGAAGCTGAACTTGAGGAAGCTGAGTGGGTTCAGGACAGATTGGATCAGTTGAATCTCATTGACGAGAAGCGCTTGACAGCCATGTGCCATGGGCAATTATATCAGAAACGGATGAAGAGAGCGTTTGATAAGAAGATCCGTATCCGTGAGTTCCGTCAAGGAGAGCTCGTACTCAAAAAGATCTTGCCAGTACACAAAGATATGCGTGGAAAGTGGATGCCCAATTATGAAGGCCCATTTGTTGTAAAGACCGTTTTCTCCGGAGGGTCTCTGATACTTACGACAATGGATGGTGAAGAACTAGCACACCCCGTGAATTCTGATGCAGTCCGAAAATATTATGCCTAAAGACCCGCTAAGTCGAAAACCTGCAAAAGGCGACTTAGGCAAAAGTAAGGGTTGAAAAAAAAGAAGTAATAATAAAAAGCTCGCTAAGTTGAAAACCCGAAAGGGCGGCTTAGGCAAAAAAGAGCGTCCCAGTGGATTGAAAACCCGAGAGGGCGGTCCAGGCAAAAGTTAGGGACAAAGGCATTTCATTGCATCAGAGGACACGGATCATCTCGAACACACTTTCCGCATGAGAGCCATGTTTCAGTTCCTTCATCCTTGCCCAAAGCAGGATTCTGGATTAGTCTTAGTTATTAGTGTCAGTAGGTGTCATTGGATTCAATGTAACCTTTTCCCATGTTGCCAATTTCAAAACATAATCGTCTGTGGAGCTATGCCTTCAGCGAGCCACCGCCCTTTAAATAAAAGAAACCATCTCGTTACTTACATTCTTTGGTGCATTGCTCTTTGCTTTCTATTTGTTATGCAAAATGCGTTTATTCCTAAAATTTGAAAATGAAAGGTGCATTGTAGATTTTTCAAAACTGTTTTTCAAAAACAAAACAAATTTGAAATGTAATAAATTACTTTGACCAGTGGAAATTCCGAAAGGATCTCTTCATTCCCCGGAAATGTCATTATTGCAGAAACACTTTCAAACCATTGCTCTAACACAGTCCCCAGAGAGACTATAAGCTGACAACTTTTTCTTGGGAAACTCAAAAGTGTTCCTCAGGTTTTCTTCTCCCCAGGTGAAGACATGGTACTATGCACTCAAGCAGATTACTTTCTCCCCAGAAAATTCAGAACTTTAAAACCAGAGTTGGTTCCACCATTGATCCTTCCCACCCATGATTGACGTATTGGTTGCAGAGAACGCAGGGTATTTCCGTCGAGATGTTTATTTCATCTCTCGTCCCGTCTCTAGTCTGTTTCGTCAGCATACGCAAGGGCATAAGCATCACATGCCTATTTCATTACACATTCATTACATATTCATTACATACTCATTACATACTCATTTCATAACATCTTGCATACATAAACATTAACATACATAAACATTAGCATACATAGACATTAACATACATAGACATTAACGTACACATTAACATATGCATTAGCATTCACAGGTTCATTGTGTTTCACCATCATTTGGTTGTTACCGCCGAGTAACTGGGTTCGTCCATTCTCTCCAAATAGATTGTCAGCCCTAAGTATAAAATACTTATTTGTTTCCAGTTTCCCCACAGAGCTCGATCCTCGTGGATGACGGTTACTTCAGCTATCTTTCCTCACCAGGATAAGATATTCACCCTCCGAGATCATTCCCTCGATGGAGTCTTGATTACCAGTCTTCTTTCTAGCTCGATCCTAGATTTAATCTCAGTCATGTCGGTAGTCAAGCCCAACCGGACGTGCATTTATTTTGCACCATCTAAAGGTTTTCACCATACCGTGACAGATACACGCCAGTTCGCGCCGGAAAATATATCAGTACAACACTTTACAATCCTACATGTTACAACCCTTTACACTTTACATCTTACAACATCAACATACGACATTTTCACCCAAGAAGTCGATCCTATCCTCGTTACGACTCGCAGCAAATGGCCATCTCCATGGAGCAGTTGGGCTTCCATTTACCTGCCGTCTTGAGGTACGAACCAATTCGTATTCAGGAGAGCACGATCTTGAGTTACGGGAAGGTTTGAGCGAAATCATATTCAGGAGAGCATGATTCTGAGTTATGAAGAAGTTCATTTATCCTTTAGTAAAAGAAGGAGCGGAATCATATTCAGGAGAGCACGATTCTGAGTTATGAGGAAGTTCAGTTGGCCGTTTTTCAGGAGAGCACGATTCTGAAGAATGAAGAAATTTCAGGAGCCGAATCATATTCAGGAGAGCACGATTCTGAGTTATGAGGAAGTTCGATTATCCAGTTTCATATTCAGGAGAGCACGATTCTGAAGTATGAGTATATTCAGTCATCCAGTTTCATATTCAGGAGAGCACGATTCTGAAGTATGAGCATATTCAGTCATCCAGTTTCATATTCAGGAGAGCACGATTCTGAAGTATGAGCATATTCAGTCATCCAGTTTCATATTCAGGAGAGCACGATTCTGAAGTATGAGTATATTCAGTCATCCAGTTTCATATTCAGGAGAGCACGATTCTGACGTATGAGGAAGTTCAGTTTACCCGTTTCATGGTCAAGAGAGCACGATCTTGAAGCATGGAGAAGTTTATTTATCCTTCAATAAGAGAAGAATCAGAATCGTATTCCAGGCGCCGACCTTAAATGCGAGAAGATTTATTTATCAGATAAGCAGCAGCCTCTTTATTTGAGTGCTTATCCATTTTTGCACATAAGTCCCTTCCAACGATAAGTGACAGTTCTCCCTCGAGAAGCTTATCAGGGCATTTCCCATTAAAGACCATTTATTTTGGCATACAGCCGGTTTTTACCCTGTATATTTGCTACGGAGTTCCGAAAAGTCCGTTTGATCTTGTCACGAGGGATAGTTTACAGAAGCTTGGATGTTATTCTTTGCTCAATGCTCCAGCATTCTGTAATCGATCTTACAACCGTACGTGATCTAGTTTTATTTTTAGATTCCCCAGTGGAGGCCGTCTCATAGGTACCATCTCCATTTGAGGATCTCGTTCCTTTTCTAAAAGTGACAATTGGTCATTCGCACCAGTTGACTATCATTTTTAGAAGTCCCCAGTGTTGTACTGTGTCTCAGCGCGTCATTTTCCCCAGTGAGTTCTTCTCGTGGCATCTGTCCCGGTGTCGTAGTATTCGTCATCATTTTCGCATTCATCATTCCAGCATACGTAGCGTATCATATTCATGGCATCATCTGCATTAAGTCGTTCCCGTTTTGTCCATAGCATTGCATATCGTCGCATATAAGGGCAAAATTTTCGGTTATCTATATTTAAATCTCTCCACCACGATTCCTCGAGTCTCTGTCACTCCAAATCGTCCGGTGTAGCTATTTAAATAGGGGCAACTGTAATACCCCAAATTTTACCCTTATATTTAGTCAGGCATTTCGCATAGCATCTCATATGTACATTTGCTAACCACTAACAAGTCATGGAGGTGTTTGTTTTGCAGATTTGGTTCCAGGGGTATTTTGGTCATTTTACACAACTTCTGCTAATTCTTTGAAGACGGGCTGTTATTAAGTTCTGAGGCGTTTGATACACTATTTTAGAGGCGTTTACTTATCCCCAGGTCTGACTGTATCAAGGTGCCAATTTGATGTGGTCGGTATTAAAATTTGTCAAGCACAACTGGATTTAAGATCTATTCCATCGCTCATGGTTTATTTCCAAAGCGCTTCCGTTCTGTTATTAAGGCACAGTCATAATTGGGTATTGTTGGTTTGTGGCTCTCAGCGTTTGGACAGGGGAATTTAATTACGATTAGTTTTGTTGTTAATGCTGAAATTGTCGTGATTACGGTGCACATACGTATTTGGTTACGAAATAGTTGGTTAACATTTAAAAGGGATTTTAATCAGATGATGAGATTAGGATTACAAATGAGACGAGTCCACAAATAAGAATATCACTTGGGAGTGTTTATGTTTTATGACTGTGTTAATGAATTTAAATACTTGTGGATTTATTCACAAATGTTTATATTTTTAACTAAGAATAAAATATAAATGAATTCAAATTTTGGGAATTTTATTTCATAAAAGAATCTCATCATACAAGAAATGAAGAATACTTCACATTTCAGAAATAATGTTACAAGGAATTACATTGATTCTTAAGGTATCTATCCTAAATCCTAAAAGTTCCTAAGTGCCTTCATGTTGTCCCTAAGCTTCTCCGCAGAATCTCGACTAACCTGCACATCAAAGCAAAACAAACAATATAGAAAAAAGGTTAGAAGTTGTTTTTGACACTCTCAGAACATCGTCATCATCGAGTGCCGGGAGTGGCACAACCGAAGCTGCGTCCTACCCCGTTACCGATCCGCGCCGTGGGCGTCAGATCAGGTAACACCTGTTCTTATTGTTACGGGACATCCGAGAGACAGAAGTAATAAAAGAAGCGGGACTGATTCGTTTTGCCGCGATTGGTTTTCCAAACTGATACGAGAACAAGGCAACATGGGCAAGTTTGGACTCAGACCCGGATGCCGGCAGGTCTGAGTCGCTTTGGTTCCGAAGTTTCCAACACCTGAAAAGCCACAAACGCATCAATGTCAGATTCAGAATTTGGAACTCAAAACCTAAATAGTTCATGAGCAGCATCAGTTCTGAACCATGTACAGAAAAATGAGACACACAACAAGCTGCGGCAAAATAACATAGGACAAGGTATCACAAGATTCAGCAACATCAGTTAAAGGCAAGTCCCCATTCAAACCAGTTTCAATGGCAAGCAACACATAAGTGAGCGCCAGCACAAAATCACTGCACCGAATCACAGCACAAGATCATAGCGAAACCATGCCAGAAAAGGAACAAAGATGAGTTCAAGAAATCGCAGCGATATATCATGTTTAGGTTGGGTCCCGAATGTGCAAAGCACATCAGAAACAGAGCACCAAACAGGGGCTCAGTTATGAACATCATTGCCCCAACAAACAAGTTACCGAAACAAGTTATCAAACCATACTCAGTTCATGAAACAAACAAGTGCACAAACACATGGCTCATCACCAATTTAATCAGAAGCAAAAATATGATCACAAGTCAGGGTTGTAGTATCCTGTTCCAAATGGTTCAGACAAACGTCATCATTACCGCGTACTCTTCTCGGCGGCAAAGATCAATACAACATCAGTCCTGAAAGAAGAAAAAGAAGAAAAGTAAGTGTAGTCCAACTGATAACCAGACTGAATGAAAGCAGGTCATCATCATCAAATAAACTAGTCCGCATCAGTATCCAAAGCAAAGACCAGAGGTCAAAGAACATTGCATCAGATGGAACCAGATATCCAAATACATGACAGAGTCGCCTGTATCAGAAGCATCTGCAAAGCATGAATTCAAACAAACCACATCAGATAAACCAAAAAACGACATCCAGTTTGAAACCCAAAAGATGAAGTTCAGTCGAGGCCAATCAAATATGGAAAGTTTCAAACAAATCGAATAGGGTCATGTAATATCCAATCACAGAGTTCTGAAAATAGAAGGCTCCGAATCAAATCAGAAGAATCGTATCAGCTGGAAATCAGAAAGACCAATCGAACCCTAAAAGAGGAAAACAGAGTTCAATTAGTACCAGATTCATGAAATCCAATCTCACCGAAATCCCAATCGAACCCTAAAAGAGGGAACATGGTTCAATCATTATCTGAAAAAAAACCAAACAAAATCATATCAAACTCTCAATCAAATCAAAAGTATGCTGGTTACGAAAATCAAATCAAATCGAATCACCACGAAATCCTGAGGCAATAATGCAAATCCAACATCAAAAGCCCAAAAAGGAGAGGGTCAGAAGAGTATAAGAGGGGAACGATCTCACCATCCAAAAAGGAGGAAGGTAGCCGTGAGAGAGAGAGGATCGCAGAAACCCTAACGAGATCGCGAAAGCCTTAACAAACGAAACCCCAGCGGCCGAGACTCAGAGGGACCGGTACCCTCATCATCGTCGCCGTTCATCGCCGTACGAACATCACAAAACCACGAGCGAAGCATCGACGAGAAGATCGCCTTCGCCGTTCACTACAAACGGCGGGCAATCAACCTTTGGGCCTCAGTTCTGCACATCACCGGCCGTTTCACTCTAAAAGTAAGCTATGAGATCTTTGCCTCACCCTATTTCTGTCTGATTTCAGGATATGAAGGAGAATGAAGAGAAGCGAGAGAGAAGAGAAGCGAGAGAGAGGAGAAGAAGAGTGAAACGGCGCCGTGAAACATTAGGGTTCCCAGAACCCTAAATGTTTTTTGCTTAACCATCAACCGGGTTGGGTCCGGGTGTGATGACCGGCCCAACCCCCTCCCCTTATTTGTTTTTTTTCTTTATTTTTTATTTTGTTTTTTATATATTTTTAAATTTTTTTTTTCTTAGCATTTTATTTTATAATTTAAAATTGTTTTTAAAATAAAAATTAAAACTTTTTTTTAATATAAAATTAAAACTTTTGTATAAAAATGAAAAAACTCTTTTCTTAACAAAAATAAGAAAGACTTTTTTTAAAATATAAAAATAAAACTTTTTTTAAAAAAGAGTAAATTATTTTTAAATTAAATTTCTTTTGCAAGCTAACATTAAATTATTAAGATTTTTAAAATAAAAATCTCGAATTGGCATCTTTTTCTTTATTGTTTCGTAATTAATTTGATCACCGCCTAACTCGGCCCACTAATGCCATTTGTTCATTTTGCAGCTCGTTACATTTACCGTTACTTATCTCATTTTATTTCATTACTATATTGTAACTGCTTCTCATATGTAACTACGCGAACCTAATAATCGCGCTTTAAGTTTCTGCCTTTAAATTTCTGTTTGTATGGCTTTAACTGCTGTCTCTATTTTCTGCTTGCATAACTCAATCATCTCACATCTTCATTAATATTTCAGTCACACTATGCACTCCGAAGGAATTAGGTCTAGCATTTGACCGCCGTGTCAATAGTCCTCAACTCCAAACCCTTACAACCTCACAAACCCTAATTTTCACAAATGCCTCGCCGCAGGCAAAATTACCATTTTACCCCTAGCATTAGGTCAAAGAGTCTCCGCGCTCATTTTAGGGTTTCCCGCCGTGGAATCCCTAATTTAACCCTAATTACAACTTAACAATTCAACGTAGAGATTTGGAGTTTCTACACTCCACGTAAGCGTGTCCTTAAGATGCGTTTATTCCCATTGAGACCTTGACCACAGTCAAGAAGTTTCTAACCTCCCTATTGAGGGGAACTACGATTACTCTGATTCCATTCCCGTAAGGATACGTAGGCACAAGATGCGATGTCTTGCCGAGTAAACTTAGAATTAACCCCTTAGGTTTATTTTCTCACTTTTAATCCTATGTACATATATCTTAAGCAAATAAATAAAGCAAATAGTAAACATTTGAACAAAAGGTTCCTGTAGAGTACTACAGAAGTTTAGGGTGCTAATACCTTCCCTAAATTTAACCAACCCCCGAACCCTAGATCTTTCCCCGCATTGTGTTTACGATGCAAAAATAGGTTTTCCCTTTTTGACCTTTTCCTTCGGATAAATCAAAGAGCGGTTGTGAATTGAATTGCGATTCAAACTCATTAATAGTTTGTGATCCTATTTCCACCGCAACACCTTTGTAACAACTCTTAACGTGGAAGTGGGAAATTCTTGCCATTCCAAAAAAATTGATCTTGGATTTGTAATCTTGGACATAGCTACTGTAACCTTACATTGGCGAATTGTTTCTATTTATATTCTTCTTGAATTTTTGCAAATGACTTTAACTCAAATCAAATTGAAATTGGAATATCTTTGTTGAAATTTTATCTCCTTTATCTTTAGCTCTCATGAATCTTGTGAGTTCCGACATAGAGCTAATTCGAATTCATATCCAATTTTACCACTACCCATCACGTAATGGTTCAACTCCAAGAATAAGAGTAGGATTTTCATTGCTTGCAAAACCAGGGGTTAAATGATGGTGAAACTTTATGCCCAAGTCATCCCCTTTGAGGAGTGTTGACCTTGTGTTAACCAATATATCAATGATAAGGAAGGTCTCTCCTTTATTCACCCAATGTAGAGGACTAGAATACACACAAAGCTCTGATAGTCTTTGAATCTCCTATAGCATACCTAACTTCATAAAACAAAACAAACAAACTGGTTAGAATGGTTATCTATGCATGAATGATTGGATTAATATGATATGCAAAAGATCAATGAATCTAAGGGTAAAATTTAGGGTACGACAGGATGGTGGGACCGTGCGTGATGGGCAGAGACTTATAAGGAGAAGTGTTGTGACCAAGGCTAAATTGGTCAGCCTCCCTTGTTGGGGAACAGAAAGGTAAGTTATCCCTCCAAGTGGTTGGACTGAGGAAATTGGGCCGTTCTGGGAGCATAAATGGATTGGGCCATGCCTAGCCGTTGAGTTAGTCCATAATAGTAGCCCCCAAGTCGTTGCTACCGAGCATGGTAGTGATGACTTAAGAACAGTTTGCTTTTCGGGCATAGTCTTCGTAAGCTACTTTGTGCTCGAAGAAATTCGTGCAAAGGTATTTGAAATGTTGCTTTTCGGGGAGCTCTAGGTCTGAGGAGATCAACGGTTGATGGGATTTGAAGAGTGGGAGTGCCACATGTGCCTCGTGCTATGTGCTGCATTAAATGATGGCTAGACTAGGGTCATGATGATGCCCTACTCGTGTGTGCTCATGCATGTTCCTAGGGTTTGCTTATAAATAGTGGGAGAGTCTGCTCATTTAGAACTTTCGCTTCTCTCTCTTGTTGCTCTCTGTTCTTCGTTCTCCGCCGCTCGCTGTCGTCGAGTTTCTTTCCTGCCACCTTACCAAGTCCGGCCAGAGCTACTCAAACCTAAAAATTTCTTCTTCAACCAAGTAAGTATGTCGATTCTTTGCTTTCTATCTGTTTTTCTGGTTATTATGCTTTAGAATGCATGTGGTTAAGGCTGAAATGAGGTAGTTCTAGGGAATTTTATGGTGGTTGTTGGTGGCAGATAGTGGTTCTGCCACTTTCTCTATTGCCAGTGCCGTAATGGGTGTTTAGGAAGGAGCAATTTAGCAAGCCATAAGTTTTTAGTTGATCCTGGAGTAGTGATGGCACAATGGCGTTTGCTGCCGGAGGGAACCATGGATTTCAGTATGCTTACGAGCTTTCCGGTGGTTCCCTCATGAGAGTTTTGGGTTTTATCCGTGGGGAGTTTTCCACGGATGTGTTAGGGAGAACTCCCAGACACTTCCTCATTTTCTTAACTGTGCCATTTGAGTAGGACATAGGTCAAGGATGTTATCTTTGGCCCTTTGCGGGCCCTTTCACTTGACTAGCAGTGGAAGGGTGGATTTGATTTTGTCATTAAATTCACTTTTATCCTCTGCTTTTCAGGTAAAGGAAATTTCACGCATGGTTGACGAAGAAGAACACCACAGAGATTTGTCCGAGGAGAGCTCATCAGAAGATATTGAGACGAATGATGACTCCACATCCCCTGAGGCTAGAGGAGTGATTGCTGCGAGGACTTCGGTCGAGGAGTGGACTGTGGCCGAGCCGATGGAGCATACCTCGCTTTTTGCTTCATACATCGGGGATGTGTTTACCATGGTGGGGCCAGAAGGAGATCGAAGGGTACATTTCCCCTCAGAGGATGGTCGTATATGTTCAGCATACAGGGAAAGATTTCCTATGTACGAGTATGTTTTCAAAGAGATAGGATTGAGGTTGCCCTTCATAGAATTTTAACGGGCAGTCTTCATACATTTGGACTTGGCGCCCTCCCAACTGCATCCAAATTCTATTGCCTTCATCCGGGCATATGAACTGGTGATTGCTGCGAGGACCTCGGCCGAGGAGTGGACTGTGGCCGAGCCGATGGAGCATGCCTCGCTTTTTGCTTCATACATCAGGGATGTGTTTACCACGGTGGGGCCAGAAGGAGATCAGAGGGTCCATTTCCCCTCGGAGGATGACCGTATATGTTCAGCATACGGGGAAATATTTCCTATGTACGAGTATTTTTTTCAAAGAGATAGGGTTGAGGCTGCCCTTCATAGACTTTTAACGGGCAGTCTTCGTACATTTGGACTTGGCGCCCTCCCAACTGCATCCAAATTCTATTGCCTTCATCCAGGCATATGAAATGGTGTGCGAGTATTTGCAGATCGGGAAAACTCTTCCGATATTCTTCAGTATCTTCCATCTCCAGCAACAGGTGTCGGGGAGGAAATTTGGTTGGGTTTCTCTGAAAAAGGGGAGGAAATTATTCAAACCCTTCTTTGAATATATTTGGACCTTCAAAGAGAGGTTCTACGTGATCGAGCCTGT
The DNA here is from genome assembly GCA_963859935.3 of Lathyrus sativus. NCBI lineage: Eukaryota > Viridiplantae > Streptophyta > Magnoliopsida > Fabales > Fabaceae > Lathyrus > Lathyrus sativus. The sequence goes on along the minus strand of OZ012739.1, from coordinate 495,400,234 downwards.
GTCAGAGAAAGCTACCGGCTCGACCTTCGTGTGGGAGTTCTCTACGGACGAGAACAGGGAGGATCTGATAGACGAGGAAGGCAAGATAGTTTCCCTGAGATTGTTCTTGTTCCCCTTCTGCTGGAGTGAGGCTCATTTTACCTGCTTAAATGATGAGTATATAGTGACTCTTCATCAGTTGGGCGACGATGATTGGGCCAGCTATGCTAAGTTGGTGGCCTTTATGGACGGTTTCATTCCTGCCCAGTGTGTGACTCGTGTTGGGCAGGTGCTTTATGACGAGGATGGGGGGCTACATGTGGAAGCCCGATATATCAACACTAAAGAGCTCATCAAGTGTAGCACTCATGAGGAGGCTTTCAAACTCTTGGGTAGCTTCCTACTTCTCCTTATTAAATTCAAGATGTTTCTCTTTTCACGTACTGATGTGCTCGTCGATTTTGTAGGTAATATGTCTTCGACGCAGGAGAGAATGGTGAAGAACGCCCACAGAAAGATGAAGGGCGACCTGGCCCTAGGAAAAAACCGCCTTAGTCAGCGGACGACTCCTTTCCAAACAGGATCGGGACTTCCTCGTCTACCCCGCCAACCACCCAGACGTCCCTCATACCCGTGAGTTCGAGGCTTAAGCGCGCCTGTGTGAATGAAATCATGGGCCTCAGCCGGGAGTCTGTCAAAAGAAAGTTCGAGCTGCCTCCCTGGCTGCATAATAGGAAGTTCTTCGAGAGGTCCTCCCTGCCCATTCCTCGGGCAGAATCTTTCAAGCTCGAGGAGATGGACCGTCCCAGCAAGCGGGCCATTCTCACGCAGGATGCCTCTTCCTTGATGAGGATCCTGGAGATGGTCGTGGTGTACATTGAGGACGGCTCCCCGCTTGAGCTTGAGTTGAAGAAATCCCAAGCTGCGGTGGCGGCCTTGGAAGAAAAGGTCAAGAAACTTCAAGAGGAGCGGGATAGGGAGCTTAAAAAGGTTGCGCGAAAGGGTCACGGGGATATGTCTACGGAAAGGGATGCCCTGGCTTCCCAGAAGAAGGCTGTCGAGGACTTGGTGGAGAAGTTAATGGTCATTGATGCCCCTGCTGAAGGTGAGACCGAGGAGATGAAGAAGTTGTCGACTCAGGCATAGATGGTTGCCTAGATTACTCAGGCTGATGACGACCTTCTGGCCATCGACCGTGGATTAATTGAAGCTGGTGAACTCTGGTGTCGAGCTGACTACTGAAGGCACAGGGTTTTTCTGTTCTGTTAAGGATGGCAAGATAGTCGTCCCCGAGTTCCTCCTGTTCGGCAAAGGTGGTGAAGGGCACGGGCAGGTGACCCAGCAAGAGGAGCAATGAATCTTCCTTGGTTTATATTTTGTCCTGCGTGCCACTTGATTAATTTGTAACTTTATTTTGTGGGGCTTGGCCCCGTTTTATTGTAAAATGCACACTTGCGGCCACCTTATGTTAATATGTATCTGTATGCTTATCTATACCTTTGTTATATTTTTTCTAAGTGTCTTGTGCCGTCCAACACGGTCGTACGAGGCACTTAATAATTTATTATATTTCAGGTATCCTTGACAAATGATATTCGATAGTGTGGGGAACTGGTCGAAAGGCCTGGGTTGTTTCCGGGCAGGGGAGCGGAGCTCAGGCCACGTTTGTGGCATGATTTCACGGTGTGAACTTCCCATCGCGAGTTGGGGGTTCTTTCGTTCATGATACTTTGACGACGACTGACTCAGTGTGGAACCGCCATCGAGCACGGGTTAAGTCTCACTTTGACTAAACTTTAATTAGATATGTGTTGGTGGCGCAACGCTTGTACTTGGGCACGCGCTTGTGGTCGGTGATTGTGCCCGTCTCCTGGGCGAGACACATAGACAGTGGGGGCCTTAACTTTAATATTGTTTCAGCTTTTCAGCATTTCATGGTCAAGCTAATTCTTCCCCGATAAGGTGTTCTAGATAGTAGGCCTTGTTCTCCATTTTTTTCTCTAACGCGGTAGGGTTCTTCCCAGTTAGGGTCGAGCTTTCCTTCGCGAGAATATTTGTGATTCCTCCTTAGGATGAGGCTGCCTACTTAGAACTCCCGTCGAATAACTTTGGCATTATGCCTGATTGTGATTTTTTGTTTAAGTGAGGCCATAGGGATACACTTGATCGAACCTCTTCGACGAGATCGAGTTCCTCTCTTAGGGCCTCGCTGTTTGCTTCTTCGTCAAAGGCACTTCAGCCCTCCCGGAGGGCATGCGAGGTTCATTAGAGATTACCACTTTTGTCTCATATGCTAGGCAAAAAAGGGGTTTCCCCGATTGAAGAATGAGGTGTAGTGCTATAGGCCTAGAGCATGTTGTGCAGCTCCTCGACCCACTGCCTTTTTGTTTTGTCTAGCCTTCGTTTGAGGCCTCGTAAGATTACTCTGTTAGCCGTTTCGGCTTGCCCGTTAGTCTAGGGATGCTCGATGAACGCAAAGTGTTATTTAGTGCCTAGTTGAGCGATGAACTCCTGGAACTTTTTTTCCGTGAACTGTGTCCCGTTATCTATGACGATTTCCTGAGGAATGCCGAAGTGGGTAAGGGTGTTCCTTTTGTAGAAATGAAGTATGTTGTGGGTCGTTATCTTGGTTAGGGCCTCAACTTCTATCTACTTGGTGAAGTAGTCTATGCCTACTATCAAGTACTGATTCTGGTTTGACCCTACGATAAACGATCCCAGTATGTCCAGGCCCCACCAGGCGAACGGCCACGGCGAGGACATTGCCTTGAGCTCGTTGGGCGGTGCCAAGTGTATGTTCTCGTGTCGTTGGCATTTTTTGCACTTCTTCATGTATTCCCTTGCATCATTTTTCATGGTCAGCCAGTAGTAACCTGCTCGAAGAGCTTTCCTCGCGAGAGATCTTCCCTCGAGGTGCTGGGCGTTGATTCTTTCATGGATCTCGCACAAGACGTGGGCAACCATTTCTTCTTCAACGCATTTGAGGAGGGGTATGGAGAATCCTCGCATGTACAACTTGTTTTCGACTATAACGTAGGAGCATGATCTACTCCTTACTATGCTGGCCTCCTTGGGGTCGAACAATAGTTCATCTTTAGTGAGGTAATTGTAAACTAGGGTCATCCAGGAATGGTCGTCACCGATGACGTGCACGTCTAGGGTCGTGGACGCTCTCTCAATGCTAGGTCGTGGGAGTATTTCCTGGATGATGGATTTATTTCCCCCTTTCTTCTTTGTGTTTGCTAGTTTTGATAGGATATCTGCCCAGACGTTGTGTTTGTAGGGAACGTATTTTACTTCTGTGGAGGTGAACTTTTCCATCTCCTCCTTAACCAGGGCCAGGTATTCAGACAAGTTATCATTTTTGACCTGGTATTCTCTCTGGACTTGGAGGGCCACTAGTTGAGAGTCGGTGCAGATGACGACTTCTTCCGCTCCCAGGTCTTCGGTGAGGCGCAGACCGGCCAGGAAGGCTTCATATTCATCCTGGTTGTTAGAGGTGGGGAAAGACAGTGTGAGTGAAACTTCGATGAGGATTCCCTCCTTGTTTTCCAGGATGACACCTACTCTGCTCCCCACCGAAGTATAACCCACTTGCAGGCACCCTCGTTTAGTTGGTCGGGCAAGGTCATTTCTGCTACGAAGTTAGCTAGTGCTTGTGCCTTGAGAGCATTTCTTATATCGTACTAGATGTCAAATTCAGATAGTTCCAGTGACCATTTGAACATCCTTCCGGCCATGTCTAGACGTCATAGAAGATGCTTTATGGGATGATCCGTGCATACCATGATTGTGTGGGCCTGAAAATAGTATCTTAGTCTTCTCACAACGTTGATAAAGGAGAGGGCCATCTTTTCTATCTGTTGGTAGCTTAGTTCTGGCCCTTACAATTCCTTGCTCGTGAAATAGATGGGTTTCTACCCGTCAAGAGTTTCATAGATGAGGGCAGTGCTCACAGCCTCGGTTGTGATGGCAAGGTAGAGAAAGAGGGTTTCTCCATTTTCTGGACGGGAAAGGACTGGTGGCGTCGACAGGGCTTGCTTCAAGTGGAGGAGAGCTTTGTCGCATTCCTTTGTCCATTTGAACGCGGCTTCCTTGCGGAAGAGTTTGAAAAAAAGGAGGGTGTGTTGGGAAGACTTGGCTACGAAGCGGGAAAGTGATGCGAGCATCCCGTTGAGGGACTAGATGGACTTTTTTTAGTTCGACATGGGGAACTCAGAGAAGGCTCTGCACTTGTCAGGGTTAGCTTCAATTCCTCGTTCAGTTAGATAGAAATCGAGGAACTTGCACGCTCGTACCCCGAATGTGCACTTCTTCGGATTAAAGCACATCTTATACTTCCTGACTTGCTCGAAAACATTCCTCAAGTAGGCCGTGTGATTGTATTCCTCGTGGGACTTCACGATCATATCGTTCATATAGACTTCGAGCATGTCCCCGATTTCTCCTCGGAAGACTTTGTTCATCATCCTTTGGTAGGTGGCATTGATATTCTTCAGACTGAGGGGCATTATGTTTTAGTAATAGTTTTCTGACTCGGTCATGAAGGTCGTGTACCTCTTGTCGCTTTTTGCCATGGGTATTTGGTTGTATCCCGAATAGGCGTCCATGAAAGATAGCAATTTAAAACCGACATAATTATCAACTAGTTTATCTATGTTGGGGAGGGGATATGCGTCTTCAGGGCAAACCATATTAAGATCAATATGATTAATACATATTCGCCATTGGACATCCAAGTGGTGTACTTGGCCTCTGAGATAAAGTTTTCCTCTAGGAGGTCTTTTACAACTTGTTTGGCAGCCACCGTCTTCTCCGGAGACTGTCGTCATCTATGTTGAGCCACTGCCCTAACGACGGGGTCGATAGTAAGGCGGTGACAGGCCACGTCAGAGTCTAGCCAGGGCATCTCCATGACACTCCACGCGAGCAGGTCTACATTCTCTCGGAGGCATGCTCTCAGTTGTTTCCTTGTTATCTCAGGGAGACCAGTTCCTATCTCCACTCCCTGCTTAGGGTCATCGCCGAGTAAGACAAGCTCGAATTCTCCATCCAAATTGGGTGCATCGGATGGGAAGCTTCGCCGCTACTGGAGGGGGTTCTCGAGGATGGCTGAATATCTTTCCCCTTTGCCTTCTAAGTCTTCTGGTCATCTTCAGAGAAGTCGTTGTCCAGGTCAATAGAATCGGCATGGGGGAGCGACTTCGCCTCTTCGGTGCTGCTGGGCAGAAAAGGCTGGCTAGGAATCTTTGGCCTGGCGGCGATGGCATTCAGTCCCTTGGATGCTGCTTCGAAGCATCTCCTCGCAGCTTCTATGTCCCCGTGTAGATTTGCAATGAGGCCTTTGGAGGTGTAGTATTTCATCTTCAAGTGTATTATTGAAGGCACAACCACCAACTCGGTCAGAGTCGGTCTCCCGAAGATGCACTGGTATAGTGACGGACAATCTATGACCAGGAATTGAACCTTGATTGACCTGGCCGTTTCAGCAGACCTGAAGGTTACGATCAACTCAACATAACGCCAGGGTTTTATTACCAACCTATTAAAACTCTGCAGGTCAGAGCCCGCGTAGGGAGTCAAATGTGATTCGCCCAACTGGAGCGTGGAAAACAACCGAGAGTACATAATATCAACGGAGTTGCCTTAGTCGACGAGGATTCTCCGAATGTCAAAGTTTGTCATTCGAGCTCTTACGAGCATACGGATGCTGGCATTGGGGGCTCTCTCGAGGAGCTCCTCGCGGTAGAAGTAGATGGGAACAAAGTCTCTCTGGGCCCTATTGAGGGTGGAGTTCCGATTCGAGCTGTTGTTGATAAGGTGCTCAAATTTTCTTTTGACGGAGCCTACTGTCACTTTGTTGAAGCCTTCTCCGAAGATGACCATGACGGAGGGAAACGTCTCTCACGGGCTGTGCATGGAAAAATATGGAGGGCGTTGATCCCCTTGGGGATGTAGAAATCTTCAGGCCGCGAGACACTCATAGTGACCTGGAGGTTGGCTTCCTTGGAGGTTGGCTTCCTTCAGGTAGATGCAGTCTTCAGTCATATGGTCGTGGCTTTTGTGGAACCAACAATATTTAGACTTATCAGTGTTGGGTTTGGAAGGTATCTGCTTTGGGAACCGGACTCTTGCATGTCGGAATTCTGAGTTGGCGCACTTAGTAAGGATCTTTTCCCTTAAAACTGTCAGGGGAATGTATTCATGGAACTGGCCAGAGGGTCCTTTGTTTTCCTGGGGCTCACGGGGACAATCTTCTCGTCTTTTATCTCCCCGACAGGATGTCCAGGGCTCGTCGGACCTGGATGATCGGGCATTCTCCCTGTGCTTGGAATCACGGGCAGAGCTGGCAGCCTCTTTTTCTTCGTACTGAATGTACGCTTGTGCTTTAAGGAGGAACGCATCCAGTGTTGTCGAGGGTCAGATGCCTACGGCTTTAGCAAATTTGGCGCGAGGATGGAGTCTGCGCTCGAGCAGAAACTTTTTCATGTCATCGGTTGTAGAAACCTGGACATCCTTCTTGTTGAATCTTTCGATGTAGGCTCGTAGGGGTTCGTCTCTCCCTTGAATGATGGTCTCAAGGGAGGTTTCGGTCTTCGAATGGCGAAGAGAGGTCGTGAAGTGTCTGGAGAACAATCTCCCCAGTTGTCTTCATGAGGTGATAGAGTCATCAGGAAGTCCTTTGTACCAGGTCATCGCCCCCTTCCTAAGTATGGTCGGGAATAACATGCATTTGATAGTGCTCTGGACGCCGCAGTAATCGAGCAGCGCATCGATATATTTGATGTGCTCGTCGAGGTCTGTTGTTCTATCGTATGTACCCAGAGAGGGGGGGGGGATTCTCCAGTCCTTTTGACATGCGTATAGCCATGATCTCCTAGGATAATGGGCCACGAGGCTCGTCGTCACTGCTGCTGCTGGTTCAAGACAGAGAGCGAGCGTCCCGTCTGTATGTAGAATGGTGGTCTCATCAAGGAGACGAGGTTCATGCTTGGCCCTTGGATCTGGGAGGAGGTGAACATTGGGATTATGCTTGGTGGCCTCTTCTGGTCCTCTTAGGTTATGGGGAATGCTGGTTCTTGGGAGAGATGTGTTCGCGTTTGCGGATGGTCAGAGTCTCTGGCTCTGAAGGTGTCTGATAATTCCTCTCGTATCGGGGAGGGGGACTCTGTGTTTGCTGATGCTCCTTCCTCGGCGGAGGGGATCTTGGACGAGTGAACTCTCCTAATGTTCTAATCCTCGCGTTCTGGTTGAGGATTAGGAGGTTGGTTTTGTTAAGAACCTTGAGGAGGGCCGCCATGGTCAGGTCGACACTGGGCGGAACTGGGACTGACAGGTGCTGAGGGACAAGCGGAACTTCGATGTGATATCCGCGAACAAAGGATGGAGAAGTTGTGGCTCCATCTCTTTGTTGGAGGATGTTGTCGCCACGAGAGGTGGTTGCTCTGTCAGCATCAGTCTTGCTGACAGGGAGGAAGGAAGAGTTATGAGCATCAAGATTATTGTCACGGCTGACCATGATCGGAAATTTGAAGAACTATTTTAGTCTCGTGTCTTCGAAGAAAGAAAAGACGGGGATAACAAGATTCTCACAGATGGTACCACTGATCTTACCGGTTGATTAGAACCTGAGATGGGCCAAAGGCAATCGTCTGTGAGGCTGGATATGAAAGAGGAGGAAGGGGTGTACATGCAAGGCACTCCGATGCTAAAGTAAGAAAACAAGCGAGAGAGAGAGAGAGAGAGAGAGAGAGAGAGAGAGAGAGAGAGAGAGAGAGAGAGAGAGAGAGAGAGAGAGAGAGAGAGAGAGAGAGAGAGAGAGAGAGAGAGAGAGAGAGCAAGTACAGAATATGAGTATTTCATGGTAAATAATGGATACCTGACCCTCTCAAGTGAGAGGGTTTATATAGTGCCCACAACGCTTGGCCATTGGTCTCTATTTTTAGGGTGAGATAACTGTTTCCCAAAGAATATGTAGCTGCCAGAACTAGCAGTTGTAATGGGCAAACGTGCCCATAACTAGTCGTTGCTACGGGCAGGGGCGTAGTTACGGGCACAGACGTCTTGGTTATTTCTGGATGGTGAGACCGTGCGTGCGGGCAGAGACTGCCGAGGAGAAGTGTTGTGACCAAGGGTAAATTGGTCAGCCTCCCCTCTTGGGAGGGAGGGAAGAAAGGTAACTTCTCCCCCTAAGTGGTTGGACTTAGGCAATTGGGTCGTTCTGGGAGCAGAAGTGGATTGGACCATGCCTAGTTGTTGCGCCAGTCCGGAACAGCTACCCTACTACCTCAACCTATCAAAACATATACAATACAATTAAATTATTCTATAGAATTAGATCATTTAAATGGGGTGTTACAATATACATCTAACAAATCATTTATAATTTAAGTTGGATTATCTGAGACAGTTTTACCGTCACCTTTATTAAACGCTGACTCTGACTCACGTCCAAATATTCTTTTTATTCACATTTGCATAGTTTTTTTGTAGGGGTGTTTAAAACCAAACTGGCCTAAAAGAAAAGCGCAAATCAAACTAGACCAAACCGAAATTGCAAAAAATCGCATTTGGTTCGGATGTGTTTGTGTCATTTTTTTAACAAAACCATACGGTTTTGTTCAGTTTGTGACTTGTATTTTGCAAACCGAATCAAACCGCATTATGTTACAATTCTAACATCACTTAACCCACATCCAAACCAAATATGCCCTAATCTTAGGATTACGAATGATTTTCAACATTCTTAAATCACTCATAACAATATCACACCTTCTTCACCAAATACATCTCATTTTTTATTCTTTAATCTCTACTATCTTATTTTCTTTCTTTTTCATCTTCACATTTTTATGCTATTATTCTCTCTTCGAATTTTTTTATGTCACATATTTTCTCTAATATCTCCTTTATTCTGGTCTCTTTTTTTTCCATCTTTACTGATCTCTCATCTCCTATATATTTTTTTGTTTCATTATAAGGTTTTTAATATTATTTTATGCTATTATTTTATGTTTATTATTTCACTTTTATCTAGTCTTATTTTTATATATATTAAATGGCAAGTTGTTGTTCAAATATGGTAAATTTTGTTGTTATTTGGTAATTTATGAATGACTAAATACAAAATTTTGTTGTCCTATATATGTGTATTTATGGCTCAATAATTTTGTTGTAAAAATCAAACCAATAGAACCAAACCAAACAACATTAATTTGGTCTGATTTGGTTCGGTTTTAAATCTAAAATCCAACCGAATCGAACCAAACCGTATGTTTTTTTCTCTTGCGGTTCGGGTGACTTTTAACGTCAAAACCGCCCAAACCGTACTGCAAATACCCCTGGTTTTTTTTCTAGGGATGTTAACTTGCTAGTGGGATTCCCCAAGAGGAATTATTCATTTAGGACTCCAAAGATGAGAAATTTTGTCTACAGGGACAGAAATGGAGAACAAAGTATCTTAGAATGCACTTTGGAGATGGGGACGACGAACATTTCTCTACCCCGCCTAAAATATCATTATATCTTTAATTCTTATATAATTTTAATTATATACATAGTTTTATTTATTATTACATATAATATGTATTTTTTTAAAAAGAAAATATATGTAATGTTAATAAAAGACAAAGATCTAAATGATTATTTTAATTATTTTTAAGTTTAAAAATTTGGGGGTCATGACTCTAATGAACATAGATAAATATTGTTGAAGTAATATATTTCTCGAAGATGATTAGTTTCTAAATTTTTTGTGGTTAGTTTTTGAATTTTTTAAATATTAATTTGGTTAAAAATAATATATGTTTTTTGTGTTTGTGAATTTTTGCAGGAACCATAGGGATCTGCAAAGATCTACAAGGATAAAGATGGGTGAGAAAATTCCCTCGTGGCGGGGATCCGAGACGGGGATGGGGCAATATATTTGAAGGAAGGGATAGGGATGAGGGTTTATCCCCCGCCCCATATTCGTTGATCACCAGAGACCTCAACTACTCTACTAGAATCCTTTCTACGATGGTCATCTTCTACATATCACATATTATCTATTCCAATACAGCATATCGATGCCATCTGTGAGAACTGTCTTCTAATTTTCATGATTTTTTCATCAAATTTATTTGATCTTCTTCATTTTGCCATCACAACCATTTTTTGTTAACTCTTTTGATCACTAATTAATCTTCTCATAACTATTTCATGATGTCTTATCCAATGGTAGGATCCAAAGTAACTCAATCAACCGCTCACCGTAACGTCATTCTCTTCTCTAGCACTTTAATAGTGTTTAATATGCTTCAAGATAATTTAACATATGTTCTCACTCTCACGACTAAAGAACCTTCTCAGCATCAAGATATAGAGGTTTAAATTGCAATCTCACCACTGATCACAACATCGTGAAAAATCTCAACTTCTTAACCAAATGCTCAAGAATATCTTCTCATTCCTTCATTCTAGTCTCATTTTTACTTTAACCATCACAATATCTATAACACCTTAAAACCCCGACTCAGTTTTACTTCTCCTGAATCATCTTGAGCTTCTTAGTCTGTTGAACTAACTTTGGTCCAAGTACTGCCCTTTCACCAGAATCATACCAACACAAAAGAGTCTTACACCTTCTACAATACAAATCCTCTAAAGGTTCCATCCCAATACTAGAATGGAAACTGGTGTTGCAAGTAAATTCTATCAATGGAAAGTAAATATCCCAGTTACCATAATTCTAAAAAACACAAGCTCTCAGAAAATGCTTCAAAGGTTGGATAGTCCTTTATGTTTATCCGTTCGTCTGCGGATGATAAGCAGAACACAACTGCAACTTGGTTCCCAAGGTTTCCTGCAAACTCTCCTAAAACCTCGATGTGAATCTCAAATCTCTATCTGAAACAATACTATAAAGAATACCATGAAAACTGATAATATTCTCTATATAAACCTCAGATAGCTTCTATAATTGATAATTGATCTTTATTAGAATGAAATGAGCCAATTTAGTCAGCCTATCAACAACAACAACCCAAATTGCATCACTTCCTTTAAAGTCTTAGGCAATATTTTGTGTAGCTAAGGAATCAGTAATTTATACCACAAAGATTCAAGATTATTAATTGTTCAACCAAATTAAGGTGTAGTGATTATAAAATTGTTAACTCAATGCAGAAAGGGGAAGTGGCGGACTCCAGAGAGATCTGTGACCAAGCAGTTCAAAGCGATACATCAGACGAGTTAAGGGGAAAAGGTTTAAAAGTTAATAAAGGGTTGGGAATAAAGGTATGGTCATATCAAGAAATTTTGAGAAGTCGCAAAAGAATAAAGATTTCCAGTTAGTAGAAGTTGGAAGGTTGAACACATCATAGAATTAAACTCAATCAAAGGCAAGTTTTGATCTAAGTTGGTGGTACAATAAGTGTTTTATCTCCTTTATTGGAACAAATTCGAGGACATATTTCAAATTTTAAGGGGGAGAAGGAGAATGTAATACCCCATATTATCTTAAGTTCTCTATTAGTTATTATTTGGGACATATTGAGTTTCTGAATGCTCTATTAGTTGTCAATTGTTGCCAGTTGAGACAAATAAAGTAATTAGTAGATTTATAAGAGATTAATCCTTACTTAATTATCTTGATGTGTAATATTTAGTACAAGAAAGAACATTTGGTATTATTATTAAATGATAAATGGTTACTAGGGACAAAATATCTCCTTAGATGTTTCTCTTCCTTCTCCTTTGCCATTCATTTTCTATCTTGTGGTTAGAAAGGAGAAAGAAGAGAAGAAAAGAAGAGAAAAGAGAAAGAAGAAGAAGAGAAGAAGGGAAAAAGGAAAAAAGGCTTGGAAGAGGATGAATCATGCTTGCTTCATCAAGGATCATCTTAAACTTTCATTATCTTCATCGCATCAAGGCGGGTTCCTAGATATATATAGATTTTGGATGGGGAAAATCCATGAATAGGAACTTAGGGTTTATGTGTTTTACTTTGACCATGGAAACTGATGTTGGTATGTTTTATACTTATTGTTTTGTATGATTTAAAATTTTAACCCATGATACTTGATGTTGTTGATGCCATATGTGATGATACTCGTTGTCTTGTGTGCTTGTTTGTGTTGATTCCATGTCGTGATAGTGTTGAGTGTTCATTTTTACCAACCTATTACTATTTGCTACTAGATCTGTTTCACAACTCAAGCTAGGAGAGAGGACTGCTCGCTAAGCGAGCATATCAGTAATTGGAGCATAAGCTATTATGTTATTCTCGCTAAGTGAGAGAGATGTCTCACTGAGTGAAGGCTCGCTTGGAGCTTGCTCTTTCATTGCTAAGCAAGATTGAGGATTTTGAGAGGAAATACCTTTCTATCTGACCTTGTTGGAACCTCATTAGGAGTTTGCTAAGAAATAGCTCGCTTTGACGTTTCCCCAAGGCTTGCTAAGTAAGAGTGCTCAAACTTTGAAAGTTGTTTTGATTCCCTGTTTCCACAATAAAATAGGAATCGTAGTCCCGATTGACATGAATTCAGATACATGGGAAAGTTAGTCCAATGTTTTACCATTTGGTATGGATAAACCATACTTGAATTCCATATATTGAACGATTAATGACGATGATGTATGGTTGCATACGTGTGAGTGTATAATGTTAATTTCATGATATGAAATGCTTGACTATGTTATAACATGATGACGTATGGTTGGGATGGTTAAAGATTGAAGGAGAGAGATTTTAAAAGTGAGATTTTGGGAATTCTGGCCTGTTAAATTTCGCTTAGCGATTGTATTTCTCCCTTAGAAAAATCTGTTGATATGAGAAATTCAACAATATTGAAAATAATGTATCTTGAGTTTCATAACTCAATATGAGACGCGGTCGGATATGTTGGAAAGCTAATCTAATGCCATATCCTTTAATGAAGTAAATCATGCATGTATATCAATAATGATTGATGAGTAATGATGAACTATTATGCTTATGTTATGAGTTATATCATGAATTGTTATTTGCCTTGAATGCATAACAGTTGAATTAACTATGATGAAAAGTGAGGTAAACCTAGGTTAATAACTAGGTGAATGAAATAGAAAGATAACTTAGGTTATGGTAAATAACTCAAGTTGTAATACTCGAATATAAGAGGTGCCTAGGTGTCCATCCATGAGCGAGTAGTCGCTAGAGATGAGTCATCCCATCCACGAGAATGATGACGACATAGATGAGGAACGATGTTATAGTTGCAATTCAATGAGATTGCATGGGAAAATGTTATGCTATATTGTGATTGTGATGTATTCACATGGAATTGTGTATAATTCCATGATGGTTGTGATATGGACACATGGAGATTGTTGAGACTAATTGTATATTCGAGAATAACCCCTTTTCGTGCTTGTCTTGAGTTTGAGGCTTATGCATAACAGTAATCGGGAAAGACAAATCTTTGAGATGGATTACTGTAACACCGTAAGCATATTCCACACAATGGAGGTTTAGACTTCATTGATAATATCTATTAAATGATGTAATCCATGTAGTAGATGCCTAGTATCCATTGATCGTATCTAGTGGAAAGGGATTGTTGCATTCCTTTCTATAGAGGTCTAGTGTCCATTGATCATATCTGATGAATAGTGTGATATACGCAGTGGAGGTCTAGATTCCATCGACAATATCTGATGGATGGTGAAATCCATGCAACGGATGTCTGGTATCTATTGACCATATCTGATAGATAACATAGCCCATGCAGTGGAGGTCTGGTATTTCCATTGACCATATCTGACAGATGAATTCATAGATCTTTGTGATCGATTTTGAGCTAATCACCTTTGAGTTATAATTTACATTTTCGAATAATGATTCATTGAGTTATGTGAACTCGTGCTATGTGTTTTCCATACGAAGCATACATTCTCTTAGACGCTTAAGTCCTTATTTTATTGTGTAAGTGTACACAAGCACTACGCCAGAATTGACTTTTAGCAGCGCATACAAAGACAGAGCTTTTAGAAAAAGCGCTGCTAAAGAGGCATTAAAAAAAAGAAAAAATTGCTTACCAAAGACAGCGCTTTTTAAAAAGCGCTACTAAAGGGGAGCCCAAAGAAAGCGCTTTTTAAAAAGCGCTGCTAAAGGGGGGACCTAAGAAAGCGCTTCTAAAAATCGCTGCTAAAGGGGGGGGGGGGGGTCTAAGACAGCCCTATGAAAGCGCTTTCCTAAAGCGCTGCTGTAGGTCTAGTCTACAAGAGCGCTTTTTCCATAAAGCGCTGCTATATGGGGTACATAAGAAGATCTTTGAGAGCACTTTTTAAAGCGCTGCTAAAGCCATTAAAAAGCGCTGTTATAGGTTTAGTTAGAATTAATTTAAAATACCCACCAGAATTTTTATAAGAAACAGAACAGTCATCGTCATCGTATTTCTTTCTTTCTTTTTCTCTGGCGGAAACAGTTGCCCTATAAACCCATATTCAGTCACCGTCGCCGTCCAACCGTCGCCCTCCTCTGTTGCATTTTGCCGCCGTTCACCGTCCGTTTTCGATATCCTCTGCTCGTCTGCATTGCATTTCCGCCATTGTTACGGTATTTGAAGTTTTACTCTGGTTTTCTTTTTTACTTATATTTTCACCATTGTTGTTGTAATCTTTAAGACAAACTGAATATGTTTTTATTATTTGAATGCAATTAAGTTAAGTCATTTTCTGTAATCTTTAAGACAAACTAAATATGTTTTTATTATTTGTATGGATATCTACATGTTAAGTCTCTCTGTTGCATGTTATATATATTGTATTTTAATCTACATGTTAAGTCTCTCTGTCATTGTTACGGATATTTTGTATGTTTTAGATTGACAAACAAGAGTTTATATTTTTTAAGAGAGTTTATATTTTGTATGTTTTAAGAGAGTTTATAAGAGAGTTTTTATAAACAGAGAGTTTTTTAAGAGAGTTTATAAGAGAGTTTTTTAAGAGAGTTTGTATGTCTTAACAGAGAGTTTATATGTTAAGTCTCTCTGTTGAATATGTTTTTAAGAGAGTTTATATTTTTTAAGAGAGTTTATATTTTGTATGTTTTAGATTGACAAACAAGAGTTTATATTTTGCATGTTCAATATAGTTTGAAAATTCCTATTTTTTAAGAGAGTAGCCAACATGAATATGGTTTTATATGATATGGTTTTATATGTTATTATGGTTTTATATGTTGATGGGTTTATATGTTGATATGTTAGTATGGATTTCTCAATGTTTATATGATATGTTATTATGGTTTTATATGTTTAGTTAGGATTTCTCAATGTTTAGTAAGGGTGTCATTTTGGTTTAAGGATTATCTAGTATTTTTAATATGATTTGTTTTGGTGGATTATCTAGTATTTTTGTTTTGGTTAATTATTAATATGATTTTAATAACATTTATATTTTGTCTGCTATAGGGGTTACCTGTGAAGAGCAAAGTTGTGATCGTTTCCAAGCATCCTATTGTGTAGCATTCTTAGAAGTTAGTGATTTCTTTACAGGTATTCTCTGTTTTGTTTAACTTTCATAGTTTAGTGTAGATTACTCAATTAGTATGGATAAAAAATGGATGTCTGGTAATCGATTGTCAAAAGAGTACGAGAATGGGGTATCGAAGTTCGTTAAGTTTGCTGTTGAACACGCCAAAGACCCCAGTAGGATCACATGTCCTTGCTTAGAATGTTGTTATGGGCGTCGAGTTGACGTCGTTCAGTTGGAATCTCATTTAATGAGACATGGAATTGATCGAAGTTACACATGTTGGACATTACATGGTGAGATAAGTAACGAGAATGTTGAACCCTGGAATAATACGACATGTGCTTCAAAGGACAATGGCAGGGATACATATGATTGTGATCGAGTCGAAGAGATTGCAGAAGCACTTGAAGAAGATCTTCAAGATTGTCCCAAGATGCTTGAGAGGTTGGTAAGCGATGCAGAGAAACCGTTGTATAAAGGTTGCACTACTTTCACAAGATTGTCCACGGTATTAAAGTTGTACAATTTAAAGGCGGGTAATGGATGGTCGGATAAAAGTTTCACAGAGTTGTTAGCCCTACTTCAAGAGATGCTTCCGGAGGATAATGTTCTTCCCAATCGAACCTATGAAGCTAAAAAAATGTTATGCTCTATTGGCATGAGCTATGATAAGATACATGCTTGTCCAAATGATTGCATTTTGTTTCGAAATGAATATGCATCATTAAACGAGTGTCCTAAATACGGTGTATCTCGGTATAAGAAAAAATTGTCACTAGCAAAAGTATTATGGTATTTTCCTATAATTCCGAGATTCAGACGCATGTTTCATAGTGAAACAGATGCAAAACACCTGACTTGGCATACAAATGATAGAATTGTAGATGGGAAGTATCGACATCCGGCAGATTCACCACAGTGGATGAAAATTGATAATGATTATCCTGATTTTGGAGAAGAAGCTAGAAACCTTCGCTTGGCATTATCGACTGATGGAATGAATCCGCATGGTCTGCAAAGTATCTCACATTCCACCTGGCCTGTAATTATTATGATTTATAACCTACCTCCATGGCTATGTATGAAGCGTAAGTACATGATGTTATCTATGTTAATTTCTGGCCCTAAACAACCAGGGAATGACATAGACGTATACCTGACACCTTTAATTGAAGACCTAAAGAGTTTGTGGGAGAACGGTGTGGAGGTTGTAACACGGTGGGAGAACTGACTTTAAACAATGTTGCGGATAGCAAGAGTCGCCACCGACTTTTATTTTATCCATAAGGAAAGGTTATAAAAGAACAGGAAAGACCTTAGAGAATATTTTGGGTCCGGGGGGTAGGTTATGAAAAGGGAAGGTGTTAGCACCCTTTTCATCCATGGTTATCCATGGGCTCTTAGGTACTTAAGCTCACTTTTGAATTGTTTTGAAAGTGTAGTGTGTGAATAGAAAATTTTCAGAATAGTTAATAAATAATCCATGTATGGATGTGAAAAAAAACTTGTTTGAAAATTTTGTTGGAAATTTGTTTAAGTGTGAAAAAGTTTTGAAGTGAGCAAGTATCTAGGAGTAGCCTACCCTAATGTTTTAAGGTCTTTCTTATTCTTTATCCTTTCCTTAGTAAGACTATCCCTACTATAATTGGAGTAGGTAGTCCTTACTTTGGATGTTAAGGGACATGTGAGGGACAATTGGATTTTTGAAGGCCATTGTGGGGTGTAATAAGCAAACTGGAGGGACTATCATCATTTTTCGAAAGGGACTCGATTCGTAAAGGCAACCATAAGGGACTTTGATGATTTTCTTTTTGAGGGACTTGCTTTATACACCCCACTTAACCAATATTCATAGGCAACTTGAGGGATATCCTTAGGAAGTGAGACGGCGATTAAAATCGACTTACGTGTGTGAAATGTTTAATTTAATTATCTTTATTTAAAAGTGATCTAAATTTATTTTAATATTACATACATGTTGTTACACTCCCTAATTACTAACCATAATAATAATTAAATAATTAAACAACTTTACATCCAAGAAACAATTACAAAATAATAAGCAAAATAATTAAATAGCAAAGATAAATAAAATATAAATAAGCAATAATAAATAATAAAGGGGGTTAATTCTAAGTTTACTCGGCAAGACATCGCATCTTGTGCCTACGTATCCTTACGGGAGTAGAATCAGAGTAATCGTAGTTCCCCTCAATAGGGAGGTTAGAAACTTCTTGACTGTGGTCAAGGTCTCAAGGGGAATAAACGCATCTTAAGGACACGCTTACGTGGAGTGTAGAAACTCCAAATCTCTACGTTGAAATGTTAAGTTGTAATTAGGGTTAAATTAGGGATTCCACGGCGGGAAACCCTAAAATGAGCGCGGCGGCTCTTTGACCTAATGCTAAGGGTAAAATTGTAATTTTGCCTGCGGCGAGGCATTTGTGAAAATTAGGGTTTGTAGTTTGTAGTTTTGAGGATTTGAAATTGAATGTGTGAAGTTTTACGGACTATTGGCGCGGCGGCCAAACAGTTAGACCTAACCTTCGGATGTGTGCAATGTGACAGAAATAATAGTAAACGCGTGAGATAATTGAATCATGCAAACAGAGAGATAATGTCATAATTTAAACCATGCAAGCAGAAATTTAAAGGCAGAATTTAAAGAGCGATTGTTAAGTTCGCGAGGTTACATGAGAGGAGCAGATACAATATGATAATGAAATTTGAATTGAACAATAATAAAATAAAATAAATAACGGTTCTAGTTATTATTTTAAAAAAAAGATTTTAGTTATTATTTTAAATTTATCTAAAAAAAAGTTTTTTCTTAAAAATAATGGGTTTTCATATTAATTTGGAAAAGATGTTAATGTTATTTATTTTAAAAAACAGATTTTTATATTATAACAAATTTTAATAAATTAATGATAACAATAATAATAATAATGGTAATAATAATGATAATAATGATAATAATAATAAATAATGATAATAATAATAATAATAATAATAATGATAATAATAATAATAATAATAATAATAATAAAGCAATAATGAATTTTAAATGTGCCAAATAACCCAACAATGTTGCTAACGCAGAAATGCGCTCATCGCAACCAGATCTAAATCGGACGAAACAAAATTTATCGCAAAGAAAAAGAAATTAAGCAAAAAATAGTATTATTGCTCACACAAAAATGCGATCATCGCAACCAGATCGAACTAACACAAATGTCACGCGTCATGCACACAAATGTGCAAACATCGTATCGACATAATTCGATCAAAAATCTTATATATATAAACTCTAACAATTTAAAAATTATATATATATAAACGTAACAGTAATAGATAAAGAAAAAGAAATAACGGTAATAGATGAAGAAAAAGAAATAACGGTAAAAGATGAAGAAAAGAAACAACAGTAATAGATGAAGGAAAAGAAATAACGATAAACGATGAAGAAAAAGAAACAATAGTAATGGATGAAGAAGAAAACTAAATAACGGCAAACGGCACTCACTCCTCTTAGGTTTTTTTCATTCTCTCCTCTTTTTTCCAACAAGGCAACACATGTATATATAGGGAACAAATTAGGGTTAACACCAAATTGTCAATAATGTCCCTAAAGCCCATTTTTAAAGCCCAAACTAAATAATTAGTTAAGAAAAAATAAAATTTAAATAATTTAAAATAATTAAAATAAACTTAAAATAAAAACTAATAATCCTATTGATTCCTAAAATAAAAAATATTATAAAAAGAACAAAATTTTTTTCAATATTTTTTATTTTATGATTTTTTGGATATTTTTATGAATAATTTAGAAAAAAGTGAAAAAAATAATATTTTAAAAAATGATTTAATTAAAATACGAAAATAATAATTAAATAATAATAAAAAACTATTTTTGTTATTTTTTTAATGAAAGATAGAAAAATTTAGAGTAAAAATAATAAAAAACAAAAAAAATGACAAAGGTGAGATTCGAACTCTCAACCTCTCACACTCATAACTCCTTACACATGTCCTCCTGCCAATTGTGCCATTTTTACTTTTTAGAAAAAAAAATGCATGCCATATGATATTTACCTCTCTTTGATGTTGGCAAAAAAAAAAAAATCATGAAGTTTGACTTTGGTTTGACCACAGTTGACCTCAGCTTGACCTTTTAACTGCATTGACTGCTTTTGACTTATCTGATCATCTGACTGAGCAAACTTTTGAGAAAAGTCTTGAAACTTGACATGGGGGTTTTTATACACATATAAGATGTTATGAAGCTCACTTGAAGTCTTGGAAGTCCATTTAGCCTGATTAAAGTCAAAACCCTAGTTTTGGATGCACTGCTTAGGAGGCGCATTGTCTGAGGGAATTGTCAACTCTTCTGACCAATTGTGAACTTTGTGAACCTTGTGAACCTTCAAGAAGCAACCTATGGACTTCATGAACCTCATGAAAGGTCTTGTAGATGTTGAGAAGTTTGTGAACCTTGTGAACCTTCAAGAAGCAACCTATGGGCTTCATGAACCTCATGAAAGGTATTGAAAGCACTGTGGGACTTGTGAACCTTGTGAACCCTCATAAAGTAGCTTGTGGACTTTATGAACTTCATGAAAGGTTATGCAAGTTGTTGGAGAACTTGTGAACCTTGTGAACCTTCTTAGAACACAAAGTCTTGTATTGTGAGGGCAAATTTTGGGGTGCAACAGCTGCCCCTGTTCAATTTTCTGAAACCTGAGGGGTTAGATTGGTATATTTGCCAGTCGTAACCTGGAAGGTTGAAGGGGATTGAACACAAAAGCCCAAAAATTTGCACTCACCAGTGCATTAGAGTGGTACAGATGGCTAGTTGAATATGATTGAGTGGGCTTAAAGATGCCACTAGGGGGGGAGCAGTTCAAAATATGGGTGTAGGATGAAAGCTGTCAGGAGTCTGGAATAATAATGATGTAGCAGCATGTCTTCATGAGGATAGAGCAATCAATAGTGATAACCCTAAAGCAGTCTTGAAGCAATGATATGATTTCAGGAGGATAGAACAATGAATGGCTCTAAAGCAGTCTTGAAATAATAATGTGATATGTCTTCAGGAGGATAGAGCAATCAATAGCTCTAAAGCAGTCTTGAAGTAATAATGTGATATGTCTTCAGGAGGATAGAGCAATCAATAGCTCTAAAGCAGTCTTGAAATAATGATTTCAGGAGGATAGAGCAATGGATAGCTCTAAAGCAGTCTTGAAATAATAATGTAATTTCAGGAGGATAGAGCAATGGATAACTCTAAAGCAGTCTTGAAATAATTAGATGGCTTCAGGAGGATAGAGCAATCAATAGCTCTAAAGCAGTCTTGAAGTAATGATTTCAGGAGGATAGAGCAATGGATAGCTCTAAAGCAGTCTTGAAATAATAATGTAGTTTCAGGAGGATAGAGCAATGGATAACTCTAAAGCAGTCTTGAAATAATTAGATGGCTTCAGGAGGATAGAGCAATGAATAGCTCTAAAGCAGTCTTGAAGTAATAATGTGATATGTCTTCAGGAGGATAGAGCAATCAATAGCTCTAAAGCAGTCTTGAAGTAATGATTTCAGGAGGATAGAGCAATGGATAACTCTAAAGCAGTCTTGAAATAATTAGATGGCTTCAGGAGGATAGAGCAATGAATAGCTCTAAAGCAGTCTTGAAGTAGTAATATGACCTCATGAGGATAGAGCAATGAATAGCTCTAAAGCAGTCTTGAAGTAATAGGATGATTTCAGGAGGATAGAGCAATCAGTAGCTCTAAAGCAGTCTTGAAGTCATGAGAGGCTATCAGGAGGATAAAATAACCCTGAGGTTACAATAAAGCAGTCCCAAAGTAATAAGAAGCTCATCAGGAGGATAAAGTAACCCTGAGGTTACAATAAAGCAGTCCCAAAGATCATAAGATTGTTTGTTGGATAATTAACCTGAAAACAAGGTAGCATTCTGTATAACAACATTAGTTTATGCTTTATGTATGCATGTATGACATGATGCACTTAGGTAATGTACTATAGACATATATGTTATGGTATGATGTAAATGATGTATGTATGCTATGACACTGCTGGAAGTGTCTGGATATCCTTGTATAACAACTGCTGGCCAAGGAAAATAAATCCCGATTCGTTGTTGAAGAATATATAACCCTCCGTCTGTTGGGGATAACAAGGTATAGATAACCTCCCGTTGTTGGGGATAACAAGGTATAGATAACCTCCCGTTGTTGGGGATAACAAGGTATAGATAACCTCCCGTTGTTGGGGATAACATGGTATAGATAACCTCCCGTTGTTGGGGATAGTAGGGTATAGATAACCTTCGTTTTCGTTTGATAGTAGGATAAGTATAACATCCCGTCTTCGTTCGTCGTACCCTTAATGGAAAGTAATTTCCCGTATATTCGTATGAGGATAAAAGAGATGGATATAAATTCCAGGGGAGATTAGACTTTGTGAAAATGGATTAGTCCTACTGATGGTTTGTAACTGTCTTGTAAAGATGAGCCGGCAAAGCTTCGTTGAAATCCTTCCCTCGTTCGTCCTTAGTAAATACTATTACTGCATTTTCATGCATTTCTGGTAAACATCAATCATATTAAAAGCATACATGCATTTCTGGTAAACATCAATCATATTCAAAGGCATACATACATTCAAACACAACCAATGGACGTTTCGCTTATGTAAATAGGGTAAAAGTAAATCTGGATTCAAAAGATGGAATTTATTTATATCGAAAGTGACCCATACACGGGTAAGTTTGTACAAGGAGACATAAACCCTAGTAAGAGAATTTTGTCATGAAGTTTTACAAAAAGAATCAGCTATGTGGGAAATAATCCTATTGAGTTTCAATTCTACTATTGCCACTCAAGTATCTCATCTTCTTGCTGTTGAGACGGAAACGATTGGATTGAGCTTTATCTGTTTGAGCTTGAGTAAGTAGTACAACTGGTTGCAGTTTCATGAGTGATCCAAACGAGACATAGTCATACGCTTTAATCCCTAACTTTTGCCTGGATTGCCCTTTCAGGTTTTCAATCCACCGGGATACCCTTTTTTGCCCAAGCCGCCTTTTCAGGTTTTCGACTTGCCGGGTGTACATCTTTTTATATATATATCCCTAATTTTTGCCCAAACCCTTTTGGTTTGCCGGGATGCCCTTATTTTTGCCTAGGCCTGTCAACCTAGCGGGTCTCTTTTTATGCGTAGTATTTTTTAACTATGTCTGCGTTTACAGGTTGTGGGAAGTCTTCACCATCCCAGCTGATCTCACACATAGATGCCATGGTGGCCAATGCGTCTGCCAACTGATTCTCTCTTCGTGGAATATGTCCAAAAGTAATCTCTTTGAAATGTGGGATCAAAGACAACACATGTTCTCTGTAAGGAATGAGATTATCATGCTTTGTATCCCAATCTCCTTTAATCTGACTTACTACCAGAGCTGAATCTCCATACACCTCAAGGCACTGAATCTTCATATCAATAGCAACTTGCATACCCATGATACATGCCTCATACTCAGCCATGTTATTGGTACAATAGAAACAAAGTCTGGCAGTAATCGGGGTATGACAACCTTCAGGGGAACTAATCACAACACCAACACCATTACCATGTGCATTGGAGGCACCATCAAAAACCATAGTCCATCGGGATCCTTGTTCAGGTCCGTCATATTGTCCAGGTTCTTTGGTAACAGACATAATGTCTTCATCAGGGAACTCAAAATTCATTGACTGGTAATCACCTACTGCTTGATGAGCCAAATGATCAGCAACAACACTCCCCTTAATGGCCTTCTGAGTAGTATACTGTATATCATATTCCGTCAAGATCATTTGCCATCTTGCAATTCTTCCGGAGAGAGCAGGTTTCTCAAATATGTACTTGATTGGATCCATCTTCGAAATCAACAAGGTAGTATGGGTCAACATATACTGTCTTAGTCGGCGAGCAGCCCATGCCAAAGCGCAGCAAGTTTTCTCGAGCAGTGAGTATCTTGTTTCACAGTCGGTAAACTTTTTGCTAAGGTAGTATATTGCCTGCTCTTTTCGACCAGACTCGTCATATTGCCCCAATACACACCCCATTGAGTTGTCTAATACTGTTAAATACATAATCAAGGGTCTTCCATCAACTGGTGGCATTAAAATTGGAGGTTCTAGCAAATATCTCTTGATTTCATCAAAGGCAGTCTGGCACTCATCATTCCATTCCATCACCTGATCTTTCTTCAACAACTTGAAGATTGGCTCACAGATGGTAGTTAATTGGGAAATAAATCTTGCAATGTAGTTCAATCGTCCCAAGAAACCTCTAACCTCCTTCTCAGTACGGGGAGCTGGCATCTCTCGTATAGCTTTCACTTTTGCAGGATCCACTTCAATACCTTTTCCACTGACAATGAAACCCAGGAGCTTTCCAGATCTAACTCCAAAAGTACACTTGTTTGGATTTAATCTCAACCTGTATTTCTTCAACCTCTCAAACAACTTGTGCAGATGATCAAGATGTTATTCTTCATTCTGAGACCTGGCTATCATATCATCCACATATACCTCTATCTCATGATGAATCATATCATGAAACAAAGCCACCATAGCACGCTGATATGTTGCCCCTGCATTCTTCAAACCAAATGGCATTACCTTATAGCAAAAGGTGCCCCACTGTGTCACAAATGTAGTCTTCTCCATATCTTCAGGTGCCATCTTGATTTGATTGTAACCAGAGAAACCATCCATAAAAGAGAATACCTTATGCTGAGCAGTGTTGTCTACCAGAATATCAATATGAGGAAGTGGAAAGTCATCTTTAGGGCTAGCCTTGTTCAGATCTCTGTAGTCTACACACATACGTACCTTACCATCTTTCTTAGGAACTGGTACCACATTTGCAACCCACTGAGGATAAGAAGTTACGGCCAAGAACCCTGCATTGAACTGTTTCATTACCTCTGCTTTGATCTTTTCTGACATTTCAGGACGCATACAACGAACCTTCTGCTTCTTTGGACGACAATCTTCTTTCACTGGCAAACGGTGAACCACAATGTCTGTATCCAACCCTGGCATATCTTCATAAGACCAAGCAAAGATCTCCACATAGTCACGTAGCATCTGAACCAACCTGCTCTTGACACTGTCCTCTAAATCAGCCCCTATCTTGACCTCTTTTCTGTTTTCTTCAGTTCCCAGATTCACAACTTCGACTGGCTCTTCATGTGGCTGTATAGCTTTCTCTTCTTGTTGTAACAACCTAGCAAGCTCTACAGGTATTTCACAATCGTCCTCGTCTCCGTCTTCAGTTTGATAGATCGGATTCTCGAAATTGTAATTGGCAATAGTAGAACTGTTATCAACTGGATCCAGAGTGGATGAGGATCGGCATTTTAGTGACGTGGGTGTGTGTAAGAACACATAGCTGATAAAGCAAAAATAAAAGAAAAAGAAAGACAAGGAACACAATATTTACGAAAACGAAACGTCCATTGATTTTATGGAATGAAGTATGCAAATGAAATGACAACCCGTAACAAGCACACCATTGTGCCCCGGGTAAGGCACATGGCTTGAAAGTTTTAATTGTTCCAGAAATTACAAATTTAAAAACATAACACAGTAATCGTATTTACTCCTGACTAAAGGAGATAGGGATAACATCTTCAGCTTTCCAATTATTGAGTCCAGCACCCACAGTAGGAAAAATCCATGCCTCCAAGTTGTAGTCTTCATCTTGATCTCCCACAGCATTGATAACCCCTTGATTGGTGATACGAACAGCACGAGCACGACGAACAGCCTTCTGGGACTCTTCTTCCACCACAGCTTTTGCATCATTGAGGGAGGCCATTGCCATTGTTGGAGTGTTTCTGATGACCACAGGAACCTTCTTCACAGCAGGAGGAGTCACACAATCCTTAACAGCCCAGGGGACCACTTCAAATGACTGACATGGAGTTTCAATGTATTCACCTTCTACTTCCAGATACTTGAAAGTGTTTACATGGCTGACAAAGTATTCTTCCTCTCCAAAGACAGTAACAACTTTTCCATTCACCGGATATCTCAACTTTTGATGTAATGTGGAGGTCACAGCACCTGCCCCATGGATCCAGGGACGACCAAGCAGACATGAGTACGAAGGACGAATATCCATCACATAGAATGTAGCAGTGAACACCTGAGAGCCAACCTTGATTGGAAGATCAATTTCCCCATGCACTACTCTTCTAGAACCATCAAAAGCCTTTACCACAATATTACTGGGCTTCAATACCGTATCTTCAGGACTCAACTTGTTCAGGACTTCCTTAGGCAACACATTCAGAGAGGAACCATTGTCTATCAGCACATGAGACAGGGTAGTGCCCCTGCATTCAATTGAAATATGCAAGGCCCTGTTATGATCCCTCTTGGCAGGGGTCAAGTCAGCATCAGAAAATCCTAACCCGTTGTCATAGGTCAGGTGAGCAACACAATTCTCAAACTGGTCCACAGAAATTGCACTGGGTACATGAGCCATCTTTAGAAACTTGATCAATGACTTGGCATGAGCCTCAGAACATAATAACAGGGAGAGCATAGAAATCTTTGAGGGAGTATGCCCCAGCTGATCAACAATATCATAATCACTCTTGCGAATGATTTTCAATACTTCTTCCATCTGCTTAGAGAGGTCATCAGCAGCTGGCACATCAGTAGATACAGGCTCAATAACAGGACCCTTGCCCCGAGCATCAGTGGTGGAAGTAACAGCAGGAGTAACTGCACTCTTAGAAGCAACTGGAGGAGAGAAGATTCTTCCACTACGAGTGATCTTGCTAGATCCAGCAATATTATCAATGTCAACAGGCATATCAGGTAAAGGCTCCTGTTTGACACCATGGATGTAAACATCAGACCCATAGTGCCAAGGCACAGCTTTGTCAGATGTATAAGGAATAGGACCAGGAGTGGTAATGATCAGAGGAGCTACTCTGGCTTCAGTGACAACTTTCACAGGACCTTCGGCAGTAATCTTGATTGGGCCCTGATGAGTGATTTTAATGGGACCCTTTGAAGTGATTCTTAGTGGTACTTTGTCGACCATGTCAACCTCTTCAATCTTCTTACCCTGAGTCAGATGATCCACCATACTTTCTACATATGCTGGTCTTCTTTCAAACACTATAGTATATTTATCCATGAGACGTTGAATCCCATCTCTCAAAATGAAGCAACTATCCGGCTTATAGGTACAATATAGACAATCTTCATGACAACCTGGAAAGATCCCAGCTTGTACTAACCTCTTTTTGATAACAGACAATGGTGTGCTCAACTCCATAACTGAATAGACATGCAGATCTTCATCAATATCTTCATCAATGGCGTTGACAGTCTTCTCGTGATTTGGCATTGGAGCTGTAATCACATTTGGGGTACCTGGTGGATCAAACTCAATTTCTCCAGCATCAATCATATCTTGAATTTTGTTCTTCAAGACCCAGCAGTTATTAGTATCATGTCCTGGACAGTTTGAATGATATGCACATCGTGCATTGGGATTGTACTTGGGAGAGGTAACATTGGGATTCTGAGGGGCCTCCCTCAGGGTAATAAGTTCAGCCTTCAACAAGTGTTGCAATGCCTGAGCCATTGACATGTTGATCTTCGTGAACTGTCTTCTAGCCCTCTGTTGGTTGCCTTGAGGCTGCTCTGTTGTTGCAGGAGTTGGATTTGAAATATGAACTGCACTAACAGACTGATGCCTTCTGTTACGATCAGGCTGACCATACACAGCATTAGATTCTTTCTTCCCAGTGGGAGGCTTCTTTGCAGCACCTGATGAAGAAGTGCCCACTTGGATCTTACCACTCTTGATACCATTCTCTACTCGCTCTCCTGTCATGATCAACTCAGTGAAGCCAGATGATGAGCTTCCAATGAGATGACTGTAAAACGGACCATTCAGCGTACACATGAACATATCAACCAACTCCCTATCAGTCAAAGGGGGTTGAACTCTTCCGGCTAAGTCTCTCCACTTCTGAGCATACTCCTTAAAGCTTTCTTTGGCACCCATAGACATGCTTTGAAGCTGCATGCGAGTGGGGGCTAAGTCAGCATTGTATTGATACTGCTTGTAGAAAGCTTCAGCAAGGTCATTCCAATCTCTGATGTTGACACTCTCCAACTAATAATACCACTCTAGCTGAGCTCCAGATAAACTTTCTTGAAAGAAATGGATCCACAACTTTTTATCAGCAGTGTGGGGTTGAATTCTTCTGACATAAGACCTCAGATGCAATTTGGGACAAGAGAC
Source organism: Lathyrus sativus (assembly GCA_963859935.3). Taxonomy (NCBI): domain Eukaryota; kingdom Viridiplantae; phylum Streptophyta; class Magnoliopsida; order Fabales; family Fabaceae; genus Lathyrus; species Lathyrus sativus. The sequence continues at coordinate 495,372,418 of OZ012739.1, read as the reverse complement.
CCCATCATAGACAACAAATGTAGGAACTTTGAACCCAATGGGTATGACCACCCCAGATATCAAGCTCAAATCCTCAAAATCCAGCCCAGATGATTTCTGTAATTCCATAGCATCCATTCTATCCACCAGCATCTTGAATTTGTCTTCGTTAGGCTCATGGTAGTAGTTAGCCTCAGAATCAGAGTCCCCCATAGTGTTGTGGAGACTGCCTCTCTCTTGCTCAGATTCTTCAGATTCATAGTCTTCATCCTGTTCCTTGGTCTTGACAGGACCTTTGAACCTTCTTCCCATGTTGAGCAACCCAGCAGACCTTCTAGCCTTCTTAGTCTTCTTGGCCAGCAGTGTCTTCAATTCATCCTGCCCCTTGGATAGGTTCAGGATCAGCTCTTGGAACTGTGCATTCTGTGCCTGGAGATCCTTAACTGATTGTTCAAGAGCCATTGCTGAAATAAACAGCGAGAAGATGAGAAACCTGTGCACAATTATAAACCTGTGATGCAATGATATGGGAATGCATATGCAATGTTTTCAAGGACCGCAGGATTTAAATTTGCTTAAACAAACAAGAAAGTAACTTTTTATTAGTAATAACTTGTTTTGCCTTTTAGGCTTACAAAAAATGAAAACGAAATAAGTACAAAAGATGGGGTTTTAAGTCTCCCATGGACGTTTCCTCTTTGTGTTGAGGTATGAGTTGAGGTTTCGCTCCTCATGAAGTGGCTTTGTTAGCTCTAGGATCCTTGCTTGGCTTGCTTTGTAATGAGCCTCGAAAGTATCCCTTTGCTCTTTCAGTTGGATCCATGATCTCTCCAAGTCTTCCATATCAGTAGGCATGTCTGGGTGAAGGATGGTATAAGTTGTGTCTCCTTCAGCAACAGGTTCCATGGTAACTGGTAGGATGGCAGGATATGGCATCATGAGTGTCTGAGCACGAAATCGTACCCATCTGAGATAAGCCTCCATAGGAATGGTGTACTTAGGCTCCAGTGTCTTGCTGTCAATCCTGTTTACCTTTCCCCAAGCTCGTATGAATCTCTGACGGTAACCCTGAAGATCGTTGTCGTAGTCAAACACAATGCCCTGAATCAACATGTCATGTGGACCATCGCTCCGGGCGTAACCAAACTGTCGTAAAGATAGAGATGGGTTGTAGGTGATGCCTCCTCTTATGCCTAGAAGTGGCACATTAGGAAACTCCCCACAACGGTCAATGATGGTGACATTCTCCATAGATCTGGAGCACCAATGGATGTCTGAGTGAGAAAGTGACATGATCCTCTTGGACCATCTGAACCCTTGCTCATTCTTCATTACTGAGCGAGGAAGGTGAGAAATAAACCACCTAGAAAGTAAAGGTATGCAGCACATCAAAGTTCCTCTTGCCCTTGTAGTACGGGTGTGAAGAGAATGTAGGATGTCTCCAAGTAAGGTAGGCACTGGATTGTGACTCAGGAATATGTTGATGGCATGAACGTCTATGAACTGATCAGGATTGGGGAACAACACTAAGCCGTAAATCAATAAGGCTAAGATCTCCTCAAAAGCATCGTAGCTCATAGCCTTCAAGAACATTTGAGCTTTATCCACTAATATCTTGGCAAGAATACCTTTAACTCCACTTCTCGTCTCTAGAACAATGTCAGACTTCTTCAGATGTAGAGCTGCAGCAATAACTTCTGGTTTAAGCTCCTTCTCTAAGCCTGTGAATGGCTTCTGATCAAGAACAGGGATACCCAGAAGTTTAGAGAACTCCTCTATGGTTGGAACTAACTGATAATCAGGAAATGTAAAGCAATGGTGCTTAGGGTCAAAGAACTGGAACAACACACTCATCATGTCTTCACTGAACCCTGAAGCGACTAGATCCAATAGGTGACCATGTCTCTGGACGAACTGGGAATGATCAGACACTTGGGAAACCAACTCTTTGAGCTTGGGAGGTATCCCTACAAAGTTGATCCTGATGGTGTTTCTACGAGCAGAAGTCATGACCTGCAACAAAGAACAAAGATAAATCCTTTGGTCCTTGAAATGGTTAGGGAAAATGATATGCTTATGATGCATGATGATGTCATGATGTCATGCTCAATCACAAACATGTGGCACACACAAACAAGTCACACCATAGCCCTAGGTTTAAAGGCTTGCATGAGGTTCAAAGGCAAGTACCCTCCCCTGAAGTTAGATGGTTCATCCTGTCCTACAAAAGTAACCAGGTTCTAAGGGATCTCAATATCATTGATCCTTCACAAGGGTGGTTGTTCAGAAGGCAACTTACTTGCCAACCAAAACCCTCCAAGTTTAAGATCTCAATGAGCGTAGTATCGAGTGTCAACCAACTTCAGTCTGCACCAAAGCCGGTTACCTCACTACTTTCTAAAGGCCAAGATGAGTTAACTAGGGTTCTAAAAGTCAGTTAGTGCATTGACAACATATGGCAGCCTCAATATTATCCTCAACTTGACTTAAGGAATATAAGCACCAACCAAGAAGTCGCACTAACTATGGCCACCAGATCAACCGTATCGATATACGTCGTACAGTTTCCTTGGTCTATTGCCATTTACCTAAGGTACACTAGATCCGGGTTAGGACCTTTCACACATAAGAGCACCCCAACAATATAATAATAAAGCAAACAAGGCAAACAATTTAAAGTGATCTTAATTCCTAAGGGTACCCCTCTTAAATAATTCCCCAGCAGAGTCGCCAGTTCTGTAACACGGTGGGAGAACTGACTTTAAACAATGTTGCGGATAGCAAGAGTCGCCACCGACTTTTATTTTATCCATAAGGAAAGGTTATAAAAGAACAGGAAAGACCTTAGAGAATATTTTGGGTCCGGGGGGTAGGTTATGAAAAGGGAAGGTGTTAGCACCCTTTTCATCCATGGTTATCCATGGGCTCTTAGGTACTTAAGCTCACTTTTGAATTGTTTTGAAAGTGTAGTGTGTGAATAGAAAATTTTCAGAATAGTTAATAAATAATCCATGTATGGATGTGAAAAAAAACTTGTTTGAAAATTTTGTTGGAAATTTGTTTAAGTGTGAAAAAGTTTTGAAGTGAGCAAGTATCTAGGAGTAGCCTACCCTAATGTTTTAAGGTCTTTCTTATTCTTTATCCTTTCCTTAGTAAGACTATCCCTACTATAATTGGAGTAGGTAGTCCTTACTTTGGATGTTAAGGGACATGTGAGGGACAATTGGATTTTTGAAGGCCATTGTGGGGTGTAATAAGCAAACTGGAGGGACTATCATCATTTTTCGAAAGGGACTCGATTCGTAAAGGCAACCATAAGGGACTTTGATGATTTTCTTTTTGAGGGACTTGCTTTATACACCCCACTTAACCAATATTCATAGGCAACTTGAGGGATATCCTTAGGAAGTGAGACGGCGATTAAAATCGACTTACGTGTGTGAAATGTTTAATTTAATTATCTTTATTTAAAAGTGATCTAAATTTATTTTAATATTACATACATGTTGTTACACTCCCTAATTACTAACCATAATAATAATTAAATAATTAAACAACTTTACATCCAAGAAACAATTACAAAATAATAAGCAAAATAATTAAATAGCAAAGATAAATAAAATATAAATAAGCAATAATAAATAATAAAGGGGGTTAATTCTAAGTTTACTCGGCAAGACATCGCATCTTGTGCCTACGTATCCTTACGGGAGTGGAATCAGAGTAATCGTAGTTCCCCTCAATAGGGAGGTTAGAAACTTCTTGACTGTGGTCAAGGTCTCAAGGGGAATAAACGCATCTTAAGGACACGCTTACGTGGAGTGTAGAAACTCCAAATCTCTACGTTGAAATGTTAAGTTGTAATTAGGGTTAAATTAGGGATTCCACGGCGGGAAACCCTAAAATGAGCGCGGCGGCTCTTTGACCTAATGCTAAGGGTAAAATTGTAATTTTGCCTGCGGCGAGGCATTTGTGAAAATTAGGGTTTGTAGTTTGTAGTTTTGAGGATTTGAAATTGAATGTGTGAAGTTTTACGGACTATTGGCGCGGCGGCCAAACAGTTAGACCTAACCTTCGGATGTGTGCAATGTGACAGAAATAATAGTAAACGCGTGAGATAATTGAATCATGCAAACAGAGAGATAATGTCATAATTTAAACCATGCAAGCAGAAATTTAAAGGCAGAATTTAAAGAGCGATTGTTAAGTTCGCGAGGTTACATGAGAGGAGCAGATACAATATGATAATGAAATTTGAATTGAACAATAATAAAATAAAATAAATAACGGTTCTAGTTATTATTTTAAAAAAAAGATTTTAGTTATTATTTTAAATTTATCTAAAAAAAAGTTTTTTCTTAAAAATAATGGGTTTTCATATTAATTTGGAAAAGATGTTAATGTTATTTATTTTAAAAAATAGATTTTTATATTATAACAAATTTTAATAAATTAATGATAACAATAATAATAATAATAATGGTAATAATAATGATAATAATGATAATAATAATAAATAATGATAATAATAATAATAATAATAATAATAATAATAATAATAATAATAATAATAATAATAAAGCAATAATGAATTTTAAATGTGCCAAATGACCCAACAATGTTGCTAACGCAGAAATGCGCTCATCGCAACCAGATCTAAATCGGACGAAACAAAATTTATCGCAAAGAAAAAGAAATTAAGCAAAAAATAGTATTATTGCTCACACAAAAATGCGATCATCGCAACCAGATCGAACTAACACAAATGTCACGCGTCATGCACACAAATGTGCAAACATCGTATCGACATAATTCGATCAAAAATCTTATATATATAAACTCTAACAATTTAAAAATTATATATATATAAACGTAACAGTAATAGATAAAGAAAAAGAAATAACGGTAATAGATGAAGAAAAAGAAATAACGGTAAAAGATGAAGAAAAGAAACAACAGTAATAGATGAAGGAAAAGAAATAACGGTAAACGATGAAGAAAAAGAAACAATAGTAATGGATGAAGAAGAAAACTAAATAACGGCAAACGGCACTCACTCCTCTTAGGTTTTTTTCATTCTCTCCTCTTTTTTCCAACAAGGCAACACATGTATATATAGGGAACAAATTAGGGTTAACACCAAATTGTCAATAATGTCCCTAAAGCCCATTTTTAAAGCCCAAACTAAATAATTAGTTAAGAAAAAATAAAATTTAAATAATTTAAAATAATTAAAATAAACTTAAAATAAAAACTAATAATCCTATTGATTCCTAAAATAAAAAATATTATAAAAAGAACAAAATTTTTTTCAATATTTTTTATTTTATGATTTTTTGGATATTTTTATGAATAATTTAGAAAAAAGTGAAAAAAATAATATTTTAAAAAATGATTTAATTAAAATACGAAAATAATAATTAAATAATAATAAAAAACTATTTTTGTTATTTTTTTAATGAAAGATAGAAAAATTTAGAGTAAAAATAATAAAAAACAAAAAAAATGACAAAGGTGAGATTCGAACTCTCAACCTCTCACACTCATAACTCCTTACACATGTCCTCCTGCCAATTGTGCCATTTTTACTTTTTAGAAAAAAAAAATGCATGCCATATGATATTTACCTCTCTTTGATGTTGGCAAAAAAAAAAAAAATCATGAAGTTTGACTTTGGTTTGACCACAGTTGACCTCAGCTTGACCTTTTAACTGCATTGACTGCTTTTGACTTATCTGATCATCTGACTGAGCAAACTTTTGAGAAAAGTCTTGAAACTTGACATGGGGGTTTTTATACACATATAAGATGTTATGAAGCTCACTTGAAGTCTTGGAAGTCCATTTAGCCTGATTAAAGTCAAAACCCTAGTTTTGGATGCACTGCTTAGGAGGCGCATTGTCTGAGGGAATTGTCAACTCTTCTGACCAATTGTGAACTTTGTGAACCTTGTGAACCTTCAAGAAGCAACCTATGGACTTCATGAACCTCATGAAAGGTCTTGTAGATGTTGAGAAGTTTGTGAACCTTGTGAACCTTCAAGAAGCAACCTATGGGCTTCATGAACCTCATGAAAGGTATTGAAAGCACTGTGGGACTTGTGAACCTTGTGAACCCTCATAAAGTAGCTTGTGGACTTTATGAACTTCATGAAAGGTTATGCAAGTTGTTGGAGAACTTGTGAACCTTGTGAACCTTCTTAGAACACAAAGTCTTGTATTGTGAGGGCAAATTTTGGGGTGCAACAGAGGTTTATGATGGATATAGGAAAGAAAGTTTTAATTTGAGGGCGATGTTGTTTGGCACAATTAATGATTTCCCAGCATACAGAAATCTACCGGGTTATAGCATTAAAGGTCAATGTGCGTGTCCTATCTGTGAAGAAAACACAGATTGGACGCGGTTGGAATTTGGTCAGAAGAATGTCTTTCTTGGTCATCTTAGATTCTTAAATTCTAATCATCACTACCGTGGGTGGAGAAAAGCATTCAATGGAAATTCAGAACAACGTAAAGTTCCACCTACATTGACCGGCGAACAAATTTTTAAAAATGTGAAAGATGTGAGTACTAAGTTTGGCAAACCTTTTACTCATACGCTTGTCACACGTGGGTGGAAGAAGAGGTCAATTGTGTTTGAGTTGCCGTATTGGAAGTCGTTGTATGTAAGACATTTTCTTGATGTTATGCATATTGAAAAAAAATGTATTTGAAAGTGTTATTGGTACGTTACTCAATATACAAGGAAAGTCTAAGGATGACCTTAAAGCAAGAAAGGACTTGGTAGCAATGGGAATAAGAAATGAATTAGGACCCTTGAAGAAAGGAAATCGCACATATCTACCACCTGCTGCTTATACTTTATCTAGAAAGGAGAAAAAGATATTGTGTAAGTTTCTGAGTGAAGTTAAAGTTCCAGAAGGATACTCTTCAGATATTAGAAGACTTGTTTCTATGAAAGACCTCAAGTTAAAGAGTTTAAAGACACATGATTGCCATGTTATAATGGAACACTTTCTACCAATAGGTATACGTTCTATTTTGTCAGAAAAAGTGAGAGGCGCAATAACTAAATTGTGTTTTTTCTTTAGGTCAATCTGTAGTAAGGTGATAGATCCTGCGATCTTACCAACATTGCAAAGAGAAATAGTTATTACTTTGTGCGAGCTTGAAATGTATTTTCCTCCATCATTTTTTGACATAATGGTACATCTAGTTGTTCATCTTGTGAAAGAGACACAACTGTGTGAACCTGCCTATATGAGATGGATGTACCCTGTTGAACGTTATATGAAAATATTGAAAGGGTATGTGAAAAACCGAAGTCGACCAGAGGGATGTATTGTTGAACGATACATTGTTGAAGAAGCTATTGATTTTTGTACTGAATATTTATCCAACGTTCAATCCATTGGCCTCCCAAAATCTCATGTTGTTGAAAAAATAGTAGGTAAACAGTTAATTGGAAATAAAGTTGTGACAATTTCAAGGGATGAACGGGAGCAAGTGCATTTGTATGTTCTGCACAATGACATTGAGGTTGAGTCGTATGTTGAAATGCACAAGGACGTTCTCCGAGGTTTAAATCTAAATAGAAATGAAAATTGGATAGTACGTGAGCACAATCAAAGTTTTATAACATGGTTCAAGGAGCATATTTTTTCAAAGTTTTATTCTGATCCCGCTTCAATAACAGAAAGGTTGAGATGTTTAGCATATGGTCCAAGTTTGCATGTGTTTTCTTATAGCGCATACGCAATTAATGGATACACATTTTATACCAAGGAACAAGATGATAAAAGTACAATGCAAAATAGTGATGTCACCGTGCTTGCCGAAGCAATGCACATTTCCTCGTATTATGGGGTTATCGAGCGCATTTGGATGTTTGATTATGAGAAGTTTCAGATTCCTATCTTTGGATGCAAGTGGGTTGAAAACAATAGTGGCATACGAATGGATAAATTAGGTTTTTTGAAAGTGGATCTTAATAAGGTGGGGTACAAAGATGAGCCTTTTATTCTAGCCACGCAAGCTAAACAAGTGTTCTATGTCACTGATCCGACAAGTACGAAATGGTCTATAGTTCTTTTTTCCAACAAAGTAATCGATGATAACATTGGAGAAAAGGGGGATGTTGATGTTGAGAATGAATCTTATATTATAGATGATCCAGATGAGAATATTAGAGCGGACGAATCATATATTAGAAATGATCATAACGAGGGAATTTGGATCAATCCATCTGTCCGTGTTGTTAGGAGACAAGTAAACCCCGTTAAAACGGAAAAAAAAAGAGATGTTAAAGGTACTTGTAACATATTATTTATTATTTATATCATGCAATAAAATAACATATTATTTCTTATTTATACCATGTTTTTCTTATTTATACATTTCTTATGTATATATTTCTTATTTACATATTTGCATGTCATTCATTTGATACTTTGGTTTTTCTGAATTACAGGTATATATATTATGGCCAACAACGAGGAAACATCACATGATGGAAAACAAACAACAAAATACGTGGAAGGCGATATTAAAAGAGGCATAACGATTATGAAAAAAATCATCCGTACGAGAGATAAAGGAGTAAAGTATGATGTCCATTGGAATGAAAGAGATCAGTTAGTTGAGCCTAACGGTGCGTTGCTAACAAGTTACATCGGGGCACTTGTACGTTCGCAAGTTCCGATTACTTGCGATAATTGGAGAATTCTTTCATTACAACCGGCTAAAGATAAAATTTGGAGCGAGATTCAGGTATATTTGATTATTTTTAATTGTGTTGATAGTTATGTCTTTAAATTAATTATACTAACATCTTATATGTATGTGTGTTTGTTTGCAGAGATCTTTTAATATTGAAGATCGTAGGAGAAAATATTGTATTCAATTGGCCGGAAAACGCTTGAGGGGATTTAGAGCGGTTTTAACAAACAAGTTTCTAAAAGATTCTGAAGGAAACTTTGTTGACTCGGATCGTCCAATGAAGTACGCGGATTTGATTTCGGATGAAGAATGGGAGACGTTTGTTGCAAAGCGAAGAACAAAAGAATTTGAAGTAAGTACAACTTATCATGAACTATGTATAATATATATACTTCTTCCACAAGAGTTCTGATAAACTTGTTTTTTCAGGTTGTTAGTGGCGTAAATCGTCAACGGGCATCAAATCCCACATATCCATACAGAAAGGGGCATTTGGGATATGCACACTTAGAACAAAAAATAATAAGTACATATAAATGCTTTAATATGATATATTTACAAAAAATAGTAAGTATATATAATAGGATATAATGTTTTATTATCCGTCTTAATGCGTAGTTGGAAGAGGAGAAGAGTGATGCGACATCTCTTCCGGACCATGTTGTATGGAAGGCTGTCCGTGTGGGAAGAGATGGAGTCGTCCAGGAAGAAGTTCAACAAGTCTTTGAACAATGTGTAAGTACAACGTTATCTTTGTCAGTAACTGATCAAAAGTGTATAATATATTTATATATGTTTTTATCTATATTTCAGGAGACTTTATCCCAGACCATAACTCCCACTGAGGACGATGATTTCAGGAGCTTACTGAGTCGGATGTTGAATATTCCTGAGTATTCTGGGCGTGTGAGGGGTAAGGGATTTGGTGTCACTCCATCCAAACTATATAAGCAGCCAAAGAAAAAAAATCCAACCAATAAAGAAGTGATGGATACTTTGGAGGAATTGAAAGCGCAGATTCGTGAATTACAGAAGGATAAGGAGAGATACATGTCGGAAAGGCGCGCTCCAGAGGGTAAAGCTACTAGTGACAAAGATAGTATCGGTTGTCCACAAAAGCTTCCAGAGGTAATTGTATATATTACATTGAAATTAATTTAGCACAGTTTACTTAATTGACACATTAACTAATCATTATTTGTTTAGGGCATTTCACTTTGATGACTATATTTATCGTCACCGACTCATTGAATGGTTGGCAAGGGAAAGGTGCATAACACTCTGGGAGACTTACTTCACCACAAACCGCTCCCTTCTGGATTTTTGAAAGTATCTATTGATATTGCGTTAGAGGGGGGGTGCGTTGTTGCCTATACCAGATGCTATTTCAGGCGCAACAGTGGTGGGAGACGCAATAGGAGCGTATGTGGCATGGCCGACATATCTCATTTGCATAGATGATGAGGTAGGTTGAACCTTTTAATACTCAAATGTTTTATGATCCATACATGAAAGTTATTCTTATATTTACATTTTCTTATTTACATGATGATCTTAGACTCCTACAAAATCCAAATCAAAAGATGATAGAATTATTGTGCGGGATACCGATTCAGCTGCATCAAAGAAACAGGTACTACTACAGTTACATGGTTATCTTATTATACATTAATTACTGAACTTATATATGACTTTTAGGTTCATGATCAGCAGTCGCAACAAGTCAGCAAGGGTAAGATGCCTGAAACTTCCAAGGTGCCCAGAAAAGCATTTGTTCCTCGATTTAGGATGTGGCTTGAAACATATGTGGGAACATCAGATGTGCCTGAGGGTGGCATCCGTCAAATACATATGGACGGAGGTATTTTCGATTTTGAATATCCCGAAACAATTGCTAAGGAGGATTTTGACCAGGTTTTCAACCATTCTGAATTGGGCGTCGGTGTTATGCATTCATACATCAGGTACTTCGATCCATTTTAATTAAATAATTGAACATTTTAAAATTTGCTCGTTTAACTGAATATTCTAATGTTGATTATGTTTTTTTAGGTTCTTGTATGACAAGTTGTTGGTCCCGAATGATTTGACTTCAGTATTCGCATTCTTATCTGCTAGCTGTGTCAACTCACGGACAATAGACCAGACACCAGATGCAGTCAAAGAGTACACAGTGCAGAGATTTATGGGCGCGACTACGGAGAAGTTGTTCTTGTTGCCATATAATACCGGTCATGGGTTAGATTTTATTCTAAATTCATTTATTATAATTGTTCGATTTTTGCCTTTCTATATAACATTTCCGTCTAAACTGTTGTCTTATTATATAGTGGATATTGGTTGTTGGTCGCGATTAATCCGAGGAAAGAAATAGTGTATTATATAGATTCATTGGATGACGATGCAACAAAATATGAAAATCTGAGGAACATGGTTGATACGTAAGTGATGAGATATATTGTTCTGAATAATTATATATCTTTATTTATTATGTGACATTGTTCTAAATATGTGTTTATATTATGTTAGAGTTATACAAACATTCAGAGCACAAAGAGATGCAACGGTGCCAAAAAGCAAGGCTAACAACATCAGTTGGATCAGAGTGGAGGTATATTTTCTCATGTTTGACTGTTATAGTGGTTCTACTTGATAAAACTATTTAAACTATATATCCTGATAAATGTTCGTTTGTTTTTTCCATTTACAGTGTCCTCGTCAGCGCAATGGGATTGACTGCGGATATTTTGTATTGCGCTTTATGAAGGAAATTATTCTTTCTGGTCAAATAGAGGTTCCAATCATGGTATAGATCAATTCATTATATAAGTTATATAATTCATTTTGATAATTATCCGATACTTCATCTGAGTAATTAGTTTTAAAATTAAATCTTGCATGTTCTGTTATATTATGTAGTATTTTGATGAATTCAAGTGCGCTACTTACGCGAAAGCAAGATTGGAAGAAATTAAAGAGGAATGGTGTCAATTTATTCTTGAGTTGAGAATTGTATAAAGTTATCGGATTGGAAGAATTGTAATTATATGTAAATTGACTGTATTTGTGATGTTGTAATTCTGAGGATCGGATTTTGTTGTAACATATTTAATCAGGTTTATGTGTATTAAAATGATTATGGGCAAAGTGATGAGTTACAATGTATACTTAAAGACCAAAGTTTTGAATTGTATATATAAGGGCAAAGTTTTGAATTGTATATATAAGGCCAAAGTGTTGAAATAAAGGCATGAATTATAAGCAGGTTTGTGCAATATAAGCAGGTTGTTGGTAAATATACAAAACAACGTGAATATTTAAAAAAAAAATTAAAATCTGGGACATTAGACAACACTTTTACAAAAAAGCGCTGCTAAAGGTTACAAACATAGCGCTACAAAAGCGCTGCTATAGGTTTGGAAGGGGGGGGGGGGGGGTCTAAGACAGCGCTTCTAAAAAGTGCTGCTAAAGGGGGGGCTATGACAGCGCTTTGTAAAAGCGCTGCTAAAGGTGGGGTCTAAGACAGCGCTTTGTGAAAGCGCTGCTAAATGGGATGGTTGGGGGGAATATGCAGCGCTTATAAAAGCGCTGCTAAAGGGCTAAAAAAAGTGCTGCTAAAAGTGTTGTTGAAGGGAGCCTTTAGCAGCGCTTTTTCCATAAAAAAGCGCTGCCTTTACCTTTAACAGCGCCACTTTTGGCAGCGCTGCTAAAGGTCTTTTTTGGCATAGTGAAGTAAGATGAAGATGAAAGGCTTAAATCAAGAATGATAAGAGATCCCTTTAGAACCGAGTGGACCCATAGGACAGGAGAACTCATTGAGATTATTATGTCACCCCACTATTCTCTTTTCCCAGGTGATTCTTTGTAGGTTAAAGGCGAGAAAAAGGTTATCCGATGATGTTTCAAAGAATTTGTTATCGTGATCTTCCATTGTGGATTATGTGGAATAAGGATATTGTACATAGATCTTAGTTTTTGTTTAGTCACTATTGCATTGTACTGATACAACACAATTATATATATATATATATATATATATATATATATATATATATATATATATATATATATATATATATATATATATATATATATATATATATATATATATATATATATATATATATATATATATATATATATATATATATATATATATATATATATATATATATATATATATATATATATATATAATGATGTCGTTAGACAATTGTGTTGTATCAGTACCAATTAATATTTTATATAATATATATTATAAATGTATATTATACGGAGTGATACACCCACCACCAAACTAAACCATAATATACTTTATCGTAGTATAAGTGTTAAATAAAAGTTTTTTTTTAATTTTTTTATATATTTCTTTTTATTAAATATTTAATTTTTTTATATGTAACCATTCTTGAAATTTGACTCATTCAATATTCATTGAACAATTATCAATATGGTTGATTGTATGCATTCACAAGGTTGTGATTGTGGACAATCCAAAACTTTTATTATTACTAGGTCTAACAAAGTGTGATTGTTAACTTTAAATCTAGTAATATGTAAAATCATTTTGTCTTAAAGTCGCCCACTAGATTATACCTTGAATTAGATAAGAATTGAAATATTTCCTTATTTTATTCTTATAAACAAAAAATCGTATCAATATACTTTATATTATTACTGTAAACAAATATTCATGTTTTATATGTAATCTAAAATGTATATCTTACTTCCTTTTTTTATTTATTTTTAATTATAAACAGTTTTAAAAATTTTAAATTTATGAATAAATAATATATTTAAAGTATATATAAATTAAATATATTAATTATTTAATAAATTTAAAAAATTAAAATTTACTTATAATAAAAATAAAATAAATATGTAATATTATAAAAAAAATACCATGTTTATATTTACTACACGCTTGTATCTAATCTATATACATGCTGCATCAACTATTAATTTATTTATAATACTGACTAAAAATTCACTTTATAATAAAAAATTATTATTTTTTACAATGTATTTAATCTAAAATTTATTTTACTTTCCCATTCGATCATATCTACCAGTTTTGGCAACCAGTTTTGAAGTTGATCATATCTACGAATATACATTTGAAAAGACTAAACTAATAGTTCAAAAAACAGTATTTAGACCGATCATATCTACCAACACAAACTTGAAAAGACCCGTGTAGTATTTTAGACTTTTGCATTAAATCATATCTATTAACACACATTTGAAAAGACTCGGGCAATTATCCGACAAACACTTTTGCGGCCGATCATATCTACTTACACATATTTGAAAATGTTGGAACTTTGAACCACAAGATTAGTGAATAATGGTGGAGAAAATTAGAAGAGAGAGAGAGAGAGAGAGAGAGAGGTGAATATTGCATTAACCAAAGATGAGGGTGCCTCCAAGTCATTTATACAAGTGTTATAAAATTATGGCGACCCTAAACACATCAACAAAATACAAGAAAAAACAAAAAAAATCGGGGTGATAACCAGTTAATACAAACTGTTAACCGATTATAGTTGACAAAACTAAAATATATGTAATCAGGTGTAACCGCTTAGCGCATTTGGTTAACCGGTTAACACAATTAAAAAAATTGTTTTTCCCTTGTCCAGAAGTGTTTTTCTTCCAGTTGTAACCGGTTACACTCCCGTGTTAACCGATTATATCACTTGAATTACTTAGATTTCACTAAACACACCACCTTAATTCAGGTGCTCCAAGTCTTCCATGCCCATGCTAATTTTCAACCTTTTGAACACATCATTTGTGACTCCCTTAGTTAGCAAATTAGCAACTTGGTCTTCACCTATACAATATCCCAAATCTTAACTGATCTTCACTAACACGTTTCCTCAATTAGTGAAACTTCATCTCAATGTGCTTGCTCCACCCATGTGCAATTGGATTCTTTGCAAGATTAATCGCAGAAATGTTGTCAACCATGAGGGTAACGACCCCACCTTTACTGCTGACTAGCTCCTCCAATAGATTCATAAGCCACATGGCTTGACACGTACTTAACAAAGCGACAATGTACTCGACCTCACAAGACGAGAGTGCAACTACCAATTCCTTCTTCGAACATCATGAGATTGGTGTTGCACCGAACATAAAATTGTATCTAGTTGTAGAATTTTGATCATTTTTATCTCCGCACCATTGGAATCGGTAAAACCGAGCAAATTTCATTTTCTATCTGTATCCGCTGCGGGAAAGAGAATTCTGCAACCAATAGAACCATTGACATATCTTAGGATCCTCTTTACTGCTGCTAAGTGAGACACCTTCGGTCTTCCCGTGAATCTATTCACAATACCAACACTAAATGTCGAGTCTAGTCGCGTATTGCATAAGTAACGCAAGGATCCAATCAACCTCCTATATTGAGTTGGATCAACATCTTGCTCATCCTCATTCTTAGACAACTAAAGCCTTGGTCCAGCTGGAGCAATGTCAACATTACCATGCTCCATTTCAAACTTCTTCAACTTAAGAGCATACCATCTTTGGTGCATGTGCAGTCCCCTTTTAGACTTGTGGAACTCAATACCTAAGAAGTATGTGATGAGGTCAAGGTCGATCATCTAAAACTCTTTCATAAGTTCACTCTTGAACTTTGAAATGCATTTTTTGTTACTCCTCGTTATCAATAAGTCATCTACATATAGACAAAGGATAATCACTCATTCACTTATATTCCTCTTCACATACACTCCATACTTGGATACACATTTCTTGAAGCCAACCTCATTTAGGAAACCATCAATTATTTTGTTCTAAGATCTTGGAGCTTGCTTCAAACCATATAACGCCCTCTTCAACTTGTAGAATTTCAACTTTTGGTTTATCACAACAAAACTGGGTGGGGGAGGGGGGGCTGCCTTACATATACCTCCTCTTCAAGCAGTTCGTTCAAAAACGTAGATTTGACATCCATTTGATAGACGAGACAATTGTGGTTATTTGCAATACCAACAAAAAGCCTAATGGTTTCAATCATAGATACCGGTGCAAATACCTCTTCAAAGCTTATGCGTTCTCTTTGCAAAAATCCCTTAGTAACCAATCGAGTCTTATTCTTGATTATTTAACCCTTTGGATTTGCCTTCACTTTGAACGACAATTTCACACCAATTAGCTTCTTTCCATCTAGTAAATCAACCAACTCCAAAGTATTGTTCTTCTCAATGGATTTCAGCTCCTCCTTCATAGCACAAATCCACTTTAGATCACTTAAATCCTCTTCCGTTTTAACAGGTTCTGATTCGGCTATAAGTGCAAAATAGATGAAATCACCATCATCATTGACTTTGTTGTATCGAAACAACTCACAAACCTAGAGTCTTTGAGGAAGACCTCTTTTCCTTGTCGATCATATAACATTTTTCTTATTTCAGGCTTCGATGACAGGTTGTTCTGCACTTCCTATTTCTGTAGAACCTGGAATTTCGAAGTTGTAACCGGTTATAGATTTCTGGTAACCTATTAACAACTGCATTTAACTGGTTAGAAATTGCTCGTAATCGGTTAACGACTGTTCTACTTGCTTCAATTCACCGACCATAACTCCTTTCTAAGTTGTCCAGAAACATGTCGATATACTACGGAGCCAAAAACTCTCAAATGGTTCAAATTTGATTTGAATCCCGATTATGCTTCCTTCGGTGCTACATTCTCAAGCTTCTTTGTAGGACACATATTCAGCAAATAGGCATATGTGTATACCACTTCTCCCTATAACTCTTTCAGCAAGTTATTCCCCTTTAACATGCTTGCCACCATGTTCATGGTCGATCGATTCTTCCTCTCGGTAACACCATTTTGCTGCAGTGTATAAGGTGGTACTACCTCATGTACAATCCCTTCTTGATCACAAAACCTCTCAAAGTTATTTGAGACGTATTTGCCTCCACCATCCGTTTGAGCACTTCAATTTTACGACCACTTTTCCTCTCAACCATGGACTTGAGCTTCTTGAACACTTCAAATACCTTGTCTTATCTCTTGATTATGTATGTCCATAGCTTTCTACTATGATCGTCGATAAACGTTACAAAATACCTCTTGCCACCAATGGAATCTACTTGCATCGGTCCATACACAACCGAACACACCACCTCAAGTTGATTCTTGGTTTTATGATATGCATCCTTACTGAATGAACCCTTATTTTGCTTCGCTTGCACATATTCTTCACATATTTCATCCGGTATCTTTATCAATGGAAACCCCATTACCATTCCATTTTTTTTACAAGTCTTTGAGATCTCTAAAGTTGAGATGCCCAAGACGATAATGTCATATCCACTCTTCCCAACTTGTTGCAGTACCAAAACATCTATGCTCCATAACCTTCAGCTCAACCTTGAAAAATCTATTGGTAGCCATAGGCGCTTTAAGGATCAAAACTCCCTTGCATCCATAACGTATATCCCCTTATTTTCTATGTGAATCTTGTAACCCTTCTCAAGCAATTGGAAAATACTTAGAAGGTTACATTTGATTCCTAGAATATACAAAACATCATTGATCAAGGAATGTCTATCATCCCTTCTCATGATCAAAACATCACTGATCCCATCGACCACTAGAATGGTGTGATATGCGAACTTCACTTTGTTCTTCATGATACGATTGATTTTAACAAACCAATCCTTCTTCCACGTCATATGAGTACAACCACCCGATTTTAAGCACCATTCCCCGCTGTATTGAACTCCTTTTGTACTCAACATAGAATTTTCTTCAGCATGTAACCAATTACAACTTAATTTTGTAGAATTCCTTTAATTGATTTTGCTGTTGCATTCTCCTTTTGTGATCATGACCAGAAGTGTATTCTTTTCATCAAACTCTTGTCTTGCAACCTTGGACTCATCTCCTTGAGGCCCCTTCTTGTTCGTATTGTAGTATCTTGCAAAATGACTGAACCTTTGACACTTAAAGCATCGCTTTTTGTTTTTGTCAAACCTCTTCTTTTAACCTCTAAAGTTAGCATGACCACCATTTTTGTTGCAGCTTCTCTCACCCCTTTGACAAGTCAAATTCTTGAATTTTTGGGATTCTCTTTCACCAAAATTCTAAAAATTCCCTCTACTCTTCATGGGCCATTTTTCTTTTGGTTTTTTGTCCTTCTCGTCGAAGTGAGCTTGCAAAGCGATCTCCGCCTTTATC
The DNA here is from genome assembly GCA_963859935.3 of Lathyrus sativus. Lineage (NCBI taxonomy): Eukaryota > Viridiplantae > Streptophyta > Magnoliopsida > Fabales > Fabaceae > Lathyrus > Lathyrus sativus. The sequence goes on along the minus strand of OZ012739.1, from coordinate 495,354,518 downwards.
CTATCTGAATTTCTTTCCTCCATCCTTTGCTCATGAGCCTTAAGAGAGCTTTGTAGCTTCTCTTTGCTTATTTTTGCAAGATCATTTGTTTCCTCAATTGCCACAACAACATTGTCAAATTTTGGTGTTAAAGAACACAAGATTTTCGCAACGACATACTGCTCAGTGACAGTTTCTTTGCATGCCTTCACTTGATTCACTAATTGAGTGATTCTTGTTATGTAATCATTGATTGTCTCATTTTCTTCCATTTGAATCAATTCGAGTTGACACTTGTGAGTTTGTAACCTCACCACCTTCTCCTTGTCAGCCCCTGCAAAGGTTTTCTCTAAGATCTCTCACGCTTACTTTTACGATTCGCAATCACCAACTTTCTCAAAGTTGTCTTGAGAAACATATTGATGGATAAAAAACAACAGTATGAAATCTTTATTCTTCTCTTTCTTATGCATTGCTTGTTGTGCAACCATTGCACCTTCGATAAGACGACTCACCCCGTTCTTGATTACTTCAAGAACATCTTGGTAGTCAAACAACACCTTTATTTACATGTACCATTTGTCGTAATTCTTCACATTAATGATAAGTAGGTTTGTAGTGATTCTTTCATTGAAAACAAAATTCATGTTGCACTCTAGGTGTTTGTGGATCAAAACCAGACTCTTGATGCCAAATATTGAAACTTTAAATCACAAAATTAAGAAACAATAGTGGAGAAAATTGAAATGTGGGTAAAAGAAGAAAATTGAGAGACGTAATTGAAGATGAGAAGTGATATATTAACCAGAGACGGGGATGCCTCCAAGAGATTTATATAAGTGTTACAAAATGACTAAGACTCAAAACACATCAACAAAATATAAGAAAAAGCAAAAAAAACGGGGCAATAACCGGTTAACACAAATTGTTACTAGATTACAGCTGACAAAACTCAAAACTAAAATATATACAATCAGGTGTAACCAATTAACTCACATCAAGTGTTTAACATATTAATCGTTTTTCTTCCAATTGTAACCGATTACAATTCTTAAATTACATGGATTTCACTCAAAAGAAAAGATTCACCCCAATGACTTTCCTAATCCTAATGACCCAATAAACTGGTAAAATTGTTCCCACTTTCGTTACATGTCTACCTCAAGGAAGATATTACTTACAAGTAAAGAAACAACAATGCCGAGCATCAATAGTTATGACAGCAAACAACAACTCAAACAAAAATAGACTGATTATACTAAACAACTAATTGGAAAAAAAAACTTTTAGTTATTGATGGGTTTGGGAGAAAGAGAGAAGCGAGATGCAAATTCCTTTGATGAAATATTATTTGTTAGCAACGCAATAGCATTTCTACCTAAAATATCAAAGAAAACTGATAAACAGCAACAACTGCAAGTATAAATCTTTATTCTGGAAACAAATTGAATGCCATCCAACAAGAAATTACACGATCATAATATATCCTTTATCTGAAAAAATCATTCCTTTATCCTCCTACTTCTCAATTCAAAATATCATAAAGCCAAAAATATTATTTAAACCCAGACATCAAATTTTCTAGAACAAAAAGTTTGGCATCTGTTTGACTTAGTTTGGATTGGAGAAGAAGCCATTGACGGATGGCATAATCTCAGGGCTCTTGCCGCGGACAAACTTCCTGACAAAGTGTTGCGAATATTTCTCACCCTCAGATTCATTGTCAAGAATTCCTGCAGCTCTGTTCTGTTTGGTTACCCTGAAACAATAATCAAATTGAAGAATTCAATTATAGATCACAAAACATAATGCGACAATAAAATACGTATTCCACTAATTGCAGTCGGCTAAATAGATCAATTTCCGGCATAATAATAATAATAGATCTTAAAAATCAATATCAGTTTACATAAAAGCTATCATACCGCCCACCAAAATCAATTTTATAAATAGATTTATTATAATCACAATCATAATTCATCAAAGACATGAAATCAAATTTTGAATAGTGATAATAGAAGATGCATACCTGACTTCAGGATTAGTGGCCAAGTTTCGAACAAGTTGCATAGCGCAGAGGCCAACAGCCATACCAACGGGCACGAAAAGTGGGTATACCTATTCACATCACACAACACAAAACACAGTTTGATATCATCAAATCACATATCTAAATAATTATTATACGAAATCATATAACCAAAAAAGCTATACTAATAATGAAATCATGTATTGTACATTCAGATACAATGATTCTGGAACGGTTACATAAAGAATGTTGAAATACGTATGTACCTCGGGTCTAATCCATCTGTTGGGAGCCATGTTGAGAAGAGATGCAAGAATTGATGAACAAGGAGATGCTCCGCTTCCAAAAGAAAAGAATGGAGACGGAGCAAAATTGGAGAATGAGAATTGTGAATGGAAGAGAATGAAGTTATGAACTTTATTTATACGTGAACGTGACAGCGAAAAATATGGGCCTAAATAATATAATAACCCTACATATTGGGGAAATATGTGTGTACCAAATGTAAAATTAGTTCAGCAATGTACGACCCGTCATTGTTTCAATAGTCGCGTTCGATTTGGGTCAATGAATAAACTTTTTTAGTTGTCTTTTCCTGTGATCTTCTTTTGGCCAACGTGACATTATTTAATTTCGAGAATAAATATATTTCTAAAAAAATTAATTTTTAAAGAGGTTCTAAAATAATGTTCTATTTTTTTTATTTTTAATTTGGGTGAAAAAAATACAACTTGAAAAAGCTGGTTTCCCTCTTACTATGATCACCACGCGTATTAAAACGCTGGTCAATTAGTTGTAAAGAAAATATCATAAAGTAAGAAAAATTATTTATTGGAAAACTAAGCACATGCATCGAATGTGGCGCTTTTATTTTCTTTCCCAAAAGTACTTAATTCTTTATTCTAAAGTAATGAAAAAAAATATAAATGCATATAAAATCGTGTTTAAATACATTTGATTATCAAATTAATACTTCTTCCATTCTTTTTTATAAAAGGCAAATCACTTTTAAAATTAATTAAATAATTAATATATTTAATCAATTTATAAATTAGATATATTAATTATTCAATTAACTTAAAAAAATTATTTTTTATAGAAAAGAACGGAAATAATATAATATATTGACTTTTGATGAAAAAAGATAAATTTATCGTATTATATCTCAATTTTGATAATACATAATATAGTAATAACAAATAAAATCTAAAATGTATTTTACTATACATCTTTAGCTAAAAAATTTATTCAAATGTAAGTGATTACAAATTAATTTGATTTGATATAAATTTACATTATTAATTAATCCTTAAAAAATATAAGGAAATACATTAAAAGTTAAATGTGAAAACTTTTTTTTTTGAAAATTGTGCATTAGTTTTATTAAAAGTTTATTATTAATTTTTTCATTGTATTTTTCAATACAAACTATTTGTATATGTTAACATTATCCTTAATTTTAATATTTAATTTCATTTTTAAATATTATAATTCTAATATACTATTTATTTAATATAATATAAAAACAACTCTGTTCATTTACATTTAATTGTCAAAATGAACATCTCATATGTTTACTTTTAAAATATGATATTCTATCATTAAATTACTAGATTAAAATAAATAAATAAATAATTTTCAAAAAATGAATTAATAGTTTATGTTCTTTATAATATTCAATTAGTTTTTCACAAGACTTATATTCTAAATAAAAACTAAAACTAAACAAATATGATAAAAATAAATTTTAAAATCATTTTATAATACTATTATACTACTTCATCAAATACTTGAATATGATATAATATAACTTTTATATTTGATTTTTTAAAAATTCAATCTTAAAAATTTTATTTGTCTTTTATTCAGTAGATTAAACGGTCTTTCAATATATTAGACTGACTTAATAATTTTTTATTTATAAAATATCAATTATATATATACAAAGAAGTATTCTATAATAAGAATAAATTATAAACAAAATAGCAGACAAATAAATAATAAATTGCACTGTTTTTTTAATTGATAAAATTAATTTTTTAAAAATTATATTTATTGTTTTAAGAAACACAATATTAATATGAATAAATATTTGTTTTTGTTATAAAAACTTTATTACTTTTGATGTTAAAAAACTAAAAAACTAAAAATAAAATAAAAAGAAAATAATTGAGACACGGTTTTATATTCATTTATATTTATAGAGAATTAAGTATTTTTAGAAAAGAAAATAAAAAGTGCTACGTTTGTTAGTTGTGCATGCTTGCTTATTCTTCAAGTTATATTTTCTCACCTAAATTAAAAATAAAATAAAAAAAAGTAGAATATTTGTTATACCAAAAAAAAAAGTAGAATATCCGGTTATATGACTTTTTAAAAATCTATTTAATTAAAATATTATATCAAGACTATTTAAAAGAGTTTATAAAGTTTTATAAATTAATTTTGTGGGGTTTTATTTGGCAAAGTCTTTTTTTTTTATAAGCAAATATTATTATAAAGAGATTAAGAAAATCTCAAAACAACAAGCTTACAACCACCACCAAAGATGTCTATTACAAAAAATCGAACGGGAATTTAAACCATTCGTATAAACTACAATAATTACTTTCCTGTCTTCCTAATATCAACCATTCCACGAGAAAACTTTAATATTGAAAACAATGTCATCTACTTCAATATTTTCATTATTTAAAATAATGTTATTTCTAGCCCTCCATAAAATCCAGCAAGAAATAAAGCAAATTGAGTTGATCTTGTTCTCTTTACACCGGCCCGAAAGTCTCGAGTTCCAGACCTTCGCATGAAGATTACAACAATGCTCCGAGATGTTCTCTATATCCACCCAGTCGAAAATCTTATTCCGAACCAACGAGGATTTAGTGCACAAGAAGAAGAGATGTGAAACGTCCTCGAAGCTTGATGAACAGAACGCGCAATCCGAATGTTGTGAATTATCAATCACCCTTCTTTCCATCAAGTTAGATCTAGTAGACAGCCTATCAAACGCCATCCTCCAAATAAAAGTTTGAACTTTTGCCGGTAACACCGTTTTCTAAAGTATCTCCAGAAGGGTTGCGCTATCACTACCAAAATCGTAAACAGAGGCAGAAGAAGTTAAAGCAGTATAGAAAGAGCTTACCTTATACGAAAATGAACCATGAAGAAGCCATCTCCAATTATCGGCGACATTTTTGATAGCTGCAACTTGTTCCAACAAATTACTACAATTAGTCCATTCTGGTTCAATATTGGATCTTGCATCTATCAATGTTTCTCTTAATTTCCAAACCCACTGACCGTCCTCCCAAGCTCCCATCTCAGTGAAGGTCGAAACTTTCCTGGAACAGCCCTGAAACAGCCGCTGAAACCTACTTTTAAGCGGCAAATCTCCAATTCAATTTGACTACCAAAACGTCGTAGCATGACCTTCACCAATAGTGCAAGCCGTGAACTTGCAGAAGTCCACATGGAAGTCGTTGGTTGAACTTGATAGAATATCCTTCATCCAAGGAAAGTCGAATTTCGAGCTACCGACGTCGGCGAAAGTTTGCACCTTCATACTCAAGTTACCATATCTGAGAATGAGTGTCTTTCTCCAAATTTCATTTCCGCCGCTTTGAAATCTCCACAACCATTTTGCTATAAGGGCACAATTAAAGCGACCCACGTGTTTAATGCCAAGACCTCCGTTTTTCTTCGGCTTGTAGATGGAGTTCCAATATATCCAAGAGATGAACTTTTTATTGGAATTCCCAGCCCAAAGAAAACGTCGTTGGATTGCAATAATATCGTTCACAATTTTCTTGGGAGCCTTGAAAAAAGCCAAGTAATGAATAGGCATGTTAGCTAAAACTGAGTTAATGAGGGATACTCTACCTCCCATAAAAAAATTTCTCCCAGCCCAATTAGATAGCTTACTCTGCAGACGAGACAGAACCGGGTTCCAGAAAGAATGCTGACGATGATTTCCTCCTACCAAAAGACCAAGGAAATTGAACGGCAGCCTGCCAGATTTACAGTGCAGAAATTCTTCAGCTGCAACAAGAAAAGCAGGGTCTACTCCTATCCCATAAAGACAGCTTTTTGAGAAATTAATTTGCAGGCTAGAAGTCAATTCAAACGCATGCAGAACAACCTTGAATGCCCAAATATTAGTAACCGATCCATCTCCTATAAGCAGAGTGTCGTCGGAAAACTAGAGCATGTTCGTAGTAGCTTGATCGTTGATCTTGAATTCAGATAACAAGTTACCGGGAGTCGCGACTCTAACTAAACAAGACAAACCCTCTACTACTATGGCGAACAGAAACGGGGCCAAAGGGTCGCCCTGCTTCATCTCCCTTCCAACCTTAAAATCCTTCGGAGGACTTCTACTAATAAGAATCGAAACATAGCTATTGAACACAGAGCCTTGAATCTATTTTAACCAATTAGAACCAAAACCCATCTTGACAAGCATTTCATCAAGGTAAGACCAGTCGACACAGTCGTAGGCTTTAGAGAAATCGACTTTGAAAAATAGACATTCCTTGTTAAACCTCTTAGCATAGTCTGCTAATTCATTAGCCAACAGAACCCCATCGTAAACTTGCCGTCCCGGAACGAAAGCTGATTGGGAAGGAGAAATAAGTTTGTGAATAACCTTGCTCAATCTGCAGGCAAGCATCTTGGAGATAACCTTGATAATACATCTAACCAGAGTAATTGGCCTGAAATCTTCAAAATGTTGAGGGTTGTTAATCTTCGGCACCAACGATATGAAAGAGGACGCGAACATCTTAGGGAGGACTCCTGTCTTGAAGAAATCCAGGATGCAATTCGTGAAGTCCTGACCAACAATATCCCAGCAAGATTTTATGAATTTAAAATTAAAGCCATCGACACCGGGGCACTTGTTACCGTCACAACTGAAGACAACCTTTCTCATATCAGTAGGACTGGAGTCTGCTTCCAATAACAATGTATCCTCCTCATCAAGACAAGCAGCCAAAGTGAAATCACTTCTGAACTTAGCCGAATATAATTGCGTATATTTACCCTTTAAAAACTTCACCGCTTCAAACTTAATATCCTCAGGGTCTTCCACAATTCTTCCTCCCACTGTAATAGCTGAAAGACGATTCGACTGATTCCTAGATTTTAGGGAGTCATGAAAGAATTTAGTATTAAGGTCCCCGTTTTGCAGCTAACTAACCCGGGATTTCTGGGCCAGTATGCTTTCTTTGATCCTCAGATTTTTCCATATTTCCTCCTGGTACCGCAGCTTCTCTCTGACCAAATCAGCAGCTTGCGGGTCTGAGTCCTCAACTGAATCCAACTCCAGCTTGTTAAACTTAGCAATATTATCCTCAATGCTTAGCTTCAACCAACCAAATACATTGTGATTCCAATTCCTGAGGTCAGATTTAAGGGCTTGAATTTTCTTAGAAAGGATGCTACAATAGGAACCTGTGACTTGATACGAGCTCCACGATTTCGTGACGAAAGGGATGAAATCCTTGTGGTAGAACCAACAGTTGAAAGTCCTAGGGGGTTTTGGCCCCTAATTGACGGAATTGGACTTCAACCACACCGGTCGATGATCTGATATGTCTCTATCCCCCACCACTTGATTCTTCAAAGAAAACATTGAGATAACCCGATCATCAACCAAAAGTATGTCCAGTCTACTTCAGCTCTTACCATTAGAGTTGAACCAAGTGAAACGACTTCCAAATACCGGTAGATCCATCACATTCAAATCTTCAATGAATTCACTAAATTCCTTCATAACCCTACAGTTGTTACCACTTAGGCCTTGCCTTTCCTCCCCATTTTTCACCGCATTGAAATCTCCCCCTACAATCCAACCAACATCAGAGTAATTGCTTTTAATTTTAATCAGTTCTCTCCACAACTTCCTCTTATCAGCTGATCCACAGGGGGCGTAAACATTGATCACAATCAACCTATGATTATTCCAAACAATGTGCAGACCTAAGAAACCTTTCCCACAAAAACTAGAATAAGTTGTGATTCTAGTAGTATTCCACATGGTTAGAATACCACCAGAGTTTCTGAAATTCTGGCTAGCATGTGATGGTTGTTATTACGGATGTTATAACATCCACTGTAACACAGACTATTAGAATAATTAAAAGCTTGTAAAGGGAAAGCAGTAAATCACACCAGTAATTATTCACCCAGTTCAGTGTCAACAACACTTACATCTGGGGGCTACCAAGCCAGGGAGGAAATTCACTATCAGTAGAATTAATTCAGAGCCAAACAATCCCAGTTTGCACTCCTCGCTTAAGACCTACCTAATGACACTTCAACCTAGAGACACTCTAAACCTGAGTATTCCCACTCACTCCCCCTCAATCACACCACAGTGATATCCAATTACAATTACAGATGAATGTTGAAATTATACTTCAAATACACCTTGATCGTGCTTCACAGCTTTGATCAAGAACACACCACTCTTGCTTAAAAGCTTTGAGTGACACAACAACTTAGAACCTACCTAACTAATGCAATTCTACAACAGACAATTGCTTGGTGAACAAGTATTCCTAAGCCACAATACAAACGTGAAGAACAATCTTCTTCTCTCACAAGGACTCTCTATATGCACTCTCTGATCTTCTGTCAAGAGCTGCTCTTCTAGGATTGCTCCTTCTGTTTTTATAGCAGCAGTCAGTCCTTGGGCCTGGGTGCATAAATTAGGTTTAACCCTAAAAAAAATTCTTCAATAATCTGCACGCTTGCCATTTAATTCAGGAGCATTTGTTTCGCTTTAGGGTTTCTAAAATGTCTCCTGTCTTTCAGCTTGAGCTTATAATAAGTTTCCTGATTTCTAGCTACCAGAAAACAAATCTGCTCGTTGAATGTCATACGATCAGTGTCATGACATTCAGTATGACATTCAGCTTTATTTACTCATAGCTTTCCTTGCATAACACTCTTCATGTATGTCCTAACATCAGTTATGATATTTACTCATACATCAATGTTTTGCCATAAAATGCAGCCAATCAAAAGCACTTACAAACTCCCCCTTTGGCTAATTTTTGGCTAAAACACCCTTTTAACATATCAGAGTTTACAAGCAGCAGAAGTCTTAACCTACTATGCATGAAAGCTACACAATCAGTATTGTCTACACACACTTGCACTGTTAGTTCCCAGAATCAACCTGATCAAGTTGTTCACAATACCATCTGGTAGGCAGCACTACAGATGTCACACTTTATTGAGTAACATTCTGGGTTACTCCTCCTTAACTGATGCATTTTATGCATACCCTGCAAGCAGTCATGCAATCACATATAAAGGCATCCAGCCTGTTCTGGATGTCCAGACATTCAGGATAACTTCCTGAAGTACACTATTTCCACAGCATAACACTCTCACATGTTAGCCTAGACTACAGATGCCTCACCTTTCTGTGGATTATCCTGTGTTACTCCCCCTGAAGAGAAGCACTGCACTCACATTCTGCTAACACACACATACACTCCTAAGCAGCAGCTGGAAGCTCACATAGCTAAGATACAATCCTACACAACCTGGAACCTAGGACTTCATACATATCAGCAGCAACACATTACTAACAGCACTAGGCAGTTGTTATCACACATATCCTCAACAGCACCGATGGCCACACCTGCAAGCATGGTTATACCATGTGCACACAATAGCACATATGCTCTTCAAGCTATCCACCTGTGAGAATCATACTTGCTCTAGCAAGTCTTCAACTTGTGAGAATCACACTACTAACATCTCTCCCCCTTTTTAGCCACAAATTAAGATCACACTACTAACATAGTATTGACCAAAATATATAACAAAATTACATCTGTTTGGGGTTATGCACATTACTGCTCATGAAGAGCATCACATGTTCATGCTGAAAAAAAACATAAGACTAACACAAATTACAAACACCTTCTTAAATCAGCAGATCATAACACCAACTCAGCAACTAGTAGTCTGAGCCACCCACTAGTAGCACATCTTGGCATCAATCTTCCTCCTCTCTATTGGAACTGGAACTAATGTCATTGACATTGGTTGAGACATTCTTACTGCTGTCATCAGACTCTTCACCTGACATGGCTGCTCCATCAATATCATCTGTATCTCTTTCAAGTCTTTGGATAAGAGATTCCAGCTTGATTTTGCGTGCAGTTGTTGTACTGATGGTTTCTCCTAACTCCCTACATGCATTCTTTAATTATGATATCATCATTCTCTTGGAGATCTTGACCTTCTCAGTAGAAGTAAATACCATATCTGGAACATGTCTTCCTTCAAATAGTTTAAAATGAAGTGACAGATCAGGCTCCCTTTTGCTGGTCGTATCACTTGACTTCAGGATCCCAGGATATTGATTGAGAATGATTTCACAAATGAGAGATGGAAAGGAAATTGGTAGCTTAATAGCATTGGTTGTGGAGTGTTTGACAACATGATCAAAAATGTATAGGCCAAAGTCAAAGTTAACTTTGGTTCCTATGGCATGAATGATCTTGCCAAGTCCAACAGCAATAGTGGAAGTATGATTGGTAGGCACCCAGTTAGTTGCCCCAATTCTATGCAGAATTGCATACTTTACACTTAGCTGTGCTGAAGACAACTTTCCTTTGGATGGCCAGGTAGTGACTTGATTGGCAGTGATCACTTTGCACACTTGATTGTCTGAGGCAACCAATTCTGTTGCACCATCATTTGCTCGTCCCAAGTGTCGCTTGCGCGAAAATAAGGTGCCGGCATGACAGAAGAGTCGCCACCTTTCGTTATTTATCCCTCAGAGCGGGAAAGGAAACGATCGGAAAAACCTGACGAGAAAGGGTAAGACAAGGTCGTCGTAACCATTGTCTGGGTTCGGGAGTCGGTTACGCAAGGGGAAGGTATTAGCACCCCTCACGTCCGTCGTACTCGACGGGATCCTCGCTTGTTTGTTTACTTGGACGGGTTGGTTATAATCTATCTACCTATCAAGGCTGGCTGCAAAAGAAAAGAAAAATGACTCGGCAAAGCATCGCGCTTTGTGCCTACGTATTCTCATCAGAGAATGAGAAATCAGAGTCAACGTAGTTCGGCTAACTACGGGGGAAGGTGGGGAAAGGTTGCTCGCTAGGATATCGCATCCTATGCCTACGTACTTTCATCTGGTATGAAAGATCAGAGCAAACGTAGTTCGGGAAACTACAGGAAAAACTCAACTAGGAGGGAGACTGTCAAGTCCTACTGTTATCATGCCATGGATTCATCCTATGGTTGAGGTTTGAACAGGGAACTCCTAGATGTTGTCATGCATAGGTTTCAACCTAAAAGTCTATCATCAAATCCTCGTCAGAAGAAATGAGAGTCCTAAGGGATCATGTCAATGATACACCAAAACAGACAAAAGCATCAGCTTTAACAGTAAAATGCATGCAATGCAAGTGAGGGAGGAAATGTGTGTGGGGCTTCAGCCTCCACAAGCTCGTCTCGACCTCAAGCCAGTCATGAAATAACAGTAATCATACTGAAATAAACAACATGCTATCAAGCAATATACAGATAAAGGAAATGAAGTGCCATCAGGAAAACAAAACACATGCTTGAGAAAGAATCACCTATTCTCTAATCCTAACCCTAATCACAGAATCTGAACCAAATCTAAGCAAAGCTCTCAAGCAAAACCCTGAACAGGAGAAATCATTCCCAGTCTTCAAGCTTCAGGATAAGCTTACCAAAGAAAGGGAGCTAAGCAATCAGACTCATAATGTCTTCCTCAGGAAAGCACTAGGAGGTGTATACTCAGGAGTCATACCCTATGTGGCTCAACCACTGTGATCAGTTTACATCCCTCCTCAGGAGAGATTAAACTCACAAGCAGGCTCCAACATCACTGGATATTTAGGAAATCCTATTTAAACTAGTGGAACTAAGTGAACAGACCCCTAGGACCTTCCTCAGGAAAGTACTAGGAGGCTTCCACTTAGGAGTTGTATCCCATGTGGCTCAACAACATGTGATCAGTTTACATTCCTCCTCAGGAGAAATTAAACTCACAAGTTGGCTCCTACATCATTGGATACTTGAGAAATCCTAGATCAACTAGTGGAACTAAGTGAATAGACCCATAGGACCTTCCTCAGGAAAGTACTAGGAGGCTTCCACTTAGGAGTTGTATCCCATGTGGCTCAACAACATGTGATCAGTTTACATTCCTCCTCAGGAGAAATTAAACTCACAAGTTGGCTCCAACATCATTGGATACTTAAGAAAGAGGTGAGAAGGAAGGATGAAAGTCATTCATAGTGCCTTCCTCAGGAAAGTACCATGAACTTCCTTCAAACTTCAGGCTCTCAAACCTCACAGACAGGAGATGAGACAAGCTCTGGGTCTCTGAATCTTGATCTACAATCTTCACTTCATGATGCTCTCCATCAATATCTTCAAGGCAACACAAGCCCCTCAACAAATTCCTCAGAATGAACCCCACAAATGAACAGATAACCCACTGAACAAACCAAATCATCAGGCAACTTCAGACAATACCTAAAAATACTAAACTAATGGGGAAAAAAATCCAACAAATAATCACAAGGGTCCTCAACACCTACTCATAATATCTATAAAGGTTTCTACCTAAAAATCAAGATAAAACTTGCTCCAAGAAAGGAATCATCACCTATGCACAATTCTAAACCCTAATTAGACTATCCTAAGTCAACCCTAATTAAACTAATCAAGATTAATTCTAAAAAATCTAGAAAAAATCCTATGGGGAAGTATGACTCATCATCTAATTGCACAAAAAAGAATGGGTAAAAAAGATTGAAGGAAAGTACTAAAACAATTCCTACAAAATCAGATACCAAATTAAAACTATTTAAAAGCTATTTAATTGAAAAATCTACTAAAAATATTAAACCTAAAAATAAAATCTCAATTTTATTTTTATAATTTTCTATACATTTTAATCTACTCATAGAAAAAAGAAGAATCAAAAAATCATTTTTTATCTATTTTTAGTGAATTAATCAAGACAGAAAAATAAAAGAAGAAAAATAAAACAATTTAATTGAATTAAAGGGAGGGGGGGGTCTGAAAAGCGAACCAAACTAGTTATATGGATTGGGCCAACAAATAAGGGGGGTGGGGATAGAAGTCTGGGCCCAGCGCCCTCTAAATGAAACGCTGCGTTTTAATTAATTTCAAATCTTCCCTCCAATCTCAGACGCGCCCACAGCCACACGATGGGGAGAATTAGTCAAGCTTTGAAACTTGATCCAACGGCCATCCGCTCGTCTTCTCCAAACGCCCTAGGGTTTTCAGAAACCCTAATCCCACGCATTCATCTTCCAGCTCCTCCATCTCCCTCCACAGGCCACGGCTCCACACGACTCCAACACAAAAAATCACCTACGTCTCAAGCCCTACACAACCCTACGTACAGTTTCTCTTAACTCCTCGTGGATAATCCAAACAGAAGCCTTGAAGATCATGGTACAAACACGGTTCAAAAACTTAACCTGATATCAATCCTCACTAAACTTCATTATAATGATCCACAGATGTTCTTGATGCTATCCTGGTGATTCTAAACCAATTCATGCTGATTAAAACCTCCTAAACAGATAGTTCTTGAAACTTACAGAATTATGCACCTGTTACAAACCATCATGGATCGTGCCCTAGCTTTCTAGAATTAATCCTCTACCCTAACACATCAATTATACACCTAGAATCTAAACCATCTATGCATAATTATGGTGAAAAAGAAAGGAGAAAGAACCTGTCAAGGAACTATGGTGTATGATGCTTGAGCACGATTCCAAGCTTGCAAATCCTTCAGGATGATCCTTTGATGATGGATAGCCTTCTGTTTGCACAATTCTTGAGGGAGAAGACTTGTAATGGAAGAATTCTTGAGTTGCTTCAAGTTGAAGAAATGGCTTCAATGGCTATCTCTCCTTCTCTCTCCTCTGACTTGGCTCCAATTTCACCAACCTCTCATCACTCTTTGATGCCCTCTTTAAATATTAATCATTGGATGTTTCTAGATTCATCTAGAAAAATGTGGAAACTTCATGAAAGTCTCCTTGAATGAGAAGTTGAAAGTCTCATATCCCTTGCTTCATGCATGGTAATTTGGTCTCAAAATGTCCTTATGTGAGTTATTGAATGAGGATGGGTGAAAAACAAGTGCATTTGTTGCTCATGTAGGGTTTTTCAATGCTACCTTCTTTTTCAAGTAACAAATTTCCAAAGGAACCACATTTTTTAAGCCTCAAATGAAAATTCTACTTAAACCAATCTTCTCAAAATGTTTTTTCCAATCAAAATGATATATTGGATGACCTATTTTGGATTTGTGGATCTCCCAAATCACTTTTCAATTTCAACTTTTCAAAGTTATAAGCCTTTTTAGTTCATTTTTGACCAATCATGGAATCTTGTGCTATGAGCTTTTTCAACAATTTGTGACCTTCTTTCTAGACTTAAAATCACATTTTGAGCAACTTTCATGTTTTAAGTTTTTCCATTTGAGGCTTGGAAATAGGAGTTTTAGGCATTGGCTAAAATGACCTATAACTGACAAATGACCAAAATACCCCTGCCTTGTTCAAACCATAAGTTGAGTTCCACAAATCCAATCAAGGACTTCTACCACTCAAATTAAAGCTAAGAAGATCCTCTTCAACATTCATGTTGACCAAGAAACCATAGGAATCAACCTACTAGGGCAAAAGTTGTCTGGAAGTTGGGTGACTTTCAAGGACCCAGATTCACACACATCAACTGACCTGTAATTTGTCAAAACCATAACTTGAGCTCTGTAACTCCTATCAAGGACTTCCACCACTCAAATTAAAGCTTGGAACAAGCTCTACAACATTCATGTTGTGGGGAAGATGAGATATCAATCACATCTAGGGCTAAAACTGCCTGGAAAATAGGGATCAAATTAGGGTTTTTCTACTGACAATCCTCAGAAACCCTAACTCAAAACTTCTCAAACCCTTCAATCATGATGAGTTGGTCTAGGAATCATCTTTATAACATCTCTATGCATCATTCCATGATCTCATGGCCCTTGGATTAGGTCTCAACCTTCTCCAAATCTTCAGCTGATCTAGGGTTGACCCAGTCAAAACCCTAATTCTACCATTCATGGTTGAATCTTCTGAATTCTCACACAATGACTTCTCTGGGCTTCATGAAGGCTATCAAGGCATCTCATAAGCTTTCTCAAAACATCAAGTTTATTCTCAAAGTCTCAGAATCATCTGAGGAGCTCCCACAACTCTCAAGCTATGAAGCACACAACTCTGGTTTCAACCAATTCCTCTGAGGACCTCTTGAACTTTCTGATGAAGGTATCAACTTTCAAATACTCCATGAATGAATAAATGTTGGTCAAATTTTGGGGTGCAACAGCTGCCCCTATTCAAACGGCTTGAACCTGACTGGGTGAGAAGCGAACGGCTCTCAACCAATCAAGGTACGAGACGGTTGAATATCGGTGAACCCGAAAATTTGCCAACTGCACGAGCGCAGGGTACTCTGCGGGGAACAAATCTTTGAACACTGCAACACTAGCTGCTCAACAACTAGCTGGAGAGATACTGATCTGACATCGCCGCCGAAAACAAACATCATTCTGCTGGGGATTTAAGGAATCTGACATTGCCGTCAAACAAACATCCAACCTCGCTGCCTGAAACAAACATAATCTGACCTGGGGTTCACCCCTGGTGAATGGAACAAAAAGGTACACTTACATACCTGAAGCTACTCCGCTGGGAAGGAGAGACTTAACCGAGCACACTCTGATCTGGGGTTCACCCTCAGAACCATGACGAACATCGGAATACTGCTGCACACTGCCCGCCGTAGAACTTCAACATTAAAGATATATGAAACCCTGGCCCCTGGCCACCTCCAGCTTCAGCTAGAAAAGATCTTCAAGTACTTATGAAGATAAGCACCCTTGGCCTCCAAGGATGGCAACTCTGCAGGAGGTATCCTTCGACTTCAGTCTGAAGAAAGTGATCCTTGGCCCTCAAGGGTACATGCATCTGCCTTCAGGCAACTCCACCTCTGCTATAGAGTATCCGAGACTTCAGTCAGGGATATACTTCGGCCTTCAGCCCGAATAATGAATCCTAGGTCCTTCACGACCTTGGGGGATAACCTTGCCTTTAGGCACCTTTGCTTCAGCATAAGAAATCTGTGACTTTAGTCAAAGAAATGGTATCCTGAGCCATTCATGACTCCACGGGGATTCAAACACTTTGCCTATAGGCAAAACTCCGCTTCAGCTGGAGAAACATCTTCGACTTTAATCAGAAGACGTATCATTCACTTGATCGCAATCAATCATCACCTCAGGACAACTGACGTGGTCTTCAGACTCACACGAATCACTCTGTTGTATCTACAACCCTGGAACCTTGTCTTCAGCCACCCGTTGCTTCATCCACACGGAAATCTGGCTTCACAGGAACCTTCTGATATCGCCTTCTGGCGCTTATGAAATCCATCTTCAGATTAGACATCATTGCTGGAGGAACATCTTCGACTTCAATCAGAAGACGTATCATTCCCTTGATCGCACTCAATCATCACCTCAGGATAACTGACTTGGTCTTCAGACTCACACGGATCATTGTGTTGTATCTACAACCCTGGAACCTTATCTTCAGCCACCCGTTGCTTCATCCACACGGAAATCTGGCTTCACAGGAACCTTCTGATATCGCCTTCGGGCGCTTTACGACATCCATCTTCAGATTAGACATCGTTGCTGGAGCGGACATATCACGCTGCTACTTACTTGACATCCTGTCAAGTCGTTGCTAAATAAAAGCAAACATGCCGGGTCACCAGACATAATCACCAAGTTAACAACTCCGTTGAGGAGAGAGGAATGAGGGTTCACCCAAACAATCCTGACGACTCACTGGGGAATAGGAAGAAGGGTTCACCCAAACAACCTTGTAGACTTCGCCGCAGAAAGACGAGAGAGTTCACTCAAACGACTTCAACAACTGCTGGGGAATAACGACAGAGCACACTCAGACGATTCCTACCAATTTTACTGAGGGAAAGCTACCTTTCAAGGGAGCTGCATTTTCTGCTGATCTCGACTGGACTTATACTTGAGGATGACGGACTCCTCCGGGGAGCACAGCACATCAGGCTGATTAACACACTATCCTCTGCTATACTCTGCATGGGGAAAGCGATAGATGCCCTGAACGACTTTTTGGGAAATGACCCTTCTGGGGAACATAGCTGTCAGGCTACAAGACACTCATGTCATTAAGTTCTCAAACTTGCGGGATAAACAAACTTCAGCTTGCTGGACAATCCTTCGGGATCTGTTTGGGGAAACATTTCATCTGCCCCTCATGGCAGTGCTCGACTGGGGATATCAATCTACCTGCCTGCTGCTGGGGAAATGCCAACCACCTGCTGGGGAAAAGACCTCCACTCTGTTGGGGGGTTCCAGAAATCACCCTGAACAAACAACTCCGGCGGGCGCTTTCAAGAATCATCCTGAACAAATAACCTTTCTGGAGACTTTATTCTGCTGGGTACTTCCAGGAATCTTCCTGAGCAACTCTTGCTGCGGACGCTACTGGGGAGCTCTAGAATCATCTTAAGCAAACAACTCGGGAAACCGTACTGAGGTCTTAAGAGTCATCTTAAGCAAACGGTCCTGCTGAGGAATTCAAGCATCATCTTGCACTGAAGACTTCGCCGGGGATCTCAAAAATCATCTTGAGCGAGCGACTTGTGGGGATCACACCGGGGTCTTTTAGAATCATCTAAGAAAAAAACCTGGCTGGGGAGAACATCAAGAATCGTCCTGAGCAACCGGTCTTTTGGGATACACCTGTTCAACAAGGATGATAATGACCTAGATCATGTTTATGATGTGTATGCTTCTGCACTATGCCCCACACGGTGGGAATGATATGTATTTATGCTAAATGCCATGCAATCATGCTCAGTGCTATGCAATCATGCATAATGCCATGCAGTGTTGAATGCTATGCAGTCATGCACAATGATACGATCTCGTCAGCAAAATAAATGCCGAGGGGGGAATCCTCCTGTCAAGGAGAAAGAACCACTCAGGTAGAGGAATCATCCTGCTGAGGAGAATGTGAACACGCCAATATCAATTAGGCTCTGTCTAGGGAATTGATCTTCCGCGAATTGCTGCAGGGAAACAACTTCAGCTGACTGTTGCAGGGAAAACAACTTCAGCTTACTGCGTCGGGGGATGAAGCTCTACGAGAACTTGGATCCGCTGATGTCAATCACGAGAATGAACTGCGCAGCCGTCTCGGCTACTCTTCTGGGGATGACTATTCCGTGGGGAACCAACTTCAGCTGCTCACACTCCACTGGGAAAAACCAATCATGATCTGATCAACTTCCAAGGACTCGGCTCTCTTGGACATCTGCAAACTCGGCTGAGGGAGGAGAAATCACTCTGCTTTGCTGGATAGAGTACGACTCTGGGGGAAATACAGCATCGGCTGTCCTACGCTCTGCTGGGGAAAATCGATCATGATCTGATCAACTTCCAAGGATTCTGCTTTTCTGCGGGCCCAGCCGGGGATAGAAATCATTCTACTTCGCTGGAGAGGGCAACTCCGATGGGGAACTTCAATTCCGCTGGGGAGGAAAGGATCACCTGACTTCGGGGAGAGTACAACTCTGCCGGGGAATACAACATCAGCTGTCCCAACACTCTACTGGGGAAGAAGGAATCGTCCATCTTCAGGAGAGAGCCTGATTCTGGTGAGGAATCTCAATTCCACTGGAGACTTCAGTCTGGCACTATCAGTTACTGCATACTTCGGTATACGGCTAGCTTCTTGCGAATCCTGCACTTGTGACCCGGTGCTGGGGGAAAATCCTGCTTCAGCGACTTTACTGGGGAAAACACGAGCTTCGGCACCCGAACATTTTTCTGAAATCTGCACTTGTGACCCGGTGCTGGGAAGAGAAATCATTCTCTGGCGCTTGACCCAGCCGATGGGGTGACATTCCTTCAGGACGCATCTGCTTGGGGAAGAGAATCACCTCTGCCTGGAAGACATATCAATGCTCACTATTCTGATTCTGATTCTGCGGAGGAGAGACTACCGAACTCTGTTGGAGAAGAAGGACTCATCCTGCTTCGGGGACATCAATCCTGGTCTGCTGAGGGTAATCTTGACCCTAATCTGATGAGGGATAAACGCCATCTCAATCTGTTGCAGTCTCAAACTGTACAGGGGGAACAATCTCAAACTGTGCGCCTCTGCGGAGAAACAATCCTGATTCAACAACGCCGACACAGGGAATACAGGCTACCAATCATGGAGTCAAGTAACAGGTTATGCTGTAGGATAGCAACCCAAAGACCGCAAGGCTTCTTCAGAAGGTTCAGGTTTCGGCAGGGTAATGACACGATTCCCCGATACTCAATTCTTGCTAGGGTGAACAAACTCATCTGAACAACTTGCCCCAGCGCAATTCAACTTGCCCCAATCCGACCTTTGGGAATAAATCATTCTGAGCCGAAAACAACTGGTAACAAGACAATCTTCAGAGGGCTTGCCCCAGCATCCGCATAACGGGAGGATTCATCCTCAACTGATCAACTTTCAGCATGGTTGGCTTCAATATCTCTGAAGTAGTTTGCCCCTGAACGAGCGATGAGCGACTCAACATGCTCTGATCGAACACTGGAGGGATCTGCCCTTAAATTGCAAGGATTCCGGATAACTGCCCCTGATTGGGTCTCAAGAAGATTCACTTCCGATCAACCGCTGCTTGCATAAACTGCCCCATGATGCTCCGGGACTTGTCCTCAGACAAACTGATTCCAAACTCACTGGAAGTCATTGCCCCAGATTCACAGGGTTTCAAAGCACAACATTCTGATCCAGACCTCTGGCGATTCAGTCCTGATTGACTATTCCTTGCTGAAGTTCCTTCGCATCAGCTACTAACCTGCAACTAAAATTGTTTATTCACGAATAGTAATTTTAATGCAGTGTTCATGCAAATTTCGAAAAAAATGATGTACTGTCACTCATTTACGTGTCATGCTAGTGAGTGACGAATGAACTCAAGAGTTCAAACGTAGTGCTGATGCGATCAGTGAAAAATGCAATAAGGATATGATTAGCAAATCATGAAGGAGTCAGGCTACTCAACCTTATCGTAATGCGCTCTCAGAATAAACCCTGCCTCAATTAGGTCTTTTAAGGGTTGTATCGTGGTCGGGTTCACGGTTCGCGAAACAAAGGATATTTGGCTCAAATTACGATTTGTACCCACCCCTTCTACGTGATGTTCTCCGATCCTAAAGTTCAGTCAACTTGGGTCGAGCGCTCGCCTCTTCGAGAGGTATGTCGAACATCGAGAACAACTGGTTAAAGAATTCTCAAGGTGTTTCGGAGTGACAGTTACTCCTTTTCGTTTTCGGCGTCTGTGTCTACACGACTTCGTCCTTGTTCGAGGATTTTTCTTTTTTATATCCTTTCTTTTCATTCTTTTGATTCCCTAACTTTTGCCTGGACTGACTCCTTTTGAGTTCTTTTCGATTTCTTTTTGAAGTCCAGCGGGATGCCCTGATTTTTGCCTAAGTATTTTGCTTTCTAGCTTTTCTTTTTTACTTAGCGGGCTTTCTTATTATTTTCTTTTTCTTGGAACAAGTCGTGCGACACTGGTTGTCTTGATTGCTCCGAAAGGATTATAACTGTCTCACTCCTGATTGGTGAGGTTTAACCATTGCGGTTGATGAGGTACGACCTCTGGAGAGGCATATGATGTGATTGGTCCTCGAAGGACAACACTCCTCTATAAGACTTGAACGCTCAATCAAGCTAACTGACAACTACCCTGCCCCGGGTTAAGATGCGAGGGTTAAAAAATTCCGAAAGAAACTCCTACTTCTCGGCTCGAAGTGGTTAACAAGGGATTCTCTTCCTTATCTCTCCGGTGTTTAGGGATTTGAAACAATGCCTTGTACGTCATCGGCAAAGTTTTATCTGAAAGCAATACGATCATCGGTTATGCGTATTCAGTTTCATCATCCTCCCTCCGCTCATTGCTAATCATAGTAATAAAGTGGAGTAAATAAAATGCAAGCGTCAGTGCAATGCAGTAAATGAGTGACAACGACATAACTAATTCAGAAGAAATGCATAGTCACTTTATTATCATTACCATTCGAAACATACAATGTTTAACAGCAAGTAGTAACTAACAGAAAAGAAACTACAAGTGCAAATGGTAAAAAGCCCGAGGACTGCCAATGCTGAGGACGTCTGCCTGTCTGGATCACCAGCTTCTGGAAATAACCCTCTGAATCTGCGAGCTCAAACAGCTGAGAGGTCGCCACGCACAACCAAGACTCCCTCTGGAAAGGAAATACACCCTTGGTCGATCAATTGCTGCACCTTCGCCTGGAAAGCCTTGCAATCTTCAGTTGAATGCCCCAGAGATCCACCATGGTAGCCACACTGAGCATGGGGATCGTACCCCGGAGTGTAAGGCTCTAGCACGGGCTTGAGAGCTTTCGGTTCCACCAAGGAATTCTGAACCAATAGCGGAAGAATCTGGCTATACGGCACAGGCACTGGATGGGGAGAAGCATTCCTTTGTTCCACGTGGTTGCGAGGTCTTTTGTGATCCTGGGGCTGGTATTCTTTCCGCCCAAGAGTGACGGTCTCTCGTTTAGGAGCTTGCGTCCTTGAGCTCGATCCAGGTAGGAACTGCGAGCGAGGCGATTCAGTCACCAGAGGTCGCGGGACATATTCCAGATCTTTCTCAGCTTCAGGCGAAGGAGTGGAATCATCCACCTCTCCTGCAGGGTAGGGGATAAACTTTCCCGATGCACTCATGCCGCCCGGCACAAGCCTAATTGTCCTCGAGTCGATCAGGTCCCGAATCTTGTTCCGGAGAGCCTTACATGTTTCAACATGGTGCCCCGGCGCTCCTGAGTGGAAATCACAACGCACGCTTAGATCAACGTCTGATGACCCCTCATCTGGTGGATTTAAGGTCCGAAGCTTGAGAACTCGGTTCTGAACCAACAGCGGCAGCAGCTGGGCATAACTCACAGGTAGTGGGTCCAAAGCTCTATCAAGTAGCTTCTTCTTTTGACCATACCCTTCAGGATTATTCTGAGATGCTCGGCGCGGCTGATGACGAGACAGGCCTCGAGCTTCATGCTGCGTAGGGGGTCCATGAGGTCCACTTGGCTTCAGCACAGGTGGCAATGATGGTAACGGAGGAAGCACTCTGGTCTCCTCCTTGGGTGCTTGACCACTCTCCTTATCTAGCATACTTCTCACCACTCCCATGAGAAAGCTCAGCTGGTTCTGCAGCTGCTGATTCTCCTCTCTGAGTACTTGCTGGTCCAGACGCACTGCCTGTATGTCATTCATGACCTGCCCCAGCTGGCTTTGGATTTTCTCTAGTTCAGCTTGTATCTGCTCCATTAGTCTGAGCTGCTCGATTCTGAGTCAAACCTGCAAACACAAAGGTTAGAAGACAAGTCCTGGCTTCTGCCATGCAAGATGAATTATGGGTGTCTGTACGTTCAGGAGATCACCCCTGATTCTGGTGTCAACGTGCCAACATGGTGTCAATGCAGCGATAAGACTGGATCCATTCATGGAAGAAAATATCTCATATTGCTCGG
This sequence comes from Lathyrus sativus, assembly GCA_963859935.3. Classification (NCBI taxonomy): domain Eukaryota; kingdom Viridiplantae; phylum Streptophyta; class Magnoliopsida; order Fabales; family Fabaceae; genus Lathyrus; species Lathyrus sativus. The sequence goes on along the minus strand of OZ012739.1, from coordinate 495,331,800 downwards.
GACACCAGGATCAGGGTACGAAACACGCCTGCAGCACAGACACATGCTAATGGAATGCAAAAATGGATATGCAAACTAATGCAAAATGCAGTCATGCAATAATATATCCAGGTGGCTGCTGTGGAGATTCGGTGTCAACAGTCACTAATGAGAAGGAGACCCCGGTGTAAAACCACTGATCTAATCTGCTGTGAATAACCATCTGGTAGGATCGAGACCAACATTCTGCTCTGTCAAGAACGAAGGCCTGATAATAAAGACCCCGGATGCAAGATCAAGGAATATCTGTTGGAGAAGTCTTCGGACCCCAAGTCAAAAATCTGCCCTCCCAAGAACAAATGCACAGCTGCTGATGAGATCTTCAAACCCCACTCAAAAATCTGCCCTATCAAGAACAAAATAACAACTGCTGGCGAGATCTTCAGACCCCCCTCAAAATCTGCTCCATCCAGAACAAACCTCTGATAATAATACACTGATCAAAGCCTGCTCTATCAAGAACAGACAAATACCCGATGATAAGATCCTCTGATCAAACCCTTGTTCTATCAAAAACATATCTGCCACTGAGAACCCAACATAACTGATTCACTGTCAAGAAAACCGGGTAGTCTGGAGGTCAAAGTTTCCTGCAATATCCCAACCCCACTCACAGGTATGATGGACCTAATCCACGGACAAAGGTACGGCATCCTATGCGGTCGTCAGCGTCACAGACATTCATGAGTGACAATACGATTCCCAGAAGGAGTGGCACCGTCAAGTCATGAAGAGGCCTCTCTTAGCTGACTTCCAAATGATCGGTCCCCAGAGTCGACAATCCTCACGTCTGGACTCCCCTCAGATCCTCAGGACCGGAAAGGAGCACCTCTGCAAGAATCTCGTCTGAGCGCAGATTTTCGTAGGGAACTGTGCCTGTTCAACAGACAGGTTCGTCTACTACTTCTCCGCAACTATATCTAGGTGTGTACTCAAGCCCAGGTCCGGCTTTCCACTCACAGTAACATCCCTCTCCCACAGCAGCACAGATAATCATATCAAACTGGAAATAAAATGCGGGAAATAAAATGCGGGAAGTAAAGTGCGGGAAGTAAAAATGCGATAAATAAACGCAACCCAACAAGCAAACACACAAACGATAGGATTGACTCTCATAGGGAACCGGAGAACCATAGATTCTGGGTTCGGCTCCCCAGCAGAGTCGCCAGCTGTCGCTTGCGCGAAAATAAGGTGCCGGCATGACAGAAGAGTCGCCACCTTTCGTTATTTATCCCTCAGAGCGGGAAAGGAAACGATCGGAAAAACCTGACGAGAAAGGGTAAGACAAGGTCGTCGTAACCATTGTCTGGGTTCGGGAGTCGGTTACGCAAGGGGAAGGTATTAGCACCCCTCACGTCCGTCGTACTCGACGGGATCCTCGCTTGTTTGTTTACTTGGACGGGTTGGTTATAATCTATCTACCTATCAAGGCTGGCTGCAAAAGAAAAGAAAAATGACTCGGCAAAGCATCGCGCTTTGTGCCTACGTATTCTCATCAGAGAATGAGAAATCAGAGTCAACGTAGTTCGGCTAACTACGGGGGAAGGTGGGGAAAGGTTGCTCGCTAGGATATCGCATCCTATGCCTACGTACTTTCATCTGGTATGAAAGATCAGAGCAAACGTAGTTCGGGAAACTACAGGAAAAACTCAACTAGGAGGGAGACTGTCAAGTCCTACTGTTATCATGCCATGGATTCATCCTATGGTTGAGGTTTGAACAGGGAACTCCTAGATGTTGTCATGCATAGGTTTCAACCTAAAAGTCTATCATCAAATCCTCGTCAGAAGAAATGAGAGTCCTAAGGGATCATGTCAATGATACACCAAAACAGACAAAAGCATCAGCTTTAACAGTAAAATGCATGCAATGCAAGTGAGGGAGGAAATGTGTGTGGGGCTTCAGCCTCCACAAGCTCGTCTCGACCTCAAGCCAGTCATGAAATAACAGTAATCATACTGAAATAAACAACATGCTATCAAGCAATATACAGATAAAGGAAATGAAGTGCCATCAGGAAAACAAAACACATGCTTGAGAAAGAATCACCTATTCTCTAATCCTAACCCTAATCACAGAATCTGAACCAAATCTAAGCAAAGCTCTCAAGCAAAACCCTGAACAGGAGAAATCATTCCCAGTCTTCAAGCTTCAGGATAAGCTTACCAAAGAAAGGGAGCTAAGCAATCAGACTCATAATGTCTTCCTCAGGAAAGCACTAGGAGGTGTATACTCAGGAGTCATACCCTATGTGGCTCAACCACTGTGATCAGTTTACATCCCTCCTCAGGAGAGATTAAACTCACAAGCAGGCTCCAACATCACTGGATATTTAGGAAATCCTATTTAAACTAGTGGAACTAAGTGAACAGACCCCTAGGACCTTCCTCAGGAAAGTACTAGGAGGCTTCCACTTAGGAGTTGTATCCCATGTGGCTCAACAACATGTGATCAGTTTACATTCCTCCTCAGGAGAAATTAAACTCACAAGTTGGCTCCTACATCATTGGATACTTGAGAAATCCTAGATCAACTAGTGGAACTAAGTGAATAGACCCATAGGACCTTCCTCAGGAAAGTACTAGGAGGCTTCCACTTAGGAGTTGTATCCCATGTGGCTCAACAACATGTGATCAGTTTACATTCCTCCTCAGGAGAAATTAAACTCACAAGTTGGCTCCAACATCATTGGATACTTAAGAAAGAGGTGAGAAGGAAGGATGAAAGTCATTCATAGTGCCTTCCTCAGGAAAGTACCATGAACTTCCTTCAAACTTCAGGCTCTCAAACCTCACAGACAGGAGATGAGACAAGCTCTGGGTCTCTGAATCTTGATCTACAATCTTCACTTCATGATGCTCTCCATCAATATCTTCAAGGCAACACAAGCCCCTCAACAAATTCCTCAGAATGAACCCCACAAATGAACAGATAACCCACTGAACAAACCAAATCATCAGGCAACTTCAGACAATACCTAAAAATACTAAACTAATGGGGAAAAAAATCCAACAAATAATCACAAGGGTCCTCAACACCTACTCATAATATCTATAAAGGTTTCTACCTAAAAATCAAGATAAAACTTGCTCCAAGAAAGGAATCATCACCTATGCACAATTCTAAACCCTAATTAGACTATCCTAAGTCAACCCTAATTAAACTAATCAAGATTAATTCTAAAAAATCTAGAAAAAATCCTATGGGGAAGTATGACTCATCATCTAATTGCACAAAAAAGAATGGGTAAAAAAGATTGAAGGAAAGTACTAAAACAATTCCTACAAAATCAGATACCAAATTAAAACTATTTAAAAGCTATTTAATTGAAAAATCTACTAAAAATATTAAACCTAAAAATAAAATCTCAATTTTATTTTTATAATTTTCTATACATTTTAATCTACTCATAGAAAAAAGAAGAATCAAAAAATCATTTTTTATCTATTTTTAGTGAATTAATCAAGACAGAAAAATAAAAGAAGAAAAATAAAACAATTTAATTGAATTAAAGGGAGGGGGGGGGTCTGAAAAGCGAACCAAACTAGTTATATGGATTGGGCCAACAAATAAGGGGGGTGGGGATAGAAGTCTGGGCCCAGCGCCCTCTAAATGAAACGCTGCGTTTTAATTAATTTCAAATCTTCCCTCCAATCTCAGACGCGCTCACAGCCACACGATGGGGAGAATTAGTCAAGCTTTGAAACTTGATCCAACGGCCATCCGCTCGTCTTCTCCAAACGCCCTAGGGTTTTCAGAAACCCTAATCCCACGCATTCATCTTCCAGCTCCTCCATCTCCCTCCACAGGCCACGGCTCCACACGACTCCAACACAAAAAATCACCTACGTCTCAAGCCCTACACAACCCTACGTACAGTTTCTCTTAACTCCTCGTGGATAATCCAAACAGAAGCCTTGAAGATCATGGTACAAACACGGTTCAAAAACTTAACCTGATATCAATCCTCACTAAACTTCATTATAATGATCCACAGATGTTCTTGATGCTATCCTGGTGATTCTAAACCAATTCATGCTGATTAAAACCTCCTAAACAGATAGTTCTTGAAACTTACAGAATTATGCACCTGTTACAAACCATCATGGATCGTGCCCTAGCTTTCTAGAATTAATCCTCTACCCTAACACATCAATTATACACCTAGAATCTAAACCATCTATGCATAATTATGGTGAAAAAGAAAGGAGAAAGAACCTGTCAAGGAACTATGGTGTATGATGCTTGAGCACGATTCCAAGCTTGCAAATCCTTCAGGATGATCCTTTGATGATGGATAGCCTTCTGTTTGCACAATTCTTGAGGGAGAAGACTTGTAATGGAAGAATTCTTGAGTTGCTTCAAGTTGAAGAAATGGCTTCAATGGCTATCTCTCCTTCTCTCTCCTCTGACTTGGCTCCAATTTCACCAACCTCTCATCACTCTTTGATGCCCTCTTTAAATATTAATCATTGGATGTTTCTAGATTCATCTAGAAAAGTGTGGAAACTTCATGAAAGTCTCCTTGAATGAGAAGTTGAAAGTCTCATATCCCTTGCTTCATGCATGGTAATTTGGTCTCAAAATGTCCTTATGTGAGTTATTGAATGAGGATGGGTGAAAAACAAGTGCATTTGTTGCTCATGTAGGGTTTTTCAATGCTACCTTCTTTTTCAAGTAACAAATTTCCAAAGGAACCACATTTTTTAAGCCTCAAATGAAAATTCTACTTAAACCAATCTTCTCAAAATGTTTTTTCCAATCAAAATGATATATTGGATGACCTATTTTGGATTTGTGGATCTCCCAAATCACTTTTCAATTTCAACTTTTCAAAGTTATAAGCCTTTTTAGTTCATTTTTGACCAATCATGGAATCTTGTGCTATGAGCTTTTTCAACAATTTGTGACCTTCTTTCTAGACTTAAAATCACATTTTGAGCAACTTTCATGTTTTAAGTTTTTCCATTTGAGGCTTGGAAATAGGAGTTTTAGGCATTGGCTAAAATGACCTATAACTGACAAATGACCAAAATACCCCTGCCTTGTTCAAACCATAAGTTGAGTTCCACAAATCCAATCAAGGACTTCTACCACTCAAATTAAAGCTAAGAAGATCCTCTTCAACATTCATGTTGACCAAGAAACCATAGGAATCAACCTACTAGGGCAAAAGTTGTCTGGAAGTTGGGTGACTTTCAAGGACCCAGATTCACACACATCAACTGACCTGTAATTTGTCAAAACCATAACTTGAGCTCTGTAACTCCTATCAAGGACTTCCACCACTCAAATTAAAGCTTGGAACAAGCTCTACAACATTCATGTTGTGGGGAAGATGAGATATCAATCACATCTAGGGCTAAAACTGCCTGGAAAATAGGGATCAAATTAGGGTTTTTCTACTGACAATCCTCAGAAACCCTAACTCAAAACTTCTCAAACCCTTCAATCATGATGAGTTGGTCTAGGAATCATCTTTATAACATCTCTATGCATCATTCCATGATCTCATGGCCCTTGGATTAGGTCTCAACCTTCTCCAAATCTTCAGCTGATCTAGGGTTGACCCAGTCAAAACCCTAATTCTACCATTCATGGTTGAATCTTCTGAATTCTCACACAATGACTTCTCTGGGCTTCATGAAGGCTATCAAGGCATCTCATAAGCTTTCTCAAAACATCAAGTTTATTCTCAAAGTCTCAGAATCATCTGAGGAGCTCCCACAACTCTCAAGCTATGAAGCACACAACTCTGGTTTCAACCAATTCCTCTGAGGACCTCTTGAACTTTCTGATGAAGGTATCAACTTTCAAATACTCCATGAATGAATAAATGTTGGTCAAATTTTGGGGTGCAACACCAAGTATCTGTTGATTACAGAAGGTGAGAACTGAACACATTGTCCTCTGACAAACACTTTCATGAATTCCTTGATGTTTCTCTTTGAAATTGTGTCAGGGATGTTAACAATAAACTCTTTTACCAGTCCTTTACAGCAGTTTGAAAAACCAATAACAGTCTTGATCAGACCAGCCTTGTGTATCAGATCCATTACTTCCTTGATCTCTAGAGCATCTTTCCCCAATTCTCTCTCAATGGCTATTCTCCTTTGGTATACATATCTCCATTTTGTCACACTGTGAATGGAATGGAATGAGACATTGTCTAGAGGAGCAACTAGCATGGGTTTGAGAGGTCTCTTACCCAAAGATTTCTTGACATTGAAGATGTTAGGAACATCTCTTATAACATCCTCTTCAGACTCAGAGCTACTCACCTCAACTTTTCTTTTCTTGGAGGCAGTTGATATCTTGCTCCAAGGTTTAGAAGGATCCGCAGGAGTTCCTTTTCTTAGGTGTTTGAAGGGTTCTTCATTCAGAGCAGTTTTTCCTTTCCTAGTTGCAAGTTTCTTTGCTATACCAGGAGCTACATTCCTAAGAAATTCATCATCTGATAACTCATCTTCAACATTTACCTCACTGCATGGACCTTCATTTATATCTTGAGCATTTTAGGGCTCTTAGTGTCACCATCCTTTTGATTATTACCCGCACCTTCCTCCTGAACCCCATAGTTGGTAGGAGTTTTAGCAGAGGAACAACCAGTATCATCCTCATGACTTTCAGTAAGAGTTAGGGATGGGTCTACCCTAGTCAGAGGAGTGGTGATCCCTTGTACATTATGCCCTTCATGGAAAAGTTTGGAGACTAGATCATCTACATACCTGTCCTTATGTGTAGACTCCATCATTTTGTTGTTGTTGGTCATGAAGGATTCAAAATTATTCCCTTCTTGATTTGCATCTGAGGTGGCTGATGTTTGGGGTTTACTACCTTTCCCATGGATCATACTGAGAGGTATGATATCCATCACATCCTCCATAGAAATGTTTTTGCGCTGGGCAGACTTGAGCTTGGTAGGGGCGGAAGCATGATGTTGAGACATTGTAGATGACTTGAGCTGAAATGGAAAGGGTTTTCTGCTGTGGTTATCTGAGGTAAGGAAGGGGACAAATTGGAAGGAGCAAAAGGTATTGGAAGGGTTTGCTTGTAAAAGTGGAGGGAATTCAATATTTTGACCAATCAGAATATAATTAGTTTTCAAAATATAATTCCCTATTAATTGCTAAACTTCCTTATTAATATCAGTCCTTAATTGACTTCGTGAAATTTTAAATCAAGTGGTCTTGAAATCCCTTATAACCCTGTAAACACTAAGTACCTCTAAGTCTCTTAGTTCCTCACATTCTTTCCTAAGGTGATGCCAGACATAATTTTTCACAGTTTTCTCTGGCTGACTAGGATAGCAGTTCGTGTTACTGAGATTGTCACAAGACGATGTTATGACATTCTGAGTGACATTGCTCTCTGTCTATTGAGTAGCTTCCATTGATTCCATCAGGTTCCAATATAACCTATTTAGGTTTCCCTGATGGACATTCTTTGGGTGCCCCTTCTTGGCTTTCCTGTCCACACAACATTTATCACATCCTGTCATACTATCTGAAGTAGAGTTTGAAGTTCCTCTTGCTACTGTTTTGGACCTGGTCCTTTCTATTCCTTTCTCCAGCCATACTTTTTCTTCCTTTTTGACCAAGACATTGAGGTTACTTCTAGGCTTCCATAGATAGCAGTTGTTCTTGGCTCTAGATCCCCTCATAACTTCCTTACCTTCTTCATTGGTGATAACACATTCATCTTTAGTGAATTTTACACTGAAACCTTAGTCACAGAGCTGACTGATACTGATAAGATTAACAGTCAGTCCTCTAACCAACAAGACATCATCCAGTCTTGGACCACCAGGGCAATCTAGTTTTCCAGCACCTTTGATTTCTCCTCTAGCTCCATCACCAAATGTTACATGACTTGAGGAATGAGGTTTTACGTTTACCAAAATATTCTCTATTCCAGTCATGTGTCTAGAGCAACCACTATCAAAATACCAATCCCTTTTGGTAGGCATCCTTAGAGAAATGTGAGCTACTAGAGCCACATTCTTAGTAACCCATTGTCTCTTCTTGATAGGAGCTTCCTTCTTGATAGGAGCTTCCTTCTTGGACTTAGCTTGATGCAGTTTCTTGACATGAGCACCCTGTTTGGATCTTCCTTGATGAGGATGACTAGGAAATCCATGTATCTAGAAACACACAGATTTAATGTGTCCAAGTTTTCCACAGTGGTAACACCTATACCCTTGGAATTTACTCTTGACTTGGTTCCAGTTTCTGTTTCTCTGATGTTTTGACATTGGTCGTGACATCCCCTTTGACCTCTGAGTTTCAAGTTTTGGCCCCTTGATCTCCAAGATGGGTTTCTGTTTGCCAATAAATCCCAGTCCAGACCTGTTACCTGATGTATGACCATTCTTTAGAATTTCTTCTAGAGTGTCAGTCCCAAGGTTCAACATCCTTATGGATTTGGACATTTGATCAAGATTAGATTTCAACAGGCTGACTTCACTTTTGAGAGACTCTATTATTGTAAGATGTTCCATCTTCTCAGCTTCTAACTCTCTTATGAGTTTCTTCTATTGCTCTACTTGCTGATATAATTCTCCGCTTCTGTTGCACAACTTCTTAAATGAATCAACAAGTTCATCATAAGTAAGCTCATCTTCACTTGAGTCACCATCAGATATGCATACATTGTTCAGAGCAGTGACATGTTTTGTAGACTCATCTTCTGATCCACTCTCATAATCTCCATCAAACCAAGTGACAATTAGGCCTTTTCCCTTCTTTTTGAGGTAGGTGGGACATTCCTTTCTTATGTGCCCATATCCTTCACACTCATGGCATTGTTCTCCTTTGCTTTGGCTGGATGTTTCTTCAGACTTATCCCTTCTGCTGATGTCAGAAGACATGTTCTTGGCATAAGGTTTGGACTTGTGTCTATCCTTTTGATCAATTTATTAAATTTTCTTCCAAGCAAAGTTATGGCCTCTGACAAATTTTCCTCCTTTTTACCTTCTTCTTCAGAGTCATCTGCAGTGTTTGAAATAAGAGTTATGATTTTGTTCTTTTTCTCTACAGCCTGATCACACATGCCCATCTCAAATGTTTGGAGAGAACCTATGAGTTCATCCATCATCATGTTGCATATGTCTTGAGCTTCTTCAATGGTTGTGACCTTCATGGAAAACCTCTTAGGTAATGATCTTAAGATCTTCCTCACTAGCTTTTCTTCAGACAACTTTTCTCCCATAGCTCCTGAGGTGTTTGCAAGTTCAAGACATTCATGTAGAGCTCATGAATAGTTTCCTCCTCCTTCATCTTTAGACTTTCAAAATTGGTTGTCAACATTTGAAGTCTTGACATATTGACTTTAGAGGTTCCCTCATGAGTTGTTTTGAGAGTATCCCACACCTCTTTAGCCAGCTCACAATGATGCACCATTCTGAAGATATTCTTGTCTATACCATTGAATAATGCATTCAAAGCTTTAGAATTCCCAAGAGCTAGGGCTTCTTGCTCTTTGGTCCATTCTTCTTCAGGTATAAGCACATATAGTCCATCTTTATCAGTCTTCACTGGATGTGCCCAGCCTGAGTTTGCAGCTCTCCATGCCTTGTTGTCTAAAGATTTTAAGAAGGCAATCATCCTAGGTTTCCAATAGTCATAATTTGAGCCGTCCAGAATTGGTGGTCTATTCGTGAATCCTATGTCTTTATCCATAGTACCAGAATTTATCTTCCCTAGATCTCACCTAGAAATAACAGGCAGGGTGCCTGCTCTGATGCCAATTGAAATTCTGGCTAGCACGCGATAGATGTTATTACGGATGTTATAACATCCACTGTAACACGAACTATTGGAATAATTAAAAGGATGTAAAGGGAAAGCAGTAAATCACACCAGTAATTGTTCACCCAGTTCAGTGTCAACAACACTTACATCTGGGGGCTACCAAGCCAGGGAGGAAATTCACTATCAGTAGAATTAATTCAGAGCCAAACAATCCTAGTTTGCACTCCTCACTTAAGACCTACCCAATGACACTTTAACCTAGAGACACTTTAGACCTGAGTATTCCCACTCACTCCCCCTCAATCACACCACAGTGATATCCAATTACAATTACATATGACTGTTGAAGTTATACTTCAAATACACCTTGATCGTGCTTCACAGCTTTGATCAAGAACACACCACTCTTGCTTAAAAGCTTTGAGTGACACAACAGCTTAGAACCTACCTAACCAATGCAATTCTACAACAGACAATTGCTTGATGAACAAGTATTCCTAAGCCACAATACAAACGTGAAGAACAATCTTCTTCACTCACAAGGACTCTCTATATGCACTCTCTGATCTTTTGTCAAGAGCTGCTCTTCTAGGATTGCTCCTTCTGTTTTTATAGCAGCAGTCAGTCCTTGGGTCTGGGTGCATAAATTAGGTTTAACCCAAAAAAAACTTTCTTCAATAATTTGCACGCTTGCCATTTAATTCAGGAGCATTTGTTTCGCTTTAGGGCTTCTAGAATGTTTCCTGTCTTTCAGCTTGAGCTTCTAATAAGTTTCCTGATTTCTAGCTATTAGAAAACAAATCTGCTCGCTGGATGTCATACGATAAGTGTCATGACATTCAGTATGACATTCAGCTTTACTTACTCATAGCTTTCCTTGCATAACACTCTTCGTGTATGTCCTAACATTAGTTATGATATTTACTCATACATCAATGTTTTTCCATAAAATGCAGCCAATCAAAAGCACTTACAGTTTCCAACGGAGTTCTGAGCTGACAAATCCATGTCATAATTCCTCCACATGCTATTTACAATACCAACCTCCATCTTGTTAATCTTGGTTTCCCGAATAAGGAAAATGAAAGCACTTCCTCTCTGAATAATTTAAGATATTCTCCTCCTCTTTAAAGAACTACAACAACCTCTAACATTGAAAGAGACTAGATTCATGGATCAGTAGTAGCTACATCCTTCTTGCCTAGACCAACATCCTTATCTACCATATCCAACTTCCTCAGAATATGCCCAATTTCGTCTTCATCTTCGCCCTGAACTCCCAAAACCTTAAGATAATTGCCCAATTTTGATGGAACTTCTTCAATGGCCCTTCTGCATCTCGAGTTGCCTCTTTCCACATCAGTGTCAGTCATCGATTCTGTAAGTGTTCTTGATTGGCTGCATTTTGTGGCAAAACTTTAGAGTGTGCATGTATGTCATACTAAATGTTAGGACATACTTAATGATGTGTATGCAGGGTAAGTTAACTATAAGTTAACTTAGTTAAGCTGAATGTCATACAGAATGTCATAACACTGAACGTATGACATCCAGCGGGCAAGGTTGTTTTTCTGGTAGCTATAAACCAGGAAACAGAATGGGAGCTCAAGCTGGATATCAGAAGACTTTCTAGAAGCCCTAGGCGAACTAGAATATCCCTGAAATAAGTGGCAAGTGTGCAGGTCATTGAGAATAGGTTTGTTATGGATAAAACCTAATTAATGCACCAAGGCCCAAAAGGACTGACAGCTGTTATAAAGATCAGAAGGAGCAATCCTGAAGAGTAACACTAGACAACAGAAGAAGAAAGAGTGCAGATTGCAGAGTCCTTGTAAGTGAAGAAGGCTAGTCTTCACGTGTGAATTCTGTCTAGGAATACTTGTACTCCAAGCAATTGACTGGTTGATGATTTGCATTGGATAGATAGATTATAGGTTGTGTCTCACTCAAAGCTGTGAAGCAAGAGTGTGTGAGTTCCATGATCAAAGCTGCGAAGCAAGATCAAGGTGTGTATGAAGTGTCTCTTCATATTGTTTTCTGTAATTGTTTGATATCACTGTTGTGTGCTTGAGGGGGAGTGAGTGGGTATACTCAGGTCTAGAGTGTCTTTAGGTTGAAGTGTCATTGGGTAGGGATTAAGTGAGGAGTGTAAACTGGAGGTTTAACTCTGAATTGATTCTACTGATAGTGGATTTCCTCCCTGGCTTGGTAGCCCCCAGATCTAAGTGTTGTTGACACTGAACTGGGTAAACAATTGTTGTGTTATTTACTGCTTTTATTATTACTGAGTAGTAGCTGTTAAGTAGCAGATGTCACAATGGATGTTATAACCTTGAGAATAACATCCATCGTGTGCTTGCCAGAATTTTCAGGTTCACATCACAGAAGAGCAGAACTAGACCCTAATAATTCTTTATACAACTTATTCTTCTTGCTTTCTTCCTTAGCATTTCCCTTCGACACAGGTCTAAAGTTATCCTTGGGGGCCGTGAGAAGCAGGGTGGAAAAGTAAGAAGGGGTGTAAGGTATCTTAATGCAGTTATAGACCTCATGAAGTAGTTTTTTCTTTTTAACTTTACCTATAACAACAGGCCCAATAACTCCTCCAGAAGGCCCACTAATTGGTAAAGGCAGCCCCAAATCTACCACCAATTCCCTGTTAAGACTGGGTAACACTAAATCTGATTTGGACTGATTTAGTTCGAAGTCAGCCAAAAAGTTATCTGGCTTAGTTCCTCTTGAACGAATCAAAGCAGCTAAATTCTTATGGTTGTTCCCTCTTGACCCATCACCTTCCATACTTAACCCTATGCTATCCCCAACAACAGACACGTTATCTGACACAGAAAAATCAAAATCTGCCTTTTGAGCTACACTAGGTGGGGCTTTGACTTCTGTCTCGGGATACGAGAAGTTGAGATCATCACTCTCTTCCTCTTCAAGTATCTCCCATGCGCCATCTAATTCTAAAGGGTTTGAGGATTCAAAATCATCAGAATCTATCACCTCATCTTCTTCACCAGACAAGGGATCTCCATGCCCATACGAAAGATCTTCTATAAAAGATAGTGAAAAGGTGTGATTATTCACTACAATGTCAACCATGTTATTCATAATAACCCTTAATCTTGTTTTAATAAGAAGTCTCACTATGTCCAAACTCTCTTTATTCCTCGTCTTCTCATCGCACTTGATGAAAGTTCCCAGACTAGAAGAAATCTGCCTGAAATTATTCTCACTCCAGGCGATACAAGGTAAAGCATAGCAATTTACCCACACTATCCTGTCTCTGTCAATTTCCTCCATATTCCATTTGCAAATGTCTCTGAACCAAATATCCAACCATTCACTAGCTTCCTTAACAAACACCTCCAAGTCACCTTCAGATGTATCTTCCAACAAGCATAGAGATGCTCCCAAGAGAGTAGCCTTAATGTTAAAATATCTTTCTTCAAAGATTATCTTCTGAATGTTGAGTGCATTTCCATCTTCCATGACTTCACCCACTCTCATACGATTCAAACTCCTTAACCATTCATCATCTACCTCTAATATTGTGCATTGACCTCCTCCCTGGACCCTATCAATAGGTTTAGGGTAATCTCCTCTTACCACTCTGGAAAAAGACCTATCCAAATTGTCAGGTTTTGTGAAATTCCTAGAACGAGCAGTTTGAATATTCCTCCTCAAATTTTCACTACCTGGAAAAATCCTCTTGTTCTCCTCACTAAACCTGGGGATATTAACAAAAATATTTTTTCCTTCCAAGACGATACTATCAAGGTTGCAGACCAGGATTCGTGGATCAAGTCTTATATTAGGGTTCTCCTCGCTTGATTATAGGGTAGTCTAGGCTGAATTTAGTGGGGCTTGTAACACCCTAATTTTCTTCGTGTAATTTTTTTAACAAAAAATCAGAGTAAAATAAGACAATCAAACAATTAGATGTTACCTTCAACATCAACCAGTTCATGCAATTGGATATGTAACACGTATGAAATTCAAACATAATAATAACAAATAAACATATTTGAACTTCAGCATTTTATTAGCAGCGGAATCATGAAACAACTAATTTAGTTTAATTATTCAAAACATAATCACAACATAATGTCTGTAATACCCTAGATTTTACCCTTAGATTAGTCGATTCATGTCGCAGTACATCTCATTTTTGCATTTACATATCAGTTAACTGCTAACAGGTTACGTAGTTTATTGTTTTTGCAGGAGAAGCGCTTCAGGCGCACTTTAACTGTGGAAGGGCGAAATGGTCATTTATGCACTATTTGCTGACAGTTTAGGAAGCAGAGTTGTCATCAGGGATCCACCGAGCAATTAGGATTCCGTCTCCGAGCTCCGTGTTTTGGTTGAAAATGATTTGAATTTTTACGGCTGACTGTGGTGTGAGAATTCACTCCGCAGAATTTGTTTTAACAGACACCTATTTTTCTACTTCTTCTGCTACCTACCAGTTAATTTAGAGGAAACGGTGGAAATTTCGACTCGTGTGTGGATTTATTAATCAGTTTAATCTTGATTTTTTTGGCCGAGTCGGTTCAGGGCGTTGGATTTAGCCATTGGAGATACAAGCTGATTTTTCAGTACGGAGAATATTCTGTTCTGTTGTTGATCAGATTTTTCTGCTTTACTCGGTCAAGGCCGTACTTATCGTTCTATCATCATGCACGAGTTAATTTGAAAGAAAAAAAATATTTGTCTAGAACTCAATTACGTCAGGTTTAAATCGAGTAACATGTTTTGGGAATGATAGAGTTGATTCGAGTAATTCTTTGGGATTTATTCGTACGAATTTATTTGGTGAAGTTAGTCCGTTTGTTTAAGCTTAATCGGTTAAATTATAATCGATTGAATTTATTTGGAGGCACTTAATTGTTGGAATTTAATCAGACATTCTTTAATTATGAGATCCATTCGGTTTGTGATGAAATTATGGAAAGAAGAGTCAGACAAGTTTGGATAAAAGTATTGTGAATTTTATTCATATTATTTTTATTACAAATTACAAAGAAAAATTAAAATACATTTGATTTTCATTTCTAAGTCCTATTGTCTTCATGCCGATTCTTCATGTTTCTTCACCCGACTTTTTTTTCTCTTCGTACCTGCATAAAACAGACAAAACAGAGAGAACAGTTGTTATGTTAAAGCTAGAAATTGGTTTTTAGATTGATTCTGTTACCCTCATTTATTCATCATCGGGTACGTCGAGAGGGCAACGACGAAGGTCGAAGCCAGCTCCCGACTCATATTCCTGACCTCGTACTAAAACCGGAAGATTCTGTTCTTATTTTCGAGACATCCAGAGAGAAAAAGAGCTTTTGTAAAAGAAGTGATTTTTTGTATCCAAACAAATCCACAGAAACCAAATCCCATCAAGTAAATCGGATCCAGATTCAGTTTTATCACCAGAAACAATCCAAAATCTGGAAATCAAATCCAGATCTACAATCCAGTTCTATCAAGTAAACCATATGGATTCCAGTCTCCAAATCCAAAACCCGGATCCGCTTGTTATCATAAAAAAATACGAAGATCTGCAAATCATGTCAGATGAATAAATCAAATCAAATCCCTGGTAATATAAAAAAGGTAACGTAATTCATTTTCCAAAATCGTATCATCAAATCCGGCCCAGCAAGAGTGAAAAAAGACAATATAAAACGAAAACAAAGAACCCTAAGAAAAAGGGGGGGGGGGGGGGGGGGCGCGGCCGAAAATCACCAAAACGACGAAAACCCTAACGGGACAATCACAAAAAAAAACCAAAAGCGGCGGCCGTAATTTCAAAGCGAAAAACTGTCATCAGTTCACGATCAGAACAACAAATCCAAACTCGTGAAAACACACGAGCCCGAAAAATCATTCGGCCTTAGAACCTTTCCTCATCGGCCAGAGAACCGCTCGAAGCAACCACCAACAAAACTTAAAGCCATCGTCATCATCAAGTAGCCCGCAAGCGAAGCCCTCACAGCCTCTGTTCTTCAACATCACCGGCCAAAAAAGAGGGGCAACTGCGAAACATAATCGGCCGTAAGGATCTAAACCAGTTAATCATGTGGTTTTTGTTGTTTTTTTCAGGAGATGAGAGAAGAAAGAAAGGAGAGAGGAGAGCGAAGTTTTGAGGGAAGATAGGAAGAGGGGGCGGCGGCCAAAAATTGAAGATGGGAGGGGAGTAATGAGGTTTAGGGTTTTTTTTAGGTTTTATATTCTATTTCAATTCTATACAGGCATGCCCACCATATTATCATGTACCCACGCCCTCATCACTGTTAATCACTCATTTAATCACATCACACGACTCCTACCATGATGGCCACCGTACACCCTCATTGGCAGCCTACACCAGATGATCCACCCCCTCTTATTTTCAGTTTTTTTTAATTTTAATTGATAATAACTAAAACTAACCCATTTTTATTAATTTATTTTCTTTAAAACAAAAAAATCTAACCTTTTTAAAAAAAAACTTAACATTTATTTTCTTTTGTAATTAAGTCTAACATTTTTTCTTAAAAATAAAACTAAAATTTCATTTTATAATTTTCTTTTAGATTTAAAGCTAAAATTTTTTTTAAAAATTAAAAACTAAACACTTTTTTTAAAATTTAACTCTAACCTTGTTTTTTTAATCAAAACCTCTGATTTTTCCATTAAAATTTCTAACTTTTCTTTTATCTTATTTTCCTTTTCAAATTTTTCTTTCAAATTTAATCCTTTTAAACTCTAATTCCAAATTCTAATTTTTTCTAACTGCATAAATTTCTCATCGTCTCAAAACTCGCAGCAGTCCACTTTATCCTTCCTGACATCCACCATCGTTTATCCATTGCTTACTAACTCTTTTATTTTTGTACGTTTATTTTACAGTATTCATTCCATTATCATTTGTATATTATCTTCACGTTTCCAATCGTTAATTTTTCACTACTTATTTTACCATTAATTTCCCCTCCGAAGGAATTAGGTCTAGTTGTTTGACCGCCGAGTCAATAGCCTCTCCTTTGACCATTTTAAACCCTAATAGCCTAGGTGTCCCGCCGTGGACGAAAATACCCTTTTTCCCTAGCATTAGGTCAAGAGTCACCGCACTCCGTTTTAGGGTTTCCCGTCGTGGAATATTTAGTTTACCCTTTTTTTCAATCTTTACAACATAGAGATTGGAGTCGCCGCACTCCACGTAAGCGTGTTCTTAAGATACGTTTATTCCCATTGAAACCTTGACCACCGCCAAGAAGTTTCTAACCTCCCTTTCGAGGGGAACTACGATTACTCTGATTCCATTCCCTATCCAGGATACGTAGGCACAAGATGCAACATCTTGTAGAGTAAACTTAGGACTAACCCTTAGGTCTTTTAGGTCATTCTATCCCTTAGCTCAGTATATACGTCCAGCAAATAATAAAATAAATAGCAAAATATAAACAAAAGGTTCCTGTAGAGTACTACAGAAGTTTAGGGTGCTAGTACCTTCCCTAAGTTTAACCAACTCCTTACCTAGGTCTCTCCCCGCATTGTGTTTATGATGCAAAAATAGGTTTTCCTTCTTTTGAACTTTTCCTTCGGATGAATCAAAGTCGGTTGCGAATTAAGAATTGTGATTCAAACAAATTAATAGTTTGATATCCTATTTCCACCGCAACAATGTCAATATAAACAATTGTCAAACATGGAAAAATATTCATAAAATCTCCATCAACACAAAATAAATGAACAATTTTCCACCCCTTTAGTTTTACATATATGCATCAAACACCGACTCAACAAAAGTAATAAGAAGAACACTTTCTTCCACTCACATTCACGCCTCTACTACGGATTATCTGCATGACGTCCATGTAAAAGAGACATTCAAACAAAAGGCGTGAAAAATCACAATCAGGTAAAGAAATGCATAATAATATGTAAGCACATCATCAACATATGCATACTCACCCATCCAACAACTCATAATCCACACAATCCATAAATAATAATACATATGTATGCAATACAATGCGACTCAAAGAACCTGACTCAATGCATGTGGTACCAAATGTGAACTTTTAGATTCACTCGCTCTGATTCCCACCATAAGATTAGAGTCCACCAAAAATCGTTACCAACACCATAAGTAACGCTTCACTGATTCACACCTGTAACCGGCTACTCACACCCAATCCCCACCATAGGGTTGAGGCTCACCAAAAATGGATCATCGTTTGAATATCATGAATGCATGATTTATAAAAGACATGCAACAACAACAACATATGCAATGATATTCACCTTAATCAATGTACTACGTCAATACTGACCACTAAACACCATACATATACTACAAGCATTATTCAACATCATTATAGTAACATAGCAAGCAACGACGTCAAATTCATACACGTCACCACACTACAACATACAAACCACACCATTATGCATCATTTAGAGTAATTTCCATATACTGAATTTATTTTTAAAATAAATTTCATTGCGTCAACTTCCCAACGCTTCAAACGAATCCTCAAACAGACCCCCGGAACTCAAGTTATGAATTTTTAAAGTTTGACACAACAGGTGTAATCAGTTAGCACAAAATAGGTAATCGGTTACCACTTGACCAAAAATAGTGGCTAACTCATCTCAGTGTAACCGGTTACAATAAATCCAGTAACCGGTTACACCCTTTAAAATTGCCCAATATACACTACTTTTTGACAGTGTAACCGGTTACACCAAAACTTCTAACCAGTTACACCTTACAAAAAAACACTTTTTTAGAAAAGTTGTCTAAGGTGTAACCGGTTACACCAAAAGTGGTAACTGGTTACCACTTCCACAAAAGCATTTTCTTCTATGCAGCAATACAAATGTTAGTTTTGAATCCCTTCCAAATCCTTGAATTTTCATAAAAACCATTGTTCAAGTATCGCCCTCTAATTCCCTAACAACATATAACATCAGAACACTCATCAGCACGCAAGTCATCCAACATGCATCATAACATTATCACATTCATCAACACACAATCATCTAACATAAATCATAACATCATCACACACAACACAAGAATTCGTGCATAAGAAGAAAATTCAATCAAACAGAACAGATTCACTCACCCATATACTATCATGTAATGCCTTTATACGAAAGAAAAAACCCACCCTTACCTAGTTATTCCTACCAAAAGCACTTCAACAATGAGATTCTATTCTTCTTCCTCAAGCTCAAGCTCTCTCTCTCTTCTCTTTCTCTTCCTTTTCACGTATTGACCGTTCTGATCCAAATTCCCTATTTTCTTATTCTTATTATATTATTATTAGTCAACATCCCTTATAACTAAATAAAATAACTATTTATTTTATTATTTCACTATCACCATAATAATTTAACAATTATTTAATTATTATTCAATTAATTCTAATTTAAGTAATAACAATAATTAATAATTCTCCCACCATCCCCATGTCTCTAAACTTTTACTCGCGCACCCTCAACACCTTAAGTTATACTTTATAAGGCTCAAACCCTACATCTAAGGGTTCCTCTAATGTATCAAAGCATCAATCAACACATACAATCACACAATATTATTCGCAAAATAAATCAGGGCGTTGCAACTCTCCCCTACTTATAACATTTTCGTCCTCGAAAATTTATCTGATGCGAACAACTCCGAATACGACTCTCGCGTTCCACTCTCCAACTCTCACATCATGTTCTCTCCGACAACTCCTGCCTACACTACCTGTACGATAGCAATCTCTTTGCCTCTCAACCTTTTCAATTCACAGTCTTCGATCCTTATAGGTAAAACTTCAACTGTAAGATTATCCCTCACTTGCACATCATCCATCAGAATCACATGAGACGGATCTGGAACATACTTCTGAAGTTGTGAGACATGGAATACATCATGCAAGTTAGAAAAGTTAGGTGGCAACTCCACCCTATAAGCAACCACTCCAATCCTCTCAAAAGTATGATACAAACCAATAAACCGAGGAGTAAGTTTTCTCGATTTCAAAGCACATCCGACATTGATCACCAAAATAACTCTAAAGAATACATGGTGTCCCTCTTGAAATTTAAGATCCTTCTTTCTCTTATCATGGTAACTCTTTTGCCTACTCTGCGAAACTTTTGTCTTCTCTTGAATCAATTTCACCTTCTCAGTAGTCTGTTGAACGATCTCAGGCCCAAGCACTACATTCTCACCAGATTCATACCAACACAAAGGTGTCCTACATATCCAACCATATAATGCCTCAAAAGATGTCATTCCAATGCTAGAGTGAAAACTATTATTATAAGTTAACTCTATCAACGACAAATGACTATCCCAAGCACCCCCTTACTCAAGGACATAAGCTCTCAACAAATCCTCCAAGGATTGAATAGCTCTCTCCGGCTGACCATCTGTATGTGGATGATAAGCAGAACTCAACCTCAGATTAGAATCCAAAGCCTCTATCAAACTCTCACAAAATCTGGAAGTAAACCTCGAATCCTGATAAAAAAAAATACTCACCAAAACTCCATGCAACTTCACAATCACACAGATGTATATCTTGGCCAACTTCAGCAAAGGAAAAATGATATTAATCAGAATAAAATATGCCGATTTCATCAGTCTATCAACTATTAACCAAATTTCATCTTGCCCTCTATAAGTATTTGGTAAACCTATCACAAAGTTCATCGAAATGCTATCCCATTTCCATTATGAAATATCTAATTGTTGCATCAATCCTCCAGGCTTCTGGTGCTCAACCTTTGACTTCTGACAAGTCAAACACACATACACAAACTATGCCACATCACGCTTCATTCCATGCCACCAAAATATCCTTTTCAAATCTTGATACATCTTAGTAGCTCCTGGATGGATACTCAAGCTACTTCTATGAATTTCTTCTAAAATCATCTTCTTCAACTCAAGATTATCAGGTATACAAATCCTACCTCAAAATTTCAACACACCCTTCTCATCCACTTTAAAATCTCCCTCTTCAGTCTGATTACTCCCGACCATTATACCACCAACTTCACATCCAACTTATAACTCTCTTTAATATTATTAAGAAAATCATTGTTTATCTTTAACATACCTAACATCACACTTTGCGGTGTTAACTCACAGACCAAACTCAAGTCTCTGAACTTTTCAATAAGTTCCAACTCTTTAACCATCAAAGAATACATATGCAAAGACATTTGACTTAAAGCATCAACCACGACATTACCCTTATTGGGGTAATAATTCAAGTCGAAGTCATAATCCTTCAGAAATTCTAACCATCCCCATTGCCTCATATTCAATTCTTTCTGATCAAACAGGTACTTTAAACTTTTGTGATCACTGAATACCTCAAATCTGGAACCATAAAGATAATGCATCCAAATCTTCAACACAAACACTACTACGACCAACTCTAAATCATGAGTATGATAGTTTCTCTCATGAACCCTTAGTTGTTGTGAAGCATAAGCAATAACCTTGTCATCTTGCATCAGCACACCACTTAAACCCATCATCGAGGCATGAAAACACACCACAAACAATTCATTAAGTTCAGGAAGAATCAAAATTGAAGTTGTAGTCAATCTCTTCTTCAGCTCTATGAAAATTTCCTCACAATGAATGTCTCACACAAACTCTTTACCTTTACAAGTCAGTTGGGTTAACGGAAGTGATAACTTAGAAAAGCCATCAATAAATATGCAGTAGTAACCAGAGAAGCCCAAAAAGCTTATAATCTCATTAACTGACTCAGGAGCCTGCCATTGTAGTACTGCATCTACTTTGGACAGATCCACAACTATATCATCATCTGAAATAACATGTCCAAGAAAACTAACCTCTTGCCACCATAATTCACACTTTGACAACTTTGCATATAACTTCTTCTCTTTCAACACTTGCAACACAATTCGCAAATGCTCAACATGCTCTTCTTCCATCTTGGAATAGACCAAAATATCATCAATGAAAACCACCATGAATTGATCCAGGTAAGTATGAAATATGCGATTCATATATTCCATAAACACCCTAGGTGCACTAGAAATGCCAAATGACATCACCAAATATTCACAATGCCCATAATGAATTCTAAAAGTCGTCTTCTAAATATCTCATCCTTCACCTGAATCTGATGGTGACCCGATTGTCATACCCTAAATTTGCCCGCCAGCTTTTGTAAATATTATTGCATTTTTCTATTTTGCATTTTTCATTTAATTTCATGCCGTTTAGACACGTGTCCACCCTTCGATTGAGAGTTTTTCAAATCTCGATTATTTTTCCCAATGGGAGCGTGACACGTGGCCAAAGGGTATTTTTGTAAATTTCAATCCTTTTTAATTTCTCTTTTTCCTTGCAAATATTATTATTATTTTTTGTATATATTTGTGTTTTAGCATTTATTTAGTTTAAATAGGTTTTTCATATTGTTTTAAATAGAAATAGATTTTTATTGTTAGTTTTCTTATAATTATTTGTTTATTTACTTATTAGCTTAGATTAAAGTTTTTTCTTAGAGTTATATTATTAGGATTTTAATAGACTTTTAGAATAGGTTATTTAGAAAAAGAATAGAATTTTATTTATTTTTAGAATAGATTTTATTTAATTTTAATAGTTAAATAGAATTTAATATAGGATTTTATTATTTTGTTTTAGATAGAAAATAGAAGTTAGGTTTTAAATAAATTTTATTTATTTATTTGTTTAGAACTTTTTTTTTTAATTATTATTTTAGATTAGTTATTAGAATCAATAGATATTATTTTTTAGTTTTATTATTTAGCTAGTTCTTTAGTTTTAAAATTAATTAGAATTTAGTTTTAGAATTAATTGGTAATTATTAGTATTATTAAATTAAGATTTTAGAATTAATTAGATTTGATTTAATTTTAGAGATATTTTAGGATTTTAGAATTAAGTTAGTAATTATAGAGATATTTTAGGATTTTAGAATTAAGTTAGTAATGTTAGAGATATTTTAGGATTTAAATAGTTTTTAGATTTTGATTTTTCTTTTAGAGTTTTAACCGTTTTTAATTTTATTAGAAATAGTTTTTATTTTAAATAGATTTAATTATATAGTTTAGAAATAGCTTTTAGGTTAAATATAATTTTTAGTGATTTTTATTATTAAGAGCTAAATAGAGTTTTATTTTGTTTTAATATAGAATTTTATTTTGTGTGAGTTTTTTATTAAGATTTTTTAGAGTTATTTAGAGTTTTTAGCTTATTTATTTATTTATTTATTATTTTATTAGAAAATTAGATTAAGTTAGATTGTTATTATTAGTTAATTAGATTTATATTTTCTTTTACTATTCATTTAGATTAGTATTAATTTAATTGAGATTGTTATTAATAGATTAGGATATTATTTTATGTTTTATTTCTTTTAGAATAGTTATTAGGATTCATCATTAACCGTGTTCATTAGGAATCAAATTCATTATTAATCATCCATTAGCCCTACAGCATGCCACGTGGCAGCCCTATACAGGGGAGTCCACTATTCACCATCTCCCAGCTTCAGACAACCCTAGCCGTTCCAAGAGCCTCCAAACCCTAGGGTCAAACCCTAGCCGCCCCCTCCTAGCTTCATCTTCATCGATCCCACTTCTCCATTTTCGTCCAGAAATTCCTTCAATCCAGCTTCGACATCCATGAATCTTCCTCCATTTTTCACTTCCAAACAACCAATCTTCTCCAAATCCATCACAACCCGAACCAGACTCAACAGCTTCTACAACTCAAATCTCCATAACCCAAACTCAAACCTTCGAACACCATAACTCCATCTTCATCCACCGCTTCACATCCTTTCACCTTCACCTACACATCACTGCAAAGCCCATATCCTCGATTCACAAAGTGAAACCCAGATCCAAAACAACCTTCAAATCTCATGAAAACGTAACCCAGAAATTCAATCAAACGTCATCCTTTGAACAACACAAACAAACGAACCCAGAAATCCAAACTCAACTCACAAACTTTCTCAACCTAAACCCAGACATTCGAACAAAAACCGCGAAGTAATCTTCTCCTTCAAACCGTCTTCCATAACCCATTTTCCTGCAACAAACACTTCAAAACCCACACACTAACTTTCTCAACCGAAACCCAGACATTCGAACAAAAACCGCGAAGTAATCTTCTCCTTCAAACCGTCTTCCATAACCCATTTTCCTGCAACAAACACTTCAAAACCCACACACCAGCAAACTTCGAACCATACCATAAACCTCTTCTTCTTTGACCTTCAATACCACCAACAACCTTCAAATAAAACCATCCGCAAAACCCCCTTTCTCAAAACTTTTTTTTAAACCCTGTTTAATACCCACACAACCCAGAATTCGCCCAGAAAACAACATCTCCTTCAACCAACCATCCTCGCTGAAATCCCAACCATTTCCAACTCAAACTTCATAAACCCTCAAACTCTCTACCATCTTCGAACCTCACCCAGATCGAAATCCCAAACACAACTAAAACATGTAAACAGAATCAGAAGCAGTGAGATGGAGAGAGGTTTTCGAACGTGAGAGAAGATGAGAGCGAAGTGAGAAGCGAATGAAGATGAGATCGAGAAATTTGAGCGGAGAGAGTGATACGGAGAGAGACCGCAAGTGAGAGAGAGGCGATGAAGAACGTGTTCTGCGTTTTTGTTGTTTTGTTTCCTTTTTAATTTATTTTTTATTTATTCTTTTTATTTTTAACTCATTTTCTTTTTTTTTTATTATTATTACTGTTGATCCCATGAGTTGGACTGCACATACCACCGGGATTTAAATCCCCACTTGTTCTTCTTCTTTTGTTTAAATTTTGTGTCATTTTGTTTATTTATTGTGAATTTGTTATATATTATTATTATTTTTTTAACAGTTTATTTTTTAGGTATTATATTATTATTATTATTATTCTGTTTATATTATATATATATATATATATATATATATATATATATATATATATATATATATATATATATATATATATATATATATATATATATATATATATATATATATATATATATATATATATATATATATATATATATATATATATATATATATATATATATATATATATATATATATATATATATATATATATATATATATATATATATATATATATATATATATATATATATATATATATATATATATATATATATATATATATATATATTATTCTAAGCTTTTATTATTTATTTTTCTTAACAATTTATTTTTTTAGGTATTATATTATTATTATTATTCTGTTTATATATTATATAGTTTATATTAGATTTTCAATATATTATATTTAGCTTTTATACTTTTTTTTAGAATTTCTTATTATTTTCTATTAGAGTTATATCCATTTTATTTATATTAGAATTTTGAGATTTATTTTTTAGAAGTTGAATCTTCTTTTTTGTTATTGGGCATTTTTCCCTTTTGGGTCGATGACGACATTTCCTTCGATTCTCTGTCAAATTATTGATGAGAAATGAAGGATCCGAGACCGACTTTTTCTCTTCTTTCTCATTCTCAACTTTATGTCACTTTTCGACTTTATTTCATTTGTCGCTTTTTTCGGTCGATGACGACATTTCCATCGTTTAGCCGTCAAATTATTGACGTGAAATAAAGGATTCGAGACCACCTCTTTTTTTTCTTATTTCTTATTCCGATTCGATATTATTTTTTTGACTTGTGGATCGATGAAGTCTTTTTATCCGCAAGCGTCAGATTTTCGAAGTCGATAACCTTCCTGATTTCAAATCTATGGGAGATGACCATTTTGGTTATCTTCCTTACTTTGGGATCGCGTAAGGCTACCTTTAATTAATCGACATTTTATTTGTGGTTAAGACGAGATTTCATTCTTTTGTGCCCCGATTCGATACACTAACCAATATACAACTGCTTTATTTTTCAGTCATTTACATTCTTGTACATATTACATTTTCTGTATATTATTTTCCTATAAATATTCAACTGACTTGTACATTCTCTTAAAACACTTAATAAATATCAAACCATAAAATCCTAATTGGTGGGCTGTTTATTTATCTGCATCCCGTATATATCTATCTCTGTGTTTCATCTCTTTGCAGGTTCTAAAAAACTCTTCAATATAAGAACAAATTATCTTTGTATTGAATTAAAAAGAGAGGATTAAGTGTAGACTTATTCCTCTCCAAGTGTTGGGATGCTCACTGTAGTGTGGGTGGTTTCGACACTTGTCTTTCAATACGAAGACGTTCTCATTTCCAAACCTTTTCTCCTAAAACCTCGGTCCCGTACCAAGTGCATTTTCTAAATACATCTTCAATCATAAAAATCAATTCTCTTTGTATTGAATTAAAAAGAGAGGATTAAGTGTAGACTTCTTCCTTTCCGAGTGTCGAGATGCTCACTGTAGTGTGAGTGGTCTTGATACTCGTCTTTTAATGCGAAGGCGCTTGCACGCTTTCAGTCCCTTCTCTCCTAAAACTTCGGTCCTGTACCGAGTGCATTTTCCTAACGCTTTTATTAAGATTAAACTTCCTTTTGTATTGAACTAAAAAAGAAGATTAAACTTCCCTTTGTATTGAACTAAAAAGTGTAAACTTCCTAACGCTTCAATAACTGACACCAACCCAAATAATGATGCTTCAGATGATCTGAGGAATGATCTTGTTCTAATGGGGTCATCCTTCTTTCCAATGATCACATCCTCTGGATGAGAGGCCTTGATTCTGGATGATGATCCTCTAACATTTGATTCTTCAGAAATGTTTAAGTTGTTCATCTGAGAAACCAAAGGAATTGCATCTGGTGTTGCTTCAGGTTCCTTCACTTGAGCTTTGTCTGCCTCTGAGCCTTCAGAGTCTGTGAGAATTACTTCTCTATCTGCAGAACTTTCAAACTGATTTGGCTTTTCAATGCCAAGCTTATCATCAAATCTAACATGTATAGATTCCTCCACAATCTGTGTTTCAGTATTGTATACTCTGTAGCCTTTAGAGCGTTCAAAATACCCAAGCATGAAACACTTCTGTGCTTTAGAATCAAACTTGTTAAGATTCTCTTTAGTGTTCAACATATAGCAAATACATCCAAATGGATGAAAATATGAAATGTTGGGCTTTCTATTCCTCCACAATTCATAGAAAGTCTTTTCCAGAAGAGGTCTTACAGATTCTCTGTTTTGAATGTAACATGTTGTGTTTATTGCTTCTGCCCAAAAATGCTTTGCCAGATTAGTCTCATTGATCATGGTTCTGGCCATTTCTTGCAGAGTTCTATTTTTCCTCTCTACAACCCCATTCTGTTGTGGAGTTCTAGGACAGGAAAAATCATGAGCAATGCCATTTTCATTAAAATATTTTTCAAAATATTTGTTTTCAAATTCACCACCATGATCACTTCTGACTTTAATAATTTTGAAATCTTTTTCATTCTGGACTTGTTTGCAGAAGTCAAAGAACATATAATGTGACTCATCCTTGTGTTTTAGGAACTTTGCCCATGTCCATCTGCTGTAGTCATCAACAATGACTAATCCATACTTCTTGCCTCTGATGGATGCAGTTTTCACTAGTCCAAACAGATCAATGTGAAGTAATTATAATGGTCTTGAGGTTGAGACAACATTTTTAGATTTAAAGGAAGATTTTGAAAACTTTCCCTTTTGACATGCTTCACAAAAAGCATCTGAGTTGAACTTCAGCTTAGGAAGTCCTCTAACCATATTGAGTTTATTAATCTGAGATATACGTCTCATATTAATATGCCCCAATCTTCTGTGCCAGACCCATTTCTCATCATTAACAGACAAGAGACATTTTACATTTTGAACTTTAAGTTCTGAAAGATTTATTTTGTAAATGTTGTTCTTCCTCTTTCCATTAAATAGGATTGAGCCATCCTTCTGACTAACAACTTTACAACATTGTTGATTAAAGATTATATCATAACCATTGTCACTTAATTGACTTATGGACAATAGGTTATGCTTTAAACCTTCTACAAGAAGAACATTAGATATAGAGGGAAGGTTACCATTACTAATAGTACCAGAGCCAATGATCTTACCCTTCTGATTCCCTCCAAACTTCACTTCTCCTCCAGATTTAAGTTCCAGGCTTTGGAATATAAACCTTTCTCCCGTCATGTGACGTGAGCAGCCAGAGTCCAGGTACCATGACTGGCGTCTTGACTTTTTTGCTAAAAACATCTGCAACAGGGATAATCTTATCCTTAGGTACCTAGATCTTTTTGGGTCCTTTTTGGTTAGCTGCCTTGAAAGTTGGTCTGAACTTCTGTCTTTTTACAACAGTGTTGTTCAGACTTACTTTTGGCTTAAACACAAGAACGTTCTGATCAGAACGTGTGTGTTTAATGTCATTCAGATGACCAAACTTGAAATGAGAGTACAAAGGAGTTTTCTTGATAACAAGTTTATCAACATGCATTGGATTTAAATCCTTTCCAAAGGAGGATTCATATCCAATTCCTTTCCTGTTATTTCTGCTAACCCCATAGATCATAGAAGCCATCTTGCTTCTGTCTATGCTTTTAGCAAGAAATTTCTGAAAGCTAAAGTCATATTCTTCTAAAATGTTTTTGCATTTAGACTTACTTTCAGATTCAGAGTTTTGTTGAGCTATTTCAAAATCAGATTTCATTTTTAAATTGTTTTCTTTTAGCTCAGCAATTTCTGATTTTAACAGATTATTCTCAGAGCCAAGATTGCACTTAAGCTTCTTGCATTTGAGCTTAATCTGATTATAATTTTTCAGGACTTCAGATAAGACTTTAATAAGCTCTTCCCTAGTAAGATCAAAAAGTACCTCTTCTGAGTCAAATTCAGAATCAGACTCAGATCCAGATGATTCTTCATTCTGATCTTCAATGCCTGCTATCAGAGCCATGTTGGCGCATTCATCTTCAGATTCTGATGAGGATCCAGATTCATCAGAGTCATCCCAAGTTGCCATTAGAACCTTCTTCTTTTTGTCAAACTTTCTCTTTGGCTTTTCTTTAAGAAGTTTTGGACATTCCCTCTTGTAATGGCCAGGTTCTTTGCATTCAAAGCAGACAACTTCTTTCTTTCCAGATCTTTTTGGTCCAGAGGACTCCTTGCGCTGATCTGGTCTTTTGAAGTTCTTGAACTTCCTTTGCTTGTGCTTCCAGAGTCTGTTGATTCTTCTGGACAACAAGGATAGCTCATCTTCTTCTTCAGAAGAAGATTCTTCAGAGCTTTCCTCTAACACCTGCAATTCCTTTACAGATTTTTTAGATTTTAAAGCAATAGACTTACCTTTCTTTTGAGGCTCATCTTCCTCAAGTTCAATTTCATGACTCCTTAGTGAGCTGATTAGCTCCTCCAGAGTGATCTTGTTCAGATCCTTGGCAAGCTTCAGAGCAGTGACCATAGGTCTCCATCTGATAGGCAAGCTTCTGATGATCTTCTTCACATGATCAGCAGTTGAGTAGCCTTTGTCCAGAACTTTTAGACCAGCTGTAAGAATCTGGAATCTAGAGAACATAGTTTCTATGGACTCAGATTCTTCCATCTTGAACGCTTCATACTTCTGTATTAACGCCAGAACCTTGGTCTCTTTTACTTGAAGGTTTCCTTCATGAGTCATCTTCAAGGACTCAAACATGTTAAATGCAGTTTCTCTATTTGTGATCTTTTCATACTCAGTGTGAGATATTGCATTTAACAGTATTGTTCTAGCCTTGTGGTGATTTCTAAACTCCTTCTTTTGGGCTTCTGTCATAGATTTTCTATCTATTTTCTTGCCATTCCCATCAATGGGATGAACGTACCCATCTATGACTAAGTCCCATAAATTAGCATCATAACCAAGGAAGAAACTTTCAATCCTGTCCTTCCAATAATCAAATTTCTCCCCATCAAACATAGGGGGTTTAGTGCTGATTCTGTCCCTTTCTTCATATTTGTTGTTAATGTTAGATGTTAAAGTATCAGCCATAATAACAACCAAATATATAACAAAGTTTTTCTCACTGGATCTTTTCTGTCACTGTGAAGTGGTAGCACACACAGAACCGGAGCTCTGATGCCAACTGAAGGTGAGAAAATACTTAGAAAGGGGGGGAGGGTGTTGAATAAGTATGAAGATAAAACTTAGAAATAAAAACTCAAGGATTTTTATCCTGGTTCGTTAAACTCAACTACTCCAGTCCACCCTATCAAGAGTGATTTGCCTTTCTCAAACAAGGACTTAATCCACTATTTAATCAACTGATTACAATAGTAAGCACTAAAAACAACTGTTCAAAGTCTTCTCAAGAACTACTGATCCTAACTGGATCTTCTTAAGGTTTTCTTACAATCAAATGTAATAATAATACAAGTGTTAAGAATGCTTCTAATAAAGCTTTATCACAACTGTTATTTTTCACTTAAGATTAAAAACAATGAAATAAAATCAGCAAGAATGTATAAGTTGTATGAGAGCTTGTAGTGATTTCTTTCTAGTATTTCGTCAACTGAAGAAGATGAATGGAGTCTTGCTTTTATAGGCACAGAGGTCCAAGAAGTCTTTCACGTTGAGAACAGTGTACCAAAAAGGTCTGAGCCTTTTTGTCTTCACATCACATGACCTTTCCTAGAAGTAGAATGCACAGAGAAATCCTTTTTGTCTGTGTTCTTGTGTCTAGCATAAATAAGGAAAGAGTCGTCTGGTCATTCCAACGGACATAACTTTGAATTCTTCTTCAACAAGTTTCAGCAAGAAATACAAGAGTCTGGATAGATCAGAGCCTTCTGATATTCATCAGAGTTTGCTGAATCAGAGTCTTTGCAGCATGTGTGCTTTCAGCGTGTAAATGTTCAGAGCAGAGTTTTGAATCAGATCCTCAGTACTGGCAGCATTAGTATTATCAGAGTCTTCTGAAGTAACTGTGCTTGAAACTCTTCATACAGAATTGCTCATTGCTTCAGATGCTTCTGGCTTCTGCTTCAGATTCTTCTGTAGCTTCTGCTTCAGATCCTTCTGTAGACAGCGCTCAGAATCTTCTAAGAGATGCTTCTAATGCTTCAGAGCCTTGCATAATTTCATGTTCAGATCTAATTTGCTTCCAGAATAATATTCACTTTTAATATTTGCAGCAATCATTCTAGAACAAATTTTAGAGTATATAATTCTTTAATACAAAATTTCATAAGAGTTATCATCAAAACATAGAGATATAATTAAGAATCAATCTATGTTCTAACAATCTCCCCTTTTTTTATGATGACAAAAACATAAGAAATTTTGTTCAATTGAAAATATAATTATAACTCCCCCTGAGATGATGAATCTCCCCCTGAATTGAATACTTAGAAGAAATAGAAACTTCCCTTTTTGCATGAGTATTCTTTTCAAGATCAGAGCCTGATTGTTCAAAAATTATTAAATCTTGACTTGGATGAGTGTTTCAGAATCAGAGCCTGATAGGTTAAATTTGATCTGGGGATCTCAGAGTTACTTTTAAAGAATTTGTCAGATATTTCAAATATTCTGAGAAGCTAAGAATTCACGTTAGTTAAGATTGATATGTCTGAAGTTCATTTAGGTAGAGTTTATTTGAACAGTCAGATCCATTTTCTCCCCCTTTTTTGTCATAATCAAAAAGTAAAAAAAAAACTTTAAAGACAAATAAAAGGAATTACAGAAAAGATAAACCATGTGGAGAAAACACAGAGTCATTCATTCATTCAGATAACAAACAAACAAAAAGAAAAGATGTTCATACACCATATGATAGAAAAACAGAACAACAAACAAAAACAAGTGCAGAACAAGAATGCAAAAACATGAAAAAGACAACTAGGGCTGGCGAGAAGCAATCAGGGTTAAAAGATCAGTAATCTTTGCAGTAGATTCTTCTTGCTTAGCCATCCAAGTCTTTATCTCTTTAGTAGTTTGTTCCTGTTTTATCATCCAAGATCTGATTTCTTTAACTTCTTGAGCAACATCTGGAATCTCAGTCTTCATTTCAGATGCAGAAGGTGCAGAAGCAGATGCATCAATCTGCATGGCAGATGCAGGAGTGTCTTCTATCATTTCAGCATCTTTAACAGGAGCATCTTCCAGAAGAAGCACTGGGGTTGTGAGAATGCTAAGCAGAGGTTGTCTGACCATTTCAGCAAACTTGGCCTTTGCATCATCAACACAAAGTCATCTGAGATCAGATGCAGCAGAGTTGAACTTTGAGATGAATCTGTCCCAAGAAGCTTCAGACTCAGCAGGATCCATACTAGCCATGCACTCTTTCTCTACAGAAGCAATCCCGTGACGCATTTCCTTCTTGAAATCCTTAAACAATGTAGAAACATCTGTTCTTGGTTTAAGGTTCAGAAAGTCTTCTATGGAGACTTGTTGTGATGGTTCAGGAGGTGAGTAAGTAGATGATGGTTGTTCAGATTGAGGTTGTATGGATGGTGGTTGTTCAGATGGTTGTGGTAGAAACTCTGTGAAGTTGAATTTTGAGTGAAGAGGGTGTTCAGAAGCAGGTAGGTCAGATGGTAGTGGTTTAAAAGGATCAAGAATACGTAAGCTAGTTGGTGAGGGGACTTCAGAGTCATCAGAATAAGATGATTCAGTTGAATGACATGAAGTAGAAGATAAGACATACATGGTTGTAATGGGTTGCACATCCATAATGTCTTCAGATAGATTTTGTGGTTCAGAAGATGGTTGTTATTGTGGTTCAGATTGATGAGGAGTTTGTTGAGGTTCAGATGATGGAATTGTTGATTCTTGTGGATTTTGTGTAGGTTCTGCAGTTTTGGTTATTTGTGGTTCAGATGGGGAAATTTCTGGTTGAGATATTGATTGTTGTTTTGGTTGTTG
Source organism: Lathyrus sativus (assembly GCA_963859935.3). Lineage (NCBI taxonomy): Eukaryota > Viridiplantae > Streptophyta > Magnoliopsida > Fabales > Fabaceae > Lathyrus > Lathyrus sativus. Next base: position 495,299,129 of record OZ012739.1, on the reverse strand, counting down.
TTCTTCTGGTTGGTTTTCATGCTGTTGTTATGGTTGTTGTGGAGTAGATATAACTGGTGGTGTTTGGAGTGGTTCTGTTGTTTGAGAAGGTAGTGATTCAGATGAGGGAATGTCAGATGATGGTTGTGGTGCAGAAGCTGTTTGAGTGGATGCTGGAGGTGTAAGAGAAATAGGGTTAACAGAAGCATTTGGTGTCCTTGATTTAGAAACCTTTTGTACAGCAGGTGAATCAGATGCATTTGGTTTGGATGGTTGTTTAGAGGATTTAGATGGATCATATGATTTAGTTGGTTTAGAAGATTGAGATGGAGCAGGAATAGTTTGATTTTGAGTGGGAGGAGGTTTGGGAACAGAACAAAATGTTGATTCATTCATAACAATCTTAGCAAATGAAGATACAGAAGATTTAGTACCCTTAATCTTTGTGCGCTTGATAGGATCAGAGGGAACTTCTCCAGAAGCTTTTCTCTCAATCTGCTTTTGTGGCTTGTCATCAACTTTTGGCTTCTTCTGAGCAACAGCTTCTTCTGCCTCTGATTGATTTCTCTTTCTCATGTTCTCAGTATACACATCTGGCATTGGTTCTCTGGCACGAATCAGAATATCTGCTGGAATAGGTGTTCCATCTGCTTTGCAAGCATCAATGTACCTAACAATGATGTCCCTTGGTTCTTCAGCACCAAACAGTGGAAAATCTTCAACTGGAATTATCTTCTGACTAACTTCAGAGATATTCATCTTCTTAGGTGCAGCTGTGAGTTCATCTACAATCTTTAACCTCTGAAGACTTTTTGCATTCAATGGTTTTCCAACAATTGTTTCTAACTCATCTTTAACTCCAGCCTCATACAGAGCAGTTACCAGACCAATCTCTGTCAGAATGTCTGAAATCAACTTTCCAAAGGGAATCCACGTCCTGATCTTTTGTCCCTTATCCTTTACAGTTTCTCTGGATGCATTGATATGATTCCACAGATGCATAAAGAGAATGTGAGGCAGATCTACTTTTGTACTCTGACTAAGGCAGTATAAAGTAGAGTTGTTCATTATTCACATAATCTGGAGAATTAGTTGATTTTCTGTGATTGATGCATCCCAGAAAAATCTTTGCCCAGATTTTGTAATCAGGTTTTAGATCCTTAAATTTGTTAGAGGCCTGTCCAGATGTAATGACTTCCTCATAGACTTCTTCCATATCCACACGCCCAGCTGGCAGATGACATACTCCATCAGTCTCCTCATACCCTATGAGTTTTCTGATGAGATCTTCAGTTATTATGATCTCCTTTCCCAGAACAGAAGATAAAATGAATTTTGGATAAACAGAAGCATGTATCCAGAATTCCTTCACCAGATGAGGGTAAACTGGTCCAAATAATCTGTCAAAATATTTAACCCAGCCTTGTACATCAATTATTGAACAAAATTCAAACCCATTTTCAGCTAACGGATCAAATTCCACCATTGATTCATAGAGAACTTCAAGTTTGTCAACAGGAGTTAACAATGTCCTTTTAGGTACAGTGAATGGAGTCACACCCATATTTGCAGAAGTAACTGCAGCCATAGTTGATTGGAATTGAGCTACTGTAGAAGATGAGGTTGCCATTGAAGAAGATGAAGATGATTTGGACGAAGGTTTAGGGTTTTTGTGAAGAGCAAAGAGAAGGCAAAAATGCATAAAATTGTTTGTGAAGTGAAAAATCTGAATTTGGTGTGAAATGTGGTATTTATAGAGAAGACAATTAGGGCAATCGGACAGACACAAATATCACGTTCTCACATAGCAATAAATGACAATTAATGAAAATAACAAAAATCATTTCAAGGCATTAATTGATTCTGACAAATTGGGGGGAAAACCAAGAATTTCAACTATTCAAACAATACCTCAAACGTCTCTTCAGTGGTGTACACGCCATCTTTTCAGATTCAGAGTGACACGTGTTTGATTGCATGTGCTTCTGAATTCTCTTAAGAAATGGAACGTTAGCCAATGTTTAGATCCTCTAAGATTGGTTAGTTCAGATACACATAGATAATAATGAATCAATAAATCAAATAATTTACAAGAAAAATACTTCAGAGTTTTAAGCATTTTGCATATGAGAAGTTCGCTTCTGATTAATATCATTCTGGACAAAAATCCATACCAATATTTTTCAGAATAAACTTGAACCTATCTTCAGCAAGGGGTTTTGTGAAAATATCTTCCCATTGATGATCTGTATCAACAAAGGCTAGGTTTATAATACCCTTATGAACATAGTCTCTGATGAAGTGATGTTTAATTTCTATATGTTTTGCCTTAGAGTGTAAAATGGGATTTTTAGACAAACATATAGCAGAAGTATTATCACAGAAAATAGAAACATTACTCTCAAAGATCTGATAGTCTTCTAGCTGACTTTTCATCCAGAGCATTTGCGTGCTACATCCAGCAGCAGCAATATATTTTGCCTCTATAGTTGATAGTACAATTGTGGGTTGCTTCTTGTTGTACCAAGAGATTAGATTTATTCCTAGAAATTGACAACTTCCAGAAGTACTTTTTCTTTCCACTCTGTCTCCAGCGTAGTCAGCATCACAGAATCCAACTAATTTGAAATCTTCAGATCTTCTGTAACACAAACCCACATTAGAAGTACCTTTTAGATACCTTAGAATCCTCTTAACAGCTGTTAAGTGTGATTCTCTAGGATCTGATTGGAATCTTGCACACAAGCATACACTTAATAAAATATCAGGTCTAGAAGCAGTTAAATAAAGAAGAGATCCTATCATACCTCTGTAGAGTTTCTGATCTACTTTCTTACTTACCTCTTCCTTACCAAGTGTACTTGTTGGATGCATAGGAGTCTTTGCCATCTTACTATCAGTCATGTTAAATTTCTTCAGAAGCTCTTTAACATATTTGGTCTGATGAATGTACGTGCAATCTGGAGTTTGGTTGACTTGAATTCCCAGAAAGAATCTCAATTCTCCCATCATGCTCATCTCAAATTATGCCTGCATACATTGAGCAAACTCCTTTCCCAGCATAACATTGGTAGATCCAAATATAATATCATCTACATATATTTGGAAAATTAAAAGATCTTTCTTAAATGTTTTACAAAAGAGTGTTGTGTCCACTTTGCCTCTGATGAAAAGTTTCTCCAAAAGAAAATTGCTTAATCTCTCATACCAAGCTCTAGGAGCTTGTTTTAAACCATAAAGAGATTTCTTTAGTTTGAAAACATGTTCTGGAAATTTTTCACTTTCAAAACCAGGAGGTTGGTGAACATAAACTTCTTCCTCTATAATACCATTTAGAAAGGCACTCTTAACATCCATCTGATATAGAGTGATGTTATTCTGTGCAACAAAAGAAATGAGTAAACGAATAGACTCTAACTTGGCTACAGGAGCATAAGTCTCTGTATAATCAATTCCTTCTTGCTGGCTATAACCTTGAGTAACAAGCCTTGCTTTGTTTCTTTCAACTTCTCATTTCTCATTCGACTTATTTCTGAAGACCCATTTAGTTCCAATTATGTTGAACCCTTTTGGTCTTGAAACCAAATCCCACACATCATTTCTTGTGAACTGATTGAGCTCTTCTTGCATGGCAATAATCCAATCATTGTCTTGCAGAGCTTCATCCACAGAAGTTGGTTCAATAACTGACACCAACCCAAATAATGATGCTTCAGATGATCTGAGAAATGATATTGTTCTAATGGGGTCATCCTTCTTTCCAATGATCACATCCTCTGGATGAGAGGCCTTGATTCTGGATGATGATCCTCTAACATTTGATTCTTCAGAAATGTTTAAGTTGTTCATCTGAGAAACCAAAGGAATTGCATCTGGCGTTGCTTCAGGTTCCTTCACTTGAGCTTTGTCTGCCTCTGAGCCTTTAGAGTCTGTGAGAATTACTTCTCTATCTGCAGAACTTTCAAACTGCTTTGGCTTTTCAATGCCAAGCTTATCATCAAATCTAACATGTATAGATTCCTCCACAATCTGTGTTTCAGTATTGTATACTCTGTAGCCTTTAGAGCATTCAGAATACCCAAGCATGAAACACTTCTGTGCTTTAGAATCAAACTTGTTAAGATTCTCTTTAGTGTTCAACATATAGCAAATACATCCAAAAGGATGAAAATATGAAATGTTGGGCTTTCTGTTCCTCCACAATTCATAGGGAGTCTTTTCCAGAAGAGGTCTTACAGATACTCTGTTCTGAATGTAACATGCTGTGTTTATTGCTTCTTCCCAAAAATGCTTTGCCAGATTAGTCTCATTGATCATGGTTCTGGCCATTTCTTGCAGAGTTCTATTTTTCCTCTCTATAACCCCATTCTGTTGTGGAGTTCTAGGACAGGAAAAATCATGAGCAATGCCATTTTCATTAAAATATTTTTCAAAATATTTGTTTCCAAATTCACCACCATGATCACTTCTAACTTTAATAATTTTGAAATCTTTTTCATTCTGGACTTGTTTGCAGAAGTCAAAGAACACAGAATGTGACTCATCCTTGTGTTTTAAGAACTTTACCCATGTCCATCTGCTGTAGTCATCAACAATGACTAATCCATACTTCTTGCCTCTGATGGATGCAGTTTTCACTGGTCCAAACAGATCAATGTGAAGTAATTCTAATGGTCTTGAGGTTGAGACAACATTTTTAGATTTAAAGGAAGATTTTGAAAACTTTCCCTTTTGACATGCTTCACAAAAAGCATCTGAGTTGAACTTCATCTTAGGAAGTCCTCTGACCAGATTGAGTTTATTAATCTGAGATATACGTCTCATATTAATATGCCCCAATCTTCTGTGCCAGACCCATTGCTCATCATTAACAGACAAAAGACATTTAACATTTTAAACTTTAAGTTCTGAAAGATTTATTTTGTAAATGTTGTTCTTCCTCTTTCCATTAAATAGGATTGAGCCATCCTTCTGACTAACAGCTTTACAACATTGTTGATTAAAAATTATATCATAACCATTATCACTTAATTGACTTATGGACAATAGGTTATGCTTTAAACCTTCTACAAGAGGAACATTAGATATAGAGGGAAGGTTACCATTACCAATAGTACCAGAGCCAATGATCTTGCCCTTCTGATTCCCTCCAAACTTCACTTCTCCTCCAGATTTAAGTTCCAGGCTTTGGAACATAAACCTTTCTCCCGTCATGTGACGTGAGCAGCCAGAGTCCAGGTACCATGACTGGCGTCTTGACTTTTTTGCTAAAAACATCTGCAACAGGGATAATCTTATCCTTAGGTACCCAGATCTTTTTGGGTCCTTTTTGGTTAGCTGCCTTAAAAGTTGGTCTGAACTTCTATCTTTTTACAACAGTGTTGTTCTGACTTACTTTTGGCTTAAACACAAGAACGTTCTGATCAGAACAGTGTGTTTAATGTCATTCAGATGACCAAACTTGAAATGAGAGTACAAAGGAGTTTTCTTGATAACAAATTTATCAACAGGCATTGGATTTAAATCCTTTCCAGAGGAGGATTCATATCCAATTCCTTTCCTGTTATTTCTACTAACCCCATAGATTATAGAAGCCATCTTGCTTCTGTCTATGCTTTTAGCAAGAAATTTCTGAAAGCTAAAGTCATATTCTTCTAAAATATTTTTGCATTTAGACTTACTTTCAGATTTAGAGTTTTGTTGAGCTATTTCAAAATCAGATTTCATTTTTAAATTGTTTTCTTTTAGCTCAGCAATTTCTAATTTTAACAGATTATTCTCAGAGCCAAGATTGCACTTAAGCTTCTTGCATTTGAGCTTAATCTAATTATAATTTTTCAGGACTTCAGATAAGACTTTAATAAGCTCTTCCCTAGTGAGATCAGAAAGTACCTCTTCTGAGTCAGATTCAGAATCAGACTCAGATCCAGATGATTCTTCATTCTGATCTTCAATGCCTGCCATCAGAGCCATGTTGGTGCATTCATCTTCAGATTCTGATGAGGATCCAGATTCATCAGAGTCATCCCAAGTTGCCATTAGAACCTTCTTATTTTTGTCAAACTTTCTCTTTGGCTTTTCTTTAAGAAGTTTTGGACATTCCCTCTTGTAATGGCCAGGTTCTTTGTATTCAAAGCAGACAACTTCTTTCTTTCCAGATCTTTTTGGTCCAGAGGACTCCTTGCGCTGATCTGGTCTTTTGAAGTTCTTGAACTTCCTTTGCTTGTGCTTCCAGAGTCTGTTGATTCTTCTGGACAGCAAGGATAGTTCATCTTCTTCTTCAGAAGAAGATTCTTCAGAGCTTTCCTCTAACACCTGCAATTCCTTTACAGATTTTTTAGATTTTAAAGCAATAGACTTACCTTTCTTTTGATGCTCATCTTCCTCAAGTTCAATTTCATGACTCCTTAGTGAGCTGATTAGCTCCTCCAGAGTGATCTTGTTCAGATCCTTGGAAAGCTTCAGAGCAGTGACCATAGGTCTCCATCTGATAGGCAAGCTTCTGATGATCTTCTTCACATGATCAGCACTTGAATAGCCTTTGTCCATAACTTTTAGACCAACTGTAAGAATCTGGAATCTAGAGAACATAGTTTCTATGGACTCAGATTCTTCCATCTTGAACGCTTCATACTTCTGTATTAACGCCAGAGCCTTGGTCTCTTTTACTTGAAGGTTTCCTTAATGAGTCATCTTCAAGGACTCAAACATGTCAAATGCAGTTTCTCTAATTGTGATCTTTTCATACTCAGTGTGAGATATTGCATTTAACAGTATTGTTCTAGCCTTGTGGTGATTTCTAAACTCCTTCTTTTGGGCTTCTGTCATAGATTTTCTATCTACTTTCTTGTCATTCCCATCAATGGGATGAACGTACCCATCTATGACTAAGTCCCATAAATTAGCATCATAACCAAGGAAGAAACTTTCAATCCTGTCCTTCCAATAATCAAATTTCTCCCCATCAAACATAGGGGGTTTAGTGCTGATTCTGTCCCTTTCTTCATATTTGTTGTTAATGTTAGATGTTGAAGTATCAGCCATAATAACAACCAAATATATATCAAAGTTTTTCTCACTGGATCTTTTCTGTCATTGTGAAGTGGTAGCACACACAGAACCGGAGCTCTGATGCCAACTGAAGGTGAGAAAATACTTAGAAGGGGGGGTGAATAAGTATGAAGATAAAACTTAGAAATAAAAACTCAAGGTTTTTTATCCTGGTTCGTTGAACTCAACTACTTCAGTCCACCCTATCAAGAGTGATTTGCCTTTCTCAAACAAGGACTTAATCCACTATTTATTCAACTGATTACAATAGTAAGCACTAAAAATAACTGTTCAAAATCTTCTCAAGAACTACTGATCCTAACTGGATCTTCTTAAGGTTTTCTTACAATCAAATGTAATAATAATACAAGTGTTAAGAATGCTTCTAATAAAGCTTTATCACAACTGTGATTTTTCACTTAAGATTAAAAACAATGAAATAAAATCAGCAAGAATGTATAAGTTGTATGAGAGCTTGTAGTGATTTCTTTCTAGTATTTCGTCAACTGAAGAAGATGAATGGAGTCTTGCTTTTATAGGCACAGAGGTCCAAGAAGTCTTTCACATTGAGAACGGTGTACCAAAAAGGTCTGAGCCTTTTTGTCTTCACATCACATGACCTTTCCTATAAGTAGAATGCACAGAGAAATCCTTTTTGTCTGTGTTCTTGTGTCTAGCATAAATAAGGAAAGAGTCGTCTGGTCATTCCAACGGACATAACTTTGAATTCTTCTTCAACAAGTTTCAGCAAGAAATATCAGAGTCTGGATAGATCAGAGCCTTCTGATATTCATTAGAGTTTGCTGAATCAGAGTCTTAGCAGCATGTGTGCTTTCAGCGTGTAAATGTTCAGAGCAGAGTTTTGAATCAGATCCTCAGTACTGGCAGCGTTAGTACTATAAGAGTCTTCTGAAGTAATTGTGCTTGAAACTCTTCATACAGAATTACTCATTGCTTTAGATGCTTCTGGCTTCTGCTTCAGATTCTTCTGTAGCTTCTGCTTCAGATCCTTCTGTAGACAGCGCTCAGAATCTTCTAAGAGATGCTTCTAATGCTTCAGAGCCTTGCATAATTTCATGTTCAGATCTAATTTGCTTCCAGAATAATATTCACTTTTAATATCTGCAGCAATCATTCTAGAACAAATTTTAGAGTATATAATTTTTTAATATAAAATTTCATAAGAGTTATCATCAAAACATAGAGATATAATTAAGAACCAATCTGTGTTCTAACAAGACACTCGTCTTTCAATACGAAGACGCGACTTCTTCCACCACCTCTCCTTTCACAAACTTTCTTCCGCAACCTTTCACACCTAAAACCTCGGTCCCGCACCGAGTGCATTTTCAAATCATTTTCACAACAAAACATGAATGGTCGTGGAGTGGTTAGGCGTAGGCCTTCTCCTATCCCGAGTGCTGACGTTTACCGTAGGGTTCTCTGTCGCAAAGCACTTACCATTCAAATACAAAAAACATCTTTAATAAGAGAACAAAGTTCTCTTTGTGTTGAATTAAAAAGAGAGGATTGAGTGTAGTCTTCTTCCTCTCCGAGTGTCAGGATACTCACTGTAGTGTGTGTGGTCTCGATACTCGTCTTTCAATACGAAGACGCTACGTTCGCCACACCATTTTTATAACAAAAACTTTGAGATAAAGAATTGGGTACTGCCCGCAAGGGGTTACTATCCGAGGACTTATCTCGCCCCTAAAAATAATCCCACAAATTAAACGTGACTTCTTGCCTCGCATGGCAAAAACCAATCATTTCAAAAAGGATATGTTACATCCGTTCTACCGCAAACAGGTAACGCATAAGTCTCCTCACATGCGAGCAGCAAAATACCTAAACTGCTAGAATGCGTACGATAACATCATCCACAAAAACACCAGTTACCCGTAGTAGCACGAACTACGTTGCTCTGATTTCTCTTGCATATTGAGAATACGTAGGCATAGGATTGCGATGGTCCTAGCGAGCACCCTTTTCCTCTTTCCACCCTTTCCCAGAAAGGCATGCTACGTCCGTTCTACCGCAAACATGTAACACCTAAGTCTCCTCACATGCGAGCAGCAATACACCTAAACTGCTAGAATGCGCACGATAGCATCGTCTACCAGTACACCCCATTTTCCCGCACACCGTAGGCCAAACTACGGCTGCTCTGATTCTTTACTTCTTTTAAGTAAAAATACGTAGGCACAAGGGCCACAATCCTTGCCGAGCACATTCCCCCCTATATCTGTAGTTCCACGAACTACGTCGACTCTGACTTTCTCATACCTTTTGAGAATACGTAGGCCTAGGACTGCGAAGTCCTACCGAGTCTGTTCTTTCTCTCTTTTTCCCCGTTATCTCTCTCTCTCTCTCTCTCTCTCTCCTATTTCTAACCCTTTTCTCCCTATCCCTAAGAACACTCTTTTATAGCATAATATTTAAGCAAATAAATTCACACGTCGGCAAACAAATGGTTCCCATCGAGTACGATGGATACGAGGGGTGCTAATACCTTCCCCTCGCATAACCGGCTTCCGAACTCGTTCTTGGTTGCGAGACCATCTTATCCATTTCTTTCTTAAGGTTTTCTCGATATTTTCCTTTCCCCTCATGGGATAAATAAAGTTCGGTGGCGACTCTTCAGTCCTTTCTTTTTCGCCTCCCCGTCGTTGCGCGATGCATTTTTCGAGTAGCGACAGCTGGCGACTCTGCTGGGGACTTTTGTGAGCCAAGCCTATTTTGTTTGTCGTGTTTGTGTTTTTATTTGTTTTATTTGTTTATGCTTTGGTCTCTAACTGTTGGGTTTATTTGGTTGGTTTGTGAGATAAGGCTTTCTACCCGAGCTTTATAGTATACACTAAGATTAGGAAGTGGTTTCTTTCTGATTTGCGAGACTTAGGACTCGTTGAGTTGAATTGAATTCCACCGCTCAGATGAGACCCCTTTGGGATGATTATGTCTTACGTGTAGTCGTAATGGCGTTCTTATTTCCAACTTGGGAGTCCGCGATTTTGAGGACCTTTTAGAACCTTATTCCGAAGGTTGCTATGACATAACTCTGTGTTCATCCTTTCATGGGATTACCATCTTACGAGTAGTCGTTCTGATGGAAAACTTTTGAGGGTTAGTGCATGGGAATTTGTTTAAAAGCCTTTGGGATATCCTTTGATAAAGCATTAGATTACCCACCCGAAGGGAGAGATGCCTTTTGTTGTCGTCTTGCAGGTTGTGTGACTTTAATCCTTGATGTGGATCTGTTCTCGTATGCACTCATTGCATTGCATTTTCATGAAGCATATCTGCATCATTTTGCATTTTCTCTAGCCAGATACAAAGAGCTTACCCATCCTTTGTTCATAACCCGCAGTTGATTTCCCGACACTTCCATTGAACTCGTGAGAGCTGTGAAGTGTTTGAAGCAAGAGGAGCATAAACGCCTTGAAAGGGCAATTAGACGAAGCAAGCTGAAGTAGCTATGTCAGAAAATGATTGCCAGAATGTTGAGTCCCCATAAGGATTTACTGTGACGAATAATCCACTGTATGATCTTCCTCCAGATGACCATCTTCCGCAAGTAAAAGTTCCAACTCGATCCCAGAGGATGCCAAGGAATGATCCCATGGAAGAAAAGTTTCGTGCCCTTGAGGAGACAATTCAAGCTATGAGAGTGTCTGACATGCCCGGCCTTGATGCTGCTGATATATGTCGAGTGCTAGATTTGGTGATTCCTCCGAGTTTCAAGATGCCCAACTTCGAGAAGTACACAGGCTATAGTTGCCCAAGGCGTCATTTGGTGATGTACTGTCGAAAAATGACCCCCTACACTCACGATGATAAGTTGATGATTCACTGTTTTCAAGAAAGTCTCAGTGGGTCATCATTAAGTTGGTACACAGACCTAGAAAAAAGTCATATCCAATCATGGAGAGACCTAGCTAGCGCTTTTCTAAAGTTTTACCAGTTTAACCTAGACACTATTCCCACCCGCATGCAGTTGCAAATCCTATCTCAAAACAAAAATGAACCTTTTAAGGGATATGCACAGCGGTGGAGAGAATTCACAGCAAGAGTGCAACCACCACTCTCGGACAAGGAGCTGACTGAAATGTTCATCAACAGTTTGCATGGCACTTATCTTGAAAGAATGGCTGGCTGTACGCCACCAAGCTTCTCTGACCTGGTGATTGTAGGAGAGCGCATCGAAAGCTACCTTAAAAGTGGACAAATCCAAGACACCTCAAGCAGTCAGGCCAATGAGCTTGAATCTTTCGACGATTTCCATGAGGAAGAGAAGGATGAAACCAGCGCACTCATAGCGAATATTGGGTATCCTCACGATGTACCAACAAAACTCTATGGTCCCTTATCTTCTCAACAGGAATCATTACCAGTGCCATGTTATCCTTATGAGAAATCAGCCATTCCTAAAGCTTCATTCCGTAAGCCATGGGTCGTTCATCATGCAAATCAACAAGCCCATGGCCGAAGTCATTAGAATCAGCGCCGAAATCAGAATAGGCCCAGCAATAACTTGGAAAGAAGGACTGTTCCTCTTCATCCAGTCCCTATGTCGCACAGTCAACTTCTGCCACATCTGATTCAAAACTCATTGGTGGAGCCTAAAACTCTTAAGTCTGTGCCAATGGTAAGGATTGTACCCATAATTGCAAACTATATGTTTTCAGATAAAATCTCGTCAATGATGTACAGGCATTGTTTCAAATCCCCTAAACACCAGAGATATAAGGAGTTAATCCCTAGTCAACCACTTCGAGCCTAGAAGTAGGAGTTTCCTTCGGATATTCAAACCCTTACACTCAACCTGGGGCAGGGTAGTTGTTCAGTAAACCCAATCCCACACTCAAATCAACAAAGCAAAATCAAAAGACATGACGGTTGTTCTTCAATGACCAATGACATGGCAGTCACAACAAAATCAAAAAAAAAATTATCAAAAGCCTGCTAAGTCAAGCACCTCAAAGGGGACTTAGGCAAAAACTAAGGCTATCCCGATGGATCTGACAAGCAAAATCAGTCCATGCAAAAGTTAGGGATCAAAAACAAAAGCAAAAGAGGTCCTCAAACCCTCAACAAAAACAAAATAAGATTCAATGGTCAAACCAAAGGGTCACTGACATCCTTTAAAAAGTAAAATAAGGTGGCTGTCATTTTAAGCAAACCTTGAACCATCAAGCTCACACCGTCAAGACAAATAGGTGCAGAATTAATTGAACGTAGGACTGGAGATCATCCAGAAGAAGGGGTGGGTACAAATCATACTTTGAGCCTAATATCCTTTGTTTTATAACCGTGAACCAGACCACATTACAACCCTCAAAAGACCTAATTGAGGCGAGGTTTATTATGAAAGCATATTATCGCAAGGTTGCGTAAACTGACTCCTCACGATTTTGCTAATCATCAGCGTTGGTGTCAATATCCATGTTGTATCTTTCACACCAATCAAGTTAGCACAACGTTTACACTAACGGTCCATTCGTCTCACTACCACGACACTTAATAAACGACAATTATTTCAAAACTTGCATGAAATTTGCATTAAGATTACCATTCATGAAAAAACAATTTTAATTACAAGTCAGTAGTTGGCATTAAGGAAATTCCAACACGAAGCAATCAAACAGGACTTGACCATTTCAGCAGTCTGGATCAGAATCGAGCATGCTTTATAGTCCCGTGGATCTGGAGCATTGTCATCCCGCGAATATAGAATCAGTCAGCTTAAGGCAAATCCCCAAACATCAGTTGATTATGGGGAAAATCATTCAAGAAGCGGTTGATCATAAGTGAATCGAACCAATCAGGGGCAGGCCACCCAGAGTTTTTTTTGACTTGAGGATAGATCCCTCCAATATTCAATCATGATGAGTTAAGTCGCTTCAACGCTCTTTCAAGAGCAAGTTACTCCAAATAGTATATTGAAGCCAACCACCAAGAGTCATTTAAACAATGATGAATCCTTTCGTGGTACAAACTCTGGGGCAAGCCATCTCGAGGTCGTCTCATGGCAAACTACTCAAGCAAGTTCATCCTCATCAACAACTGTTGAGTTCAAAACGAGTGTTGAGGAATCATACTGTCATCTCACCCAATAACCTTAATCATCCGAAGGCCTTGCTGTGATTGGATCCTTCATCCCACAGCCTAAACTTGTCACCTATCAAAACAAACCAAACCTCCAAAGTCCAGTCCTTACCTGTCAAAACCTTGTAACCTTCAAACCAGTCCCATCTGGTTAACCCTTTGCTGAATACCTAGCCCTGTCTGGTATATGTCAGCTTGTGAACCAGCTCCCATCTGGTCACCCTTCCTTTAGCCTTCCGTTTAACCAGTCATCGTCTGGCAAACACAATTTCAAAGTCCAGTCCTCGTCTGGCAAACCACAAAATCAGTTCCCGTCTGACACCAATTCTAGAAGTCAGTTCTCGTCTGACAACTTAACCTTTTGCCACCAGTTCTTGTCTGGTAAACCTCATCCCTAAGTCCAGCTCTCATCTGGCAAACCACAAAATCAGCCCTCCTTTGACAACTTAACCTTTCGCCAACCAGTCCCATCCGGTTTACCCTCCGAATACCAGCCCTCATCTGGTACTTCCAACCCAAAGTCCAATTTACATTGGCCGCCACCAAAAGTCTGCCACATCATCACCTGCATTCTCAGTCACCTGCCTGTATCCATCATTATCATATGCATCATACGCATCGCATTCGACTTCATAAGCATCTTGCATCATATGCATGCCTATAATCATATCATACTCCCCAGCTCTTGCATCTCCGCGTGTTAGCATTTGCATTTGCATTTCCATTTATGGAACATTATCGTCATCAAGCATTCACATATACGAGATCAGATCCAGGATCAATTTCGAAGATTTTCAAGATCATAATCAGCTCAGTCATGGGCATTTTCGCAAGACCGTGGGCGTTCTCCCACAGAGTTGTGCAACTTTTGTTGGGCAAATTCAAGAGCTTCAATGCAATCATCAGCCCAGTCAGGGGCACTATCTGCAAAATCGTGGGTCCTCCCACAAAATTCAAGAATATCAAAGCAAAATTCAGCCCAGTCAGGGGCACCTTGTTAATACCATGGGTATTTCCCATGACGTATTTTAACCTCCTGGCTGGTCAGATCTTCAATTCAACATACAGCCCAGCCAGAGGCATATCATTCAGGGTCATGGGCGTTCCACATGGGAGTTATTATCATCCTCTTGGTGGTAGTAGCTTATAAATTTCACTCCATTATCCTTTTGGTGTCATGACTAGCGTATGTTTTCCATTATCCTTTTGGTAATGGATCCCCTACATCCTTTTGGTGTTAGGGATGATTTTGTTTCGCTCCATCATCCTTTTGGTGATGGGTCTAACATCCTTTTGGTGTTATGACTAGCGTCTCCGCTCCATCATCGTTTTGGTGATGGGTCTGGCATCCTTTTGGTGTCATGACTAGCGTGTTTTCCATTATCCTTTTGGTAATGGACTCCTTACATCCTTTTGGTGTTAGGGATGATTTTGTGTCGTTCCATCATCCTTTTGGTGATGAGTCTAACATCCTTTTAGTGTTATGACTAGCGTCTCCGCTCCATCATCCTTTTGGTGATGGGTCTAACATCCTTTTAGTGTTATGACTAGCGTCTCCGCTCCATCATCCTTTTGGTGATGGGTCTGGCATTCTTTTGATGTCATGACTAGCGTGTTTTCCATTATCCTTTTGGTAATGGATTCCCTTCATCCTTTTGGTGTTAGGTTTAATCTTATTTCTGCTCCATCATCCTTTTGGTGATGAGTCTGGCATTCTTTTGATGTCATGACTAGCATGTTTTCCACTATCCTTTTGCCAGTGGGTCTCTTACTTTCTTTTGATTTCAGCGCAGCATTGTGAGTGTACTATCATCCTTTTGGTGATAGACTTGTCATCCTTTCGGTGTCAAGTTTTCTCTGTTAACATCCTTTTGGTGTTAGCGAGCTTTGCAAGGTATCCAGTATCCCATTCCCAAGTATTTATTTTCTTCTCGGACAAATTCAGGATCTTTTATATCTAATCATCTTCTACCTCGAAAGAATGATTGTCGTGGCATTCATCTTACTCGGTCTAAGCCAATTAGATAGGGGCATCTGTCATACCCTAAATTTGCCCGCCAACTTTTGTAAATATTATTGCATTTTTCTATTTTGCATTTTTTATTTAATTTCATGCCGTTTAGACACGTGTCCACCCTTCGATTGAGAGTTTTTCAAATCTCGATTATTTTTCCCAATGGGAGCGTGACACGTGGCCAAATTGTACTTTTGTAAATTTCAATCCTTTTTAATTTATCTTTTTCTTTGCAAATATTATTATTATTATTTTGTATATATTTGTGTTTTAGCATTTATTTAGTTTAAATAGGTTTTTCATATTGTTTTAAATAGAAATAGATTTTTATTGTTAGTTTTCTTATAGTTATTTATTTATTTACTTATTAGCTTAGATTAAAGTTTTTTCTTAGAGTTATGTTATTAGGATTTTAATAGACTTTTAGAATAGGTTATTTAGAAATAGAATAGAATTTTATTTATTTTTAGAATAGATTTTATTTTATTTTAATAGTTAAATAGAATTTAATATAAGATTTTATTATTTTGTTTTAGATAGAAAATAGAAGTTAGGTTTTAAATAAGTTTTATTTATTTATTTGTTTAGAACTTTTTTTTAATTATTACTTTAGATTAGTTATTAGAATCAATAGATATTATTTTTTAGTTTTATTATTTAGCTAGTTCTTTAGTTTTAAAATTAATTAGAATTTAGTTTTAGAATTAATTGGCAATTATTAGTATTATTAAATTAGGATTTTAGAATTAATTAAATTTGATTTAATTTTAGAGATATTTTAGGATTTTAGAATTAAGTTAGTAATTATAGAGATATTTTAGAATTTTAGAATTAAGTTAGTAATGTTAGAGATATTTTAGGATTTAAATAGTTTTTAGATTTAGATTTTGATTTTAGAGTTTTAGCCGTTTTTAATTTTATTAGAAATAGTTTTTATTTTAAATAGATTTAATTATATAGTTTAGAAATAGCTTTTAGGTTAAATATAATTTTTAGTGATTTTTATTATTAGGAGCTAAATAGAGTTTTATTTTGTTTTAATATAGAATTTTATTTTGTGCGAGTTTTTATTAAGATTTTTTAGAATTAATTAGAGTTATTTAGAGTTTTTAGCTTATTTATTTATTTATTAGAAAATTAGATTAAGTTAGAGCATCTTTAATGAGAGTATACTAAATGGGTAAACTAAGATACTTTTTATGGGCCCAAAGTGATTTGTAGGATTTAAAATATTTATAGTTGATTTGAGTTGTTTTTACTTTAATGATGATTG
The DNA here is from genome assembly GCA_963859935.3 of Lathyrus sativus. Lineage (NCBI taxonomy): Eukaryota > Viridiplantae > Streptophyta > Magnoliopsida > Fabales > Fabaceae > Lathyrus > Lathyrus sativus. Next base: position 495,282,708 of record OZ012739.1, on the reverse strand, counting down.
CTGGTAAAAAACCAAAACTTGACCCCATATTTTATAGTTGTTGGAGCTTTATTGATATTTTAATAATATAAAACAATAATAAAATAATAATAAGAGTCATTGAGAATTGATAATGTGCCTTGGTTATATAGTTTACTCCCACTAATCGTTAGTTCACTTACTGTCATGTCATTCTTATTCCAATGCAAATTGCTTATAACTACCGTTACTATTAAAGAATTTAATACTACAGAACTTGCACTAAAGATGCTCTTAGATTGTTATTATTAGTTAATTAGATTTATATTTTCTTTTACTATTCATTTAGATTAGTATTAATTTAATTGAGATTGTTATTAATAGATTAGGATATTATTTTATGTTTTATTTCTTTTAGAATAGTTATTAGGATTCATCATTAACCGTGTTCATTAGGAATCAAATTCATTATTAATCATCCATTAGCCCTACAGCATGCCACGTGGCAGCCCTATATAGGGGAGTCCATTATTCACCATCTCCCAGCTTCAGACAACCCTAGCCGTTCCAAGAGCCTCCAAACCCTAGGGTCAAACCCTAGTCGCCCCCTCCTAGCTTCATCTTCATCGATCCCACTTCTCCATTTTCGTCCAGAATTTCCTTCAATCCAGCTTCGACATCCATGAATCTTCCTCCATTTTTCACTTCCAAACAACCAATCTTCTCCAAATCCATCACCAACCGAACCAGACTCAACAGCTTCTACTACTCAAATCTCCATAACCCAAACTCAAACCTTCGAACACCATAACTCCATCTTCATCCACCGCTCCACATCCTTTCACCTTCACCTACACATCACTGCAAAGCCCATATCCTCGATTCACAAACTGAAACCCAGATCCAAAACAACCTTCAAATCTCATGAAAACCGTAACCCAGAAATTCAATCAAACATCATCCTTTGAACAACACAAACAAACGAACCCAGAAATCCAAACTCAACTCACAAACTTTCTAAACCGAAACCCAGACATTCGAACAAAAACCGCGAAGTAATCTTCTCCTTCAAACCGTCTTCCATAACCCATTTTCCTGCAACAAACACTTCAAAACCCACACACCAGCAAACTTCGAACCATACCATAAACCTCTTCTTCTTTGACCTTCAATACCACCAACAACCTTCAAATAAAACCATCCGCAAAACCCCCTTTCTCAAAACTTTTTTTTAAACCCTGTTTCATACCCACACAACCCAGAATTCGCCCAGAAAACAAAATCTCCTTCAACCAACCATCCTCGCTGAAATCCCAACCATTTCCAACTCAAACTTCACAAACCCTCAAACTCTCTACCATCTTCGAACCTCACCCAGATCGGAATCCCAAACACAACTAAAACATGCAAACAGAATCGGAAGCAGTGAGATGGAGAGAGGTTTTCGAACGTGAGAGAAGATGAGAGCGAAGTGAGAAGCGAATGAAGATGAGATCGAGAAATTTGAACGGAGAGAGTGATACGGAGAGAGACCGCAAGTGAGAGAGAGGCGATGAAAAACGCGTTCTGTGTTTTTGTTGTTTTGTTTCCTTTTTAATTTCTTTTTAATTTATTCTTTTTATTTTTAACTCATTTTCTTTTTTTTTTATTATTATTACTGTTGAGCCCATGAGTTGGACTGCACATACCACCGGGATTTAAATCCCCACTTGTTCTTCTTCTTTTGTTTAAATTTTGTGTCATTTTGTTTATTTATTGTGAATATGTTTTATATTTTTTTTAACAGTTTATTTTTTAGGTATTATTATTATTATTTTGTTTATATTATATATTTTTTTTTATTCTAAGCTTTTATTATTTATTTTTCTAAACAGTTTATTTTTTTAGGTATTATATTATTATTATTATTCTGTTTATATATTATATAGTTTATATTAGATTTTCAATATATTATATTTAGCTTTTATACTTTTTTTATAGAATTTCTTATTATTTTCTATTAGATTTATATCCATTTTATTTATATTAGAATTTTGAGATTTATTTTTTAGAAGTTGAATCTTACTTCTTTTTTGTTATTGGGCATTTTTTCCTTTTGGGTCGATGACGACATTTCCTTCGATTCTCTGTCAAATTATTGATGAGAAATGAAGGATCCGAGACCGACTTTTTCTCTTCTTTCTCATTCTCAACTTTATGTCACTTTTCGACTTTATTTCATTTGTCGCTTTTTTTCGGTCGATGACGACATTTCCATCGTTTAGCCGTCAAATTATTGACGTGAAATAAAGGATCTGAGACCACCTCTTTTTTTTCTTATTTCTTATTCCGATTCAATTTTATTTTTTTGACTTGTGGATCGATGAAGTCTTTTTATCCGCAAGCGTCAGATTTTCGAAGTCGATAACCTTCCCGATTTCAAATCTATGGGGGATGACCATTTTGGTCATCTTCCTTACTTTGGGAACGCGTAAGGCTACCTTTGATTAATCGACATTTTATTTGTGGTTAAGACGAGATCCCATTCTTTTGTGTCCCGATTCGATACACTAACCAATATACAACTGCTTTAATTTCTGTCAAATATTAATTGCTTTATTTTTCAGTCATTTACATTCTTGTACATATTACATTTTCTGTATATTATTTTCCTATAAATATTGAACTGACTTGTACATTCTCTTAAAACACTTAATAAATATCAAACCATAAAATCCTAATTGGTGGACTGTTTATTTATCTGTATCCCGTATATATCTATCTCTGTGTTTCATATCTTTGCAAGTTCTCAAAAACTCTTCAATATAAAAACAAATTATCTTTGTATTGAATTAAAAAGAGAGGATTAAGTGTAGACTTCTTCCTCTCCAAGTGTTGGGATGCTCACTGTAGTGTGGGTGGTTTCGACACTCGTCTTTCAATACGAAGACGTTCTCATTTCCAAACCTTTTCTCCAAAAACCTCGGTCCCGTACCGAGTGCATTTTCCAAATACATCTTAAATCATAAAAATCAATTCTCTTTGTATTGAATTAAAAAGAGAGGATTAAGTGTAGACTTCTTCCTTTTCGAGTGTCGAGATGCTCACTGTAGTGTGAGTGGTCTTGATACTCGTCTTTCAATGCGAAGACGCTTGCACGCTTTCAATCCCTTCTCTCCTAAAACCTCGGTCCTGTACCGAGTGCATTTTCCTAATGCTTTTATTAAGATTAAACTTCCCTTTGTATTGAACTAAAAAAGAGGATTGAGTGTAGTCTCCTTCCTCTCCGAGTGTTGGGATGCTCACTGTAGTGTGGGTGGTTTTAATACTCGTCTTTCAATACGAAGACGCCTCCACCCCCCTTTTTCTCCTAAAACCTCGGTCATGCACCGAGTCCATTTTAAACCTTTCCTCCTAAAAAACCTCGGCCCTGCGCCGAGTGCATTTTCAAAATCCCTTTCAATAAGAATCAACTTCTCTTTGTATTGGACTAAAGAGAAAGGATTAAGTGTAGACTTCTTCCTTTCCGAGTGTCGAGATGCTCACTGTAGTGTGGGTGGTTTAGACACTCGTCTTTCAATACGAAGACGCGACTTCTTCCACCACCTCTCCTTTCACAAACTTTCTTCCGCAACCTTTCACACCTAAAACCTCGGTCCCGCACCGAGTGCATTTTCAAATCATTTTCACAACAAAACTTGAATGGTCGTGGAGTGGTTAGGCGTAGGTCTTCTCCTATCCCGAGTGCTGACGTTTACCGTAGGGTTCTCTGTCGCAAAGCACTTACCATTCAAAACCAAAAAACATCTTTAATAAGAGAACGAAGTTCTCTTTGTGTTGAACTAAAAAGATAGGATTGAGTGTAGTCTTTTTCCTCTCAGAGTTTCAGGATACTCACTGTAGTGTGTGTGGTCTCGATACTCGTCTTTCAATACGAAGATGCTACGTTCGCCACACCATTTTTATAACAAAAACTTTGAGATAAAGAATTGGGTACTGCCCGCAAGGGGTTACTATCCGAGGACTTATCTCGTCCCTAAAAACAATCCCACAAATCAAACGTGACTTCTTGCCTCGCATGGCGAAAACTAATCATTTCCAAAAGGATATGTTACGTCCGTTCTACCGCAAACAGGTAACGCATAAGTCTCCTCACATGCGAGCAGCAAAACACCTAGACTACTAGAATACGCACGATAACATCATCCATAAAAACACCAGTTACCCGTAGTAGCACGAACTACGTTGCTCTGATTTCTCTTGCATATTGAGAATACGTAGGCATAGGATTGCGATGGTCCTAGCGAGCACCCTTTTTTCTCTTTTCCACCCTTTCCCAGAAAGGCATGCTACGTTCGTTCTACCGCAAACAGGTAACGCCTAAGTCTCCTCACATGCGAGCAACAATACACCTAAACTGCTAAAATACGCATGATAGCATTGTCTACCAGTACACCCCATTTTCCCACACACCGTAGGCTAAACTACGGCTGCTCTGATTCTTTACTTCTTTTAAGTAAAGATACGTAGGCACAAGGGCCACAATCCTTGTCGAGCACATTCCCCCCTATATCTGTAGTTCCACGAACTACGTCGACTCTGACTTTCTCATACCTTTTGAGAATACGTAGGCCTAGGACCGCGAAGTCCTACCGAGTCTGTTCTTTCTCTCTTTTTCCTCGTTACCTCTCTCTCTCCTATTTCTAACCCTTTTCTCCCTATCCCTAAGAAAACTCTTTTATAGCATAATATTTAAGCAAATAAATTCACACGTCGACAAACAAATGGTTCCCATCGAGTACGATGGATGCGAGGGGTGCTAATACCTTCCCCTCGCATAACCGGCTTCCGAAATCGTTCTTGGTTGCGAGACCATCTTATCCATTTCTTTCTTAAGGTTTTCTCGATATTTTCCTTTCCCCTCATGGGATAAATAAAGTTCGGTGGCGACTCTTCTGTCCTTTCTTTTTCGCCTCCCCGTCGTTGCGTGATGTATTTTTCGAGTAGCGACACCGATCTTAAGTCAATTTTGTTGAAAACACGCGCACCCACCAGTTGATCCATCAAATCATCTATTCTTGGAAGTAGATACTTGTTCTTGATCGTTACTGTATTCAGTTGCCGGTAATCCATACACAATCTCATACTACCATCTTTCTTCTTTACTAACAACACTGGAGCTCCCTATGGTGACACACTTGGTCTCACAATTTTTTTCCAGTAAATCTTCTAATTAATTTTTCAATTCTGCTAATTCAGACGCTGACATCCTGTATGGTGCCATAGAAACATGTATAGTACCAAGGACAAGGTCAATAGAGAACTATACCTCTCTCTCTCTCTCTCTCTCTCTCTCTCTCTCTCTCTCTCTCTCTCTCTCTCTCTCTCTCTGTATGGCGGAACATCTAAAGTATCATTCGAAAACACATATAGAAAATCAAACACTATCGTTAATTCATCAATTGCAGTTTAACTTTCAACAGATAAAGACGCGAACAACGCATGCACCTGAGCTTCATCTTGCAAAAGCTCTTCCAACTGCCTAGTAGATAATTAATCAGCTTCCTCCTTATCATTAGGAGCAAGAAATTGTACCGATTTGTTATAACAACTAATGTGAACATGATTTAAATCATAATTTGTGAATGTTTTCCCAAGATCCATAAAATGGTTTGTCAAGTGTTTAAATCTATTTTGCAAATCAATAATACTTTCATAGGGTGGCACTTTGAGCAATTCATATTCTTGAGATGAAGTATTCAGTTTGGATCTTTTTACTTCCTCTTGTGTCCCAAATCCCCTTGGTTGTTTTATAATTTGATACTCATAAAAATTCATCCATTCCCAAGGTGAATGTAAGTATATTTTTTCCTTCTTACCAAATAACACTTTATTCTTGTCGTCATCATTCTAAGAGCCTTTCACCTTTGGTTGTTCAACTTTTTTTATGAGAGTTGTAGGAATGTATCGACCATTTTGAACAGCCTCTCATATTTCATCGCCTTGTGCTTCTAAATACACTTATATGCGAATTTTCTACAAGTTTTAGTATTCATCAATGAAACGTGGAGGTTTATTGCTACTACCACCATCTATTAAGAACGATATTGTGGAAGCCATATCCACCTGGAACAAGGAGAAAGTTACGTTAACCTACTCCGATGCTAATTGTAACTATGAGATGCAACCTAAGAGGGGTGAGGTGAATCAAGGTGTGGTCAATTCTCTTATCTATTTCACTGCTAGATGTGGCAAAACGGTCCAGGCCCATCGGGCATGCCCATTTTGCCCACACTTTTTTCGTAAGGCGGGACAAGGTTTTAGGTGTGTACAATATAATATGCATGCACCCATCTACCCTATTTTTTGTGGGCTTTTATGGGTGAGGGCATATATATATATATATATATATATATATATATATATATATATATATATATATATATATATATATATATATATATATATATATATATATATATATATATATATATATATATATATATATATATATATATATATATATATATATATATATATATATATATATATATATATATATATATATATATATATATATATATATTCTATTTTTAGACTTAAAAGGTGCACTGCCTGCGGACCCTCCCCTTAACACCTTCTTTTGTTACGGGACGGGTCGAGATTTTAGGCTAGCGTCCTCAACAATGCCCACCCGCCCTATTTTTTGCAGGGCAAACATGCTTATTTTCCACCCATACTCACTGCATCTCGTTAGCATATCATATTTTTGTTTTTATGTGTGCATGCTTTCAAGAAGAAAAAAAAACAAAGAAACATACCTAATTGCGGTCAAACGTATTGTGAGGTATATCACTTGCACATCACTTATTGGTTTATGATACTCCAAAGGGACTCACTGTGCTTTAGTTAGGTATTCTAATTCAGATTTTTCTAGTTTAAAAATGGAATGAAAAAGTACCAGTGGTACATGTCATTTTCTTGGTAACTTAATTGTCTTCTAACATAGAAAAAAAACAAGCAAGTGTCGTGTTAACGACAACTGAAGTACAATACGTCGTTGCAGGTATTTTTTGCGCACAACTAATATGAATGAAATAACAGTTAAGTGATTATGAAATTAATCTTGAAAATTTCCTAATTAAGAGTGCCAACACTAGCACCATAAACATCATTAAGAATTTGATACTTCACTCTCATATGAAACACACTAATATTATGCATCATTTTATGAGGGATCATATGTCTTCATCTAATCAATTGACAAAATTTTTTACTAAGTCATTTCCTAAAAAAAGGTTCTTTTTCGTAAGAACTGAATTAGAAGTTCTAAATCGAACATACATTAATTAAACAACTTTATGTGTTTCTTCTCCTTCTTCTTCTTTATTTCTTCTTAATGTGAAATATGTGTTGTGTAAGTAATTGAGGTTTTTATGATGACAAAGAGAATAAAGCAAATCTATCATAAACATCATTAAGAAAAAAAAAAAGGATTGAAGTAAATAAAAAATCAAGAAGATTCTAATGTTTGACACAAGAGTATCAAATTCTAATAACAACATCAAAGAAACTGAAATTGTTTCTAAGCTTGCTTGTGATCTTATGTCTTAGTTTCTTTTATTTGTTTTAGATGATTAGTTTGTAATAAGTGTAAGTAGCTCTCAAAGTATCAAAGTAATGCACACACACATAAATATTTTTCTAAAACTTCTTTTGTTTTCAAAATTATCTTAAAAATGATTTTGTCCAAGACTAACCAATTAAGAAGCATAATTAATCAATTATAAAGAAAAAATTTGATCGGATATTTTTCTAATCTATTAGGAGAGAACTCTCCTTATAATGGATTAAGAGGCCTTTTGATCGATTAGGCTTCAAGCCTAGCAAATTATTCCCTAACTTATTAGGTCATAATTGATTATCACAGCGTTCTAATTGATTATGGAGTGCTTCCAATCCAAAAATCTTTCTTTTTATGGCTAAATTTTTTACTATATAAGGAGGACTTATGATCACTTCAAAACACAAAAAATATGAAATATTACAATTCCTTTTTACCCACTCTCTTCTTAAAAACTTCTTATATACTTAGAATTATTTTAGTGTTGAGAGAACGAAATACTAAAGTAATTGTTGTGTTTGTTTAGTTGTTGTTTGAGTGGGTCTAATATGTGATTATAAATCAAGAGTGTTATTTTCTTGTAACTGTGAGATTGTTATAAAAGCTGCAACTTGGACCTGGAAAAGAGTTGAGAAACAAGTATCATTTGTATTGAGAAATAAGTGTGAATTTTAGGTCCCACGATTGTTTAGAAAAGTGAAAGTTGAGCACTTTATAAGTAAGATGACTCATACACATATCACCTTAATATTTTGAGTAAATATGTGATGTCTCTCTTAACCTAATGTGAATGCTTCCCCTCCTAATGACCATCAATGGTATCAGAGCCTAGTTCGAGTAGTAAGGGACTGACTCTACATGGTGGTCATGTGGATTGTCCATTTTTAGTGCTCATTACGAGATAAGAGTGGTACATGCATGACTCACACTTGAGAGAGAGATTGTTAAGAAACAAGTGTGAGTTACGTTGAGAAACAAGTGTGAGTTCTAAGTCCACATTGTTTAGAAAAGTAGAGGTTGAACACTTTATAAGTAGAAAGTTGTGGGTTGGTCATGTACATGATAAAATCTCAATTTGTTAGTTGAACTCCGAGAAGAAATCTATGGATTGGAGTATACTATGTGGTTTAAGGTCAAACCAATAGTCATGAAGAACCCAGATTTAGAAACAACAAGAAGGGCGAAGGCATCCCATCGAAATTAATTTTGACGTATCATGAATTATGTATGCCAAATTTTTTAACAAGTTGGGCTAAGAAGAGCATTATTGCAGTGCAAGAACATTTTTACCAACAATATCAAAGAAAATTGAAAGAACACCAACAATTGTAAGTAAAATTTTGTACTCTTTGAGACAAATTGAATGTCATCCAACAAGAAATTACACAATCAAAATATATCCTTCATCTGAAAAATCAAATCCCTTTGTCCTACTTCTCAATTCAAAATAACAAGAAATTAAATTTTCTGGTATACAGAGCATGGCATCTGTTTTACTTAGTTTGGATTGGAGAAGAAGCCATTGAGGGACGGCATAATCTCAGGGCTCTTGCCGCGGACAAACTTCCTCACAAAATGTTGTGAATATTTCTCACCCTCCGATTCATTGTCAAGAATTCCTGCAGCTCTGTTCTCTTTGGTTACCCTGAAACAATCATCAATATAAGAATTCAATTACAGATCATAAATACCTCAAAATTAAAATTTGAGTAGAGATGGGACATGATTTGAAGAAAGATAGTGAAATATGCATACCTGACTTCAGGATTAGTGGTTATGTTTCGAACAAGTTGCATAGCGCAGAGGCCAACAGCCATACCAACGGGCACGAAAAGTGGGTATACCTATTCACATCACACAACACAAAACACAGTTTGATATCATCAAATCACATATCTAAATAGTTACCATATGATTGGAACGGTTAGATAATGAATGTTGAAGTATGTATGTACCTCGGGTCTAATCCATCTGTTGGGGGCCATATTGAGAAGAAAAGCAAGAATTGATGAATAAGGAGATGCCCCGCTTCCAACAGAAAAGAATGGAGACGGAGCAAAATTGGAGAATGAGAATTGTGAATGGGAGAATGGGGTTTGTAAGCTTTTATATATGTGAACGTGACGGAGAAAAAGGGCATAAATAATAATAATAGAATAATCCTAAAAATTGGGGAAGCGTGTGTACCAAGTGTAGGATTAGGTCAGCAATGTACAACCTTCCGTTTGTTTTAATAGTTGCGTTCAATTTGTGTCAATGAATGTATGTACGTAGGGTCGGCGCTCAATTCTCGTTGGCTTTTAATTTGGGTTTCCTCTTTCTTCGAATATACTTAGTTTAGTTCCGTCTTTTTTTCTGCTTTTTCTTCCGGCCAACTTTACGATTCAGGTATAGGAATATGTTAGACTTCAATTAAGGCCTTTTTGCATAATATTTGTTTTTTTTAATTTAATATAAAAATACTGTTAATATAAAAATACTGTTAATATAAAAATATTTTATAGAGACATAAAAATACTGTTAATATAAACGGATAGTGATGAATTAATTTTTTTACAATAACAATGCATAATAATTATTCTTATTTATTTTGGTAATTTTCTTATCTCCTCTAATAACTTCAGCTCGTTTATTCGAGAGAGAGTATTTCATACATAAATATATGGGAGACAAAGCAACTCCCAATAAGTTAAAGGCTTGTCGCTTAATAATCATATTATATGAGGACAAGGTGTCAATGACTAAGAACTTAACCTTTATTTTTTTGGGAGTGGTCTTGTTCTCCAAAATTGATCTTGAGGGTGAGGTAGCCTTTCACTTATACATGTTCCTCCGAGAATCCCACCAGTGATCCCTGGAAGGGCTTTAGATCCTCGGGGTCGCAATCTCTTAAAAGCGTCCCAATACAGTATATCGGCGAAGCTTCCCTGGTCGACTAGAACCCTTTTAATCACCCATTCTTCGTATTGACAGTGATGATCATGGGATCGTCGTTTTGAGGATAGACGTCAGACGCATCTTCTTCTAAGAAGACAACCACGAATTTTGGCACCTTTTGCCTTGTGATCTCTGGCAGACTGTCTATACTCAGGATTTGACAGACGTACCTTTTATGAGCGGAGCTGGTCTCGCTGCTCCCGACGAATCCTCCGGATAAAGTGTTGAGAGTGTGACACACAACTTGGTCACCTTCGTCCCGAGAAGTTCCTTTGACCTTTCCCGACCCTAGGTTTCTGGTGTCTTCTCGCTCTCGCGGGTTGCGTCGTTTCGCCTTGTTGGTGGGGCCTCCCTTTACGTATTTCTTGAGGTGGCCATCTTGTATCAACTTTTCAATTTCCTTGTTTAATTGGTAGTAGTCATCGGTGTGATATCCTTTGACCCTGTGAAATTTACACCATTTGTCGGGCTTGGATCCCATTATCTCGAACTTGGGGGCAGGTGGTGTTGGGATATTATGTAGGTGGAACACCTCACGTCAAAATCTGTTCACGGAGGGTGTTCAAAGGCATGAAATTCTTGATCACCTTCTCCGCCCTCTTGAACAAGGATTTTCCCTTCACGAGAAAGGTGTAGCTATTCTTCTTTGAGGGATGAGAGGTTTTGGCACTGGTGACACGCTTCTTGGCGTCGTGAGCCTTCTTTTCAGCGTCACAGATTTATTTCCAGTGCTTTTTTTCTCGTCTCTAATGTAACATTCTGCCCTAGCAATAACTTTGACCAGCGAGAACGCCAACTTTTGGGTGAGGGATTCGTTAATGTGTCCTGCCTTGAGCTCGTTTTGGAACGCTTCCACGAACATCTCTTGGCTCGGAGGGACTACCTTGATTGTGCCTTCATTGAACGAGTGAGATAGTCCATCAGCGACTCCAATGGACCCTGGCGGATGTTGAATAAGCTAATGGTGAATATCTTTCCATGGCAACTGATGACGAACTATTGCACCACCTTTCTCACCAATTTCTGGTAGTTGTTAATAAAGGCACGAGGGAGACCCATGTACCATCAAAGGAATGCCTCCCTAAAAGTGTCTGACAACAACTTACACTTTAGAGAGGCAGATGCTCATATGATGGCCATCTGCGTGTTGATGGAGGCAACATGTTCATAATGGTCGATGTGTCAATCAAATTTGGCCAAGGACATAAGTTTGAAACCTTCAGGAATAGGGAGCCCATTTTCGTCTGAGAGAGGTTGGGAATCTAGAAGTTCCCTCTCTTCCTAGGGATTAGCCTCCTACCATCGTTACTAATGTTCTGGATGTCAACCTCCAACGTCTAGTTATGGCGTCGTAATTCATCCATGACAGCTCGCATCTTCGCCAAGGCTTTATCCTCACCTGTGCCGCTGGGACCCTCAGGAGTGAGGGATCGAGCTCTTATATTCACCATGACTAGTAATAGCTAGGTACTGAAGGTGAGAGTACGACAGAAAAGGTGATATTTGTAAAAAGGAGATGTGGTCTAAGTTAGTTTTGTCGGGCTCCATGATGGACACCATTGTACTGTCCAAAAAAATATAGGGTATGTGTTTGTTCCCTTGCAAGGGCAGAGAGACTCAGAGACTCTAGTAGATATATTACACTGATATGGTGAGGCTAGCTCACGATCGCAAGTAGCCATGTACGGTAGTTTTTGAGGTTGTTTTGGACACCGACTCACGTGAGGTGAGAGGTCTTGCTGGTGGTCGGCGCTGCTAGATTTGCAGGCAGACAATTAGATTATCAGTGTTGGAATTGTTGGGAGCGAAGCGCTCACTGAGCAGTATGGGTGGTATTTAGTGAACATGACATGATCTTCCATTCCCTTTGAGGGATGAGTTATTTAAGGGGGTTGTTGATTTCTTCCACGTAATCTCGTTTGCTTCATCTTTTTAAGGGGGTTGTTGACTAACTATATCTCTAGAGTCAGTGATGACTTTTTCTCATTGAACCTCCAAATAAGATAGACCGCAAGAACGACCCCGTTAAATTACGTATGGACGACCCTATAATCAAGCGAGAAACGTCCCAATATAAGACCTTACCAAATAAAACACTAGAAAATTAATCTATAACATTTCATAAACTTTTTTAATAGTCTTAATCTAATCTTGTTAATTAAATATATTTTTTAAAAATTTAAGTTTAACTTCTTTATTAAATAGGCCTGGTAAAAACAAACTTTAAATAAGGCAGGTTTCATGACTAACTTATTTCATCATAAACATTTTTTTATTTTTATTTTATTTTTTAAAAATACTTAATTCTCTATAAATATAAACGAATATAAAACCGTCTCTCAATTATTTTCTTTTTATTTATTTTTGATATTGTTAATTTTTTAACATCAAAAGTAATTAACTTTTTTTATAACAAAAGCAAATATGTATGCATATTAATTTTGTGTTTTTTAAAACAATAAATATAACATTTAAAAAATTAATTTACATCAATTAAAAAAGATAGCACAATTTATTATTTATTTGTCTGCTATTTTTTTTTACAATTTATTCATATAATTGAATACTTCTTTGTATATATACGATTGATATTTTATAAAAGAAATTATTAAGTCAGTCTAATATATTGAAAGACCGTTTAATATACTGAATAAAAGACAAATGAATTTTTTAAGATTAAATTTTTTTTAAATCATATATTATAGTTATACTATATTATATTCTAGAATTTGATGAAATGGTATAATAATATTAAAAAATAATTTAAAAATTTATCTTTATCATATTTGTTTAGTTTAAATTTTTATTTAAGATATGAGTTTCATTAAAAACTAGATGAATATTATAAAGAACATAAACTATTAATTTATTTTTCAAAATTATTTATTTATTTATTTTAATCTAGTAATTTAATGTTAGAATATTATATTTTAAAAGTAAATAAGTGGAATATTGATTCTGACGATTAAATGCAAATGAACAAAGTTTTTCTTATATTATATTAAATAACAAATATATTAGAATTTATAATATTTAAAAATTAAGTTTAACATTAAAATTAAAATTATTCATACATATTGTATTTATATTTTTTTAAATAGTTAAAATTATTTATATATCTATATCAAACAATATACAATTTAAATATGTCTAAAAAATAAAGATAATTATTGAATTATGTACTGATATAGATCTGATAGACCGGTATATATATATATATATATATATATATATATATATATATATATATATATATATATATATATATATATATATATATATATATATATATATATATATATATATATATATGTTTTATTTCTTCAATGAAAGGTAAAAAAATAAAAAATATAAAAAATATAAAAGATGCTTGTCTGTACGACTTTTAATTTAAATTGAAATTCTTTTGAATATTTGAATATGTTTATAAGTGTGAATAATTATTAGTATGAGTTATGTTATTGAATTTTTTAACATATATTTTAAATTTTTGTATTGTTTTTTAATTTATAAATTAAAAATATTTATAAAAAACAATTAATGTTGTAATTTTATATACTACACATCTTGTTATATCACTATCAATTATACATCACTATCAAATATATCAAACATGAAAAACGATAAAATAATATATCATATTTTTATTATATTTATTTACTTTAAAAGTTGAAATTGACTTCCCAAATACTGTGTGGTTGGGGCTTTTGATTTTACTATTTACTTTTTATCGTGAAAGTCTATTACGATTTCATATCATCGTTTGACCTTCTGGATGCTTTGAAATGTTTCTGGGATGTAGTAGAACACATACATCATCTATTATGCGTTTTTTTAATAATTTATTTAGTCATGGAACATATGGGGCTGCCTAAAATGTACTTTATCAAAGCTTGAAAAAATTCCTCGGTTGTCTTTGACCTTAACTCTTATAATTTTTATTTTATCTGCATCTCTAATCTTATTTTATGACAATCATAAAGAATTACTTGAATTTAAGGCGAATGGAGTAGCTCAACCGGTTTGAATTTCTTTGAATTAAGAATTAAAGAGTTATAGGGATATAATGGAGGGATATTTTTTTTTCTACTTAATATTTAATACTGTGAGATTCTTTTTTTATAACAATATTTTTGTGAGAGACACATCATATATTTATAAAAAATCTTAAGATTATAGGTGAGTGGGTTTTCACTTATAAATATTTAAGTATGCATATTTTCAACCAATGTGAGACTATTACCCACACTATTCACATTTGCTACATTTTTAACACCCCCTCAAGTGTGAGTTTACAATGTTCTCTCTTGAGCGAAAGCTATTCTTACTTCCACAAACTCTTGTACTGCACAGAACGTTTCTTACTCACCACCCTTGTGGCACCATTGACTTTCAATACAAGTAAGTCGATACCTTTCTCGAACCAAAGGCTCATGATACCATGCGTTGGGGGAGTTTTTTCACTAGGGTTGTGAGACTTTTTTCCTAGAGCAACACCTTTATGAGAGACACACCACATATTCACCCAAAATCTTAAGGTTATAGGTGAGTGGATTCTCTAACTTATAAATACTTAAGTCTCCACATTTCTAACCAATGTGGAATTACTACCCACATTACTCACACTTGCTACACTCTCAACATATAGTTCAAAACTTTCTAAAGGTAATCACTAATTAAAATCAAAAGATATTATCAGAGAGAAACTATGCCTTCTCTTTAAAAAGTAAAAATTCAAACCCTAAGCAAATTCAAGAAACCGACAAGTTTCCAAAGAGATCTCTTTTCATCGTCATCCTAATATGTACTAATCATGGAGTAGAGAATGCGCAAAGGGGAAGAAGAATAGTCTAGCAAAGCAACCAAAATGGGAAACTCATGTTCAAAAGTCAACATGGGTGGAAAAAAAGAACCATGGTTAATATAAATGTTCTTATTCACAGAGTTCCCTGAAGACAACGAAGCAAATGAGATGTTCTAGATTTTCAAGGGGCATAGTGATGTAGATGAAGTTATCATTCCCCTAAAAAGGGTCGTTTGAGGAAAAATATATGGCTTCGTAAGATTTTTCGACATCCAGCATGTGAGGATTATAGATGTAAGATTGATAGCATATTCATTGGGAATAGGAAGAGTAGAGCGAATCTTCCAAAGTTCCAGAGAGGCCGAGCAATGAAGGAACTTTTCAGTCAAAGAAATATGTTGAATATAAATTTTAAAGGTAAGGAGCCTACATATAGAAGACAAATCAAACACGTGTAATATAAATAGCACAACATCATAGGGAGTGGGGGAGAATAACCACACGTTTGCTTAGGTGTTGAGAAATAAGGAGGTACATAGCAATAGGGCATGTGGAAGTAGGAAAAAACCATTGTTTTCTCACATGGAGTTCAATAGAGAGACTAAGGAGTTAGCGAGATTTCATAAAGCTTTTGTAGGTCAGGCGGAGAATCCAGGCATGACTTACAACATGCAAGAATCCTTTAACATGGAAGGATATTTTTCAATTAAAGTTACTCCCGTCGGAGCAAACTTATGTCTTATAGAGAAAAATGTGGAAGGAGAATTAAAGTACTTAGATGTTGAAGCTGAAGATTGGGTAGAACAGTAGTTCAAGGACATTAGAAGATGAAGTCTTGATGAAGTTGACAGTGAGAGACTCACTTGGCTACGCTGCTATGGAATACCATGCCATGCTTGGTGTCCAAAAAATTTTGAGTTTTTGACTTGCCCAGTAGGGACGTACGTTTGCTCTGATGATGAAACGACAATATCGTACTGAATGATTACCAAAAGCAACATGTGAGGAAAGAAACGATAATTGGTGAAAAAGGTAAGGGTAAATGAGATGATGACAACGAAAATATTGGGATGGGAAATCACATGGAAGTAGTTGAGGTCAGAAGCAGGAAGGGCACGTGTAATAGGAAGAGGCAGGTCACAATGAAAACAATGAGTTTGAATAACCCTTGGGCCAAAAGACCGCTAAAGGGGGCTATTATGATGGGCCAAATCTTGATGAAAAAACCAACAAAGAAATAGGTAAAGCCTATCACGAGGTCCCTATGTGTGGTTCAAGAAAGTTCCAAAGAAGACTCATTGGATGTGATTGAAACTCAATCCCCTTCGAAAACGTCTCAAACCCTAAATTAACAAAATTCCCAAATCATGATATCCACAAAAAAAAATCCACAATTGCAACTTTTTAACCTTTATAAAGAAGTGTTAATAATTCATGTCTCAATGAATTCAGAAGATGGGTTCTCATACGGATCCATATTATGTTATGACTCAATAAACGATTCCGATGTTGCACAAGGAAACAAATATTTTTTGGCTAACTCAAGAAAGGTGGTAGCTAGCAAGGTTTAGAAATCTATTAAAGGCTTGGGGACTTATGGAGTAGAAGAACATGAGGTGTATGAAGAGGCGATTCGTGGAATGGAGCTAAGGGATCAAGAGGGAAAGTCAAACTAGGAGGAGAATCAATAAAAGGATCCATGAATATAGTAACTTATAATATTAAAGGTGGCGAAAGCTCCCTGAAGATGAAAAGAATTCATGAAACTTTGATGAATGGGCGGAGATGTGTTTCCTACAAGAAACAAAACTTCAATTGATGAATGGTGCTATCGTGATAAGCTTTGGGGGAAATATAGAGGTCAATTGGTCACCAAAGGCTTATCAAGGTTTGCCAGGATGTTTGGCTATACATTGGAGTAAGGAGGCAATAATACCACTGTTCAAATTTGTTTGTGATAACTTTATCGACATTTATGCAGATTTCAAAGGACATGTATATTACCCTGTCAACGTTTACTCGCCTTGTAGTATTAATGCTAAGAGAAAGTTGTGGGAGGATCTTTTGTTGTTGAAAAGAAAATGGGGTTGGGAGTATGGTGCATGGGAGTATGGTGCATAGGTATGCTAGTGAAATAATGGGTAGAAATCAAAATCTCAGGGGTGGAGAGTCCATAGAATTTACTGGCTTTATAGATTTAATGGAACTTGCAGACTTACCAACTTTAGGGAAATTTTCACCTATAGCAGTGTAAATGGATGATCTAGGAGTAAAATATATAGATTCCTGCTATTTGAGGAATTGGTTGATTGCTGGAAAGTTGGTTTTGAAGAAATAGGGCCCAAAAATATTTTAGATCATAGCTCGGTTTGGCTAAAATGCAAAATGACAAATTGGGGCCCCAAACCTTTTAGGACCTTAAATTTTTTGTTTGATTATCAAATTTTCCTACCTTTTATGGAGAAAGGGTGGGGTGTATAGGGGCGATAAGGTCTAAATCCTTTATCATTAAGGAGAATATGAGGAAATTGAATGAGCAACTTCGTTGGTGGAATACAGTGGTATCTGGATGGGTGGATCTGAAGATTGGAGAACCAGTTTCAACAATGAATGTGGGTGAGATTGTGATGGGAGCTTTGGGAGTGAGGGCACAGAGGTGGGAGAGTCATGAAAGTCAAGAATAAATAGGAAACTAAATCCTTTTAGAGGAATCCACACTATAGATAGAGTACGCTAAGACAAAAATCTAAGATTCGTTGGGTTAGAGAAGGGGATCTCAATACGAAGTTCTTTCATTCACCACTAAAAGCAAGGAGAAGGATGAATAACCTGTTAGGAGGGAATACATCTTCAAGGTGGGTGTAGAGTGTTAAAGGGGTGAAAGGAGAAACTGAGAAATTCTTTAAGAATAGGTTTAGTGAAATTGATATAAGTGTTTGAAAATCTCTGGTTTGCCTCTTTCCAATGTGATTTGAATCAGGATATGTACTTGAATTGAATCAAACACACAAAATCTCAATTTTTCATAATTTTCAAAAGGCTTTGAGATTTTTATTTCCACCTAACTTGAATCAATAACACATATGTTTTTTATTCCACTGACTCATACAATTGACTAAAAACATCATGATCAAGTTCAAACATAACTATTATTTTATGCATTCTAAAGACGAATTATTTCAAATTTGATTCAAAGAAGATGTGCAATCATGAAGGAGACACAATAAACGAAAGTAAATGAAAATAAAAGCGATAGGACAAGTAAAAAAACCACCTTATTAGGGTAGTTAGGGACATGCAACTATAGAAAAGACAATAAGATAAAGAGATAAAGGAAAGAGAAACACACCATAGATTTATATATGTTTGACCTAAATTGACCTACTCATATATAGGGTCGTCTCAAACTATTTAGAAGTCTTGATCTAATATTTAAAACGGACCTCTAATAAAAAAACTAAAAAATTCTTACGTCAACATTAACAATATTTTGATTTTTCAAAAAAAAAATTATGGTTTTTTATATTAAATTTATCAAATGTTTTTGTTTGAGATTGAGTCATCAAATTTTTATTTTATTTTTTATTTTTTATGTTTTTCATATTTATAATCACACTCACTAGTATTAAGAGACAATTTAGGAGGAGGAAGAAAGAATAGATGAAGAAAAACTAAAACCTTTGGTTTTTTTTAGTATTTTGAATCAAATTACGTTGACATTTAAATTTGATATAGATAAACGTGGAACTGATAAATAAAATTAAGAGATAATTAATAATTAACAAATAAAATCACAAATTAAAAAATAACAATAAAAGAGAAGAAATTAACAATTAAAAAATAAACTTTTAAAATAAAAACAATGAGAAATTACATTGTAAAATAAAAACAACGCCTTTTCCGATTTGGTATGATCACTGATGATAAGTGTTGTCTGTGTAATAAAGAGGGGGAAACCATTAATCATCTATTATTCTGCTGTCCTGAAACGGTGCATATATGGACCAAGGTCCTAGATTGGATCCAGATTCCGCATGTCCCGCGACCGTGGGATGAAGAAATGGACTGGGTGTGCAAGAGCACGAACGGTAAGGACTGGCGAGCGTCCCTCCTGAAACTAGCTATAACGGAAACTGTTTATGGTATTTGGCAATACCGTAATGACATTTGTTACGGTAATGTTATAGATAAGACAAAAATTGGTGATAATATTATGGATATGATTGTTTATAGGGGATGGTATAACCAGAAACTCAGGCCGCACATTGCTTACTTGATGACTTATTAGTGCTTTTTGTACTTTTCTTTTGGTCTTTATGTCTTTTTTGAAGGCAGGATCCTCACGATTGCCTTGTACTTGTAATGCTTTTTTGAATTAATTCAATCTTCCTTTGATTCAAAAAAAATATATAGTATATACCTTAAATTTTCAAAACAAAAATGTGCATACAAAATAATTAAAATATAATATTAAAAAAATAAAAGACTAAAATTTCATCGAAACACCATAATATTTTAGCAAAATCATGCAATTCATCTTGAAAATTAAAATTCTAAAACATACTAACAAATTAAGATTGAGTAACATATGATATCTTAATTAATTGATGATAAAAAATAATTAAAATACTGCATTGGTATTCTATAATAAAAAAAGGTGAAATGCTAGCATGACACCAAAAAATTACACCAAAAAATTACACCAATACCGTATTTATATACTCTTACCTATATATTTGTGTTTTTTAATCATTTCTTTTTGGTTTGATTTATGTGTCAATGATTAAATGTTGTGAAAAAATTACGTGTAAACATGGTGTATGAAAATTGAGTGTAAGCATAACATACCTCTAAAAAAAATTATCTTTAAATTATCTTTATACATATGAATATTACACTAATTAAACTGTTTGGAGAAGAGTTAATTATATGAACCTCTAACTAAAATTTCTTGAAGAAAATTTGGTAGAAAATAATATGTATGGGATTTTGCTTATGGTTTAGGAAGATTTTTGTTTGAGATTGATTGGTTGATTTGATTTAGAGAATTAATTTACTATGCAAGTTAAGTATCTATGTTGTCTTGTCACATGTTGTATCGAAAGTCAAATTAAATTTGCTTAATTGTAACGTAAAAACCTTTGTCCCCTTTTTATAGGTTTTAACCTTTTTTTTTTATTAGATTAAGCTTATTAGAATTGTGAGACCCTTATTTATTTAGAGGTCTTATTCGGTGGATTAGACTACACATGTTTATAATCGGTTTTGTTCATATATTCAAGAGTTATTTTTGAAAGTATCTAATAAACTCAAGAACATTTAGAAGGATGTGCCCTCAAACCTCTTTATACAATAAAATAAAATTTAAAGGCTAAATTTCAACCAAATAGCAAACAAGGTTTAGAGTGGTTATCCTCTAAACCATATATTTTTCACAGGCTGATCTGGAACGAAAATGAGATTTTACACAGGCTAATCTTGAACCAATAAAGCCTTTACACAGTTTGAACTCAAGAACCAAGATGAGATTTTATACGGACTAATCTCGAATCGGTGGAGCTTTTAACCGGGGTGAGTTCAAAAACTATTGTGAATATTTTAATGGTTGATCTTCACAAACCAAAAGAGAGTTTTTCTTCTTGGAAAAATTCACGAACCAAACAGGGATTTTCTAAGATAATTCCCAAAACAGAGAAGAGCTTTTATTGGTTTAGCTTGCAACAAGACAACTTATTACAGAATAATGTTTTACTCAAGAGATAATACACTATTGATATATTATAATCAAGCCCTCACTCAAAATAATGATCATTAATTACTTAGACTCAAGAATGCTCTCAAAGCACTAATGGAAAATATATATGTGAGAAACTGGGTGATTTATAAATAATGGGAGAGATTGAGAAAGTGAGACCAAAGTTCATTTGATGGATGTGAAAAAGTGATAGCCAAGCTCTCTATTTAAAGGAAAAGGCTTGATATAAATTTGGAAACATTAAGTGGAAAATTCATGACATCTAATCGATTAGGTTACTTGATTATATGACCCCCAAAAAGGAATGTTTGATTTGTAGTCGTTGGCAATTATTAAGAGACTCTTTTCAATCAATTGTGGTCGTTACAAATTGAAATAATCAATTATAGCAATATGGTTAATTGATTATTTACTTGAAATAGGTTTTTAATTGATCAGACAAATTTCTAATTATTTAACTAGGCCTTAAAAACATTTTTAGGCAGTTTTAACAAAATAAGAAAGGCTTCTCAAAGGTTTTTAATGTGTGTGATTTTTCCATAATATTTCCATAAGTACTCTTGTGCCTTTAGAAGGCACAGACTCAGAAGGACACAATCAAACTAGCTTTCAAATTTCCTCTCTTTCATAACTATGAAGCTTCAATTCTTGGCATAATTATCTTTAAATTTAGCATCACACAAGAATTTTGAATCTTCTTAATGAGACTTGAGTTATCTTTCCATTAATTGCCATCACCTGAGAGTTGAAAGGTCAAACCACTGGCTAACCTTGAAACAAAAGTCTTATGTGGAATGTTGTTTGACAACGGTGTTGACTTCAAAGATATTACTTAATCTATAAGAGCATCTTCAAAATGATAGCTTGATATATCCATCTAGAGCGTCTTCAACCACTTGATATATCTTCAATAGACGAGGACTTCATTAGATATCATTGGATATCAAGTGTTGTCATTACAAACAACTTGATCTCTAAGAATAACATTCTTGATCACCATAAATATAATTACAACCACTTGATCGTTATATTATATGATCTTTAGGCTTCATGATGACATGTTATCATAACGTAATATTTGCGAGTATTTTCAAAGGATAATCGATGGAATTATGAGCAAAAGCCAAGCTAAAATGATGAACAAGTCATAAAAAATTACCAAAGGGGAATAAAATTGGGACTTATAAAAAATAAGAGGAAAAAGGAAGAAAATGTTGCACCCCAAAATTTGACCAACATTTCTTTACCTAGCTTGTGTTTCATTTCATTCACATTAGCATTATCATTTACATTTCATTGACATGTATGCAGGAGATCAAGAGGTATGATTACCAATCAAGGGCTACACAAGACTATGAAGCTAGCCAAGAAGGTTGTTCAAGTGTTCAGGGGTTGATATCCTTGTCAGAGAAGTCAAAAGATCCTCAGAGAGAATGGTTGAAACCAAGAGTGTAGGTCTCCTAACTTGAGAGTTGTGGGAGCTCCTCAGATGATTCTGAAGCCAGGGATATGGACTTGAAGCCTTGAGAGAGCTTATGAGATGTCTTGAAAGCCATCATGAAGCCTAGACAGGTCATTGTGCAAGATTAAGAAGACTCAGCCATGAGTGGTGTAATTAGGGTTTGACTGGGTCAACCCTAGGTCAACTGATGATTTGAACAAGGTTGAGACCTAATTCTAAGGCCATGTGATCATGGATTGATGCATTGAGATGTTATAAGGATGATTCCAAGGTCAACTCATCATGATTGAAGAGTTTGAGAAGTTTCAAGCTAGGGTTTCTAAGGCTTGACAGTGTAAAATCCCCTAGTTTGACCCCTATCTTCAAGGCATTTTAGATCAAGATGTGATTGTCATCTCATCTTACCCCCAACTTGAATGTTGTAGATATTGGTCTTAGCTTTAATTTGAGTTCTAGAAGTCCTTGACAGGATTTGTAGAACTCAAGTTATGACTTTGACAAGTTACAGGTCATCTGAGGTATGTGAATCTGGGGGCTTGAAAGTTACCCAACTTGCATCAAACCTTTGCCCAAGAAGGATGATTCCTATGAACTTTTGGTCAACATGAATGTTGTTCCTTATCCTCTTATCTTTCTAGATATTACTAGAAGTCCTTTATAGGATTTGTAGAATTCAAGTTATGGCTTTGACAAGTCAAGGGCATTTTGGTCATTTGGAGATTACAGGTCATTTCAAGTATAAGGCCATAACTCCTATTTCCAAGCTTCAAATGGAAAAATGTTCAACATCAAACTTGTTCAAAATGATGTTTTAAGGCTAGTAAGGAAGTAATGAGATGATGGAAATGCTTGTAGCTCAAAGTTGCAAAAATGACCTAAAATAAGGGTATAAGTTAAATGAATCAAAGTTGGAAATTGATATTTTCAATCTACACATCCAAACCATGGCATGTAATATATCATTTTGACTCTAGAAAACATTTTAAGAACATTGGTTTAGCCACATTTTTGAGTTGAGATTCAATTTGTGGACTTGCTTTGAAAAGTGATTACTTGCATATTAAGTAACATGTGCAAAACCTAGAATCAAGGCATGAGCAAGGCCCTTTGCAAGCTAAACACTTTCAAAATGTCACTAGGGGAGAAATTGGAAGTAAATGAGATTGGTTTCAAGCTGTTTGCAGCATTATGCATAGCATGGCATATGGTTGAAAATATCATGATATGAGAGATTGAAACTCTCATTAGAAGGATCTAGAGGGTTCTAGATCACTCATACATCATCTATATATTGAGTAGAGGTGATCCAATGCAAAGGTTGGTGATGATTGAAGGAGAGAGCATAGATTGAGATTGAGATTTCTTGGCTTGCAATTTAATTCGGTTTCACCAAATTCTTCACTTTCCATCCATTTTCTTGATTGAAACTTCTTCCATGGATGCAAGGGAGTATTCCAGATCATAATCCAAGGGAATTCGTGGCTAATTGGTGTTCTTGAACTCAGAATTTTTCACCTGCAACTCACCATCGGATTTCAAGATTCAGGAGCTTTCAACCGGTTCTTTTGCATATAGAAGCAAGGAAAGGATCCATTGATCGTGTCTGGAAGATTAGAGAGCTTGAGTTGAAGGTTTAGTGCATTTGTTCATCCAAGATTTTCAGGTTAGTAACTTTCTTCCTCTAGCATGAATTAGGTAGGATCAAGGTGAATTAAGGTGTTAGATGCATTGTAGAATGGTGTAGGATTGATTTCAGATAGTTAATTTGAGAATTAGTGAGCAATTTAGGGTATTACCATTTTCGGTTGAGATTTGGATATGGTGAATCTTGAGGTTTCAGAGAGAATTAAAGGCATGAATGAATTCGTGAGGGAATTTGGGACATGTTTCATTAAGGGATCGTGGCCTATGGTGGACTCTATGATGAACTAGGGTTGTGGAATGGTGACTGGAGCACCACCGGTGGTGGCTGAAGCTGGGCGCGAAGTTCAGAGGTTCAAAAGGTAGAAGATGACCCTAGAGCCATTGGATGGGGGTTGGACTTTGACTGAGTGAGTGATCCAACGGCCACGTTTTGATTTCAATTTGTGAAGGAGTTCTGATTATGAAACGCACCGTTTCATTTAATCAGTGGTTTTGGGCTTAGTGGAAAGATTGTTATCCCCACCCCCCCTGAAGGCCCAATCCATTATTTGTACTGATTCTGGTTACTATCCACACCGCGCCTTTATTATTTTAATTGGATTTTCTTTATTTTTTTCATTTTATTCATGGTTCTTGAAAGAATCATATAAAATTGAAAACTAGTCCAATTAATCCCATTCTTTTTGCATTTTATTCATGATTGAGTCTAGTATTTTTTAGATAAAAAATATTTTTATTCCATGAATTTTCTGATTTTATGGGAATTTTATATTTTAGTTGATATTAAAATGGTTATGTTTGATACCTAATTTTGTGGAATTTTGTGTGATCATGTGGTGATGGTTTTGATCCTGGTTTTTTGTGTATGATTAGGTTAGACATGTATGCTCCCATAGAATTTTTCTCACATTTTTGTGATGAAAATAGGTGTGCTTTCTAGATTGATATTTAGGTGCTTCCTTTTAGGGTTTAGGTTTGATACCTTATAGTGTAGAATTTAGTTCTAGGTCTTATTTGATGATTTGATCTCTGGAATTAATATGGTAGAGTCATGATTGACCTAGGTTCCCATAGTTATTTTTGTAGGATTTTACAATTGGTTTTAGTATTTTAGTTAGGACTAACTTTAGTACTAGGTTTTAGGTGATCCTAACTTACTAACTCAACTAGATTAACCTTCTTTAGTCCCCTTAGATTAGGGTTTTGCTTTGTTTGCCTTTGGTTGAGATTGAAGACAAGTTGAATACAAGGTGAGGATGCTTGAAGTTGCTTGAAGTTGCTTGGAGCTAGGAGTGCTTGTGCCTGAAGGTGTCTGATGAAGATTTAGGAGGTAGGAGACATAGAGAGAGCCTTATAATTAGAATGATTTCTTTCACAAATATGGAAAACATCTTGTGCTTCCATTCCTCCCAATGACTAAAAGTCCTTCTAAGATATTCACATCCCTCCTTTGGAGGGATGAGTGGCTTTATCTGGGAAGTAGAACTTTGAGGGAACCAGTCTCTCATAATGATGAACCCTTACAGGCTTCCTTTGGTTGTCAATAAGCTGTTTATCATTTCCACTCATTCTGTTAAATCAATTGTCTTCTGGTTTGAGTATCTTGAAAGATGTTGGGCTTGAGTTTGAAGATGAGGACTTCACTGAAGAGTGTGGAGGAGAATAATTCCTTGAGCATTGCCATTGCAGCTGAAGCTTGAAGAGCAAGAAGAGCAAGTTGATACTTGAAGATTCAATGAAGATTGAGTGAAGAGCTGAGGCTTGAAGATTGCAGGATGAAGTTGACACTTCCATGTGATTGAAGACTACTCTGAGAAGCTGAAGCTTGTAGGAGAAGATGGCCAAGTTGATACTGGTAAAGCAAAGAGAGTTGAAGCTTGAAGACTAATTTGATACTTATGAAGAGGATTCAATTGAGATTGAGTGTAAAGCTGAAGCTGAGGAATAAAGGGTGAGTTGATACTTGCACTGATGCATTGAGAGCCTGAAGGAGTCCATTTGATACTTGCAGTCAGGAGTGAAGCCTGAGGGTGGAATTGGCTGAAGAGCTGAAGCTTGGAGAAGAGAGAATAAGTTGACACTTATGTTTGATGGATTGAAACCCTGGAGAAGCAAGTTGATACTTGGCATGAGGGGTGATAGCCTTGAAGGGTGATTGAAGTCTGAAGACTGGATTGCTGTTAGAAGAGCTGAAGCTTGAAATTGAAAGAGGGAGTTGTTGATCTGCTTTCTTGTCTATTTTGTTTTTTGTGCTGATGTGCCTTGTTTGACTTGCTTGATGCATTAGAATAAGTCCATATCTAGACTGACTTTAAGCTAGGAGCATGATTGCACTAGAGGTTGAGTGGCTCCCTCTGCTTGTATTTTTACTGTATGGCTTTGCTTGCGGGTATTCGGTAGAGCCCAGCTCCCTTGCCCATGTGGTTTATTTTGCTTGATGGCATTTTATTTCATTTCCTCTGTATGATTACAGTTGTTGTTATATTTTGCTTGACAACATGTTATTTCCTCTGTATGATTACTGTTATTCATATCTGGCTTGAGGTTGAGATGAGCTTGTGGAGGCTGCTGCCCCACACACATTTCCTCCCTCACTTGCATTGCATGCATTTTACGGTCGTTTACTGTTTATTGTTTAAGCTGATGCTTTACCTGTGTCTGTTTATCATTGACATGATCCCCTAGGAATCTCACTTCCTTTGATAAGGAAGTGATGATAGAACTTTAGGTTGAAACCTATGCATGATAACTTCTAGGAGTTCCCTGTTTCAAACTTCAACCATAGGACGAATCCTTGGCATGACAACATTAGGACTTGATAGTCTCCCCTTAGTTGAGTCTGTTCTCTTCTCATCTCAAAACAGTTTAAGATACAGTAATCATGAATGATTTCTTTCGTACGTTACGAGCCTTAAGCTATCTGAGAAAAGATTGTTGGAGAGTTTCTTTTCAACAGTCTGGATGTTTAGTATGGTACCCTTTGGGTGACATGCGACGCATTCACTCGCAGGTCATAGTCTTTAGTGCGATTGAAATTGCAAACACAATAAAAAACACTTCTTTCGTAAAAGACAGAAAACAAACTTCAAACCTTTTTGCCCCGTGGGCCCATAATTCAAAGGAAGCTTTTCTGAAGAAAAGAGTGTCGTTAAACTTCAGCGCCACCGCAAACAGGCTTTATCCCTAACTGCTGGAACTGCTGTTTAACCCTACTCGATAAAACAGATAAATCTGAATTCCTGTAATCCGTATTAGCCCGAACTACGTAAGCTCTGATCTCTCATACCTGTTGAGAGTACGTAGGCACAATACTGATGTATTGGCGAGCCACTTTCCCCGTAACCCGTAGTAGGTCGAACTACGTTGACTCTGATTTCTCATTCTCTGATGAGAATACGTAGGCATAAAGTGCGACGCTTTGCCGAGTCATCTTCTTTTCTTTTTAAGCCAACCTTGATAGGTAGATAGATAAACCAACTCGTCCAGTAAACACAACAAGCGTGGATCCCGTCGAGTACGACGGACGTGAGGGGTGCTAATACCTTCCCCTTGCGTAACCGACTCCCGAACCCAGACAATGGTTGCGACAACCTTGTCTTATACCTTTTTCGTCAGGTTTTTCTGATCGTTTCCTTTCCCGTTCCGAGGGATAAATAACGAAAGGTGGCGACTCTTCTGTTTTGCCGGCACTTTATTTTCGCGGAAGCGACAGAAAACAACAAGTTTTTCCACTCGATTTTTTATTAGACGAAGGCAACAATCTAGAAGGGGGGTTGAATAGATCGCCAAATAAAATTTCTTATTAAAAATTATGTTTTGAAAAATAATTTTATATGGAAAGCGAAAGCGAATCCGGATCGACTCTCGTCTATCCAAACTGTTATTGATAGAATCAAATATGCTACAAACCATAGTATGAGGTATCTAAAGATGAGAAAAGCAAACCGACAAGTTCAATACACCAAGCTTAATTCTCTTTGTGTTGAAGGTGTAGCAAATCAATTACAATTGTTTCGATTGCAATGGTTTCACAAAAAACAGTTTTAAACATTTCAACACAACCATGATTTTTAACAATTCAAATTACACACTAAGGGTTATATATATATATATATATATATATATATATATATATATATATATATATATATATATATATATATATATATATATATATATATATATATATATATATATATATATATATATATATATATATATATATATATAGAGAGAGAGAGAGAGAGAGAGAGAGAGAGAGAGAGAGAGAGAGAGAGAGAACATCAAAATTTCTTTAGGCAGTTTCCCCATTGTTCTCACTATGGGTACGTCTGCCCTCAATTAGAACTCGAATTGAGATATTGTAATTAACCTTTGCAATATCAGTTTATAAGAGAAATAGTAGAAATTCAAACTACAACACCCTAATCCCTGACTCGAATTTTAATAAAATAACCCAAATAAAAATCCACAATTAAAGTGTCACGCATGCTTCACCATAGCTTAAAAACATCAAATACTAAATAGTCATGTAAAAGTAAGCAATGGAAATAAACAAGTGTGACATAAAAGTCTCAACAACCAAAAACTCCAACATAAATAAAACATAACACAAATAACGAGTGACATCTCACTCCCAGTGCTACGTATCAGAGTGACTCTTCTAAGATCCAATGATAAAAGCGAAAGAGGCATTGACGTCATCCTCTAACTCAAGTGGCTACTCATCATGTACCTGATTGGATATACTCCCGAAGGGCACAGACGTCACAACAACACACAAGGGATGAGAATACATCTAACAAATGTTAACGATAAAATTTAGCAAAACAGGATAGTAATAACAAATATAATTATATTTTCAATCACATTCAAAACACAATCAAATAGATCATAATATAGATGCAATGCAATGCCATCGTCTCCTTCTCAAATGCATGTGGTACCAAAATCACTAGGATCAGAGGTATGTTTATGATATTCTCATGTCTCCGGTTTCTCACCTGAACCGACGATCCCAACCAAATGGATCTGAGACTCATATCTTGTCTCTTAACTAGACTAACACTCCCAACAAATATATTTGAGGCCACCAAATAGACCAAAGTTCCACCTAACTCTAAAATACATGAATGCATAATTACAAACAACAAAAACATGCAACATCATCGTCATATGAAAATCATAACAAAACACAAGTCTCAAACATTCTAAAAAAGATTCTATTCTTGAACCTATAATTCGTCAATCACATGTCATCATTGTAATCTCTATGGATTACTATACTCAAATCTCCAATCAAGACCATCACTGTAATCCTCTGGATTACTATACTCAAATCACCAATTAAAGTCTTCACTGTAATCCTTCTGGATTACTATACTCAAATGGTCAATTAAGGTCACCATTGTAACCCCTATGGATTACTATACTCAAAAATATGTTTTAAAAATAATTTTAATCATTTTATCTTAAAATGTAAATTTATGTTATTACTAATTATCCTCAAATCATCATATTTTTTCAAAAACTCAATTTTTTTTCAAAAAAACTCATTATTATTATTGTGTCGGATCATCAACAGAGTAATGACAAGCAATTTTCTTAATTTACTCAAAAGTGACCCTAAGGTCACCAAAAAGACTCTAGTGTCACAAGATGCTCTAATATATCACCGAAGGGCTCCCGGACTCCAAAATAACCTTTGAATACCTCAAGGGTACTCTAAAGTATACAATTACTCTAAGGTTAAGGTTCACAAGTGATAATTCTACTAAAGACATAGCAGACAGTTTTCCTTAAAATTACTCAAAAGGTAACCTTATAATGTCAACAGTGCTCTAATCTCAGCTAAGCGTATTCTATATCATGATCTCCAACTCTAAACAACTAAAAAGTAACTATGACAACTCTATAATAAATCTAACCAAATAAAATAGGACCCTTAAACTCATAAAAAAGGTAACGAAATGTCACCACACTCAAAGTTGCTCAAAACTCTAGACCTAACTCTAAAATTGTTTCACTTTAAAATAGTAACAAATTATATACACTTATGATAAAATTATGAAACTCTCATGTTTGAACTTTATTTAAACCCTCTTTCAAACGCACTTAACTGTACCTCAAGAAGAGTTACGAAACTTCAGTTCTATTCATTTCAATTCAGCCCTATCGCGACAATTCCTGCATGAACTCTAAAATAAAATGCCTAACTTCAAAATAGCATAAAAAATTATATAATCATGATAAAATTATGCAAATTTTCCAGTTTGAAAGATCATTAAGCCCTTTTTCTAACACAACTGATGACATCCTAAAAGGACTTAGGAAACTCAAGTTACGCATGAAACATGATGACCAACGCAAGACTGAAATTGACTATGCCTCTGGTATAAAAACTAGCAAACTTCTATTGTTGTAGTGATCTTAAACCCAATTTATCTACATCAAAAGAAAGATTACCACATTAGCTTTCCAAAGAAACCAACGACATCGCAAACCGACTTACGAAACTCAAGTTATGCCTGAAATAAGGCGGTCAACCCCCTTCTATGGCTACCTGCGATTTCTTTTGCGTTTTTTACTTTATTAAACAAATTCAAAACTCGACTAATTCGCTAAATTAAGTCTCAAATGCCCTAAAATAGAGAAGGTTAACCATGGATAATAGGAATTTAAATGTTACAGGTTTATATTCTCGCCTTATCAAAAAACCTTATAGCCAAAATACTATGTTATGTATGAGATAACCTTTAACTATGGTCACATATTGAGTATCAACCAAATCACATATTGATCAAAAAATATGGTCATTACGAAATTGGGAAACCAAATGACCCATAGACATTTGTTCGAATTCTCGGGGGAAAAATCCAAACTCTACAATAGCAATCAACCATATAAACAAAAGAATTCATACGATCAAATAATCACCACTACAAGGTTATAAACCTACAAACAATAGCACTTATAAAGACTGTAGGGGGTTTATCCCAAAACCCCCTTTTGAGTCTCAGAGTAATCATATAGAGAAACATTTCCATTAGTCCCACCAATAAGGCTTTTGCTCAAACCTTATTTGGTTAATTTACACACATCTTAAGAAAAAGGAAAAACTAGAGAAAGCACTATAAATCCCAAGACACTGATAGCAGGGTAAGGAACCGTCACCATCCTGCCTAAATCACCCATATGAAGATAATTTCTCTCCCCTTACCTCAAAATTGAAGCTTTCAAACTCTTGGTTATGGCTTCCTAGCTCTCTCTCTCTCTTCCAATTCATTCGCTACCTCTTTTCTTCCAATTCCTAATTTCGCATATCAGCAAAATTAAAAAAATTTCCAAATCCATTAATTTTCTATTTAAATAACCTAAGGGATTTTTCTGAAATTGCTAACTTTCTCCTCAATTTTTGATCTCACACTCCTTCCCCGACAATTTTTACTGAAATTATAATTTCTTCTCAAACTCTCATTTTTTTTCTTCATATTTTTATTATTTTAATTAAATTAATATTTTATTTAAATTAATATTTAGTCAAAATTATCTAAATGTTTATTTTCTCAAATTATTACCAAATAACTAAATTTATGTAATTATTTATAATAATTCTAATAAAATCTATTTCATTTTCCCGCTCTCAAATTCTATAATCCCAGTAATTATTAAATTACAAAAATACTCCTAAGCACTAAATAACACAATTGATTCGAATATATCGAATAACACACATATGAACACCAATAATGAAATAAAATATTTAATTAAAAATAGGGGTGTTATGCAAATCCCCAAACCCTATTTTGATGTTGATCCTAGCTCATTCTCTTCTCTTGATCTTAGCTAGATTAAGTCACATAAGATCTCTAATTTGACCCTCTGGTTACCGCTACTCCTTTGACCGAACCATCGTTCTTCAAAGCTTTCACTTGGCTGAATCCAAATTGAAAAATCTTGCCCCAAGCCTTTCAATTGATCTTCTGGTTACCACTACTCCTTTGCAGGAACCCCCGTTCTTCAAAACTTTCACTTGGCTGAATACAAATTGCAAATACTTGTGTAGAAACCTTCAAATTAACCCTTGATCTTGGAGTAAAAACTCTAAAGGTTTTATCTATGAAACCCCAAAAGAAAAACTCAACCCAATTTGATTGCACAAACCAAAATTGGACCTTATCAATCTTGTCTTGATAATAAACAACAAAAAAGATTATGTGTAGTTGTTGAATGCATGTAAAGAAAGGTTGAAGATGATGAGAATTCTTTGTATCTTTCAGGTTTCAATCTGTTGAAATGATGCATGAATGCATATTTATATGTATGTGTATGGGTAGAAAAGAAATGAGCAAAATAATTTTTTTTTACCAAAATACAAATTTTAAAAGTTAAAACAGAATGTATTGACTCCAAACTAAAATGAGTCAATACATAAGTTGAAGGAGTCGATACAAGCCAAGGAGTCGATACATTGAAGGTTGTAGTCAGTTGTTTAAAAAAATGCTTTAGAAGGAGTCGACTCCAAACACGGAGAAGTCGACTCATTTAATGAATGTATCGACCCATCCCTTTAATGTATCGATATATTGAAGGCAATGACATTTTGCTTGAAAAGACCATTCAGATGGAGTCGACTCCAACTATGAATCAGTTGACCCATTTGCAAGATGTATAAACTCATCTTACGTATGTATTGATACATTAGATGCATATTTAAATCCTTTGAAAATCAACTCAGTATGTATCGATACCAACCAAAGATGTATCGACCCATTCATAACTTTTTCATGAAAAATCATATTTTTAGCATGTGATGGCTATGTGATGGCTTATGTAATATGTTTTTACATGTCCTATAATAATGATGCACATCTAGACAAAGACTATAAGGTCTAACTTACACAAAGAGCTAAACTACCTAGTGTTCACATCATTCAAAATATATTTAAGACTGTATTGCACTCATATCCTCCCCCTTTTTATGATGGAAAAACATACTAAGCACTTGGTGTCTTTGGCAAAGCTCCCTTTGAATATGTGCATCATAAACCTTGTACTTGTGCATACTTCTCCCCTTTTGACAACATGGAAAAGAGACAAAGACAAAAAATGTGAGAAGTATCATAAAGAATACACAACAACATATAACCCACTCAGAGGCATTGCAAAGATTAAACAAATCAATTAAAACGAGCACTCACATAGAACTACGTCTAATTGAAAAGGAATCTTACACATAATTAAACAACCAAACATAACAAAAGAAATGATATCCATTACATAATTGTCATAAAGGGTTGGAACAATATAACACATTAAATACAAACTAGGTCCACAATACTAAAGATATTAAAATATAAATGCATGCATAAAGAATAACTAGGTCCACAATGATGCCTAATAACTACCACGGAACCAGGTAACACCATGCTCACCATCTAACACTTCATACATCTCTCGATAAAACTAAATATAATGATCACTATTGTCATTTTGATAACGAATTTGACTGATGCCAGCTTGAGTTGCAACATGGTTTAAAGCCATGTTATGACAAATCTCATTGAATTTCTCCGAAGCATACGAGGCAAAGCTATGAAAAGTGTCATCCTGGGAAGTCATCTGATCATGAATAACTCTGAAACGCTCCTCTTGAGCAGCCTCAAACTCATCATGCCTACGGGAATCCTCTTCATGGTGCTCCCATTTTTTCAACACACGTGTTATCGAGCATGGTAAGAATGTATGATTCTTCACAAAATAAGCCTATACCGAATGGGTTATTGTAAGTGGTGCAATGTTGAGTCCATGTGTTTTGTTGCAACTTCCCCCAACCTTCTGAGTTATCATATGTTTCTACGAAACCATGCCACCCAGGTGTCGCTACTGCGAAAATCGGCGCCGACTGAACAGAAGAGTCGCCACCGTGCATTATTTATCCCAAAGGAGGGAAAGGAAACGCTCAGAGTAAACCTACCACAAAGACGGGGAAGGAATGGTCGTCGCAACCAAATCCTGGATTCGGGAGTCGGTTACGCAAGGGGAAGGTATTAGCACCCCTCACGTCCGTCGTACTCGACGGGATCCACGCTTGTTTTCTAGTACGGATTGTTATTCTATCTATTCTATAGGCCTGGGGTTAAAAGAAAATAAAATGACTCGGCAAAGTATCACACTTTATGCCTACGTATTCCCGTCTAGAACGAGAAATCAGAGTCAACGTAGTTCGCCTACCTACGGGAAAGGAGGGGAAGGTTGCTCGCTAGGATATCGCATCCTATGCCTACGTACTTTCATACAGCATGAAAGATCAGAGCAAACATAGTTCGGGCCACGTACGACACAAGTCTGTCTAGATGGTTTTTATCCTTCTGAAAAAGGTTTTCTCCTGATTATGGGTCCAAGCGGACAAAAATGACACTTCGATATTTGTTTGAATCTTTTACGGAAGAAATGTTTTTTAGTGTGTTTGCAATCTCTGACGCACTAGAGACTATGATTTGAGAGTGACTACGTCGTATGTCACCCTAAGGGTAACACACTAAGCAATCAGGTTACTGAAGAGTGACCCTCCAGCAACCTTTTCTCAAATAGCTTAAGGCTCGTAACGTACGACATCGATTAACCTTATTACTGTGTTTTTGAATTGTTCTGAGATGAGAAGAGAAAGAAACTCTAGAAAGCCTATGGTTGAGATGGGAATCAAACTTACCCTAATGTTATCATGCATGGATGAAAGCCTAATGTCTATCATATTTCTCTCTTGCGCAGAGAGAAACAGAGATCCTAGGGGATAAACAACAAAAGGAACAGATACATACAGTAAAGCAGTAAAATGCATGAATGCAGCAGGAAACAACAGGCAAAGTGAAACAACTTCACTTCAAACCTAAGAGGAATATTAACAAACAATACAACAAAGAAAATAAAACCCCAAAGCATAGGAGGCAACCCAAACAACAGCACCAAACTCTTACAGCCCACAACACAAGCAATAGCTATGATAGCAACAGTTGATTAACAGCAATCTCCCAATGAACCCCAAAGATCCAACTCCAATGATACCCAAGCTACAACAAGCTTCCATCTCCAAGCAATCACCAAGCTCCAATAAGCACAGAATCTTAACCAGTTGACAGCATCAGACAGCAGATAGCTCCAGACAGCAGATAGCTCCAGACAGCAATAAACCCTAGCTTCAACAGTTGCACAGTTTTGACATGAATAACCTTCATCTTTGTCAATCTTTGATCTTCATCTCTATCTTCAATGGCTTCTTTCTTCAAGGTAAGCACTCCAGCAAAGAATTGATTTATCAGGATAAATTGAATGTCAAACAATTCATTGACGACCAAAGGAAGCCTATAAACAGTTGACATTGTAACGGAGTGGTTCTCTCAAAGTTCTACCTCTAAGGTAAGGCCACTTATCCATCCTAAGGAGGGAGGTGAATACCCTAGAGGGACTTTATGTCATAGAGAGGAATGGAAGCACACGAAGCTATCCATGTTTGTACAAACAATTCAGTCTATTCTAAGGCTCTGCTTAGTCCTATTATTCCTATGTCTTCAATCAGCATCTTCAATCCAAGCAATCTTCAAGCTTCAACATTGATATTTATATTCAATATTCTCCATTGATTCTTCATGCTTCCACAAGCTCAAACCAAGCCCACACCCCAAATAAAAAACCAAAAAGCTCAAGCAAGCAACATAAACCCCAAATGGGAACACCAAACAATCACACAATTTGCAAAATATACTAAAAATAGTAAAATAGTATTTAAAATTCTAAGATTTATTCTAAGTGGATTTCTATATCTACCCTACATACCCTATATGTCCCATAACCTAACTCATGCTAAAAACCCCAAAAGAAAATGTTGTAATGCACCTACGTTGAGTTTGAACCCTAATTATACTAACCTAATGTTTTCTAATCAAAACTAATCAAGATTAATCCAAAAAAATGTGAAATAAATCCAAGGGGGCCTAATGTTCTAATCTACCTACTAAAAAAGAACGTAATCAAAATACGAATTTAAATGGCTAAACAAAATTCACCAAAACGTATGTACAACCAAAATGAAAATAAAAACAATAAAATGTGAAAATTCACCATAAATGGAAAAAAGCCTAAAATAATATTTTTATTTTTCCATAATTTTCTTCAGACAATTATTGAAATGGAGGAAAAAATCCCATGTTAAAATGATGATTTTTGAATTATTTATGAATTATTTTGTGAATTATATGAAAAAAAGAAAATCAATTAAAAAATAGAGCAGGGGGTGGCAATAACAGTATTTACACACTCAGAGATATATTGGCCCCAGGAGGGGGGGGGTGTTGAAAGCAACACGCTTGGCCCATGGTTGCTAATTCAGCAACAAAAAAACTACTAAACCAATAAGCTGAGGGGGGTGCGGACAGCAGGGATATCCCTTTGATAAGCCAGGTTGGGCCTCAACTGGAGGGTGCAACTAGCAAGTCTGCTAGGCCCAAAACCAATTACACACCAGGGGAGGGGGGTTTCACGCGTAATGAAGGGACAATCTTAGCAATTACCTGTTGATCCCAGCCCGTCTAAAACCTAACCCAAATGTCAGCCAACCAAACCCTCTACCCTCTCCAAATTCTGATCACTGTTCATCAAACCCTAGCCGCGCCTTCTCTCCATCCTCTCTCTGAACCCAAACTCAAATTCTTCCACAAGATCTATTCATCAAACTCTCCCTCTGTTCAAACTTCCAAGAACTCTAACCCTAAACGCCACCGTGTTTTCTAACTAAATCACAAATTAACACAATTAAAAGAAAGAGTTGGAAGAAGAAAAGAAACCTGGAGACGCGATAGAGAAGACTGAAAGATTTCAGCGAAGATTATGAAGCTTCTGGATCTATTGATGGCGAAACTGACGAAGAAGTTAGCGGATCCACTTCTGGAAAAAATTGCTCTTTGACGTTTGAAGATCCCGGTGGCGAGGGAGCTCTTATGATGAACGAATGACGATCAACACACGGGAGAAAGTTGGAGGAAGATCTTGAGATTTTGGAGAACCGGTCGAAAACTAATGCCGCTCGTTGAAGGAATCTGGAAAAGGAAGACGAAGATCTATGAAGATCTTGCTGGAGATCTTGAAGATCTTCAAAGTTTCTGACGCAACGAGCTTGAAGCTTTCTGGAAAAACTGAATGAGGTTGAAGAATGATGAATAAATCTGGAAAAAAAACTCCGTTGAAGGTTGTTGAATGTTCTTGAGAAAAGAAGATTTCTGGAAAAAAAATGCTATGAAGGAGTGATGAATTTGGATCGGAGAAGATGAAGTTGGATGAATTTCTGGGAATTTTGGTGTTTCCGGCGACAGTTGGCGGTGGTCGGAGGCGGTTAGGGTGACCGGAAGGGGTTGGTTAGGGTGGCCGCCGGTCTTAGCATGGACGGCGGTGAAGGGTTCCGGCGAGGGGCAGGTGGCAGAGGGAAGCGTGAGCAAAGGCCACGTGGGGTGAGGATCACTGCATGAGTGCCAAGTGTGTGTGGATGGTGTGAGACGTGGCAGAACCTGAGGGAAAGAGAGAGTGAGGTGGAAGAGATGGGAAACGCACGCGTGGCGAAGCCTTTTATACGACACGTGGCTCCTGCGGGACCCGGACTGGGCTTGAACTGGACTCTGAAGAAATGGATAATTGGCCCATTTGAGACTAAACCTGATTAGTGACTTAAAACGTGATTAAACTCTGAAACAAAACAAAATTTAATACTAAAAAACCTAATTAAACTGTAAAACGAAAATTAACAAATTAAAATCTAATAAACCTAATTAAAACCTATTATTAATCCTAATTAATATCTAAAAACGAAAATAAAAAAATAAAAACCTAATTAAATCTAAAAAATCTAAAAAACTATTATTTAATCTAAAAATTATCTTTTTTAAAAACCTAATCAATTCTGAAAAACAAAATCAAATAAAAATCTAAAAAAACAATACTATCTATTTTATTTTTAAAAACCATTCTATTAAAGGAAAATGATAATATCTACTTATCTATCTTTTAAAATCTACTCTTTTAAAAGAAAATATCTATTTATCTATTAAAACTAATAAAAGAAAATCAATATCTAAAATTTATTAAAAACCATAATATCTAAAAAATTCTTTAAAAATCTATTAATTTCTAAAAAATGAAAAGAAAATTTATTTAAACTCTAAAAAATATTAAAAATCTATTAAATCCAGAAAAAAAACCATTTAAGTGCATTAAAAATCCAGAAAAATGACAGAAAAATCCTAAAAATGCCAGGAAGCCGATTAAACCGATTAAAACCCAATTGCGCAATCGTAGCGAAACCCTGGCACCGAGATGGCCTGAAAACACAGGGAACGAGCACCAATTCTCAACAGACTTTTATTCCAACCGGCCCGAACTGCCTGAAACGCCAGGGGCTATAATCCCGATAAAAATCAATCTGAATGATAAAAATGCAATGCATGCCGTATGCAAATGCGAATGCAAAATGTGTCGAAACATAAACCAGATACGGGGACCGGTTGGTCAAATTTTAGGGTGCAACAGCTGCCCCTATTCAAGCGGCTTGGATCTGAAGGGTTGAAGAGCGAACAACCTTCAAACATTCGAGGTACGAGACGGTTGAATACAAAATAAACCCGAAAATTTGCCAACCGCAGAAATAAACTACAGCCTCGCTTGGGGAACACCATCCAGAGAACTGAATCCAATTATTATGGCAACAAACTGATCGATCACCTGATAAAAAGCCTTGACTTCAACACCAGTTACTTATGTGACACCACAAATAACAAACCCGAAGGTTAGATCAACATGCACTTGATCACTTCCCATCGTCTATTGATAGACGGAGACACCATACCGCAGGAAAAAAATACCCATACTTACATCGTCTACAGGTAGACAGAAAGACCCCATCCTGAAGGAACACCATACCCATACTCGCATTTTCTAAGGATAGACAGCAAGACACCATCCCGGAGGAAAACCATACCCATACTCACATTGTCTAAGGATAGACAGAAAGGCACCATCCCGAAGGAAAACCAATATCCAATATTCGCATCGTCTACAGATAGACAGAAAGACCCCTTCCCGAAGGAACACCATATCCATACTCACATTGTCTAAAGATAGACAGCAAGGCACCATCCTGAAGGAAAACCAATATCCATATTCGCATCGTCTACAGATAGACAGAAAGACCCCTTCCGAAGGAACACCATTATCCATACTCACATTGTCTAAGGATAGACAGCAAGGCACCATCCCGAAGGAAAACCAATATCCAATACTCACATCGTCTAAGGATAGACAGAGAGACACCATCCCGAAGGAAAACCATACCCAATACTCACCTTGTCTAAGGATAGACAGCAAGACTCCATCCCGAAGGAAAACCAATATCTATATTTACATCGTCTACAGATAGACAGAAAGACCCCTTCCCGAAGGAACACCATACCCATACTCACATTGTCTAAGGATAGACAGAAAGGCTCCACCCCGAAGGAAAACTCGTCAGCGGAAAGAGAACCATATTCATCACCACCCATCAAATTTCAGAATCCTTTCGTCTATAGGAATTGATGGAAAGAACAATATCTTCAAAGGGGCCACATCATCAATAAGGATTGACAGAAAAACCACCTCCCAAGAGCCATGCCATTGATAAGGATCAACAACTAGGAAAACCAAACATTCTTCGAAGAGCCTCGACGTCAATAAGGATCGACGGTCAGAAAAACCTTCTTGAAATGTCATCTCATCCAATAAACAGAAAGAACGCCAATATCTGAAAGATCGCCTTGAAATCTCTCAACGTCTAAGGATAGACGGAGAAAACCATACCCAAACTCCCGACGTCTAATGATAGACGGAGAAGGCCCGCTGGGGGAAACCCGTCGTCAATGTGAACTGACAAGAAGAGAAGTCTGTCAATATCAACCGATCGTTGAATAAAGCATAACCGTTGCATGATCTGAAAATCGAATACCAAAGAGCTGTCTGAATAAAGCTGCTGGATAAATGCCCCTGAACTGATTACAGAGTACTTCATGTTGCCATTGAAAGCTGATAGAAAAATTGGCTTATGCTTCGTATGCATATGCGTGTGCTTGAATTTTTCTATGGCGTAATGCTCCATATGGGATGGAAATGCTACGCATTTGAGGATGAAATGAAAGTATGATGCAAATGTGATGATATATGCAAATGCAAATGCAGGCTCAGGTCGCTGGAGAAGCTGGATACAGAAAACTGCTTCAGCAAAATAAATGTTGAAGACAAAGCCAACTCCGCTGGGGATAACCGAATGTGCCAAACATGATTGGACTTCTGTCAGGGATAGCTTACTCGTGCCAATGAAAATTGAACTTTTGTTGGGGAAAACAGACGGAGTCTTCCTGCGTACCAATGAAGATCGGATTTTGAAGTGACGTGCCACCACAAGTTGGTTCTCACAGTGATTGCCAATATGGATTGGGCTTCTTGAAAATTTCCAATAAGGATTGGACTTTAGGCCACCTGGGATGGGTCATATATGATTGACACTGGAATAATATCCTGTCTGAATTCACAGCTTCTGATTGAAGGGTCAATAGACGGTAACTCGACTTCCCGACATTCGACTCACACTTGGAGATTAGCTGAATCTGCTCGAATAGCTCTGAGTAGCTCTGAGAAAAACAATTCCTTCGCTTCTGATATGCCCCAGCTTGTGGGACCTCTGTGGGGATAGTCCTCAAAAGGAAATCAACAAATCTGTACCCTGACGGTCTGATATGAAATGCCCCAGCATTCTGAACCTCGGAAAAATGCTTCAAATCAAATGCCTCTCGAATAAAGAATAACTTTCGTGCTCTTAGGATGGCTTGCCCCTGTCTGCAATGACTTTGCCCCTGATTGGCTGATTCGGTATAGTGACTCTAGCTACGAGAGATTTACCGAATCTCGACCTGATTGCCCCGGAATAACAACTTTGGATGGCTGACCTCAC
The DNA here is from genome assembly GCA_963859935.3 of Lathyrus sativus. Taxonomy (NCBI): domain Eukaryota; kingdom Viridiplantae; phylum Streptophyta; class Magnoliopsida; order Fabales; family Fabaceae; genus Lathyrus; species Lathyrus sativus. Next base: position 495,241,522 of record OZ012739.1, on the reverse strand, counting down.
TAGGGATCACTTGATACTAGCTTGCCCCGGCTCTCGGGACATTCAGATATCTTGCATTCTATCCTGATCAGACTTTCCATTGTAGGAAACTTTCTTGCTGTCAAGCGCTTGTAAGTAAAACCGGTTGTTCTGCATAAAAGATACATTAATGTAATGCATATGACAGTTTTAACATCCAATCTGTTCACTGGAAAAGGAAAATCAGTTTATGGCATACAAAGCACAAATCGTTTATCAAAATATCAACATCATCACCAACATGGTAAGAAGAACCCTTTTAGGAGTCAGCTTCGACGCGATCTTTACCGATGTATGCCTTCGAAACGACCCTGCTTCAATTAGGACTTTTGAAGGTTGTAACGTGGTCAGGTTCACGGTTTTGAAAGAAAGGATAAAGGCTCAAAGTCTAATCTTAACCCACCCATTCTCCTTGATGTTCTCCGATCCTATGTTCAGCTAATTCGACCTTAGCGCTCACCTCTTAGGTTGAAATATAGGAGCGATAGTTCGAGAAACTATAAGCTTTTGGAGTGACAGTCACTCGCTCTTCGTCTTTGACACTTGGGGTCACACGACTCGTATTTCATTTGAGGATTTTTCTTTTGTAATCCTTTTCATCTTTTCTTTTCCTAATTTTTGCCTGGACTGACTCTTTTGAGTTTCTTTTGATTTTCCAGTCCAGCGGGATGCCCTTATTTTTGCCTAAGTCGTTTGTTTTCAAGTTTTGACTTAGCGGGCTTTTGTTTTTTCCGAACAAGTGGTGTGACACTGGTTGTCTGACTCTTTGGGGAATAATGTGACTGGGTCACTCCTGACGCTTAACCACTGTGGCTTTTTAGGCACGACCTATAGAGATGTGATTGATCCTCGAACGGACACTCCTTTTGCAATTTTGGATGCTTGGTCAAATTAGCTAACACCTACCCTGCCCCCGGTTGAGATTGAGGGTTTTTTCACTTTTAGAAAGAAACTCCTACAACTAGGCTCAAAGGGGTTGACAAGGGATTATCTTCTTTATGACTCCGGTGTTTAGGGATTTGAAACAATGCCTGTACATCACCAGCAAGTTTTATTTCAAAGGCATACAATATCGAAAGCTTGCATGTCGTTCATTTTCGTCATCCTCCCCGGATTCCGCTTAACCAAGTGTTGGATATCTGTAAAAATCAATTAGTGAACACGAATGGATTTAATCAAAACATGCATACTCATTTCATTATCATCAATTGAATGAAAACAACAAGTTTTACAAACAAGATTGCAATTTAACAAGAAAGAAACTACAAACATAAAGAAATGACAAGATGAAACACAGGAAAACGTCGGCTTCTGAGAACCGGGCTTTCACATCTGACTTGTTGTTGAACCAGCCATCTTCAAAGTTGCCTATAGAAACCATACTGCTTAACACGGATGTCGGGTGAATTGCCTTTCTGACTTCATTGGGCTCTGTCTAGCACGCAGGTTTGACCGATAACGATAAGGCTGCTGACTCTGGAAAGGAGTTGACGTCTGCTGCGAAGACTGGACAGATTGTTGACTTTGATCAGTCGAACCACTTGGAGGTCGAGTCTGAATTATCAGGGACTCCTTTTGTTCAGGCGCTTTCATCCTCAGGCCTGGTCTAGGCAGTAACTGAGGATAGGGGGATTCTGACACCAATGATTGCAGAATATACTTCTGATCTACGGCCGCTTCGGGAACGTCCATCATCTTAGCACCAACTGGGGTAAGACTACTAGGTACAATTACGCCGCCCGGCATGAGTTCAATAACTTTTGCGTCAATCAAGTCCTGAACGTTGTGCTTAAAAGCGTGACAACTCTCGATATCATGTCCGAATGCCCCGGAATGAAATTCACACTACTTATTAGTGTCATACCCATAAGGAAGTATCATTCCCTTGGGCGGTTCCAATGTTATTTTTTCAACCAGCTTCAAACTCAATAAAGTCTGAAAGAGCTTAGCATATGTTGAAGGCGGCGCCTCAAATATCCTCCTTGACCTTTGCCGAACCGGATGTATCTTTTGTTGTTGTTGTTGGTGTTGATCAACATGTCTTTTAAGCTCAAGTTCCACAGGCACGGGTTCCACAGGCACAGGTGGAACGGACTCCTTCACTGCGGCTTCAGATAGCTGATCATCCTCTTTCCTAATCACATTCTTGACGACTTCCATGATCAAGCTCATTTGGGTCTTCAGCTGATTATTTTCATCTTTGAGTATCTTCTGATCCAGACGCAACTCTTGCATGTCTTTCATCATCTGCCTTAGATGGCTTCAGACTTCAATCAGTTCATCCTGATTCTGTTCCATATCTCTGAGGGAATTCCTACAACAAACTAGAGATAGGAAATAAGACCCACGGTTCTGATGTACCTGTTATGTGATGATGCAATGCAGAAATCAAACACATATTCAAGACAAGACAGATAAACCCCAAGCTATAAGCTCAGAGATAAACGCCTCACACCACTATGTAAAGCCAACAAGAACAACAAACAAGCACACCCAAGTACAAAATACAATGACCCCAGCCAACAAGCCTGGTGGTGGTCAGCAAACAACAATGCACGAAAGCTAAACAGTCAGCAGAGAAAACAGATGCGACACCCGGCGCAGAAACCTCTAGTAACTTTCCCCATATTCAACTGAGCTCCCAATTGGACATTCTTCCAAACATACACTCTCAGTGGAGTATCCCATAACATTGACTGACGAACCCACACAACTGGATGAAGGATAATCCATAATCCGAACAAAACCCTGAGGTGTGACAAAAATCCTGTTAGAGTCTAGCAGATTCTGAATCTGGCTTCTAAGCACCTTACAATCATCTGTCGAATGCCCCTGTACCCCTACATGGTACTCGCAGCGGGCGCTGGCATCAGAACATGAAGGATAAGGCGGGACCATTGGACTAGTCTCTTTCGGCACTATTAATCCACTTTCGACCAAATCTGGCAACAACTGATTGTACGGCACCGGTAGCTGAGTAAACTGCCTTTCAGGCTTCCTTGGTCTTTGTCGGGCGTGACGACGCGGCTGACGATAATATGACTGCTGGTTTGAAGTGTCTGAAAACTGAGCCTGAGACACTAGAGATTCTGAGACAACATCGCTTCCTTCTTCCCATTCCTCTTGAGAACTGAGAACTGGTTCATCCTTATCAGCTGGGATATAAGGAGCATCTCGAAGCTTTCCATTCTTGAGTCCTCTCTCAACAAGCTCTCCCATTCTCATCAGGCCTTCAAAGCTTGTACAAGTGAACATCATGTCGTAATAAAGGCCCTTCAGAGTATCCAAAAAGAGGTTAACCATTTCTCTCTCCATAATCGGTGGTTGAACACGAGCAGCCAATTCTCTCCATCTTTGCACATACCCCCTAAAGGATTCATTCTCCGCACGAGATAATTCTTGCAAATGCACGCGAAAAGGAGCCATTTCCAGGTTGTAGTCGTACTGCTTCACGAAGGCATTGGCTAAGTCCGACCATGAATTAATACTATCACTCTGCAAGTGCATGTACCAGTCCAAAGATGCTCCGATCAAACTATCTTGGAAACAGTGAATCATGAGCTTGTCATTGGTGATATGCAGAGTCATTCTTCTGCAGAACATAACCAAATGTAGCTTCGGACAACTATCCCCTTTGTACTTCTCGAAATTGGGCATTTTGAACTTCGGAGGCAATACAAGATCTGGCACCAAACACATGCTCGCAGCATTCAAATCAAGAGTATTCTTATTCACCAGGGCAGCAATCTGATCTTCCAACGTCTGAAGTCTTCTCATATACTCAGCGGTCCTTGGGTCCTGAATATTAACCTATGGAACTACTCTTGGAGAGGGAACAATCCTTGGAGAATCTGGCGTAGAGAAAGTGGAATTATGACACTCTGCGTCATTGACAGAATATGGACCTCTGACAGGGGTTTGCACGGGCTGAGCAACATTGTTCATATGAGCTCTTTGACCATTGTTTCCTCCTCCATTTATAGTTGTTATGGCTTCCATGACCTGACTCATCTGGTACTTCAACAATTCAAACTCCGCCCGAGTAACAACCAAGTTCTGCTCTCCTGAAGCCATAATCTTCCCAGATGCTAACTCAAGTCCAATACAAATGTCGGGAAATCAACTGATGAAGCGGACAAAAACGGGTAAGCTCCCTGTTCCGGCTGAGGATGAATATGCAAAATGAAATGCAAATGAAAACAGTCATGCAAAATTCAAGATGCACACACAAGGGACCAAGTGCCCCTGGCTGAGAAGAATCCACCATACTGGTCTTAGCCAGACCCATAACACTGCTCGAACCTGGTATCAACAAACCAAAACAATGCTCGAACCTGGTCTCCAACAGACCCTATAAAGCTGTCCTCAAATATCAACGCCACTGAATCTCAATCAAGAAAACCGGTAATCTGTAGGTCAAGTTACCTGCATGCCCCAACCCCTCTCACAGGTAGGTGTCCTAATAACTGACACAAGGTATGGCATCCTATGCGGTCGTCGGCGTCACAGACTTTCAAGACGGATGATACGATACCCAGAAGGTGTGGCATCATCATGTCCTGAAGAGGCCTCACTTAGCCAACTTCCAATTGATCAGTCCCCAGAGTCGACAATCCTCAGGTCAGACAACTTGTCGAGCCCTAAGGGCCAGGCAAGAAGCATCAAAGAGAATCTCGTCCGAGCGTAAATTTCGCGGCTAGCTGGTGCGAGCTAAGCAAGCAGGCTAACCACTACTCTCTACTTCTAAGTCTAGGTGTAACCCCAAGCCCAGGTCTGGCTTATCTCTCAATCATAGAACCCCCTCATACCCACAACAATAATAACAGAAATATAATGCTGAATGTAAAATACATAAACGTAAATCCATACAAAATCCTCGACGGGAAAACAAGCGCTAGGATTGACTCGCGTAGGGAACCGTTGGAGTCCCCAGCAGAGTCGCCACCGTGCGTTATTTATCCCAAAGGAGAGAAAGGAAACACTCAGAGTAAACCTACCGCAAAGACGGGGAAGGAATGGTCCTCGCAACCAAATCCTGGATTCGGGAGTCGGTTACGCAAGGGGGAGGTATTAGCACCCCTCACGTCCGTCGTACTCGACGGGATCCACGCTTGTTTTCTAGTACGGATTGTTATTCTATCTATTCTACAGGCCTGGGGTTAAAATAAAATAAAATGACTCGGCAAAGTATCGCACTTTATGCCTACGTATTCCCGTCTGGAACGAGAAATCAGAGTCAACGTAGTTCGCCTACCTACGGGAAAGGAGGGGAAGGTTGCTCGCTAGGATATCGCATCCTATGCCTACGTACTTTCATACAGCATGAAAGATCAGAGCAAACGTAGTTCGGGCCACGTACGACACAAGTCTGTCTAGATGGTTTTTATCCTTTTGAAAAAGGTTTTCTTCTGATTATGGGTCCAAGCGGACAAAAATGACACTTCGATATTTGTTTGAATCTTTTACGGAAGAAATGTTTTTTAGTGTGTTTGCAATCTCTGACGCACTAGAGACTATGATTTGAGAGTGACTACGTCGTATGTCACCCTAAGGGTAACACACTAAGCAATCAGGTTACTGAAGAGTGACCCTCCAGCAACCTTTTCTCAAATAGCTTAAGGCTCGTAACGTACGACATCGATTAACCTTATTACTGTGTGTTTGAATTGTTCTGAGATGAGAAGAGAAAGAAACTCTAGAAAGCCTATGGTTGAGATGGGAATCAAACTTACCCTAATGGTATCATGCATGGATGAAAGCCTAATGTCTATCATATTTCTCTCTTGCGCAGAGAGAAACAGAGATCTTAGGGGATAAACAGCAAAAGGAACAGATACATACAGTAAAGCAGTAAAATGCATGAATGCAGTAGGAAACAACAGGCAAAGTGAAACTGCTTCACTTCAAACCTAAGAGGAAGATTAACAAACAATACAACAAAGAAAATAAAACCCCAAAGCAGAGGAGGCAGCCCAAACAACAGCACCAAACTCTTACAGCCCATAGCACAAGCAATAACTCTGACAACAACAGTTGATTAACAACAATCTCCCAATGAACCCCAAAGATCCAACTCCAATGATACCCAAGCTACAACAAGCTTCCATCTCCAAGCAATCACCAAGCTCCAATAAGCACAAAATCTTAACCAGTTGACAGCATCAGACAGCAGATAGCTCCAGACAGCAGATAGCTCCAGACAGCAGTAAACCCTAGCTTCAACAGTTGCACAGTTTTGACATGAATAACCTTCATCTTTGTCAATCTTTGATCTTCATCTCTATCTTTAATGGCTTCCTTCTTCAAGGTAAGCACTCCAGCAAAGAATTGATTTATCAGGATAAATTGAATGTCAAACAGTTCATTGACGACCAAAGGAAGCCTATAAACAGTTGACATTGTAACGGAGTGGTTCTCTCAAAGTTCTACCTCTAAGGTAAGGCCACTTATCCCTCCTAAGGAGGGAGGTGAATACCCTAGAGGGACTTTATGTCATAGAGAGGAATGGAAGCACACGAAGCTATCCATGTTTGTACAAACAATTCAGTCTATTCTAAGGCTCTGCTTAGTCCTATTATTCCTATGTCTTCAATCAGCATCTTCAATCCAAGCAATCATCAAGCTTCAACATTGATCTTTATATTCAATCTTCTCCATTGATTCTTCATGCTTCCACAAGCTCAAACCAAGCCCACACCCCAAATAAAAAACCAAAAAGCCCAAGCAAGCAACATAAACCCCAAATGGGAACACCAAACAATCACACAATTTGCAAAATATACTAAAAATAGTAAAATAGTATTTAAAATTCTAAGATTTATTCTAAGGGGATTTCTATATCTACCCTACATACCCTATATGTCCCATAACCTAACTCATGCTAAAAACCCCAAAATAAAATTTTGTAATGCACCTACGTTGAGTTTGAACCCTAATTATACTAACCTAATGTTTTCTAATCAAAACTAATCAAGATTAATCCAAAAAATGTGAAATAAATCCAAGGGGGCCTAATGTTCTAATCTACCTACTACAAAAAGAACGAAATCAAAATATGAATTTAAATAGCTAAACAAAATTCACCAAAACGTATGTACAACCAAAATGAAAATAAAAACAATAAAATGTGAAAATTCACCATAAATGGAAAAAAGCCTAAAATAATATTTTTATTTTTCCACAATTTTCTTCAGACAATTATTGAAATGGAGGAAAAAATCCCATGTTAAAATGATGATTTTTGAATTTTTTATGAATTATTTTGTGAATTATATGAAAAAAAGAAAATCAATTAAAAAATAGAGCAGGGGGTGGCAATAACAGTATTTACACACTCAGAGATATATTGGGCCCAGGAGGAGGGGTGTTGAAAGCAACACGCTGGGCCCATGGTTGCTAATTCAGCAAAACAAAACAAAAACTACTAAACCAATAAGCTGAGGGGGTGCGGACAGCAGGGATATCCCTTTGATAAGACAGGTTGGGCCTCAACTGGAGGGTGCAACTAGCAAGTCTGCTAGGCCCAAAACTAATTACACACCAGGGGAGGGGGATTTCACGCGTAATGAAGGGACAATCTTAGCAATTACCTGTTGGGCCCAGCCCGTCTAAAACCTAACCCAAATGTCAGCCAACAAAACCCTCTACCCTCTCCAAATTCTGATCACCGTTCATCAAACCCTAGCTGCGCCTTCTCTCCATCCTCTCTCTGAACCCAAAATCAAATTCTTCCACAAGATCTATTCATTAAACTCTCCCTCTGTTCAAACTTCCAAGAACTCTAACCCTAAACGCCACTGTGTTTTCTAACTAAATCACAAATTAACACAATTAAAAGAAAGAGTTGGAAGAAGAAAAGAAACCTGGAGACGCGATAGAGAAGACTGGAAGATTTCAGCGAAGATTATGAAGCTTCTGGATCTATTGATGGCGAAACTGACGAAGAAGTTAGCGGATCCACTTTTGGAAAAAATTGCTCTTTGACGTTTGAAGATCCCGGTGGCGAGGGAACTCTTGTGATGAACGAATGACGATCAACACACGGGAGAAAGTTGGAGGAAGATCTTGAGATTTTGGAGAACCGGTCGAAAACTAATGCCGCTCATTGAAGGAATCTGGAAAAGGAAGACGAAGATCTATGAAGATCTTACTGGAGATCTTGAAGATCTTCGAAGTTTCTGACGCAACGAGCTTGAAGCTTTCTGGAAAAACTGAATAAGATTGAAGAATGATGAATAAATCTGGAAAAAAAACTCCGTTGAAGGTTGTTGAATGTTCTTGAGGAAAGAAGATTTCTGGAAAAAAAATTCTATGAAGGAGTGATGAATTTGGATCGGAGAAGATGAAGTTGGATGAATTTCTGGGAATTTTGGTGTTTCCGGTGACAGTTGGCGGTGGTCGGAGGCGGTTAGGGTGACCAGAAGGGGTTGGTTAGGGTGGCCGCTGGTCTTTGCATGGTCGGCGGTGAAGGGTTCCGGCGAGGGGCAGGTGGCAGAGGGAAGCGTGAGCAAAGGCCACGTGGGGTGAGGATCACTGCATGGGTGCCAAGTGTGTGTGGATGGTGTGAGACGTGGCAGAACCTGAGGGAAAGAGAGAGTGAGGTGGAAGAGATGGGAAACGCACGCGTGGCGAAGCCTTTTATACGACACGTGGCTCCTGTGGGACCCGGACTGGGCTTGAACTGGACTCTGAAGAAATGGATAATTGGCCCATTTGAGACTAAACCTGATTAGTGACTTAAAACGTGATTAAACTCTGAAACAAAACAAAATTTAATACTAAAAAACCTAATTAAACTGTAAAACAAAAATTAACAAATTAAAATCTAATAAACCTAATTAAAACCTATTATTAATCCTAATTAATATCTAAAAACGAAAATAAAAAAATAAAAACCTAATTAAATCTAAAAAATCTAAAAAACTATTATTTAATATAAAAATTATCTTTTTTAAAAACCTAATCAATTTTGAAAAACAAAATCAAATAAAAATCTAAAAAAACAATACTATCTATTTTATTTTTAAAAACCATTCTATTAAAGGAAAATGATAATATCTACTTATCTATCTTTTAAAATCTACTCTTTTAAAAGAAAATATCTATTTATCTATTAAAACTAATAAAAGAAAATCAATATCTAAAATTTATTAAAAACCATAATATCTAAAAAATTCTTTAAAAATCTATTAATTTCTAAAAAATGAAAAGAAAATTTATTTAAACTCTAAAAAATATTAAAAATCTATTAAATCCAGAAAAAAAACCATTTAAGTGCATTAAAAATCCAGAAAAATGACAGAAAAATCCTAAAAATGTCAGGAAGCCGATTAAACCGATTAAAACCCAATTGCGCAACCGTAGCGAAACCCTGGCACCGAGATGACTTGAAAACACAGGGAACGAGCACCAATTCTCAACAGACTTTTATTCCAACCAGCCTGAACTGCCTGAAACGCCAGGGGCTATAATCTTGATAAAAATCAATCTGAATGATAAAAATGCAATGCATGCCGTATGCAAATGCGAATGCAAAATGTGTCGAAACATAAACCAGATACGGGGATCGGTTGGTCAAATTTTAGGGTGCAACACCAGGAGTGTCTTTATTAGCATGCTGAGAATCCACCATGTACGCATCCATATTTTGATCTGGTTCTTCTACCTGGTGTTTATCAATTACAACAATACCAAATTTAGACGGGTCATCATAATTATAGATGACCTTACTTGATCCTTTCATCTTATAGTAGTACACCTTGAGATCCTTATCCTAATGGTATCCTATATGCCTCATGGTGCTTGAATTAAATTCTTAAGCCGATCCAGGAGAAATGTTCACAAGATTTGGCACACCAATATTGAAATTATTGAAAATGTTAGAAATTATTGAAACATAGCATAGGGAAGACCCTCTGTTACACTTTTTAATAACAAACATTCTATAAGTAAAATAGTTAGGCCAATTCAGATGAACCTTATTTTGAAGAATATACATCAGATGAATCTCGACAATGTCAACCCATGAGTGACCACCCTTTCTTAGACACAACACATGAGTAACAATCCAATGAAGAATACACGAATTTCTCTTCAAATAACCCGTTGAAGTTTTATCCAATTGGTATTCTGCTCTTAGAGATTTAAGACACTAGTTAAAGAAACTTCTTACATTAAAATTGGGATGAAAGGAATAATCAATGAGATTAGCGTAATCCCTGAACAAAGAGAAACCAAATATATCACGCCATGTGTTTTCCGTAACATGACAGGTGTCTTTTTCCATCTGAAAATAAAATGAGCACCAGACTCTTGATTTTAACCCGACATAGAAAACTCGAATCAAATCTTTGTTGTATTCAGTGGAGACTTTCAAACAATTGTTAATTTCTTGAAATTTCATCATATCAACAATTTCCTGAATATGTAACTCACGGACAACATCAGGGTCATCACAATCCTATTTCTAAAGGATTTCACAAATTCATCAAAAAAGGAAGAGGCAAAAGAAACAGAGCACTTACAGGGGTTGAGGAAGATGTTCCTGCAACATTTTTCCATCTGTTCAACTTAGTAGTCATGAGTTCTTGTTGAAAGAGTGCACGCCAAGTGTTTGATGAAAAGTGTGAATGAAAGTGAGAAGATTTTAAGTGAAATTTGAAATACCTAACCTACCTAACTTAAGAAAATCAATTCCTAACCACACAAAAGGAGAATAATAAGCGATGATTAATTTTGAAAATGGAAGAAATATATTTTATAATGGAATGGGAAATGAGAATAAATAAATGTGAGTTGTCTAAGGAAAAAGAAAAGGGAATTTGATTTCTTGCAAAATGAAAAGGAAGTTTGAAAAACAAGTAAAAGGATGTTTAATGTTGGTATGATTGGTATGACACGTGAAAAGAAGAGAAAAAGTGACTTTTGGATGTTAATGGGTCGACCCATTAGGCTTGGAGTCTGTCTAAAGTGAATGTCCATAGTCAATGTATCGACCCATTAGACAATGGAGTCTATACATACTGAATGGAAAGGCTGAAAAAATAATGAATGTATCAACTCATTTGTGTTTGGAGTCGATACATTCATAGTAGAGACATACATAGAATTTTCAGTCTTGAACAATGTATTGACTCACTCCTCCTTGGACTCCCTGGAGTTAATACACACCCATAATGTATTGACTCATACTTGATATATTGATACATTAAGAAGAATTTGAGAAAGGGAGACATTTTCTAGACTTAGGAAGGATGCATACATTGTGGACATGGTAGATTTTATGCATAAATGATATTTTTCATGAAGAATTAGTAAATCTCATGCTCAAACACATACGACGAAGTAATTCATGTCATGAAATACATGAGATTAAAAATTCAAACATATGATGCCACTATAACCATATAGATTAAAAACAATCAATTGTCATCAATAATTTTTTTTGACATGATTTTTGTGCATAATTGATTGCTTATTCATTTGGATGATTAGATAAGTGATTTGCTGCTAAAAGTGCTTTTTGGAAGTTGAATTTATGCCACTGTCATAGTGGTAATCAATTACCATATATGGGTAATCAATTACCCTATCCTTTTTTCACGTTTTTTTTTTAAGTTTCAAGTGGGTAATCGATTACCGACTGTAGCACCCCAAAATTTGCCATTTCGTTTTAACTGTGATTGGCTTACGTTTCGTTCATTTTTGCATCATTGTGCATATCATGGCATTGGCTCTTGAGACATGGGATCAAGGTGTTTCTATGGCTCAAGATTTTCTTTTATTGCAAGTTTTTAAATAGCAAGCATCAGAGGCTGCAATAGTTAGTTTGTTCAGCAATCAGACATTGAACTATATTTTTCAGCGGGTTATTTTAAGCGCAGGAGACAGTTCACAAGTTATTTCAAGCATTTTACAAGTGCAATATCAAAAGACAAGTTTCAGAGGTCAAACTATGCTCATAACAGGTGACAATAGTTGATTCCCTAGGCTTCCCTCCTTGTGGCGCCAAGAAATTCAAATTTTCTATGTGTTAATCGATTAACACTTTTTGCCTAACAAAGTGTTAATCGATTAACTAGTGTAAAATTTGCCCAGAATGTTCATTTTTCAGCACTGCAGAATTTGATCCCAATTTCAATCACTCAATTTCAATTCTCACACCAGTAGAAGAATCTAGAAGTGGTTCCAAATTTGATTTATTTTCCAATTAATTCAAATTCCCTCCAAATTTCAAACATTTCATTCCTAATTCTACTCCTAATTACCATTCCTCACACTAACCCACACTCCAAGCCACATTTAATTCCTAACCTAGGGATTATTTAGACAAATACACTCCAAATCTCTCATAAATTTCACTCATTTTTTGATTTTTCTACACATCTCACTTCAATTCTCTCAACTTTTCTCTAATTCCCAAACCCTCACCAAAGCTCCATAGCCAAAAGCTTCACAAATTGTTCATTGCAATTTGTCAATTCTTGAGCAAAACATTCATTGCATCTTCATCCTTGGTTCAATTCTGGTGTAGAAGTTCATCTGGATCTTGAATTAAGTTGTTGGAATCACTTTTGAAGGAGCTTTTGCTTATTTGTGGATTATTGCTTAGATCTTCAAGTTTTATTGCTAGAGCTTCATAGATCCTTGGATTTCTTGCTTGGATATGTTAATTGCAGCTTAACAACACTCGCCAAAGCAAATCTCAGCTTTGTAGATTGATAAATCCTAGGTTTAGCTTTGATTTTGCTTAATCGTGCATTTCACTATGTAAATCCTTGACTTTTTAGTGATATTTAATCCATTGCTTGTTTTGATTTTTGGTTTTGTTGTTTGTTGGATCCAATTGATGTTTGATTTTTGTGATTGGACATGATTTTCGTGCATATTTGATTGCTTAAGCATGTGGATGGATACATAAGTGATTAATTGTTGAAAAGAGATTTTAAATTGGTGATTTTCTGCTACTGCATCAGTGTTAATCGATTAACTAGTTGCAGTCTAAAACTGGTTAATCGATTAACTAGTGTTATTTTCAATATTTTTGGCTTTTCAAAGACGGTTAATCGATTAACCACTTTTGCACTGCAAATGGTTAATCGATTAACACTAACGTAGAATGTGATTTTTGTGCATTTTCAAGCTTGTTTTGATTCCTTTCCATTTATAATCTTCATGGATTGATATGATGCATATATATGGACTATTTTTGGCCTATTGCATCGTTCTTAATAGCATGTTTGAGTTTCTTCGACGCGCAATTTTTGGTTTTTGTTGTTGAATATCTTTAATTGTTGTGTTGCATTCTTAATGTAATGATCATGTTGCATAATTTCTTGTACCATGTAAATTGTTGATCATTGATGTTCATCTTGCTGGATATATGTCATGTGCTTGTGTTTGTTTATGATTTTTCAAATGCATGTTTTTTTGATCGATTAATTATTGTTGAATATGCATGATATTCTTAGTGAATGATCTATTGTGCATCGAACTTGCTTGTGCTTAATTGTTAATACATGTTCATTATTTGACTTTGTTTGATGCATGTTCATGATTGATCCACATGATGCCATATGCCTTTGTTGAAGTGTGGATGCATAATCATGTGTTATTCTTGGATGACTTGATCATATGATAATTGTGGCGTAATCTTGGCTGATTGCAGTCTTGACGCTTGGTTTAGTTTATTATGCATGCTCATTTATGATCATTGCTTGCTTGATGTGTTGCTTCATGGTTGATGTATGCTTTATACCTGTTGCTTTTTACACCTGCTATATGTTGAAACATGAGTTGTTAAATGATGATGTACTACTTGCTGGATTTTTATAGCTGTTCTGAAGCTGGAGCCCTGTTGTAGCTACTGTTTTTGGTTTGTTTTCCTTGTTTTGGCGTGTTCTTGCATGCTCCCTTAGGGCCCCCTAGTCCAACTTAATTTTTGATTAAGCTTGGATTAGGATAGACATTAGGAGTTAATCCATGCTTGATAACATCAGGTTAGTCCCTTTTAACATCAACCTTAGGTTCATCTTTTGCATGCTAACATTAGGATAGAATTTCCTTCCACATCCCGACCTTAGGACCATTTTGCATGACAACTTTAGGACCGAGTTTCCCTTTAGACCTTCTGTGTGTCTTTCTTTTCTCTCTCAAAACAACACTAAAACACTTAATAAAGATAATGTGCATTATATGTCACGAGCCTTAAGTACATGGGAAAAGGTAAGCGGATGAATTTCTAACCTCATCTTAGGATACTTTGAGCGCGAGACGCTTGTATCGTTAGCACAGAATATTCGATCATATGTCATAGACTTTAGTGCGATGCATATTCCAAATAAAGTCGATTCATTTCTCTAAAACTCATAAAAAAATGCAAATCATTTTCATCCTTCGAGATTGTGTGTCAAATCATTTTCAGAAAGAGTACGTTATTTTCCATTCTACCATAAATAGACATCGACCCTAACTACTGGAATGAGAACTTAATGTGGCTCATAAAAACACTAAGCAACCCGTGGTAAGTCGAACTACGACTGCTCTTATTTCTCATACCAGATGAGGATACATAGGCACAAGACGATGATATCTTGGCAAGCAACCCTCCCCCTTTTCACCCATAGTTTTTCAAACTACGTTGACTCTGACCTTCCTATTGCACGAGGAATACGTAGGCATAGGACGACGAAGTCCTATCGAGTCTCTTTTTATTTTTCCTTTCTCGTTTCTGTTTAGCAGTAGGCTTTTGATAACACACTATTTGATTAGACAACAAGCATGGATCCCGTTAAGTACAACGGACGCGAGGGGGTGATAATACCTTCCTCTCGCGTAATCGACTCCCGAACCCCGAATTTGGTTGCGATGACCATGTATTCTCCCTTTTTTGATGTTTTCTTCATTGTTTCCTTTCCTCCGTCGGGATAGTAACGTTCGGTGGCGACTCTTTTGTTTTTTCTGCCATCTGTTTTTCACAATTGCGACACTCACATATAGGTAATTAATTACCAATGTAATAGAAGGACTTTTTCTTACATTTTGAAGCTTGTTTGGGTTCCTTTTCATCCTTAAACCTCATGGATTAACATGACGCATATATGTGGACTATTTTTAACATGTTTCATCATTCTCGATAGCATGCTCGTGATTCTTCGACACGCGACTTTTGATTTTTGTTGATGAATATTTATGGTTGTTGTGTTGCATTCTTGGAGTGATGATCATGTTTCATATTCATTTGCATAATATTGATTTTTGGTTTTTGATCTTGTTGGATATATGTCACATGCTCGTGTTTGTTTTCGATTCTGCAAGCACATGATTGCTCGAGATGATTAATTGGTGTTGAATATGCATGATATTCTTGTGCAATGCTTAATTGGGCAATCTTGTTGAACTTGTTTGTGCTTAATTGTCGATACATGTTTATGGTGATATGCATGCTTGTTGACGATCGTTGCTTGCTTGAGGTATTGCTTTAGTGTTGACGCCTACATGCTGCTTGACCTTTCACACCTGTTGTTCTGGATTTTAACATGCTGCTAATTGCGCATCCATTCTGCCTGCTGCTTTTTACACCTGTTATATGCTGAAACATGAGCTGTTAAATGTTGTTTTTCTTACTTGCTGTGTTTTTATTGTTGTTCCAAAGCTAAAGCGATGTCGTTGCTGCTGTTTTTAGTTTGTTTTCCTTGTTTTGTATTGTTCTTGCATGCTCCCTTAAGGCCTCCTAGTCCAACTTAATTTTTGATTAAGCTTGGAGTAGGATAGACATTAGGAGTTAATCCATGCATGATAATATTAGGCTAGTCCCTTTTCAACCTCAACCATAGGTCCATTTTTGCATGCTAACATTAGGATAGAATTCCTTTCGCGTCCCGATCTTAGGACCATTTTGCATGACAACATTTGTACCGAGTTTCCCCTATAACCTTCTGTGCGTCTCTTTCTCTTCTCTCTTAAAAAAACATCAAAACACTTAATAAATATGATGTAAATTATGCGCCACGATCCTTAAGCACATGGGAAAAGATGAGCGAATGAATTTCTAACCTCATCTAGGGTACTTCGTGCGCGAGACGCTTGGATCGTTAGCATGAATTATTTGATCTTATATCATAGACTTTAGTGCGGTGCATATTCCAAATAAATTCAATTCAATTCTATAAAAATCACAAACAAATTCGTGTCATTTTCATCCTTCAGGATTGTTTGTCAAACCATTTTCAGAAAGAGTACATTATTTCTTCGTTCTACCACAAACAAGAATTGACCCTAACTATTGGAATGAGAACTTAACGTTGCTCATAAAAAACATGTATCGACTCGTACGTGAAACTACGACTGCTCTGACTTCTCCATTATCGTCCAAAAGAGGATATGTAGGCACAAGACAACGATGTCTTGGCGAGCAACCTTCCCTTTCACCTGTAGTCTTCTGAACTATGTTGACTCTGACTTTCCCATTGCACGAGGGAATACGTAGGCATAGGACGGCGAAGTCCTAGCAAATCTTCTTTTTCTTTTTCCTTTTTCATTTATGTTTAGAAGTATAGATTTAGATAACACACCCTTTGATTATAACAACAAGCATGGATCCCGTTGAGTACAACTAACGCGAGGGGGTGCTAATACCTTTCTCTTGTGTAATCGACTCCCGAACCCAGGATTTGGTTGCGATGACCATGTCTTCTCCCTTTTTGAGGTTTTCTTTGATTGTTTCCTTTCCCCTGTTGGGATAAATAACCTTGGGTGGAGACTCTTCTATTTTTTCTCTCAGATATTTTTCGCAGTTGCGACAGTTGGCGACTCTGCTAGGGACTCTGGTTCCCTAAGCGAGTCAATCCTAACGCTTGTCTGTTTTTGTTCATTGAGTGTTTACTTTTTATGCTTTTATGTACATTTCTTTTGTATATTATTGCATTTGATTACTGTTGTCGTATTGCTCTGCTGTTGGGTGGGATTGTTTCATGAGAGATAAGCCCAGTACCCAGGCTTGAGTATACACATAGGATTAAAGTGGGCTTGTGTTGGCATGTGTAGCGCTTTATACATACTGTTGACATGAGATCCGCGTTCAGACGAGGTTTAATTGGGATATGCTCTGACTTATATGCCTATACATTAACCAGGGTGTTCCTTTGAGGACTTATGACTCTAGTGACCGTTCATGGGAAGTCAGTTGAGACCTTCTTGATTGTTGATGATGCCAAACCAGAAATGGTGAACATATAATAATTTCTCGACCTGGGAGTCTGTGATATTGAGAACCTGAGGATGCCATGTCTAAGACTAGAACCCACATGCGAGAAGGGATGAGTTTTGCAGGAAACCTTGATTTTCAACCTACCCGATTTTCTGGTTTTCTTATCATTGTGGACTTTTGATTCTGGTATACTAGGTATTATGGTTACTGTGGTATTCTGGTTATTCCGGTTTTCTGGTTTTCTCATGGAAGTAGAACTATGACCTTATTCAGTCAGCAGTATAGTAGCTATTCAGAGCATTTGGAACTTTGATCCCATGTTTGCATTTGCATAATCATTTTGCATCCTAACATTCATGTTTGTGTATTTACAGGGTTTGCATCTTATTCTTGATTCTTGTTGTTGAAGACTTGAAGAGATGGACACCAGTAGGATGGGTACTGTCAGTTATAAATTTCAATCGCCAAGACCACTCAAAGTAATTTAGAGACATTTAAAGATGATTATGGGAAGATCTTAGGTATTCTTCATACAATCACAGAGTATGATAGGATGGCTATTTACACGCTGTTATAGTTCTATGGTCCTTCATTAAGGTGTTTCACATTCAGAGATTATCAGTTGACTCTTACCTTGGAGGAATTCGCACTCATCTTGGATATTATGGTCAAAGATCAGGTGCCCTTCCATGAATCTATGGAAGTTCCTGCTTCCGAAGTTATTGTTAACGCTCTTTATTTGAGCACATTTGTGGTGAATGCTAATCTACAATCCAAGGATGGTTTATCTGGCTTTCTGTTAAGTTCCTTGGTGAGTGAAGCTTTGACATATGCTAAGGCATGTAGCTGGACTACCTTCAACGTGAGAGAAATGGATATATCATTTTATTTTAGCTGAAAAAATGGAATCCCCCAAAGTGAGAGAAGACGTTGGATCCTGTTGTAAGGGTCCATCTTTTTCTTTTCATCAAGTGTCCTTATCAAGTGTGTATATGTTGGAGAAAGCTTATAAAAGGTGATGAGTTGAAATGGTGCGATAAATATTTTATTCAATTTGTTTGCAGGGTGTTTTATATGTGTAGTAGGTTTACCCAAAAAAAGAAAAACGCAGGTTGTTTGTAGTAACACGAGGGATATGAATTGGTGTGCGCGTCAGTTTTTTTAGTAAAAAAAAGGATGAGGTGTTATGTAGCAGGAGAAAGCACAATGATGAAAGGGTGTTAAAATAGCCTCCTCCACCTTGGTCCATGCGCATGATATATTTTACACAAAAATGAGAAAAGAAAAATAAAAAACTTTTCCTAAACTTGTTGACTAAGTGTTTCTAAATAAAACCAAAATCTAAATATTAAAATATTAAAAACATAAATAATAAATAAAATATTTAATATAAAAAAACCGAATGAGAAAATAAAAATATATTAAATAAAAATATTATTAATGAAAAATAAAAATAAAATCGGTAAAAAAATGCATAATTGAACTGGTATCGAAGTGCTCAGAAAAATAAAATGAATACACCAAAATGATCACCAAAAAATATACGATTCGGAAAAATACAGTGTTTGGTCAAATTTTGAAATAAATTTTACCCGCTAAAATGGCTTAAACTATCCAAAATTGCGATCGAAAAATGGTTGAAAAATTTAAATGAGCATGTCAGGTTTAACTACACTAAACGCAAATTAATATCACTGACGTCTGCAGGCTCGATTTTAAAATTTTATGTCCATTGATTTTACGCACAGTTGTCTTTTAGTTTGACTAATTCTACTGTAAACCCGACAAGTTTATTTCAGCTGATAAATTGGATATTATGGAAGATGAAATATGTGATAAATTATGCAAATGATGTAAAAAGTCGTGGGATCTTAGAGTCAAAAATTAGGGCATGATAACAACGTTAGATATGATCGAACACCTGAAAATGCTCTATCAAAAGCAAGATAGGCATGAGCATTTTGAAGTTTCTGAATCCCCTTTTCAAGGCAAGCTAAGCTAAGGGAGCCCCCACAGGTCCCCATGTACTTAAGATGATTAGATATATGGAGAACAACGAAAGGTTGGCTTTTCCCCCGGAAAGGAGCTTGTGACTGATTTGATCCATCAATCATTGTCGAAGAGCTTCAGTCAGTTTGTCTTGAATTTCAATATGAATGATATGGACAAAATTTTGCCAAAGCGACTAGGCATGTGGAGATCTGTTGAGAAGAATCTGAAGTTAAAAGAGAAGGCCATTTTGATGGTCAATAGTGGAAAGAAACATAACAAAAGGCCCATCAAGCAAGGTGGTAAAGGGAAAGGAAAGGAAGTTAAGAGACCCAAACCTATTGCTCATGTTTTGAAGCCTAACACAGGTGTAACAAAGGTGGAAACTTGCTTCCATTACAGTAAGACAGGACACTGGAATAGAAAATGCCCAAAGTACCTCGAAGATAAGAAGAACGGAGTGGAGACTTCAACTTCAGGTATTTTTGTTACATAATTAAATTTATTAACTTTATCATTATGGATATTGGATAATGGATGTGGTTCTCACATTTGTGCTGATGTGTAGGGGCTAAAAAGGAGTAGAAATTGGCAAAAGGTGAAGTTGATCTACGAGATGAAAATGGAGCAAAGGTTATTGCTTTAACCGTAAAAACTTATGTATTGACTTTACCTAGTGGTTTAATAACTTAGTTAGATAAATGTTATTATGTACCTGCAATTAGCAAGAATATTATTTTTGTTTCTTGTTTGGACAAGTTTGGTTTTTCATTCATAATAAAGAACAATTGTTTCTCTATCTATTTTAATGATGTACTCTATGATACTACACAAATGAACAACAGATTGTGTGTCATTGATCTTGAAATTCCAATTTATAACATTAATACTAAAAGAGTGAAATCTAACGAGATAAATCCAAATTACCTTTGGCATTGTCGTTTAGGCCACATAAATGAGGAGTGTATTTCCAAAATTCATAAAGATGGACTCTTGGACTCTTTTGATTATGAATAATATGAGGCATGTAAATCTTATTTAATTAAAAAGATGACAAAGCCCCCATTCACATGAAAATATGATAGGGATAATGATCTTTTGGACCTCATACATACTGATGTATGTAGACCATTAATCACACCAGCCAGAAGGGGTTTTCAGTACTTCATCACATTTACTGATGATTACAGTAGATATGATTATGTGTATCTAATGAAACACAAATCTGAATCTTTTGAAAAGCTAAAGGAATTCAAAAATGAAGTAGAAAACCAACTAGGCAAGAATATTGAAACTGTTCTATCAGATCTATATGGTAAATATTTTATCCCTTTTACTGAAAGAGTGTGAGATTATATCCCAACTAATTCCTCCTGGAACACCACAATGGAATGGTGTATCTGAAAGAAGAAATTGAACCTTGTTAGACATGGTTCGATCTATAATGAGTCACGCTGATCTTCCAAACTCCTTTTGGAGACATGTTATATTAACAAAAGCTTACACACTTAACTTGGAAATCAAACTCCTTTTTATGACATATAGAAGAGAGGATAACTTGGAAATCTAAGGGTACACTGATGTGTATAGTCAAAAGTAAGTATTGTTGTTATCGTATTTATAGGGACTAGTGTTATATCACAGTCCTTCAATAGTTAATAGGGTTTTAAGTGAAGGGTTTACAAGATATTTGATTGCAGAATTTAAAGGAATGTAAAACAGTAAGTGTTTAAGAAAATGAACAGATATATAAACTTGTTAGGATTAGATTTCATTAACCTATATCACATGTATTCTACTTACCGATTATATGAATCCTAATTATTAATTGCTATTATCATGTATCAGTCACCGACATCATTTATGTATAAAGAATGGTGTGGGTACTTGTCATACCTCGAAAAATACAATCTTCACGATGGACGCGAAAAAAAACGTTCAAACAGAGTCACCACCTAACTTTATTAATTCTAAGGAAGGAATAAGAAAAAATCGATAAAGGGAAGGTATTAGCACCCCCCCCCCCCAACGTCCGTTGTACTCAACGGGAACCTCTTAATTCGATTTGTGAGGAATGTTATCTAAGTTTGTTTATTTTATTCTAAGGGAATAATGAGTAAAGGATGTAGTTCCTAAGAGGAAAAGGATGGTTTTTTTTATTAGGGTGCTCGCCAAGGATTGGGGCCCTGCCTATGCATCTTTCATTTGAAAAAAATGAAGAATTAGAGTGTTCGTAGTTTGTGGGACTACGGTTGGTTGGTTTATGTTTTTTAAGTGAACGAGTGTTTAGGTCGCATTCTAACTACTAACATTGGCTTGTCTTCTCGCTAGGGGAGGCTGAAGCACTAGTTTATATGTCTGGAAGAAGGGACTAAACAATGTTCTTTTGAAAAAGTGTTTGATTTGGGGATTAAGTATTTTAATAAATGACGAGTACTCGTAACAACTGACGAAGGCTCTTCATATCCCAAGCACTTGAGAAGAGATATAGAATACTCTAGACCCCCTATTTGTTTAAGCGATTATAAAAAAAGATTTGAATCTTATCGGATTAGAAGTTTTTTAGAGATGACAATTGTCTAGACAGCGTGAAAGGCAACTCCCACCTAAACAATTAAGCAGAAGAATCGAAGACTCCAAACCCCTCCTTTTTCATATTTTAAGAAATAGTGTTTAAGTATGATTAGGTATTTTAATTTGACTTGAAGAAAGCACTCAATGTTGATCGAGGTTTGAATTTGCGTGCTAAATGGTGAAAAGACTTGAACTAATGGAAAAGAGGTCCTAATAGGCTGGGTAAGGTTGATGGTGATGCACGAGGCGATTGACTTACAAGATAGGGGGTAGGGCTTGATGTGTGGATCAAGAGCGCTTGAGGGTTTCGGTTCTATTCATCATACAAGACAAAATAAGCAAGTAAAAGTAAAGGAAAACACTCGAATTGAATTTTAATTGTCTGCACTAGCAAAGTAGGCTAGTCTTTTAAATGACCAACTATAAGTAATTGACTGAGTAAGCCCCATTGTAACAAAGTCCAAGAGTAAGCTATGAATGTTGTGTATGGTGACCATGAGGTTGATGGCGATCCTTAAAAAGCAATTGACTTTCAAGGTGTAAAAGATGGCTCGACATTGTCACACCCTAATTTTTAACTCTAAAGTTCCACCTCATTTTGCCTCATATTTCATAACATTTTAGGTCAACCATTCATGCATAGCTAACCAAGTTATCAAGCTTTGTTTTGTTTGCTTTTGCTCATCTGTGAATTAGGGTTTATTCCAAGAAGGTTAAGGGGTTGACCAGTCAAACTTTGGATAGATCATCAACCAAGCAAGTTTTCATACTCATAAAAGACATTTTATCATCAATGATAAAGTGCAACATGGCTTCATTACAAGACCTTCAAGACCCAAATCCTTCTGGCCTTGAAATTAGGGTTTCGTCAATCAAAGTCAACTACATCTTTGACTTTTAATCAAGACATAATCTTAAATATTGGGACATGATTCAATACACTCAAATACGCCCATGTAGTCTATTTATGGTGCTCAAATAGCCCAAGAGGTTGTTGTTGTTGAAGATCAAGAAGTGAAGATTCATCTGATAAAAACTCAATTGTTCCTCCAAACTAAGGTTTAACTTTTAAGAATTTTTGTCAACCATGGCTTCCTCAAGTCATGGATGATGATAACATGTGGTTTGGATCATTATTAGTCAATGAAAATCAAGTAATTTTAGGTTACTTGCAAAAAGGGCAACAAGAAGGAAAGTTGAAATTTTCTAAGTTATGGATGATTAGTGATTTCATGCCAACTTGCCAGGTCATAAATTTCAATCTAGACATCCATTTTATTTGATACAAAGATCAATTTGAAGAGCTCTTTCCATACTAAAACTTTGTCAATTAGGATGGATTCTCAAAAAGTGCATGGATTTCAAGTTATAAGGCCATGAGTTGGTGATCTTTCCAAAAGTGATTTCAACACTTAGTGAAAATTTTGACAATTTCACTTTAGAAAATGACCAACTTGTGAGCTCACTTTCATCATGATCCCATTTGACTTTGGAGAAACTTTAAACATGAAATTTGTTCCTTGTATTTCTAGATTTACATCCATATAAAGAACTCCTCAGTTGGGTCAACACAACTCAAGTTATGAGGTTGCAAAGTTAGGTATCCAAAGTTGTCAAAAAGTTCATAACTTAGAATTTATTTTCAAGTCATTTTGAACTAGCTATGGACATGATTTCAAGGCTTATTTCACAATCTTCCAAACCTCATTTCAAGGTGCTTTGAGCATGAAACTTGCCCTACCATTTCCATACTTTCCATTGAGCTCAAGATTGCATCATTTAAATCAAAATTCATTGAGTTATGTTTTATTAAAGTGAGCCATATGGGTTGATGTTCATGCATATTATGGTTCACACTTTCAAGAGCCAAGTGGAATTTTTGTGCAGCAACTTGATCCCATCCATTCCATGCGTATGGATCATCTTGTTTATTTCACAAAACATTGCCAAAAGGGTGCCAACCAACCATGTACTAATCATATCCTTCATGAGAAAGTTTTGAAAAAAAATGGCAAGAAGAAAAACATCCAAGAATTGCATTACAAGGCTATGCCTCCACCTATTCCATGTCCTGGTCATTTTCTTGCACAAAAAGGACAACAAAAACCACCCACAAGCCTGGTAATTTCGTAGCACTCTCCCTAACCTTCATATTTTCAAAATTGTACAAAATCACCAAAATGAGTTTTTAACCACAGTAAATCACTTGTTAACCACACCATAACACTCCATATATAATTTATAAAAAAAACTAGCCAAGAGGAGAGAGAACATTCTTGCTGAGAGACTGAGCCAAAACCCACAAAACTTCACCAAAAATCCCTCTCTTCGAATTTAATTCCTCAGAGCTTCT
Organism: Lathyrus sativus; assembly: GCA_963859935.3. NCBI lineage: Eukaryota > Viridiplantae > Streptophyta > Magnoliopsida > Fabales > Fabaceae > Lathyrus > Lathyrus sativus. The sequence goes on along the minus strand of OZ012739.1, from coordinate 495,217,382 downwards.
CATCCCATTTCCTGGCTTCCATTGTTCTTTTGAGGGTCTCTAAGGGTTAGTGGAAATATTTGGAGGCTTGCTTACATGTGAAACAGAAGCACACAAAGCTCACCATGGGTAATTTGTCTTCCTTCCTTTTTTCATTGTTCAGTGCATGTTTTAACTTATGATGGGTGTTTTTGCTGGTTTGGGTTCATAAGAAATAAGTTTATGTTGTCTTTGTGCATTTATATTGAGTTTCAGTTTTGTGTCACAAATTTTCTTGGCCATTTTTAATGGCCTTAGAGTGATCAAATGGAAAAGATAACGCCAGAAACGTGTTCTACATGGAAAATCGTGTGGGGAGGGTGTTTTATTTTTGAGTTTGGGTGAGAGTTGCAGAGAACTCTAGCGGCCATCACTGGAGAAGACGACCAGAGCCCTAGCTCTGGCGTCTGTTGTGGTATACGTGTTAACCTGGTATTCTACTTGTGTGGCATAGAGGTGGCGCTTATGTGTCAGCCACCTCATTTAAGTGAAACACGCGTGGTATCCTCTTTTTATTCATTCTGAGTTTGTTTGGTCTATTTTGATTTGGGCTTAACAAAATGATATTGACACCCCATATGTTTTGGCCCATCAGCGCTTTAGCTTGTCCCTAGTTGTCTCTAGATTTCTAATGCGCCCCCTCTTTTATTTTACCTTATTTATTTTATTTTATTTTCACATTTTCATTTTATATTCAGTTTTCCTTTCATATTAAAAATTACAAAAAAAAAAATACTTTTTAGACATTTTAATGTCTCTAAAATTTCATAATATTTTTATTTTTATCTTTAAAGTCTTTTTTTTCTATTATATTTGCATTTATTTTTAAAAGATGTTTCCAAAAATGCCCTTAGAATAGGGTTTTGCTTCCTTATGCCTTAAACACTTTTTCTTGAGCCAACTTTTTGCAATATTATGACACATGATATAATGATGTTTGAGTGTGCTTGCTGACTTTTGGTGGTGTTATTTGGTTTGCTTTTCACTTGACTTTTGTGGCCCTCGATTTATGCTCGACTAGTAGGCTATTCTAAACTTGTTGGTTGATTTTGTACATGTTCTTGTGCCTTTCTTTTAGATACTTTTTACACACACACACACACACACACACACACACACTTGAACATATGATTATGAGATATAGCCTTTAGTTTGATTTTATTTGGATATTTTCTTATTTTTCATTGATCATATAAGTTAAGGGCTAGTTTTGAACATGACCATGCTTGGTTTTGACCCAGTTTTTGAATTTGGTATCTTGTATGGATTATTTTGATAATTTTTAACCATAATTAGCTTGAAATACTGTGTTTGAGCTTATGATCCCTTTTGTTTCAGTATCATTTGCTTGCTCATTTATCCTATCCATTTGCACTAGATGCTTTGTTTCTTTTCATGCACAACTTTGATGATACATGCTTAACTCTTTGCTCATGTCTTGAGTATGATTCTTGATTGAGTTTTCTTTTACATCATGGTGTTGTTTATGTGTTGGAATGCTTGTTTGTGCTACTGTCCCCTCTTGGTTGTGTGCTTTAACTTTAATGTTTAGGTCATTTGAGCTTTGTGTGGTGTTAATGAGTTGTGGACAAGAGTGGCTAATATTTTGACGCTTGTATGATGTTCTTGTGCTCATTTATATATCTTTGAATAATGTTGAATGTATGATGAAATAGCTATTTATTTTATTTGTTTCTCATTTCATTTGGTCCATTTTGTTTGGATACCTTGACATTGATTTTTGATTAGGGTTTCAAACCCTTATGTGCTTGTGCATTATCAGTTTTCACTTGTATTTGACACGATGCATGCTTGATTCATGATATGTTATTGTGCTTCATAAGTTGATTAGTTGTTATATCACTTGCTTCATACATGTTGATATTCATTCATGATTTTAGCTTTGTCATTTGATGCCTTTCATCTATATTCCTCTGATATTGTGGTTGCCTATGTTTTGAGTCCAAGGGAAGGACTTGTGGTTGACTTTATAGTACTGTGCATTGCATTTTGTTCATTTGAATCATTTACCTCTTTTATTGATCTTTGTTATCCTTAGGTTGTATCACCTCAAATTTTGTTCACCTTAGATTTGATATCTCTAGGATAGTTTCCCTTAGGTTAGTCCTCTTAGGATATTAACTTTAGATAACCTACAATTAGGTTCCTTTTTCTCATGATGAGAATTATACATGAGTCATCCCTACTTGAGATGTAATTATCCTACCCCTTGACATATTCGAGAAAGATGTTAATTTCTTTTCCACTTGAGGGAGGTATGTGACATACTCGTCGATTCTATATTCGAGTTGGAGCCCTTCTTTCAATGTGAAGCAAAAATTCATCTTCCACGTGTTTGTGGTGGTTTGAATTGAGTATTCTCCTTAAGATGACAACTTGTCTTTTCTCCTAAAACTAACCAACAAACATTGCTTTACCCGTAGTGAGGTGAACTACGAATGTTCTAATTTTATCCTAGTCAGGATGCATAGGCACGAGATACGATGTCTTGGCGAGCATACTTAGGAATAGCACCCGGAGGTCTCTAACTTTTTCTTCTTTTCCTTTTACTTTACCTATCGTTTAACCTTTAGCAAACAACTTAACAAATAACACAATTAGACAAGAGGTTCTTGTAGAGTACTTTAGATACTTAGGTTCTAGTACTTTAGATTCTCTTTTGCTTTTTTTTTTTGCATTGCATACTTTCGGGTTTATTCGTTATTTTTCCCTTCCCTTGGATAAATTAAAGATCGGTGGTGAATTAAGATTTGCGAACCTAGTTAGCTTAATAGTTATGGTCTCTGATTCTCACCGCGACATACATGAATCAAGAGTTTATTTTGAAAACTATTTTGAGTTATACTTGAAGTGATCAACAATTGAATAAAGCATACAAGATGAAAGTGATAAAGTTATTAGACTTTATAAATTGAGGTGAATTTTGTCGTAAGGCTATTAAAAGCAAACCCATCAAACAAGTACATGAAAATAAAAGGCGCTCATTGTAAGAAGGCCCAAGAGTAAGCCATGGGACTCGAAAGCAACCGAAATTGAAGGCAACCAAATTTAGAACCATGTTAAGCTCGATTAGAGTGGATTCATGTTGAAATTGACTAAACAAATCTACTTAACTAACCAAATTAAACATCAACTAACATTAAAAGCAAAATCAATTAGCTAATTCATAAGGATCAACATTTGATCAAAACTTAAAATCTAATCAATCATCTAAACCAATAATTAGTTAAGAAAATAAAATTAATTAATTTCTAACAACAAAAGAGAGGTGTATGAGCAAATGGATGGGGTTCCAATCCAAATTGTTGGGCTCAAATAAAATCAAAATAATGAAACAAACCTTATGCCTACACCATCCGTTAAAGAAATCAATTTAAAATTAATTAAAAGAAATAAACAAATATTGATGTGCACTTTTCAAAAAACAATCACAGTTAATACTCACAGTGTATAAAAGAGAATTTATCAAATCAAAACAAAAACTTGCCTCGTCGTCATCATAACGATTGCAACAGAGGATTTGGTTTCGTGTGATTTGAGTGAGAGGGAGCAGATGAGTTGCAGAGAGAGCATGAAACTGCGGTTGTTTTTTGGAGATACAATTCATGGTGGTTTCGGAGGAGGTTTGGTGCATTCACTGAGGTATGTGCAGAGGCAAAGTGGTGGTTCGCAATATGAGGTTTGTTTATGAGTTATTAGACGTGGTTCACGAGCAGTGTTGGCAGTTCACGATTATGGTGAAGGAGGAGGTAGATGAGTGTGAAGGAAGAGGATTTGAAGTGTGAGTGTCAAGATGAAAAAGAGGGACTTAGCTGCTTTTTTTTTCAAGAGAGAAAGAATGTGTTTGAGTTTTCCTTCTGAGAGAGAGTTTGTCAAGGCTTTGTTTTGATTTTGATACTTTTAGGAAAACAATTTTTCCTTTGAGAGATGCTCATAAGAGAGAAAGAGGTTTACATGGAGGGAACAGGTTGTTTGAAGGGATGTTTGGAGTGGGTGATTGATGGAGATGGCCGTTGGAGCTAAAGAGCATAGTGGCAGATGAAATATGAAGACATCACGGTGTTGCGGTTAGTTTTTGCCGGAGCTAAAGGTGGCCTGAGTATGTTGTATTGTAGTTGTAGTTTAAAGTGAATAAGGAAGATGGATGAACATCTATGTGAAGTTTTTGAAGTGATGAAAGAAGAGAAAGTAATGTTGAGGAGCTTGTGGTAGCAACAAGGATGAAGGAAAAAAAATTAATGAGGGAGATAGAGTATATCATAGAAAAAGTTGTTCTAAATTTTAAAAAAAGTAGTCAGGTTTTGTATATAATCCCTTATTTCTCCCCAGTTAATGTCTAATGCATTACATGAATGAGAATGTTATTATATTTCCACATCAAATTAACACAACCACTATACCCAATCCCTTGGTGTATATCTCATTAATTACCACTAGGGGTCTCCTAACTCTATTCAACTAGCGTAAGTGAAATTAGGCGATACATAAAATTTAAATTCAATTGCCACTACTCAGAGTCTCTTATGTCTATTCAACCAGCATAAGTACAAAAATTGCTCTAGTTACAACACATAGATAAAATAAACTAAGATAAAACAATTAAATTAAAAACTAAAATAAAATAAACTAAATAAAATACCTCAATTATTCTAAAAAAATAAAATAAAAGTATTAAAGGAACGACTAAAAGTCGGATGCAAAAATGTTCGAAAAATAAAATAAATTCATTAAAATGATTAGCGCGAAATAAACGACTCGAAAAAATACAGTGTTTGGTCAGATTTTAAAATAAATTTTGACTGTTTAAAAGGCTCAGCTGATAAAAATGCGACCAAAAAATGGTCGAAAAATTAAAATGAGCACACTAGGTTGAACTACGCGAAACATAGATCAAGAATACTGGCTTTTGTAACTCGATTTTAAAACTTTTTCTACACTGATTTTACGCACAGTTTGAGAAAAAATTCAACCGGTCTGTTTGTATATCCAAAAATTTATTCTGGCTGAAATTTTAGACGTTATTCATGATGAAAGGAATGTTATGCTATACATGCGACGCAAGCTGAAAATAAAGTAGATAAATGAAAATTTGAAAAAGGTAGGACAAATTTAGGGTATAATAATACTATTGTATTGTTTAATCCATGACATCTTAGCCTATTAATCAATACGACAACATTAAGAATCGATACAATGAGTGAATATTCAATCCAAATCTATTTCTAGAATTCAACTTTTAATAGATGATTATCTTAAGTCGGGATTTGAAAGATATTTCTTAATAACGATTCAAATCCATAAAAGTGACATTTAAATAAAGACAAAAGCAATATTGATTCATAACTAGTTCATACAACAATGATTAGAAGAGATATATCCGATTATGGTTAAGTACATCTAATCTTAACAAGAGAGAAGTTAGCTACTGATAAGTGCTAAAATATACTGATTTTAAGTGTGAATAATTGACACTTATTGTCTTGATTTGTTGGTTTTCGGTTAATAATCCCCCGTTTTTATGTACTTTTTGTATAGTTTACATATTATTGTATATATTGCATTTTCATGTGCATATCCGTGAGTTTGGTAGTTTTTCATATGTTTTTATACGCAATAATGCATGGTTGAAGTATGGACCTGTTTGAGTCAAGAGGGATGCTTCAAAATGCAGTTTTTACCCACTTTTTAACGGCAACTCGTGCTTAGCACATTTTTCGGCGCGTGTTCAGTGCAGTTTTGATGAAGAGGCAGTAGCTAAGGATCCTTGATCGTGCTTAGCGCAATCAGGATCGTGCTTAGCGCGATAAAGATCGCGCTTAGTGCGCTTGTTGCTACTGCAAAAATAAGGTGCCGGCAAAACAGAAGAGTCGCCACCTTTCGTTATTTATCCCACGGAAAGGGAAAGGAAACGATCGGGAAAAACCTGACGAAAAGGTATAAGACAAGGTCATCGCAACCATGTCTGGGTTTGGGAGTCGGTTACGCAAGGGGAAGGTATTAGCAACCCTCACGTCCGTTGTACTCAATGGGATCCACGCTTGTTGTGTTTATCTGACGGGTTGGTTTAACTATCTACCTATCAAGACTGGTCTGAAAAGAAAAGAAAATGACTCGGCAAAGTATCACGCTTCGTGCCTACATATTCTCGTCAGAGAACGAGAAATCAGAGTCAACGTAGTTCGACTAACTACGGGTCACGGGAAAGGTGGCTCGCCAATACGTCAGTATTGTGCCTACGTACTCTCAACAGATATGAGAGATCAGAGCTTACGTAGTTCGGGATAACACAGATTACGGGGTTCAGATTCATCTGTTTTTCCAAGTAGGGTTAACAAACAGTTCCAGCAGTTTGGTGTATGCAGCTCGCTCGTCAGAGACTCGTGCATTGCCGTTTGCGGTAGAACTGGGAGTTAACGACACTCTTTTCTCCAGAAAAGTTTTCCTTGATTATGGGCCCACGGGGAAAAAAAGAGGTTTGAAGTTTGTTTTCTGTCTTTTACGGAAGAAGTGTTTTTTATGGATGTTTTCAATTCATATCGCACTAGAGACTATGACTTAGGAGTGAATGTGTCGCATGTCACCCAAAGGACGTATACTAAACACTTTAGACGATTAAGAGGAGACCGCTCAATTATCACTTTCCAAGTGGCTTAAGGCTCGTAACGCGCTTGTACCAACTTGCCTTTATCACGTTTTTTACTGTTGTTTTAGAGATGAGAAGAGAACGAACTCTACGGGGAAACTGTCAAGCCCTAATATTGTCATGCCAAGGATTCATCCTATGGTTGAGTTTGAAACGGGGAACTCCTAGATATTATCATGCAAAGGTTTCGACCTAAAGTTCTATCATCACTTGCTTATCAAAGGAAGTGAGAGTCCAGGGGATCATGTCAATGGGAAACAGGAAACAACTGCAAAAATCATTAAAGTAGATAAAACAGAAGAATAAACAGTAAAAATGCAAATGCAATGCAGCAATACAAGCAGAGGGAGACTCACTCAATCTCTAAGCAATCAAAACAGACAAGCAAAGGGAGCTCAGCTCAACCTTTTAATGCAAACACATCAGAGAAAAAAAACAACACACAAGTAAGGGGAGGATCACCTCAACCCTTAATGCAAACAAGCAGAGGGAGACTCACTCAACCTCTAAGCAGTCATGCTCCTAGCCTAAAATATTCTATATATGAACCTATTCTAATTCATCAAGCAATGTCAAACAAGGAAGAGAAAAGAAACCAAAATGAGCAGCAGGGAAGTCATCCCAGGCTACATCAGGCTGGATGTGTATCAACACAAGAGTCCATCATGGGCTCAACCTCTTGAGGAATGCACAGAATCCAACCAAAGGAAGGATTAGGCTCTCCCAAGAGGGATCCTATGTCAATAGGACATAAAACTGGGTATTAATCCTAGATATCAATCTAAGGTTTATGGTTAAAGTGTATCAACACAGAATGTCCATCTCAGGCTCAACCTGTTGAGGAATGCACAGAATCCAACCAAGGGAAGGATTAGGCTCTCCCAAGAGAGATCCTAAGAAAGGGACTTTGAGATGTATGACAGTATATAAACCAAGGGAATATACCATGCCAAGAATGTCAATCCAAGGCTCAACCTCCTGAGGAATGCACAGAATCCAACCAAAGGAAGGATTAGGCTCTCCCAAGAGGGCTCCTCATCAAGACTTGAAGGAGAAAGATAGTGCAGACCAAAGGAATGTACTATACTGATGAATGTCAATTCAAGGCTCAACCTCCTGAGGAATGCACAGAATCCAACCAAAGGAAGGATTAGGCTCTCCCAGAAGGGCTCCTCTTCAAGACTTGGAGAAAGAGGATAGGGCAAAGCCCAGGGAAGAAACCACATAAGGGAAAGAAGGCACTACAACAACTTCTAAGAAACCCTAAAGACTAGCTCCAAGGATCACCTAAACTAAGGGAATCAAAAGCTCTATCAAGGCTTAATCAAGGTTTTAGTGAGGTATCTACCTAAGTTCTATTCTATCAAGAAAGGATTTGAAACTTAGAGTTATCTAATGTTCACTTAAAAGACTAATCTATGAAGTTATCCTAGTTAGGGTCACCTAAACCATAAGCACCTCGCAAAATGGGGGAATAATAGAAAATCAATTCTAAAAATCTTAAGGAAAATCCTATATTATCCTACATGGGTTAAGAATCTATGGTACAAAAACCAGGGGCAAAACTTACACCTAAAGGTTCTAATAAAATCTAAATTCAAAGGGTGTGTTAAAGGGGATCCATCATGGAATGCTCCTAAAGATCTATCTCAAACTCCTACTTAGAATCATCTAAAAAAACAACAAAAACCACTCAAACCTATCAAGGAGTATATAACAAGCATGCAAAATTTCAGCCTCAAATTCCAAAGCATGAACTAGTAATAAAATCAGCAAGTAAACTACTCATTTTATGCATTTTTAATCAACTATTAAAAATAGAAAAATGCCAAATAAATGGAAAATTATCAAAAAAATGAAAATAAATGCCACACAAAAATCAGAAACAAGGTAGGAATCATCCACAAATTTTCTCATATTTTTCTGATCATTATTCAAATTAAAATGAATTAAAAATGATGAGTGTAATAAAAGAAAATGAAAAATGAATTGAAAGAAATAAAAATCCTCAGAAAATGTCACAACCCTTGGATTAGATTACCAGTCTACACATCCTAGGGCTAAGCGCGTGCCAGCTCAATTAATCAAACGCTGCATTTTGGGACAGGCACGGTGCGGTTCAGTTGACTCAGACTTATGGTGTGCTCTAATCATGTACGTTGAATGGAAAAGTATGAGGATCCTAGGGTTTAGAAGGTGACACCTAAGCTGGTCAAGGTCAGCCCTAGCCAAGAATAGATATGGCACGCAGGATTGTAATACTGAGTCAACTAGGTCAGTTAGATCTAAAGGCTCTCCTTCATCTTCTTCGTTTCAAACTGAGGAAAAGAGAGGGAAGGGGGACGGTGGCCGGAGAAGACCTCCGATTGTTTTCTCCGGTGAGGCAAACAGTGACTTGTCATTAAACCTGGCCAAAACTCATGAAACCTATACCGTTCTGCTCGGATTTTCTCACTGATCATGAATCTCTCATCCATTTACCCTAATTCTCCATGAATCTCTAAACACGATGATGAACAGAAAAAACACCAATTCAACAATTGTCATCAAACTCCAAATTAAGGTCACCAATCTACTCTACTCTTCTCCCTGATCAATTATCTATGTCCGATTCTTGAAATCCTTCAAGATTCAAGACTAACCGTGCATCTAAGCAAATCACTCATCATCAAGAATCATCTCAAAACCTGACCAAATCATAGCTAAATCCACCTAGGGTTCATCTATAACCTAACCACATGCCAAATCCATCTAATATGTGCATAAATTAAGGGGAATTTTGAGAAATGAAAACCTGTTCAAAAGCTCTAATTGAGGTGTTCTTGAGTGCTCCACTTGGCTTCAATTGCTGCAGATTTCTTCACTGAACGATCCTGAATGATTCTTGATACTCAGAAGCTCTTGATTCTTCCTCAAACTCCAAAACCGATTCTTGCTCGAAATCTCCAAAACTCCAACTGTAATAACCGCTTCTTCACCAAAATGCCACCCCAACTTGATCTGAAATGGATCCTGAACTTAAATAGAGTGTGCTTGGATAATTCCCAGGCCCAATGGAAGCCCAATTCAAGCAATACAAATTTCAATTTTTCCTTCAATGTGCAACTATGGCAGACACAGGTTCTGTGTAGTTTCAGCCTCAACTCTCTTCAAACTCATTGCTTATGACTTGGTGAAGGTGAATGGATCAGATTGCACCCTTAATTCCATCAAATGGTCAATCTTTGATGTGTAACTTCATCATGAAGCAACCAAATGAAAGTCCATGAATTATGTGTCAAAATGGATTTCTAGCAATGCCATTGTGTTCCAAATGTGATTTCTAGTCAAAATATGCACCCACTTGACATTTCTTGAACACTTATGATTTATTTTGAATTTTTCCTTTTTAATGCCTTTAAATTATCTTTTTTCAAATTTTCTTCATACACTTCCTAATTCAATCCATATCAATGAATCTTTGATGCTTGGTTGAGTATAAAATTCCATTTTTAGCAACTTTCAAGTTGAACAAAAGTCCATTTGAGATGTCTAAGTTGATGAAATTGACCCATAACCAAAACTGGCCTATAATTCCAAATTCCCAAAATACCCTTATCTTGTAAAGCTTGTAACTTGAGTTCTACAAATCCAATCATGGAATTCTAGTACTTTCTAGAAATCTAAGAAGATAAGGAACAACATTCATGTTGGCCAAAAGTTCATGAGAATCATCCTTCTAGGGGAAAAGTGTCATGCAAGTTGGTTGACTTTCAAGCTCTAAATTCACATTCATCTGATGACCTGTAACTTGTCTGGCTCATAAATTGAGTTCTATAAACCCTATCAAGGACATCTAGTACTCAAATTAAAGCTATTATCATGCTATATAACAATCATGTTAGGGTCAAGGTGAGATGAAAATCACATATTGAGTTATGTGGTCTTGAAGTTAGGCACCGAACCAGGGGATTTTACACTGTCAAGCATAGCAACCCTAGCCTAGGAACTCCTCACACTCTTGATTCATGATGAATTGGCCTTGGAATCATCCCTTGGGCATCTTAAGACATCAACCCATGATCACAGGGCTTTGGAAGTAGGTCTCAACCTTCTTCAAATCATCAGTTAACTCAGGGTTGACCAGATGAAACCCTAATTGCACTAGTCTTGGTTGTAGCTTCTTATCCTTTGCATAATGACCTGTCTAGGATCCAAAATGATCTTCAATACTTCTTATGAGCTCTCTCAAGGATCTAGGTCCAACTTCATGGATTCAGAATCATCTGAAGGCTTCCCACAACCTTCAAGTTAGGAGGCATACATTTTTAGATCCAACCCCTTCCCTGAGGATCTTTGGCTTCTCTGGTGAGGATATAAACCCTTAAGCACTTGAATAACCCTCTTAGCTAGCTTCATAGTCTTGTATAGCCCTTAGTTGGTAGTCATACCTCTTGATCTCCTACCCACATGTCAATGCAATGCAGATGATAATGCAAGAATGAATGCAATGAAACACAAGCTAGGTTAAGCCAGGTTAGGCAAATTTTGGGGTGCAACAGCGCTTTAAGGTGGTTTAAGTGTATTTTAACTGAGATCACGCTTAACGCGATCTGAGCGCGCTTAGCGCGGTTGTAATAAATTTCATTCTTTCTAATTTTTTATCTCATTTTTATAGGTATTCAAGCAAAGATATTTTTTTCATTTTTGTATAGAGCATTGAATAAGCTTTCCAACGCTTCCGATCGGGCGTCAATCGAAGTTACAGTTCGAAAGTTATGAAGAAAATAAGAATTGTAATTTTGTTGATGACGTTAAGCGCCCTCATAGCTTGTTTAGTGCGGTTCGCGTCATTTCAACCCCTATTTAAGTCACTTTTCAGCATTTTTAGGTTATTTTGTTGGGAACTTTTTACCCCAACTTCATCAAACACATTCTTGAGTAGGTTTAACTTAGAAACAACACACGGAGTGTATATCTTAATGATTCGAAGTTGAATCCACTTTAATTGGAGTTGACAAACTGTGAGATTTGTGTTCTTTTTCCTTCCTTTCTATGTATTTTTCATTTTTTAGGGTTTTGTATGTAAGTTTATCTTGATTGTATGTATACTTATGGATCTTTGTACAAAATCTCTTTTACAACTCTTAATATCTTTGATTTAATCTCGATCTTAATGGGTTTGATTTGCTATAGACATATGCTTTTCGAACTCGACCTAAGATGCGCATCTATTGGCTGTGGGAAGTGGTTTAATATTCACATGTGTATGTCGGATCTTAATGTTCCGTGTTGTTTAGTCGTGTGAGACATCACCTTTGAGAGAATACGGTTGATTTCCCGAACTTTGCATTAGACATAACCTCTGTTTGTGAGCAATACGTGGGGGTTTTGATGAGTGATTTAGGTTGAGTGCAATTGATCCATAGATTTTTTGGTACATGATAGGTATAACAAAATACAACTCTTGACGAGTTTTCTTATGTCTTAAGAATGTATTTTTTTTCTTGTTTTATATTTTTCCTTTTGCATTTTTATCTCAAACCATTTAAACCCAAGCTTAGAGACATAGAGATTGTTGAACGACATTCTTTCACTCGCATAGTTCCCTGTGAAGAAGATATAAATCCCAAAGGGAATTCTTCCGAAAATAATTTTTACTTTCCGCTTTACCACTCCAACAAAATGGCGTCATTGCCAGGGATTGGTTTTGATATTGAATTGCATTGCGATAGTTTTTATGTTATTAAGTTTTATATATACTTGTTTATAGTTGTTTTCCATAAGTGATTTTATATATGTGTTCTCCATAATTTTTATGTGTGTGTACATATTTTTGTTGTTGGTTTACGTTTGCTCAAGTGTTGCAGATTTTATTTGGTATCCACCAGTGAACGAAGTAACATGGAGTAACTTGTACGTAAATAAGACGCTAAGCTGACGACGTGAAACAAGCGCTTGTTGGGAGGCAACCCAATATTTTTTGAGTTTGTATAGTTTAATATTTAGTAGTATAATTAATATGAAGTGAGAATGGATTGAGTGAATGAGAGAAAGAACTAATTTTAAAAACAAAGTTTTTCTACCCGCGCTTAGCCCTTACCGAGGGCGCTTAGCGCGCTCTATTTCATATGGAACAATCTCTCATTTTCCATCCACTTTCATCAATTTTGGCCTTTGTGCTTAGTTAGTTTTAATTCAATTTTCTTAGATTGTTAGAATAAAATTTTGTGTTTCCTCTCAAGTTTGTAAATGTATGGTTTTAATATTTTTTGAAGTTGATACTTTTCTAGATACTCGTTTATCAATTTTTAGAACATAGCATGATTATGAGACTTTTCATTTGTACAATTTTCATGTCTTTCATTCTTTTGCCATACTTGTTCAGTTTTGAATCATTTTAGAACATAACCCTTTTTGTGAGGAGCTTTCCATTGTTTGTATATGCCGGAGACCAACATTCTTGTTTAACTCGGTTTTATTATGTTTAATCTTGTATTTGTGTTGATTTATATGATAGCACTAAAGTAATCAAGGCACTTTGTTTGATTTTGAGCATAACCACTTGACCAAATAGTCAATCTACCTTGTGAGTGATTTCAGCCTTTGTTAGAATCCATGTTGGTGTTAAGTTTATTTTTATATGGATTCTAATACTTTTTCTTGAACTATAACCATGACTTGTTATTTGAGTTTTTTATCCTTGCCTAATAAGTTTGGGAGCATTCATGTCACTATGTGTGGTTGTATTTAAGTTGGGGAGAAAATGTTGGTTGTTATGAGGTTGAGAAAAATAAAAAAATTTGAAAAAGAAAAGAAAAGAAAAAAGGAAAAAACATTGAAAAAGAAGGGGAAAAAATAGAATAATGTTGTGCTAATAAGTTGTGTGGAATGGTGTAATAATTTAGAAAAGAGAAAAAGATTATTGGAATTTATGAGTGCTTGAGATTGTGAGAAATGATCACTCTCATTTGATTAGGAAATTTTTTGTTTCTTTTACCTTGAGAAAAACAATTGTTTGTTACCCAAGCCACATTACAACCCTTAAAGCCCTTGTGATTTTTGCTTTTATACGGTTCAAAATTATTATTTTTCTTGATTAATGTATAATTTAACTTGTTGTTAGCTTGCTTGTTGAATGAGAGTTAAGCCCCTCGTGTTTTTTTATTCATCTATCGATGAAGTGTGTGCTAGGTGTGATTAATTTTTGAATATTGTATTTTCATAGAATTTTTGACATGTGTTTTGTATTTAGGAGTTGTTTTGTTTTCATGTTATCGTTGTAGTTAGTGGTAGGTTTTGCTTTGCTTGTACGTTTTTGTGTTGAACCTTACATTTGTTTTTGTTTTTCGAAACTTGTTGAGTCATGATTGCTTAGTTGTTACTTTTATTTCTTTGAGTTGTTCGATTCTTGTTTGAGGACAAAAAAGTTTAAGTTGGGGAGAATTGATAAGTGCTAAAATATACTGATTTTGAGTGTGAATAATTGGCACTTATTGGCTTGATCCATTGGTTTTTCGTTAATAATCCCCCGTTTTTGTGTATTTTTTGTATATTTACATATTGTTGTATATGTTGCATTTTCATGTACATATTAGTGAGTTTGATAGTTTTTAATATGTTTTTATATGTAATAATGCATGGTTGAAGTATGGACCCTTTTGAGCCAAGAGAGATGCTTCTAAATGCAGTTTTGACCAACTTTTTGACGGCAACTCGCGCTTAGCTCATTTTTCAGCGCGGATTTAGCGCGACTTTGATGAAGAGGCATGAGCTGAGGATCCTTGACCGAGCTTAGCTCACTTTAAGGCGGTTTAAGTGTATTTTAAGTGAGATCGCGCTTAGCGTGATCTGAGCACGCTTAGTGCGGTTGTAATAAATTTCATTCTCTCTAATTTTTGTTTATCTCATTTTTGTAAGTATTCAAAGAAGGATATTTTGTCATTGTTGTATAGATAATTGAATAAGCTTTCCAAGCTTCCGATCGGGCGTCAACCGGAGTAACGGTTCGAAAGTTATGAATAAAATAAGAATTGTGATTTTGCTGATGGCGCTAAGTGCCCTCATAGCGCGCTTAGCGCAGTTCGCATCATTTCAGCCCCTATTTAAGTCACTTTTCAATATTTTATTAGGTTATATTGTTGGGAAGTTTTTAACCCAACTTCATCAAACAAATTTTTGAGTAGATTTAACTTAGAAACAACACATGAAGTGTATATCTTGACGATCCGGAGTTGAATCCACTTCAATCAGAGTTGATAAACCGTGAGATTTGTGTTCTTCTTCCTTCCTCTCTATGTATTTTTTATTTGTTGGAGTTTTTTATGTAATTTTATCTTGATTGTATATATACTTATGGATCTTTGTAAAAAAAATCTCTTTTACAACCCTTAATCGATGTCATCTTTGATTTAATCTCTATCTTGATGGGTTTGATTCGCTATAGACATATACTTTTCGAACTCGACCTAAGATGTGCGTCTATTAACTGCGGGAAGTGGTCTAATATTCATGTGTCTGTATCGGATCTTAATACTCCGTGTTGTTTAGTGGTGTGAGACATTCGAGAGAATACAGTTGATTTCCCGAACTTTGCGTTAGACCTAACCTCTGTTTGTGAGCGATACCTGGGGGTTTTGACGAGTGATTTAGGTTGAGTGAAATTGATCCATAGAGTTTTTAGTACATGATGGGTAGAACAAAATACAACTCCTGACGAGTTTTCTCATGTCTTAAGAATGTATTTATTTTCTTATTTTATGTCTTCCCTTTGCATTTTTATCCCAAACCATTTAAACCCAAACTTAGAGACGTAGATATTGTTAAACGAAATTCTTTCCCTTGCACCGATCCCTGTGGAAACAATATAAATCCCAGAGGAAATTCTTCCGAAAATAAATGTTGGTTGCCGCTCCAATAGCTACTTATGGTCATGGTATCTTGGTACAAGTGAGAAAAATATAGATGAATGAGCATCAATCTTGATTTCTCGATGATTGTTGTGTATCCACCTTCAATTCCTCAAGATATGACTTTCTCTCTTCCAACAGCCCAGCCAATCCCAATCCCAACCCAGCCGCGCTAAGCACAACCACATTTCTTCACCATGAATAGTTTAACACGTAAGCAACTTAAACCGCCTTACCTTGCTTAGCCCCAAAAATTTAGGTTAAACGAGCTCTCACTAAAACCATGCTAAGCACGCCAGGGCTTTGGCAGAATTAGAAAAAAAATTCCTTCTTGGCTTTCACTTCAAGCATTCTAGAAGCACAAATCTCTAGAAATTTGCATCTTTTCTCGCTTCAAGTGCGCTAGAAGTGAAACACTATGGATTTTCCTTCTTTGCTTGCTTCAAGCATGCTATAAGCATAACTTTATGGATTTCCCTTTGCATTTCTCTCTAGGAGCTTGCTCAGTGCACATGTTGAATCATTTCTTATTAGTTTTTCCTACCATATACCTACAAAATAAGTTGTACTTAGGTGAAAAGTGCATAAATCAAATCTTATCCTAACATAACTAGTATTTACATCAAAGATTGGGTTTTTATACTCTTAACTTGTGAAACAAGTTAATGAGTGCAATGATTTCCATGTGTCTGTATACCATATTTTGCCAACTATCAACTCTCCTAAACTTACAATTTGGTTTATTCTCAAACAAAAGTCTTAAAGAGCTAATTGAATGCAAGAGTAACTTCACCGAGTTTTTCATGGTCAACCAAATTAAAAGAAACATTGGAAGTGCATGGTTCAATTTCAGAATGCACATGCAAACTATTATGCTTATTTCTTTCCTAGAATCAATCCATCACCATAAAAAATATTCTTGAACACAAAAGTCATGTCAAGAATTCCAAGGCAATGAAGATGTCAAGTCATGAATCAACCTAACACACTTTTTTGTAAGTGAATAAAGAAATGAAAACAATGTGGGATTTGAAATCACATCCACCATTTTACTAACATCTTGATCAAATTATACATTTATCTGGGCATACCATTATGAAATCACAAAAGCATAGATCACTAAGGTCTTTCGATGGTTGTAATGGGACTTGAGAACCAAGGAAAGGTCATATCTATGGTCAATGATTTAAAGTAGGCAAGTTAGAAGAGAATTTAAATATTTTTCGTTTCCAATTGACTTTTCTAAACACCATTCTTCTTTTGATTACACCTTTGATGAGACATGCTTGAACACACACAAAACTCTTGACACTTCCTTCTTTTTCTTTTAAGCTTCGTTTCTATTTTCTTTTCTTTTTCATTTATCACATGCCCATGTCTTTTTTTATTTACTTTCCATGATGCTTGGTTTTAAAGTAACCCTTTTTTTCATCTCCCCAACTTGAACAAATCTTAAAATTTCATTTGAATGCTCCTCTATCCTAAGGCAAGGGAAAAAAATTTAATAATAATTTCGGGTTTGATTTTTGAAAAGAAAAAATTTAGAATCTATTAAATAATAAATTATGAACTAAATTTTCAATTAATCGAGAAGGTTCACTAAGTGTTGGAATTACTTAATGTATCTCCACAGTTCATAATCAATGAGATTCTGCCCATGAGGCTCAAAGGGGATATCGGGTGCTCGCTCACTCACAAGGTAGGTTACTTTAGTAAAATGGTTGTGCTCAAGTTCAAAAAATTACCTTGATCATTTATATGCTTTCATATTAATTCACAAATGATTGGAAGATTAAACATAAGTTGACTAAGTTAAAACAAACAATTTTGGTCTCCCGTGTGTACAGTGAACAATGGAAAGCAACCTCACATTTGATTTTGGTTCTAAAGTGATTCAAGCACGAGACATGTTATTGCAAAAGAATGCATGGGCTGATTTTGTGCCTAATGCAAGTTTCATTTTCATGCTATGCTCTAGAAAGTAATAAACATGTATCTTGACTTATGCAATTCATTCAAATTCTTATCATTACCACTGTATTTGTTATTGATTCAATTAAGTCTTGAGTGTTCACTCTTTGCTTCTTTAATGAAATTCGGAAGACATGTTTGAAAACAAACATAAAAAATGAACACAGTTGAACTAATTCAAATTATAATCTACTACTTACTAATTGAATCTTTTAAAACAAACTAAAAAAACATAAAACACCATTCCATTGTTATGGTTTCTTGAAACATCAACAAAAATCATGGTAGGGTGGTGGTTAAATGAGAGTAAGTTGCATTAAATGTTGTTTGTAGTGTATTGTCATGTGGGCTTAGCGGAATGGTGCTTAGCACCAAATTTGGTGGTGATGACAGTGTGTCATTACATGAATTTTATGAGTACTTGCAATGAGTTCAATGGAATTTCAAGTTAAAAATGAGGTAATATGAAGAAATATGAATAAAGTGAAGCAGCCAAAGAAACAAAGCAAAGCCAAAAAATCGTGAAGAAATGGGTATTTTCCAGCACAATCTACATCCCGACGTCTGTCCATTAACTTGGTCATATTTAGAGTTCTGTAACTTGTTTTGAGACGATACTTTTTGAAAAATAAAGTTAAAAAGGAGATTTACATTCTAGAATAATCACGCGTTCGGTAGAAATTATTGTGCATGCAATGGAAAGCAATTACGTGCATGATGGTTGCGTGATAGGAGTGTAACAGCTGCATTGCGCGTGTGATACATCCTATAATGCGCGCGATGGTACCTTTTTGGGCCTTTTGCTGACGCATTTCGGACCTATTTTAACTAATTTAAAAAGGGGGTTTTTGGCATCTTTTCAAGGGTTCTGCAATTTGAGACTAAAAGTAACGGTAAAGAGCACCAAGAGGGCGATTTTGAGAGCATTAAAAGCCATTGGAGGTCAGTTCTTCAAGGATTTTCAAATACAATATTCATCTAACCATTGGCATTTGATTTTAGCATTATGAGTAGCTAAATATCTCTAAGTTAGGTTTTGTTTGATGAACTTATTTTAAACCTATTGGGACATATGTTTAATTTGTCATTGCATGAATAATTGGAGTTGCATTTCTATTCAATTACTTATTTTTCTTAATGCTTTTTATATGAGATACTCTTTTAATCTAATCTTGGGCACATAGGGAATACTGACCATTAGTCTATGTATTGTAACTAGAGCATTTGGTGTACTTATGCTAGTTTAATAGGCAGAGGAGACTCTGAGTAGTGGCAATTGAATTAACATTTTATGTATCGCCTAATTTCACTTACGCTGGTTGAATAGGGATAGGAGACCCCTAGTGGTAATTAATGAGCTATACACCAAGCGATTTGGTAAAGTGGTTGTGTTAATTTGTTGTGGAAATATAATAACATTCTCATTCATGTAATGCATTAGACATCAACAGGGGAGAAATAAGGGATTATATACAAAACCTGACTGCTTTCTTTTTAATTCAGAACAACTTTGTCCATGTTTGAATTTTGAAAATTTATTTTTCTATAATTAAATTTAAAAACTAAAATAAAACAAACTAAATAAAATACCTCAATTATTCTAAAAAAATAAAATAAAAGGATTAAAAGAACGATTAAAAGTCAGATGCAAAAATGATTGAAAAAAATAAAACGAATGCATTAAAATGATCAGTATGAAATAAACAACTCAGAAAAAATACAGCATTTGGTCAGATTTGAAAATAAATTTTGACAGGTTAAAAGGTTCAGCTGATTAAAATGTGACCAAAAAATGGTCAAAAAATTAAAATGAGCACACGAGATTGAACTACGCGAAACATAGATCAAGAACACTGGTTTCTGCAAGCTCGATTTTAAAACTTTTTATACACTAATTTTATGCACAGTTTGAGAAACAATTCACCAGTATATCTGTATATCCGAAAACTTATAGGCGACACAAGCTAAAAATAAAGTCAGATAAATGAAAATTTGAAAAGGGAAGGACAAATTTGGGCTACGACAGATGCCCCTATGTAATTGTCTTGAACCCAAGAGAATGAACTGTTACATGGGGTTCTCTTTTAGGGTAGAAATTAATTAGATACAAGAAGACCGCAAAAATTTATCCTACAAAAAGTAGAAGTGCAATGCAAGTGTGAAACAAGAAATATCATAATGGAATAGAAGGATGCAAAATGAACAAAATATCTGAGATTCTTTGGGTTGACAAAGCAGTATCTCAACTCAATAAGTGAAATCTTCAGGTAGCACGAAGCAATACCTCATGACTTAAGGCTCTTCTGGGACCTTTAAGAGTAACTTAACAAAGAAATGAGATTCTCTACATTGCATGAAGCAGTACCCTATTGATTAAGGCTCTTTAGGGATATTCAGAGCAATATCTCTGCAACAGGGAAAAAAGAAAGAAAAAAAGATTCTCTAAACCAATGAAGTAGTATCTTATTGATCGATATATTCCAACACAGGGAATGATACCTAAATCGCACCTAAGATTCTTCAAGGATACTAGAGCAATACCTCAAACGAGGGTGTGATAGTTTCTAGATCAAGTGAAGCAGTATCTTATGAGTTAATGCTCTTCGAGGATACTAGAACAATATCTCAGCAGATTATGAAGCTCTTTGGGTCGTACGAAGCAGTGCCTTATGAATTAAGGCTCTCCAAGGATGCCAAAGCAGTGTTTAAAAAAAGAAGTGAGATTCTATAAATTGCATAAAGAAATACCTTATATGCTAAAGCTCTTTGGGGGATAATAGAGCAGTATCTCAAGCGCTAAATTTGTTGGGAAAACAGTTTAATCAAGACTCCGTTCAGAGGAAATATGCTAGAAAAACTCTGCAAGGGAAAGTTCACAAGAAAATTTTTCAGGATAACCCCTGCTTGGGGAGCAACAAGAGAAAAAATGTAGGGGATTATCATTATCAACTATAACGTTAAAGAATGACTTGTTGAGGAATAGAATTCCATGAGCACATACAGGGTATTAACTCTTTTTTGAGGAATATTGCTGACTTTGAAAGAGGGTTAGCCAAGATGCTCGTTGATTGATCCTGAATCTTAATTATGTTATGATGTTCCACTTTGGGTGAAAATTCCATGGAGATGCATGTATGGATACAACATGTTGGGGATTTGTTAGGTGCATATAGGAATGCAAATAAGACGATTCTGCTATGTATGCACATGGTGCATGCATGTTGTATGTGATGCATATGTGAATGTAAGTAGGTGGTTTTTGGATTTTAATAAGGTGCCAACAGGTGTCGCAACTGCGAAAAACAACCGGCGAAAAAACAGAAGAGTCGCCACCGAACTTTATTTATCCTAACGGGGGAAAGGAAACGATCGAAGAAAATATCAAAAGGGAGAATACATGGTCATCACAACCAATTCCAGGGCTCGGGAGTCGATTACGTGAGAGGAAGGTATTAGAACCCCCTCGCGTTCGTTGTACTCAACGAGATCCATGATTGTTGTCTAATCAAATGATGTGTTATCTAAGGCCTACTGGTAAAAGGAAACGAGAACGGAAAGGAAAAAGGAGACTCGATAGGACTTTGACGTCCTATGCTTACGTATTCCCTCATGCAATAGGAAAGTCAGAGTCAACGTAGTTCGGAGGACTACGGGTGGATGGGGGAAGGTTGCTCGCCAAGACATCGTCGTCTTGTGCCTACGTATCCTCATCTGGTATGAGAAATCAGAGCGTTCGTAGTTCTTGGACTACATAAGAAAGGTAGGAAGTGTGCTCGTCAAGACTTCGTCATTTTATGCCTACGTATTCTCAACGGGAATGAGAAATCAGAGCAGTTGTAGTTCAGCATATGAGTCATTACGTGTTTTTTATGAGTGACGTCAAGTTCGCGCTCCAGCAGTTAGAGTCGATGCCTGTTTGCGATACAATGAAAATAATGTACTCTTTTTGAAAATGATTTGACAAATAATCCCCAAGGATAAAATGATTTGCATTTGGTTTGCGAGTTTTATCAGAAGTGGATTAACTTTGTTTGAAATGTGCATCGCACTAAAGTCTATGACATAGGATCGAATACTTCATGCTAACGATCCAAATGTTTCACACACAAAGTACCCTAAGACGAGGTTAGAAATGCATCCGCTCATCTTTTCCCATGTGCTTAAGGCTCGTGGCGTACAATACACACCATACTTATTAAGTGTTTTGAAATTGTTTTGAGAAGGGAAAGAAGACTCAAAGCGTAAAAGAAAATCTAGGAGAAACTTACCTAGATATTGTCATGCAACATGGCCTTATAGTTGAGAATGAGAGGGAAGTCTACCTAATGTTATCATACAAATGATAGAACTAAAGTTAAGGTTTGAAAGGGGTTATCCTAATTGTTATCATCCAAAGTATTGAAAGCCTAATGTCTCTCTTACCTCTAACTTAATCAGAAATTAAGTTGAGCTAGGAATCCTAAGGGATCATGTGAACAGACACAAGTAAACATTATACTAACTCAATCTCAACAACAAATAGAAATCCAAAACTTAAAGGAGAAGAAATAAGATGAAGAGAGGAGATGTCAAAGCAACACAAGTATAAACCAAACCAAAAACAATAGCAACAACAGCGCTTCAGCACAACACAATAGTAAATTCCAGCAAGCAAGCAAGGATAACATTTAACAACTCCTATCTTCAGAATAAAACAGATGTGAAATCCAGTAAAACAGGATAGATACATTTAACAACATGTATGTACAGAACAACAGTGTATACATCAACATCATTTCCTACATTTAATCAACTTATGCACAAGGAGAGTTTAGTAACATCAACCAATGAGAATTCATGTGCAATTTCAAACATCAACAAGATTAAGCAAGCACAAATATCTCAAGTATCAAAGCACAAATCTCATCAAGACAATTCTATAATCGTCAAGAAGATAACCCAAGTTAATCAACAATATTTTAATGGAATTTAAACAAAATATCCACAAGAAAACAAATCAAAAAATTCACCAAATATTCAATCGAAACTCAATGAAATTCAAATGAAAAATAAACCTAAATTCAAACAATATTCAATTAAGAGTGCAATTAAATCAACAAGGAAATCAGACACAATATCATCTAGAAATTTCAACTAAGATTAAGGATCTAAACAAATAATTCTAAACAAATTTTAACTAATTTCTAAACAATCTTAAAATGATTCAAAATCAAATTATTTAAACCAAATATCGACAATCTAATTAAACAAAATTACAATAACCCAAGTGAAAATAACATTTAATCAAAATTTTAAATCAAAGTTTAACAAAAATTAAACAAGAAGATAGAATCAAGATTGTCATTAAAAAATAGTCAAGAATTAATATTAGAATACAAAATTAAAAATTAGCATTAAGATTCAATTAACACAAAAAGAGATCTAGCTTCCAAAATTAATCAAAACAAACAAAACTGGGGGGGGGGGGGGGGGGGTGTATGTAGAAGCATACTTCAATCTCAAGGTTTTGATGATGTCAACAAGACTTAAGCTCATTCCATGTTTGCAAAAAGTCAAGCTTTCAAATTGATCAAGATCAAGACTATGCAATGTTGTCATGCAAATCAAGCTTCATGTGCAAATGATCGTACAATTTTCAAGACTTGGACACAAAACTTTGGTATAACAAAACTCACTCTTTTAATTGATATACAAGTGTTCAAATAGCTCATCATATCAACATATTTCATATGCATGTTTTTAAAATTAATTGGAACTGGTATAACACTTTAAACTTAAGTATTTTTCTGAGTTTTCACAGTGTTAACCGATTAACCTATATGGTTAACCGGTTAACAGTCTCAATTTTTAAATTCTCAGGGCTAATGTTTCGGTGTTAACCGATTAACCTATATGGTTAACCGATTAACACTGAACGAATTTTGAAAAATTGTTTCTTTCCAAATTCAAATCTTGCGTAATTGTTATACCTTTTCAATATTCATTTCATACACTTTTATACCTTTTTTAAATGGTGTTTTGACTCATATAAATTCTGAATATTTCAAAATACAAAACACCTCCAATAATTTTCAAAATAATCACTCAATCAAATTCACTAAATTTCAAATATTTTCAAATATTTCAAAAGTGTTCATACTGTTCATATCATTTCACATTCAGATTTTTGGACACTTGTATTGATATTGAAAAGTGAACTTTGATCAAAAGGAGAAGATCAATCATTGTATTGATATTATTATATCACTCTCAAATCAAAGAATTATATAATTGTTGACACACAAGGGTTAATGCTTGCAAGAGGATTGTTCTTGCACACTAGTTGTTAATAGTTGTTAGATAGTAGGCCTCACCGGTTGATGGTGTGATAGGTTGTACATTCTAAAACTATAGTGAAAAATCTCTTTCGTATGGAAAGGGGAGTGGAGTACCTTCGGATTGTGAAGGGAACCACTATAAATCTCTGTGTCCTTTTTCATTCTTATTTTTACTACTTTCATCATCAAGAACATAACCGAGTAAAATTCAAGAATCTCGAAAAACCGGAAAAAGTTTCTAAAGCCTAATTCACCCCCCCCCCCCCCTCTTAGGCATACTCTAAACTTACAATTGGCATCAGAGCAGGTTAAGGCAACTTGTTCCTAACGATTCAGCATGGCTTCCGCTAGCACCAACCTGGTTTTCAAAGACGGTGGAAGTAGTAATAAACCACCACAGTTTTCTGGAGAATATTTAGATTTCTAGAAAATCAGAATGAAGGCGCATCTTGAAGCCCAAGGAGAAGGTATATGGGAAACAATCGAAGAAGGACCACACAATCCAGTAAATATGGTCAATGGCGTTGGAACCGCAAAGTTGAAAAGCACGTATGACGAAGACGATAAGAAAAGGATCCTTAATGAAAAGAAAGCAATCAACATACTCCAAAGCGCTCTCAGTATGGACGAATTATTCTGTGTATCACAGTGTAAATCGGCAAAGGAGATTTGGGACACCTTGGTGGAAACGCATGAAGGAACCACAGAAGTAAAAAGATCAAGGCTCAACATGTTGAGTCAAGAATATGAGATGTTCTGTATGCAGCCTGGTGAATCTATTGTTGCCTTACAAAAGAGATTCGTTCATCTAATAAATTACTTGATTGCTCTCGGGAAGACCTTTACCAATGATGATCTCAACCTGAAAGTCCTAAGATCTTTGACAAGGGAATGGCAACTGAAAGTGACCGCTATTTTGGAAAAGAAGAGTCTCTCAATGATGACATCCGCATCCTCATTTGGCAAACTTCAAGAGCAAGAATTGGAACTTGGAAGGCTCGAGAAGCACGAAAATTAAGAAAAGAAGTCCAAGGGAATTGCCTTGAAGATTGACACAAAGGATGACAAAGACGACGAGACTTCCGAAGACGAAAATTGCATGCTTCTTGTAAAGAAGCTTGGTAAGTTTTTAACACAAATAAAAATTCCTCTTTTTCTAAAAAGAATAGACATTTCAGGAAGAAGGATGCTTCCACATCGAATCAAGAAGTCATATGTTACGAATGTGGGAAGCAAGGTCATATAAAGTCGGATTGTCCGAAAATTGCAAAGAAAGGAGGATTCAAAGGCAAGTAGGATTTCAAGAATAAAAAGGCTTATGTTGCTTGGGACGATAATGAGATAAGTTCATCATCGGAATTGGAAAGCGATGAATGTGCAAATATGGCTCTAATGGCTTCACACCACTCAAATGACGAAATTGATGAGGTTAGTAGCAATTTTTCAATTTATGACAATGATGCATAAGAAGTCGTAGATGAACTTCTAAAAGAATGCAAGACTTTGTATAAAAGCATCTCATCCCAAAAGAAAAGAATTTCATCTTTAGAAGAACAAAATAATGCTTTTATAAAAAACATTGAAAATGAAAAACAAAAATTGATGGATGAAAAACAAAGTCTTGTATGCAAAAATTGTGAATCCTTATCTTTTCAAATTGTTCAACTTAAAAAAGCTTTAGAAAGATACGAAAAAGGTAAAATTGGCTTGGAGGATTTTCTTAGGCACCAAAGATATCCTAATGATAAAAGTGGATTAGGATATTCTGAGTTTTCCAAACCAAGCACAAATGAAACCATTTTTGTGAAAGCAAGTGAACAAGTTGTTAAAGAAAAGGCAAACACTTCTAAAACTATGCATCAAAATCATAAAAAGAAAAGAATTGTGAAGAAAAAGAATTATGTTCCTAGATATAGAAGTCATTTTCAACCTACTTATTTTTATTATGGAATTAAGGGCCATACACCTAATGCTTGCTATGTGCGCAACATTGGTGTTGCTAAAGGGCATTATGTGTGGGTTGAAAAGGGTACTAACTATCAAGGACCCAAAGCAATTTGGGTACCTAACAATACTTAATTTTGTGTTGCAGGTATGCTTGAATACAACTTCTAATCAATGGTATCTTGATAGCGGTTGTTCAAAGCATATGACGGGAGATATAAACAAATTTTCAAGTATATCATTAAAGGCCAAAGGATACGTTACTTACGGTGATGATAATAAAGGAAAAATTCTTGGAGTTGGAACCGTTGGTGCACCTCCATGTAAAATCATCGAAGACGTCCTTTATGTCGAAGGCCTTAAACACAACCTACTTAGCATAAGTCAATTGTGTGACAAAGGGTTCCGAATCAACTTTACAAAAGATGAATGTTTGATAGAACATGAAGTCACCCATGACATCTTGCTAAAAGGTAAAATATTTAATAATATTTTTATGATCTCTTTTGATGACTCATCCTTGAAGGTAAAATGTCTAATGGCGAACAACAACGAGGCGTGGCTATGGTATAAAAGGTTTGCTCACATTCACATGGAGCATTTAAACAAGTTGATAAAGCATGATCTAGTTGTTGGTCTTCCGAAGATAAAATTCATCAAGGATAAGTTATGCGACGCATGTCAAAAGGGGAAACAGACCAAGACAACTTTCAAATCCAAGCAAATGGTTTCTACATCAAGGCCACTTCAATTGTTTCATATGGATCTTTTTGGTCCATCAAGAACGAAAAGCTTCGGAGGTAACATTTATGCTTTAGTTATTGTTGATGATTTCTCTCGATACACATGGACATTGTTTTTAGTGCAGAAAAGTGATGCTTTCAAAGCATTCAAGAAGTATGCAAAGCAAATTCAAAACTAGAAGTCACTCACCATAACCTCCATTAGAAGCGACCATGGTGGAGAATTCCAAAATTCATATTTTGAAGATTTTTGCGAAGAGCATGGAATTTCTCACAACTTTTCTGCACCAAGGACTCCTCAACAAAACGGTGTCGTAGAAAGTAAGAATAGGTCATTGGTGGAGCTTGCAAGAACAATGCTTAGTGACTCAAATCTTCCTAAATATTTCTGGGCAGATGCATTTAGCATGGCTTACTTCGTAAGCAACTGTGTCAATATTTGACCAATTCTCAAGAAGACTCCGTATGAGTTGTTTAAGGGTAGGAAACCAAACATAGCATTTTTCCACATATTCGAATGCAAATGTTTTGTTCTCAACAACAATAAGGACAATCTCGGTAAGTTTGATGAGAAGTCTGACGAAGGTATATTCCTTGGTTACTCTCTTTCTAGTAGAGCTTTTAGAATTTTTAATAAAAGAACTCTTACTATTGAAGAATACATTCATGTTTCTTTTGATGAGACTAACCCCTCGAAAGAGGATAATATTATTGTGGATGATGATGATGATATAGTAGATTCTTCACAACAACAAAAGGAGACTTCAAAGGATCAAGTAATACCACAAGAAGATGTCACTCAAATCATTGAAGAACATCAAGATCTTCCGAAGGAATGGAGAACTCATAGAGATCGCCCGATAGATAAAGTTATTGGTGATATCAGCCAAGGCGTTGCAACTCGACTAAATCTTAAGGATGCTTGTCTCAACATGGCTTTTGTGTCTCAAATTGAACCAACCAAGATTGATGAAGCCTTAAGCGACGACCAATGGATTATAGTGATGCAAGAAGAACTCAATAAATTCGAAAGGAATCAAGTTTGGAGTCTTGTACCAAGACCGGACCATAAGCACATCATAGGAACGAGATGGGTGTTCAAAACAAACTTGACAAGAATGGAATCATAGTTCGTAACAAAGCGAGATTGGTTGTACAAGGCTACAACCAGGAGGAAGGAATTGATTTTGATGAAACGTTCGCTCTGGTAGCACGGTTAGAAGCAATTAGATTATTACTTGCTTACGCGTGTTCTATGAATTTTCAGTTGTTCCAGATGGATGTCAAAAGCGCTTTCCTGAATGGATACATCAATGAAGAAGTTTATGTCAAACAACCTCCGGGTTTTGAAGACTTAAAGAATCCCTCGCATGTTTACAAGCTGAAAAAGGCACTCTACGGCTTAAAGCAAGCACCAAGAGCATGGTATGACCGCCTTAGCAATTTCTTATGTGAAAAGGGATTTGCAAAAGGAAAGGTTGACAAGACGTTGTTCATAAATAAGATCAAGGCTAACACCTTATTGGTTCAAGTCTATGTCGACGACATCATCTTCGGATCAACAAACAAAGATCTTTGCGAAGAATTTTCACTTATGATGCAAGGAGAATTCGAGATGCCCATGATGGGAAAACTGAACTATTTCTTTGAACTAGAAATTAAGCAATCAAAGGATGGCATCTTCCTCAACCAATCCAAGTATTGCAAGGAATTGTTGAAGAAATTCGATATGGATAATTGCAAGGTGATGTCCACTCCTATGGGATCCAGAACGTACGTTGATCAAGATGAATCCGATACTCCAATTGATATCACAAAGTATCGAGGTATGACCGGTTCATTATTATATTTGACGACAAATCATCCTGACATTATGTTCAACGTTTGTTTGTGTGCACGCTTTCAAGAAAGTCCGAAGGAATCACATCTCACCGCCGTGAAGAGAATTATAAATTATCTCAAAGGGACAACGAACGTCGGATTATGGTATCCAAAAGGTAGTACTTGTTCTTTAATTGGTTATTCTGACGCTGATTATGCAGGATGTAAGACCGATAGAAAAAGCACAAGTGGTACATGTCACATTCTCGGGAATGCACTAGTGTCGTGGGCATGCAAGAAGCAAGCGTGTGTGGCACTCAGTACAGCCGAAGCGGAATATATTGCAGCAGGAAGTTGCTGTGCACAAATTCTGTGGCTCAAGCAACAACTCCTCGATTATGGTGTAGATCTCGGTTGCATTCCTCTTCGATGTGATAACACAAGTGCCATCAACATCACAAAGAACCCGGTCATGCATTCAAGGACAAAGCATATAGATATCTGGTATCACTTCCTTCGAGATCACGTACTTAATGGAGATGTAGATGTTACTTTCGTCGATACACACAATCAACTCGCCGAAATCTTCACCAAACCATTGGCGAAAGAACCGTTCTTCAAAATTCGACGAGAACTTGGGATTCTCGATGAAGGTGACATCTGACATTTTCTCCGGTTTATGTATGCATAATATATGTTTTCCAATCTGTGTGCATTCTGTTTTAAGCATTTTTTCTAAAATTCGCGTGTGTTAACCGATTAACCTATATGGTTAACCGATTAACACTGTTAATTTTTCAATTCTGATTTAATTTTTTAATGTGTTAACCGATTAACCTATATGGTTAACCGATTAACACTGATACTTTTTATTTTGGAAATTAAATTTTTAATGTGTTAATCGATTAACCTATATGGTTAACCGATTAACACTGTTAAAATTTTCAAAAAATCATAAACGAAAAATTAATTCAAATTTTGGAAAATGTGTGTGTTAAACGTGTTTTTATGTGTTGTCAATATTTTCTTAAATATCCAAATCAATATCCTTGGAACTCTTCTTCTTCTTCTTTGACTACAAGTTTTGGACTTCCAACCCTAACTTTAAAACCCACTCAACCTCTCTCCATATATATATATATTGCCTCCACTTTACCCTTTCTTCCATCTCTCAAACCCTAAAACCTTCACAGCACCTCAAAGCTTCATATTCTCAAAAAACTCATCCATGGCTTCATCCAACCGAGGAAAGGGAAAACTACCAGAACAACATTATGCTTCTGATGAAGAAGATATTCCCATGGAATCAACAAAGAAGCGCAGAATGAACTTCAAGGTCCAAGTTCGCCACATCTTACCGGTAAAGTACGTTAACCTCAAAGCTTTTCTGGCTTCGTCTTTTGATTTCCCAACACTGCTAAAATTTCAAAAGATTGATAAGTTTGTATCTGATACCGGCAATTGTTATCCTGATTTGATGAAAGTGTTTATGAATAAGTTGTCTATTTACTTGAATGCTGATGGTGAACACATTTTGGAAACTATTGTTCGAGACTGTCTCTTGAAAGAAAATTTGTTCGAATTTGCTGCAAAATTAAAGATACCATCCTCAGGCTACTTTCTCAGGAAAGGGGTTAACCATGATGATGGTCCATGGGAAAACTATGACAAGATGGAATATTACTATCAAATCTGCAGGTTCCCGAAGGAGACGGTTATAGCAAACCAACGGACTGCTCGCATGTTATGTTATGTGAAGAATCTGACGGTTTCTGACCGGATGCTGCATTATGTGATCTGCTATGTTCTGATTCTAAAAGACTCCAATCATGCTCAGATTAACGTTTTGGAAATGCAACTCTTATTCGCAATCAAGAACAAGATCAAGGTGAACTGGATTCTTACGATTATGTACCATCTACAACAGCAACTCTCTCTCTCTCAACAAGGCTTCCATATGCAAGGTTGATCTCTAGGATTCTGGAGTCCACAAAATTGGACCTGAACCGTGAACCTTCAACCAAAATGAAACCTACAACAAATGAAATCAATGAGATCACCATTGTCAAGAATACTGGCATCTTCAAGGATGCTGACGGTATTTACAAGTATGCCGACGAAGGATCAGCTTCCAACCAAGTCTATCCCATTCCCGAAGGAGGTATCACAAACGAGTTTCTCTACACCACAATGATGAGCCAACACTGAGAAACTATGAATTTTCACCGCGAAACCTCCCGAGCCATTGCTTCACTTTGCAACCTTATCCTTAACCCTCAGCATTCCAGCACCGGCATCATTGAAGAAGAGGATGAAGAAGAGGAAGGTAGTGAAGAAGAGGAAGCGGAAGATGAGGATATGTCTGATCAGGATGTTTAGAAAATATGTGCTGTTGTTTTTATTGTTTTTAGTCAGATTATGTTTAAATTGTTAAGTTTTTACTTTCATTTGTAACCGTACAATGTTTGCTGCATTTTTCAATTGCTGCATTTTTTTTAGTATGCCTTGCTTGATTACTTATTACTTGAATGAATGCTTTCATATATGCCGATATCTCTTATTATGGTTTGAAAGCTCCTTCCTTTTTGCTAATGACAAAAGGGGAGAAGAGCTTGGTTTACTAATATCTCTCTGTGCAGAATTTTGCCTCTGTTTAGATAGAGGGAGTTGCTGGACATAGGGGGAGAAGCAAGCCTAGAACGGAACGAAACATCGTCAAAGATATCGCACAGACTCATTTGATTGTCATCATCAAAAAGGGGAGAATGTAGAAGCATACTTCAATCTCAAGGTTTTGATGATGTCAACAAGACTTAAGCTCATTCCATGTTTGCAAAAAGTCAAGCTTTCAAATTGATCAAGATCAAGACTATGCAATGTTGTCATGCAAATCAAGCTTCATGTGCAAATGATCGTACGATTTTCAAGACTTGGACACAAGACTTTGGTATATCAAAACTCACTCTTTTAATTGATATACAAGTGTTCAAATATCTCATCATATCAACATATTGCATATGCATGTTTTTAAAATTAATTGGAACTGGTATAACACTTTAAACTTAAGTATTTTTCTGAGTTTTCACAGTGTTAACCGATTAACCTATATGGTTAACCGGTTAACGGTCTCAATTTTTAAATTCTCAGGGCTAATGTTCCAGTGTTAACCGATTAACACTGAACGAATTTTGAAAAATTGTTTCTTTCCAAATTCAAATCTTGTGTAATTGTTATACCTTTTCAATATTCATTTCATACACTTTTATACCTTTTTGAAATGGTGTTTTGACTCATATAAATTCTGAATATTTCAAAATACAAAACACCTCCAATAATTTTCAAAATAATCACTCAATCAAATTCACTAAATTTCAAATATTTTCAAATATTTCAAAAGTGTTCATACTATTTATATCATTTCACATTCAGATTTTTGAACACTTGTATTGATATTGAAAAGTGAATTTTGATCAAAAGGAGAAGATCAATCATTGTATTGATATTATTGTATCACTCTCAAATCAAAGAATTAGAGAATTGTTTCTATTGTGACTTGTGATCCAGGATTGGTGGACACAAGGGTTAGTGCTCGCAAGAGGACTGTTCTTGCACGCTAGTTGTTAATAGTTGTTAGATAGTAGGCCTCACCGGTTGATGGTGTGATAGGTTGTACATTCTAAAACTATAGTGAAAAATCTCTTTCGTGTGGAAAGGGGAGTGGAGTACCTTCGGATTGTGAAGGGAACCACTATAAATATTTGTGTCCTTTTTCATTCTACTTTTTACTGCTTTCATCATCAAGAACATAACCGAGTAAAATTCAAGAATCTCGAAAAACCGAAAAAATTTTCTAAAGCCTAATTCACCCTCCCCCCCCCCCCCCTCTTAGGCATACTCTTAACTTACAGTGTAATAAGTTCATGGATGGTGATGATCATGGAGGGTGATAAAAGAGAAACCCATGGAATCATCATGGATCGTGAGGCCCCATTCATCCACCATAGCCAAAAATAAAAGAAAGAAAACGGGCCTAAGCCCTTAGCCCACATGATGAGCAAATCTAATTAAAGCCACAAAGAAACATGAAGGAACTTGAAAATTGGCACGTTAGGTAATGCTAGTTTCAAAAGCCATAAAGTAACAGAAGAATAGGTCAAAGCAAAGTCTCAGAAATGAAACAAGAAGAACAACCATCACGAAATCAGGAAAAAAAAATCGCGCTGTCACCAATCGTGAATCCGACCTTCGAACCAGTTTGCTTCATCTCAAACTCTTCGATCCTGCCTTGATTCTCTCAGGTTTGTTCGTCTGATGTTCTTATTTGGACTCATCTCGATCTCTCATTCTCCTTCTCAATTTTGAGTTCTGTTTCTCGTTTTGGATTTGATCTGGGAAATTTCAATTTGAAGAGTTGGAAAGTTGGTTGTTCTGCCTTAATGAAAGATGAGGGTGGAAGAAGGTGGGTGAAGAGAATTTGTGAGAATGAACTATGGAAGCATGGTTTTGCTGATGCGTATTTGTGGGTGGAGTTAAAACGTTCTCAAGGTTGAAGAGGATCAAAAATGAAGGAGGTGTTGAATTTTTGTTGCAGATATGTTGTGAGAAGGTGTTGCATACTAATTGGGATTGTGATGCATTGCGTAAAGGTTGTTGCACAAAAGGTGGGGGGCGTGTTGTGGTACCGTTTTGTTATGTAGTGAATCATGTCCTTGTGATTGTGTTGGAGGTTAGTATTTGTGGTTGCTGCATTGTGACTTTGTGTATGCTACAGGTGACTGAAAAATTTTTGTGGGGGCTAGTGTGATATAGGAATTTGTTGCTCCGTGGTCATTTTGTTTTGTGAAAATTGGTTTTGTGAACGAGGTGTGTGCGTGATGTGCGTTGAGGTACAGTTGGTGGTGTTTCACAAGTACTGGCTTTGTTGTTGTAGCTGTGTGAATGGTTTTGCTGATATGGTGTGAAATCATGTGTGTATTGTATGGTGGTACGACTCATGATTTTTGCAAATTTTTGCTACTATGATTTGTAAAAAATGGTGAGCTGCTTGGACATTGTGTGGGTATTTACGTGAAAATCATAGCTATTGTATATGGATATGTTTATTGTTAATTGAACTTGTGTTATGGGTGAGAAGTGCCCAATTGATAAAAATAATGTGAATGAGGAATTGGATGATGACATGGCAAATGATAAGAAAATAAGGCACATTAATATAATAAAAAAGAAGCATCCAAGGTAGACCCACTTTGTTAGTGAGTGAGAGCATATTAATAGTGGATAACTTTCATTGAGAGGGTGTGAATTTGTATGAGATTATTCTCTCTCTGTCTCTCTCTCTCTCTCTCTCTCTCTCTCTCTCTCTCTCTCTCTCTCTCTCTCTCTCTCTCTCTCTCTCTCTCTCTCTCTCTCTCTCTCTCTCTCTCTCTTATTTACCATATGTGGGAGTGAACCTTTCCTTATTCTATTTACTCATTGTAATCCTTTTCTATTAAGGCTTATATTAATCATTATTTCCCTATCCAGCCATTGTTATACTTGTCTCTAAATACTGCTCTATAAATTAATCTGCCATTACACTGGTGCTTTCATTCCATCCATGGCCGACAATACCAGAATGAAGGAGCTTGCAACAGAGGTACGACGTCAAGGTGGAGTTCTGGAGCAGAACGAAAGGGTCAATGCTGCTCGTTTTGAGCGAATGGAAAAGATGCATCAGGCATCGGAGTCACGATTTGCAGAGTTGTCCACGTCGATGGAGATGATGCTGAAACAAATGCAAGCTCTAGTCGTCACCCATGGAAACCAGAACGCAGAGACACACTCAACATCGTCGGGGAATGCTTATACACCACCCCCTTTTCATGTTCGCAACATCAAGCTGGAGTTTCCAAGATTTAATGGTAAGAATGTTCTTGATTGGATTTTTAAGGATGAACAATTTTTTGGTTATTATCACACTCCAGATCCAGAGAGATTGACTATAGCTTCTTTTCACCTCGAACACGAAGTTGTTCCGTGGTTCCAAATGGTTACTAGATCTCAACCATTTCAATCATGGCATGATTTCACAAGAGCTCTGGAACTTGCTTTTGGCCCCTCAATTTATGATTTCCCCAGAGCATTCTTGTTTAAACTGCAACAAACAAAATATGTTAATGATTATTACCTTGAATTCACTACTTTATCCAATCGTGTTTATGGATTAAGTAATGATGCATTAATTGATTGTTTTGTAAGTGGATTGAAAAAGGAATTTCGTAGAGATATTATGTTGCATTGTCCTATTTCAATTGTGAAAGTTGTGTCTATTGCCAAGTTATTTGAGGAAAAATTGACTGCTCAGAAATCTGTATCTGCTCCACAGAAATCAGCTTATCCCCAAAATAGAACTCACTTCAATCTAACCAGAAATGACCAAACACAAACTACCGAAAAAGCACCCAACCCACCCTTACTTCCCACACCACCTACTCGACCTATGAGCTAATTCCAAAAGAACCCTGCAATCAAAAGGATTTCTCCAGCAGAGATGCAGTTGAGAAGGGAGAAAGGCTTGTGTTACTTTTGCGATGACAAATTCTCTTTTTCACATAAGTGCCCAAACAAGCATTTGATGTTATTGGAGCTGCATGATGATCCTGAAAATCTCAATTCACATACTTCAGCAGACATAACTAGTACAATCGATCCGGAAGAGGTGACAGAGCATCACTTATCTTTTAATGCTTTCCATGGAGCTACAAGAATGGGTGTTATCTGATTTAAGGGCTATATTGGTCTTATCTGTGTTTCAATTCTGCTTGATGGAGGAAGTTCAGATAGTTTTATTCAACCACATATTGTTAAGTGCCTAAATTTAGATGTGGAACCAACTAAAGGGTGCAAGGTTCTGGTTGGAAATGGACAGAACATGCAGACTGAAGGTGTGGTCAAGAAACTGTCTCTGAAGATACAGGGCATTGAGGTTATTGTGCCTGCTTATCTCTTGCCTGTCGCAGGGGCGGATGTCATCTTAGGCGCCCCATGGTTAGCTTCATTGGGACCTCATGTAGCTGACTATGCTACATATATGTTAAAATTTTACCTAGATGGAAAGTTTGTCACATTGCAAGGTGAAATTGGTAACAAACTGGTTGTTGCGCAGCTGAATCTTTTCAAGAGATTAAACCAGATGAATGCAATTAGTGAGTTGTTTACTATCCAAAAGATTGATCCTGTTGTTATCGAGGATAGTTGGAATGGCTGGCCCGTGGATCTTGCTCCTGAAATGAGTACACTGTTGCATACACACCGCAAGATATTTCAAATACCTAAAGGACTACCTCCCACAAGAGAATTGAGGCATGAGATATTATTGAAAGAGGGAGCACAACCTGTGAAGGTGAGACCCTATAGATATCCACATAGCCAGAAACAAAAATTTGAAAAGATGGTGCAAGACATGCTTGAAGAAGGTATAATCCAACCAAGTCTTAGTCCATTTTCATCCCCAATTATTCTAGTGAAGAAGAAAGATGACACTTGGAGATGTTGTACAGATTATAGGGCTTTGAATGTTATAACTATCAAGGACAGTTTTCCCATGCCTACTGTGGATGAATTACTTGATGAATTACATGGAGCAAAATATTTTTCTAAGCTGGACCTTCGTTCTGGTTATCATCAGATACTTCTCAGGCAAGAGGACAGACAGAAAACGGCTTTTAGAACGCATCAAGGCCATTACGAGTGGTTAGTGATGCCGTTTGGGCTTACCAACGCCCCAACTTCATTCTGAAGACTTATGAATCAGCTTTTCCAACCATTGTTAAGGAAATGTGTTCTTGTTTTCTTTGATGACATCCTAATCTATAGCCCTTCATGACATTCACATTTGCAACATGTAGAAACTGTGTTTCAAATCTTAAGTCAAAATGTGTTATATGCAAAACTTTCCAAATGTTCATTTGGCTTAACTGAAGTAGAGTACCTTGGTCACATAGTTTCTGGTGCTGGGGTATCAATGGATAGAGCAAAGGTTCAAGCGGTGTTAGATTGGCTTATACCGACAAACTTGAAACAACTACGGGGATTCCTTGGGCTCACTGGATATTATAGAAGATTTATTAAGTCTTATGCGACCATTGTCGGCCCTCTCACTAATCTTTTGAAGAAAGATGCTTTTAGGTGGGATGAAAATACGCAAAAAGCTTTTGTGCAGTTAAAAAGAGCAATCACTTCAGCTCCTGTCTTGATGTTACCATATTTTTCCCAAGTGTTTATCCTTGAGACAAATGCTTCCGGTACACGAGTGGGAGCAGTGCTAAGTCAAGGAGGGCATCCCATAGCTTTCTTTTCTAAGAAGATGACACCGAGAATGTAGCTCCAATCGGCGTATACGCGAGAGTTTTATGCAATCACAGCGGCATTAGCTAAGTTCCAGCACTATCTACTTGGTCACAAATTCATCCTGCGAACAGACCAAAAGAGCTTGAAAAGTCTGTTAGATCAATCTCTTCAAACCCCTGAGTAGCAAGCTTGGCTTCATAAATTCATTGGCTTTGATTTTCAAATCGAATACAAGCCAGGAAAGGATAATCAAGCGGCGGATGCATTATCCAGAATGATGTCCTTGTCATTATCATCACCGCAATGTGAGTTTTTCGATGAATTAAAGAAAGCAATTGTTGAAGATGCGTATTTGCAATTAATTGTTCAACAATGCCTTAACAATAATTTGAACAATGGTAATTATACTGTGAAGGATGGTTTATTGTATTGGAAACATAGATTGGTAGTTCCGGTTGAGAGTAGTTTGATTCATAAAATTCTCACGGAATATCATGACACACCTATAGGGGGACACGCAGGAGTGACCAGAACTCTTATAAGGGTTGCATCTCAGTTTTATTGGCCTAATATAAGACAACATGTGCAGAAATTCATTGCAGCTTGTATCATCTATCAACAAGCTAAGTCTGTCAATAAGCCTTATGCTGGGATGTTGCAACCATTACCGATTCCGGAGCAAGTTTGGGAAGACATCGCAATGGATTTTATTATTGGCTTACCTCCTTCTTCTGGTTTTACTGTTATCATGGTAATAGTTGACAGACTAAGTAAGTATGCTCATTTCATACCCTTGAAATCAGATTATTCTAGTAAGACGGTTGCCAAGACATTTATGCATAATGTGGTTAAATTATATGGAATGCCTAAGTCAATAGTGTCTGACAGAGACAAAGTATTCACTAGTCAATTTTGGCAGCATTTGTTCCAATTACAGGGGACAACATTAGCGATGAGCTCCGCGTATCATCCTCAGACAGATGGCCCATCCGAAGCTGTCAATAAGTGTTTAGAAATGTATTTGCGATGTTTTTCTTTCAAGAATCCAAAGGCGTGGTCCAAAGCTCTCTCTTGGGCGGAACTATGGTATAATACAGCGTTGCATTCAAGCTTAGGAATGTCTCCATTCAAATTTTTATATGGGAGAGATCCTCCTATGCTAATTCGTTACACTGTTAACACTGCTGATCTGGTAGAACTGCAACAACAGTTAATTAAAAGGGACAAAATTCTACTTGAGTTGAAAGAGAATTTGAGGAGAGGTCAACAGGTGATGAAAGTCAATGCTGATAAGAAAAGAAGCAATGTTTCCTTGGAGATTGGTGATCAAGTTTTATTCAAGTTGCAACCATATAGACAATCCTCGGTAGCATTGCGAAAGAACAATAAGTTAGGGATGCGTTATTTTGGTCCATTTAATATCATTGACAAAATTGGTGTTGTAGCTTATAAGCTCCAATTGCCTGAGACAGCTCGTATACATCCTGTATTTCATGTATCCCAATTGAAACTGTTCAAAGGCCTCACTGTTGTACCATACTTGCCATTTTCATTAAGTACAGTGGAAGAAGGACCAGTGATTCAACCAAAAGTTGTGTTGAATACTCGAAACATTCGTAAAGGAGTACAAGTGGTGGACCAAGTGTTGGTGAAATGGAATGATATGTCAAGTCAGGAAGCAACTTGGGAAGATAGAGAAGAAATGCTACAGAGTTACCCGAACCTCAATCTTGAGGACAAGATTGCTCTTGAAGGGGAGGGTAATGTTATGGGTGAGAAGTGCCCAATTGATAAAAATAATGTGAATGAGGAATTGGATGATGACATGGAAAATGATAAGAAAATAAGGCACAACAATAGAATAAAAAAGAAGCATCAAAGGTGGACCCACTTTGTTAGTGAGTGAGAGCATATTAGTAGTGGGTAGCTTTCATTGAGAGGGTATGAATTTGTATGAGATTATTCTCTCTCTCTCTCTCTTTCTCTCTTATTCACCATATGTGGAGTGAACCTTTCCTTATTCTATTTACTCATTGTAATCCTTTTCTATTAAGAAGCTTATATTAATCATTATTTCCCTATCCAGCCATTGTTATACTTGTCTCTAAATACTGCTCTATAAATTAATCTACCATTACAACTTGCCCTGTGTTTTTGCTTCTGACGTTGTTGTTTTCATACCATTCTTTTCGTTTTGGCAAAATTTGGGTGTAGGGTCACAACTGGGAAAATGGAGGCTTTAGTAGTGGCTTGGCTCAAGTAGCAGGCTTGTGAAAGGCATGGTTTGAGGTACTTGTAGGAAGCAGCAGCATAAAGTTTGGAGTGTC
This sequence comes from Lathyrus sativus, assembly GCA_963859935.3. Taxonomy (NCBI): domain Eukaryota; kingdom Viridiplantae; phylum Streptophyta; class Magnoliopsida; order Fabales; family Fabaceae; genus Lathyrus; species Lathyrus sativus. The sequence continues at coordinate 495,178,361 of OZ012739.1, read as the reverse complement.
ACTTCTTCTTTTCATTTTTTGGCAATTGTAATACCCATGGGCCTTTAGTTCTTTGTGGCTAAATTTTGAAATGGACTTTCTATTATATCTTGAATTGTATGAACAAATAAATGGATCAAAGTCATTTGGATAGAAAAAAATGAAAATTGGATATGATGAATAATTAATTGACATGGTTTTGAAAAATGGATTGTGGTCATAATAAAATGGTTAATGATATTGGAAATGATTTGGTTATGATGGATATTGAATGTAGGTGAAGGATATGAATATGGATTTAAAAATTAAAAAAAGGTCTAAAAATGTGATATGGTTTTAAGATAGGAAATTGGATTTAAAAGATGGATATAAATTGATAGAAAATGGGTCAAGGGATGAATGTTGAAGTAGAGGAAAACAATGAAGGACTGAACTGTAACCAACAAGAAGATGAGGTAGTTAATTGTAACCAAGGAGATGTAGCAGAAGATGGAAGTGATGACAGTGCTTTGAATGTTAATTTTGAAGACTCAGAGAATGATATAGGTATTGATGGAGAGATAGCAATTGATAAGGATGAAGTGAATACAACAAGTAAAAAGAATGGAAAAGGTAAGGCAAAAGGCAAGGCGAAAGTATGGGGAAAGGTAAGGGGAAAAGAAAGAGTAATGAAAAAGGCAAGGGAAAAGTCAAGGGAAAAGGCAAGGGAAATGGTAAGGGGAAAGGGAAGGAAAAGGTCATTGTTATGAATGAAGGTGTTGATAATGATGGTGAGGTCAATCTGGAGAATTTGAGAGGTTTAAGTGACATTGAGGAGTATGACAGTGATAAATTGCCTACTGAGTATGACAGTGAGAATGATAAGGTTGTAAAGGATGATTTTGTAACATTTAAGCTTCCAAAAATAATAGAAGACTATAATTGGGAACTTGGTACATATTTTTCTACAAAGGGTGTGTTTCAAGAGGCAATAAGAACATATGTTATTCATTCAGGAAAGAATCTGAAATTTTCAAAAACTGATAAAGCAAGAATGAGAGTAAAATGTAAGGCAGGTTGTCCATGGGAGGCTTACTGTGCAAATATAAAAGGTGAAGAAACTTGGCAATTGAGGACAATTGCGTATAAGCATACATGTAGTAGGGATAATAAGATTAGGTTCCTCAATTTAAAATGGTTGGGCATGAAGACACATGAAATATGGAATGTTGCGATTAACAAAACATTGGCATATAAAGAAAAGACACTAGTTGTTGATATTATGGATGGTTATTTTAGAGAGCACTATAGAATAATCCATGATTATGGTCATGAACTCTTGAGGGAAAACCCAAGATAACCTAACAAGATTACAAGTCAACCAGTTCGATGGAAAGCAGTGAAAACCCTAGTCAATTGAATCCTTACTTTCAGAGGATGTATGTATGTCTCAAAGCTTGCAAGGACAATTTTTTAAAGTGCATGCCTATTATAGGATTAAATGGTTGTTTCCTAAAGGGATACTAAGGTGGAAAAATACTAGCTGCTATTGGGAGGGACCTAAATGACCAAATGCTACCAAGTGCATATGCTGTTGTTGAGGGTGAAACTAAAGACTCATAGAGCTAGTTTCTAGAAGTATTGATACCTAATTTGAGAGGAGTCAGGTTGTGCAAAACCTATACCTTCATTAGTGATCAACAAAAGGTTAACTCTCACCTTGAATTTTAAATATTAACCAATTGTTTTAATATCACCATCAATCTTACTTAATTATGAATGCAGGGTTTGCTGCCAGCTCTTGATGAATTACTTGGTAATGTTGACCAGAGATTATGTGTTAGATATTATGTTTACTTAAATTTTGCATATGACCTACTTAGCTACTCTGAATTACTTGCATGACCTACTTGGTTTACTTACACTGTGCATTACAGACATTTATATAGCAACTTCAAGAAGAAGTTCCCTGGCCTGAAGTTGAAGGAATTGATGTGGAGGGATGCATGTGCAAGTTATGTAAATGCTTGGGAGAAAACAATGCTTGATATAAAGGGAGTTAATGAAGAGGAATTCAAACATATCATCAAAATTCCACCAAGATTCTGGAGCAAACCAAGGTTCCAGCCAAGTTCGGGTTGTGACACTTTGGTTAACAATATGTCTGAGGCCTTCAATTCTGTGTTTGTAACTGCTAGATACAAGCCCATTGTGACAATACTTGACAAAATTAGAGTTTATCTAATGTAGAAATGGGAATCCAATAGGAAAAATATTTCCAAATACGAGGGCATCATACTACCTAACATCAAGAAGAGGATGGAAAGAGAGTCACAGAAAACCAATCATTGGATTGTGAAGTAACATGGTTGATTTGTTGAATATTACTTTTATAATACCCCAAATTTTGCCCTAAGATTAGTCGTTTCATCTTGCATCCCATTTCATTTTGCATTGCGTTTAAACTAACCACTAACGGGTGGTGCAGTTGTTTGATTGTTGCAAGAAAATATCATGTGGCGCACTCTTTTAGTTTATAGGGTTTCTAGTGCCACTTTATTTTGAATTAATAAAATAGCATAATTGGCAAGAGACCCTGTGTAAGGAGTTAGTGAGTGTGAGAGGTTGAGAGTTTGAATCCCACATTCTTCACTTTTTGTTTTGTTTCTTTTATTTCTATTCTAACTTTTCTATTTTCATAAAAAAAAATAACAAAAATATTTTTTTTTTATTATTTAATTATTATTTTCGTATTTTATTTAAATTATTTTTTAAAAAATATTATTTTTTTAATTTTTTCCATATTATTCATAAAAACATCCAAAAATCATAAAATTAAAAATATTAGAAAAGATTTTATTCTTTTAAGTTTGTTTTAATTTGTTTTTTAGCTTTGACTAATTATTTAAGTTGGGCTTTAAAGTGGGCATTAGGTTAGAGTTAACCCTAATTTGATACCTATGTAAACATAAGTTATATTTGAGAAAAGGAAGAAGGAGAAAGAAAAGAAAAAACGGCGGTCGTTCTCACGATTTATCAGAAGAGGGAATTTTTTTGGAAGAACCCTAAAAGGCTCGAATTCATCATCGGCCAAACGCTACCGGCGAGCAAAAAGTTCCAACGACAAGGGGATCTTCGTTCATCATCATCGCCGTTACCGTAAGCTTTCTATTTTCTTTGATTTACGAAATTTTATGATTTTTGTGTGTTGTTTTGTTCATTGATTGTAGATTAATGGGAAGAATAAATAGAAGAAGGAACCATTGACATGCAAGGATTGAAGGAGAGGAAAAGCTTCGATAGTCATCCATGGAGAAAACGGCATAAGCCTTTTTATTTACGTTTCATTTGTTTTTTTATTCTATTATTCAATTGTTTATTTTTTTCATTTATATTAACTATGTAGTTTGTAATTAATAATGCAATTAAGTTTAGGTAAGCTATTTCAACAAAAAAACATAACGTAATTAGTTTTTTTAAAAAATTAAGATCTTTCTAAAAAGTTTTTTTCAAAAATTAAACCATTTTTTATTTAAAAACATATTTCTAAATAAAACAGTTTTTCTTAATTAAAGCTTTTTTCCAATTAAAACCATTTTTCATTAAGTTAACACAAAAATTAAAAAATGACCTTTCTTTCACTAAAACAAAAATTAAAACCTTTTTCGTTGAATTTAAATCAAATTTTTTCATTTAAAATATTTATTTTCGATAAAATTAAAACATGTTTTTTCAAGACATTTTTTCATTATAATTAAAACCAGTTTCTTTATTAAAATTTTTAGTAAATAATTAGAATAGTTTCTCCATTTAAGCATGAAATTAATTCTCCTCTCCTCTTCTCAATAAAAACTCAAAAAGAAATAAGTTTTGATTTAGTCGTTTCATTTTTGTCTAACCCTCGTTAATTTGTTTGTTTCAACTCGTTATTATTTCATTTGTTCGTTTTTGCTCCATGGATGTAATTTACGCGAGGCCATGGTCGCGGTTATTTTATTTTGCATTTTTTGGGAATTTGTAATTTACGCGAGTGATCGTCGCGATGCTTTTTTTACCGCTTTCTTTATTTTTCCGCACTTTAATTCTGCCGAATAGTAATTTGTCATGTTTGCATGTTTTACCGTTATTTTCCCCTCCGAAGGAATTAGGTCTAGCCGTTTGACCGCCGAGTCAATAGTCCTCTCCTTTGACCGTTTCAAAAACCTATTAGCCTAGGTGTCCCGCCATGGACGAAAATACCCTTTACCCTAGCTTTTAGGTCAAAGAGTCGCTGTACTCTATTTTAGGGTTTCCCGCAGTGGAATCCCTAATTTAACCCTATTTTCATTCAACATTTAACGTAGAAATCAGAGTTCAACAACTCCACGTAAGCGTATCCTTAAGATACGTTTACTCCCCTTTGAAACCTTGACCACAGTCAAGACGTTTCTAACCTCCCTTTCAAGGGGAACTACGATTACTCTGATTCCATTCCCTATCCAGGATACGTAGGCACAAGATGCGACGTCTTGCCGAGTAAACTTAGGACTAACCCTTAGGTCTTTAGATCACTCTATCCCTTAGCTCAATATATATTAAAGCAGATAATGAATAAAAATAAAAAAGCATACAATAAACAAAAGGTTCCTGTAGAGTACTACAGAAGTTTAGGGTGCTAGTACCTTCCCTAAGCTTAACCAACCCCTTACCTAGGTCTCTCCCCGCATTGTGTTTACGATGCAAAATTAGGTTTTTCCTCTTTTGACCTTTTCCTTCGGATAAACCAAAGGGCGGTTGTGAATCAAGAATTGTGATTCAAACTAATTAATAGTTTGATATCCTATTTCCACCGCAACAGAAAATGGCGACTTCACTGGGGACCACCATAACTTTTAAGGGTTATCCCTATTTTGTTTATTGTATGATATTTTTCATTATTTATTCTCTTATATATATTATTATTGTGCTTTGCTGGGGGGGTACCCTGTTATTATGAGATAAGTCCTAGCCCGAACTTGAGTGACCTTATTATAGGAAGGTGAGATATTCGACGAGGCTTGCCGGGAGTGAGTCCCGACCAAGTTGACTCGAGAATCACAGCTCAGTTGAGACCCTTTCGAAAATGGTTCGGTTGATCGAGTGCAGTCGTGAAAACTTTTACTATTTTCGGTTGGAGTCTATGATATTGAGGACCGTAGTACATTAACACCACTTTGGCCTTATATAGGACGTAGTGCGGGAACTATGTGGGAGTAGTCCTACAATAGTTGCTACGCGATGCTACACTCAAAAGAGGTTCTCTTGAGAATATTATCGACCTCTGAGTTAGTTGGAAAGTTGATAATATCCGAAGGAAGGGCTGATGACTTTGGGCACTTCTTTAGAACCTTGTTCTGCAGGTACAACTAACCTTAGTACATACCTTATTGGGATGGGTAGACCCTAACTCCTTGCACATACCTTTAACCTAGGACTTGTGAATATATTTGCATTGCATCCATCGAAGCATCACATTGCATTACATGTCATGGAATTCAAACTTTATTTATGAACATCACAGGATACCATGGATTACAAAAAAAAACTTTGAGATATTCTTTTAAAGGACTTAAGTTAGATGACCTAAGGAAGTTAGGAGCTTTGGTCCAAGATCAACAAAGGATCCAGAAACAAGTATGGAAGGCCGTTATTTTTGTTGAAACCTCAAGTAGGCGAAGGTTTCCTTTCGACTTTGTTACAGTCCTAGGATCCAGAGTATCTTTGCCTTGCATTCTCCGAGTATCAGCTCTTGCCTACCCTAGAAGAGTACTCTCAATTGGTGGGGTTACCTATTCTGAAGGAGTCTTTGTTCCCTTTCTTGGAGAAAGACCCTAAAGAACAAGACTGTTGCTAAAGCCATATGCTTGAAGGTATCCAATATCAAGGGCAATATGATCACTAACAATTGTGAAGACTTTTCCAATATACCCTTGTTTGGTTTTGATGAAGGATTTATTTTCCTCTAACTCTAGATCTACCTTTTGAAGATAGGCTCATCCTCAAAAAGGCCCAACTAGAAGAGTAGAGCAAGGGGCAGAACAGGAAGCTTCCTTAGGGTCATTATTAGCTTTTATTTAGTTATTATGCCAAGACTTTTCTAAGAATATTATTTGTAATCCATTTTTAATTAATAAATAAAATTTCTTTGTTATTCTGCAATATTCGTAAATATTTGAATTCCATGAAATCATTCCATTTGCATTTCGCATTTTTGCATCACATGTGTCTCCCAGTTTCTTATTCTCGGTTCTCTCGCTTGTCAGTTTCGTCACCCTGGGTCCTCCACATCAGTACAATACTAGAGCCCAAGCTCGAAAAAGGATGGAAGAACAAGCTCAAGAGATAGACCGTGTCATCCATGAACTCGAAGATCTTCGAGAAAGTGTGGGGAAGATTATGGAGATGCTACAAGCTCTTAATGCAAAGCTGGATTCTCAGCCCACTGTTGTTTCTGAGATCACCCATACTGTTGTGGATCCTCAACCAGCCGTTACTGTTGCGAATGTACCTCCTCATGGTTTTCAATCCAGTTTGATGCGTCCTACCATCGCTCAAGAAGTTCGACGAGTTACTCCTCCGAAGTGCAAAACTCCGAGCTCTGACCACCATAAAAGAGCTACACGTCCGAGGAATCGCTTGATGGCTGCTCATCAACATCAGCAGAATTATGCTCAAGGTTATCCGGTTCAGCATGCTCCACAACCCTATGTAGCTACTGTTGCACCTCCTTTCAGTCAGCAATTTCCTACATATCAGCCCGGGTCACCGGCTCCGGTCTATTAGCATCCGGTTTATCAGCCTGCACAAGCTCCTGTCAACTGTCAAAGAGTGCCCAACGCTCCCGTGTGCCAACCATCAGAGGAGATGATACCTCGTCAAAATAAGAGACCATACAAGCCTTGTCCTCCGATCCCAATGACGTTCACTGAGTTGTATCCTTTCTTAATGCAACAAGGTCTGGTTGTTACTCGAACTTTGGGTCCACCTACCAATCCGGTACCTGTCAATTACAACACCGTCGCTCATTGTTTATTTCATGAGGGTGCGCCTGGTCACGATTTGGAAGGATGTTACGCGCTTAAGAATATTGTCAGAGATTTGCTAGAAAAGAAGGTCATGTCTTTTGACGATCCTCAGCCGAAAGTCAAGACTCCTCTTAGGGCGTCCCAGGGGCAAGAATCAAGCTCTGCAAAGCCTGTTTTCAACATATCTCAGCCAGTGACGCATACGGTGAATCATCCGAACCCGGTAGTTCTTCATATGCCTAGTCCTTTTCATTTCAACAATCCTCAAGATGATGCGACCTCGATCAACATAGAATCTGGGAGAGTTATTCTGAGTGAAGATTTGAAGACCGATAATGAAGTAATGGCAGACGTAGCTGGGGCAAGCAAGACGACTCCTTCCCGTGAGGCTCCGCTAGAGGAAACCACTACCATGCCAGTCTCAGACGCGAAGACTTCATAAACACATCTTGAAGGACTTTGAGACATTACATTTTGATTATTTATATGTTTATTTTCTTTGATTAAGCATAATTATCATGTACGAACTTGTTTATTTTGGAATAATTAATGCAATGCATATTTGTCTGGAATAAATCCATTTGTTTCACTCATTAAAAATATTTTTTCCATAAACTATAATGCGAACTTTACCCGATCTCTCGTGTTGATAGAGAATTGGGAGGAGGATGATGAACCAAAAACATTTCATCTCTTGTCGTATGCTTTCAATTGAAACCTGCTGATGATGTAAGGCATTGTTTCAAATCCCAAACAATGGAGACATAAGGATGATAACCCCTCTTTAACCCCTTTGAGCCTTGAAGTAGGAGTTTTCTTCTTTTCCAAATTAAAACCCTTATTTTAACCTGGGGCAGGGTAGTTTTTCAGTTAAACCAATCGAGCGTGCAGACTCTCACAAAGAAGGAGCGAACCTTCGAGGATCTATTTTATCCCTAACATCTTAGGAAGTTAGAAGTCCATGACTATCCCTCTAATACTAAAAGAGTGGGGCAGTCACAAACCTTCAAAAGAGTCACACGACTTATTCAGCAAAAATAAAAATATGGCCCGCTAAGTCAAAACCTATGAAGGAGACTTAGGCAAAACTGGGGCATCCCGCTGGACTCCAAAATCAAATCAAAAGACGTCGTCCAGGCAAAAGTTAAGGAATGAAAAAATATAACAAAAACAAGGGATTACCATAAAGAATTCCCGATAAAGAACAAAGTCGTGTGACTCATCGCCAAAAGAAACTAGGTGAGTGACGACCATGTCCAAAGCCTTGGTAAGTCCTCGACCATATCAAATCCGATTGAGATATGAGTGCTCGCATCTCGTTAACTGAATAGGATTGGAGAACGTTATGAATAATGGGTGGGTGCAAATAACATTCTGAGCCTTTATCCTTTGTTTCTTAAACCGTGAACCAAGCCACGATACAACCATTAAAAGACCTAATTGAAGTAGGAATTCTCTTGGAAGCATACTCGACGAGATAACGTTTCCTGACTCCTACGAGCTATGCTCAAAAATTCATGTTGGCATTATAAATTAAACTTATATCCTAACTAGTGATTTCGGTCACGAGTTACAGTGATATCTTTTTCAAAAACAAAAATTTCAAGACAAATATATTGTTGCATTGATAGTTTCAGGATAGCATTTCACGCGTGTCGGTTTTGCCTGATATCTTAGAAACTTACATATAGATGTCACAAATCCTGCTAAACAGGGGCAGATGGTTTCCAGTTTTCTCATCAATGTGAGCCTGACATTCTTAAGAGCTATTTTTGAAGACTCATTCATGTCACCGTTGATCTGAGCCAGTTACGTCGAGATCTGACGAATCTCTCCAAGAGTTTGAAAACAGTGGGGCAATCGGACTCCATGTTTCTCTGTAAAATCCTCTTGATATTACTCTTCCTCACGAGGCAAGTGCTCTGGGGCATTGTATTTTTTAAAATGGCGACTACTACAGAGTCCATTAAGATCAGAACTACTTTGTTTCGCAATGTGCTTCATGCACCCGATAGATTTTACTCCCGGCGGTCTTCATTCCCCAGTAAGTCATCGTTGCAAAAGTGCATCTAAACCATTGTCACAGTCCCCAGCGAGACTATAAGCTGACAACACTTTGGGCTGAGCCGGTAATCTCCAAGACAACAGAGATCATACCAGCATCTTCCCAGTAACAGTCCCCAGCAAGACTATAAGCTAACAGCACTTTGGACCGAGCCAGTAATCTCCAAGACAACAGAGATTTTACCAGCATCTTCCTAGTGATAGTCCCCAGCGAGACTTTAAGTTGTCAACACTTTTGGGATCCATCCGATAAATCCCTAGTGACTCTCAAGACTACAGGGATATCCCCGGTATCTTCCAAGTGATATATGTTCTTGAAGACCCATTCTCAGTGGAAGCATCTGTTCCTCAGTGAAATCGCCTTACTTTCCTCAGGAAATATTCCCCAGGAGATCGCTAAATTCTCCCCAAGAGGTCAAGATATTGTCCCCATGAATGTTTGTTGAATTCTCCCCAGTAAGTCTGATGAACTCTCCAGGGAAGTTTGATATACTTTATCCCCAGTTGGACGTGCCTTTTCCCTAGGAAGCCGAAGTATTATTCCCAGGAAGTTGCTACGCTATCTCCATGAAGTTGCCTAATTCCACATCTTCCCCACGAAGCGGATATTTATTTTATCCCCGAAAATCTCTGATTCCAAGAGTTCTTTGGTTGATTACGGTTCATGATAGCAATCCCTCCCGTGAAGTCATGACATCATATCCTCGTGCAGAGGTCATGGATCCCCAGTTGAAGTCGTGACATCGTACTCTCCGGTGAAGTCGTATCGCATCCCCATGTGGAAGTCATGACCTTTTCTCCCTAGGGAGATTTTAACTTTGAAGCCATATTCGGTCTTACCATCAACTATTCCTATCCTCTAATAGATGTATTGTTGCAGAGGTCACCGGATATTCCTGTTGAGATGTTTATTTCATCTCATGTCTCCTCTCTCATCTGTTTTGTCAGCATAAGCATAAGCATGAGCATTACATACTCATTTTCATTTCATTGTCATACATATGAACATACACATTCGTATACACTTTGGCATACGCATTAGCATTTGCATGCTTGCTATTTATCGTCATCCTTGTCGTTACCGCCGAGTAACTGGGTTTGTCCGCTCTCTCCAAGTAGATCGTCAGCCCTAAGCATAAAATACCTATTTGTTTCCAGTTTCCCCATAGAGTTCAACCCTCATGGATGATGGTTATTTTCGTTACCTTTTCGCGTTAAGATAAGGTAGTCCCCATTCGAGTTCGTTTCCTCAATGGAGTTTTGTTTATCAGTTCTTTCTAACCCAATTCTAGATCGAATTTCAGTCCTGTCGGTCGTCGAACCTACCTGGACGTGCATTTATTTTGCGCTATCTTTCAAGAAAAGCATTTACAATCCTTTGCAGGTATGCGACAGTTCTCGCCTGAGAAGCTTATCACTACATTGCACAATAGACAAACAACAGTTCCTAGCCGAGGAGCTTATCACCTACCTTACACTTTACAATACACTCTACAATTGATCTTCTCATACGAGGAGCTCATTACTACATTACAGTGATCTAGATGTTTTCCATCATCACAACATTCTTGACAATTTACATTACAGTGATCTAGATGTTTGCCATCATCACAACCTTCTTTACAATTTATGTTACCTGTTATCACTCAGTGATCTAGATGTTTCCCATCATCATAACATTCTTGACAATTTACATTACAGTGATCTAGATGTTTGCCATCATCACAACCTTCTTTACAATTTATGTTACCTGTTATCACTCAGTGATCTAGATGTTTGCCATCATCACAACATTCTTGACAATTTACATTACAGTGATCTAGATGTTTTCCATCATCATGACCTTCTTTACAATTTATGTTACCTGCTATCACTCAGTGATCTAGATGTTTGCCATCATCACAACTTTCTTTACAATTTACATTACCTGTTACCACCTCTACAAGCAGTTCTCACCCGAGAAGCTTATTATTGCCACTCTTGCAAATAAGCGGCATTTCTCGCCCGAGAAGCTTATCCTATCTTCGTTATGACTTGCAGCAAATGGCCATCTCCAGCGAGCAGTTTGGTTTCCATTTCCCGTATCATTTTGAAGAAAGGGGAGGTTTGAGCGGAATCATACTCAGGAGAGCACAGATCTTGAAGTATGAAGAAGTTCGTTTACCCTTTAGTAAAAGAAGGAACAGAATCATATTCAGGAGAGCACGGATCTTGAAGTACGAAGAAGTTCGTTTACCCTTTAGTAAAACAAGGAGCAGAATCATATTCAGGAGAGCACAGATCTTGAAGTATGAAGAAGTTCGTTTACCCTTTAGTAAAAGAAGGAGCCGAATCATATTCGGGAGAGCACCGATCTCGAATTATGAAGATGTTTATTTTATCCTTTAGACAAAGAAGAAACTGAATCATGTCCAGGGAGCACATACTTGAGACATGAAGAAGTTTATATTATCAATCAATCTATTATCCACAGATAAGCAGCAGTCTCTTTATTTGAGAGCTTATCCAGTTTGGCATATAAGTCCCTTCCAACGATAAGTGGCAGTTCTCTCTCGAGAGGCTTATCAGGGAACTTCCCATTAAAGTCCATTTATTTTGGCATACAGTCGGTTTTACCCTGTATATTTTCTACAGATTCCTAAATTCCGTCTGATCCTGTCACGAGGGAGAGTTTCTAGAAGCTCGGATGTTATTCTTTGCTCAATGCTCCAGCATCTTGTTAATCGATCCTACAGTCGTGCAGATCCAGTTTTATTTTTTACTCTAGAATATCAGCCGGTCACGCCTGAACCTGTTGAATAATTACTCCTAGATTTTCCCCAGTGGAGGCCGTCTCATCGGTGCCATCTCCATTGAGGATCTTGCTCTTACCTTTCCTTTCTAAAGGTGAAAATTGGTCATGCTAGCACCAGTTGACCATCATCGTTAGAATTCCCCCAGGGTCGTGCTGTCACCCAGTGCGTCGTATTTCCAGTGTGGTCCGTTTGTCGCGTCTGTCCCCTATGTCGTCGTGTTGTCTGCATCTCTGCATTTACCATTCCATCATACGCACCATACTAAATTCATGACATTGTCAGCATTATAGTTTATTTCCGTTTTGTCCATAGCATTGCATATCACTGCATCTAAGGGCAAAATTTTCGGTTATCTATATTTAAATCCTTCCCCCATGATTTCTCGAGCCTTTGTCGCTCAAATCATCCGGTGAAACTATTTAAATAGGGGCAACTATAATACCCCAAATTTTGCCCTAAGATTAGTCGTTTCATCTTGCATCCCATTTCATTTTGCATTGCGTTTAAACTAACCACTAACGGGTGGTGCAGTTGTTTGATTGTTGCAAGAAAATATCATGTGGTGCACTCTTTTAGTTTATAGGGTTTCTAGTGCCACTTTATTTTGAATTAATAAAATAGCATAATTGGCAAGAGACCCTGTGTAAGGAGTTAGTGAGTGTGAGAGGTTGAGAGTTTGAATCCCACATTCTTCACTTTTTGTTTTGTTTCTTTTATTTCTATTCTAACTTTTCTATTTTCATAAAAAAAATAACAAAAATAGTTTTTTTTTTTATTATTTAATTATTATTTTCGTATTTTATTTAAATTATTTTTTAAAAAATATTATTTTTTTAATTTTTTCCATATTATTCATAAAAACATCCAAAAATCATAAAATTAAAAATATTAGAAAAGATTTTATTCTTTTAAGTTTGTTTTAATTTGTTTTTTAGCTTTGACTAATTATTTAAGTTGGGCTTTAAAGTGGGCATTAGGTTAGAGTTAACCCTAATTTGATACCTATGTAAACATAAGTTATATTTGAGAAAAGGAAGAAGGAGAAAGAAAAGAAAAAACGGCGGCCGTCCTCACGATTTATCAGAAGAGGGAATTTTTTTGGAAGAACCCTAAAAGGCTCGAATTCATCATCGGCCAAACGCTACCGGCGAGCAAAAAGTTCCAACGACAAGGGGATCTTCGTTCATCATCATCGTCGTTACCGTAAGCTTTCTATTTTCTTTGATTTACGACATTTTATGATTTTTGTGTGTTGTTTTGTTCATTGATTGTAGATTAATGGGAAGAATAAATAGAAGAAGGAACCATTGACATGCAAGGATTGAAGGAGAGGAAAAGCTTCGATAGTCATCCATGGAGAAAACGGCATAAGCCTTTTTATTTACGTTTCATTTGTTTTTTTATTCTATTATTCAATTGTTTATTTTTTTCATTTATATTAACTATGTAGTTTGTAATTAATAATGCAATTAAGTTTAGGTAAGCTATTTCAACAAAAAAACATAACGTAATTAGTTTTTTTTAAAAATTAAGATCTTTCTAAAAAGTTTTTTTCAAAAATTAAATCATTTTTTATTTAAAAACATATTTCTAAATAAAACAGTTTTTCTTAATTAAAGCTTTTTTCCAATTAAAACCATTTTTCATTAAGTTAACACAAAAATTAAAAAATGACCTTTCTTTCACTAAAACAAAAATTAAAACCTTTTTCGTTGAATTTAAATCAAATTTTTTCATTTAAAACATTTATTTTCGATAAAATTAAAACATGTTTTTTCAAGACATTTTTTCATTATAATTAAAACCAGTTTCTTTATTAAAATTTTTAGTAAATAATTAGAATAGTTTCTCCATTTAAGCATGAAATTAATTCTCCTCTCCTCTTCTCAATAAAAACTCAAAAAGAAATAAGTTTTGATTTAGTCGTTTCATTTTTGTCTAACCCTCGTTAATTTGTTTGTTTCAACTCGTTATTATTTCATTTGTTCGTTTTTGCTCCATGGATGTAATTTACGCGAGGCCATGGTCGCGGTTATTTTATTTTGTATTTTTTGGGAATTTGTAATTTACGCGAGTGATCGTCGCGATGCTTTTTTTACCGCTTTCTTTATTTTTCCGCACTTTAATTCTGCCGAATAGTAATTTGTCATGTTTGCATGTTTTACCGTTATTTTCCCCTCCGAAGGAATTAGGTCTAGCCGTTTGACCGCCGAGTCAATAGTCCTCTCCTTTGACCGTTTCAAAACCCTATTAGCCTAGGTGTCCCGCCATGGACGAAAATACCCTTTACCCTAGCTTTTAAGTCAAAGAGTCGATGTACTCTATTTTAGGGTTTCCCGCAGCGGAATCCCTAATTTAACCCTATTTTCATTCAACATTTAACGTAGAAATCGGAGTTCAACAACTCCACGTAAGCGTATCCTTAAGATACGTTTACTCCCCTTTGAAACCTTGACCACAGTCAAGACGTTTCTAACCTCCCTTTCAAGGGGAACTACGATTACTCTGATTCCATTCCCTATCCAGGATACGTAGGCACAAGATGCGACGTCTTGCCGAGTAAACTTAGGACTAACCCTTAGGTCTTTAGATCACTCTATCCCTTAGCTCAATATATATTAAAGCAGATAATGAATAAAAATAAAAAAAGCATACAATAAACAAAAGGTTCCTGTAGAGTACTACAGAAGTTTAGGGTGCTAGTACCTTCCCTAAGCTTAACCAACCCCTTACCTAGGTCTCTCCCCGCATTGTGTTTACGATGCAAAATTAGGTTTTTCCTCTTTTGACCTTTTCCTTCGGATAAATCAAAGGGCGGTTGTGAATCAAGAATTGTGATTCAAACTAATTAATAGTTTGATATCCTATTTCCACCGCAACAACTTTCAAATGGTTACTTTTTTACATTGACTAACATTAAAATGACTACTTGTTTACAAGCGTGCATGTGAATATGACTATAAGGTAAGACATACTTCACTCAATCGAGAAAAATATGTTGTCAACCTTTACATGAAAGAATGTTCATGTGGAATATGGATGCTGACTGGACTTCCATATTGTCATGCAATGTCTTTCATGAAGGATCAGTATTTAGAGATGATGACTTTGTACGTGAATGTTACAAGAAGGAATAATATTCAGCTTACTATGCACCTGTTATATATCCACTTAATGGGGAAGCCTTGTGGGCAAAGACTAGTGCAATTGATCTTTAGCCGCCACCAATAAAGAGGTAGTCTGGAAGGCCAAAGAAAAAAGGAATAGGGAAGCTAGATAGATAGCGAGGGATGAGACACACATGAAGAGGGAAAGTCATGGTATCAAGTGTAGTCATTGCCACAAGGATGATCATAACAAGACCACTTGTAAACTACCACAACCATAAGCTCCTCCATGTTAGGTACAACAAGCAACAACGCAGCCACCACCAACAAATATTTCAAGTCAGGTACAAGAAGCAACAACTCAGCCACCACCACCAGTTGTTACAAGTCAACCAACACCACCTATTTTTATAAGTCAACCACCACCCAAAACTATAAAAAAAATATTCATAAGGGTGGCAAGTCTATTTCAAGTCAACCTTGATCATTATTATGATGTCTGCTCAGATTTTGTAATGTCATTTTATTATTCCTTTCAATGGCCTATCTATTTTATTTTTGTAAGGCACATTTTGGAATGTCATTATGTAAGACACATTTTGGCTAATTTACAATGGTTCATCTGTTTTATAGTTGTACCACATTTAGGAATGTCATATTAATATCTTATAATAGCCTTTTGTTATTGAACCGGTTATGTATCAAACTTCAGATCTGTTAATGAAAGTTGAAATGGCTTATAATGCCAAGTTATATTACTGTATGGTTTTCATATAGCCCCTTAATTTTATAATTTGTTGCAAATTGGCAAATTTTCTATTTAGATTCATCCCAATTATTGGTCTTTGAGCTGTATTTTTAACAGGTTAAATTTTGAGACAAATTTGTACCAGTTATGTATCAGAAAATTGTACCAGTTATGTAGCACAGATAATTGTCTTGAAATAAACACATACATTATTCATTAAAGCAACTTAACAATACGTTACACATTAAACAAACTTAACAAAACATTTAAAATGTGAAAGAATAACATTGAACTACCCTAATTCTAATTGAAATACATTGTCACAAACACAAGGTTAACCCTAAGCTCAACATCTCAACCACAATGGACATTTTCAGCCATCCTCTAGTGTAGATAACTTTAATCTTCAATTTGTTAATTTTCTTCTTTTGTCTTTCAAGCTTCAAATCCCTTTCATCAACAAGCTCATCTTCTAACCTGTGAGATGTTGGATCGAACTCTAGTATGGTCGAAGGGTAGCTTCTGGTTCGACAGGAATTTAGCATGAGGTTAAAGTCTGTTTGCATGCTGTTGTTGAAGATAATGCGTGTTATAGTCGAAGTTTGTTCTAACATGCATTAGTCAATATTGTTAGGGTTGTTAGCACGTTTAATTGGGTTTTGCTTGTAAGCTCAAGTGTTTAAGTTAGCTTGTACCCTAAGTTAGCTTGTAATGGGTAATTGTTAAAACGCCCATTAGGTTAGTGTGCTATTTTTCTTATAAATAGGATGCTAGTTTCTCAATCTTGGCATAAGGAAAATTAGGAAGATAAAATCCTAATTTCAAGTGAGAGACGTTATTTGTTATTCTTGTATACTTGTAATATTGTTTCAAGAGAAAGGAAAGAATAGCATTTTATAATCAATCCTTGTTGTTCCTTGTTGTTTCACCTTGTCTTCTTTGTTAACCCTAACCCTTGTATGTTTCTTGATCAAGAAGAAACCTTTTATACTTTGTTTAAAGACATCTTATTCACAACAAATTGGTGCGGTGAGCATGAGAAGATGCCTTCAACAAAGTATGAGATTGAAAAGTTCACCAGAGTGAACGACTTCGGTCGGTGGCACTTAAAGATGAAAGCCCTACTGGTTCAACAAAGTTGTTTGGAAGCGTTGAAGGGTGAGGCAGCCATTGACGATGCGTTAATGACAAAAGAAAAGATGGGTATGGTCGAGAAAGCCCACAACGCAATATTGTTGAGCCTTGGTAATACGGTTCTTCGACGGGTATCAAAGGAGACTACATCATCGAGATTATGGGTGAAACTTAAAAGTTTGTACATGACCAAATCTTTGGTGAATCGACTCTACTTGAAGCAATCTTTGTATTCATTCAAGATGAGTGAAGACAAAGTGTTGGCTGATCAGTTGGATATGTTCAACAAGCTGATTCTTGATCTTGAAAATAAAATATTGATGTGAAGATCGATGATGAAGATCAAGCACTATTGCTGCTGTGTGATTTGCCCAGAACACATGCTCATTTCAAAAAAAAACTCTTATATGTAAGGGAGTCTATGGCCTTTGAAGAAATTCAATCAGCCTTGTATTCTAAGACTTGAACGAACGAAAGGAGCACCTTCGACGGTGGCCGAAGGTTTGGCCGTTAAGGGAAAATTCTTGCGAAAGGATGGTAAGTTCGACAACAAGAAAGGTAAAAGTCAACAGAAGTCTTATAGTGGTGAAACATCTGGTATTCGATGTTATCACTGTAAAAAGGAGGGTCACATAAGAAAGGTGTGCCCTGAACACCTGAAAGATCATGGAGGTAATGGCAACGCAACCATTATTCAAGATGACTTTGACTCATCTGATATTCTTGTGATTTCAAGTGGCGGCTCGAGAAAAGAGTCGATTATGGATTCAGGTTGCACTTCGCACATGACTCCAAACAGAGAATTGTTCGAGGAGTTATGTGATCAAGATGGTGGATCTGTGTTGCTGAGAAACAACAAATCTTGCAAAATTGCAGGTATTGGATCTGTGAGATTCAAGCTCCATGATGAGTCAATAAGGTTATTGACTTAAGTCAGATATATACCTGACTTGAGGAGAAATTTGATTTCTCTTGGTGAATTCGACAGAAAGGGATACGTTTTTCAAGGAGAGAAAAGTATCCTAAGAGTCATGAAAGGGTCGAAGGAATTCTTGAGAGGCGTGAAGAAACAAGGCTTGTATACCCTTGAGGATGAGGTTGTAAGTGGTTCGACAAATGTTGCATCCACGAAACTTGTGTCGAAGGCAGAATTATGGCACATGAGATTGGGTCATGTCAGCGAAAGAGGCCTGGTCGAATTGGGGAAGCAGAACCTGCTAGGAGGTGACAGAGTCGAAAAGTTGAAGTTATGTGAATCTTGTGTATTTGGTAATGTCGCAGTGAGAATTGGATATCAAGCTATTGATTAAATTGAATTTTAATTCATTATCCACCACCGGTCTTTAATTTATCCAAGGGAAGGGAAAAAGATCGAAATACCCACAAGATGCAATGTAAATGCAAAGCTAGAGAGTCTAAGGTTTGGGGGTTGGTTATACTAAGGGAAGGTGTTAACATCCTAAGCATCTGTAGTACTCTAAAGGAACCTCTTGTTTTATTGTGCTATTGTTGTTTGCTAATGGTGAAAGACTTAGGGGTTTATTTCTAAGTATACTCGCCAAGAAATCGCATCTTGTGCTTACATATCCTGACGGGAGTGGAATTAGAGTATTCGTAGTTCCCCTAAAAGGGACTGAGGAACCATTGACTGTTGGTCAAAGTTCCAAGGGGATAAGGTTTGTTAATTGATTCTAGGAGAACAGAAAAATTGTCATCTTAAGGGAGAACACTCGACTTAACCACCATGACTTGTAGGAGATGGTCTTTGCGTCACATTGAGAGAAGGGCTCAACACTTGGTTTATCGACGAGTATGCCACATACCTCTCTCAAGCGGAAAAGATTTTACATCTCTCGATTGCATTATGGGGTAGGAGAATTACATCTCGACTACGTAGATGAATCACGTCTAATTCTCTTATGGGGAGAATAAGAGATGAATTGTATTACAAGGTTTGTCTAAGTTGAAAGATTCAAGAGAAACTGCTCTATCTTAAGGCAAAGGGTTGGTCCTAATGTCTATGTGCCTATCAAGACCCAGTTCATTGAATATACAATTGAATCAGGAACTTGCTGGAATATGGTAAATTTAAACAATTAAACCCAAGCTATGAAATATTATAAACATTCATCAGATATCATATCGAGATTACATCGAAGCTTATCACTAAGAATTCTCACGAAAACAAAATATTTCAACAATCTAAACCGAAAATCAATCATACGTTTAAATCATGGACTAATCCAAAATTTAAGTCCATAGTTAATCGCGAAGATAGTGTTAAAATCCATGCTTCTGAAAGTAAATCCAAATTATTATCACCCTCTTAGTCAAAAAAACAAAATAACCATTTAGGATCTAATACCACATTAACAAGACAATTAACATTAAAACTCATCTAGTATTTAACTAAAATAATACATAAGAAATTTGAGTCTTTTTATTATTTTTAAGAAAACCAGCTCATGGACTCATCAAGTGAGGCCCATCTTAAAAAAACAACACAAGGTTGTTACGCCAAAAAAAAACACGAGTCGGGTCTCTGTATATGGTCCAACCAATCTCACACATCTGAAGAAGACACCCATTCAACCCCCTCTTGATTTGTCCCTTTCTTCTTGCGCCGACCTTCCTCTTAACTTTCCCTCGTGCGTAGAACGCTTTCTAGAAGAACAGAAGCTCACCGCGCCCTAGTTCTACGCCTGCGGCGACGGAAGGATCTCGTAACGTCACTTCTTCAGATCGCGAATGGCGTCGCAATGGTTCGAGTCGAAAATGTTGAAGGTGAATGTTACAAGCTAAAAAAAGACGGGTTTCGCGCAATCAAATATGAGAATCACGACGTACCTTCAAAGGATTTAGGCACGGCGTTTCGACGACAATGATTTTCCGGTATTAGCATTACTTTCTGCCCTTTTCAAATTCAACGCTGATGATGGTGTTGGCTTCTTCCTGGGTATTTGTTGCTCGTGCTTGATGTTTGTGTGTGATGCCCTTCTGCATGTACTTTTCTGCTAATGTGTATGCTTCTGAAATTTCATTGATATATGTTTTTCTTTCAAAAACAAAAAGGCCTGTTCTTAACACGCCGTTACCGTTACGAGAAATCGCCGTGAGGTGCACTAACTTTTCCTTTTGACAGGAACATCGCTCACACCACTGGCTTGGGAATTGTCTCGGACGGTTATGGATATCAGTGGCGGTGTCAACCTCTGCTGGCAGTGGCTTAGAGGAGAGCAGAAAGTTATCATAATGAATGAAGGTCCAATACGCAACCAGTTTCTTCATCATTCAAGTGGACACAACCCCGAACACTTGTATTTCTTATCATATCCATCACACACGAGCCTCTAATGATGAAGAAAAACATCTTGATCCCTTGGTGCTATTTGCTCAGTTTTATTGACAAGTCTTTAAAAAAAGTTATCAACATAGATGCATCTAAAAAGTTAGAGAAAGGAAAGTTGCAAGAAAAAACTTATCAAACTCGTGTATGCTCAATGTTAGCTATAATGTAGATATCCACTGAGGAGGTTCTAAGATTCCGTTGAATGATTTACCACTTGTTTTGTATAAAAAAAATGCGATCCCGCCATATATCAAGTCCAATCAATTTAGAAGCACTTCTGAGAAACTGACAAAATTCAAAATGTCTTCTTTATCATTGCAACTGAAGTGGTCCAATTGAGCCTAATAATAATAATAAGCGAGGAATGATATTTGCATACGGGATTTTTCCAACTGTCCTAAAGACCTCTTTGCCAAATTTTAATATGACCTTTGAATGTAAAACAACGATCAGAATCTTTGCCTCCTTGAGACATGTCATGTTTGTACGGTGTACCAAGAATCTTGAGATGACAATCATAGCCATAACAGTATATAACATTGATCTTCAAGAAACGGACAACCAAGCATAAACTCTCGAGCACACTGAACTCTAAGAAAAAAAATTTGAATGACGTCCAAATTTTTTTCGCCGCTAAAATCAGGTGGGATGAAATTAAAGTGAGCCAGTTTCTTATGAGGGGAAAGAAAATTCGACATTAGAATCTAGGGTATAAAGGGTTGAAAACTCGAGATGCTTAAATTTGTTGATGTAAAGGGATCCACCCATTGAAATCAGAAATGAGTAACCTAGACGTATGGAAATATAGGACTTGCATATCCTAATCTCCAACTTAATCACAAAAGTAATCATATTCCAAGAGATGACATTGTTCCAAAGGTTAATCAACAAGAACCACCTCGACTAACAATCCATGAAACCCTAACTATTTCCCAGAGGACCAAGCTCAACACCAATAGAAGGAAAACCCCAATTCAGGAAACCTTTGAGAAATCTTGAGGAAAAAGATTAGTAGCAAACCTTAAGATCTTCGAGTTAGAAATGCTTGACTGTGAGAATAAATATCATATACACTTGAAATCCAATGAATCTACACACACTTGTTAGTTATAATAAGCATGTACGTGAAATCCTATCCTAAAGATGCTATGCAAGGAAACGCACCAAGGGGTGGGATCTTGGGGTCAAAATTAAGGTGTGACAGGTAAATCCTGTAGGACGAAGTTTAACAAAGGTAAGCAAAGAACACATGGATCCCTGGATTACATTCATGCTAATCTTTGGGGGTCTGCAAGGAATCCTTCACACTCAGGTGCAAGGTATTTTCTATCCATCGTTGATGACTATTCGAGAAAGCTATGAGTATTCATTCAGAAGACGAAGGATGAAACTTTTGAGAATTTCAAAAGTTGGAAGATTCTGGTCGAAACTCAAACTGACAGAAAGGTCAAGAGGTTGAGAACCGACAATGGCCTTAAATTCTGCAACGAAGCGTTAAACAATTACTATATTGAGTCTGGAATTGCAAGGCATAAGACTGTAGCAGGTACTCCTCAATAAAATGGCTTAGCTGAGAGATTCAATCAAACAATCCTTGAAAGGGTTAGATGCATGTTGGTTAGGTGCTGAATTGAAGAAGGTGTTTTGGGCGGAAGTTGTTTCGACAGCAGCTTACTTGATAAATAGATGTCCCTCGACTACCTTGGGAATGAAGACACCTGAAGAAGTTTGGTCGAGATATCCCCCTAGTCTCGACATACTAAGAGTATTTTGTTGTGTGGCCTATGCTCACATTAGGCAAGACAAGGTCGAACCTAGAGCTCTGAAATGCATGTTGATGGGATACCCTGAAGAGTCAAAACTTATAGGTTATGGTGCCTAAAGCCAGGTCACAGGAGGTGTATCACCAGTCGAGATGTAGTTTTCAATGAAGCAGAGATGGCTTTCAAGAAAACGGACGATACTGATGAAGAGCTGGAACATGGAGAGATTCATGTTGAGGTGGAGCATGTTGATGCTGAACTGTGTACCCCATATGAAGTCGAAGAAGACGCAGAAGATGTTGTCGAAGATGAGGAGACTGATAATGACTACCTGCTAGCTAGATATAGATCGAGGAGAGTCATCAAGCCACCTCAGAGACTTGGGTATGCAGATTTTATAGCTTATGCCTTAATCTCTGCAAGTGAGGTTCTAGACGAAGAACCTAGAGACTATAAGGAAGTTATGAGGAGTCAAAAGAAGACTGAATGGATGAAGGCCATGGTTGATGAGATGAAATCTCTTCATGATAACAATACCTGGAAACTGATCAAGAAACCTGTTGGAGCCAGGTTAGTCAACTGTAAATGGATTTTCAAAGTTAAGGAAGGAATCGAAGGAGTGACGTCGAAGAGATACAAGGCAAGATTGGTTTCTATGGGGTTCACTCAGAAAGAAGGTATCAAATTCAATGATGTGTTCTCTCGGTCTCTCCTGTTGTGAAGCACAAATTCGTTCGAATGTTGCTTGCCACAGTGGCACAGTTCGATCTTGAACTGGAATAAATGGATGTGAAGATTGCGTTCTTGTATGGTGACTTAGATGAAACAATCCTGATGAGGCAATCTGAAGAGTATGTTGAAAAGGGGAAGGAAGATTATGTGTGCAAGCTGAATAGATCCTTATATGGACTGAAACAATCTCCTCGACAGTGGAATAGGAGATTTGACAAGTTCATGGCATGCATAAATTTCATCAGAAGTCAGTTCGACCACTGTGTTTACTTCAGAATTCGACCGGGTAATTCATTTATTATTTTGTTGCTCTATGTGGATGATATTATAATAGCAAGCAACAATGTCGAAAAGGTAATGAGGGTGAAGGCTGAACTCAATAAGGAGTTCGACATGAAGGATCTGAGAGCTGCGTCCAGGATTCTTGGGATTGACATCCGAAGAGATAGAAAGCAGTCGAGATTATGCTTATCTCAAGAGGCATACCTACGGAAGATTTTCAAAAAATATGATATGTCGAATTCAAAGCCTGTTGTGACTCCGACAAACCCTCAATTCAAGCTGAGCATAGATCAGTGTCCCAACACTGATGTTGAAAGAACTTATATGAATAACATTCCATATGCTAACATAGTGGATTCTTTGATGTATGTTATGGTATGTACTAGACCTGACATAGCATGTGCAGTAAGTCTTGTAAGCAGGTACATGACGAATCTTGGAAAGGCTCACTAGAAAACATTGAGTTCGATTCTAAGGTACATAAATGGGTCTATGAATAGAGTCATAATTTATGGTGGAGCCTTGGGTGAAGATAGTAAATTAGCAATCGAAGGATATGTTGATTCTGATTATGTAGGTTGTATGGATTCCAGAAAATCTATTTATGGATATATGTTCACTATGTTTGGGACAACAATAAGTTGGAAAGCAACACTTTAGAAGGTCGTTGCCTTATCAGCCACTGAAGCGGGGTATATTGCCCTAACTGAAGTTATGAAGGAAGCATTGTGGCTTGAAGGTTTTGCAAAGGAGCTGAAACTTCAAGGTCGAGTTATCACTGTTAAATGTGATAGTCAAAGTGCAATACACCTGTTGAAGAATTCAGCCTATCATGAGCGAACCAAGCACATTGATGCGAGGTTGCATTTCGTCAGAGGGGTAATCGAGCGTGGAAAAGTCCAAATGCTGAAGGTTTCGACAGATTATAATGTTGCTGATATGATCACCAAGACGTTGCCCAGTTGCAAGTTTTTCCACTGTATGCAGTTTATAAAGTTGCATGAAGAAAGCTAGTTTCTTGATGTTATAGAATTAGATCCAAGGTGGAGATTTGTGAGATGTTGGATCGAACTCTAGTATGGTCAAAGGGTAGCTTCTGGTTCGACAGGAATTTAGCATGAGGTCGAAGTTTGTTCGCATGTTGTTGTTGAAGATAATGCGTGTTAAAGGCAAAGTTTGTTCTAACATACATTAGTCAATATTGCTAGGGTTGTTAGCATGTTGAATTGGGCCTTGCTTGTAAGGCCAAGTGTTTAAGTTAACTTGTAATGGGTAATTGTTAAAAAGCTCATTAGGTTAGTGTGTTATTTTTCTTATAAATAGGATGCTAGTTTCTCAATCTTGGCATAAAGAAAAATATGAAGATAAAATCCTAATTTCAAGTGAGAGAGGTTATTTGTTATTCTTGTATACTTGTAATCTTGTTTTAAGAGAAAGAAAAGATCTTGATCAAGAAAAAATCTTGTGTGTTTCTTGATCAAGAAAAAATCTTGTATACTTTGTTTAAAGACATCTGATTCACAACATAACCACTTGAAGAAATTACAACCCTTTTCAATGTGATTTCTGTAATTTCTACAACCCCAAAATTTTCTCCCCCTGTTGACATTGTTCACATCATTCACTGTTCTAAAAACACTTTCATCTTGGCAAAAACACTTCATTCTCTTGTTTCTACGAATCACAAGTCCAGATGTATCATAGCTTTGGTTGTTTGAAGTGGAAGCATTCCTTGCAATCTTTGATATTGAACACTAATTTGGAGAAGAAAATGGAAGAGGAAATATGGAAGATGATGGACACATCAAATGGAAGATGATGGAACCCAAGAACCCTATGTAACGTGATTTAACCATTTGTTGATGTGCAATTAGACATTTGTTTATGTGGCATGTCACCTCACACAATGATAACGTTTTTTGACACAAACTAACGAAAAAAACTAAATGGTTTAACAGAACTTAAGTTAAAGGATCATTATATAACGTCTTTTAGTTCAGAGACCAAAGCGAAACTTCGCTCAAACTTAAGGGATCCATGGATTAATTATGTCTTATTATTATTATTAACGCTTATAGTAGTATTTAGGTTGGGAGAGTAGGTAGCATTTTTGAAAAGGTGAAAATGTTGTATTTTTGGAAATATATTTCTAAAAAAAATGTATTTATAAAATTAGAGTTTGATTTTAAAAAAAATATTAAAATATGTCTGAAGATACATCTTTAAAATTTAAAAATATCGTTTAAATTTTGTATAATATTTAAAAAATATATAAGAGGCAATAAAAAATGTTAACTTTGTATTGGTATTGTCACAATTAAACTGCATATAAATTCAGAGTCTAAAGGAGATCCAATAAATTTTTTACTTTGGATGATATTCAATCAACTTTTTCAACTAATTTAAATATTATATTTTAAATACTTATTTGATTTAATTTGCAAAAAGCTGAGCTAATACTTCCTCTGCTTGCCTAATTAAATTATTTTTCCCTGTATCGTATTTAAATCTTAAGTAAAGAGTGTGACTTCATGCTTCACGCCTATGAACAAAGCTTGTAGATATTATTATTACTTTTATATAGTTGTACCAGACAAACGGCATTAAATTTTAGTTAGGCTTTGATAATTGCAGCAACTTATAATAGAGTAATAGCACAACGTGAAGACTCATGTCAAGCATCACGCAAGAGCCTAACCATTATTATATTATAAATAAATGAATAAACAAATACTACACATAAATAAATTACGATTATGATAGGTGAATAATACAAAGGGTCAACCTAATAAACAATTACTACAGTGTGCGAAATAAATAAATAAAAGTTCAAAGTTAAATAAAATAGAAAATGGAATAAGGAACAAAGTATTTAAGAGTTTTTAAAATCAAAATAAATTATTTAGATATAAGCAGTGCATCTTTCAAAACCAAAAATATTTACAAGAATATTTATTATTTATCATTAAATATTACTTTAAAAAAAATAAATACATAATCTTTAAAATAAATATTATATATTAGATAATGCTAATAATATGTGCCCTAATAAACATTGTGCTTTAAAGACACAACGTTAACGTTTATAAAATACCATTAGTCAAATCTTCAACCAACTTAGGGTTGCTGGTATTTAAGAACTTTGGTAAAATTTGGTGGAGGAAATTTGTTTTTCTCCTCATAAAGGATGATAATTTTGGGTGCTCTGGCTGAATAGATAAAATAATGTCATTAATGATTTTAAGTTTTTTTTTGTTCTTTTATGTTTTGATGCAAAATTAGTAATAACATTTTTTAAACAAATTTCTAATAGAAATTAATACAACTTCTTTTGTATAGTAATGTGAATAAATTATTAATATTTATAAATTAACAACTTTAAGAAAGTGTATGATTTTTTTTATTATTTAAAAAATAAGATAATTTAAAATGAGTTTGTTTATTTGTTTGTTATAAATTAAAAAAAAAATTAATTTTGACATTCTATAACATAAATATACATTATAAAAAATTTGTTAAAAATATTTTATGAAAAATGAGTTAAAACAACTTTAAATATGAGTGATTTTTTAAAATTCTGATATTCAAAAAAATTAAAATATTTAAAAGGCAAAATAACATTTTTGGTCCCTTAACATTAGTTCGGGGTCCATTTTGGTCTCTTATCTTTAAAAAGTGTCAAATGAGTCATTTGACTTTTAAAATGATGTTATTTTAGTCCTCACTGTCAGTTGCACCCAAACGTCCGTTTGTTTTGTATATCTGGTAGATGAGGTGGCAATCTTGTTCATGATGTGTCTTCCTTCTCCCTCCTCCTTCTGTTGAAATCCCTAAAATAAGCTCAAATCTCAATCCCAATCCCAATTAGGAACCCGTAAATTAATCTAGGGCAAGCATGAAATCCGAATGTTCCTCTTCCATTTCAAAAACAAAAAGTCGGGATTCAGATGTTTGTAGTCGGTCACGATGGAAGCCCATGTGCCATTGTGGAGACATGGCTGTTCTTCAAAGGGCAACTACTGTTAAGAATATGGGAAAACTTTTTTGGGGTTGTCCAAATTATAAGGTATGCAAGCTGGTTTTGTTCTCTGTTGAAGTTATGTTTTTGTGTAAATTATGTTTCTGTTTCTGTTTTTTGATGTTTCTGTTTATTATCCATCATCCTCTAAACAATGAATCTTACAGGGAGGTATGCAAGTTGGTTGTGGCTTCTTTGATTGGTTTTATGAGGAGATGGATGATGAGAATGAGCAATTTTGGATCCATAGGCTGGGTGTGGTAACTAAGGGGCTTGCTGAAGCAAAAAAGGACATTGAAAAAGCGACAAGGGAAAATGAAGAATTAGGAAAAAAGCTGATGAAACTTGAAATTGAAATGAAGAATATCATGAAGTGGAAAAAGATTTTGAATTTGATGTTTGTGATGATTATCATTGTATTAGTTGTTAGGGGTAGTTAGGTTATTACAGTTTGTTTGGAAGTATTATGTTTAGTTAAAGTTTGTATGACTTCAACATGAGTGTAATAGTTGGATTTTAATATATGGATTGTATCAGTTTAGTTAATTTCAGTTTTTGCAGTTCAACATGAATGAATATAACAGTTTTGGATTATATCATGTCAATGTGTTTTTTATATTTGGTATATAACAGTTTGGATTATGTTTGGATTATATCATGTCAATGTGTTTTTTATATTTGGTATATAACAGTTTGAATTATGTTTGATATATAACAGTTTGGTATATAACAACAGCATACATAAAGCAGCATACATATAACAGTTTGGACTGGTTTTAGGTTCTGCTTTTAGGTTAAAGTGTTTTACCCAATTTTGGTTATACATATAACAGTTTTGGTTATACATAAAGCAACATACATAAAAGTTTGGATTATATGTTTGGTATATAACAGTTTTGCAGCATACATGTTTGGTATATAACAGTTCTGCTTTTAGGTCACAGTTTTGCAGCATACAAGTTTGGATTATATGTTTGGTATATAACAGTTTTGGATTATATGTTTGGTATAAGCATCATACATATAACAGTTTTGCTTTTAGGTTACAGTTTTTTATGTTTGGTATATAACAGTTTGGATTATATCACAGTTTTTAGGTTCTGCTCTTTGGTATATCACAGTTTTAGGTTCTGCTCTTTGGTATATCACAGCAGTAGAGTACAACATGTTCAAATTATAAACCTGTAATACTTTCCAAAACAACATGTTTATGACAGCAGTAAAATACAACAACTGTAGAACTTGTTCATGACAGCAGTAGAGTACAACATGTTCAGACTATAAACTTGTTCATGATAGCAGTAGAGTACAACATGTTCAAACTATAACACATAAAATTGTTCATGACAACAACAGTAGAATGTAATAGACTTGTTCCAAAAACGATAGCAGTACAATACATAAACTTGTTCTAGGTAACTAAACATGTTCCACAACTTAGATTTTCCTCTTTGTTAGAGTAGACCTCCTTGTTACTGGGCCAACAACATTCTTCGCAACACTCAACCTAGTTGTAGGACCAGGTGGCACAAAAGGTCTTATTGGCTTCCTTATAGGAAGCTTTTGTGTCTTGCCCTTAGCAGCCTTTCCATTAGAAGTCTGAGATGCTTGGCAAGATTGTTGAGTAGGCTGACTTGTTGAAGTGTGGTGACTAGTTTTTTGAGCAGTCTGAGATGGAGTGTGTTGACTAGTTTGTTTAGCAGTTTGAGATGGAGTGTAATTGAGTTGGGCTGATTGTTGGCTAGGTTGTTGAGTTGTTGTGTCCTTACAAGTAGATTTGTAATGTCCTGCTTTCTTACACCTACTACACTTCACCAGAAAACCTGTTCTTCTCAATTTGCGAGCAGACCCATTAATTTCACCTTGTTCTAGGTTCCTCTTCTTTTTAGGTCTACCTGGCATCTTCCTGAACTTGGGTGGTTGCACATCTGGGTATGGTGTCTTAACCCACAAGTTTGCTCCATTAACAGGGTAGATCACATGCTTATAAACTGCCTTGTACCTTCCTACCCTGTAATAATCTGGAATGTAAGTATCCAGCTTGAAATTCCTACTCTCCATAGCAGAATGAGCATGAACACATGGGAGCCCTGTGAGTTCCCATCTTCTGCATGAACATATCTGATCTTTCAGGTTCACAACAAACTTGTCAGCTTAATTTTCTATGTGCCTTACTTCAAATATATGTTCATCAGACATCCTAAATGATTAAACAAACAAAAGTACATTAGTCACATGTATGTCATAAACAAACAAACAAAATACATTATTCACATGCTGTGACATACCTTACTAGCCAGTTATTGGTGCATGTGCTTATGACATCACGTTTCTTTCTAATATTGGGCAAAATATCATTCTCATCCAAAGTTCCAAATCTCAGTCTGTTATTTGCCCATCTCTCCATCATGTATGTTCTGATGTCTTCTAACATAGTGATTAGAGGTTTTGCCCTTGCTTCAAGAATGACACTGTTAAATGACTCAGACATGTTGTTGAGAACAACATCACATTTGTTTTCAGTCCTAAAGTAGGATCTACTCCAAAACCTTGGTGGGGTCTTCATCATATGTTTAAATGCTTCTTCATTGATGACCTTCATTCCCTTCATCTCTTTTTCCCATGCATGTGGGTATGTTGACTTGGCAGCCTTCCATATTATGTCCTTCAACATCTTTCCAGGAAACTTTTTTCTAAAATTGTTATAAAGGTGCCTAACACAAAACATGTGCTCCACCCTTGGCAATAACTCATCCATAGTAGGTAGCAGACCCTGCATACATATTTCATAACAGCAACACAAGAAAAAATAAGTGAAGCTACAGATACATACAACAACATATTTGGTAACAGCAACATATTTCATAACAGCAGCACGTCATACATATAACAGTTTGGATGAGTTATTTCATTACAGCACAAAAATCATGCAACACAAAGTTCATTAATCAGTATAGCAGCATTTTTCAGAAACAAACTAACGGCAACAGACGGAAGGATAAACGTGACACCATTTTAAAAGTTAAAGGACCCATTTGACACTTTTTAAAGATAAAAGACCAAAATAGACCCCGAGCTAAAGTTAAGGGACCAAAAAGATTATTTTACCTATTTAAAATAACATTTTAAGAATAAGTATTTAAACTAATTTTTTATTTGAATTTTTTTAAACAAAAATATATAATACTATAGAAATCATTTTAAAGAAAATTGAATCAATATTTTGTTAAAAAATATAAATCACCAATAAAGAGACTATATATGAGGAGTAAAAAAATAGAGTTCAATTACTATAATTATATATATATATATATATATATATATATATATATATATATATATATATATATATATATATATATATATATATATATATATATATATATATATATATATATATATATATATATAATGACATCATACACATTTATTACATCCATACCTAGCTAAATATAGCCCTTGCACATATGAGAAAATTTTACCCCATAATTTAATATTTATCCTCCTAGTCTTATAATAGACGAATTTTGACCAAAATATCTATATGTAAGTAGTTTATTTTTTAGAATTTTACTTTTTCACTCATTCTAATTTTAAGTTCTATGAACAATTGAGAGAGTGTGAAAACTTGTTTTGTATCGAAAGTCATTGAACCAAGTTATTTGATCTATAAAACTCTATTGTAAGTCTTTGCACAAAGATTTCCAATCTAAAAAAAATCACTCGAAGTCCTTCTAAATGATCCGATAAAAGTAATGTCACTTGAAAAACTCGCATTCAAGTTCTTTATCCTCAAATTATCATCAAAAATCTTGCAAGTAAGTCATATGATATTGTTTTTAAAAATAACACATCAGAGAACATTGAAACAAGACATTCGGTGAAGGGAAAAAAACTATCAGATGTCTTTGTCCATGTTATTCGAGGCAAAAAAAAGTCATGGGATGTCTTTGGCGATAGATATTTGGTTTTGTTTTGTTTTTAATTTATTAATTTTTTTTACTAGTGGTGCGACGACGAGGACATGACAATTTGTTTATTTCCCACGAAGGTGTGGGACGAGGAGCACGACAAGCAATGGATGTTGATGATGAACATGTAGGTGCACGGGTACCAGCTCTACAGTCGCCGTAGTTTTCAGGAGGGTCGTACGTTGTGTCTTTTATTGCAAAGTCCGAGCATCATGTTGCTCGTCACTTATGGTACAACGAAGTAAGTTAATCTCAGTCATTTTATTTTGGATAATTTTATATTTTAATTTTATGTTTTAATTTTAGAATTTATAATACATACTTTAAATTGTTTTCGGTATAAAGATTTGAAAATAGAACTCAAGGTTGCTTCACACAGGAGCAATTTGATAGTATGGGTTGTAAGAACACAGATTGTTTCTTAGTAAGATCTCTATGTTTTGATGATAACTCTTATGAAATTTTTTATTAAAGAATTATATACTCTAAAATTGGTTCATGAATATTTGCTGCAGATGATTAAATTATATATACACCCAAGAGCAAATTAATCTGAACATGGAACTATGGAAGGCTCTGAAGAGTTAGAATCATCTTATAAAAGAATCTGAGCGCTGTCTGCAGAAGGATCTGAAGCAGAAGCTACAGAAGAATCTGAAGCAGAAGCTGCAGAAGGATCTGAAGCAGAAGACTCTAATAGATCTGAAGACTCTGAAGCATTGAAGAACTTTGTATGAGAGTTAAGAAGCACAATTTTTCAGAAGACTCTGAGAGTACTACACGCTGTATGTACTGAGGATCTGATTCATAAAACTCTGCTCTGATAGAACTACACGCTAAAGCACACTTGCTGCATTACTCTGATTCAGCAAAATCTGATGGGCATCCAAGACTCTGATCATGCAAAATTTGATGGTTAACTTTGCTGAAAAGAAATACTTGTTGAAGAAGAATTCAAAGTAATATCTTTTGATTTGGCTCAACGACTCTTTCTTCTTTCATGCTTGACACTAGAACACAGACCAAAAGCATTTCTCTGTGCATTCTACTTCCAGGAAAGGTCATGTGATGTAAAGACAAAAAGGTTCAGGCCTTTTCAGTACACAGCCTCCAACGTCAAGACTTTGTGGACTACTGTACATATAAAAGCAAGTCTTCCTCATCTTCTTTAAATGTGATCAAGAACCAACGAATCTGTGATAGAAACTCTTACAAGCTCTCATAAAATATTCTTATTGCTGAGTTTATTCTTTTGTTCTTAACATTAAGTGAAAAATCATTGTTGTGATAAAGCTTGTTAGAAGCATTCATACACTTGTATTAATCTTACATTTCATTGTAATAGTTCCTTAAGAAGATCCAGTTGGGATCAGTAGTTCTTGAGAAGACTTTGAACAGTTGTTCTTAGTGCTTACTATTGTAATCAATTGATTAAATACTGGATTAAGTCCTTGTTTGAGAAAGGCAAGTCACTCTAGATAGGGTGGACTGGAGTAGTTGAGTTCAACGAACCAGGATAAAAATACTTGAGTTTTTACTTCTAAGTTTTATCTTTCATACTTATTCAACCCCCCTTCTAAGTATTTTCTCACCTTCATGGGTTCCACATTGTCTTCCACCTACGATAGAGAGGTGGCTGAGTGACTCTAGTATATTGTCACTCCAGATAACCAATTTGTCGAGGATATATTAAAATTTAGCATCAATATTTGTAGAGAGATGACTTCTAGAGACATCGACATTTCATATATCATTCGATGAGATGACCATTACATTGGACGATGTTTCTTGTCTGCTTCGCCTTTTGCCAGGTAGCATTCACGAGTATTTTCCAACTGTGTTGGAAGAAGATGAGAGACTCAGGTTTCAACTAGTGCTGGTGGACTTCCACGAGATATGAGATGAGCGTATAAGCAAGGAGCACTGAAGGTGGATGGGCTAAGATGTGTATTGGATGAGTTAACACCTACTGATGTCATATGGTGCCCCTTGGAGAATCATAGAATGGAACTTCAATTTGATCATATATGTCTATACACGGATATCTTAAATGGTGTGGCACGGTTGTTTCATACTTGCATGACAAATGCATACGCCAGTTTGGATTTAGATAATATATTCTGTCCCACCTCCTGATTATAACACGCATGATGTTGACATTGAGTGGATTGGTTACCATTCCAGCGTCCTTGACATGGTCTGTTTGAAAAATGTGGCTACTACTACATATAATGTTGAATTGCTCGAGTGATATTATCGTATTTCACATCCTCGGTCAGTACCACCCCCTTAGGATGAGCAGAGAGAGATACCAATTCCCTTTTACGACGAAGGACCATCTGATCCAAAGTTATCATCAGTTTCTACCTTGCTTCTTTGTTATCTCCAACAAGTTAGTGCTGATGAGGAAGACCCACGGTTTTCTAATTTATTTGAAGCATTACAATAGCTCGTAGTAGTTGACTTACGTATTAATTTGAGACTTATGTGACTCATGTCAAGGAAAACCCTTCCTTCATTTTTACATGATTAAAAAAATAACGCAAACATTAATATTTACATCAAAGCAAGTAATAAATTTAACAAACATAAATATTTAAGCAACCACGTGTCTTTCACATAATCAATAATTCACTATAAACAACACATGAACTACTACGGAAAACTCATTTCACAATGGTTGGAAAAGGGATACCATCACGGTTGACCAATCATTGTGAAGTAGGGTGTGGTTGTAAGTATGTTGTTTTCCACCACAGACGTGTGACCATTATGATAAACTAGGTAGCCTGCATTTTATTTTATTTTTTCATATATTACAAACCTGTATTTTTTTGTACATGTATTTTATACATATATTACCTAAATGTTTTTTAGATCAAAGTCAAAAATATTATTTACAATATATATATATATATATATATATATATATATATATATATATATATATATATATATATATATATATATATATATATATATATATATATATATATATATATATATATTAAACATCAAATTAAGTCAAAATCATATATTTACAAACATCATAGCCAAAGTCACACATTAGCACCCTTTTCAAGTAGCACATTGAAAATAAACGTTAAATATTTACGGATATCGTTTAAGTCATCGGAGGAGAAAGATGTCATATCGTTAAATGTTAATAAATAAAATACGAAGAAAACTTAATATCACATGGTTTGAAATATAATAAAAAACATAAGCTAAAAAGATGTTATTGCAAACATTTCATGACATAATATATACTTGATCTCAAGAATCAACAATGTCGGCAAACACAGTGTTTAACATGTGTTTCATTACATAATACCCGTACTCGTATCCCTCTGATTATCTTCTCGTCTACAAATTTACACATTTCATGAATATATATAACCACACATACATATATGTGTGTGTGTGTGTCCGCGCGCGCGTGTGTGAATTTCACAAGTAATCCACTTATCTTGGGCTCGTAAAAGTGACTTTTTTTATAGAACTGTTTATATAATATTGTCACTCCACAACCATGTATTAATAATATTACATGTTAAACTAATTACAAAGTCAAAAGAAATATTACTAAAAGTATCATAAACATAAAATTACCTAGTAACAATTTTGTTCATCTTAGGTTCAAGTGGATGGTGTAAGAAACATGATGTAGTTACCATATTTGTCCGAAGAGATATGATGATCAATTGAAAATATTCACTAAATGAATATATGACATATATGATTAGTATTTGGTTAAACAAGGAAACTAACAATATATAATAGAGAAACCAAAATTTCAAAATTACTCACTTATGGAGAAATGGTACTAAGTAACAATTTATTTTTCCATCTAACCATGATGTTATGTATTCTTCAATTTGTTTTGAAGAATTATTTGTGAATCGAATACCAATTGAATCCAAGAACCCATAAATATCTGGTTATTTAATTATATACAAACACGGCGAATGTACTTATATGGTTTAACAAAATTCAAAAAATAAGTGACAAATTAGTTCTATACAAAACGAAGAATATAACATAATGAAGTATTCAATTCTATATACTTACGTGCACAAAACCGATAGTAACTCTATGTCCAACCACCGCTTTCCAATGACCATATCTTTATATCTTTAGGATCGACATATAAACAATCTAACTCTCGATCATGTTCTAACTCCAAAGGAATTAGTTTTGTCTTATCGATAACGTGACATAACATTTTGGTATATGATTGTTTAGAAGGATCCAAAAACTCCTTATTGATCTCATTATTAATAGGGGTGGCTGAACAACTTCCTTTTGTGCTTGCACCACGTACAACAATTCTTGCTGACAATTGATCATCATCATCTTCAAGTGTATATTATGGGATAATTCTACTGATTCTCTATATTTCAGATATTAACACAATATATATCATATATTTCAGATACCAGCACATGGAAGAGTAAAAATAACAGGAACACAAAACATAATCAGCAAAATATATATCATATATCATAATATTATCACATACCACATATAACTCTTTCATGTATTTCCTACGACTTTCCCGCTCCGCTGCTAACGCGTCTTCAAAATCTTTCTTTTGATTCTCAAACTTCCTCTCAAAATCTTCAATTGTTTTATTTTTTTGCACCTGTTTGGTGCTTTCTCTAGATATACTAAACCACACTCTCAGACAGATGCCATCTCCAATACCACAGACATGCCCAACATACTCCTTTATTCTGGTTGCTTCTACTAATACATCATGTCATGGTTCTGGAACAAAAGAACCTTCACGGGCCGACTTAACTAGTGAATCCTACACAACATGATAATATATACATTATTAGTTACCAAAGCAATTTAAATAACATATAACACGCACACAACAAATCATACTTACAATTTTCTCAGTGACTAATATTGAGGCATCTAAAGTGTAGTCTCTATTTGGTCTTTGTCGAGCCTTCTTCCACTTCTCATATCGTGATAATGGAGATGGGTCGCAATCACAACTCATGGAGTCCTTATCTTCTAGTTGTTGTATTTTTTCAGCAATCATTGTTTTCTCAACTTTTCTGTAACCCCCACGAGACAACCGACGAGGTATATGTTTTTTGCCTTGTCCTGCTTTCCTGCTTCACTTTTAACCTGTTTTAAACATAGGAAAAAAATATTATCTTGCATGGTTGTATCTATAAAGCATAAGCATAAAATTATCAAAAAATACAATTAGTACTAACCATGAACTCCTCAAAACTACGAGACTTCACAAACTTTTTCCAAATCTTTTTGTCAAGATAATTATATCTCACCCACGGAAGCTCAAGATTAGGCTTAGGCTTCCTAATGTAGTCACACGTGAGTCGTAACTTAAAGCCCCTCCAACAAGTACCAGCATAAGTGATCCATTTCTTTTCAACTTAGAATCATCAGAAAACGCAAGCGTCAACTACACAGGTCATTAATAGGTATGTATTAGTAATTATATAAAGTAATAATATCGAATCGATGAAAATTAAAATTAATACATTAACGTCTGTCCATATGCTATCTTTCAGCTCCATTGGTGGTTCTTTCTAATCATTTATCAATATACTAACTTTGATACGTCCAAGGAATGCAACATAACTCTTAAAAAGTGAAGAATAAGAACCATCAAGTATTGTATAAACAACACTAAACTCGATCGATAGTTTGACACCCGACTTGTGGACTTTTGCTAACTTATCCATCATTGTGGCACCTCTTTGTTTTTTCGTCTACAAATTGAGAATCATTTGTATAAGTAGCTTCGTCGCTACTAGATAAATAAGAGATCATCTATCAAAACATGAAACATTCAACATCAAAAGACGAACACAAACACCAATTTCAAAGCCTGCTTATAAAATCTATGTTAAATGTCATAAGGTAAAACACACAAGAATTTCATAAAATCTCACATGACACCAGTGTCTAGGTACAAGTTTTGCGCTTTTACTCTACTATTTTTTCATTACACATATTCCAAAAACATAAGCAAATTTAACTTATACAAACCAATATAGTTGTAGCAAGATATGAGAAAATGATCAATGAGGTCTTTAGGAGCCTAATGAGAAGCTCACAACTTATGGTAGAATATAAAAATATCAAACTCTAACATAAAACAAGATCTACAACTCATAAACAACAAAATTAACAACTAAATAAACAACAACATACTATTTCTACATAAACACAAGGGAACCCCATATTATCAAACCTTCAAATTTAAATCTCTACATTAGAAACACAAGAAGAACCCCGTATCTTCAAACCTAATAGAACAGAAACAACATCAACAACTCGTAATAATAAGATCAATAACTACATAAACAACAACATATTAATTGGTTATGTGTCGTGGTGTATCGTCATAGATTTTAATACCTGTTATCACAATAAGACATGTGTGGTATTCATCATGATCCTAATTGGTTATGTGTTGGGTTTTGACAAGCTATTAGCGACTGTGATCTCATCGATATCCCATTGGAAGGACACCCATTTATATGGATTAAAAGTCGTAGGACAGACCATGTTGTTGAAGAAAGGTTGGACAGAGCCTTTGATAACTCAGATTGGATGAAGCTATTTCCAAATGTGAAGCTGATCAACTTAATTGCTTCCCACTTGGACCACAATCCTATTTTGGTATAGTGTGAACTGGCTTTACGTCGTCAAAATAAACATTCTTTAAAATTTGAAAATAGTTGGTTGAAGGATGAGGAGTTTAAGATGTGGTAATTCATGGTTGGAAACAATGAAATAACAATGAGTAATGCAACATACATCTTTCTGTACGGTCGAATTATCGAATTGGAATAGAAGAAAAAAATCAGAAGTTAAAAGAGGAAATGGATGGTTATATGACAACGATGGAATCCTATCATATGAGGCATGATTTCAAATTGGTTTCACAGTTTTTTGAAGCTCAGAAGGAGTATAACAAGTTGCTGCTCCGAGAAGAGATATTTTGGAAACAGCGGACGGAGGTGCATTGGCTTCCAGATGGTGATCTTAATACCAAATGTTTCCATAAGTCTGCTACTATTAGGAAGAATTTCTACAGACTTGGTATACTGGTGGATAACAGTTTTATTGAATTTTGAACGCATGAAGGAATGTGTGCTATATAGCCGAGAATTATTTTGAGAAGTTGTTTGGTATAAAGACTGGTTTATATGCTCTGGTGCTAAGCCTCATCCAGCCGATAACTTTTATCGAAGATAATGTTAAGTTGGTTGAAAACATTACTAAGAAGGATTTATGTGAAGCCCTTATTCACATGCATCATGACAAATCTCCTGGTCCCGATGGGTTTAGTTTGGAGTTTTATCAAAAGTTCTGGGGAGTGTGTGAGACGACATTTTTAAGGCTGCCACACATTGGTTAGAGAGAGGTTTTTCAGTAGGGTCTTAATGAGACTAACATATCTCTTATTTCTAAGTGTGTTAATCCTAACAATATGAAGGATCTTCGTCCCATCTCTTTGTGTAATAAGGTATATAAACTGATTTTTAAACTGCTAGTTAATAGGTTGAAGAATTGCTTGGATAAACATGTATCGGAGGAAAAATCGGCGTTTGTGGAAGGAAAATCTATTCTTTATAATGCTATGATTGCTATGGAAATCATTGATACTCTTAAAAAGGAATACTAAAGGGAACAAGGCTCACCTTGAGCTTAAGATTTATATAATTAAGGCGTGCGATAGGGTGGATTGGGTTTGTTTGAAGGGTATGCTTCATAGATTGAGCTTTGTAGAAAGGTGGATTTATTGGATCATGATGTGTTTAACTTTGGTGTAATACTTTTTTCTAGTTAATACAGATAGTGTGAGACCTACTCAACCAAGAAGGGGTTTGAGACAAGGAGACCCATTATCTCCTTATCTTTTTATCCTTATATCAGAAGGGTTATTTGCACTTATCCAAGGAGCGGTCGCTCAGGGGGGGGGGGTGATATTCATGGTTTCCATATTTGTAGGGGGAACCTAGTGTTTCCCATATGCTTTTCAATGATGATTGCTTTTTGTTTTGTAGGGCTAGCTAATCTTTCTGAGGTGTAACATCTTATGGAGGTGCTTAAGACCTATGCAGACGCGTCAGGCCAAGAAATAAATTTGACCAAGTTTGAAGTGTTTTTAGTCGGAATATTAGTTGGGCGACTCGAGATGATATTGCTAGAGTAATGGGAATGCGCCATGTATTAGGTACGAGCATGTACCTGGGTTTACCATCGATGATTGGTAGAAGTAAAAAGGCAAATTTTGCTTTTATTAAGGACTGAATTTGGAAAATAATTAATTCATGGAGAAGTATATATTTGCCTAAAGCAGGGAAAAAGGTGATGATAAAATCAGTTTTGCAATCTATACCGTCTTTTATTATGAGTGTTTTTAATTTATCGAACGCAGTTGTGAATGATATTGAGAAGATGTTAAATTCGTTCTGGTGGGGAGGTGGTAGTAATATTAAAGAGATTAGATGTTTGGCCTGAGATAAATTATCTTGTACGAAAAAGGATGAAGGTATGGAATTCATAGACTTTAGGGCCTTTAATTTGGCTATCATGGCTATACAAGGTCAAAACATGCTGACAAAACCTCATTTCCTAGAGACCCAAAACTTCAAAGTAAGGTATTTTCCTAGATCCTCCTTTCTTGTTTCATCTCTTGGAAATAACCCCAGTTTTGTGTGGAGGAGCCTTTGGAAAGCTAGGGAAGTTTTATCTATTGGCTGCAGGTGGAGTATAGGTGATAGAAGTCATATCAAGGTGATGAATGAACCTTGGCTAAGGAGGAAAAAACACGTGTGTTTGGACGGCCCTCAGGGACAAGGTGTGTGTTAGTTCTGTGAATGACAACAATTTTGATAAAACTTGATGTAATCACAAGATGTCCTATATGATGTCTTGACATGTGATCTTAACATTCTGCAAGTGGTTCTTTTTATTGTTGCAGGGTTTAGTTCATGATGTCAAGTATGATGTCCTGACATATGTTTAGAAGACATTCAGTTAGAATGTTATGTTTTGTCTGTTGTGTTTTGTGCAACCTTTTATGCTTTTCTGGTAAGAGATATTGCTGATGCAATTAAGGTGGAGATTGTCTTTAAACAAAAGAGTTTATGATGTATAATTCATGGAGTTATTTTGGAATCTTTCGTCCTATGTTCATGCAGAAAATCTTGAGGAGATTTGAAGTTTGATTTGATTTGATTTGATCAAATCTGATTTGGTTCTGTTTTTATTATGAAAAGATTTGAAGAATTATCTAATTTGATTTTATCAAATCAGTGTTTGCTTTTTCTAATGCCCAAGCCCATACAAAGTGTTTCTATATAAAGACTTTACAATCCTAATTGAAGATTAGAGAAGCTAGGGTTGAGAGTGTGCATTGCTTGAGGAATAGGGTTTTACCTTATTGTGTTTTTGTTATTTGTGAGCCATTCATTCATCACTTTGATGTGTGAATTGGACTGAGTTCTTTGAGTTGTAAGTTGTCCACTCTAAGCTTTTAAGCACGAGTGCATTGTTTTTTATTGAAGCTTTTAAGCAAGACCAAGTGTTGTCCTTGAAGTGTGACTTCTACTTTTTGATATTCTATTTTTATCACTGCATGTAATTGAGGGCGAGTGAGAGGTGTCTCATATCTGAGAGTGTCTTAGATAGACGTTACACGGATAGAGATTGGGTGCGAAGATTGTAAACTAGATAGAGTTTGCTGAGAGTCTTCAAACTAATTTTGTTTAGTGGATTTCCTTCCTGCCTTGGTAGCCCCCAGACGTAGGTGTGTTTGCACCGAACTAGGTAAACAATTGCTTGTGTCTCTTTATAATTGTTAAATGAATTTATCTTGTTCATATATTAGTAATTGTTTAGATATTAGTGTCGTGACATCTTTTTCAACATCTCATATCTGATCCCAAAATTTCAATTGGTATCAGAGCAGGCATCCTGCTCTGATTCTGGGTGAGATCTAGGGACGATACTTTCTGGTACTATGGACAAAGAGGGAGGATTTATGAACAGACCACCTGTTCTGGATGGAAATAATTATGATTATTGGAAACCTCGCGTGGTGGCCTTCTTGAAATCATTGGATAGTAAGGCTTGGAAAGTTGTCATAAAAGGATGGGAACACCCTGTCACTGTTGGGAAAGATGGAAAAGCTACATCTGATCTGAAGGTTGAGGAAGAATGGACTAAGGAGGAGGATGAATTGGCTCTGGAAATTCTAAAGCCTTGAGTGCCTTGTTCAATGAAATTGATAGAAACATATTCAAATTGGTGAACAATTGTGAAGTTGCCAAAGATGCTTGAGAGATACTCAAAACTACTCATGAAGGTACTTCTAAGGTGAAGATGTCAAGACTTCAATTGCTAACTACCAAATTTGAAAACTTTAGGATGAAAGATGATGAAAGCATACATGATTTTCATATGAATGTCCTTGAAATAGCCAATGCTTCAAGTGCCCTAGGTGAAAAGATGTCAGAAGAAAAGCTTGTAAGAAAGGTTCTCAGGTCACTTCCCAAGAGACTTGATATGAAATTAACTGCCATAGAAGAAGCTCAAGACATCAGCAAGATGAGGATGGATGAACTTATTGGATCTCTCTTAACCTTTGAAGTGGGGATAAGTTACATATCTGATAAGAAAAAGAGCATAGCCTTTGTGTCCAATACTGAAGATGGAGAGGATGAATATGATGTGGATATTGATGAAAGCTTATCTAATGCTATAGTGCTCCTTGGAAGACAGTTTAACAAGGTTATGAAGAGGATGGACGTGAAGTCAAGACCAAATGTCAAAAACAACTCATATGACATCAGCAGGTCTAATGATGTTGGTAGAAGAACAAGGTCTGAAGAAAAGTCCACTCAAAGCAAAGGGATTCAGTGCCTTGGATGTGAAGGATTTGGTCACATTAGAGCTGAATGCCCTACTTACCTCAAGAAACAAAAGAAGAGCCTAGATGTATCTTGGACTGATGAGGACTCTGAAAGTGATCTTGAAGAAGAATCTGCTAAACATGTGACTGCTTTGACTAGGAGATATGACTCCGATGAAGACTTTAGTGATGATGAATTAACCTTTGAAGAACTTGCAGCTTCTTACAAAGAGTTGTGTCTCAAAAGTGAAGAAGTATGTCATAAAGAAGAGAAGCAGAAGAAACTTATAATCAAATTGAAGGCTGAAAAGGAAGAGCAGCTTAAAATTATCTCTGAGTTGAATGATGAAGTTACACTGCTGAATTCTCAACTTGATCAAATGTCCAGGTCTATCAAAATGCTGAACAGTGGAACTGACACTTTAGAGGAAATCCTCCAGGTTGGAAAAAGGGCAAGAGACATGACTGAGATAGGGTTTGATGGAGAAAATAAACCCTCTTTAGACTGTAGTCTCTCTTCACACCACAATTATTTTGGGCCTAAGCGAAATATGTCACATCAGATGTCTCAACATCATGGCAGAGGACAACCCAACCACCCAAGAGGAAGATTCCAAAGATGGAGATGCCATTATTGTGGATGTTTTGGTCACATAAAACCTTTCTACTTCAGGCTACATTGATATCCTAAACATGTTCCTCAACCTAGACCCAATCACAACATTCCTTCTAATAGGAAGCAATGGGTTCCTATAGCTGCTGCTACCAGTTTGATAGCTCATATGTCTCTCAGAGTCTTAGCTAAACAGGATTGGTATTTTGACAGTGGGTGCTCCAGACACATGACAGGAATTAAAAATCTCTCAGTAGAGATCAAACCCCATTCTACTAGATATGCGACTTTTGGTGATGGAGCCAAGGGTGAAATCAAGGGGGTTGGAAAATTGAACTGCTCAGGAGTTCCAAACCTTGATAACGTGTTGCTGGTTAAAGGGTTGACTGCCAACTTGATTAGCATTAGTCAACTGTGTGATCAAGGATTCAATGTCAACTTCACTAAATATGAATGCTTGGTTACTAATGAAAAGAGTGAAGGGATTATGAAGGGAGTCAGATCTAAGGACAACTGCTACCTATGGG
This sequence comes from Lathyrus sativus, assembly GCA_963859935.3. Classification (NCBI taxonomy): domain Eukaryota; kingdom Viridiplantae; phylum Streptophyta; class Magnoliopsida; order Fabales; family Fabaceae; genus Lathyrus; species Lathyrus sativus. The sequence continues at coordinate 495,135,342 of OZ012739.1, read as the reverse complement.
TTACTCAAGATTCTAGTTACACCTCCATATGTGCTCTATCCAAAGAAGATGAAGTGAAACTATGGCACCAAAAACTTGGTCATTTGCATCTAAAAGGGATGAAGAAGATCATCTTTATGGAAGCTGTCAAAGGAATTCCTAAGCTAAAGATTGAAGAAGGAAATGTATGTGGTGAATGCCAAATTGGAAAGCAAACTAGGATGTCACACCAGAAGATTAAACATCTCACTACTTCAAAAGTGTTGCAACTCCTTCACATGGACTTGATGGGACCTATGCAGGTGAAGAGTCTTGGTGGAAAGAAGTATGCTTATGTGGTGGTGGATGATTTTTCCAGATATACTTGGGTGAATTTTATAAGAGAAAAATTTGAAGTATTTGATGTGTTCAAAGATCTTTGTCAAAGAATTCAAAGAGAAAAGAAGAGCAATGTTGTTAGAATCAGAAATGGTCATGGGAAGGAATTTGAGAACCAAAAATCTGCTGAATTTTGCTCATCTGAAGGGATTAGCCATGAATTCTCTTCTCCCATTACTCCACAGCAAAATGGAGTCGTGGAACGAAAGAATAGAACAATCCAAGAATCTGTTAGAGCTATGATCCATGCAAAGAAACTGCCTTACCACTTTTGGGATGAAGCTATGAACACTGCTTGTTATGTTCATAATAGAGTGACCTTAAGAACAGGAACCATGACTACCTTGTATGAGATATGGAAGGGAAGAAAGCCTATTGTCAAATACTTCCATGTGTTTGGAAGCAAATGTTACATATCGACAGATCGTGACCAAAGAAGAAAGATGGATCCAAAAAGTGATGAAGGAATATTTTTGGGTTATTCTACTAACAGCAGAGCCTATAGAGTATTCAAATCCAGAAATAAAGTTATGATGGAGTCCATCAATGTTGTTTTTGATGATGTGCATAAGGAGGTTGATGTCCTAGAAGATATTGGAACATTCCTTGATATCTCAGCAGAGTCTTCAGACAAAAACACTGATCCCAATCCTACTAATGCAGAACTTGAACCTGAACTAGTAAACAATGGACCCTCTACCAAAATTCAGAAAGACTATCCTATAGATCTTATCATAGGTGATCTAAACAAGGGATTCACTACTAGATCTAGAAAAGTCATAACAAGTTCTTGCTTTGTGTCTAAAATTTAACCAAAGAATGTCAAAGAAGCCTTAACTGATGAATTTTGGATCAATGCAATGCAAGAAGAGCTAGGGAAATTCAAGAGAAATGAAGTATGGGATCTTGTTCCAAGTCCTGAAGGAACAAATGTGATTAGAACAAAATGGGTATACAAGAACAAGTCTGATGAAAAAGGGGTGGTCACCAGAAATAAAGCTAGATTGGCTGCTCAGGGATACACTCAGATTGAAGGGGTTGACTTTGATGAAACTTTTGCTCTTGTAGCTCGCCTTAAATCCATCAGATTACTTTTAGGAGTTACCTGTATTATGAAATTCAAGCTGCTTCAGATGGATGTTAAAAGTTCCTTCTTAAATGGATACCTAAATGAAGATGTCTATGTGGAACAACCTAAGGGATTCATTGATCCAAATTTTCCCAATCATGTTTATAAGTTGAAGAAAGCTCTGTATGGACTAAAGCAAGCTCCAAGAGCTTGGCGTGAGAGATTAACAAAATTTCTTATTGATAATGGATACAGAAAATGTGTCATAGGATTGGTGCAACAAATTGGGTACCTACCAATCATACTTCCACCATTGTTGTTAGGTTAGAAAGGTTTATATTTGTTGTTGGTACAAAGGTGAAGTTTGACTATGGTAGCTACATTTTTTATCAGATTGTGAAGCATACTACTACCAATGCAGTCAAATTGCCAATTGCATTTCCTTCACTGATTTGTGGGATCATTCTAAGCTAGTATCCTGGGATCCTCTCTAGTAATGATGTGGTTTGCAAAAGGGAATTTGTGTTGTCTCTCCATTATAAATTATTTGCAAGAAGACATGTCTCAGACATTGTCTTGACATCTGTTGAGAAGACACCCTCTACCAAGACTGGGTTTATCTCTGAGTTGAAGGAAACTTGCATAGATTTGGGAGAAGTCATTCGTGTATCTACTGCAAGGAAGCTGAAATTAGAAGCCTTGATTAGAAGTCTGGAGCAGGTTGAAGGGGATAATGTTGAGGAAGTTGGGAGGAGGTTTCTACCTCTGATGAGAGGAATAACAATATTGAGGGTCATGATTTTGGGTCTACTTCTGGTGATGACGGTGACAACTCTGGTTCTGAGGAAGAAAGTTGATGGTGCTTGTTTATGGTACTCTTTGAATGGTGTTTGTTTCTTTTTTTTGGAATTTTATTTTAGCACTTAATGTGCTTTGGCTTGTAATTTTTTTTTGGTTTCATTCTGATCTTTTAACACTGTTGGCTCTGTATGATTGTTCTATGATACTGGTTTTCTCTGACTATTGACATATATGAGATTTTTTGGCTAAAAAGGGGGAGAAGTAGTGTTGTTGCAAGTAGTGTTGTTGCTGCTGTTTCTGGGTTGAGGGGGAGTATTTTTTGGTGTTATGGTATGGACTTTGGTTTGAGGGGGAGCTTTATGTTTCTTTGTGACTGTTAGGCTTTCCTGTGTTTTTTCTACTGCTGTTGTGCTCTCTGATGTGTTCTGGTAGCTCTTGTGATCAATTGGTTGTTTTAGCCAAAATTTGCCAAAGGGGGTTTGTTAGTTATGTGATTGGCAACAATTTTGGTAAAACTTGGTGTAATCACAAGATGTCCTATATGATGTCTTGACATGTGATCTTAACATTCTGCAAGTGGTTCTTTTTGTTGTTGCAGTATTTAGTTTATGATGTCAAGTATGATGTCCTGACATATGTTTACAAAACATTCAGTCAGAATGTTATGTTTTGTCTGTTGCATTTTTGTGCAACCTTTTATGCTTTTCTGGTAAGAGATATTGCTGATGCAATCAAGGTGGAGATTGTCTTTAAAAAAAAAAGAGTTTTTGCTGTATAATTCGTGGAGTTATTTTGGAATCTTTTGTCCTATGTTCATGCAGAAAATCTTGAGGAGATTTGAAGCTTGATTTGATTTGATTTGATCAAATCTGATTTTGTTCTATTTTTATTATGAAAAGATTTGATGAATTGTCTAATTTGAACATCACTACAACATACACTACAACACCATACATCAAATATAGTGAACAAATCCAACCACAGCTACAACAACAACAACTCAGACATTCACCGCGTCTCCAAAAGCAAGAAACAGCGAGAGAGAGATTCGCGATAAAGAAGGTATGAGATGAAAAAGAGAGAGACACGGAGGAGAAGAAGCCACCGTGATCAAAAGGACCGCCGTCGTGAGAAAACATGGGAATTGAGAGAGAAACACACAAGTTGAGAGGCACTACGGCGGAGGAAAAGAGTGTATCTGGTTTTTGAGTTTGAGGAAATTACATTAGATTTTATCAAATCCTTTTATTTATTTCATTTTACATTTTTTTTCTTCTGATTTTTTATACTATTGGGCTTTTTGAGCCCATAGATGTTTTTTTTTAAAGGGAATATATATCTATATTTTTTTTAGAAGTTGGTCATTTTAATAAATGTTTTTTTAATATTTGAAATCTCCCTTTTTTTAAGATTTATTCTTTTTAGAATTGTTAAAATTTGTTTAAATTGATTAGTCTAGATGTTTTATTTAATTAAAATCTTTAAAAAAAAATATTTTCTCAATTAAGTTGCATATTAATCTTTTTGATTTTTGGTTTCTTTTAGAACTTATTTGTTTAGATTTCATTCATCTATATTTTTTAGCTCTTGTTAATCGATTATTTTAACCATGCCATTACTCATCATCTTGTGTTTATCATCGTGTCATTTACACTCTTGATCATCATTATTTGCTTTCGCTCATGACTTATGCATCACACTTTTTTTTATCATATTGTTCCTCTTTGCCTGATTCTATTTTATATCTGGTGCTTTCACGACTTGATTTTATTTCCTCGTATTGATTGCATATTCCTGATCCCAAAGAAAGGGATCCCATAGTTGACTGTCATGTCATGTTGGATAGCCTTGTCTATCTTTCCCCCGAGACCTTGTGAGAGTCTTGCCTGTTGTAACCTAGTTCAGGTTTGGAGTTGTTGCACTCTGTGTAAGTATCATGGTTATGGACACTTACTTTCCCCTTGGAACTTTGATTGTTTTCAAGAGTTCCTCACCCCTCACTAGCTGAACTACAGAGACTCTGATTCCTCTTTCCTAGTTAGAATACGTAGGCACAAGATACGATATCTTGTCGAGCCCTCTAACCACTAACAACTAACACTTAACACTTATCTCCCTCCTTTTGGTCTAGTTAGAACCAATTGGTCTTGCAACTTAGAATTATGTTTAGAGTTGGTAAACTCTAGGTGAGTATCATGGTTATGAGTACTCACTTTTCCCTTTGACTTTGGTTAAAGTCAACCCTAGTTAGGTTAATTTTCAACTTAGATTTAGAGAGTTGGTTAACTATATGTAAGTATCATAGTTATGCATATTTACTTCCCCTTGGAACCTTGACCACAGTCAAGAGTTATATTTAGTGTATATACCATAGGTCTTTACCTTAACACATTTATCTTAGCAAGCAACTTTAACATAACACAAATACTAACAAGAGGTTCCTGTAGAGTACTATAGATACTTAGGATGCTAACATCTTCCCTAGGTATAACCAACCCCCGAACCTTAGATTCTCTTAGCTGTGTTGTTACATAGCGCACTTAGGGTTTTCTTCAATTTTTACCCTTTCCTTTGGATAAATCAAAACTCGCTGGTGAACTTCCTGATTTGTGATTCAAGTTAATTAATAGCTTAATATCCGATTCTCATCGCAACACAGACACACCAATATTAATTTTTTTTTATAAAATTAGAATCAATAAAAGTGAAAAATCATTATGAATTTCTTCCAGAAAATCTCTATTATTATTCTTATTCTTAACAGTAGTGCACAAAACGTTATCGATTGCAGTAGCTAACCTTGGGTGTGGTTTCATATTAAAATATGTTGCAGAAAACATTTTTATATGTTGTTTTTCAATTACAGCAGTGCCCAACCTTGTTATCAACAATAACTCCATTTCAATTAAAGCATATCTTGGCTCAAGTTAAAATTTTGTAATTTTTATTAGAATTTTGATGATCTTAATGATGAATAGATGTCACGCGTGCGAACATAGTTGTGTCAATATATGCTTTAATTGAAATAGAGTTACTGTTGATAACAAGGTTGGACACTGCTGCAATTGAAAAACCAACATATAAAAACATTTTCTACAACATATTTTAATATGAAACCACACCCAAAGTTTGCAATCGATAACGTTTTGTGCACTATAGTTAATAATAATAATAATAATAATAATAATAATAATAATAATAATAATAATAATAATAATAATAATAGAGATTTACTGAAAGAAATTCATAATGATTTTTCATCCTTGTTTATTCTAATTTTATACTTTCTTTTAATATTGGTGCTTGGATATGTTAGTTTTATTTAGAGATTTGATATGGGCATGTCATAGAGGAGTTTGAGAATGATAAGAAGAATGGTGTGTTTAAGAAATAAAAATAAAAATATATATCTCATTTGTAAATTAAATCATTAAAGGTAATGCAACTTAATGCTTCAACCAAAATGACATTGATTTGAGTCTTAACTTAAGGCAATTTTTTTGAATTTTTCTTGGAATTTTGATAATCTTGATGATTAGATGCCACACGTGCAAATAGTAGCCCTGTCAGATGTCACGCGTGCAAAAATGAACGCCATTTGTAAAAATTGGACGAAAATAACTTAAATAATACAAATTGAATACACAAAGGAGTGCATGTTAAGGAACTAAAAAGGATGTTTAGCGAAAATTAAATGCACAAAATTGAACCAAATCCTATTAAATTTTAATAATATTAAAAAAAAAAAATATTTTTTCATTTTTATAATGAAGTTAATAACCGGAGTTGACGTTGAAACAGAGAAAATTAAAAGAGTGTAATCATAATAATTTTATAAAAAAAAGAAAAGCGTCGGAATATTCGAAATTCCGATTCCTTCTAGTAATCTTCTCCTAATGTCATTCATTACATAGCTCCGCTGAACTTAACGTTAACCTTTTTTAGACTCAAATCAGGGGTAACCCCGGGTTTTCAACATTTTTCCATGTAAAAACAAACCAGCGGCTCGATACTAACAACTACTACTACTTTACGGTTTACCCCTTCCCCAAGCACAAAAATGTCACGTGACACGCATGCCCCCATCGTTTTCTCTTACACAACCCTTTTAAATAGCCTCACCCATCTCTTGTTTTCTCCACCAAACCACACTCTAATCTCCTTCATTATTTCTCCACAACTTTTCAACTCAATATCATGGGTATGTATTCATGCATTCTACTTTTTCTCATTTTTAACAGCTTTTTTTAATCCATAATCACTTTTTCATTTCTCACTTTTTCATTTTCACCAGCATCTGACAAGAAGATCAGGATCGGTATCAACGGTAATTCAATTTTCACTTTTCACATTTCTACTTTCAGCTTTTTTTTTTCTTTGACCTGATTTTGTTTTCTTACTCGATTATCTTCTCTTCTGTAAACAGGATTTGGAAGAATCGGTCGTTTGGTTGCAAGAGTTGCTCTTCAAAGAAACGATGTTGAACTCGTTGCCATCAACGATCCTTTCATCACTACTGATTACATGGTAAATTACTTTTTTCCCTTGATCCGATTGAACTCGTTCCGATTTCGCTGCTGCGTCTTATAATGCGTTTTGTTTCTCTATTTGCAGACATATATGTTCAAGTATGACTCTGTTCATGGCCAATGGAAGCATTTTGAACTTAAGGTTAAAGACTCTAAAACCCTTCTTTTCGGTGAGAAAGAAGTTGCTGTTTTCGGAACTAGGTAATTATTATAATTTTAACTTTTTTGTTTGATTTTAAAAGTTAAATCTAAGCTTTGTGATTCTGGATCTGAAAATTTTAATTTCATGTTCCTTTTTAATGTAATTAGTTAGTTAATTAATGTGATTGTATTTGAATATTAGGAACCCTGAGGAGATCCCATGGGGTGAAGTTGGAGCTGACTTTGTTGTTGAGTCTACTGGTGTTTTCACTGACAAGGATAAAGCTGCTGCTCATTTGAAGGTTCATTACATTGATCTATTATTCACAATCATTTTATTGATAATTAATTAATTTCATTACTTGAGTATTAAGAATTTATTTAGAATGTTATTAATTAGATTAGATGTTTATGAAGATTATTCAGTGATTTGGACTATGTGTAATTTGGAATTGTGGTTGTGATTAGGGGGGTGCCAAGAAAGTTGTCATTTCTGCCCCAAGCAAAGATGCACCAATGTTTGTTGTTGGTGTTAACGAGAAGGAATACAAATCAGACCTTAACATTGTTTCCAATGCTAGCTGCACTACCAATTGCCTTGCTCCCCTTGCCAAGGTTATCAACGACCGATTTGGAATCGTTGAGGGTCTTATGACCACTGTCCACTCCATCACAGCTACTCAGAAGACTGTTGATGGTCCATCAAGCAAGGACTGGAGAGGTGGAAGAGCTGCTTCCTTCAACATCATTCCCAGCAGCACTGGAGCTGCCAAGGTATGTATATAAATTCATGGTTTGACAGTATGAATTTTATTGCAATACTCTTGTTGTTTCTAACCATTGAATGTTGAATTTTGGGTTGAACAGGCTGTAGGAAAGGTTCTTCCAGAACTAAATGGTAAATTGACTGGAATGTCATTCCGTGTGCCTACCGTTGATGTTTCGGTTGTTGACCTCACTGTAAGGCTTGCAAAGAACGCAACCTATGAACAGATCAAAGCTGCAATCAAGTAATGTTTTAAGCTTGAGACCCTTAAATTTGACCAATTGAATAATTTTACTCTGTTAACACGATCTATTTTGTTGAAATGTCATAAACCAGGGAGGAATCAGAGGGCAAGCTCAAGGGTATTTTGGGTTACACCGAAGATGATGTTGTATCTACTGACTTTGTTGGTGATAGCAGGTAATGTTGATTTTTGAAGCAACTTTAGTCTTCGTTGAAGATAAACTGTCATGATCAGTTTTTGATGTTCCCACCATCTAATGGTTACTCTGTCTGAATTTTTCTTTGAATTTCAGGTCTAGCATATTTGATGCCAAGGCAGGAATTGCTTTGAATGAAAACTTTGTGAAACTTGTTTCTTGGTATGACAACGAATGGGGATACAGGTATAACTCTACTGAGACCTTACTGTCACAATATAGCATTGAATACACAAGTTTTACTGTTACTGATGAAATTTTGTTTTTTGTTGTTGCAGTACCCGTGTTATTGATCTGATTGTCCACATTGCTTCTGTGGCTTGATGAGTCTGACCTTGGATTGCATTTTTGTCTCCCTGAAGATTTATCAGCATACTGTGAATTTCAATTATAAATAAAATTGTGTTGCTGTGAGTGATGTCACTAAGACACAAAGTGTCTGCGTTTTTTGTTTGTATTTCAAATTAATAGACGGCCTTAGGTTTTTCCTCCTCTTGTTAAAGAGATGAATGGTTTTTTCCAGTTTGGTAATCATCTTAATATAAGCAATATTTTGGTTGATATTTCTCTTTTTGTTCTCTTCCTCTAGTTTATTTAAGTTGAGTTTTGCTCGCTGATAAATCCAATTGTTTTAAATTTGTTTTGAAAAATTGCTAACATAGGTGGTTGTATACAGACTTTAGTTAAATGTTTGGTTCATTTCGGATCATACAGTAATTGATAATATTTGAACATTTTAATTTGGAATTTTTAAAGCCCAATTCAGCTCTTTAACTTATACAAACCTTGTTATAAATAAATAGTCCTTTTGGTTCATTTCGGATCATACAGTAATTGATAATATTTGAACATTTTAATTTGGAATTTTTAAAGCCCAATTCAGGTCTTTAACTTATACAAACCTTGTTATAAATAAATAGTCCTTTTGGTAAGATCCTGGTAAGAAAAAAAAAGAGAGTTTTTTTTTTTTAAAATTTTTCAGGTCACAAAAATTCTATTGGATAATTGTCTTTTAGGTTAGTATATCAACATTCATTACACTCAATTGAGTTCTTAAATTGGGCTCATTTAATTTTTTATACTATTAGACACTTTCCAATTATTAAATAATCTAAGTATGTTTTCTAAATATTTATACCACTTATAAATACTCAAAATAGGTCCACTAAACACTACAATATAATACACATTTAATTATTTATATTATTTTTCTTCCAACTCATGCGAATATGAAAATGGTCCTGAACTAAAAGCACGACATATTACAAGCAAATATCCAAGGATTCTTTGAAAAGTGTGAAAACACGGTGAAATCCAACCCATAATTATGCTCTAAAAGTTTTTTACTTTTTTTTAAAAATTTATTTATAGTAGTTTTTGAATTTGTAATTTTTAGCTTATGATTTTTTTTCATATTTGTATTCTCACTATTTAATCAAAAACCTATTTTATCTTTTATATATTATTATGATTTAAATTAAAATAACTGCATTTTAATTAAGGAAATAAAAAAGATCAGTTTTTATTTTTACAAAATAAATCAACAATGCAATTCATCTTTATTTTGTTTATGTAGTTTCAACTCAATCTTCCTCCAATCTCATTTTCATTTTTACACATATATTTACCGTCAAATAATAGTTCTTTATCTCTTATTTTTATTTTGGATTAATAGTATTTACCCCTACTATATAGAAGTGTTCTGCTGTATCTCCTGTAATTTTGTTTTTGGTGTAAAAACACCATTGACATTTAAAAATTCTGATTGTTTAAATCTTGCATGAAAATGACATATACCATGAATAGATGTGGCATGCTTAGTGACATTTTTTTTCTTAATTGCCACCTGGCCACACTTAATGCCTAATCAATATATGAGCTATTTAGAAATTACAGAAAATACTCTATCCCATAAACAATGAATTTGAAACCACCTTCAAAATCGGTTAAAATAAAAAGGTGTCCCTAAAAAGGTTAAAATGACACGAGTGATAACTCCACGAGACGACTTCCTTCATACTTTGAACATGTCGATTCACACTTTCTGGATTCTCCTAATCCTAAATTCCAAAAGAGTGTTTTCAAGGGTGTTATCATTAGCAAACCATCTCACTCACCACCATTATCAAAAATCATCCACGTTGAAGATATGCTGCTATTTATGCACAAATACAGTGAGTGGATTTTAAATGTTGGAGGTGATGGCAACCGTGGTTTTCGAGCTATTTCAGGTTTGCTCGATAAGGGAGAGTGTTTACTGTGAAATTTGGTAAACAAATACAAGTTTCTATTAATACTTAAGAGATCAAACTCGAAAATCTCTCGGACATGTTTGTGTGTGTGTGTGTGTTATCCATGAAAATCATACAACCCGTCGAAGTTAAAGTAAACTTCTTGAAAACACTTTAAAAAGATGCTTGTAGAAGTTATTTGTGAATAAGAAAACGATCGAAGTAAACAAAATGCAAGTAAAGTGAAGGAATTTTTATTTGAAATCGAGAGAGATTGAATGCAGAAAAAAGAAAAGGTTAAGATCAAAGTGCATGGAATATAAAATGGCACGAAAGGTAAAGGAAATCGAAAAAGACTCTAATACGTAAAGGAAAGGCTTTTAAAGTAAAGTTGCTGAAAATGTATAAAACGATGGAACACATATGTACATTTTTCTTCACTCGTTTCTCATAACGCAGGTACTTTGAGTGTTACAGAAATGTGTACAATTTATGGATCCTTTACCAAATGAACATAAGTATCTTTATATACTACTCTAAAATAACCGTCCAAGAAGGATAAATCACTCCCATGATGACACATCCTAAGTTTTTGTAGCGGTTTCCCCCGACGTGTCCCACAGTTTCTAAGTAACCGTCGACGTTGACGTAGTTTCCACCTTATTTTATTATTTGAATTTCTCAACTACTTTGCTGGCGCCAAGAACTAGCTATGCCCGTCGAGGCCTTCGACGTCGATCTCGCCAGCAAGCATGCTCCATTAGATTATCCATTATAGTGATGTACCCCACATGTAACATCCAAGTCAACATTGTTTCCATTATAGTGATGGACTCCACGTCTGGTGACTGAGTCGACATTACTTCCATTATAGTGATGAACTCCAACCTTAGCCAACAGAGCATAGTATTCAATTTCACTAAGTCCCTAAGTTCTTCACTACGTCCTTCGACCATGCCACCTTCGACCGGTATCACCCTATGTGGATCCCGACCTTGAGTCAAGCTAATTATGTTGACTCACTCTCTTTTTGATCTTCCACGTGGCATACCTATGGCTAGTCTCACGAATAATTGTCATTTATAGTCAAGTAGAAAATCCAGTGTAACAAATTGCCCATACTGAGTTAACGGAAGTGCTAACTTGGAAAAGCCTTCAAAAAACATGCGGTAGTAACCAACCAAGCCCAAAAAGCTTCTAATCCCTATAACCGACTTTGGAGCCTCCCATTGTAATTCTGCATCTACTTTGGACGGATCCACATTTATACCATCACCTGAAATAACATGACCAAGAAAGCTAACTTCTTGTAACCAGAATTGAAACTTGGACAACTTGGCATAAAGCTTCTTCTCTTTCAACACTTGCTACACAACTTGCAAATGCTAAACATGTTCTTCTTCTAACTTAGAATAGATCAGAATATCATCAATGAAAACCACCACACACTGATCTAGATAAGTATGAAATATACGATTCATATATTCCATAAACACTCCAAGTGCATTAGAAACGCCGAACGACATCACCAATTATTCATAGTGCCCATACTGAGTTCTAAAATTCGTCTTCTGAATATCCTCATCCTTCACCCAAATCTGATGGTAACCCGACCTCAAGTCAATTTTTCTAAAAACACGTGCACCCACCAGCTGATCCATCAAATCATATATTCTCGAAAGTGGATTCTTGTTCTTGATTGTTGCTTTATTCAATTTTCAGTAATCCACACACAACCTCATACCACCATCTTTCTTCTTCACTAATAACACCAGAGCTCCCCAAGGCGACACACTTGGTCTCACAAATTTCTTTTCTAGAAAATATTCTAATTGTTTCTTCAACCCTGTTAACTCCGAGGTTGTCATCTTATATGGTACCTGTTGCGGTGAAAATTTGATATCAAGCTATTAATTAACTTGAACCTTATTTCTTTTACAACCGGTCTTTAATTTATCCAAAGGATAGGTCTAAAGAAAGAAAGAACCTTTTGCGCGATGTGACAACAACGCTTTTAAGAGATTCGGGGATTCGGGGGTTGGTTATATCTAGGGAAGGTATTAGCACCCTAAATATCTGTAGTACTCTACAGGAACCTTTTGTTTAATTAATTGCTAAAGTTTGTGAATTGTGCACTATGGTTTGAGTTGGGAATAAAAGTAAAATAAAGGCCTAAGTGGTTTTCTAAGTTTGCTCGCAAAGGTATCGCACCTTCTGCCTACGTATCCTGACTAGGATAGAATCAGAGCAATCGTAGTTCACCTCACAAGGGAAAAGAACACTTGATGATGATCAAGGTTCAAAGGGGAACAAACATGACGATGTTTGTGTGGAGTTTGACAAAACTCCCTAAACTAAATTGTAAAAAGGGGAAGTGAGAAATCATGACGATGATTCTTACACAGAGTTGACGAACTCTTTCCTAGGGTTCTAGTTGAAGAACACTCCTAGTATGGGTGGGTTTCTTAGACTTCAAGCAAAGTCTAAAGGCTTCTAGTCTAGGGTTAAGGTGACTTAACAAAGTCAAGGGATAGCAGAGATTTTGGTCCAAGACATTGACAGTCAAGTGGACAGACCCTCCTTTGGAGGAACAGTATTGTCGGCAACTGGACGAAAGCTAACGAGCTCCGTCGCTTAGGGATAAAATAAAATACAAACATCATTCAAACATTCATGGTGACAACTAAATACAAAGATTAAAGATGGAAAGCAATGATGACAATCAGAGCAATTGTTTTGGTACGAGAACCGTGACGACAGTTCGCACCTGGAATACCGTTAACAGACAAATGAGATAAATATAAAAATAATTCAAGGTAAAAATTCTAACATGTTGACAAACATATATAGACATGATAACAATCAATTTTCCTGAGAAAACACAAGAGGAAACCTTCTAAATTTCATCTGCAACCAAATAGGGTTAGTACCGTTGACGCGCGGATTGCGCACCATAAAACGTGGTGAAAAAATAATCAAACATGGAAAATAAAAATATGACATGAAAGTACACATTAAAATAAACACAATGAAAAAAGAACGGGTGAAAAACGATAAAAAATGAGAGAGTTACGAATTTTTGAAGTTTATGTACAAAATAGGAAAAATAATAAAAGGGTTCGACCTCCACCCGGATCGAACCCTGGTCATGATGGTGAAAGGTATAATTGCGCGCATGCTCTTACCGCTGGGGCGGCTGTTACATCCATTAATCAAATGGAAACAATATGTATACAAGGCTCGTTTTGAATCATGGCTGGGCAAAATACATAATCAACACCAAATACGTTTTATACCGTATCTCACTAACCGCTCATCGGATCGAGGCAAATTTTATATGGATCTTGGGTAGAAAAATGAGAGGAAGAGGATGGTGATGTTAGTTTTTCCAAATTGTTCACCTAGTGAAAAAAACGCTGACTGGTGTGTGTGTGTGTTTTGAATGCATGGAAACATAATCGAAACCAAATACGTTTTATACCGTATCTCACTAACCGCTCATCGGATTGGGACAAATTTTATATGTAAATTGGGTAGAAAAATGAGAGGAAGAGGATGGCATAGGTGGTTTTTTGAAATTCACTTTCCTGTGAAAAAAACGATAGCTGGTGTATTTCATGGTTTTGGCTTGCAAATTGAAATGGTCAGCTTGATGTACACATGCTATAAGTCAAGTAAAGGCACATACACATCACACATATCATATATAACAGATAGAAAGCAAGTTTGAAGCCAAGGCATGAGTAAATATGACAGTTGTATGTAAGTTGCAAATTACATGACATAACAATGCATGATGAGGTGATTTTTGGATTTTGGGTGTTTTGATTTGTTCCAATCATTCTAACATCTTAATCATGTCATATTAAGTGTGTGCAAATGAAAACATTCAAACTGGAACACACGTATGAGAACATAGCATTCAATTTGCAAATGGTGTGTATTATGTGTGTGTGAAGCTTGATGTGGGATGATTCTTTGTACAGGTCATTTTTTAAGGTTTTGATTCATTTATACATGCTACATATGATCATGTGAAGCTGTAGAAACAATGAGATAGCAAGTACAAGCAAGTATGCACAAGTTGGCATGTGAGAATGAAGCATTTTGCAAAGACATGAACACATATGCATGATAATAGACAGAAGAAGTTCCAGCTCAAGTTTAACCAAATTAATCACTTGTACAGCACACATACATGATAATAAGATGATTCAAACATTAAGATTCCACAGAAAACAACTATCATGAAATATGTCATAGCATTTGCAAGTTGTAAACATAATAATGCACATGAAGAGGTAAAACTTGACATGATGATTTCTAGCACAATATGATCATTCAAACTCATCAAACATGTTCAAAATGAGGTGTACACAATGTTTGTTTTGGCAGAAAACAGGTTTTGTGAAAAATCAATGTTTTGAAGTTTTGGTGCATTTTGTACATTTGGTGTCAAAGAGTGAAATCTTGATGCTATGCTCAAATCAACCATATGAATGCACATACATGTTATAATGGCCATTTGAATCATGCTAGAAGGATGAAAAACCATAAGTCATGCTTGGTGTAAAAAATGACTAAGTGTGTGGTTTGTGCATTTATGTGCTTATGTCAACATGTGAATTTCAAAACCATACCTCAAATCAGCAAGATAAACACATATACAAGTTCCAAGTATCCATTGTGATGTGTGTGTTAAACAACATCCAAACATATCCAAGGCCTCTTGTGGTGTGTTTGTATGCAGGGTGATATCACAGTATCCATACTTTGTACAGACTTAGTTCATGATTTGAAAAGAACAAAAAACCTGCAGCATAGGTTAGCACAAGTTTCTATGGCTATGACCAAGCAAAATTGAGCACATAATATCCTTTAGACAGCAAGGCATAATGATATAGAGAAACAAAATCATAACATCAAAGCTGGCAGCCACATGAACTAATTACTAACAGCAGGTCATGAAGCAAGTCTAACAGCAAAATTGTGAAAACAAAACTAGCAGCATGTCATGTAAAATCAAACTGGCAGCAACAGGCATAACCAACTGCTATCACAACAGGACAATATAATTTAAGCAAAACTGACCTCAAACAGCAACAGCATTATGATCATGGAATTGATGTGGTGGTGCAAGGGGAACATGTTAACAGTTCAACAAATTGATGCCTTATCAGATGGACAACAGAACAAAGAAAACCTTGAAGCTAGTGTTTTGAGCAACAGATCACAACATCATAATTGAACATATCCATTCTTTAACAGAACCATGATAACAATAAACTAGCAGTACCACCACAGGATTGAATAATAAACAAAAAAAACATCAACAGCCAAGATGCTCACATGTTTTAAGACAGCAAATCAATTGGTTTATTATGACAGAACCATGTTCCAATTCTGTGCTAAATACCTGATGAGAACTTCCACTATCCTTAACAATATGCTGATGAAAATTATTAAAGTGTATGCATAGCTCAAACTTAAACCAAGTACTCAAAAATGCAAGTTCATGTAAAATGAGGCAAAAGTGGATAAGTCTATTTACATACCTCTTGATGAACTCTCTGAATGTGCTAAGATGATTGAAGAAAACCAGAGATGATGACTCCAAGTTCTTGTGTTGACACCTTGCTTCAACCTTAAGTAACAAGCCAAATGCAATGCCAAAATGAGATTGGTGAAGTTCTGATGGCAAGTGAGAGTTTGGACAGTCTCTATATATTGTATTTGAGGTGTTCCAATGATTAAAACATCAACAAGGTGCTTGGATCAAGTTTTGGTGTGTTTTATGAACTTAGGTCAAAGGAAGTTTCATGGAATGTTGACTTTTTGATTTTTTGATTTTTTGGGTGGTTTAAGTGTTTGTACACCTCATATATATGATTTAGAGAGTGTATGGATGGTTGTTTGAGGTTTGGAATGTATAGAATTCAAAGTAGCATCAAAAGTGCAAATGCTGATTTTTGGGCATTTTTGACAACTTTGGAGATTTTGCAATTTGTGAATGAGAGAGAGGTATAGTGAGGTGCTTGCTTCTAACAGGTTTTCAGAATGATCTTGATGTCCTAAATGAGGAGTTTGAAGTCCCTATTTATAGAAAAAATGAGTGAGGAGCTTGCTTGGTCATTTTGCTTCACCATGAAGAAACCTTGATATTTTCTCTTCCAAATGACCACTTGCTTGGCTTTTCTGATTGCTAGCTGTTTTCTTGACTTAATTGGCAAGTTTGTATGATGTTTTTACAGAGGAATCAATGCCTAGAGGCCTGGTAGAGTGGCTGGAACAGAAATGACTTTCCACCTCATGCTTGGAAAAGTCAAATATTTCAACTTTGGCAATGAACTCACCATTCTTATTTCCATGCTATCTCCTTGTTATTTCTTTGTTCTAACCTGCTAAGAATGATTAATATATCATATAGAAGGAGTTTGTAGCATTGAAATTGATCCACTTGAGTGTTAGAGGTGTTTTTGCAAAATTCATCAATGTGGGACAAAAGTGACAAATTGCCAACTTTGAACACATGTATCTCTCAGCTCATAAATCCCCTTGAGATGTACTTGTACTTTTTAGAAAGCCCTCACATAGTACTAAAACTTTCATGTTTGCCAGAAATCTTGATTCTATTTGAAACTAGGTGAAAAACCCCCTTGAAGTTGGCTGATTTTAGCTTTTAAGGTGAAAATAACTTAGAAATTTTCTAAGTTATTTTCCCTTATAGGAATGTTTTTGCTTATATCTCAAAAAGTATGCATTTTCTGGTTGTGGACTAGTATGGGACTTTTGTAGGACTTGTCAAGAGCTTTCAAATGAGACTAGAACCAACTCAATTGGATGTGTGGTTAAGGAGATACGGTTTAGCCCTTTTCAAAACCCTAATTTCCCGATTTCTCGATTACTCTCTCATTTTTGATCCAATGACCATGAAAATTGATATGCAAGTCCATTATGACATAAGGAACAACTTTGATTCACAACTTGGATTCCAATTCTCAAAATTCGAGGAGTTGACTTTTCGGTCAACCATACGATCGATCGGTGCCGATCGAGTCGCCTGTTGATATTCTGGACATCCTGGGACTTTGACACTTCTTGAATAGTCTTTAATAGCCTATATTAACTTCATGGACCTCACTCCCACCATTAAAACATTTCCCAACATCAAAGTCAAACCACAGTTGACTTTCCACTGGTTAAAAACCCTAATCGGGGCCTCCTGACTGCACTGTTCTTGATTCTGAAACGATTTCTTCAAATTGACTTCCCATTTGACTTTGATATTGTCTTTGATTTCATTCCATGATTGAATTGGCCCAAATCATTGGTTGATCATTCCTTGATTGTTTTGAATTTGTCGGTGCGAGAACCCTGATTCATCTGTAACTTGACAATAATAAACTTGCACTGATTTAGGGTTAGATAATGCATGATCATGCTTCTAAAAATGATAATGAGGATCTAAGGGGTCAAAATTTGGGGTATGACAGTTGCCCCTATTTAAATATCTTCACTAGATGGAACTGAGGATGACAATCCTCGAGGAATCGTAGTGAGAGGTATTTAAATACAGAAAAACCAAAAATTTTGTACCTTAGATCCAATGCTATGCAAAGGATCAATGCTTGAATGCTATGAGACCTAAATGATGATTTATGATGCTTGAAAATGCAAGACACACAAAAAAAAACGGTAAAGACAGACTGCTATCCACCGGGGAACAGACTCTGGAAACTTGACACACAGAGGATGTCCTTATTGAAGGACTCGCACTGGGGAAGAGAAACTCAAACCTAGGCATCAGATAGTTTAGACATGACTAACTGATAGCATCTAAGGATAAAACTATGATTGGAGGAACGGAACCTGACGAGGACAACCGTTCACTGGGGAAAAGGGACATACTTTACTGGGGATCAAATAGTTCAGACGTGACTAGATGATATCATCTGAGAAACTCCGACTGGGAAACGGAACCTGACGAGGACAACCGTTCACTGGTGAAAGAGATGCACTCCACCGGGGAAAGAATAATTTTCACATGGGGAATAAAGGAAATTGGTGACAACCTCACTGGGGATGATCAGACGAGGCCTTCCTATAATGAAGAGTTCAAACGGGATCTCCAGGAATGGACTAGGAACAAAGTCAGACACACAGGGGATACTAGTGACAACTAGATCTCCGGGACTAGACTGGAAAAGCAAAGACCTACTGGGGTACTGGTGACTACCAACCCAGAGGAAACAAATAAGGAAAACGGGAACGCCAGTGACAACTGGACTTTAGCTAGTGGGATTGGTGACGACCGATGGAATGTTAAATGAATAAACGACCATACCAGTTACAACTGGCTTTTCACGGGATTTGGTGACGACCAACCAGTGATGCCGGATAAGAATGCCAGTTACGACTGGACTTACTGGGGAATTTAAATAACAACCACAAATAACAATTTGGGTGAGCGCGCCAATTACGACTGGACTTTATGAGGATTTGGTGACAACCAAACTCAGGTATCAATAACAATTGGATTTAAAAGACGCCAGTGACGACTGGACTTCAGTAGGGGAGGTTGGTGACGACCAACACATGATACCAATGGCAACTGGATTTAACGATGCCAGTGACGACTGGACTTCAGGGGATGTAACAATAATGATTACTAACCACGGTTCGGTTGAAGGGTGCCAGTTACAACTGGACTTGATTGGGGATGTTAGTGACGACCAACAAACACAGGGTGCCAGTGACGACTGGACTTAAAGTAAAAAGTTGGTAACGACCAACAAGTGATACCAACAACAATTGGATTTAAACAATGCCAGTGACAACTGGACTTTACTGAGGGAAGTTGGTGACAACCAACGAAAGGGTACCAATTACAATTGGATTTTGCGATGCCAGTGACAACTGGACTTTTCCGGGGAAAGGTTGGTGACGACCAACAAACACAAGGTGCCAGTGACGACTGGACTTTTAAAAGACTGTGGTGACAACCACGAGATAGAACATATGAATGCCAGTGACAACTGAACTTGATGGTAACAACCAGAAAATGAGATACCACAACCGGGGGGAGAGGGTAGAACCACACTGAATCCAGGCTAAGTGGTGCAAATAATCTCAACTGTACTGGGGAACGGAGCTTAGTCAGGTCAGCCCGCGATGTACCAGTAATCTCTGTCTTTGGCAATCCTGTGGAGGATGGATCCTTCAAAACTTTACATGATGGCTTCTTAGTCTTGGTTACTACACACGGCCAAAGGCGAACCAAGTGAACAGATCTGCTAAGTGTTTCAACTGGGGAAAAAATGCAAATGTATATCAATGCTCCTGCCACCTTGAGACATCAGGGTGAGTATGATCTTACTGAGTTTTCCACGAGTTTAAAGCATTTGTTTTTTATTGACCTTTTCAAGTTTTATCATGAAAAATTTTGCCTCTTATGTTTTTCAAAATCATCGTTTGTCAAATAAACAGTGTTTTGCATAACAAAAAATGATAAAGAGAAGTAGTAGTTGCAAACAAAAGAATGGTTCGAAGCTGATTTTATTCAAGCAGGAGGTCTTGCCAATGGCAAGATTCCCTAGAACATTGTACAAGTGAAAAATGGCAAAAGTGGAAGGATTACATTGAATCCCATGACCATTTATCCCTAAAGACTAGAAATCCACCAACATCCTTGCTTCTGACGAGAGCAACCGGAAGTGAGTTTTCTCTGTGTAACTTGCTGCACTGGTGACAACCTTCTGATGCAGTGAAACGCCTTTGTCCCTAATTTT
Source organism: Lathyrus sativus (assembly GCA_963859935.3). NCBI lineage: Eukaryota > Viridiplantae > Streptophyta > Magnoliopsida > Fabales > Fabaceae > Lathyrus > Lathyrus sativus. The sequence goes on along the minus strand of OZ012739.1, from coordinate 495,115,220 downwards.
TGCCTGGATCGCCCTTTCGGGTTTTCAATCCACCGGGACGCTCATTTTTGCCTAAGTCGCCCTTTCGGGTTTTCAACTTAGCGAGCTTTCAATTCTTTTCTCTTTTTCTCTTTTTCTTTTTACCCTAACTTTTGCATAAGCTGCTCTTGCGAGTTTTCGACTTATCGGGCTTTTCTTAGGCGTAATATTTTCTGACTGCATCAGAATTTATTGGATGAGTAAGCTGCTCTCCATCCATGGTTGTGAGAATCAACGATCCTCCTGAGAAAACTGTCTTCACAATGAAGGGGCCATCATAGTTAGGCATCCATTTTCCTCGGGCGTCTTTATGGACTGGTAAGATCTTCTTCAATACAAGCTCACCTTCTCTGAACTCCCGGATGCGGACCTTCTTGTCAAAGGCTCTTTTGATCCTTTTCTGATATACCTGGCCATGACACATTGCAGATATACGCTTTTCGTCAATTAAATTCAATTGGTCAAATCTTTCCCTGACCCATTCTGCCTCTTCCAGCTTTGCTTCCATTATAACCCTTAACGAAGGGATCTCGACTTCAATTGGGAGTACAGCATCCATCCCATACACTAAAGAGAAAGGGGTTGCCCCTGTTGAGGTGCGGACTGATGTTCTGTATCCGTGTAGAGAAAACGGTAACATTTCATGCCAGTCTTTGTAAGTTTTCACCATCTTTTGTAAAATCTTCTTGATGTTTTTGTTAGCTGCCTCAACAGCTCCATTCATCTTCGGACGGTACGGGGAGGAGTTATGGTGTTCAATCTTGAATTCATCACACAGTTCCTTCATCACTTTGTTGTTCAGATTGGTTCCGTTGTCTGTGATAATTCGGTTGGGAATCCCGTATCGACAGATTATCTCTTTCTTGATGAAGCGAGCCACCACTTGTCGGGTTACATTGGTGTATGAAGCAGCTTCGACCCATTTGGTAAAATAGTCAATGGCGACTAGAATGAAACGGTGCCCGTTGGAAGCTTTTGGCTCAATTGCCCCAATCATATCGATGCCCCACATTGAGAAAGGCCAGGGTGATGACAGTACATTCAGCAATGTCGGAGGTACATGCACTTTATCTGCGTAGATCTGACATTTATGACACTTCCTGGAGAATTGTATGCAGTCATTCTCTAAAGTCAACCAGTAATACCCGGCTCTCAAAATCTTTCTGGCCATCACGTACCCATTGGCATGAGTACCGAAGATCCCTTCATGGACATCTTTCATTAACAGCTCTGCTTCTCTTTTGTCGACGCATCTGAGTAGTACCATGTCATGATTTCTTTTATAAAGCACACCATTGCTGAGGAAGAACTTTGACGCTAGTCTTCTTAAAGTTTTCTTGTCAAGAGACGTAGCATCGGTCGGATATTCTTGTTGTAACAGGAAGTTCTTTATATCATAGTACCATGGTTTATCATCTGTTTCTTCGTCGATCATTTGACAGTAAGCGGGCTCTGTTTTTCGCTCAATCCGGATGAGAGTAGCATCATTTACATCTTGGACTTTCCACATGGAGGCCAACATGGCTAAAGCATCGGCAATGTGATTTTCAGACCTGGGTACATGCTTGAAGGTAATCTCGTCAAAGTACTCGATCATGTCGACAATATATGCTCTGTATGGGACCAGGTTTTCATGTCGGGTCTCCCATTCGCCTGTGACCTGGTAGATGACTAGTGCTGAATCGCCGCTCACTTCTAGAGTTTTAATTTTGAGATCAATGGCCGCTTCAAGACCAAGGATACATGCCTCGTATTCTGCAATGTTGTTTGTACAATCAAAATCCAACCGAGCCGTGAATGGCGTGTAACCACCTCCTGGATTCATTAAGACAGCGCCTACACCATGCCCGCTATAATTTGACGAACCATCGAACATCATTTTCCAAGGGGAACTTGGTGGTGAATCTTCAACAGGGTCGACCTTTTCACAATCCTTTACTAACATGACGTCTTCATCAGGAAAATCAAGCTTAACTGACTCATCGTTCTCAACTGGTTGTTCTGCAAGGTAATCTGACAAGATACTGCCCTTGATAGACTTCTGGGTCGTGTACTGAATGTCGTATTCTGATAATAACATGTGCCATCTGGCGAGCCTTCCAGTCTGAGCAGGTTTTTCAAAGATATATTTGATTGGGTCCATTTTTGCGATTAACAGAGTAGTATGGCAAACCATGTACTGTCGTAACCGTTTGGCGGCCCATGCTAAAGCGCAACATGTCTTTTCAAGGAGTGAATAACGGCTCTCACAATCAGTAAACTTCTTGCTTAAGTAATAGATGGCATGTTCCTTTCGTCCGGATTCATCCTGTTGACCCAACATACAGCCCATGGAACTTTCTAGAACAGTAAGGTACATGAATAACGGCCTTCCCGGAACCGGAGGTATCAAGATGGGCGGTTCTTGCAAATAACTTTTGATTTTGTCAAAGGCCTGCTGACAGTCTTCATTCCAAACCACTGGTTGATTTTTGCGTAGTAGTTTGAAGATGGGTTCATAGGTCGGTGTCATGTTGGAAATGAACCGAGATATGTAATTTAATCTGCCCAGAAAACCTCTGACCTGTTTTTCTGTTTGAGGAGCCGGCATGTCTTGGATGGCGCGGACTTTGTCTGGGTCTACTTCGATTCCTCGTTGACTAACAATGAAACCAAGTAGCTTTCCTGACCTTACTCCGAAAGTGCATTTGGCAGGATTCAACCTTAGTTGATACTTTCTAAGTCTTTTGAACAGCTTCAGGAGGTGCTCTAGATGATCATCTTCGCTTCGAGACTTTGCAATCATATCGTCGACATACACCTCAATTTCTTTGTGCATCATGTCATGAAATAGAGTGACCATGGCCCACTGGTAGGTGGCTCCAGCATTTTTCAAACCAAATGGCATAACTTTGTAACAGTAGGTTCCCCACGGCGTGATGAAGGTAGTTTTTTCCATATCATCTGAATCCATTTTAATCTGATTGTAACCCGAGAAACCGTCCATAAAAGAGAACACTTCGAAACGAGCTGTATTGTCTACCAATGTATCAATGTGTGGCAGTGGGAAGTCATCTTTCGGACTGGCCTTGTTCAGATCCCTGTAGTCTACACACATTCGGACCTTACCATCCTTTTTCGGTACTGGAACAATGTTTGCTACCCACTCAGGGTATTTGGATACAGCCAAGAACCCTGCATCTACCTGCTTTTTTACTTCGTCTCGGATTTTGAGTGCCATGTCTGGCCTGGTTCTGCGGAGCTTTTGTTTTACTGGAGGGCATTCTGGTTTAAGCGGTAGCTTGTGAACCACTATGTCAGTGTCTAGACCCGGCATGTCCTGATAGGACCAAGCGAACACATCCACATATTCCTTCAGGAGTTCTTTCAATTGTTGTTTGATGTCTGCCCCGAGGCTTGCCCCAATCTTGACTTCCTTTTTGTCATCTTCTGAGCCCAGGTTAATGACTTCAATCTGCTCTTTGTATGGTTGGAGTTCCATGTCTGCGTCTTGAGTTAGTCTTACCAGTTCATCGGGAATTTCAAGATCTTCGTCCTCCTCTTCAGCTTGGTGAATTGGTGAATCAAAGTCAGGAGGAGATGCCTGGTCATGGGAATCAATGGGTTTTTGGATGTGGCTGCAGATGGGGAATGGTTTAATTTTATTAAACATACAAAGATAAATGCAGCACACAAAAAAGAAGATTGCTTTCGGTTTTTTATGATTGCCATTTTTTCTTTAAAAGTGAAAACGAATAAAAGCATCAAAAGCAAATGAGGAATTTAGCAAAACAGTTCATTTTCATTGATGTATTTTGAAAGTGTGGGGCCCGTACAAAACATTCCTATGACCTTGGGCACGGTCATGGAGTTTTAAAACAACAAAACAAGAAAAAGACACAAAGCAAATTACTTTAACTCGTGACACACTACAGGAACATCAATGGCCTCCCAGTTGCTCAAGGGAGATTTGCACCGATACACTAGATGCCCGATGTATTCACTTTCTTCTTCGTCTCCTACGGCGTTGACTTGGGACCCGCCGCTGATGAATATTTCTTGTATTGTCCTGGGATGCCTCTGGTCTAGTGTAGTGTCTTCAGCAGGAGTTGGTTTGTAACCCAACCCCTGTCGATCCATCTTCGGCTGTACTTCAATAATTTCTCCCCATCCTGCGGGAGTGCCTTCTGCGAGCGCTGCTCTGATACTTTGAGCGGAAGCGAACGATGGACTACCTTTGGCTACCGTTTCTTCTACTGTTACTGCATGGGCTATTTCCAGAGCTTGAAATGAGGTTTCCAGCGCACCTTCTTCTGCTTCGATGTATCTGAAGGATGACAGATTGCTTACCATAAAGTCTTCCTCCCCATGCACAATTATTAGCTGGTCATTCACCACATACTTCAATCGCTGATGCAGAGTTGATGTTACCGCCCCGGCTTCATGTATCCACGGTCGTCCCAACAAACAGCTGAATGCCGGGTTAATGTCCATCACCTGGAACGTTATATCAAATACATGTGGTCCAACCATGACGGGTAATTCTACTTCTCCAATAACAGCCCTTCGGGACCCGTCGAAAGCCTTCACGATCAAAGGAGTGGGCTTCATCTCTGCTCCTGCATAGGCCAATCTTGCCAGAGACCTTGCGGGCAACACATTCAAAGATGATCCGTTATCTACTAAGACTCGTGCTAGTGTATCTTCCTGGCACTTTATGGATATATGTAAGGCTTTGTTATGGCTACGACCTTCTTTTGGCAATTCAGCGTCACTGAAACTCAACGTATTGCACGCTGTGATATTGGCTACTACCGAATCAAATTGCCCCAGTGTTATATCTCTGGTCACATGTGCCTGCTGAAGTACCTTCTGCAGCGCTTCCCGGTGAGCGGGGGAATTCATTAAAAGAGACAGGACATATATCTTGGCCGGCGTTTGGTGGAGCTGATCCACCACCTTGTAATCGCTTTTTCGGATAATCCTCAAAAACTCTTCATCTTCTTTCTCGGGATTTGTCACTTCTCTGTTCTGTGTTTCCACCGGGGTAGTGGATTTTGGAGTCACTATCGTAATCTTGGGCTGATAAATTCGACCACTGCGGGTCATCTTGCTCGTGCCCACGATGTTCGTAACATCGTCTTGCTCTTTCTTTCCTTTCTTTTCTTGATCTGCATTTCCCGGTGTCACTGTTAAACCATATTTCCAAGGGACCGCTTTTGTATCATTGCATGGAAATGGCTTTGGTCTTTGAATTACGACGGATCGGCGTTGAGTGATCGCTGATCTGTTGAACACAGGCTCTGCACTTCCGGGCGCTTGAATCCATTTGTCTTTGTTGGGTTGATCAAATGATGGTTTTATCACGGCAATATTTTCACTTCGGACCTTACTGCATACTTGTAACAATCCTTCATCAATCAAACTCTGGATATCTTTCTGTACTGTACCACAAACTTCAGCATTAACAGAACATTTTTTACAATCGTTGTGATTACCCTGAATATACCCTGCTTTTACCAGTTTCTCATGTAGCATCTTCAAGGGTGTCTTGATCTCCGATACTTCAGTAATTACTCTTTTAGTTGACGAATCATCCACAGCGTTAACCCCTCCATGGTTCGGTAGCGGGTTACTCTTGACATTGGGCGGAATATCATTAAAGGACAGGATTTTCTTTTCAATCAGCTCTCTTACCAAATGCTTCAAGGCGAAGCAACTTTCTAAATCATGACCAGCGGCTCCTTCATGGAATGCGCAGTGAGCGCTCGGATTGTAAAAAGGAGATGTTGTATCAGGGGTCAGTGGCCTCGTCGTCACCAAACCTTCCTGGACCAATGAAGGGTATAACTCCGTGTAAGTCATCGGGATCTGCGGGAAATTCGGCTTGTTCGTCGGTCTTCTATTTTGAAAGCTCTGGCGGGGTGCCGGAGCTCGGGGTTGTTGTTGTTGTTGTAGGAGAGGCGGAGCGTTGGGCGCTCGTTGTTGCCTTTGCTGAAACGGCTGATATCCAGATGCAGGCTGTGTTGTCTGGTAGTTTGGTCGAGTGAAAGCAGGAGTGACAGCTGCCACGTATGGTTGTGTGGCATACTGCGGGGGATATATTGCCCCGGGGTAACCTTGTTGCATGTAACTCGGCGGCGGCGGTTGATTGTAGTTCAGATAAGGTTGTTGTTGGTAAGGTTGTTTTTGTGTCCGTCTACCTTTTCCACTGGTGATGGAGTTGGTCTCTCCTTCCTTCTTTTTGTGGAATGGGTTACCAGTTTTCTTAACCTGACCACTTGAACTGCTGGAACTGCCTGTAACTCTTCCGTTTTTTAGCCCTATCTCTACTCGGACTCCCACAGCTACAATATCCGAAAAGCTGGCGGACACACTGCTGATCATTTTCTCATAGAACTCGGGTCGCACAGTGTCAACAAACCAATCAGTCAATTCTTTCTCACTAAGTGGAGGTTCCACCTGTGAAGCTACTTCTCTCCATCGCTGAGCGTACTCTTTGAAGGATTCAGAACTCTTCTGGGACATACTTAGCAGTTGCCTCCGATCGGGCGCCAGATCCATATTATATTTGTAATGTCTTATGAAAGCATTAGCTAAGTCTTGGAAATTGAGAATCTTAGTCTGATCCAAACCCAAATACCATTTTGCTGGTGCGCCTTTCAAACTGTCCTGGAAACAGTGTATCATCAACTTGTCATTTTCAACATAAGCCGCCATCCTGCGGCAATACATGAGAAGGTGCGTTCGCGGGCAGGAAGCCCCTGAATATTGATCAAAATTTGGAACTTTGAATTTTGGCGGGATTATCAACCCAGATACCAAGCACATATCCCGGGTGTCAGTCCCGAATACATCATTGCCCTCCATAGCTTTTAACTTTCTTCCCATCGTTTCAACATTTTCTTTTAATCTTTCGTGTTCTTCATTCTCTCCTTCATACTCTTCTTGATCTTCGACCACTGGTTGATAATTATGAAACATTGGGTGCACCTGCGCTTGCACAGCTGCCGGAGCATAGGTAGGGATAGCCTGGGGCATTTCCCCTCTCAAAGGAACATTCTGCTGATTTACTGGAGTCGGATGTAGAAAATTCGGGTGTAAGCCATACGGTGGATTGTTGGCGATGGTGTCGGCCGTTGGAACTGGATCTATAGCAGCACTAGTAATCTCAGAAACTACAGTAGCCTGGGTATCCATCTTCGCTTTTATCACTTGTAAAGCTTCCATAATCTGCTTGATTCCGCCTCGGAGATCTCCGAGCTCGTCATCGATTCTTACAATTTCTTGATTTTGAGCCTCCATTAGTTGACGGGCTCTGGCTCTCGTGTTGTACTTGTGCGTTGGATTCAGTGTGCTTTCCTCTGTTGAAGATCAGACAGTGGGATGAGACACGACACAGAAAACAACACTTACGATATGCTTATGACATGTTTATGATATGCTTATGATATGCAGACATGCAGATGCAGTATTTTGAACATTCAAGGGGTTCTTAGAAGTCATTCATAGATATTAAAAAGGGAAAACATTACAAACATTTTCTTTTCATCCCTCTACTGGGGAGTTTACAACAGTTGGAAATTGAAATACAAAACAAAGATTACATCATCACACAATGATCTTGGACCATCTAACTCGAAGGTCCTCCCTCTTCTGGTTGAATTCTTCTTCTACCCTGGAGAGCTTCCTTCTCTTGCATAGCCAAGAAATATTTGTTCCTCCAAACCTTTCCTTCCTCTTCTGCTTTTACCAAGGCAGTCTGCAATTCTTCCTCGAGTGTAGGTTCTGCTGATTCGGGTTCGAATCGGGTATAGAACATTTTCAGAGCGGCCTCTTCCACCCATGCTAGGTAGGAGTCTGATACAGCCGTGTCAGGGTAGTCTAAAGCAGTCATGCCCCTGACGTTGATACGGCGCCAAGCGTAGATGATCCTGGCTTTGTATTCTCGATTCTCTCCATCTTGAATGCAGAAACTCCTCATCAAGTTGAAATCTGGTTCGCCCATCATCGGATACCCTAACTGTCTGCGAGCAAGGATAGGGTTGTAGCTGATGCACCCTCTGGTACCAATGAGCGGTACGTTCGGGAAGTCTCCACAACTTTGAATCATAGGGATCCCTCCGTAAGAAGGGTCGTACCATTGAATGTCGGTATGCTGGAGTAACAGTATCCTCTCGGTCCATGGATTATTGTTTTGTACATCCCACAGTGCTGGATATCTAGGTAAGCGTGAAATGAACCATTTGTAGAGGAGAGTGGAACAACATTCAATTGGTCCAGCTTCGTACAAGTGTCGGCGGTGAATTGCATAATAAGTATCAGCTAGGAGAGTAGGTACAGGATTTCGGAGCAGGAACAGGTTGATAGCGTCTTTGTGGATGAAACTGTTGTCAGACGGGAACAAGAAGAGTCCATAGATTAATAACACCAAAAGAGCTTCAAATGCCTCCCAATTCTTGGTTTCGGCTTGAAACCGTGCTTCTTCAAACAAGAATCTGGTAGGTAGACCGTAAGGATGCCCTTGAGCGGTCATTAGGGTTCGTACCTCAGCTACTTCAAGATGAATGGCTTCGGCGATTGCTCTTTCATCAGGGAAACCTTCTCTTCCAGAAAACGGCCTCGGAGCAACATTTAATCTCATCAACACTGAGTATTCTTCCAAAGTTGGCAACAGCTGGAAATCTGGGAAAGTAAAACAGTGATAGGTTGAATCATAGAACTTGACGAGCGCGGACAATATTTCCTCATCCACCTGAATTTCAAGTAAGGATAATACATTGTCGTGTCGGGCTTTGAAGGCTTCAGGGTCTTCTACCCTTCTTCCCAACATCTTTAGATTCTCCAGATCTGGTTGTCGGAATTTGAACTCTGCAGTTGATCTTCTTCTTGGATCCATTATTAATACCTGTGAAATGATTTTTAAAACCCCTTGAATGTTTAAAATAAAAATGCGGATGCAAATGCGTAAAGTTTTATAGAACTCAGATCTCGAGATTCAAAACATCACGAATTTCATTTAATTTTCGATGTTACACTACAAAATCTTTTAGTACACATTACAAGAAAACTAAACAGTGCTAAAGGAAATCCTCTGACAAAAACTCCACCGTGGCATTTGCTTTCTGTAGTTCTTCCTCCACTCGCATCTTCTCTCCCATAAGTTTCTCAATCATCGTCTTCCACGGAGTAGACTGGTTACTGAAGTAGAACAAGTTTTCCTGGGCCTTTCTTTTCTTGCTTGCCTTTATCTCTTCATCCCTTTCTTGAAGCTGCTTGCGGAGCATTTCATTTTCTTCCATTACCACCTGATACTTATACCTCCAAGACACCTCAGTCTGCTGTGACTTTCTCAAGGCAATCCTCAACTTTTCCTCCTCAGAAAAGAAGATCAATGGGCGTTTTTCTTTCAGGACCATAGGTTCTTGCAAGGCATAAGGCATCTTCAGTTGGATAGCTCTTTTCCGAACCCATTGGAGATAAGGATCAAAGGAGACACAGTTAGGCTTTCCCAGACTTTCCTTTCCTCTCTTGTGGACATGTTTCCAAGCTTCCGAGAATTCCTTCTTCAACTCATTTTCCCCCAAAAAGAACATACTTTCTACACAAGCACTGTTGGGTCTGTCTTTTAACGGATACCCGAGCTGTCGTCGGGCGAGAACCGGACTGTAACTGATTCCTCCATCTATAGCAAGGAGAGGTACGTTGCCGAAGTTTCCACAGCTGTCTATAATTTTTATCCCATCATAAACTCGACTGTACCATTCAATATCAGAATGAGATAAGGCCATAATCTTCTCAGACCACCATCCTTTCCTCCAGAAGACTTGAGCTTTGGGCATATGAGAATGGAACCACTTATACAACAACGGGACACAACAGACGATCATTCCCCCCTTGTGAAGATTTCTGAGATGAATGGAATGATGAGTATTACCCAGCAGAGTTGGTACCAGATTTTTCTTCAAGAAAATCTTGATAGCATTGAGGTCCACAAAATTATCAATGTTGGGAAACAGGAAGATACCATAGATGAGCAAGGCCAAGATTGCCTCGAATGTATCCATACTCAGATGATCGGCGTAGTACTGTGCTTTTTCAATCAAGAACCCAGCAGGCAAACCAGAAATTCCTCCCTTGGTGGTCATGTTTTCTTGTATATCTTTCACTCCCAAGCGTACTGCTCTGGCGATCTCTTCTTTCTTAGGGTCCTTTTCTGTGAATGGAAAAGGAGATTCTTCAAGGATAGGCAACCCGATCAGACAGGAATATTCTTCAAGTGTTGGCACAAGTTGATAATCTGGGAATGTAAAGCAATGATAAAGCGGATCGTAGAACTGTAGCAAAGTGGAGAGGAGTCCCAGATCCATTCTCTTCTTCATCCTCAGTAGTGACAACAAATTACCGTACCTGCTCTTGAACCCTTCTACATCTGTGATAATAGCGCTCAACTTTTCAATGTCATCCAGCTTAGGACTCTTGTATGTGTACTTGATTGTCTTCTTTTTTCCTTGATCCATGATGTTTCCTAAAGTTTTAAAATAAGAGACTGAGTTCCATAAAACTTTTTATGACATGATGGTCATGAATGCATGAATGCAGCAAACACAGGTATTCACATATACACATAGATAACAGGTTCGGGTTTAGGGAAATTCAAGCATGGGGCCAAGGTCTACCCTTCCCAATAAGGAGTGTACTAGAGCTTTTTCACCTGTAGAACAAGGTTCTAAAAAGTTCCCAGAGTTCTCAACCCATCTTTCGGATATTATCAACTGCCCAAATAACTCGGGGGTCGATAATATTCTCAAGAGAGTCTCGTCCGAGTGTAGTATCGCGTATCAACTATTCGGAAATACTTCCTCATAGTCATCGCACTACATCCTAATAAGGCCAAGTGGGGTAATGTGTTCTAAAGGTCTTCAATGGCATGGGCCCCTTATAGAAAGCAGCATTGTTTTCACGAATACTCGATCAACAACACTACCCTCAAAAGGACCTCCATTGAGCGGCGGTTTTCAAGTTGGCTTAGTCGGGAATCAACTCCCTATAAACCTCCTTGAATATACCACCTTCCTATCATAAGTACACTCAAGCACGGGTATAGTGCCGTCTCACCAATTGTATTTCCCAAAAGCCAAAAGAACAAATCTGCACATATTCACAAATATTCACAAATAGCAAGTATATAAACAAAATAGGTTAAACCCTCAAAATAAGGATGTGTCCCCAGTGAAGTCGCCATTTCTGTTGCGGTGAAAATTTGATATCAAGCTATTAATTAACTTGAACCTTATTTCTTTTACAACCGGTCTTTAATTTATCCAAAGGATAAGTCTAAAGAAAGAAAGAACCTTTTGCGCGATGTGACAACAACGCTTTTAAGAGATTCGGGGATTCGGGGGTTGGTTATATCTAGGGAAGGTATTAGCACCCTAAATATCTGTAGTACTCTACAGGAACCTTTTGTTTAATTAATTGCTAAAGTTTGTGAATTGTGCACTATGGTTTGAGTTGGGAATAAAAGTAAAATAAAGGCCTAAGTGGTTTTCTAAGTTTGCTCGCAAAGGTATCGCACCTTCTGCCTACGTATCCTGACTAGGATAGAATCAGAGCAATCGTAGTTCACCTCACAAGGGAAAAGAACACTTGATGATGATCAAGGTTCAAAGGGGAACAAACATGACGATGTTTGTGTGGAGTTTGACAAAACTCCCTAAACTAAATTGTAAAAAGGGGAAGTGAGAAATCATGACGATGATTCTTACACAGAGTTGACGAACTCTTTCCTAGGGTTCTAGTTGAAGAACACTCCTAGTATGGGTGGGTTTCTTAGACTTCAAGCAAAGTCTAAAGGCTTCTAGTCTAGGGTTAAGGTGACTTAACAAAGTCAAGGGATAGCAGAGATTTTGGTCCAAGACATTGACAGTCAAGTGGACAGACCCTCCTTTGGAGGAACAGTATTGTCGGCAACTGGACGAAAGCTAACGAGCTCCGTCGCTTAGGGATAAAATAAAATACAAACATCATTCAAACATTCATGGTGACAACTAAATACAAAGATTAAAGATGGAAAGCAATGATGACAATCAGAGCAATTGTTTTGGTACGAGAACCGTGACGACAGTTCGCACCTGGAATACCGTTAACAGACAAATGAGATAAATATAAAAATAATTCAAGGTAAAAATTCTAACATGTTGACAAACATATATAGACATGATAACAATCAATTTTCCTGAGAAAACACAAGAGGAAACCTTCTAAATTTCATCTGCAACCAAATAGGGTTAGTACCGTTGACGCGCGGATTGCGCACCATAAAACGTGGTGAAAAAATAATCAAACATGGAAAATAAAAATATGACATGAAAGTACACATTAAAATAAACACAATGAAAAAAGAACGGGTGAAAAACGATAAAAAATGAGAGAGTTACGAATTTTTGAAGTTTATGTACAAAATAGGAAAAATAATAAAAGGGTTCGACCTCCACCCGGATCGAACCCTGGTCATGATGGTGAAAGGTATAATTGCGCGCATGCTCTTACCGCTGGGGCGGCTGTTACATCCATTAATCAAATGGAAACAATATGTATACAAGGCTCGTTTTGAATCATGGCTGGGCAAAATACATAATCAACACCAAATACGTTTTATACCGTATCTCACTAACCGCTCATCGGATCGAGGCAAATTTTATATGGATCTTGGGTAGAAAAATGAGAGGAAGAGGATGGTGATGTTAGTTTTTCCAAATTGTTCACCTAGTGAAAAAAACGCTGACTGGTGTGTGTGTGTGTTTTGAATGCATGGAAACATAATCGAAACCAAATACGTTTTATACCGTATCTCACTAACCGCTCATCGGATTGGGACAAATTTTATATGTAAATTGGGTAGAAAAATGAGAGGAAGAGGATGGCATAGGTGGTTTTTTGAAATTCACTTTCCTGTGAAAAAAACGATAGCTGGTGTATTTCATGGTTTTGGCTTGCAAATTGAAATGGTCAGCTTGATGTACACATGCTATAAGTCAAGTAAAGGCACATACACATCACACATATCATATATAACAGATAGAAAGCAAGTTTGAAGCCAAGGCATGAGTAAATATGACAGTTGTATGTAAGTTGCAAATTACATGACATAACAATGCATGATGAGGTGATTTTTGGATTTTGGGTGTTTTGATTTGTTCCAATCATTCTAACATCTTAATCATGTCATATTAAGTGTGTGCAAATGAAAACATTCAAACTGGAACACACGTATGAGAACATAGCATTCAATTTGCAAATGGTGTGTATTATGTGTGTGTGAAGCTTGATGTGGGATGATTCTTTGTACAGGTCATTTTTTAAGGTTTTGATTCATTTATACATGCTACATATGATCATGTGAAGCTGTAGAAACAATGAGATAGCAAGTACAAGCAAGTATGCACAAGTTGGCATGTGAGAATGAAGCATTTTGCAAAGACATGAACACATATGCATGATAATAGACAGAAGAAGTTCCAGCTCAAGTTTAACCAAATTAATCACTTGTACAGCACACATACATGATAATAAGATGATTCAAACATTAAGATTCCACAGAAAACAACTATCATGAAATATGTCATAGCATTTGCAAGTTGTAAACATAATAATGCACATGAAGAGGTAAAACTTGACATGATGATTTCTAGCACAATATGATCATTCAAACTCATCAAACATGTTCAAAATGAGGTGTACACAATGTTTGTTTTGGCAGAAAACAGGTTTTGTGAAAAATCAATGTTTTGAAGTTTTGGTGCATTTTGTACATTTGGTGTCAAAGAGTGAAATCTTGATGCTATGCTCAAATCAACCATATGAATGCACATACATGTTATAATGGCCATTTGAATCATGCTAGAAGGATGAAAAACCATAAGTCATGCTTGGTGTAAAAAATGACTAAGTGTGTGGTTTGTGCATTTATGTGCTTATGTCAACATGTGAATTTCAAAACCATACCTCAAATCAGCAAGATAAACACATATACAAGTTCCAAGTATCCATTGTGATGTGTGTGTTAAACAACATCCAAACATATCCAAGGCCTCTTGTGGTGTGTTTGTATGCAGGGTGATATCACAGTATCCATACTTTGTACAGACTTAGTTCATGATTTGAAAAGAACAAAAAACCTGCAGCATAGGTTAGCACAAGTTTCTATGGCTATGACCAAGCAAAATTGAGCACATAATATCCTTTAGACAGCAAGGCATAATGATATAGAGAAACAAAATCATAACATCAAAGCTGGCAGCCACATGAACTAATTACTAACAGCAGGTCATGAAGCAAGTCTAACAGCAAAATTGTGAAAACAAAACTAGCAGCATGTCATGTAAAATCAAACTGGCAGCAACAGGCATAACCAACTGCTATCACAACAGGACAATATAATTTAAGCAAAACTGACCTCAAACAGCAACAGCATTATGATCATGGAATTGATGTGGTGGTGCAAGGGGAACATGTTAACAGTTCAACAAATTGATGCCTTATCAGATGGACAACAGAACAAAGAAAACCTTGAAGCTAGTGTTTTGAGCAACAGATCACAACATCATAATTGAACATATCCATTCTTTAACAGAACCATGATAACAATAAACTAGCAGTACCACCACAGGATTGAATAATAAACAAAAAAAACATCAACAGCCAAGATGCTCACATGTTTTAAGACAGCAAATCAATTGGTTTATTATGACAGAACCATGTTCCAATTCTGTGCTAAATACCTGATGAGAACTTCCACTATCCTTAACAATATGCTGATGAAAATTATTAAAGTGTATGCATAGCTCAAACTTAAACCAAGTACTCAAAAATGCAAGTTCATGTAAAATGAGGCAAAAGTGGATAAGTCTATTTACATACCTCTTGATGAACTCTCTGAATGTGCTAAGATGATTGAAGAAAACCAGAGATGATGACTCCAAGTTCTTGTGTTGACACCTTGCTTCAACCTTAAGTAACAAGCCAAATGCAATGCCAAAATGAGATTGGTGAAGTTCTGATGGCAAGTGAGAGTTTGGACAGTCTCTATATATTGTATTTGAGGTGTTCCAATGATTAAAACATCAACAAGGTGCTTGGATCAAGTTTTGGTGTGTTTTATGAACTTAGGTCAAAGGAAGTTTCATGGAATGTTGACTTTTTGATTTTTTGATTTTTTGGGTGGTTTAAGTGTTTGTACACCTCATATATATGATTTAGAGAGTGTATGGATGGTTGTTTGAGGTTTGGAATGTATAGAATTCAAAGTAGCATCAAAAGTGCAAATGCTGATTTTTGGGCATTTTTGACAACTTTGGAGATTTTGCAATTTGTGAATGAGAGAGAGGTATAGTGAGGTGCTTGCTTCTAACAGGTTTTCAGAATGATCTTGATGTCCTAAATGAGGAGTTTGAAGTCCCTATTTATAGAAAAAATGAGTGAGGAGCTTGCTTGGTCATTTTGCTTCACCATGAAGAAACCTTGATATTTTCTCTTCCAAATGACCACTTGCTTGGCTTTTCTGATTGCTAGCTGTTTTCTTGACTTAATTGGCAAGTTTGTATGATGTTTTTACAGAGGAATCAATGCCTAGAGGCCTGGTAGAGTGGCTGGAACAGAAATGACTTTCCACCTCATGCTTGGAAAAGTCAAATATTTCAACTTTGGCAATGAACTCACCATTCTTATTTCCATGCTATCTCCTTGTTATTTCTTTGTTCTAACCTGCTAAGAATGATTAATATATCATATAGAAGGAGTTTGTAGCATTGAAATTGATCCACTTGAGTGTTAGAGGTGTTTTTGCAAAATTCATCAATGTGGGACAAAAGTGACAAATTGCCAACTTTGAACACATGTATCTCTCAGCTCATAAATCCCCTTGAGATGTACTTGTACTTTTTAGAAAGCCCTCACATAGTACTAAAACTTTCATGTTTGCCAGAAATCTTGATTCTATTTGAAACTAGGTGAAAAACCCCCTTGAAGTTGGCTGATTTTAGCTTTTAAGGTGAAAATAACTTAGAAATTTTCTAAGTTATTTTCCCTTATAGGAATGTTTTTGCTTATATCTCAAAAAGTATGCATTTTCTGGTTGTGGACTAGTATGGGACTTTTGTAGGACTTGTCAAGAGCTTTCAAATGAGACTAGAACCAACTCAATTGGATGTGTGGTTAAGGAGATACGGTTTAGCCCTTTTCAAAACCCTAATTTCCCGATTTCTCGATTACTCTCTCATTTTTGATCCAATGACCATGAAAATTGATATGCAAGTCCATTATGACATAAGGAACAACTTTGATTCACAACTTGGATTCCAATTCTCAAAATTCGAGGAGTTGACTTTTCGGTCAACCATACGATCGATCGGTGCCGATCGAGTCGCCTGTTGATATTCTGGACATCCTGGGACTTTGACACTTCTTGAATAGTCTTTAATAGCCTATATTAACTTCATGGACCTCACTCCCACCATTAAAACATTTCCCAACATCAAAGTCAAACCACAGTTGACTTTCCACTGGTTAAAAACCCTAATCGGGGCCTCCTGACTGCACTGTTCTTGATTCTGAAACGATTTCTTCAAATTGACTTCCCATTTGACTTTGATATTGTCTTTGATTTCATTCCATGATTGAATTGGCCCAAATCATTGGTTGATCATTCCTTGATTGTTTTGAATTTGTCGGTGCGAGAACCCTGATTCATCTGTAACTTGACAATAATAAACTTGCACTGATTTAGGGTTAGATAATGCATGATCATGCTTCTAAAAATGATAATGAGGATCTAAGGGGTCAAAATTTGGGGTATGACAGTACCATAGAAACATTCCTGGTACCAGGGACAAGATCAATAAAAAACTTCACCTATAAGGGCACAAACAACGCAAGCACCTTAGCTTCCTCTTCCAAAAGCTCTTTCAACTGTCTAGCAGATAAGAAAACAGGTTAATCCGCATCATTAGAGGCAAGAAGTCGCACCGACTTATTATAAAAATTTATATGAACATGATTAAACTCTAACCAGTTCATTCCCAGATAACATCAAGATCCCTCAGTCGCAAACAGATAAGATCAGCACCAAAATCTCTATCTAAGATTGACAGAGGACAATTCAAACAAACCAGGGAAGTAGTCACCGATCCTTTAGCAGGAATTTTGATAACCATCTCTCCCTTCATAGAAGACACAACGAGGCCTATCCTTTTCACACAATCAGCAACAATAAAAGAATGAGTAACACTAGTATCAGTAATAGAAATCAAAGGCGTACTATTAATGTAATACATACCTCTAATCAATCTATCGTCATTGGAAGTCTGAGTCTCTAATAGAGAAAACACCTTCCCTCAAGTTGAAGTTTGCTTCGCCTTCTGGAAATAAGTACTGATATGTCCCGGTTCACCATAATTGTAGAAAGTCACCACATTATCCTTGCAATCAGCAACCAGATGTCATGTCTTCCCACACCGAAAACACTTCTTCACATCACTCTTGAATTCACTAGCACGATGACCCAACTCACCACACCTAAAGCACTTAAGAGGAGCAGGGGAACCTCCCCCACATAGTCTCTTACCATCAGCAGACATATGCTTACCCTTCTCAGCTGGAGCACTATATGGCTTTCCACAGTTCACATTATGCTTTCCCCTTTTCTCACTCGGACTCTTATAATGAGATGACCGAGCTTTACTATCATCTTCATAAATCCTACAACTGTTCACCAACTCTGGAAACCTCTGAATCTATTGATACTCAATCTCCTGATTAATCTCAGGACGCAAACCTTTCTCAAACTTAATGCACTTTGAGAACTCAACAGTTGCCTCACTGTAATGAGGATAGAACTTTGCAAGTTCCACGAATCTGGCAGCAAACTCAGTAATAGTTAAATTACCCTGCTTCAGCTCCAAAAACTCAATCTCCTTCTTTTCGCGGATATCTTCAGGAAAATACTTCCTCAGAAACTCTCTGTGAAACACAACCTAAGTGACAACCTCACCTGTAGATTCCAACACCTGACGAGTGTTGATCCACCAATCATCAGCCTTCTCAGCCAGCATATGAGTACCAAACCGTACTTTCTGCTCTTCTGGACAATCCATCACCCGAAAGATCCTCTCAATCTCTTTAAGCCAAGTCTGCGCTCCATCAAGATCATACCTACCCTTGAAAGTAGGCGAATTATTCCTCTAAAACTTTCTCAAATGGAGAAACTCATCGTTCCCCCAGCATTAGGCTGATTATGCACAACCTGAACAATAGTATGCAAAGCAGCAACAATAGCACCATTGTTCCTTCCAGCCATTTTTTGTTTCACATCATTAACAACAACAATGGTTAGAAGACAACACCGACAGTATACAACTGTTACACCACACTGACTTAACAACTTGGCTGGACAGACCGACCTGCTCAGATATCACTATATAACACCCTAAATTTTCCCGCATAATTAGTAAATAATTTATCAGAGTAAATTAAAACATAAAATTTAAGATGCTACTTTTCACATAAACATGCTCAAACAGTCAGATATGTAACACATGCCACTTCCAAAAGTTATTATTAATAATAATAGTAATAAAACATGTCTAGAAATTCAACTTTTATTGCAGTGAAAACATCAACAACTTGACAGTTTAATTAATAAAAACATGATCATGATTTAAATTAATCATAAGAGTTATCAACTTAAACATAAACAACAATAAGCGATTCCCCTTCCCAATGTTACACATCAGAGCAGGCGCCGTCTCTATAAATAAAAAGGAAGAACACTCTCTTCCACTTACATCCACACCCTTACTGCAGATTATCTGCATGATGCCCATGTAAAGGCAACATTCAAACAAAATGGATGAGATATCACAATTATATAAAGAAATGCATGATAATAAGTAAGCATCATATTATTACATGCATAATCACTCATTCCACCAATCACACTTCCACATAATCCAAACACTATAACACAACAAATATGCAATGCAATGACACTTAACAAATTGACTCAATGCACGTGGTACCAAGATGTGAACTCTCAGGCTCACCGCTCTGATACCCACCTTAGGATCAGAGCTCACCAAAAATTGTTACCATCACTATAGGTAACTCTTCACCGATTCCCACCTGGAACTGGCTACTCACACCCAATCCTCACTGTAGGATTAAGGCTCAACAACAAAGGACCACCGTCCAACACCATGAATGCATGCAACATACAATACATGAAACTACAACACCATGCACAATGAACCTTCACCTTTGTCAATGTACTATGACAATACTAACCACCATGCATCATACACCTGCTATAACGATTCAACAACAAAACCATAGCAATATAGCAAGCAATCAACAAGTGTGTATGAATATGTAACACCATAACATAAACAATGCATATCATTTAACACCATCACACATAAATTGTTTATTTTCAGGTACTGCATTATTTTTAAAACAAAGTTCGTCGAGTCAGCTTCCTAATGCTTCTAACGACATCCGAATTGGACACTCGGAACTCAAGATATGATTTTTCAAAGTTTTACAAAAATTGTTTCCAGAGTAACCGGTACACCTCTATAACCATGCCCCTACTATGCCAGTTTCACTCAGTGTAACCGATTACACCAATTCAAGCAACCAGATACACCCCCTTCAAATTACCAAATAACACAGTTTTACCACAATGTAATCGGTTACACCATTTATGGTAACCGATTACACTGTAAGCATAATCACTTTTTTGTTGCTTTACAAATGAAAATTACTTTTTATCCCATCCCAAAACCCCACTTTTCACACAATTCATTCATCACATTATTTTACAAAAAAAAAACATTTTTTAAAATTCTCAAAACCCCAATTCTTTTCATAAAAAGCTCATAACTAGAGTTCCGACTCTGACTCGCAACAACCATCGACAACACAAAATCTATCATCATGCAATTCTATTCAATACATGATTCTAATAACATCAATACACAATTCACCAACAATCATCAATCACAACATCATCATACAAATTCATAGATCAATCACATTATCAATTCCAACAAACACACAATTGCATCAATGATCATAACATAAAGAGAAGATAAAAACAATCAATACATGGTATAACCCATCCACAATTATCATACAAACCCTTATATAATAGGAACCCCACCCTTACCTTATATTTTCTTGCAAGGTTCTTCAACAATGGAGTTCTCGATGGACTCCATGTTAGTTCAGTTCTCAGACTCTTCATTGGCTGGTACATGAAATGATGATGTGAACCCTCTTGTTCAACAATTGAAATCCAAACTATTTGAAGTTAACCTTATTGATTATGTCGAAGAAGATACCTATCTTGGAACCGACATTAGGAAACTGCTAGTGAACTCAAGAAACAACGGGTGTCCGATGTCTTGCTAAAATTTCTCTTTGAGTTTGAATACTTCTTCAATCAGGTGTGCAAAGACATTGATCTCAAGCACTCGACTACCTGCAAACTTCAAGGATTAAAGGATTCCATTATAGTAGCTTGGGAAACAAGTGATACGTCTGATTAAAAGGTTGATCAACTTGAACCCCAAGTCCAATAATATAACGACAATATTGTTTCTATTAACGAGAAGATTGCTCAATGCCGTACCAAGATGTTGGAAATCTTCAAAGAGATTGATGTCTTGGAAAAAGAAAATATTGCATTGGCTTCAGGACACTCACTCCCTGCACAGGAGATGATAGATGCCGAAGCCACCAAAGGAGTTGAGCATGTCGAGGTCGTGCTTAATCTGGGACTTGAGGTTTCTTGGCTGGAAGAACTTTTGGATTACCTTTGTGCTAGGCTTGACCTTTCTAAAGCCAAGTTGGAAGAAATCAAGGCACAACTCCCCGTCTAATTTGTATTTCCTTTGATTCACTTTTGCTAATCTCCGCTTATTGTAATGGCTATGTCCATATTTTGTAATGACTTTGACATTTTGGCATTTTAATACCATGGTGGAAATTTGGTTTCGTTTAGCACATTACTCTTATTTAATTCAAATTTCTTGTAGCATAGGTATATACTGTTTAAGGTAACTACCATTTACTTTTAGAATTCGTTTGTCCATGGCTAATTCTTCAATTTCATAGGCGTTATTTGAAAATACTTGAAATATTCGAAATGACCCCTCCCAATTTAAGGAACGCTTTCCTAGGGTTTGATCTATTTGGTCCACAGGCAAAATGTCCTTCCAAACAAAGTCTTCATTCGAGAATACCTTGGACTTAACTTTTCTATTATAGGCTTTGGTAACTCGCTCTTTTTGTCTTACTAACGCATTAAACATTGTCAGTCGTTCTTCGTCCAAATCAATAATCTCGTCCAACATCATTCCTCAATACTGGTATGATGGGATCTCATGTTGACGTTGAACCCAGACTAATTGCAAATAAATCTCCACATGCAACACAACTTCATGCCCGTACGTCAATCGGAAAGGCGTTGTGGTTGTTTCCTCCTTGGGAGACGTTCGACAAGCCCATAAGACTTGGTCTAACGTTTGATGCCAATTCTCCGGCTTCTTCCCAATATGCTTCTTGATCAAGCTGATAACAATTTTATTAGCAGCTTTGAACTGCCCATTTACCTGAGCGTAATACGACGTTGAGGTTAATAATATAATTCCCATTTTTAGTGAAAATTCTTGCATCTTTACCAGTAAACACTGACCCTTGGTCTGTCTTAATGGTCTCAGAAACTTCAAACCTGTAAATAATGTTCCATTCGATGAACTCAATTATGGCCTCTTGATCAGCCTTCACTAACGAGACTGCTTCGATCCACTTTGTAAAGTAATTAATTCCGACCAATATATAGTTCTGGCTTTTAGAGGGAACAGGTTGAATTTCTCCAATCAAGTCCAAAGCCCATTCTTTAAATGGCCAAGGTTTCACTATTTCATGCAACTCGCTTGTAGGGACGTGTTGTATGCCTGAGTGCACATGGAATTCTAGGAAACCCTTAGCAAAATCCATGCAACCTTTAGCATGGTAAGCCAATAGAAGCCCTGGAGACAAAAAAAAATCATTTCATTTTGTTCCCCACTTGATGAGCACTACACGCCCCACTATGGGTGTTTGAAACGGCCAAATATTCCTCTTTTTTACTAAGGCACTTAAGTAACACTCCTTCAGGGGTCTTTTTAAACAATTCATTAACAATGATTACATAACTCAAAGATTTATACTTGGTATTTCGATTTGTTGAAACGACTGGATTCCTAAAGTAATCAATTTCGATTTGCTGAGGTTTGATATAAACCTTCTTAAAAAGTTGATCTTCCCCAAAAAAGATTGCAACTCCTTCTTTGTCGACGGTGGCTTAGTATCTTTGATGGATTTCGTTTTGTTTTGATTTATCTCAATCCCTTTCTTGTGAAACACGAAGCCAAGAAAATCTCCTGCCTGCACACATAAAGCACATTTCAGGGGGTTCATCTTCAAACCATATTTCCTCATTCTTTTTAATGATTATCTAAGGTGATCAAGATGATCATTCCTCGAAACAGATTTAATAACTATATCGTCAATGTAAATTTGCATAAATATCTCAATATAGGCATGGAAGATATAGTTCATCACCCTTTGATAAGTTGCTCTAGCATATTTTAAGCCAAGTGGCATCACTATCCACTTATAGGTGCCTAAAGCTCATGGGCATCGAAATTCCGTCTTCGACACATCCTCATCTACAATAAAAATTTGGTTATATCCCAAATAACCATCTACATACTAAGGTACTCAAAACCCATCGCTGAATCGACCAACATCTCGGCGACCGACATTAGGTATTCGTCCTTTGGGGTTGCAGCGTTTAGATCTCTAAAATCTATGCAAACCACCAACGTCCCGTTTTTATTTATGACTGGAATGATGTTGGCAAGCCATTCGACGTACCTTGCAGTTCTTATGAACCTGCATCGTAGGAGTCTTTTGATCTCCTCCTTTATGTTAGACATTTTTCTGGAGCAAATCGCCTTGGCGTCTGCTTGACTGGCTTCTTACATGCCTTTATTGGTAGATTTAGCTTCACCAATTCCCTGCTTAAACCTGGAATTTCATAATAATCCCAAACAAAACAATTTTTAAATTCTTTAAGCAATTCTATTACTTCTAACCTTAAGTACGAATCAATGTTGGCGTTTACATACGTCGGCCTTCAGATCGATCCGTCAACTAGTGGGTCTTTAGGCTGCATCTTAGTAGTAGAGCTACTGGGTTCCTTTCAAATCCCAAAGGCTCGTCATCATTGACGCAATCGAACCTCTAGCCCTCTTGACCATCTTCCTCTGAACCAGTTTTGTGCGGCTCTTCAACAGACTGAAGTTTAACACTAATTCGATTACCTACGTCTAACACCTCAATTTCATTGGCCTTAACAACCATGTGTGTTACTTCGACTTCTAAAACCTCCTATAGTCTGTTCTCAGCCACGTAGGTCGTGATTCGATCTAATGGATCAAACTCAGTCATTATCACTAAATATGTCTCCCTAGCCTGTTGGTCGGATTACATCTGCATCATATACCTTCTCCCCCATAACTTTTCTCCTCCAGGTAAACCCATGGGTTGGGTGAAGGTTCAGAGAGAAAAATAGTTCTTCTACAGACACGTAGCCAGTTTCTTATGGTATACATGGCGCTATGTTTGCCAAGTTTCTGTCGAAATTTCTTTTGTCCACATGGTTAACTTCAACCATGTTGTAGCCCTGGTCTGCTTCGATGTTCTCCACTATCCCATCTTTGCGCCATATGGCTAATCTTTGGTGCAGGGACGAAGGAACTGCCCCTATACCATGTATTCACTATCTTTCTAGCAACAAGTTATAACTAGGTCTCACAGTTATCACCATGAAACTGTAGGTCGAGTAATAGATCTGATTGTTACTTCGACCTGAATAAACCCCATTGTTTGGCCAATTTTCACCTCATAATTAGAAATGACCATATTGTGACGCCTGAGGTCAGTATCATACTTCCCATTCTTAGCCAGTAAGAAATGAGGCATCAAGTTTACTGCTACCCCACCACCCACTAAGGTTTTGTTTACAGTGGCACCCTCGACCTTTGCCCTTATAAAAATGGGCTTTAGGTGATATTTCATCCC
Source organism: Lathyrus sativus (assembly GCA_963859935.3). Classification (NCBI taxonomy): domain Eukaryota; kingdom Viridiplantae; phylum Streptophyta; class Magnoliopsida; order Fabales; family Fabaceae; genus Lathyrus; species Lathyrus sativus. Next base: position 495,091,034 of record OZ012739.1, on the reverse strand, counting down.
TCATGGGGTTTCTCAAAGAATGCGTTATGTTCCTCAACACACCCATTATTCATTATAAAATAACAAACAGGCTTATGCTTGGCCAACTCTTCTTTCTCATAGTCATCCTCTTCAACAACTTTTGCCACCCGATCGTACTCATAAGGGAGCACAGAAATCACGTTGTGTAAGACTACATTTTATTGGTGTGTAGAAAAGTAAAACTAAATATCTCTACATATATTAATACTCAAATTCTATTTTGTTCCTACTATCCGATGTGGGACTTGGATGAATATACTATTTGACCCAACAATATTATGATTTTCTAATATAATCTAAAAAGTTATATATTCGGTAAGGGATTAGAAAAACACTGAAACCACATAAGATATAATAAACTCATCTTTTAAGCAAACATTAACAACAACAAACCATAAACAACATACGCGATACCTGAGTCTTTCACACAAGTTTGCAACGCTCACTTTAGCTTCTTCCTCGTTATCGAAACAAACATCCCTACCTACAAATCAAAATAAGCAGAAAGTTCAAACATTATGAAACAAACTATTGATGTTAAGTATAACAAGTGTGAGTAGTATGAGTAATAGTCTCACATTAGCTAGAAATGTGAAGACTGGAACATTTATAAGTGGGAGAACCCATACACCTATCACCTTAAGGTTTGGGTGAATATGTGGTGTGTCTCTCATAAAGGTGTTACTCTAAAAAAGGTAGTCCCACAATGTTCAATGCTCCTTAGTGAAAATCTCCCCTAGCAGTGGTATCAGAGTCTTTGGTTTGAGTGAAGGACCAACTCACTCCTAACAGTGGTATCATTTGAGTGAAGGACCACTCCTAACAGTGGTATCAGAGTCTTTGGTTTGAGTGAAGGACCGACTCATTTGTATCGAAAGTACTCCCCATAAATGGTGGGTAAGTTTGGGATTTTTATATGAGAGAGAGACAAGTGACAAAGATGTTAGTGTACATAAATGAAAAATGTCTTTTAGTAAATATAAAAAAATGCCTAAAAAAATTATTACCATAGTTAAAAGGAAAACCGTTGTAAAATGGATATTAGGAAAAATCTATTTTATAATAGTAATTATTGCAAATGATATCATGATGCTGCATTTAAAAAGATAAAAATGCATATAAAAACATAAATAATAATGATGAAAGTTCTCCGATATAATAAATTATTTCATGATGAATAAAATCATCTTTTATTTGAAATCGTCTAAACTCACGAGTGTAGACAATTATTTGTTTTTACAATTGTTAATAAATATAGTTGTAAATTATTTGTCTATTATAAATATAATAGTAAATATGGTTAATTCTATTAATTATACAACTTTATAGAAATAGTAACTTATGAGAGCTAATAATATAAAAAGGTTACACATTAAATTAATTAGTTATAGTGCTTTAAGATGAAATTTTATTTTAATTATATATTTATATAAGTTGTATGAAGTTTTAAAGATGACACATCAATATAAGTGTAGTTTAATTTTTTTAAATAATATATTTTATGTAAATAGTAATAACTTTAAATAAAATGAAATAATAGTCAAAATGTTTTCAAAATATTCATTAAAATAATTATATTTTCAAAATAACTAACAATAAATAAAAATAATAAAACATTATTTATATTTTATTAATTTGATAAAATATCACAATGTAATTATTATCAATATTTTAATTATTTAGAAATCAAAAGAACATATTTATTTTGAGAAAAAATATCAATTTTTTAAAAGAGACAATTTTATTAACTCTACAACTTTTACGAAATTAAAAATTTTAAGAGTTATGTTACATAGTGAATTATTGAGTCATAATGCTTTAAAATTAAAAATTATCTTAACTATTAATACAAATAGAATATGAAGTATTGTAATTATTTTATTCATATAAAATTATTACTATTTCTTATTTCTTCTCTAATATAAAATATTCATATAAATGATATTATTTCAAGTGATCTATATAGTATTTGCGATGTTAAATAAGAAAAATATATTTATAAGGACGTTTTTTTTTTTAACTAAGATTTTATAAGGATGTTTTGTATTTTTATAAATATAAATAAGTAAGATAATTTTTATAGGGATACATTTTTTCTAGCTAAGGTTTTTAAAGGAAATAGAAATGAAAAAGTGGGAATTAAAGTAACTTACTTGTAAGAGCTAATAATGTAAAAATGTTACAGAGGAGTCACATATTCAATTATGGAGGTCTAATGCTTTAAAATCAAAAAATATTTTATCTATTTATTTATACATATTATATAAAAATAGAATAAGAAGATGTGTAAAAATTTTATTCATATTAAAATTGTATTTATATTTTTTATATCTTATTTATTATAAATTATTTATATAAAAATTATTATTTTAAGTGATCGCCATAACATAAGACATAGATTCTATTGGATAAAACTAATTTATATTTGATGATTGGTAGCTGATAAATTAATTTGAATATTTGGTAAATTAGCTGTTATACTAGCTGATAATTACAAAATGACCTAAAAGAATATTTTTAATTAAGAAATTTATAATTTTATAATTTTATTATATTATATTATTAAATTATATTTTATTCAAACAAAATAAATGTATTAATAACAATATGCAAAACAATTTTAATATATATGAAAAATTGAAAATCTCATCAAAATATATAAATTTATATATAAGTTTTATGAGCTTTGCTATTTAGTATGGATATATTGACAACAAAATTTAATAAATAAAAGAATAAGTAAATAATACATGAAGCAGAAATATTTTATAAAGTCATTTATGAGGACATAAAAGTAAATATAATCCTAATAACTACAATTCTTAGTCTTGTTAACTCATTCTTTTGTAAAATATAGTTTTTTTCTTCCTAATTTTATAATAAAATTTAATAAAATATGTGAAATAATAACATTATAATTTTGAATTTAATTATATTAATATAAAATAATAATAAAAATAAATTTATTATCTAATATTTTACAATAAAACAATCTTAATATTCTAAATTTTAAATTCTCCTAATTTGAAAATTATAAACACTATTTTTAAATTAATTATATAATTTATATTTAATAAATAAAAATAATATCAAATAAAATAGAGAAAAATAATAAAAATATTTTATAACATTCTTCAAAATCTTCCTAAATTCAATATTTTAAAATCAATTTTTTAATAGTAAATATATATATATATATATATATATATATATATATATATATATATATATATATATATATATATATATATATATATATATATATATATATATATATATATATATATATATATATATATATATATATATATATATATATATATATATATATATATATATATATATATATATATGATCTGACCTGATCAGAAAGGGATCACGGACTGGCCACACTCTGTTGGACTGCTACTTGCTCACCGGTGATGAGGAAGAGAAGGGGGGTGTACCTGCAAAACGCTCCGATGCCAAAGTGAGAAGTTGGGCAGGGCGATGGCGAAGTACAGAAAGAGGGGTAAGAAGTGTGTTACCTGACCCTCTTGTGGAAGAGGGTATTTATAGAGAGACCCCAGCGCTGGGCCAACGGTCATTTGAGGTGGGCTGGATGACCAGGCCCAACCCTAATGACTACTAGGGCTTACGTGGCGTAGTGAAGACCAGGACGTGGTCTTTGCCCTAGTCCAACCGCTCCTAGATCTCCGGAAAGTGAGTTTGACCTGCTCTTTCGGAGGTGGGTAGTTGGCTGATGACGTGTCCCCGCGGAGGGGAGCATGTGGAAAACGTGCGCCGGGCACGTTGTTCTCCTCGCGGAGGGGAGCTCGCAAGGTTGGGGAGGAACCAAGGTCTCGTTTCGATGCGCTGGGGTGCGTCATGTTCGACTGATAAGAGGGGACGACGAGATGCTGTTGGATGCGTCGCCTGTGTCCGGTGGTGTGTTTCGCCCGTCCTGCGGGGCGCGCGTGCCCGGCGTGGCCAATTCGCTTATTGGGCCGTGCGAGGTATTGGGCTGGACCGAGGTCGGGCACAGACCAGAACAGGAGCCCCCCAAGTCGAAGCTCTGGGAAAGAGCGAGGACTTAAGGTCGCTGTGTCGGGGAGAGAGGTAGCGAAACGGGAGGTTCGCCGGGATTCGTGCGCGGTGGAACAAGCGCTCGCGCGGGGATCCCCGGTCGTCGGCGGAGCGGGGTGAAAGCAGGTGAAGGGGCGCGACTGTCAGGTTGCTGCCACGTGTCGTGCGTTAAGCGGTCGTAGGGGCGGCTACCCTATGTCATTAATGAGCCTAGCGTCGCTTCGAATCCCGCACCGGGTTATAAATACGGGGGTCCCCGCTCATTTTTCTACTTTTCACTTTGCTGTTTTACTTGCGAAGCTCTGAGATCCTTGCTCGTCCGCCGTTGCCGTCGATCACCGCCGCACCGTTTGGTTCTTCCTCCCGTTCGCTGCCGTTACAAGTGAGTTCTTCTTTCTCTTCTCCTTTTATTTCTGTCGCTTGATTAGAATGCGTGGTCGGGGCATGATGAATGCCCCGAGGAGGGACGCAAGATCCACCGTATCTGGCGATTTTTTGGTGAATTTCCCGGGGAGAATCGGTTGTTCTGATGAATGCCCCAGGGACGCGCGCTTTTTCCGATGAATGCCCCGGGGACGCGCGCTTTTTCCGGTGACCGTCCCGCGGAGGGATGGGGGGTTGGCTTTTGGACGCCTCGAGGAGGATCGGCGGGGGGCGCCTGTTTGCTCGCCGTTCTCTGGCCTTTGTCGCCCTTTCACTTGACCTGCGGTGGAAGGGTGGATTTGATCTTGGCTATCGAATTCACCGTTGTCCTCTGCTTTTCAGGTGTAGATGTCGGCCTTGGTACCAGGGACGATGGTCGAAGACAACGAACCCGAGGTCCCGGACTTTGACGAGCGCGTCGCCCCGGTCGAAGAATGGGTGGCTGAAGAGCCGCTGTCTACCCCGTCCTGCTTCGTGGCCGATGCGTCCGACGTCTATGCCACCGTCGAGGATACGCCTATCGGGGAGCCGCAACATTGGCAGGTGTACCGCCCGAAGGAGCACCATCGCATCTGCTCGCGATATGGGCGGCGGATGTTTCCTATGCACGAGTTCTACTTCAAAGAGGCTCGACTCAGGTTACCGTTCTCCGCCTTTCATCTGGGGCTCTTCGATTGGTTGCGCTTGGCCCCGTCCCAACTGCACCCCAACGCATTGGCCTTCATCCGTGCCTTCGAGGTGGTGTGCTTCTACCTCGAGGTGGAGCCCACGGTACCGTTGTTTTTCCGTATCTTCCACTTACAGCGCCAGTCGGTGAATGGCCGCCAGGGATGGGTCTCATTTAAACAGTCGACCAAGCTCTTCAAGGCGTATAGTGATTCCGTCAAGGATTTCAAAATTCGGTTCTTCCTCGTTAAACCGATCACACAGCAGGGCTCAAATACTCTCTTCACCGAGGGCGAGCGAATGGTAGACGGCCAGCGGTTCCTCGCGTGGCTTCCCAAGATACATCTTTTGTGGACCGCGGAGCATTTCAGCCGAGGTACAGATAGGTATATCGTACGAGCGAGGACCCTCGACGAGAAAGATATGGCCGTTTATTTGAAAATAGTCGCCTTTGTGCGGGCCCTTCCTCCGTCGAAGCTGGTGACGCCTGATGGTCGGTACATCCTCGACGCGCAGGGGAACGTGCGAACCAAGAAGTGGCTGATTAATACTAAGACCCTGCTCGGTTGCGCCACCGGGGCGGCCGCTCTGGATTATCTAGGTAGGGATGTTTCTTTTCTCCCCGTGTTCGGGTGTTCTGGCTGTTGCTAACTCTTTCTTTGTTTTTGCAGCGAACATGTCTTCTGTCGAGGAGCGGGTGAAGCAGTTGCGCGCTACCAGGAATGCCGTGGTCCCGAGGACGCTGGTGAGTCAGTTGGTCGGACAGGAGGTTGCGACGCCGGGAGGGCAGAGTTCGTCTTCTTCGCCTCAAGAGAGTCAGTCTCCCACGTCTCAGGGAGCAGCGAAAAGGCCGAGATCCGAGGAGCCCCGCGGTTTGGTAGATCTGACGGCCGGCTCGGCCGAGGAAGGTTACGTCGTCCTGCCTTGCCATAAGCATCCGGGCTATTTTTATGGTGCTCGATCTCCTACCGTCTCCGCTGGGGAGGTGAAGGTTGTCCGCCAGGCCGATCGAGAGTCTCGTCGACGTGTCCTGGCGGAGGATTTGGCTGCAATGATGCGGACGTTCACGACGGCTCTTGTGCTGAACGAGGAGGGTTGTTCCGCTGCCGAGTTGTCCAAATTGCAGGGGGACCTTACCTTTATGCAGTCGCGGTTGGCCAAGCTTACTGAGGAATTGGAGAAGAGTCAGAAGGATGTCGCTGACCAGCACAAACGAGCAGAGGGCGCTAAGGGGAAGGTGACCTCGCTGGAGGAGAAGTTGGGGGCGGCAACGGCCGAGGTGCAGGCGCTGAAAGTTCGTATGGAAGTCTTGGACAGCGCACTTCGTCCGGCCGAGGACGAGACAGAGGGAGATCAACGGTTGATCACCCGTACTGATCTGGTTGCCCGTATCCGGGTGCTGGAAGGTGATTGTTTGGAGGCTGTCGAGGTCGGGTTCAAGAATGCTGTAGAGCAGATCCAGGTTGTCAACCCCAGCGTCGCGCTGGTCGTGGATGGGATCGGGCCGTATCACGAGATTGTTGATGGGAAGGTGGTCGAACCTTATCTTGTCGTTCCCGAGGAGGTCCCCGTGGATGCTGATCAGGAGGGTGAAGTAGTCTAGATTGTCGGGCCTGCATGCTCGTTGTTTTTATGGCCTGCGTGCTGATATTTGTGACTTGTCTTTCTTTGGGCCATTGTGCTCTGTTTGTGTAATATTAACTACTGGGCTGGTGCCCGCTTTGCTTAATATATTTTTGTGAATTTTCTAAGTGTGCGCTCGGTATTTGCATGATGTTCATGCTCGTTTTTTGTATTTATTTGTTTACTTGAATGTTTTTGATGTGCATGCCTCGATATGCTCTGGGTCTGTTCGGGTGTTAGCTCGACAAATTTGTTACCGGTGGTGAAGGGAACCGGCCGGTTTGGCCGGCGACGTAGCCTGGCCGTTTCGGGGGTAGTTCTCCCCGTGGCGTGGACGTCCCATCGCGAGCTGGGTGTCCTGCCGATTTTGGTACGGCGGCGGGGGATCTCGGTCGAGGTGTTCCCTGCCGAGCAAGGTCGTCTGCCCGCGCACACAAGAGGCAGGGCTTGCTTTTCTTTGGTCGCTAGTGGACACGGGGGTGTGCGGTGGTACCATGTCGCCCCCCCAGTGGTCGGGACGATGGGTCGTCGCAAGCAATGTTCTAACTGTAGTACCGCTTAAGCTTCGCGGCGTTCCAAGGTCGAGCTAGTTGTTCACCGTGCAGGTTTTCGAGGTAATAGGCCCCGTGCTCCGTTTTGTCCCGGAATCGATAAGGGCCTTCCCAATTCGCAGCCAGTTTTCCCTCGTGGGAGTCTTTTTGGTTTCTGCGTAGAACTAATTCGCCGGTTTGAAAGTCGCGTTTTAGGACTTTGCTGTTGTGGCAAAGTGTGACTTGTTGCTTCAGCCGGGCTTCTCGGAGGGCTGCCCCTGAACGGATTTCCTCGACGAGGTCGAGCTCTTCTCGTAGGGCGCCGTCGTTGTCGTCGGTGCCCAGGGGAGCTTCCGTTCGTCGGGATGGTTCGCGTATTTCGACGGGTATCACGGCCTCGGTTTCGTACGTGAGGCGAAATGGGGTTTCCCCCGTGGTTGAGTGGGGAGTGGTGCGGTATGCCCAGAGGACGCTGTGGAGCTCTTCGACCCATGCTCGCTTGGCGTCACCGAGTTGTCGTTTGAGTCCCCGGAGTATGACCCTATTTGCGGATTCAGCTTGGCCGTTTGTCTGAGGGTGTTCGACCGAGGCGAAGTGGTGTTTGGTTCCGAGTTTGGTGACGAAGTCGCGGAAGTTTTTGTCCGTGAACTGTGTGCCGTTGTCGGTGACGATGGCGAGTGGGACCCCGAATCTGGCGAGGATGTTGCGTTTGTAGAATCGGAGTATGTTGTGGGCGGTGATTTTGGCCAGAGCTTCGGCCTCGATCCATTTGGTGAAGTAGTCAACTCCCACGATGAGGTACTTGTTCTGGTAGGACCCTAAGGGGAAGGGCCCGAGGATGTCCAGCCCCCACCAGGTGAATGGCCACGGAGATGAGAGGGACGTGAGGTCGGCTGGGGGGGCGAGGTGCATGTCCCCGTGTCGTTGACATTTGTCACATCGTTTGACGTGTTCCTTCGCGTTGGATTGCATTGATGGCCAATAATAGCCTGCTCGTAGGGCCTTTCGTGCTAGGGATCTTCCGCCGAGGTGCTGCGCGTTGATGCCTTCGTGGATTTCCTCTAGAACGGCTGCACTCTGGGACTTATCTATGCATTTGAGGAGGGGGATTGCGAAGCCTCGGCGGTACAGTCGTCCTTCGAGGAGGACGTACGAGCAAGCGCGTCGTCTGGTTGTGCTAGCTTCTCCAGGGTTGGCCGGAAGGTGGTCGGTGCTGAGATAGGTGTGGAGCGGGGTCATCCAGCAGTTAGTATCCCCGACGACGTTGATGTCGAGGGGGGTAGTGGTCGCGCTGGTACTTGGTTGCGACAAGACCTCTTGAATGACCGACTTGTGGCCGCTTCGCTTTTTGGTGCTTGCCAGTTTGGAGAGGATGTCGGCGCAGGTGTTCTGCTCGCGAGGGACGTGCTGAATCTCTGCTGTGTCGAAACCTCGCAGTTTCTCGGTGATGAGCGCGAGGTATTCGGCGAGGTTGTCGTTCTTTGCTTGATATTCGCCTCGGACTTGCGAGGCGACTAGCTGGGAATCTGTGTAGATTCGGATGTCCCTGACTCCCAGGTCGGATGCCAGGCGAAGGTCGGCCAGAAACGCTTCGTACTCGGCCTGGTTGTTGGTCGTCGGGAAGGCCAGCGTGAGAGAGACTTCGATGATGGTGCCTTCGTCGTTGTCGAGGACGATGCCGGCTCCGCTCCCCATGGAGTTGGAGGAGCCGTCCACAAAAATGGTCCAGACGTGGTTCTTAGCGGTGGGGTCGGGCGGTGTGGTCATCTCGGCGACGAAATCGGCCAAGGCTTGAGCCTTGATGGCGTGCCGGCCCTCGTAGGTGATGTCGAACTCAGAGAGTTCTAGCGACCATTTCAGCATGCGTCCGGCCATGTCGGGGCAGCCGAGGAGCTGGCGGGTGGGCTGATCGGTGTGGAGCACGATGGCGTGTGCGAGGAAATAATGCCGGAGTCGGCGCGCTGCTGTTATGAGGGCTAGGGCGACCTTCTAGATCAGCTGGTATCAGATTTCTGGGTCGTGGAGAGCTTTGCTAGTAAAGTATATGGGCCTTTGGCCCTCCCCGGATTCGCTGAAGAGGACAGCGCTGACGGCTTCGTTGGCCACGGCCAGATATAAGTATAGGGTTTCGCCCGTCACGGGACGCGTCAGCACTGGTGGTTCGGATAAGACGCGTTTGAGGTGGCAAAGGGCTTTCTCGCATTCGTCCGTCCATTCGAACTTGGTCTCCTTCCTGAGCAGTTTGAAGAAAGGGAGGGCGTGCTGGGTCGACTTGGCAATGAACCGTGAAAGGGAGGCGAGCACGCCGTTGAGGGATTGGATGGCCTTCTTCGTGGTGGGCGTGGCGATATGGGAGAAGGCGTGGCACTTGTCTGGATTGGCTTCGATCCCCCGTTCGGTCAAGTAGTAGCCGAGGAATTTGCCGGCGCAGACGCCGAAGGTGCACTTCTCCGGGTTGAAGCGCATGCGGCACGACCTTGCGGTCTCGAAGACCTTCCGGAGGTGTGCCGTGTGGTCGTCCTCCGTGCCCGATTTGACGATTATGTCGTCCATGTATACCTCGAGCATGTTGCCGATTTCGTCGTGGAAGACCCGGTTCATCATCCGTTGGTAGGTGGCTCCGGCGTTTTTGAGGCCGAAGGGCATCACGTTATAATAGTAATTGCTCGACGCCGTCATGAAGGCCGTGGCCTGTTTATCGTGTTCGGCCATCGGGATCTGATTGTATCCCGAGTACGCGTCCATGAAGGACAAGAGCTTGAAGCCCGCGGAGTTGTCGACGAGTTTGTCGATGTTGGGGAGGGGGTAGGCGTCCTTAGGACATGCCCGGTTGAGGTCAGTATAGTCAACACACATGCGCCATTTTCCATTATTCTTTTTAACGAGTACAACATTGGAGAGCCAGGTTGAATACCGGGCTTCCGAAATAAAGTTTGCCTCTAGGAGGTCTTTTACAGCTTTTTCGGCTGCTGCCGATTTTTCGGGGGACTGGCGACGCCGGCGTTGCACAACGGCCTTTGCGGTCGGGTTGATGGACAGCTGGTGGCAGGCAACCTCGGGGTCGAGTCCGGGCATTTCTGCGGCGCTCCAGGCGAAGAGGTCGGCGTTCTCGCGGAGGCAGGCTTGGAGCTGTCGTTTCGCGAGGTCTGGGAGTCCGGCACCTATCCTCACGGTTCTGCTCGTGTCTTCCTCGAGGGGGATGAGTTCGAATTCTCCTTCCGGGATGGGGCGCGCTGGGTGTGAGGGCTGCCCGTTGACTTCGCTGGTCTTCGTTTCGTGGTCGAGCTCGTCGGTGAAGCGACTGTCGAGTTCCACGGATCCGACTAGCTTCGTTGGTTCGCCCTTTGGCGTTGTGTTTGAAGTTGTCTTCTTGGTCGCTGGGGCGATGGAGTCTAGGCCTTTCAGCGCGGCCTCAAAACATCTTCGGGCGACCTCGATGTCTCCGTTAAGGGTCACCACGGCCCCCCGTCTTGTGTAGCATTTAATCTTCAGGTGGACGGTGGAGGGTACCGCGGTGAGTTCTGCTATCGTTGTCCTGCCCAGGATGCAGTTATAGAGGGATGGGCATTCGATGACTAAGAAGCGGATGCTGATTTCCCTAGCTATCTCCTCTTCTCCGAAGGTGACTTTCAGTTCCACGTATCCCCAAGGTCTCGTCGTCGTCCCGTTGAACCCTTGAAGGTCGGAGCCTACGTAGGGGGAAAGGTTGGATTCGTCTAGCTGGAGAGTTGTGAACAGGTGTGAGTACATGATGTCAACCGAGCTTCCGCCGTCGACGAGGAGGCGTCTGACGTCAAAGTTTGCCATCCGTGCACGTATGAGCAGGGGTATGTTGGAGTTGGGGGATCCCCCGGGGAGTTCCTCGAGGTAAAATGTGATCGGGTTGGAGCGGCCTCGGAATTTCTCGAGCGTGCTCATTTTGCCGGAGTTGTTCGCGATGAGTTCGTCGAATTTTCTCTTCACGGATCCTATGGACAGACTCCTCGTGGCTCCATTAGAGATGACCATGGCTCTGGGAAAGTACTCCCACCGGCTGGTTGATCGGATTGGCTCGTCGATTAGGTCGGGTCCTTCGGGGAGATCGAATTCTCTGCCCGCGAACCAGTCCTCGGGGCGGCTGAAACACAACGCGACCTGGAGCCTGCTGTTGTCCTCTGGAGAGGGAATTTCCTCGACTTTCTTGGCTTTTAGGGCCTCTTGCCTTGGTTGTTCGCCTCCTCGGGTGTATCTCTTCAGGTGACCGTCTTTGATCAAAATTTCGATCGCGTCTTTGAGATGAATGCAGTCTTCTGTCACGTGCCCGTGGCTCCTGTGGAATCGACAGTATTTCGATTTGTCCACGTTGGGTTTGGGGGCTGTTGGTCGCGGAAAACGGACACCTCCCTGCACGAATTCGGTTTTGGCGTATTCGGTCAGTATGCGCTCGCGTGAAGCGACTAAGGCCGTGTACTCTGTGAACCTGCCGGCTGGGCCGCGCGGTTCGCGTTGTTCGCGGGGCTCACGGGGGCGGTCTTCTCGACGGCGGTCTCCTCCTCGTCAATGGCTCGAGGCTCCGTCGTCTCGGTGCCCGCGGGGGGCCTCCCTGTCTCGGGTGTCTCGGGCGGAGTTGGCCGCTTGTGTTTCTTCAAATCGGATGTAATGCGCGGCTCTATCGAGGAAATCTTGGAGGGACGTTGGCCGGTGTATGCCTACGGCCTCGTAGAACTTGGAGTCGTGGCGCAGACCTTGTTCCATTAAGTAGTGTTTCATCTCGTCTGACGTCGTCACCTGTACTGCTTCCCGAGTGAATCTTTCGATGTACTTTCGGAGAGGTTCGTCGGGGCCCTGGATGATCGCCCCGAGGACTGCTTCTGTCTTCGGGTGGCGTCGGGACGCCGTAAAGTGTTTGGAGAACAGGTCCTTCAAGACTCTCCACGACGTTACTGATTCGGGCTCCAGACTTTTATACCAGGTCATTGCGCCCTTCCTCAGAGTCGTCGAGAAGAGCCTGCACTTGATGGCCCCCCGGACGTTTCGGTAATCGAGCATGGCCTCGATGTCCTCCAGGTGGTCGTCCGGGTCGGATGTGCCGTCGTACGTCGACAGCGTCGGGGGCTTCTCCATCCCTTGGGGTATGGGGGCAGCCATGATCTCCCGGGACAGCGGGGTGCGGTAATCGTCCTCGTCGCTGGGTGCCGGGGACCGATGGGGGGACGAGCCGTTCAAGACAGGGCCCTGGTTTCGAGTTCTCGACCTCCTGCCTGAGTTTTCGCCTCGGGGATCCCCGGTCGGGATCGCCGCGGTGCTTTGGTTCCGCTCGCGAACTTGTCTTGCTAGGGACCTGGTGCGTTCTCGCGCTACCTGTGCGCGGTGCCTCTCCAGCCGTGGCCGGCGATTTCTGGGTCGAGGTGAGGGACTCCTCGAACCTCCGTTCTGGTCTTCCCGCGGGGGATACCTCTGAGGGTCGACGCGTTCCAATGCTCCAATTCTCGCGTTTTGCTGGGCCAGCAGCTGGTTCGTCTGGTTGATGGCCGCGAAGAGGGCGGCCACCGTCGGGTCTGCTCCCGCCGGGATGGGAACGGGTTGGAATGCTGGCGGACCTGGGGGCCGGTGGTCGGCCTGAAGGGGCCGCTCTGCGGATGACGGCGAGGCAGTTTGGCCGTCCCTCTCATCGGTTTCCGCCGGACGCGTCGTTTCCATCTGCTTGTTTCCGTTGGTGGCGACGTTGAGCGCGAGGTCGTGCGGAGTGCCGTCGCGGTGTGGGCTAGCCATGATCGTGGAGTATTGGTGAAACTTTGGTTTTCTGCTCGGAGTAACAGGGAAGTTTTTGTTCCCACAGACGGCGCCACTGATCTGACCTGATCAGAAGGGGATCACGGACTGGCCACACTCTGTTGGACTGCTGCTTGCTCACCGGTGATGAGGAAGCGAAGGGGGGTGTACCTGCAAAACACTTCGATGCCAAAGTGAGAAGTTGGGCAGGGCGATGGCGAAGTACAGAAAGAGGGGTAAGAAGTGTGTTACCTGACCCTCTTGTGGAAGAGGGTATTTATAGAGAGACCCCAGCGCTGGGCCAACGGTCATTTGAGGTGGGCTGGATGACCAGGCCTAACCCTAATGACTAATAGGGCTTACGTGGCGTAGTGAAGACCAGGACGTGGTCTTCGCCCTAGTCCAACCGCTCCTAGATCTCCGAAAAGTGGGTTTGACCTGCTCTTTCGGAGGTGGGCAGTTGGCTGATGACGTGTCCCCGCGGAGGGGAGCACGTGGAGAACGTGCGCCGGACACGTTGTTCTCCTCGCGGAGGGGAGCTCGCGAGGTTGGGGAAGAACCAAGGTCTCGTTTCGATGCGCTGGGGTGCGTCCTGTTCGGCTGATAAGAGGGGACGGCGAGATGCTGTTGGATGCGTCGCCTGTGTCCGGTGGTGTGTTCCGCCCGTCCTGCGGGGCGCGCGTGCCCGGCGTGGCCAATTCGCTTATTGGGCCGTGCGAGGTATTGGGCTGGACCGAGGTCGGGCCCAGACCAGAACAATATATATATATATATATATATATATATATATATATATATATATATATATATATATAAAATAATAATAATAATAATAATAATAATAATAATAATAATAATAATAAGAATATAATTGGATTAAAAAATCATAAAGTAAAAACTACAAGCTCAAAAACTACTTCAAATAGCTTTTGAAAAAAAACTAAAAATTAATTTAAAAATTATAAGTTAAAAGTTAAAAAACAATTATCAAATATAACTTTTTAATCAAAATAAACTAAAAAGTTAAAAACTATAAACTAAAATCTTTTTTTTTTTTTTTTTTTATGTTACCAAACAGACTCATATTGTTTATGCCGTAAATTATAAAAGTAAATTTTATAGAAACACTTTTTTTCTAGCTAAGTGTTGTAAGGATATTTTATTCATTTTTCTATATAAATAAATAAAATACTTTCTTTAAGAATATTTTAAAATACTTTTTATAAGAATATGTTAGAAACACTTTTTTTTTTCTAGTTAAAGTGTTATAATGTTATTTTTTAAAATTATATATAAATAAATAAAATACTTTTTATAAGAATATTTTTGATCTAAAATTTATAAGAATATTTTGTTTATTTTTATATTTAAATATGTAATTATTTTTTATATGAACACCTTTTTTTAGTTAAGATTTTATAGAAGCACTTTATTCATTTTTATTATGTAAAATAACAAAAGCTAATGAAAATGACTTTTTAAAAATTGCATATTATATTTAAGTTTAGAAATTTTTTAAGTAAATATAAAAAAAAAAGAATTAATGTTACGACTAAAGTAATTATCAAAATGACAGTTAGCATATCAAAAGGACATATAGATCAAATTTTATTTAAAGTTACCATCACGACAACTAAATTTATATTAATAGATTTGTAAGAAATCAACTTCATGTGTCTCTTCTATCTTACAGACTGTACTTTTAATTTATGTTGGTCATATCAAAAAAGTCTTAAGTTGATGAAAATATAAATAAAAGCAACACGTAAAATTGATTCATTGAGCCAAATTGTGATGAGGAGAAGCATGAAATGTTAAATTAATGAAAATATATAAATGAAAAGAATTTAAGAAAATGATACATTAAACCAATTTGTGATGAAGAGGCCATGCATTAGGCTATTGTTTATTTGATTATACATAAATTAGAATAGAAGGGAGAATATGTCCGATCTAACTATTAAAGGACCTACGATCTAACTTACATAGGTTTAGGCTATAATTTTTCTTAAATAGAAAACACCTAGGTTTTTATATAAGTCTATTTAACTAAAGAGATTAAGCAACATGTCGTAAAAAAGATCTTTTAAGCCTATTAGATTGACTTATTTATAAAAAATTCAATAAATTTATCATTATTATATTGTATTTTGTACTTTGAATTAAAATAAGAAAATAAAATTTATTTATTTTGAACAACTTATAAAAATAAGTTGAAAAATATTTTGTCTCAATGATCTTTTAATTTGTTAGTCTATTTAATATTAGTTGAATTTGTTATTTACAAATGTGCAAATAAAATAGGTTTTTAAATAGGTTAGTAGGACAATCAGACTTTCGAAAATGATAAACTAAAGCTAAAAATAAATTTACAATAGACTATAGGTCAGACTTAGACTTTAAATTTTTTAGCAGATCAAACTCAAACTTAACAAATCCTATATTTAGTCTACATGAATGTTCTTAACCTTCAAATAGAAATGTTAGATATTCAATATATTATATGATTAAATATTTTGCGTTTAACCATGAGTGGAGAAAAATATTTAATTATTGTCAAATATTTAACGATTTAACGATGAGTATAAGTGAGTAGAGAAAAAAAATATTTAATTGTTAAAATATTGTATATTATTATAGAGTATTTAATTATTGTCTAAATATCTTTTTTGTGCCTTAATTATATTTTAGGTTCAGGTTGATCTCTTAATTATTTTTTGTGTCAGATTGATCTTTTGACTCCTTAAAACGTGTCCTATTGATCATTTTCGTCTAATTAGCGACGTAAAAAAAATTCAAAAATCCATTGCTAAATTTGTCGCTAATTAGACAAAAAGAACCAATATAACATATTTTAAATAGTTAATGACCAATCTAAACCTAAAAATAAAATTAAGGGATCAAAAATGATATTTTGCCTTAAATATTATTCAAAGCCATATATGATTTAGAAAATTAAATAATGAATGAAACGCTTAAAATATATAATTACATTGATGAAATGTAAAAGTTTAAATTTTTATTTAGAGTCATGACTTATTTATTTTGTAATATATATATATATATATATATATATATATATATATATATATATATATATATATATATATATATATATATATATATATATATATATATATATATATATATATATATATATATATATATATATATATATATATATATAATATAATATAATATAATATAATATAATTGTAATTCTTAAATAAATTAGATTTAAATGGTATTTTTATCTAACAAAATAAATCTGAAATTTACGCTTAAACTTATTTTTTATAGATTTTAGTATAGTATTATTGATAAATATTTATTAAATTGTAATTAAAAGTTTCATTAATAAAGAATATAAAAAATTATAATAATTAAAAGGGTAATGTTAACTTGTGCCCTTGGGGCACATGTTAAGAAAACCACTTATGGGTAATGTTAACTTGTGCCCTTGGGGCACATGTTAAGAAAACCACTTATAGTAAATTTGCATTGGAAAAAACGATTTAAAAATTAATTTTATATTTTAATTAAAGTTTATACACAATTTCCAAGACAATGTTTCCTAATTTAATTCTTAACCTGTTAACATTACCTTAAAAAATTAACCAATAACAATAAATGACATTAAAATCATTGATCCGTATAATATAAGGATGTTAAATTAGTATAATCAAGTTGAGGTGATTAATAATCGGTTGAAGGATTATGATTTTTGAGAATGCCTATAAGGCCACAATGGCCTTTAGGTCCCAAACTGAAATTGGAGATGGATTATGAGAATGGCCTGATAAATTTATAGTGGAGATGATCAAACTGTAAAAACCTAACATATATAGATTGAAAAGCTCACAATGCAAAGAAAAAATAACAATCTATTTTGATACCCTAAGTTTTTTTTTTCTCTTTCTTTATATTTTCCTCACTTGGCCTCATCATTATTATTCAGCGCCGCGTTCTATTTTAATAATAATATTTTGAATACATGTGGTACATCGATAAAATTGTGAAACTAGCCCGAGATAGAGTCACCTGTATCAAAGCATGAACAACCTCATTAGCTTGTTTCCTATCGAACTTAAT
Organism: Lathyrus sativus; assembly: GCA_963859935.3. NCBI lineage: Eukaryota > Viridiplantae > Streptophyta > Magnoliopsida > Fabales > Fabaceae > Lathyrus > Lathyrus sativus. The sequence continues at coordinate 495,073,863 of OZ012739.1, read as the reverse complement.
ATGAGAGTTCCTAAATAAAAGAGCTAATAAGCGATTAAATTCACGAGTAATAACACCAAAATCTAAATCATTTGGTTGCCGAATATTCACACTATCCACAACGCTTTTAGCATTAACTCAAAATTCACACTATCATAACCAAGCTCATACACCTATATAATAGATGTTAAGAGTCCTAAAGCTTCCCCAACATCAACTTTTGTACTAGACGAAAACCACTTAGTCTGGGCTGCAACAAACAACCCCTCGTCATCCCTAATGCAAGCACCCTATCTTGTTGTCAAAAAAAGATGCTCTGATGTTGCATTTGAGATGACCAGCCAAAGGTTTCATCCACTTAATATCAATTGACATTTAAACTTGTGTTGTATTGCTCGTTCTAAGTTATTGGGCATCTCTCCAACCTGACAATAAGTGCAAATCACGATTACAAATAGACTTCAGGGAGTCTTTGATATGATTCAAAATATGGTTATTCCTGCATTTCCATATGCTCCATAAAATAGTTGAGACAACTATCTATTGCTCTTAATTAGAGACCTGCAAAAACGAAAAGATAATCGTAGCAAAAGCTACATCATTATTTAGCAATTGCAGCAACATAGACCAAAGTCCCACTTTCTCCCAACACTCAATACTCTTCGGGAAGTTTAAGAACAAATGATTATTATTCTTATCTTCTTCCCCACAAACATCGCAATTTAAAGGACAGTCAACACCTTTGCCAATTAATCGCATTCTTGTTGGCACAAAATTCTTACAAAGACACCACAGAAATTCTTTAACCATTGGGGGGTCTTTATTTTCCAAATTAAATCTCATTCCTCTTCAATATTGAGGTGAGAGGTATTAATGCATTCATTTATGCAATAACGATAAGCACTGCATACTTAACACCTATCATTCTTTTCAAGTTTCCACAATGACTTATCCTCCTTAACCGTCTCAAATAAAGGGGTATTGAGGACTTTAGACACAACTCCATCCCCTACTAGAGAGTAAATTAAGTTAAAGTTCCACTGTTTACCATTAGTATTCATCAAGTCCGATACTTTTAGATTAGTCACAATCGAGTTATTTGACCAAGGATTGTCCATCAAAGTGCTATCATATACCCAATTTTTACCCCAAACCGGAATGCTCTCCCTAGATCCAATACTCCATTTATACCCTCTCCGCACCATAAATTTCAAACTCCAAATGCTTCACCACACATAACTGGGGTTGTCGGTTAATTTTGTGCTTCAATACTTGCTTTTTAGAAAATGGCCACTGAACCTAAAAGGGCGTACAATAGACCGCCAATATTCACCAGTGAAAACTATGACTATTGGAAAGCTTGTATTCGTACCCATGTCAATTCAATTTGTAACACCCGTTTTATTTCGATTAAATTTAATTATGACTTTGCCGTGTCTCATTGTGTCGTATTCGTATTTGAGTATGTGTTTGTCTCGAAGAAAGGAATTGAATTGGTCGAATTTTCGGGCAAAAGTGCAAAATCCCGTAGCAGTTTTAGGGAAAACTTAAAAAATTCATATCTCTTGATCCGTAAGTCGGTTTTAGTCCCTGTTCGAAGCGTTGGAAAGCTAAAGAGATGTTATGTCTAGGAAAAATGGAATTTGGCTGATGTGACGCTCGTCATGAGCTTGTTACGGTCGTCACGATCGTGACACTCGTCATGAGCTTGTTACGACCGTCATAGTAATATAATCAAATTAGGAAGAATTGGAACATGGCCACGAAAATGCTGAAAGTTTAGTAACGTATTCTTGTATTCCCTTACGCTTAATTCAGTTTGGCGAATTTTGCAAAAGAAAAATCGTAAAAGAAGAAAGAGAGTAGCTGAGAGAAGTGATAACATAAGTAGATTATCCATCGGAGAATTTGCAAGGCTGTGACAGAGGAGCCACCGCGGAGATAAACCAAAACCAGAAGTCTAGGATTGACCTCAATTCCAAGGTAAGAGTGGGGTTCAATTCTATAATCAAGGGTATGATGGATTTCATGAAGGGTATGGAATCATGGGTTTAGTTCCGTAGATTGATAAATATTAGAGATAAGAATTGTCTGTGTCGGAGATAAGAATTGTCTGTGTCAGAAGTAGTATTGTTTATCATTGGTCTATGTGAGACCACGTCAATTACCGATCGAAGATTAACGAAGCTTACGGTGAACAGAAAGATAATTAAGTATGTAATAGTTGCGATGTCGTTCTGCGGAAACGTCTTGAGTTCTTATTTGTTGATAATGATATTGTTACTATTCCCTTATATGAACAGATTGAGATGATGAATACTTGATGCATATGAAGTTGTTATGTCACTGTTGAGAAAATGCTATTATAATATTCTCCTTTGATTATGTTGATAAGTTGTAGTTATATGATGATGGGTGTGCCTCTGTTATGGAAAAATTGGTTGTAGGCTTAAATGCCTTGTTGAATTAGTTGTTGCGGTTATGTTGTAGTCCATAATAGTTGCATTTCATGGCATATCATCTTGGTTGGCCTGTATTGGCGATTGGATGGCCTGTATTGGCGGCCCTTAGTGGCAAATTGTTGGCCTGTATTGGCAGCCCTTAGTGGCAAAATTATTGGTTGTGCCTGTATTGGTGGCCTTAATAGCAAATTGGTACCACATGCATATGCACAGTTGGGTCGCATTTGTTGAGTTACATTGTTGAGTTGCATTATTGAGTTGCTGAATTGTTAATGCAAATTGTCATGGATTTTGAATACCGAATTATTACGGTCTATTATGGATAATATTTTGTGATCTGTTGGAAGAATAATGCTGTGATAATATTCTGACATGACTTTTATTATGCCTTATGTTATATTGTTGATATCCCACCATTTATGTTGTATGTTACCTCCGTTGGTGGTAACTCGCAGGTAATCCGGAATAAAGTGTAGCTTTCCGTTTAAGGTTGTTGGTCGCTATGATACGTAGCACTCTTGAGGGGATGAATGGTTGATGTTATTGCTTTTATTTAATTTCCTTGTTGCTGAATTTTATCAAGTACTTTTCATTAAATTGGTGACTGCTGTTAAGTGCCAAATGTTGGTTGGATGCACTATACCGATTAATTAGTAGTACTGATTTTTATGGTTGAAATTTGCTGTTTATGTTGAATTGATGCAAGATAATTACTCGCCAAATTTTAATGGAGTTTTGTTGCAAGTTTCATGGTCTTGCTTTAATCATTCTAAATGTTGGAAATGTTCTATATTCTGCTGCAAAATTAATAATATGCCTCGTAATCAAGATGTTAGGCAAGTTGTGGTTTGTTCATCTAGGATTCTGTGCTATGTATGTTTACTAAATGCATGTTGTCTGATCAAATTGTAAAATGTATGTTCTCTGTAAGTTGAAAATGTGACGCCCAGATTTATGTGAGTGTGACGACTGTCACCGTTTGTTACGATCGTCATGCATCCAATTTTAACGCACTCTGATTGTATTTTGTTGTTTATCTATCGGGTTAGAAATGGGGGTGTTACATTAGTGGTATCAGAGCAGGTCGGTATGTCCGGCCAAGTTGTCTAGTGTCGTCGAGTCAGTCGTCGTGCCTAGCACTAGAATCTCGTTATTTGTGAATCTGACTGTTGGTTGTGGCAGTTTAAGTGAAATGGCTGGAAGGAATGATGCTGCAATTGCTGATGCTCTGTAAGCTCTAGCTAATGCTATGGAACATCAGCCGAATCCTGCTGGAGATGTTGGGTCTCGCAGTTTGGCAACATTTCAATGGGAGAATCCACCTACCTTCAAGGGTAAGCATGATTCTGATGGTGCGTTGGAGTGGTTGAAGGAAATGGAGCGAATCTTTCGTGTGATGGATTGTACTCTAGCACAGAAGGTTCGTTATGGGACTCATATGCTAGCAGTCGAAGCTGATGACTGGTGGCTAGAGACCCGTCCGGTGTTGGAAGCTGCAGGTGAGGAGATTACTTGGACTATATTCCGTAGGAAATTTCTGAAGAAGTATTACCCGAAAGATATCCGTGGTAAGAAAGAGATTGAATTTCTTGAACTAAAACAAGGAGACAAATCTGTTACTGAATATGCGGCGAAGTTCAAGGAGTTGGTTAAGTTTTATCCGCACTACAGCGCTGAAACCGCTGAGTTCTCTAAATGTATCAAGTTTGAGAACGGATTGAAGTTGAAAATTAAGAAGGCAATCGGGTATCAGAAGATCCGTGTTTTTGATTCATTGGTTGAAAGTTGTAGGATTTATAAAGAAGATAACAATGCTCATTACAAGCTGTTGAGTGAGAGGAGAAGTAAGTCGCATCAGACTCGCGGTAAACTTTATGATCCTCCAGCTGGCAAAGGGAAACAGAAAGCAACTGATGGCAAGAAAACTAGTAGGGGAGACGCTCCTGCTGGCATTGTTTGCTATAAGTGTGGGAAACCTGGTCACAAGAGTAATGTGTGTAATTCTGGACCAATGGTATATTACCGTTGAGGAGAGTTGGGACACGCTCTTGCTGAATGCAAACGCAAAGGAACAGTTTGTTTCAACTGTGGTGAAGAGGGACGCATAAGTGACAAGTGTCAGAAGCCTAAGAAAGAGAAGACTAGTGGAAGAGTGTTCGCTCTATCGGGGACTCAGACGTCCAGCGGAGACCGACTCATTGAAGGTACTTGTTTCATTAATAATACTCATTTACTTGATATTATTGACACTGGTGCTTCTCATTGTTTTATTGCTGCTGATTGTGTTGAACGTTTGGGTCTGGTGTTATCTCACATGAATGGGGAGATGGTAATTGAGACTTCAGCTAAGGGATCAGTGACTACATCTCTGGTATGTTTGAAATGTCCTCTGTCAATGTTTGATAGGGATTTCCTGGTTGACTTAGTCTATTTGCCACTAAGTGGAGTAGACGTAATTTTAGGCATGAACTGGTTAGAGTATAACTGCGTTCATATTAATTGCTTTGATAAGTCGGTGAGGTTTTCTACTCCTGAGGAGGAGGGAGCCCGTTTGATAACTACGAAACAGATGAAGCAGATATTGCTAGGAGATGCTCAGGTGTTTGCGTTGGTGGCCTCATTATCCATTGAGAATCAAGCGATAATTGATGAGTTAGAATTTGTTTGTGATTTTCCGGAAGTGTTTCCAGATGAAATTCCTGAAGTTCCTCCGGAACGGGAAATTGAATTTTCTATTGATCTTGTACCTGGTACCATACATGTGTCTATGGCGCCGTACAGGATGTCTGCATCTGAATTGGTAGAGTTGAAGAAACAGTTGGAAGACTTGAGAAGAAGTTCGTTAGACCATGTGTATCGCCGTGGGGAGCTCCGATATTATTAGTAAAGAAGAAGGATGGCAGTATGAGGTTGTGTATTGATTACCGACAACTAAATAAAGTGACAATTAAGAATAAATATCCGCTTCCAAGAATTGATGACTTGATGGATCAGTTGGTTGGGGCGCGGGTGTTTAGTAAAATTGATTTGAGGTCAGGGTATCACCAGATTAAGGTAAAAGATGATGATGTTCAGAAGACGGTGTTCAGAACTAGATATGGACACTATGAGTTTACGGTAATGCCTTTTGGTGTTACTAATGCGCCGGGAGTTTTTATAGAGTACATGAACCGTATCTTTCACGAGTATTTGGATCGGTTTGTGGTAGTATTCATTGATGATATCCTAATTTATTCTAAGTCGAAAGAGGAACATGTTGGGCACTTGAGGTTAGTACTGCAAGTGTTGAAAGAAAGGAAGTTGTTTGCGAAACTGTCGAAGTGCGACTTCTAGTTGGAAGAAGTTAGCTTTCTGGGTCATGTTATATCAGGTAGTGGAATTGCTGTAGATCCATCTAAGGTTGATGTTGTGTTGCAATGGGAAACTCCGAAGTCGGCAACGGAAATTAGAAGCTTTTTGGGACTTGCTGGTTATTACAGAAGGTTTATTGAAGGTTTTTCTAAGTTGGCCCTTCCGTTAACTAAGTTGATTTGTAAAGGGAAAACCTTTGTGTGGGATGCTCAATGCGAAGCAGGTTTTATAGAGTTAAAGAAGAGGTTGAAGTCTGCTCCGGTGTTGACCTTGCCTAATGTAGAAGAACCGTTTGTTGTATACTGTGATGCTTCTAAGTTTGGTTTAGGAGGTGTGCTCATGCAGAATAATAAAGTAGTTGCTTATGCTTCAAGACAGTTGAGAATCCACGAGAAGAATTATGCTACGCATGATTTAGAACTTGGTGCTATTGTGTTTGTGCTGAAGATTTGGAGGCATTACCTTTATGGTTCAAGATTCGAAGTGTTCAGTGATCAAAAGAGTTTGAAGTACTTGTTTGATCAAAAGGAACTGAACATGAGACAACGGAGGTGGTTGGAACTGTTAAAAGATTATGATTTTGGTTTACATTACCATCCGGGAAAAGCTAATGTTGTAGCTGATGCCTTAAGCCGCAAGACTTTGCATATGTCAGCAATGATAGCTAAAGAGTTGGAATTGATTGAGCAATTCAGAGATCTGAGTTTAGTTTGCGAAGTAACACCGAAGAGTGTAAAGTTGGGCATGTTAAAGATTAATAATGATTTTCTGGACAGCATCAGAGAGGCTCAGAAATTAGATGTGAAGTTAGTAGATTTAATGCCTGGAGTAGATCATTCGAGAAATAATAATTATCAGTTGAATGCACAGGGCATGTTGAGGTTTCATGGTCGTATTTGTATCCCTGATAGTGCAGATATGAAGAAAGCGATTTTGGAAGAGAGTCACAGAAGTAAGTTGAGTATTCATCCAGGAGCGACGAAAATGTATAATGATTTGAAGAAGCTGTTTTGGTGGCCCGGTATGAAGCGTGATGTAGCACGATTTGTGTATGCATGTTTGACTTGTCAGAAGTCGAAAGTTGAGCATCAAAAACCTGCTGGGTTGATGCAACCGTTAGAGATTCCAGAATGGAAATGGGACAGCATTTCAATGGATTTTGTAACGGGTTTTCCAAATACCTTGAGAGGATGTGATTCTATTTGGGTGATTATTGATAGGCTTACAAAGTCAGCTCACTTTATTCCTATTAACATCACTTTTCCGGTATTGAAGTTGGCAGAGATTTATGTCAGAGTGGTTGTTAAGTTGCATGGTGTTCCGTTGTGTATTGTGTCAGATAGAGATCTGAGGTTTACTTCTGAGTTTTGGAAGAGTCTGCAAGAGGCATTGGGTTCTAAGTTGAGGTTGAGTTCAGCATACCACCCTCAAACAGATGGTCAGACAGAACGGACTATTCAGTCTTTAGAAGATTTGTTGAGAGCCTGTGTTATAGAGGAAGGTGGTTCGTGGGATACTTACCTTCCGTTGATAGAGTTCACTTATAATAACAGTTATCATTCTATTATCAGAATGGCATCGTTCGAAGCTTTGTATGGTCGGCGGTGTAAGACTCCGTTGTGTTGGTATGAATCATGGGAGAGTGTAGTACTCGGACCGGAGATTGTTCGGGAGACTACTGAAAAGGTGAAGTTAATTCGAGAAAAGATGAAAGCTTCACAGAATAGATAAAAAAGTTATCATGATAAGCGCATGAAGGATTTAGAATTTGAAGCTGGAGATCATGTGTTTTTGAGAGTCACGCCTATGACTAGAGTTCGTAGAGCTTTGAAATCTAAGAAGCTTACTCCTTGTTTCATTGGTCCGTACCAGATATCGGACAGAGTAGGAAAGGTCGCATATCGAGTGGCGTTGCCGCCTAATTTGTCGAATCTGCACGATGTATTTCATGTGTCGCAACTCCGCAAGTTTTCTTCAGATCCGTCGCATGTCATTCCTATGAACGATGTGCAGGTACGTGATAATCTTACTGTAGAGACAAGGCCTGTGAGAATTGATGATTGTGAGGTGAAGACGTTGTTGCACCCTAAAGTTTTCCCAACATTTCTTTACCTAGCTTATGTTTCATTTCATTCACATTAGCATTATCATTTGCATTTCATTGACATGTATGTAGGAGATCGAGAGGTATGATTACCAATTAAGAGCTACACAAGACTGTGAGGCTAGCTGGGAGGCTTATTCAGAGGTTCAAGGGTTGGTATCCTTGTCAAAGAAGTTAGAAGATCCTCAGAGAGAGTGATTGAAACCAAGAGTGTGTGTCTCCTAACTTGAGAGTTGTGGGAAGTCATCAGATGATTCTGAAGACATGAAGATGGACTGGAGGTCTTGAGAGAGCTTATGAGAAGTGTTGAAGATCACTTTGAGGCCTGGACAGGTCATTATGCAAGATTAAGAAGCCTCAGCCATGAGTGGTGCAGCTAGGGTTTGACTGGGTCAACCCTAAGTCAACTGATGATTTGAACAAGGTTGAGACCTGATACAAGAGCCATGTGACCGTGGATTGATACATTGAGATGTTATAAGAATGATTCCAAGGTCAACTTATCATGATTGAAGAGTTTGAGAAGTTTCAAGCTAGGGTTTCTAAGACTTGACAGTGTAAAATCCCCTAGTTTGACCCCTGACTTCAAGGCAATGTAGCTCAAGATATGATTGTCATATCATCTTGACCCCAACATGATTGTTGTAGATCATGATCTTAGATTTAATTTGAGTACTAGAAGTCCTTGATAGGGTTTATAGAACTCAAGTTATGAGCCAGACAAGTTACAGGTCATCTGAGGCATGTGAATTTGGAGCTTGAAAGTTCCCCAACTTGCATAACACTTTTGCCCTAGAAGGATGATTCCTATGAACTTTTGGTCAACATGAATGTTTTTCCTTATTCTCTTAGCTTTCTAGAGAGTACTATAAGTCCTTGATAGGATTTGTAAAACTCAAGTTATGGCTTTGACAAATCAAGGGTATTTTGGGTATTTGGACATTACAGGTCATTTTGAATCATAAGTCAATTTCACCATCTTGCAAGCCTCAAATGGATTTTTGTTTAACATGAACGTTGCTCAAAATGATGTTTTTAGCTTGTCTAACTATCAAGTGTCCATTGATATGGATTATATCAAGCATTGGAAGAAGAAAGTTCATATAAAGGCCATTTTAATGAATTAAAAGGTGAAAATTCAAAATAATTGGAAATAGCATGTTTTCAAGTCAAATTATAGGTCAATTTGAATGGAATTGATATTCTAAAGAGATTGGCATTGTCACATTTTTGATTTGAAGGCCATAACATAGCCATTTGGAAGGTTGCTTCACAAATAAGAAACATATCCCACATACTCCATAGGTTGAAATCAAGGGAGGAGAACCACTTCATTACATTCCACAAGGGTTAAGTGAATCATTGGGGATGATTTTGAAGAGTGAACAAAGCTTGAAGGCCCATATCCACATTGAAAATTTTGAAGGAAAGGGAAAATCCAAAACTCATGAATGGGCCTGGATTGGGCCTCTAATCCATTGAAACAGAATATAAAAAGGATTTAGAACAGAATTGGAAGGGTCTGGTGATCATTTTCATGGAATAGCCATTGGAGAGAAGTGAAGAAAAAGCTTTGAATTGAAATTTCGTTTTGGAGAATCAAGAGTTTTCAACCAGAATTGAGCATCAAGAAGCCTTCACCATTGATCACTGAACGTTTCTGCAAGGTTTGGAAGAGAATTGAGGCTTGAATCCATTGCAATCCAAGTTCAAAGCCAAGTTTTAAATTCTTGAAATCTCTCTCTGATTATGTGTTTTTAGTGAACTAGAAGCATGCAGTTAGGTTCTATTCATGATCTAGATGGATTTTGGATAGTTAATTGCAACTTTAGAGACAATTTAGGGTTAATTGCATTTTTGGTTGAAATGGTTATCTCAAGATTCTTGCGTTGTTAGAGCGAATAAGTGGTATGGTTGAGTTCCTGGTGAAATTCTGGTCAAGTTTCATATAAAGATCGTGACAAATGGATGTGTGTAGAGGAAGTTAGGGTTGTGCAGGGTGACCGGAGATGTCACCGGCGGTGGCCGTGGGCTGCGCGCGAGTGTTGCAGGTTTGAATGAAGAAGACGAAGTGTTGGCCGTCCGTTTATGTTGAATGCTTGACTCAGTCTATCCATCCTAGCGTGTATGTTGCGCCACGTATCCTCACATCCAAACGCAACGTTTGGTTTATTGAACTTCAGACTTTGTTTGCTTCACTATGTAGACCAAGGAGGAACGGGTTCGAATCTTGGTGTGTATGCTTTTTATTTTTCAGTTTGAGAATTGAAGTGAGCATAAGGAATTCGGAGCGCATGGGCCTTGGTCTCCGTTGCTATCCTCACCCCCACCTCTAGGCCCAACAAGGTTTTACAAGGCAATTGCTTGCTCAACACACCCCCTCCTGGCACTATTTTTCTTGGCTGAAGTGATGTTCAGATGGGCCTCACGCCCTGTTGCTATGTGTACCCCTATGGTGCTGGGCCCAAGCAAAACTAGTTGGATTTAGTTGCTGAATGCACCCTCTGTTCACCTTCTCTTTTTATTGTTGTATTATTTTTGTGCATTTCATGTTAGTTTGAAAACAATTCATAAAAAATAGAAAAATAGGTCAATTAATTCCAGATTTTTCCCCCTGATTCATGATTGAATCTAGAATTTTTTTGAATAAAAATATTAGGAAAATCATGCATTTTCAATTTTTGTGTATTTTTTACATTTTACTTGATAATGAAATTGCCATGGTTGATACCTCTGTTTGATGATTTTAGTGTGATCATTTGGTGATGATTTTTGGATTGATTTTTTGTGTGTGATTAGTTTAGACATGTATACTCCCATAGTATTTTTCTCACATTTTTGTGATGAAGTTAGGTGTTGGTTTCAGGTTGAAACTTTAGGTGCTTCCTTTTAGGGTTTAAGTTTAGTACCTTGTAGTGTAGAATTTATTTCTAGGTCTTATTTGAGGATTTGATCTCTGGAATTAACATGGTAGAGTCATGATTGACATAGGTTCCCATATTTATTTTTTTAGGATTTTATAATTGGTTTTAGTATTTTAGTTAGAATTAACTTTAATACTAGGTTTTAGGTGATCCTAACTTGCTAACTCAACTAGAATGACTTCATTAGTTCCCTTAGACTAGGGTTTTGTTTCTCTTGCTCTTGGATGATGATGAATACTTGTGTGGGCTTCTGTGGAATGCATGGTGGAGCTTGGACTTGAAGATTGCTCTCCCTTTGGTGTAGTTTGTTTAGGGTTAAGGATTAGGGTGTTTAGGGAGATCTCTTAGAATAGATTTTCTTCCTTCATGAAACATGGAAGGTGTTAATCACTTCCATTCCTCCATATGATGTAAGGTCCCCTTGTGAAGGACTCATCCCTCCTTTGGTAGGATGTGTGGCTCTTCACAAGTTGGTAGAACCTTTGAGGGTTCATTTCTTTGATGGTGGAGTGCTTAGTGGTGACCTTTGGTCTTCACTTTGCTTCTCCCTATCCCACCTTGCTCTTGTTAGATGAATCTTTCTCCCTTGCTAGAGGATGGAGTTCCTTGTTAGAAGATCGAAGATGCTAGAGGTTGCACTTCCCCTTTGTTTGAAGACTGCCATTGAAGCTGAAGCTTGAAGATCCAGAAGAACAAGTTGACACTTGTGTGAAGAAGATCAAATTGAGATTGAAGAAAGAGCTGAAGCTTGAAGAAGATGAAGAACAAGTTGATACTTGTGTTTAATGCATTGAAAGCTTGAAGAAGCAAGTTGATACTTGCCATTAAAGATGAAAGCCTTGAAGAACAGTTACAGACTGAGGACTGAGCTGCTGTCAGAGGACTGCTCTACTGTGAAGTTGTGGAAGCTGTTGATCTGCTTTCTTTCCTGTCTGTTTGCTTGCTGTGCAACTGTATTGATATGACTTGTTTGATTTTCTTGATGCATTAGAATAAGTTCATGTTTAGATTCTTTTAAGTTAGGAGCATGATTGCACTAGAGGTTGAGTTGCTCCCTCTGCTTGTATTTTTACTGTATGGCTTTGCTTGCGGGTATTCGGTAGAGCTCTGCTCCCTTGCCTATGTGGTTTGTGATTTGCTTGATGGCATTTTATTTTTCCTGTATGATTGCAGTTATTCATATCTTCCTCCCTCACTTGCATTGCATGCATTTTACAGTCGTTTATTGTTTATTGTTTAAGCTGATGCTTTATCTATTTCTGTTTACCATTGACATGATCCCCTAGGAATCTCACTCCCTTTGATAAAGAGGTGATGATTAGAACTTTAGGTTGAAACCTATGCATGATAACTTCTAGGAGTTCCCTGTTTCAAACTTCAACCATAGGATGAATCCATGGCATGACAACATTAGGACTTGATAGTCTCCCCTTAGTTGAACCCTTTCTTCTCTTCTCATCTCAAACAAACAGTAAAAAACGTAATAAAGGCCAGTTAATATAAGCGCGATACGAGCCTTAAGCTACTTGGGTAATGATAATTGATCGGCCTCCTCTCAATCGTCTAGAATGTTTAGTATACGTCCTTTGGAGGATATGTGACACATTCGTTCTCAGGTCATAGTCTCTAATGATGTACAAACTACAAACAACTAAAAAACAGTTCTTCCGTAAAAGACAGAAAACAAACTTCAAACCTTTTTGCCCCGTGGGCCCATAATTCAAAGGAAGCTTTTTTGAAGAAAAGAGTGTCGTTAACTACCAGTTCTACCGCAAACGGTAACGCTTAAGTCTCTGAGGGTCGAGCTGCGTACGCCAAACTGCTGGAACTGTTTGTTAACCCTACTAGAAAAAACAGATGAATCTGAACCCCCGTAATCCGTATTATCCCGAACTACGTAAGCTCTGATCTCTCATACCTGTTGAGAGTACGTAGGCACAATACTGACGTATTGCCGAGCCACCTTCCCCATAACCCGTAGTTAGTTGAACTACGTTGACTCTGATTTCTCATTCTCTGATGAGAATACATAGGCATAAAGCGCGATACTTTGTCGAGTGACTTTCTTTTATTTTTATACCGGCCTTGATAGGTAGATAGATTGATAAACCCGTCAGATAAACACAACAAGCGTGGATCTCATCGAGTACGATGGACGTGAGGTGTGCTAATACCTTCCCCTTGCGTAACCGACTCCCGAACCCAGACAATGGTTGCGATGAACTTGTCTTATACCTTTTCGTCAAGTTTTTCCCGATTGTTTCCTTTCCCGCTCTGAGGGATAAATAACGAAAGGTGGCGACTCTTCTGTTTTGCCGGCACCTTATTTTCGCGGTAGCGACAGACGTTAAGAGGAAAAGAGATTGCCTTGGTGAAAGTGATTTGGTTGGGAGCTGCTGACAAAAGCTTGACGTAGGAACTGGAGAGCAAGATGCAGAAGTCTTATCCCGAGCTGTTTGATTGAGGTAATTTTGAGGACAAAATTATTTTAGTAGGGGAGAGTTGTAATGCCCGTTTTATTTCGATTAAATTTAATTATGACTTTACCGTGTCTCGTTGTGTCGTAGTCATATTTGAGTATGTGTTTATCTCGAAGAAAGGAATTGAATCGGTTGAATTTTCGGGAAAAAGTGCAAAATCCCGTAGCAGTTTTAGGGAAAACATCGAAAATTCATATCTCTTGATCCGTAAGTCGGTTTTAGTCCCCGTTCGAAGTGTTGGAAAGATAAAGAGATGTTCTGTCTAGGAAAAATGGAATTCTGCTGATGTGACGCTCGTCATGAGCTTGTTATGGTCATCATGATCGTGACGCTCGTCATGAGCTTGTTACGACCGTCATAGTAATAAAATCCAATTAGGCAGAATTGGAACGTGGCCACGAAAATGCTGAAAGTTTAGTAACGTATTCTTGTATTCCCTTACGCTTAATTCAGTTGGCGAATTTTGCAAAAGAAAAAATGTAAAAGAAGAAAGAGAGTAGCTGAGAGAAGTGATAACAGAAGTAGATTATCCATCGGAGAATTTGCAAGGCTGTGACAGAGGAGCCACCGTGGAGATAAACCAAAACTAGAAGTCTAGGATTGACCTCAATTCCAAGGTAAGGGTGGGGTTCAATTCTATAATCAAGGGTATGATGGATTTCATGAAGGGTATGGAATCATGGGTTTAGTTCCGTAGATTGATAAATATTAGAGATAAGAATTGTCTGTGTCGGAGATAAGAATTGTCTGTGTCAAAAGTAGTATTGTTTATCATTGGTCTATGTGAGACCACGTCAATTACCGGTCGAATATTAACGAAGCTTACGGTGAACAAAAAGATAATTAAGTGTGTAATAGTTGTGATGCCGTTCTGCGGAAACGTCTTGAGTTCTTATTTGTTGATAATGATATTGTTACTGTTCCCTTACATGAACAGATTGAGATGATGAATACTTGATGCATATGAAGTTGTTATGTCTTTGTTGAGAAAATGCTATTATAATATTCTCCTTTTATTATGTTGATAAGTTGTAGTTATATGATGATGGGTGTGCCTCTGTTATGGACAAATTGGTTGTAGGCTTAAATGCCTTGTTGAATTAGTTGTTGTGGTTATGTTGTAGTCCATAATAGTTGCATTTCATGGCATATCATCTTGGTTGGCCTGTATTGGCGGCCCTTAGTGGCAAAATTATTGGTTGTGCCTGTATTGGTGGCCTTAATGGCAAATTGGTACCACATGCATATGCACAGTTGAGTCGCATTTGTTGAGTTGCATTGTTGAGTTGCTGAATTGTTAATGCTAATTGTCATGGATTTTGAATATCGAATTATTGCGGTCTATTATGGATAATATTTTGCGATATGTTGGAAGAATAATGTTGTGATAATATTCTGACATGACTTTTATCATGCCTTATGTTATATTGTTGATATCTCACCCTTTATGTTGTATGTTACCTCCGTTGGTGGTAACTTGCAGGTAATCCGAAATAAAGTGTAGTTTTCCGTTTAAGGTTATTGGTCGCTCTGATACGTATCACTCTTGGGGGGATGAACGATTGATATTATTGCTTTTATTTAATTTTCTTGTTGCTGAATTTTATCAAGTACTTTTCATTAAATTGGTGACTGCTGTTAAGTGCCAAATGTTGGTTGGATGCACTATACCGATGAATTAGTAGTGCTTATTTTTATTGGTTGAAATTCATTGTTTATGTTGAATTGATGCAAGATAATTACTCGCCGAATTTTAATGGAGTTTTGTTGCAAGTTTCATGGTCTTGCTTTAATCATTCTAAATGTTGGAAATGTTCTATATTCTGCTGCAAAATTAATAAGATGCCTTGTAATCGAGATGTTAGGCAAGCTGTGGTTTGTTCATCCAGGATTTTGTGCTATGTATGTTTACTAAATGCATGTTGTCTGATCAAATTGTAAAATGTATGTTCTCTGTAAGTTAAAAATGTGACGCCCAGATTTATGTGAGTGTGACGACCGTCACCGTTCGTTACGATCGTCATGCATCCAATTTTAGCGCACTCTGATTGTATTTTGTTGTTTATCTATCGGGTTAGAAATGGGGTGTTACACAATTCACAATGGTATATGGGACACCATCATGAACGATCCAAGTGAAATTATAATGACCAATGATGAAGGTGTTACCGTACCTAAACCAAAAGCACGATGGGATGATAATGATAAGAAATTGTGGTCACATGATTGAAAGGCACAAAATATTCTCACATCCGTACTTGGTGTCAATGAATATTATCGTGTCTTTCATTGTGAGACCACAAAATCTATGTGGGACACATTAAAAGTTATCCATGAGGGAACTAATAAGGTCAAACAAGCTAGGATAAATACGTTAAATCAAGAGTTTGAACTATTTCATATGAAGCATGGTGAAACCATTGTCGAAATGCAAAAGAGGTTCATACATCTTATCAATTGCTTGAAGGCTCTAGTTAATCATATCTTCAAGGATATAACTACTAATAAGGTTTTGAGATGTCTTAATAGGGAATGGTAACCCAATCTCACTGCGATTAAAGAAGCGATAATGATTCCTCAAGTGATGAAAGCTCAAGTGATGAGGAAGAATTAGGAAATGTTTGTCTCACCGCTCATTATCGTGACAAGAATAAAAAGGATGCAAGTCACTCTAAATATGAACATGCTAATGAATTCTCTTATGTTGAGTTACAAAAAGCTTTTGGAAACCTACATAGAGAAGCCATATATGTTTTCAAAAAGTTAGCTTCAAACAAAAGAATCTTTGCACATTTGGAAGCTAAAGTTTTGGAAACCGAAAATAATATGGAAGCTCTTAATCAATATATGGTAAATATTCAATAGATTAAAGACGAGGATGAAGAACCTTCGTGGTTTGGTTGTGAAACTTGTCACATTTGGTAAAAGGAGATAAATACTCTTAAAGCTAAGTTGGACAAGGCATTACAACCAAAGGTCACTTTTTGCTATTGATACTACCAAGTACAAGATGCCTTTTCATAATCCTTATAGAAGGTATAACTTTGTTAAAAATGATCAAATGGTTTGAATTTTACAAAGTTCTTTCAGTGTGTGTCGACATATGTGATGGATAGGTTGACACATAAAATAATTTTTTGAATTCTTTGCTTTTCGCTTCAGTATGTGCCGACACATGACCTTAATAGGCTGGCACATGCATTTAGAGGGTGACTCATAAACTTCCATTTAGTCAATTTCTCTTCATTTCCTTCACTCTCATACAAGCACCAAACCTATTAAATCTCTTAACTTCATCTTAAACCTTGAAATTAATTCAATCTACATTAAATCTTACTTGTTTCATTCATCCCATATCATTAATAACCTTATTTCCATAAAATCATTTGCATGGTTCATCAATTTCTCTCATTTTACCTTCAAAAACCCTCTTTCACCATAACTCATAAAAACTTTGATTTTTCACTTGTTTGTGTCTCATCTTCACTTCTTTGTGTGTTTCCTTGATTGTGTGGGTATTCATTAATATCTCATACTCATTCACTTTTCATTCAAACATTTCATTAAACATTTGATGTGCACTCTTTATTTAAAAATTTCCATAGCTCCTAAGCTCTCTAAAACTAAAGGTGATGACAAAGGCAAGGGTAAGGCCAATACATCCTTTGTTACTGTGGAAACTCCATTTTCTTTGGTTTCTCAAAGGTGTGCTAAGGAGTTTGAAGAGAAACATAAATATAAGCTTGTGGTGAAATGATATGTGTGGCAGACAAGTGTGGTTAGTGGTTTGGATATCTATGTAGTGGCTGATATTGTTACACATAGAAGATTGATTATTTTCTACAGCTTGCTCAAGACTACAAAGAAGACCTCATCCATGTATTCTACTTTGGGTTGCATGCTAGGAACAGTTCCTGCTTCAAATTTACTATTGGTAATGTTGTCTATGAGTTTACTGATGCACTTTGGAAATCGCTGTTTGGTATAACTGTTGTTGATGTTGCTGAAGATGATGATAAAAATGATCCTTTAGTGATTGATATCCACACTCATATCAACTTTAAGTGGAATGTTCATGTGAATGAGCTACTTAGAGCCCCTTGTACTGAAGACTGTTACGATGTTATTACCACTGGGCAGTTGAAAATGGTTTCTAGAATTCTGTTGTGGCTAGTTTCTCACATCATGCGCCCGGAAAATGGCGGACTCTCTAGAAATTATTTTGCTGAAATTCATTTGGTGTATATTCTGTTGAACAAGATCAAGATCAACTGGACACACTACTTTGTCTCTCGTATGTTTTCTATCAAAAGGTGCAACAAAGGGACATCATTTTGCTATGTCTCCATGATTACCAAATTTATGAATTACTTCGACATTGGCATCCCCAATCTCATATACAAATCTCATGGAAGTTCTCAAGAGTTTTCTCAAAGAACCCTTACCAACTTGAACACTTTTTGGGAGATAAACCGCCAAGCATATTGCTTTTGTACAGGTAAAAATGCTAGGAAGATTTATAATTTTGATGATCCTGCTGAATTTGAGGATGATATTGCTGAGGCACATATGGTTAATGATAAACCAATTAGTGGCTCTCATGATGTTCCAAAAAATGATTCCTTTATGCAAGATGTCACTCATGTGGATGCTGCTGGTACTATTTCTGGTGCTATTCTGGTGATTCGTCTGCCATCATGACTATGTTTCAGAACATGCAATTGAGGCGGGATGAGCGGTATGCAGAAGATTATAGAAGGCGAGAAGTCAATGAGGCTGCTCAAGTGGATAGATTCCATCTGATGCAAGAACACATGGCTATACAATATGCTAATTTTGAAACCTTTACTTTCTATACGACAAATAGTCTCGTGTCTATGTGCAATGATATGAATGAGAATCATGTTGTTGCTCTCACTAGGATTAATCATATGATCTTGACACAAGAAGAGGATTCTGGTCATTATGATTGATTTTATCAAGAAATGTATGATTTCTTGGACTCTCACTATCATAATAAAGGATAAGGATGATATAGGGGAGAAAGACCAATGCTAGGGGCTGTGGACAATGATGAAGTGTTGTGATTTTATGTTGTTGAGTCTCATGTCTTGACATGCATTTCTTTAAACTTTGGTTGTGTCTTCATGCACTATTTGTTTGTTGGTTTGTTTTGCCTATGGTTATGGATTAACAATGCTACTAATTTTGTCTGTTTATGAAACAATTGTACTATGTGAATTTCCTGTAATTAAGACTTGCGTGATGTTGTTGTGTTGTTATTTATATTGGGTTCATGACTTTGTGTATTTTCATGTATCTTGTGTATATGTGGGGGTACATCTTATCTTTGCAATTGCCTCTGTTTTGGTGTATTTTATGAGCTATGTTGTATATATGTGATACTAATAATGTGATTGCTTTGTATCTTTTTGATGTCAAAGAGGGAGAAATATATGCTACTATGATGCACACATTCATGGGGAGCTTTCATGGACACGAAACACACCGTCTCGAGTTTTGCCATCATAAAAAAGGGGGAGTATGTGATGCAACCTTTTATTTATATGTGTTTTGTATGATGTCAAAACTAGAAAACTTTAGCGTTTATGTACGTTGGATGGTATCATCTGATTCTAGTTGTGCATTGTGCATTTTAGAATTAGGAAGCATGTCAACATGTTTGGAAATGGTTTGGAAAATATTCATGCATCAAGAAAATATTTTTATGCATCAAAAATTCGGTTTTGTGTGAAAAACACTCTACAGGTCGACACATACGATTATAGGTCAACCTATATAAATTTTTTTCAAATACAGGTCGATACATACCATGCATAGGTTGGCACATGTGATGTAGTATTAAAGCCTGTATTTTCTATTTCATGTGTTTCCTATACAGGTCAACACATAACATGTATAGGTCGATACATGACTTTGATATGTCGACCTATAGATCAAAAATCTTGAAAAATTGAATTTTGTTTCTATTCCTTTTGCATTCCTTTTACTTTTCACTTGCGCACATATATATATACCTGCTATATGCATCATTCCTTTAATGATTTTGGTAAAATCATAAACGAAACATGGAGCATACTAAGAGTCATCATCATCTTCAACCTTGGTTTTATGCATACACATAAACAAAGTACACATATTCATTCATTGTTTGGGTGCCATCTAAAATCAAGTTAATAAGGTCTAATTTAGCTTGTGATATTGTAAATTCGGTTGAGATATTAGGGGGGTTTCAAATAAGAAAACCAAGGTGTGGTTTTCCTTTAAGATCAAAGTGTGGATTTGAAGGTTTTGGACAAGATTACTCAAGTTTGGATTCGATCGAGTGAAGGCTTTGAAGGGCTGCAGTTCTTGCAAAGGAGTAGCGTGAGACGGTAGATCATCTTTTGGTAAATCTTGGGTTACCACATGTTGCAATTCAGATTCAATTGAGTGAGGACTTTGAAGAGCTGCAGTTATTGCAAAGAAGTAGTGTGAGACAGAGAATTGAATTAGCATTGTTAGGTGACTAGAGCAAGCTAAGATCAAGGAAAGAGAAATTGCTAGGATCAACATCAAGCTTAGGGTTTGTTGGGTTGCATTGCTACATTTCTCTTGTAAAAATACTATTGCAAAGTAAGGTTAATTACATGATCTCAATTCAAATTCAAATTAAGGGCAGACATACCGATAGCGAGGCTGATTAGGAATCTGGCTTAACAAATCCTTATGTAATCTCTCCCCCCCTCTCTCTCCCTCTCTCTCTCTCTTTCTCTCTCTCTCTCTCTCTCTCTCTCTCTCTCTCTCTCTCTCTCTCTCTCTCTCTCTCTCTCTCTCCCTCTCTCTCTCTCACACACACACACACACACATTTCGTTTGCAAATTGTTGTGTTCATCATTTGTGTGATTAATTTGTTTGGTGATTTATTTTGAAAATCATTTTGTTGAATTAATCACAGTCACTTTGATTATGGTGAAATTTAAAGATCAATAAAATTATACAAAATCTCAAACATAATCGATTGCATATAAGGTGTTCGATAAATTGTTTCATTTGTGTTTTTGTTTGATTTATCATTGGAAATAAAGTTGCTTGTTAAGTCGCCTTCTAGTAATTGAGATTAAAGCATGTTGATTAATTTTCTTATCATCATCTCTAATTTATTTTCAGATACGCATATCCGAGCTTTTCGATAGTGGTTCAGTTTAGACGAATCTATCCAAGTTACTTCCGCTAGCCAACGTTTTGAAAATCATTTTCATATATCAATTTCTTTTGGATCTATTCGCCCCCTCTAGATAAGTTGCTTTCGTCTAATAGTGCCCTATATCTGAATAAAGGAAATCACATTTGGGAAAATACATAGCCTTGTAGAGTTGAGTGATTAAGTGTTATGGATTTGTCATGATACTCTAAGCTTGTATGCTAAGCATACCATAATTGAAATCACTTAGACTTTTGAACCCCATACCTCTATTATTCTTTGGCATTGACAAACGTTCCCAAGAAATCCAATGAATGCATTTAGACCTATCTCTATTATGCCTCCACTAGAAAGAATTCATCATTTTCTCAATTTCATCACTTAAAGAGGTTGGTAACAAGAAGATACTCATGATATAAGTTAGAATAGATTGAAGGACATATTTAATAAGAGTTCCCTCCCTACTTGAGATAGACTCCTGCTACTCCATGAGTTAATCTTCTTAAAAATTCTATCTTTATAAACTTTAAGGTAGCTTTTCTACTTCCACCAATCATAGATGGGACACCAAGGAACTTACCTGTCCCCAAAACTTGTTGAGCTCATAACGTGTCATCCAAAATATTCTTTACATCAAGATCAACATTCCTACTACAAAAGAATTTAGATTTTTGAAAATTGATGGTTTGACCCGAAGCTTCTTCATAAGTAGCAATAATATTTTTCATCACATTTGCTTCATTTATAACTGCTATAAAGAATAGAAAAAAGTCGTAGCAAAAAGTAAATGAGATATAACAAGGGCATTCTTACATATTTTTATGTCGTGAATATCCCCTAGCTTCGACTTGCTTGACAAGTGCTGAAAGACCTTAAAAACAAAGAATAAATAAGTACAGGGGTAAAAGATCACCCTGCCTAAGCCCCCGACCAGGAAAAAGGATAAAGGGCCATCCTGTCTCGGCCCCGACCAAGAACAATCAACCCAACCATATTATCATTCATTACCACTAAGTAGTCAATTGTTTCCACAAAAAGCATGATCCACCCTATCCATTTCAGACTGAAACCCACTATGACGAGAACATCCTTGAGATAATCCCAATCAATCTTGTCATAAGCTTTACTAATATAAAGTTTAAGAGCTACATCACCAATCTTACCCTTTGTTTTTTATTTTATATATTATGAACCACCTCAATAGCTGCCATAACATTATCCAATAGATCTACCAAGAACAAAAGCCGATTGGTTATCTGAAACACACTTGTCAAGAAATCTCTTAAGGAGATTTGCAAGAACTTTAGCTATCACTTTATACATGATATTACATATATCAACCAGTCTCTAATCTTTCATGGAAGTTTGAACTTCTCCTTTTGGAATTAGAGTGATGTTATTCATATTAAGACTTGGAGGAAAAACACCACTCTCCAACCAAGCGCAACTTGCATTAAAATTTCTGACCCACAAGTATCCTAAAATTGACGATAAAATCCAGGGTTGAAACCGTCAGGATTATGACTCTTTTTGAAATGCATAGAAAAAATCGCTTCTTTAAATTCCTCAATAACAAATGGTGTCGTCAATATGTTATTATCCTCATCTGAAATAGAGGTTCCAAGTGGATGTAAAACCCGATCTCGAGAACTTGGCTTCTTCTGAAATAAATCAATAAAATAATCACGAGCAATTCTACACATCCCTTCAGTCAAAGTACTAACTTTCCCATTTTCATTTGTAAGGGAAATAGTAGTATTGTCTTTCTTCCCAGCAGTTGTCGTAATATGAAAAAACCGAGTATTAAGATCGCCATCCTTATACCAGTGAGCTTTTGCTCTTTGCTTCCAAAACAAATCATCTTTTACCAAGAGAGAGTTCACACGTCTTTTGAGAGCTATGTAATAATTGATATTTCCCTCACAAACATGATGTCAAACTCTTTCAATCTTCTTACAAAAACTCTCAATTTCCTGTCTAATCTTGTGACAATTATCTTTGCTCCACTTCATCATATTCTCACCATATTTTTCCAGTTTACCCACAATATCATCATTCTCATATTTATGCCATTGTTCAATAACGAATTCGTTAAACCCCGATTCAGTTAATCATGCATTCTCGAATTTGAAACCAATACGAGACCTATACTGCATCGATTTTGACTCACAACATAACAAAATTGGAAAGTAATTTGAAATAGTAACCGTTAAACATTTCACCTTTGCTTATGGGAATAAAATACACCAATCCCTGTTTGACATAGCTTTGTCTAATTATTCTTCAACTGCTCTATCTGTTCCCAGACTCTTAAACCATATAAAAGAGTACCCCTTCATAGGGACATCCATCAAGCTTGTGCCTTGAGCAACTTTTCTAAACCCATTGATTAACCAAATTGGCCTTGCCACTCTTTTTTTTTCTTTTGATGAAAGAATATCATTAAAATCTCCTAAAATATACCATAGTAAATTTGAATTTTCAGAAATATTCTAGATTAAATTCCACGAAGTCCTCCTACGAGTACCTTCGGAATGCCCATAGAAGCATGTGAGTCTCAAATTTCCAATTTTGGTGTCATGTACTATAATATCAATATGGTTACGAGAATAACTTTAGATAGAACAATGCTTAGAATTCTGCCATAAAGCTGCCACACCACCTCTCCTACCTTCTCGATCAACAGTAAAACAATAAGCAAAACCAAAAATATACTGCAACTCTTCAATTTTACTAGCATTACTTATTATCTCAAATAGAAATACTACATCCAATTTATTGCTTTAGATGAGGTGTTTTAAATTAGGAATTATGCTCGGATTACCCAGGCCTCGACAACTCTAGCTAATGGCATTCATTTTTTTGACAGGTCTGATAAACAATGATCGCCATTACAAATTTGACATTAGAGATAGATATAGTTTGTGTGGCCATGTCATTTCTAACGACTATCTTTTTCTCCAACAACATTCATTAGCACAATATCTTTCTTGACATCTCTCATCAGGTCAAGGTCCGACTCAATTAGCGTTTCTTCTTTCACACGAATAATTTTTTTTCATAATTATAGGTTCCTTTGAGCATTGTGTTCCTTTCTTCGGTAGCTTACTATTTTTTATAGGTGTCTTGCAGCGGGCTTGATTTTGTTAAATGTAATTCATTGTTTTGATTTGATTTGATATGATTAGATTTTATTTGAATATTTTGGCCCTTTATGTTTTGAGCTTTTGTAAACCTAAAACTATAAATAGGGTGCCTTGCTTTGTATTCAAACACAACACAACATAGAACAAATTTCACAGTTGCAGTTTGAGCAAGTGAAAGTTCTATAAGCAATAAGAAATCCCACGATTGTGGGTAACACATTCTCTCCAAATATTTCTTCTCTCATTCTTATCTTTCTTGTGTGTTCTTCTTTTCTTTTGTTGTTCTTGATAATTACTTGTTATTACCATTACTATCATATTGTGGGTTTGTTCATCAATCTTGAGATCAAGATTGAAGGGAATTCTTTATAGGGTGTGAGGTGAATTTCCAACATCTGGTATCTAGAGCTCCAGTTGAGAGATTCAAGGAAGATAGTGATGGCGATGAATTATCCGAACGACAACTTTCCGGCGACCCTGCCAATTCTCAAGAAAGACAATTATGAGAATTGGTGCAAGCAGATTAAGGTGATTTTCTGTTATCAAGATCTTTGGGATCTTGTGAAGGACGGAGTAACATCGCTTGGGGAGAACGCAACGGAGGCGAAAAAGGCTGCGCACAAAGAATTGAAGAAGAAGGATTATAAAGCACTCTTTATAATTCATCAGTGTGTTGATCCTGATAACTTTGAAAAGGTTAGAGATGTTGATTCAACAAAATAAGCATGAGAGATTCTTGAAAAGTCATTTGGAGGCGCAGAGAAGGTGAAAGAGGTGAGGTTACAAACTCACAAGAGAACCTATGAGTTGCTTCAGATGGAAAACAACGAAAGCATTACAGATTTCTTCACCAGAGTTACAAAGTTGGTGAATCAAATCAAAGTATGTGGAGAAGCGCTGACAACGAAAGCAGTTGTCTCAAAGATTTTGAGATCGTTGGCTCCAAAATTCGATCACGTGGTAGTTGCCATAGAAGAGTAGAAAAATCTATCAGTGTTGACGAAGGAAGAGCTTCAAGGGACTCTTGAGTCTCATGAACAGAGGATGACTGAGAGAGCTGCAGGAAAGTCGAAAGATATGGCTTTGCAGGTGCAGACAGAAAAGGAAAGAAAAGGCAAAGGTAGCTGGAATGGCAACAAAGGAGGAAACCAATCGAATCAGAAGAAACCTTGGAACCAAGGCAACCAAAGAGGTGGTGCTGCAGGTAAAGGAATAGGTGGTGGTCGAAAGACAGACAAAAGCCACATTCAATGTTTCAATTGCCAGAAGTATGGTCATTATTTTAGTGATTGTCCAGAAAGGAAGAGAAATCAAGAGACTGATGCAAAGCTGGCGAAACATGAAGAAGAAGAAACGTTGCTAATGGTCACAACAAGAGATGAAGAAAAATTCCAAGATCAGTGGTACTTGGACTCAGGATGCTCATCACACATGACTAGAAGGAAAGATTGGTTTGTCAACATGAAGCCCTCGTCGAAGAACACATTGAAGTTTGCAAATGACAACACTCTAGCAGCCGAAGATGTTGGTGATGTTCTGATTATGAGGAAAGATGGCAAAAGGTCAATAATTTCCAATGTGTTGTACATACCAGGCATGAAGAGTAATTTGCTTAGTATATGGCAGCTTGTCGAAAAGAACTTCAAGGTAGTTGTCGAAGACAAGATGATGAGAGTTCTCGATGCAGGTGGTAGATTAATCTTGAAGGCTCCAATGTCTCAGAATAGGACCTTCAAGATTGGACTCAATATGATGGAGCACAAGTGTCTAGCAACTGCAGCCAACAGAGATGAGTGGTTATGGCATTTTCGACTAGGTCATCTCAACTTTAATGACATAAGAGAACTGAAGAGAAGAAATATGGTTTCAGGATTACTAGAAATCGACATTCCAAGTGAAGTCTGTGAGGAGTGTCTTCAGTCGAAACAACACAAGAATAGCTTCAGCAAGGATGCAGGAATGAAGTCGAAGGCAATACTTGAAGTCATATACTCTGATGTATATGGTCCAATCTAGGTGGATTCGATTGGTGGCAATAGATACTTTGTCACGTTTATAGATGATTACAGTCGAAAGCTGTGGACTTACCTCATCAAGAAGAAAAGTGATGTGATTGAGGTATTTTCCATATTCAAGTCCATGGTCGAAAGACAGAGTGGCCGAAAGCTGAAAATTCTGAGAACTGATGATGGTGGAGAGTATGTATCGAAAGAGTTTGATACACTATGTGTAAAAAAAGGGATTATGCATGAGGTGGTGCCACCTTACACTCCACAACAAAATGGGATTGCAGAACGCAAGAACAGAACCATCATGAATATGGTGAGAAGTATGTTGAATGGAAAGCATCTACCTAAAGAATTATGGGGAGAAGCAGTTTCGACATCAACATATATATTGAACAGATGTCCGACGAAGAAGCTTGAAGGAATCACACCAGAAGAATGTTGGTCTGGTGTCAAGCCTAGTCTCAGTCACATGAAGGTGTTTGGATCTATAGCACATAGACATGTGCCAGATCAGTTGAGAAGGAAGCTTGATGATAAGTCGAATCAGATGATCTTGATAGGATATCATTCGACAGGAGGTTACAAGCTGTTCGACCCAGTGAATAAGCAGGTAGTGATCAGCAGGGACGTGATCATAGATGAGCTTAAAGAATGGGATTGGACTGAGAATGCCAAGAAGGATTCAGTGAGAATCTCTTGTGAAGAACCAGCCACTGAAGTCGAAATAGAAGTTCGACAGGAACCAGTTGCAGATGAAGCAGGTTCAAGCAGACCTCGAAGAACAAGACACATGCCTGCAAAGTTGCAAGAATATGTAATTACATCTGAAGATGTAGTCGATGAAGAGGGTGAGTTGGTACATTTTGCTTTCTACGCAGATGTCGAACCAGGCAATGCAGCTGAGGCATTGAAAGATTCGAAGTGGATGAAAGCAATGATTGAAGAGTTGGAGCCCATCGAACCAGTCAATGCAGCTGAGCTTAGATTGCAACTGTCGAAGGATTCAGATGAAGATGATGTCGATCCAACCCAATACAGAAGACTTATTGGGTCACTTAGATACCTTTGTCACACAAGGCCTGACTTAACATACAGTGTTGGTATGGTAAGTAGATTCATGCAGAAGCTAAAGGTATCACACCTAGCAGCGGCGAAGAGGATACTGAGGTATCTGAAAGGAACTCTCGACTATGGTATTTTGTTTCCAGCAGCTGATGAAGGAAAAAAATACAAGTTAGTGGGATACACAGACTCCAGTTGGTGTAGTGATGCTGAGGATCGAAAATCCACAGTTGGTTATGTGTTTATGTTAGATGGTGCACCAGTTGCTTGGAAATCGAGAAAGGAACCAGTAGTGGCATTGTCATCATGTGAAGCAGAATATATAGCTGCTTCTCTTTGTGCATGTCAAGCAACTTGGATGGTGAACTTGGTCGAAGAAATCACAGGAAAGAATCATGGAGCAATTACCATGAGGATAGACAGCATGTCAGCTATCAACTTGGCGAAGAATCCAATAGCTCATGGTCGAAGCAAGCACATCGAAATGAGGTTCCATTATCTTCGAGAGCAGGTAGCAGAAGGAAAGATGAAGTTGGAACACTGCAGAACTGAGAATCAGATTGCAGATATCATGACGAAGGGAGTGCAGGTCGAAGCCTTCAGAAGACTAAGAGCCGTGATGAATGTAGACAGTTTAGACACATTGTATTAGGTTGTGTGTTAAATATAATTCATTGTTTTGATTTAATTTGATATGATTAAATTTTATTTGAATATTTTGGGCCTTTTATGTTTTGGGCTTTTGTAAACCTAAAACTATAAATAGGGTGTCTTGCTTTGTATTCAAACACAACACAACATAGAACATATTTCACAGTTGCAGTTTGAGCAAGTGAAAGTTCTATAAGCAATAATAAATCCCACGGTTGTGGGTAACACATTCTCTCCAAATATTTCTTCTCTCATTCTTCTCTTTCTTGTGTGTTCTTTTTTTTTTTGTTGTTCTTGATAATTACTTGTTATTACCATTACTATCATATTGTGGGTTTGTTCATCAATCTTGAGATCAAGATTGAAGGGAATTCTTCATAGGGTGTGAGGTGAATTTCCAACAGATTTGTCATAGAAAGTTTAGTAACAGGAATTTTGTTGTTGCTGATTTCTAATGTTCTCGTTCTTTTTTCTGTGTTACCATGTTTGTTAACGTTTTCAATATGAGTTGGGATCCTCTCCATTTCTTTGTCCCTCCATTTTCTCCATTACTATAGTTTTTATGTATATAAAATCAATTAAATATTAATCATATGTCACATATCTTAGAAATGTGTGTTATTTACACACAAAACTATAGTAATGGAGAAAATGGAAGGACAAATAAATGGAGAGAATCCCAACCCTTTCAATATGTCTCCTTGATATTATTTGTGCTACAAATTCTTAGAGAACTCTTGAAATTGACCAATAGGAGAGGCTTGAGTGGCAAAAGTAGCATGTTAATTCTATTTTACTTCTTCAATCATTTAAAAATAAATATTAAAATAAGTTATTCTATATATTACTTTTTGTCTTATTAAAAAATATATTAAAGATTACTTAAACTAAAACTCTAGATATTTAAAAATTGTTGCTGAAATGAATACAATTATAAGAATTATATCCTACCTTGAACTCTAATGCTAATATCAATTATCAACAAAATATAATAAGAAAATAAAAGCAATTTTTTTGAAGAGATGGTGAGGACGATGTGTAATGAAATTAATTTTTTTAAATACTTATGAGTTGATGCAGTAAGCGATGCATTCTATATAATGAAAGACTTTTGATAAGATCTATCATAAAAGTTCTGCCATATTAAATTTATAAGAGAATGAAATTAAATATCTTTCACTTCATGTATTTGAATGAAAAAGTGTTTTTTTTTTATATTTTTAAATAGCGAGAAATATAATCTTGGTAAATTTAATACTAAAATAGTTATCTTTTAAAGTTGAATTAATATTCAAATATTATTTTTATTTGATAATTTATTCTTTTTATCTACTTTTTAATAATGTTATAGAAGAGGAGAAGAAAAAATGGATTGGGATCCACTCCATTTCTTTGTCCCTCCATTTTCTCCATTACTATAGAATCTAAAACTCCATATTTTAAATATCACTAATTGTCTTATTAAACTACTCTCTATGAAATGTTTTATCAACATTAATAAAAAAAATAATGTGATTCTATATAAAAAAAAAAGGTCATGCTAATCTGAAATATTAGTTAAGAATTTTAAATAAAAAAAATAATATATATTTAATTCATTGAATACACACAAATTTTTTTTTAAAATTAATTAATTATGTTTTCAAAACACTGAATACACATAAAAAGAAACATGTATTTTTAGGAGCGGTGGCAAAACGCATTGCCTGTCCGTCCCGCTCCGCCTCGCTAGTAAAAATGAATTTAAAAGTCTATCTGTTCTGCCAAGATAGTGAGCGGCGGAATTGTCCGTCTATTTTATTTTATTTATTTATTTTTCATTTTTTAAATAAATTAATAAATTTATTTTTTATTTTAATTAGATTTTTCACCTATATTTTAAATTTTCTTTTATAAAATATCTTTTTAACAAATTTTACTTAAAAAATATTATGTATATTCATAAATAAATGTATAAAATATAATCATCTACAAACATTCTAAAATATAGTTCAAATATTAATCATAAATTAATAAAAAATAATTTTAGTGTTTAATAACTACATTGACGGACTAACTGACGAACCTGTCCCTTTTTATGGTAGACTTAAGGAGGAACGAGCTTAAAGCAGATCGGATTAGGCAGATACAAAATCGCTATCTAATCTATCACTTTTAAAGGGTGGTAAAATCATATGATCGGTGC
Organism: Lathyrus sativus; assembly: GCA_963859935.3. Lineage (NCBI taxonomy): Eukaryota > Viridiplantae > Streptophyta > Magnoliopsida > Fabales > Fabaceae > Lathyrus > Lathyrus sativus. Next base: position 495,044,305 of record OZ012739.1, on the reverse strand, counting down.
AAAAGACACATTTTCTAGGTTGGCATACAAATTTTCATATCTTAGCACTTGCAAAACAGCCCTTAAATGAATGCAATGATCATCTAAGTTCTTGCTATAAATCAAAATATCATCAAAATACACAACAACAAACTTACCCAAGAACTCCCTTAACACATGGTTCATTAGTCTCATGAAAGTACTAGGTGCATTAGTTAATCCAAAAGGCATAACCATCCATTCATACAAACCAAATTTTGTTTTAAAAGCAGTTTTCCATTCATCCCCTTCCCTTATTCTAATTTGGTGATATCCACTTTTCAAATCAATTTTAGAAAATAAGCATGCACCAAACAATTCATCAAGCAAATCATCTAGTCTAGGAATAGGATGCCTATATTTAATGGTAATATTGTTAAGGGCCCTACAATCAGTGCACATCCTCCAACTACCATCCTTTTTAGGGACTAGAATAATAAGGACAGCACAAGGACTTAAACTTTCTCTTACCCATCCTTTACTTATCAATTCAGTCACTTGCCTTTGTATCTCTTGAGTTTGTTGTGGATTGCTTCTATATGTTGGCCTATTAGGCAAAGATGCTCCTGGATTGAGATCAATATGATGTTCAATTCCTCTTATAGGTGGTAAACCACTTGTCACCTCTTTCGGAAATAATTCTTTAAATTCCCGCAAAAGAGACTCAACACAATTTGGCAATTTTTTTCATTAGAAATAGTGGTTAGTAAAGGCACCTCCCTGCAAAAGAGCAAGTACAAGGGCTGGTGTGACACAATTGCTTTCTTCACATCTCATTTTTTTAAAATTAAACTTTGTTTCTTTTCTCTTTTATCATTCTTTTTTTTTCATTCTTTTCTTTTTCTTTTTCTTTTTCTTTTCTTTCTTGATCATATTTTTCTCTCATTTTCTTTTGATCTTCTCTCACCTCACTAGGATTTAACGGTACAAGATTGATCTTTTGATCATGATACATAAAAGAGTACTTATTGGAGTACCCATCATGATTGGCTTTTCTATCAAATTGCCAAGGCCTACCTAATAACAAATGACTAGCTTCCATTGGTACTACATCATACAACACTACTGTTGCACCCTAAAATTTGCTCAACCTTATTCACTTGGTTTATGTTTCAATATCATTAGCATTTGCATATAGAGTCATGTACATAGTCTAATCATCTGCATAGCGTAAGCATAGCAAGTCATCCAACAGGGAACCAATCATTATTCTCATCTCTAGAGGCCTATCAAGAGGTTATTATTCAAATTCAATCTCATTCAAGTCATCAGAAAGAATTGGGAAGCTATCAAGTCAATGGATCAAGCAGTTCATCTATCTCCTATCTGAGGGTATCTGAGGATCAACAAGTAAGTGTGAGCTGTGGGCTGAGTATGGGGAGTATCTAGACATCTTGGAGGGCTTATAAAGTCATTTGGAGAAGGAAATAAGTCATTGGTGTAGTCACAAGAGTTGTGGAGGAAGACAGTCAACTAGGGTTTCATCTGGGTCAACCTTGGGTCAACTCTAGGGCAATTGACTGATTGAAAGGCATTAAGGGCTATTGGAGAGATGTGGGGTTCATCATTTGACAGGAAGAATAAGGATATGATGATATGCTAAGAAGAAATCAAGAGAAATCAAGGAGAAGAGGAGTTTCTAAATTAGGGTTTCTGTGTAAAATCCCCTAGTTTAGGACAAATTTCCAAGCAATATAAGTCAAAATGCAAGCTTCAAATGGATCCTTGGCCAACATGGAACTTGTAGAGGATATCAGTACCTTTAATTTGAGTGGTGGAAGACACTAAGGAGATTTATAGAACTCAAGTTATGATCCTTGCAAGTTACAGGTCATCTAAGGTATCTGAAATTTTGTCTGTGAAAGTGACTTGACTTCCAAGCAATTTTTACCCCTCAAGAAGATTTCAAATGAATTTCTGGAAAACATAAGAGTTGTTCCTAATTGTCTTATCTTTCTAGAATGGTATAGCATGCCTTCATATGATTTGTGGAACTCTACTTATGGTCTTGGCAAGCAAAGGGTATTTTGGTCATCTGAGAATTACAGGTCATTTCAACCTATGCCCAAAACGCATACAAGGAAGCTCCAAATGGAAAACTTTACAACATCAAACTTGTTCCAAATGACATTTTGAGTCTAGAAAAGTGACCATGAGAGATTGGAAAGATTCATAGCACAAGGTTTCAAAATTGTTGGATTTAATGAATAAAAATGACCTAAAAAATGAGATTTTCATATTTTGGCCAAATGAAGCAAAATTATAGGTCATTTTGAATGGAAAGATCATTTTAAAGACATTGGCTAAAGTAGAATTTTGAGCTTAGTTCACATTTTGGGAGTTATCCATGGTTACTTGTAATGGAAGATACATAAACCAAATCCAACGGAAATTGTGCAAGGGAAGCTTCTCCAAGCTTCTAGGAGTTTCTAACATCATGTATATATTGATATGAGATGGTTCATGCCATGGTTGGTGATCTCATTCTCTCAAAAACACAAGTTTCATACCAATTTTCCATCTTTGCAAAATCAATCCAAACTCTTCCAAATTCCCATCAATCTTCACATTTTCTGATTGAATCTTCATCATCATCATCCAAGCATCATAATTCACATCAAGATTAGTGAAATTGGAGGAAGACTCGAGCTGGGCAAGTTCATCATTCAAGAAGCATAAATTTTGGAATTGAGAGATTCAAAGCTTTGGAGTCATATTTGTTGCATACAGAAGTAATCATCAAGTTCATTGATCAATTTGCACTCACTTCAAGCCTTGGATCAAGAGGATTTGGTACCTGTTTTCATCAATTGCACCAGGTATGTTTCCTGCTCGAATTGCATGTTTTAGTTAGAGTTATTAGGTTTTGATAGTGTAGAATTGCTAAGATAGGATAGATGACTTAATTTGGGGAGTTTGGAGAGCTTTCATGAAGTTTGGTTATGGAGTGCAAAATCTGGTTGGATTGGTATCTCATGATTCAGTGCATGAAAATCTTGGTTTATTGGCTTGTGATAATCAGCATAGGTTGTAGATGAGTTTAGGACAAGATTTAGAGAGAACGGAGAGGTTTGATATCAGGTGTTCATGGTGGATTCTATCTGTTCCACCTATCGGGTTTGCTTCTTGAGTGAGTTTCAGAAAGAGATAATGGTATGGTTGTGTAGAGGAGAGTTGATAGAGCATCTTTGCTCTTTGAATCGCGTGATTTCATGGAGAGATGAGAGAGAACAGAACCATGGAAGGAGCTTGCATGGTTAGGGTTTTTCAGGGTTAGGGTTTGGCTCAAGGTTGAAGACAATGTTTGAACCACACGATTGCTTGTTTGACCACGACTTTGTCCATCATATAACGACCACGATTTAATTTGAAAACGGAGGGAAATTCAAAGGGTGCTACGCACCGTTTCATTAAAATGTTTCTGATGGGCTCAAACTTCCCTTGCTAATAACACCCCCAATAACCAGGCCCAACGCAGATGAACTGAGGAAATGACTATTTGCACCGTTCTCACTTTTTTTTTTATTTTTGTCTGTTTCGGATTGCTTCCTGGGCCTTGCGTATCTTGCTAATGACACCCCTACTCTGTGGCCCACCTGGGAAAAACAACTAAGCGCGTTGGCTATTCAGACCCCCCTCTCCTTTTATTTCCTATTTTGTCATTTTTAATTTCTTTGATATTTTCTCATCCTTTAAAAAATCATAAAAAATAGAAAAATGAATATTTTCAATTGATTCTTTTTGCATTAATTTCTTCAAGATGTCTAGAAAATTATAAAAAATAAAAATTGCATTTTATTTTTTATTTGATATTTTTCCCACATTTTCCAAATAAATGCCTATTTTAGGTGTTTCATTTCATACATGATTTTGATAAATTTTGTTCTAATAGTTGCTTTAATATTTTTTGTCCATTATTTTTAGGTTGATTAATAGACATTGTTAGCTTGTATATGCAATTTAGTTCATATTTTTAGGATTTAGTTTTAGGTGATTAGTTTAGGTGTGAATAACATGAACAAAATTAGGGTTTAAGAGACAACATAGGTGAATAAATTCATTTCCCTTAGGATTTAGAGATTGGATATTTTAGATATGGGACTATAGGGACTATGGGTAGTTATTAGATCCCTTAGAAATCACTAGGATTCCCCTACTGCTATTAGTATATTACTGTCTATATTTGATTGACTGGTATGGTGTGCCCTCTGGGGATTATTGTTTGTCTGTGTGGGTATTGGGATTGTCTGGGGATTGGGGGAGCTGAAGACTGATGATGATGAAGCCATTGGAGATCCAGAGACTGAAGACCAACTTCTAGAGTTGAAGAGGAGATTCTTGCTAGCAGCTGTTGAGGAGATTAGGGTTTAGGAGCTAGGCAGAGCTCTAGATTAGAAAGCTTGTTTCTCAAACATGGAATGCTTTGTCTGCATCCATCCTTTTCCTTATGATTCAAAGTCTCTATCAAATACCCACCTCCTTCCTTTGGAAGGATCAGTGAATGTATTTGAAAGATAGAACTTTTGAGGGAAAATTGTCTGTTTAATGTTAACAGTTAATGAGCCACCCTTGGTAGGTAATTGACTGTCTAACATTCATTCACTTCATCTTGTTGACTGATGTTTCTCCTGGAGATTGAGACTTGAAGAAAAGCCATTGCAGATGGAAGATTGATGATCAAGACCTTGCTGGAAGGCTGTGGAGATGGAGAGTGATGCTTGCTGAAGCTTGTAGCTGATTGGAGATGACTTGAAGACTGGTGTAATGCAGAGCTGCTGATGTTGTTTATTCTTCTGCTGTATTTCACTTCTGATGTATTGATTGGTTTTCTGGACTGTATTGTTTGTTGTTTACCCTGTTGGGTTGAAGGTGAATCCTGTTCACTTTTGCCTATTGTTTTCCAGGTTCGAGGTTGAGTGGGACTCCCTCGCCTCGCTTGTATTGCTGCATCCATGCATTTTACTGCTTTACTGTATATATCTGATATTGTTTCTGTTTCCGTCTATTCCCGTAGGATCTCTGTTTCTCTCTACGCAAGAGAGGAGCATGATAGACACTAGGTCTTAACCCATGCATGATAACATTAGGTTAGTTTGATTCCCTTCGCAACCGTAGGATTAGAGTTCTGTCTCTTCTTTCTCGAAACAAATAGAAAAACACAATAAAATTTCGAACACAATAAAAGACACTTCTTCCGTAAAAGAATGTGAACTCATCAAGACGTCATTTTTGTCCGCTGGGACTGTTAATCAGAAAAACCTTTTTCATAAGGAATAAAATCAATCAAGACAGACTTGTGTCGTACGTGGCCCGAACTACGTTTGCTCTGATCTTTCATGCTGTATGAAAGTACGTAGGCATAGGACGCGATGTCCTAGCGAGCAACCTTCCCCTCCTTTCCCGTAGGTAGGCGAACTACGTTGACTCTGATTTCTCGTTCCAGACGGGAATACGTAGGCATAAAATGCGATACTTTACCGAGTCAGTTTTCTTTTCCTTTAACCCTAGACCTTTAGAGTAGATAGAATAACAATCCATACCCAAAAACAAGCGTGGATCCCGTCGAATACGACGGACGTGAGGGGTGCTAATACCTTCCCCTTGCGTAACCGACTCCCGAATCCAGGTTTTGGTTGCGACGACCATACCTTTCACGTGTTGTGCGAGGTTTACTCTGAGCGTTTCCTTTCCCTCCTGTGGGACAAATAACGCGCGGTGGCGACTCTTCTGTTCAGCCGGCGCCGATTTTCATAGTAGCGACAGCTGGCGACTCTGCTGGGGATTCAACGTCCCCTGGCTGCTAAGGACTGCGATAGTTCTTATGCATTTGGGATCCAACGTCCCTTAAGAGAGTCAATCTTAACGCTTGTTTTCCCGTCGAGGATTTTGTATGGATTTATATTTCTGACCTTTATTTTTCAGCATTATATATATTGATTATTGTTGCTGTATTGGGGTGTGATGGGTGGTTCTATGATTGAGAGATAAGCCGGACCTGGGCTTGAGTGCACCTAGAATTAGAGTAGAAAGTAGTGGGCGCGTGCCGGCTTTGCTTGCATTAGTGTCTCATGAAATCTACACTCGGACGAGGTTCTTCTGGTTGGCTTCTTTTTCTACCCTTTGGGTCGAAGGGGTTGTTGGTCAGCTGAATTGTCGACTCCGGGAACCGATCATTTGGAAGTTGGCTAAGTGAGGCCTCTTCAGGATTTGATGATGCCACTCCTTCTGGGAATCGTATCATCAACCCTGAAAGTCTGTGACGCCGACGACCGCATAGGATGCCATACCTTTGTCAGTTACTAGGACATCCACCTGTGAGAGGGTTTGGGGTTATGCAGGTAACTAGACCTTCAGACTACCAATTTGTTCCTTGATCAGAGATCCTGGGCATTTATGGAGAGTTATGAGGTCTGTCAGAGACCATTTGGAGATGTGTTCTGAGGTCTGTCAGAGACCAGTTGGAGAGTTATGAGGTCTGTCAGAGACCATTCGGAGATGTGTTATGAGGTCTGTCAGAGACCATTTGGAGATGTGTTCTGAGGTCTGTCAGAGACTAGTTGGAGAGTTTTGAGGTCTACCAGAGACCAGTGAGAGTTATGGCTTGAGGTCTGTTAGAGACCATTGTTGGAGCTTTGTTTTAGGTCTATCTGAGACCAGGATTTGAGGACTTCTATAGAGTCTACCCGAGACTTCTTGATATGGTTCAGGCTATTCAGCTACGACATTTGGTCCCTGTTGCATTTTTTGTTACGTGCATTGCATTGTTTGCATACCCATTATCATTGCATCCCATTAACGTGTGTCTGTGCTGCAGGTGCATTTGCATATCCTCCGATTCTAGTGCCCAGACTTCTGAGTATTGATTATGGCTGGTTTGAGGAAAACAGTTGCGTATAAGCTGCCTACGCCTGATATTATTCCTTTGCTTAGTCTGATATCTCTTGCTGATGAGGAGGTTAGAAGAAGCTTCAGAATGAGTCATGGGAGATTACTGAGATTAGTCCGCAAGCCCACTGCTGATGAGATGAACGGGCTGTACACCTTGATGCAGTTCTATGACCCCGCATTGAGATGTTTTACGTTTGCTGACTTCATTCTAGGGCCCACCATTGAGGAGTATGTGGAGTTTACTGAGCTACCTGTGCAGAACAAGGTTCCCTTTATTCACTCTGCTGCTGAGCCCAAGTTGGAGGATTTAGCCAAAGCCTTGCATATGGACGCTGCAAAACTGTTAGTGACTTCTTGGCTTGGAGTTCCAGGTTTCTCTCTTGATTTCCTGGTTGGCAAAGCTCAGGAGTATGCCAAGAGCGGATGTTGGGTGGTTTTCAACGCTATTTTGGCTCTATGCATTTATGGGATCGTACTGTTTCCTAACTTGCCCAATTTCGTAGACTTGGACGCTTTCCATCTATTTGCTGTCGGCAATCCAGTGCCAACGTTGATCGGAGACTTCTACCACTCCTTGCACTACAAGAACGAAAACAGAAGGGGAAAGGTTGTTTATTGCTGTGCTCCTTTGTTGAATATGTGGTTCAAGGGTCATCTTCCCATGAAGGGATCTTTTGTGGAGAGTGCAACCACAGCCAGCTGGTCAGAGCGCCTGATGAGGCTATCTTCCGAAGACGTTGAGTGGTTTGATCGAGACCTGCTAGGATCTGAGCTTATACTCAGTTGTTCTGGGTACCCTAATGTGCCGTTGATAGGAAGAAAAGGGTGTATCAACTACAACCCATCCTTGTTGGTCCGTCAGTTCGAATATGCGCTGAAGTATTCACCCAAAGAGGAGGAAGTACAGGAATCTCTGTACTTCACCGGTGATTTGAAGGGGGAGTTACTAGCCAAGCTGCAGCATGCCTGGAAGCGTATTAACCGAAGAGGTAAGCCGTTGTTAGGGAAGAGTGACTGTCAGGCCTATGCACCTTACAGGGTTTGGATCCAGGAGAGAGCAAGTCAGTTGCGGATGCCATTTCCAGAGGCACCAGTTCTTGTTCCTATTCCGGTAGCAGAGCCCACTACTGTCTCTAGGGAGGCCTACGAGCAAGTTGTGAAAGAAAAAGAAGCCTTGATGAAGATCAACGAAGGGTTAGAGCAGGAGCTAGCCCAGATACGCAGCGAGAAAAACAAGGCCGTCCATGCTTTCCAACAGCAGATTGAGCTAATGAATAGGTTAGGGGCTGAGTTGACTGAGGAGAGGAATAAGCGCGAACGTCTGGGGCAAGAGTTCAGAAGCTCCCATGACATGCTTGAATCCAAGAAGAAAGCACTTGACATCGCTCACCGAGAGATCTCTTCTTGCAATAAGACTTGGAATGCCACGCTCACCAACAATAAGAAGAGGGAAGATAAGTTGAAGTAGCAAATTTCCGACCTCGAAGAGCAGTTGAAGTCCAGCATCAAGAAGTGTGAAGAAGAAGTGATGACCCGGTACAGTCTCCAGAGCGCACTAAACAAGGCCATCAAAGGCAGAGATGAAGCTGTGTCTCAGAAGCGTAAACTAGAGGATCGCTTCGGAGAGGGGGCATGGGAAGAGACTGCTGAAGACGTGCGGCGTGTTCTTAAGAAAAGGAACCAACTTGTTGAGGGGATGCTTGATCGACCAAGCCATCCGGAGACCAAGAAGCTGCTAGAAGAGTACCAGACTTATGGGAGGATTTGATCATTTCATGTAGTAGCTTGTATGCTTTATTTGCGTAGTGCTGACCATCACCAGGATTGTTGGTTGAGGTCATGCCTTCTTGTTGTACTCTCAGTGACATTGTATTCTTGGCTTATTGGTTTCTCAGCAACATATGAGGCTTTCTGTGATTCAGCTCCGATCTTTATACTGTTAGCACTGTCACCGCACTGGCACCTTCACACTAGAATCGGGGAATGAATTTCCCTAATGCACAGACACACGTTGCATTGCATTCATATTCATATTGCATCACAGGTAATCCTTGGATGGTGTCTTATTTTCTGCTCTGTACCAGGTATTTCCAGGATTGCAGATCAGCACCCGCACCGCTATTCCACCCGCACCAACTGTCGAAGAATCATGGATCAAATGCAGAACGAGATGCAAGATGTGCGCGAGAAGCTAGCTCTCTTTATGCAGACCATGGAGGCTATTGCAAAAGGTCAGGAGAATTTGCAAGCCATGGTGCAGCCTCTGTTGGCCCGAAATGCTGGTCACGGTAATGAGGATCATCAGTCTGTGCGAGTCGACACTGTTCATGGAGATGGAACTCCCACGCCAGTGGCTCCACCTGTAGTCAACATACCTGCTGCTAATGTCAACAACGCTACCGCTGCTGGGAACGGTAACGTCGGAGTTGGGAACGAGACTGCTGTCCACAACGTTGGGCTTGGCGATGTCACCTTGGGTGATAATATGGGAGGCAACGGCTTTGGCAATACTGGATTCGGGTTCAACGATCAAGGATTCGATAACGCTGGGAAGTATGGTTTCAATGCTCAGGGCTTTGGGCAAGATGGTTATGGTGTGGCCAATCAGGGCTACGGAGGTTTCGGAAATGGAAACGGCACTGGGCTAATGGCTTTTGGGCCTGCTGGAGGTGTTCAGGGATACGGCAACAGAGGCCGAGGCCCGGGGATGAATCAGATTAGAGCTGGCCGCAATAATGGATATGATGGGTATGGAGCTGGGAATGATATGTGGCAAGAAGATCAGCAGGAGGACGCCTTCTCCGGCGGAGGTTTCGAAGGGCCGATGGATGACTCCCAGAAGATCAGAATGCTAGAAGAGCAGATGAGGGGGGTCCTGAACCAAAGTGCTGTGGGATTGGACATGGCAACAATGGGTCTGGTACCTGGCTTGAGGGTGCCAATCAAATTCAAAGCTCCTACGTTTGATAAGTATAAAGGGAACACATGTCCGAAAGTGCACGTACGGGCTTATTACAGAAAGATGTCTGCATATTCAACTGATGAGAGAATGCTAATGCATTTCTTTCAAGATAGTTTGTCAGGCCCTTCCCTAGAGTGGTATATGGGATTGGAGCCAACCAATATCAAGACATGGAAGCAATTAGCAGAGGCATTTGTATCTCACTACAAGTATAACAGCGACTTGGCGCCCAATCGGGTCCAACTGACAGGGCTGTCGCAGAAGAAGGGTGAGAGTTTTAAAGAGTACGCGCAAAGGTGGCGCGATATGGCTGCCAGGGTCCGTCCTCCTTTAGAAGACAAGGAAATGAATGACATGTTCGTCGGCACATTCACAGGCTTGTTTCATGACATGTTGTTTCATACATCTCTGGCCAGTTTTTCAGACTTAATTCTAATGGGAGAAAAGATTGAACGTAACATTAAGCAAGGAAAGTTCCAAGTCGAGGAATCAACTGCATCTGGCAGTAATAGGAAGGCTTTTGGTGGGCGCCGTCAGGGCGAGGCAAGCGCAGTGTTTGGAGGCCGAGGCCGAGGCCGAGGCAGGGGACGAAACCAGTATCATCAGCCGCAGCAGGTGGCGAGTGTTACTATCCCATATCAGCAACAACCACTTCAACAACAGCAACCGTTCCAGCAGCAGCCAATGCAGCAACAGCAGCAGCAGCCACAGCAGGGGGCACAACAGGCTCAGCGAAGATTCCAGGGCGGTAAACCAAGAAGAGTGTTCGAGAAGCCTCCCTCAACGTATGCTGATTTGTTGCAGACATTGTTGGGTTTGAACCTGGTAGAGAAGAGAACTCTGACACCTATAACGGGAACTCCTCCGTATGGTTATGATGCAAGCAGGCACTGTGAGTTTCATTCTGGGGCTCCGGGCCACGATGTAGAGGGTTGCCATGCTTTTAAGCATGTTGTGCAGGATCTTTTGGACAATAAGACTATCAATTTCGGAATGGCAGGTCCGAATATAGTGCAGAAGTCCATGCCTAATCATGGGGCAAACGCCATTCTGACTGAGGAAGGGTTGAATCTGATTATGAATGTCGACGATTTAAAGACGCCGCTGAGCGAGATAAAAAGCAGATTGTTGCAAGGGGGTGTTTATCCAGGATGTGACGAGTATTGTTTAGAATGCTGGACCCTAGCTGGGGGGTGTGATGATTTGAAGAAAGGCATTCAGGCTTTAATTGATGGAGGCACATTGCAGTTTGACCGAGCAGCAACTGAAGAGCCTGCAGGGGCAGCAGCAGATGATCAGAGTGATGTGGCCACTATAACGATTCCTCGAAAGACAATCACTATTGCAGCACCGGTCCAGCGACCACCGATCACCATAACTAAGGCCGGACCGATCCCGTACGAGAATACAAAAGCAGCCCCATGGTCATATGGGTTGGAGGTGTATTGTGACGGGATAAAGATTGATGTTAATAAGCAGCCAGCCGAGACTGTAGATAACGTTGTTGGTTCAGGAGGTATGACAAGGAGTGGTAAGATCTTCATATCGCCTGAAGTGGAGGCCGAAAGACTAGCGAAGGGGAAAGGGAAGATGGTTGAGAATGTCCCAGTGCAAGCAAGCGATAAAGAAGCGGCATCGAAAGATGTAGAAGAGTTCATGCGCTTGATTCGAAAAAGTGATTATAAGATTGTGGAGCATCTGCAACAGACGCCGTCCAAGATATCTATCTTGTCATTGCTCTTATGTTCTGAAGCTCACAGAAATGCATTGCTGAAAGTCCTGGATACTTCCTTCGTACCCCAAGACGTTTCCGTGAATCAGCTGGAAGGAGTGTTGGCACATGTGAATGCAGGCCATAGCTTGGGCTTTACCGACTTCGATTTGACCCCGAAGGGGAGAGAGCATAATATGGCGCTGCACGTCTCTGTCGAGTGTAGAGGATCAGTCATGTCACATGTACTGGTAGACACCGGATCGTCCTTGAACGTGCTGCCCAAGAAAGCGATGATGAAACTAGATGTCAGAGGAATCCTGTGTACGCCCAGCGACTTGGTAGTCAGGGCGTTTGATGGTACGCGAAGAACCGTCTTTGGATCTATAACATTGCCTCTGCAGGTAGGGCCAGAGGTGTTTGCAACTGAATTTTATATCATGGATATACGACCCGCATATAGCTTCCTGCTCGGAAGACCCTGGATTCACGGGGCCGGGGCAGTCACGTCTACCCTGCATCAGAAGTTGAAATATATGGTCGGAGATAGCGTAGTCACCGTATGCGGAGAAGAAGACATCCTGGTCAGCCATCTGTCGTCATTTAAATACGTGGAGGTCGACGGAGAGATCCACGAAACACCCTGCCAGGCATTTGAAGGGTTGCGTATCAAGGACAAAGGTCCCGGGCCGAGCAAAGTGTCGGAGATAGCCGTCTCGTCGTATAAAGAGGCTCAAGCTCTGGTAGAGGCAGGAGAAGCAAAGGGCTGGGGCAAAGTGCTGGATATTCCTGTAAAGATGGACCGGTTCGGGCTGGGATACCAACCATCGTCGTCAGCACCTGCCGTGGGAGTACCCCGTTTCAGAGGGCCAATAACCATCTCTGCCAGTGGAGTATGTCATGAAACCATCAATGCTGCGTCGGAGTCTGACGAAGGAGACAACGACTGTGATATGGATGCCTGGATTCAGCCAAGCACGCCAGGACAAGGACTGTGCAACTGGTCTATTCAGGAGCTTGTTCCTGTGACTCTTAAACAGTAATGCTTTGCTTTATTAATTGTTGAATAATCTGATGTCTTGCCCGGGGCATCAGGATTTGCTTAGGGCTGTGTTGTTATGAACATTGCGTGTTAATCATTAAATAAATGGCGTTTTTTCATGTGCAAATACTGTAATCTCTGTCTTTCTTGTTTTATACTTTTCAATAAAATGGCAACGTGGCTATTCGCTTTATACGTATGTTGAAGCACTTAACCATTCCTTTTGCAGGGTAACATTTTCAGATGACATCCTTGAACCACCTATGACTCGTCCCGACTTTGAGCATCCGGTATTCCAGGCCGAAGAAGAGGTTGTCGAAGATAGTGACGTCCCTGAAGAACTGTCTTGGTTGGTGAAGCAAGAGGAAAGAGCCATTCTGCCTCACGACGAGGTCATCGAAATTATCAACTTGGGGTCGGAAGGGGTTGAGAAGAATATTCGTATCGGGGCCGCACTGCAGAGCGATATCAAGCGAAGACTGGTTGAAATGCTCCAGGAGTATAGTGATGTATTCGCATGGTCGTATGAAGATATGCCAGGGCTCGATACAGACATGGTTGTGCACCGTTTACCACTGAAAGAAGAATGCCCGCCAGTCAAACAAAAGCTTCGCAGAACTCGACCAGATATGGCAGTGAAGATCAAAGAGGAAGTTCAAAAACAGTGGGACGCTGGTTTCCTGGCTGTAACAAAGTATCCTTCAGGGGGTTGCTAACATCGTACCAGTGCCAAAGAAAGATGGCAAGGTTCGAATGTGCGTGGATTATAGAGATTTGAATAAAGCAAGCCCAAAAGACGATTTTCCGCTTCCTCATATTGATGTGCTAGTTGATAATACTGCTCAATACTCCGTATTCTCCTTCATGGATGGCTTTTCAGGCTATAATCAGATTAAAATGGCGCCAGAGGATATGGAGAAGACCACTTTCATAACGCCTTGGGGAACATTTTGCTACAAAGTGATGCCCTTTGGTTTGAAAAATGCTGGGGCAACGTATCAGCGTGCGATGACGACTCTTTTCCATGATATGATGCATAAAGAGATCGAAGTTTATGTTGACGATATGATTGCCAAATCCCAGACGGAGGAAGAGCATCTGGTGAATCTGCTGAAGTTATTTAAAAGGCTTAGGAAGTTCAGGCTGAGACTGAACCCTAACAAATGCACCTTCGGGGTGAGATCGGGTAAACTGCTGGGGTTCATCGTAAGCGAAAGAGGAATAGAGGTTGATCCTGCTAAAATAAAAGCGATTCAAGAAATGCCAACGCCTAAAACAGAGAAAGAGGTGCGCGGGTTTTTAGGGAGGTTGAACTACATCGCTCGGTTCATATGTCACCTAACTGCCACGTGTGAACCATTATTCAAGCTGCTAAAGAAAGATCAAGCTGTAACGTGGAACGAAAATTGTCAAAAGGCGTTCGATAAAATAAAGCAGTATTTGCAAGCGCCTCCTATTTTGATACCCCTAGTGGCAGGTAGACCCTTGATCATGTATTTGACAGTTCTTGAGGGAAGCATGGGTTGTGTTCTCGGTCAACACGACGAGACAGGGAGAAAAGAGCATGCAATTTATTACTTAAGTAAGAAATTTACAGATTGTGAATCTCGATACTCAATGCTTGAGAAAACTTGTTGCGCGCTAGCCTGGGCCGCCAAGCGTTTGAGGCAATACATGCTGAATCATACAACCATGCTCATCTCGAAGATGGATCCTATCAAATATGTATTCGAAAAGCAGGCGTTGTCAGGGAGAATTGCCCGTTGGCAGATGGTCTTGACTGAATATGATATCCAATACGTCTCGCAAAAGGCTATAAAGGGGAGTGTGTTGTCTGAGTATCTGGCGGAGCAGCCTATTGAAGATTACCAATCGATGAGGTTTGATTTTCCTGACGAGGATATCATGTACCTAAAGATGAAAGATTGTGAAGAGCCGTTGCCAGACGAAGGGCCAGAATTGGGGTCCAAATGGAAGATGATATTTGACGGAGCTGTAAACGCTTATGGTAGCGGAATAGGGGCAATCATCACTACGCCACATGGGTCGCATATCCCGTTTACTGCCCGATTGACCTTTGCCGTTACCAATAATGAAGCCGAATACGAAGCTTGTATAATGGGGCTTGAAGAAGCCATTGATTTGCGAATCAAGAATTTAGACGTATACGGAGACTCAGCTCTGGTAGTGAATCAGATCAAAGGGGAATGGGAAACGCGTCAGCCCAACTTGATACATTACATGAATTATGCAAGGAGATTGTTGCCTTTCTTCGACAAAGTTGAATTGCATCACGTACCGTGGGCAGAGAATCAAATGGCTGACACCTTCGCCACTTTGTCTTCCATGTACAAAGTCAATTTCTGGAACGAGGCTCCCCGAATCATTATCTCTCGGCTTGACAGACCAGCTTACATATTTGCTATTGATGAGGCATCCGATGACAAACCGTGGTATTTTGATATCCTTAATTTCCTGAAGAACAAAGAGTATCCGGCTGGGGCATCCAGTCAAGATCAGAAGACTCTCAGGAGATTAGCGGGTAACTTCTATTTGAATCCAGACGGTGTCTTATACAGAAGAAACCACGATTTGGTGCTGTTGCGTTGCGTAGATGAAAGAGAGGCAAAACTGCTCATGGAGGAAATACACGAAGGTACCTTTGGTACGCATGCTGGTGGGCATGTTATGACAAGAAAGCTGCTGCGGGCAGGTTATTTTTGGCTGACTATGGAAACTGATTGTTTCAAGTTCGCAAGGAAGTGTCACAAGTGCCAAATCTATGCTGATAAAATCCATGTGCCTCCGAGTCCTCTGAATGTGATGTCATCGCCTTGGCCATTCTCGATGTGGGGGATCGACATAATTGGAAAGATCGAGCCGACAGCTTCTAACGGGCATCGGTTCATCCTCGTAGCAATCGATTATTTCACCAAGTGGGTGGAAGCGGCGTCATATGCAAATGTAACGAAGCAGGTGGTGGCCAAATTCATCAAGAGAGATATCATTTGCCGATATGGGATCCCCGAGCGGATAATCACGGACAATGGATCAAACCTGAACAACAAAATGATGAAGGAGCTCTGTCAGAATTTCAAGATCGAACATCACAACTCCTCCCCTTACCGACCCAAGATGAATGGCGCCGTCGAAGCGGCCAATAAGAGTATCAAGAAGATCGTTCAAAAGATGGTGGTGACCTATAAGGATTGGCATGAGATGCTACCTTTCGCTTTGCACGGTTATCGTACGACGGTACGCACATCAACCGGGGCAACCCCGTTCTCGTTAGTATACGGAATGGAAGCGGTATTACCATTGGAAGTTGAGATCCCTTCTCTGAGGGTATTGCGAGATGTTCAACTAGATGAGGCAGAATGGGTGAGAGACAGGTTGAACCAGTTGAGTTTGATGGATGAGAAGAGGTTAGCTTCTCTAGCATACGATCGTTTGTACCAGAGCCGAATGAAGAAAGCATATGATAAGAAGATACATCCGCGAAGCTTTCAGACGGGCGACCTTGTGCTGAAAAGGATTCTCCCGCCGCAAGCAGATCACAGGGGCAAGTGGACCCCCAATTACGAAGGGCCATATGTTGTCAGGAAAGTCTTTTCAGGAGGAGCTTTATTGTTGTCCACTATGGACGGTGAAGACTTCACGTCGCCTGTGAATTCGGACGCAGTTAAAAAATACTTTGCTTAAAATAGACCCGCTGGACAGAAAAAAGAGAGTCCAGGCAAAAATGGGGCATCCTGGCGAACCAAAAACAGAATGAAAGGTTCGGGCAAAAGTTAGGGATAAAAATAAAAAATGTACACTCGCGAAGTTGAAAACCTACACTGGGCGGCTTCGGCAAAAAAAGGGTATCCCGGTGAACTGAAAACCCGTAAAGGGCGGTTCACGCAAAAGTTAGGGACGTGAAAAGCAAATGACTGCGGTCCGAATTTGATATTGCAGTAAGCATCAGGGCGGGAGAATACCTGAGGAGTCGATTATCAGATACAACCGCTTCGGAAGTATGTATACCGGGAAAGCATTGGAGTCGGATGAGTCATAGGAGGATCAGTTCGTAGTGTACGTCTGCATCTCGTTGCCGACATGTGTGCAAAATTTAATTTGTCAAATATTTATGTTTTTTGTGCATACTTGTGTATCTGCTTTGCGTAGCTTCCTCTTTTCAGGAATTACATCCCGTGTACAAAAATTCCGCCCATTCAGGGGCCCAATCAATAAAATATGTTATTCAGTATTTGATGCTGGTTCTTTACTATTTTGTGCATGATGAAACACCTAAGTTTATTGAAACTAGCATGTGTATAACATCACTGGCCCTTGCCAGCAATTGCTAAAGCTTTGAATTAACTGAAAATAATGTCACTAGCCTGAATCGATTTGGTTGCATAGGCTTGTCCTGTCTTGTTTGTGTTGTTGCAGGTTTCATAGCCGTACGAGGAAGATGATCAAAAGATTGCAGTAACGAAAGACTCGACCCCCACGCAGGTCATGCAGGTGCTTCCCGAAGAAGGATCGAATTCCCCAGCTAGTCGTAGTTTATCCAGAGGGCATGCTCCAGCAAAGTCATCTATCCTCAGCAGAGTTGGCGATTCCATGATTGTAGGCTGTGTTTAGACAGTGTATCTAAAGCAGAATGGTTTTAATATTTGTGAGTTGTATTCAGGCAGTTCACTTTCCCCGCAGGGTCAGTTACTCTCTCCCAACGGAGTCAGTTGGTTTTCCCCAAGAGAATCATCCCATCCCCAGCGGAGTTCTCTTTCCAACCAGGGTTTTCATTCCTCCCAGTGGAATTCAAAGATTGAGACTCTCCCCGGCAGAGTTGGTGGTGCGCCCAGGCATTTATTTTGTCAAAATACCGTGTGATATCAGTTCACTTTCCAGCAGAAGTTTGATCATACCAGGCGCATCTGCCATTCTTGTATTCCCAGCAGGGTGTTACTTCAGTGGAGTGTTTGGTTCGAGTTCCCGATTTCCCAGCGGAGTCGGCATTGTCTTCAGCATTTATTTTGCTGAAGCGGTTTCCTGTATCCCAGCAGTTTGGGTCTGCATTTGCATTGGCATATAGTGTCATATTTGCATCGGCATATAGTGTCATACTTGCATCAACCAAATAAAAGCATAGCGTTTCCATGTCGATTGGAGCATTGCGTCATTATCAAACATATGCATTTTGAAACATAAACCAGGGTGGCTAACCGTTTGTGTTCAAGTGTTGTTTCTCATGCAGGTTGAAGGAGCTCTTGCTCAAATAAAATCACTAAACATTCGAGGTCTCGACGTGAGACATTCGGCGAAGTGTCCGCTTTGGCAGTGTTCACCACAGAGTCAGTAGGATAAATTTCTCTTTGTCCCTAAGCAGAGTTACTTATTTCCCCGCCAGGGTTTCTTGTTGAAGTTTCTCTAGTCCGACCAGCGGATTGTTTCCTTCAAGGTTGTTATTACGTCAGCATTAAAAGGTTTCATGAACCAGAATTTCAGAGGCTACTGCCAGTTATCAAAACAGGCCCCCGGTGGTTTGGTTTTCAAATATCCCCAGTAGAGTCCGCCTCAAGGTCGCTGTCGCGTCAGTGCTAAGAAGTTTGTGGTTTGGGATCAATGGAGAAATGCGTCCTGACGTGGACAATTTTATTGACGGGATTTCTTCGTGCTAAAGAAGTGAGGGTCCTAACGTGGACAGATTTATTTCCCTGGGCTGATAGGAGGTGCTAGTCCTAACGTGGACAGGTTCGATTTTTCAAGATTGTTGGAATGTGGAGTCCTGACGCGGACATTTCCTCAAGTTGACGAGGTGTGTTAGTCCTAACGTGGACAAAGTCTCACTTCCCCAGTGGGTCAAAGGTGCATGAGTCCTGACGTGGACAAGTTTTTATCCTCAGCGAGTCGAGTGGTGAGTCCTAACATGGGCAAATCAAGACGAAAAGCGTTTCCTTACGTGGAAAGGTTAGAGTCCTTACGTGGACAGATAAAGGAGTGTTCCTTACGTGGAACGATGGAGTCCTTACGTGGACAAATCAAGAAGATTATTATTCCTAACGTGGAAAAGTGAGTCCTAACGTGGACGATGTAGTCCTTACGTGGACATATCAAATTGTTTTCCTTATGGGAAAAGTTCATATTCCTTACGCGGAAGAAGAGATGGTGATTCCTTACGTGGAAGAAAAATGATTCCTTACGTGGAAGAAAAAATGATTCCTTACGTGGAAAAGAGGTGTTCCTTACGTGGAAAGATGATATTCCTAATGTGGAAAGAAAGATTGATGTAGTATTCCTCACGTGGAAAGATTAGAGTCCTTACGTGGACATGTCAAGTTGCATTCCTTACGTGGAAAAGAAGTTGACTCCTAACGTGGAAAAAGTTTGATCCCTAACGTGGAAAGATTGAGTCCTTACGCGGACAGATCAGGACGATGTTCTCCTTACGTGGAAAGAAGTTGATCCCTTACGTGGAAAGATGAGATGATTCCTTACGTGGACAAGTCAAGAAGATGGCATTCCTTACGTGGAAAATTGTGTTCCTTATGTGGACAGAGATGCATTCCTTACGTGGAAAAGTGGAGTCCTCACGTGGACAAACCAAGACAATAGATGGTTTCCTTACGTGGAAGAGCGATATATTCCTTACGTGGAAAGGTGGGTCCCGACGTAGGCATGTATTCCTAACGTGGAAGGGTGAGTCCTAACATGGACGATGTATTCATAACCAAGAAAGTTTAGTCCTAACGTGGACAGATCTAGACGATGTTATTCCTAACGTGGACAAGTGTATTCCTAACGTGGAAGAGTTTATTCCTAACGTGGAACGGTTATTCCTTACGTAGAAGGAAAAGTAATCCCCAGCACGGTCGCTACGAGATCAGCGGGTTGCCGTAACAGTCGGATCCAGGCAGTGGATGTCAGTCCCCAAGCAGTGGCGCAGTTTACTTCTGCGGTTGGCAAATTTCTGGGTTCTTAGTATTCAACCGTCTCGTACCTCGAATGTTTGAAGGCCGTTCGCTCTTCACCCAATCGGGTCCAAGTCGCTTGAATAGGGGCAGCTGTTGCACCCTAAAATTTGCTCAACCTTATTCACTTGGTTTATGTTTCAATATCATTAGCATTTGCATATAGAGTCATGTACATAGTCTAATCATCTGCATAGCATAAGCATAGCAAGTCATCCAACAGGGAACCAATCATTATTCTCATCTCTAGAGGCCTATCAAGAGGTTATTATTCAAATTCAATCTCATTCAAGTCATCAGAAAGAATTGGGAAGCTATCAAGTCAATGGATCAAGCAGTTCATCTATCTCCTATCTGAGGGTATCTGAGGATCAACAAGTAAGTGTGAGTTGTGGGCTGAGTATGGGGAGTATCTAGACATCTTGGAGGGCTTAGAAAGTCATTTGGAGAAGGAAATAAGTCATTGGTGTAGTCACAAGAGTTGTGGAGGAAGACAGTCAACTAGGGTTTCATCTGGGTCAACCTTGGGTCAACTCTAGGGCAATTGACTGATTGAAAGGCATTAAGGGCTATTGGAGAGATGTGGGGTTCATAATTTGACAGGAAGAATAAGGATATGATGATATGCTAAGAAGAAATCAAGAGAAATCAAGCAGAAGAGGAGTTTCTAAATTAGGGTTTCTGTGTAAAATCCCCTAGTTTAGGACAAATTTCCAAGAAAGATAAGTCAAAATGCAAGCTTCAAATGGATCCTTGGCCAACATGGAACTTGTAGAGGATCTCAATACCTTTAATTTGAGTGGTGGAAGACACTAAGGAGATTTATAGAACTCAAGTTATGATCCTTGCAAGTTACAGGTCATCTGAGGTATCTGAAATTTTGTCTGTGAAAGTGACTTGACTTACAAGCAATTTTTACCCCTCAAGGAGATTTCAAATGAATTTATGGCAAACATAAGAGTTGTTCCTAATTGTCTTAGATTTCTAGAATGGTATAGTATGCCTTCATATGATTTGTGGAACTCTACTTATGGTCTTGGAAAGCAAAGGGTATTTTGGTCATCTGAGAATTACAGGTCATTTCAACCTATGCCCAAAACGCATACAAGGATGCTCCAAATGGAAAACTTTACAACATCAAACTTGTTCCAAATGACATTTTGAGTCTAGAAAAGTGACCATGAGAGATTGGAAAGATTCATAGCACAAGGTTTCAAAATTGTTGGATTTAATGAATAAAAATGACCTAAAAAATGAGATTTTTCATATTTTGGCCAAATGAAGCAAAATTATAGGTCATTTTGAATGGAAAGATCATTTTAAAGACATTGGCTAAAGTAGAATTTTTAGCTTAGTTCACATTTTGGGAGTTATCCATGGTTACTTGTAATGGAAGATACATAAACCAAATCCAACGGAAATTGTGCAAGGGAAGCTTCTCCAAGCTTCTAGGAGTTTCTAACATCATGTATATATTGATATGAGATGGTTCATGCCATGGTTGGTGATCTCATTCTCTCAAAAACACAAGTTTCATACCAATTTTCCATCTTTGCAAAATCAATCCAAACTCTTCCAAATTCCCATCAATCTTCACATTTTCTGATTGAATCTTCATCATCATCATCCAAGCATCATAATTCACATCAAGATTAGTGAAATTGGAGGAAGACTCGAGCTGGGCAAGTTCATCATTCAAGAAGCATAAATTTTGGAATTGAGAGATTCAAAGCTTTGGAGTCATATTTGTTGCATACAGAAGTAATCATCAAGTTCATTGATCAGTTTGCACTCACTTCAAGCCTTGGATCAAGAGGATTTGGTACCTGTTTTCATCAATTGCACCAGGTATGTTTCCTGCTCGAATTGCATGTTTTAGTTAGAGTTATTAGGTTTTGATAGTGTAGAATTGCTAAGATAGGATAGATGACTTAATTTGGGGAGTTTGGAGAGCTTTCATGAAGTTTGGTTATGGAGTGCAAAATCTGGTTGGATTGGTATCTCATGATTCAGTGCATGAAAATCTTGGTTTATTGGCTTGTGATAATCAGCATAGGTTGTAGATGAGTTTAGGACAAGATTTAGAGAGAACGGAGAGGTTTGATATCAGGTGTTCATGGTGGATTCTATCTGTTCCACCTATCGGGTTTGCTTCTTGAGTGAGTTTCAGAAAGAGATAATGGTATGGTTGTGTAGAGGAGAGTTGATAGAGCATCTTTTCTCTTTGAATCGCGTGATTTCATGGAGAGATGAGAGAGAACAGAACCATGGAAGGAGCTTGCATGGTTAGGGTTTTTCAGGGTTAGGGTTTGGCTCAAGGTTGAAGACAATGTTTGAACCACACGATTGCTTGTTTGACCACGACTTTGTCCATCATCTAACGACCATGATTTAATTTGAAAACGGAGGGAAATTCAAAGGGTGCTACGCACCGTTTCATTAAAATGTTTCTGATGGGCTCAAACTTCCCTTGCTAATAACACCCCCAATAACCAGGCCCAACGCAGATGAACTGAGGAAATGACTATTTGCACCGTTCTCACTTTTTTTTTGTCTGTTTCTGATTGCTTCCTGGGCCTTGCGTATCTTGCTAATGACACCCCTACTCTGTGGCCCACCTGGGAAAAACAACTGAGCGCGTTGGCTATTCAGACCCCCCTTTCCTTTTATTTCCTATTTTGTCATTTTTAATTTCTTTGATATTTTCTCATCCTTTAAAAAATCATAAAAAATAGAAAAATGAATATTTTCAATTGATTCTTTTTGCATTAATTTCTTCAAGATGTCTAGAAAATTATAAAAAATAAAAATTGCATTTTATTTTTTATTTGATATTTTTCCCACATTTTCCAAATAAATGCCTATTTTAGGTGTTTCATTTCATACATGATTTTGATAAATTTTGTTCTAATAGTTGCTTTAATATTTTTTGTCCATTCTTTTTAGGTTGATTAATAGACATTGTTAGCTTGTATATGCAATTTAGTTCATATTTTTAGGATTTAGTTTTAGGTGATTAGTTTAGGTGTGAATAACATGAACAAAATTAGGGTTTAAGAGACAACATAGGTGAATAAATTCATTTCCCTTAGGATTTAGAGATTGGATATTTTAGATATGGGACTATAGGTACTATGGGTAGTTATTAGATCCCTTAGAAATCACTAGGATTCCCCTACTGCTATTAGTATATTACTGTCTATATTTGATTGACTGGTATGGTGTGCCCTCTGGGGATTATTGTTTGTCTGTGTGGGTATTGGGATTGTCTGGGGATTGGGGGAGCTGAAGACTGATGATGATGAAGCCATTGGAGATCCAGAGACTGAAGACCAACTTCTAGAGTTGAAGAGGAGATTCTTGCTAG
The DNA here is from genome assembly GCA_963859935.3 of Lathyrus sativus. Classification (NCBI taxonomy): domain Eukaryota; kingdom Viridiplantae; phylum Streptophyta; class Magnoliopsida; order Fabales; family Fabaceae; genus Lathyrus; species Lathyrus sativus. Next base: position 495,021,361 of record OZ012739.1, on the reverse strand, counting down.
CAGCTGTTGAGGAGATTAGGGTTTAGGAGCTAGGCAGAGCTCTAGATTAGAAAGCTTGTTTCTCAAACATGGAATGCTTTGTCTGCATCCATCCTTTTCCTTATGATTCAAAGTCTCTATCAAATACCCACCTCCTTCCTTTGGGAGGATCAGCGAATGTATTTGAAAGATAGAACTTTTGAGGGAAAATTGTCTGTTTAATGTTAACAGTTAATGAGCCACCCTTGGTAGGTAATTGACTGTCTAACATTCATTCACTTCATCTTGTTGACTGATGTTTCTCCTGGAGATTGAGACTTGAAGAAAAGCCATTGCAGATGGAAGATTGATGATCAAGACCTTGCTGGAAGGCTGTGGAGATGGAGAGTGATGCTTGCTGAAGCTTGTAGCTGATTGGAGATGACTTGAAGACTGGTGTGATGCAGAGCTGCTGATGCTGTTTATTCTTCTGCTGTATTTCACTTCTGATGTATTGATTGGTTTTCTGGACTGTATTGTTTGCTGTTTACCCTGTTGGGTTGAAGGTGAATCCTGTTCACTTTTGCCTATTGTTTTCCAGGTTCTAGGTTGAGTGGGACTCCCTCGCCTCGCTTGTATTGCTGCATCCATGCATTTTACTGCTTTACTGTATATATATGATATTGTTTCTGTTTCTGTCTATTCCCGTAGGATCTCTGTTTCTCTCTGCGCAAGAGAGGAGCATGATAGACACTAGGTCTTAACCCATGCATGATAACATTAGGTTAGTTTGATTCCCTTTGCAACCGTAGGATTAGAGTTCTGTCTCTTCTTTCTCGAAACAAACAGAAAAACACAATAAAATTTCGAACACAATAAAAGACACTTCTTTCGTAAAAGAATGTGAACTCATCAAGACGTCATTTTTGTCCGTTGGGACTGTTAATCAGAAAAACCTTTTTCAGAAGGAATAAAATCAATCAAGACAGACTTGTGTCGTACGTGGCCCGAACTACGTTTGCTCTGATCTTTCATGCTGTATGAAAGTACGTAGGCATAGGACGCGATGTCCTAGCGAGCAACCTTCCCCTCCTTTCCCGTAGGTAGGCGAACTACGTTGACTCTGATTTCTCGTTCCAGACGGGAATACGTAGGCATAAAGTGTGATACTTTACCGAGTCAGTTTTCTTTTCCTTTAACCCTAGACCTTTAGAGTAGATAGAATAACAATCCATACCCGAAAACAAGCGTGGATCCCGTCGAATACGACGGACGTGAGGGGTGCTAATACCTTCCCCTTGCGTAACCGACTCCCGAGTCCAGGTTTTGGTTGCGACGACCATACCTTTCCCGTGTTGTGCGAGGTTTACTCTGAGCATTTCCTTTCCCTCCTGTGGGACAAATAACGCGCGGTGGCGACTCTTCTGTTCAGCCGGCGCCGATTTTCACAGTAGCGACAACTACATCCTCATATTTTCCAATTTTAAAACAAATCTCAACTTGTTTATTAACAAGCATTTCTACACTTTCATTAAGCCTTTGAAGTTTGTAAGGCTTAGGGTGAGGTTTAGTTTCCAATTTTAGTTTAGAAACCAAACGCGTGTGTCGCTAAAATAAGGTGCCGGTAAAACAGAAGAGTCGCCATCTTTCGTTATTTATCCCTCAGAGCGGGAAAGGAAACGATTGCAAAAACCTGACGAAATGGTATAAGACAAGGTCATCGCAACCATTGTCTGGATTCGGGAGTCGGTTACGCAAGGGGAAGGTATTAGCACCCCTCACGTCCATCATACTCGATGGGATCCACACTTGTTGTGTTTATCTGACGGGTTTGTTAAATCTATCTACGCTAAAAGGTCTGGTCAAAAAAGAAAAGAAAATGACTCGGTAAAGTATCGCACTTTATGCCTACGTATTTCCGTCTGGAACGAGAAATCAGAGTCAACGTAGTTCGCCTAACTATGGGTAAAAGGGGGAAAGTTGCTCGCCAAGATATCGCATCTTGTGCCTACGTACTTTCATACGACATGAAAGATCAGACCAAACGTAGTTCGGGCTACGGAGAACACAGGTTTGTTCAGCTGTTTTTTATCCAAGTAAAGTTAACAGACAGTTCCAGCAGTTGGTGTTTGCAGCTCGATCCTTGGAGACTTAGGCATTACCGTTTGCGGTAGAACTGAAAATTAACAGAACTTCTCCTTTTGAAAAAGGGTTTTCCTGATTAAGGGTCCGAGAGGACGAAAAGGATTTGAGTGTTTGTTTTTCTGTTTTTACGGAAAGAAGTGTTTTTTAGTTGTCTGTAGTTTGTACAGTACTAGAGACTATGACTTAGGAGCGAATGCGTCGCATATCGTCCAATGGACATATACTAAACACTCTAGATGATTGAGAGGAGACCGCTCAAACATCATTTCCCAAGTAGCTTAAGGCTCGTAACGCACTTGTACTAACTTGCCTTTATTATGTTTTTTACTGTTGTTTGAGATAAGAAGAGAAACAGACTCTCTATGGGGAAACTGACTCGATCCTACAGTTATCATGCAATATTCGTCCTACGGTTGAGGTTAAAGGGGAAACTAACTACTGTTATCATGCATGGTTAGAATCCTAATGTCTGTTATAACTTCTCTTGAACAAGAGAAGTCAGAGCTCCTAGGGGAACATGGTAATGGAAATCAAACAGTAAACATAAAAACTGTAAAGAAATTACTATAAAGATGCATGCAATGCAAGTGAGGGAGGAAATGTGTGTGGGGCATAAGCCTCCGCAAGCTCATCTCAACCTCAAGCCAGATATGAATAATTGCAAAGACAGTAAAAGAAAATAAATGCAACCAAGCAAACCACAAACCACACAGGCAAGGAAGTGGAGCTCTACCGAATACCAGCAAGCAAAGCCATACAGTAAAAATACAAGCAGAGGGAGAAACTCAACCTCTAATGCAATACAAGCAAGGGGAGAAACTCAACCTCTAATGCAATACAAGCAAGGGGAGAAACTCAACCCTTAAGATGCTCTTAGGCCTATTCATCTACATGACCTAATCTAAATGCAACACACCAATCAAGTCACACTAATACACGTCAATACAGTTAAACAAGAAGAAAAACAGACAGGGAAAACAAGCCAGCAATCTCCACAGCAGAGCAATCTTCTGACAGCAATCCAATCCAAAGTCTGTATCTGTTCTTCAAGTCCACCATCTTCAAGAGAAGGAAATCAATGACAAGCAAACAAACCAACTTCTACCCTAAGGAAGGAAATTGGGTGTTGGGAGGCTAGGGTAAACTCCACAGATGCTTATCCCAGGCACTCAACCAACAAAAAGATCTTTGGGGAAACCTAAGGGTTTTGCTCCTTCAAGAGGTGTGCCATATTCCCCCCACAGGAGGGACTGAGCTACCTCAAGAAGGTTCCTAAAGAGGAAAGAATGATATAACTTTAGGAGAATGGAAATGAGAATCAAGGTAAGTTCCACAGGAACCTGCCACAGACACTCAATCAAATCCATTTCCTTTAGGAAGCTTGCTTAGTCCCAACTTCAATGTGAAAGGCAGGGAATTCCTCCACAGGAGGAATTATACCCATAATGAAGGATCCTAATTAAGCAAAGGAATGTTTGAAAGGGAACTAATCCTAAGGAGATATCATCACCTACTTTAATCTCTAAAGAAACATCAAGTGTTATCTTCTAATAATTACCTATTCTAAGGTCCATTGGTAAAATAGGAAACTAAGGGAAAATCAATCCTAAAAAATCTAAAGAAAATACCACATCACCTTATATGAGTCAACATTCTATGGTAGAAAAATCAGAGGTTAAATCTAAACCAAAATGCTCAAATTAAATCCAAAGCTCAAGGGTGTACTAAAGGAAATCACTAAAGGATACTCCTAAACAACTACCCTAAAGTCCTATTTAAAATGATCTAAAAAAAATCAAACAAAAATCATATAGCAACATCTTCATATATACAGCCAGCACAAAAAATTCCAAGATCAAACTCCAAAATATTAGAGAGAAATAAAATAAACAAATGCATAACATCATTATTCCATTATTAAAAATGCATTACAAAGAAAATATGCAATAAAATGGAAAATGCATGAAATAATAAAATGCAAAGCATGATAAAATCCTAAACATTTAAATCTACAACCACAATTTTTTTCAGAATTTATTTACAATTTTTACTATTTTTGATGAATTAATTTCTAACAATCAAGAAACTAAAAACATAAAGAAAAGAAATTAAAGCAAAACATGGAAGGGTGTATTCAGCAAGGAAGCTAGTCTATTGCGCCTGGGATCAGAAAAATGGGGGTGTAAACAGCACCTGGGCGCAAGGCCCATCTGAGTTTGAAATTCAGCAAAACTCAAATCATGGAAGCAACGCCTGGGGGGTTCAGAAAGCCGTTGATTCACGTGTAAACCACGTTGGGCATGGCAACGGGAGGGTTCTCATAGCATTAAGGCCCATATCATATTATCTCATTCAGTTAATTCTCAAATTAATCAAAAACATCCCCAAGGGGACTCGAAACCGCGTCCTGCAGGATCACACAACGCGTGTTGCAAGACTTGGTTTCAACTTAAGCCAAAACGGTTGCGTTTGGGGGAGGGGAGACGTGGCGCTTCCTGAGCGCTTGGATCCCACGACTTAGTCTTACTCTCCCTCACGCACGGAGGGCCAGGATTGTATCTTCTCCATTTGAAATTTTCTGCACACAGATGAAGCTTCGCGTGCGCAGCCATGGACGACGGTGACGGAACCAATTCCGGCGAACTTCAAACGACCGTATCTCCATCAATACTCAACCAATCACGATGAATCTTGAATGAAAATCGCACGAAATTTTGAGAGGAATCCAAATATACTACTTAAACAGTCTAAAACTCCACGAATCAAAAATTACACATCCTAACCGAAAATGGAGTCAATCCTAGATTGTCACTAATCATCAAATTCTTTGCCCAGAAATCATCTACAACCTAAGGTGAACCTAACCACATGATTCGAATGCATTGAAAACACAAGAATTGGGTGCAATTTCAAGAAGTAAGAACCTGAGTTCAAGCTTCAATTGGAGGCGTTTCTGGCTTGATTCTTTCTCCAAAACTTTCCAGATCCAATCAGTGATGATGTTAGAAGAAGATTCAAGCTCCAATTGTGCTTGAAATGGCCTCTAACAGAAATTCACTCTTTCACTTTTCTTCTTCAAGCTTCAATGGTGATCTTTGCTCTCAGCCCCAATCAATCACCAACCTTGTTTCTGATGAGTTCCTAGACACTTATAGGATTGTTTAGAACCTTCTAGAGCTCAGGCCCAAGCCCAACATCAAAAGTCCAAATCCAACTTTCCTTCAAAAATTTGATTATGGCAATACATGACATTGGCTTCATATATTGCATTGGAAGCTTTGGATGACTTGCATATCTCATTTAGAATGAATTCAGTCCAAAAGGAGTCTCCGAATTGCCTTTGTGAAGGAATTGTTATGTAACTTTTATGTGAAGAAATCTTATGAAAGGCCATGAATTGTGCTTCAAATGAAAAATCCACAATTGCCAATATCTTTAAAACATGATTTTTGATTAAAATGAGTGGTTATTTGACTTGTTTTGGACCCATAATCATTTATTTCAATTTCCCACCAAAAATGCCTTTGAATTTCTTCTTTATTCAAACCACTTCACACCAATCTTTGATATGAGCCAAATCAATTCACCATGAGTTATTGGTTAGCCTAAAAACCACATTTTGAACAAGTTCCATGTTGAACAAAAATCCATTTGACAAGTGCAAGTTGGAGATTTTGACCTATGATTGAAAATGGCCTATAATCCCACTTTCCTAAAATACCCCTAACTTGTAAACCTCATAACTTGAGTTCTACAAATCAGATGGAAGACTTCTAATATAATTTGGAAAGATAAGGTCACGAGGAACAACTTTCATGTTGGCCAAAAGTTCAGGTGAAACTTCCTTCTAGGTCAAAAATAGCTGTGAAGTCAGATGATTTTCACAGACAAATTTCAGATGCATCTGAGGACCTGTAACTTGTCTGGACCATAACTTGAGTTCTGTAAATACAATGGAGGACTTCTAGTACTCAAATTAAAGCTAAGAGCATCCTCTACAACATCCATGTGGCGGACAAAGTCATATGAGAATTTTATCTTGACTTACATGGCTTGGAAGTTTGGCACTAAACAGGGGATTTTACCCTAGGAACCCTGACTTAGCAACTCCAACCACTCTTGATTCTTCTCAACTTGATCTTGAAAAAATCTCTCATATGCCTCAACATATTATTTCATGATTTCAAAGACCTAGAAGTAGGCTTTGATCTTCTTCAATTGCTCATTTTGGCCTAGGATTAACCAGATGAAACCCTAGTGACATCCACTTCAATTGTGGCTCTTGCATTTGATAAAATGATTTGATTGAGCTCCAACATGACCTTCAAGGCACTTCAATGAGCTCTACCCACACATTATCTCCTTGATCAACGCCTTACAATCCACTTTTGATCTTCAACTGGCTCCAAGTGAGGAGATGAGCCCCCATACAAGCATTCAAACTCCTCAAGAACTCAACCATTTGCCTGATGACCCTGATAACTTCTTAAGCTTGAATAATACCTCTGGTTAGGCTTCTCTTGTCATGTATCACACTTGATCCCCTGTTAAATGAAGGATGCTATGCTATGCAAATGCTAGAACTATGCTATGCTAATGCAATGAAACATAAACCAAGTGGTAAAAAGGTTGGGCAAATTTTGGGGTGCAACAGCTGCCCCTATTCAAGCGGCTTGGACCCGACTGGATGAAAAACGAACGACTTTCAAACAATCGAGGTAGAAGACGGTTGAATACCAAATAACCCGGAAATTTTCCAACCACAGAAATAAACTGCGCAAAAACTGTTTGGAAAGCAATATCCAGAAAACTGAATCTGGTTGTCACGGCGACAATTGATCAATCATCTGATAAAAACATGATTTCAATATCAAACACCTGCGTGACGCCACAGGAATTGAATCCAAACAATCAAATTCAAAATACGCTACAATAAGCAGGCACTACATAAAGTGCGTCATCCCTGTACTATCCCGGATCTTCCTTTTCCAAGTCACGCTGCGGGGAAAATCTGGCAACAAACTCCAAAGTCTAATTATGAAGTCATCCAATGCCAATAACAACAACTTCAAAGTCTAATTATGAAGCTATTCAATGCTGACGAACTCCAAAGTCTAATTATGAAGTCGTTTGATGCTGACGAAACTTTCTGACAACAACTCCAAAGTCTAATCATGAAGCTGTGGTAATGCTGACATAACAGCAACTAGATGAAACTCTGTTGGGGAATTTCTAACGACGACTCCAAAGTCTAATTATGAAGCTGTGTAACACTGACGTAACAACCACTCGAGGAAAACTCTTCCGAACTCCAAAGTTAAATTATGAAGTCTGCAATGCTGACGTAACAGCTACTCGAGGAAAATTCTGTCGAACTCCAAAGTCAAATTATGAAGTCCGTAATGCTGACGTAACAGCTACTCGAGGAAAATTCTGCCGAACTCCAAAGTCAAATTATGAGGTCCTCCAGAATTCTTCCAAAGAAATTCTGCCAACAACTTCAAAGTCTAACTATGAAGCCATTGAACGCTGATGACAACTCCAAAGTCTAATTATGAAGCCATTCCATCCATTCGAAGAAACTCTGTCGAGGAACTTCTAACAACAACAATTCAAGAAAAACTCTGTCAATCTTCAAAGTCTAATTATGAATCCCTCTAAAACTCTTCCGAAGAAATTCTGCCAACAACTTCAAAATCTAATTATGAAGCCTTGACAACAAGTAATGACTTCAACCGTCTAATCGCTGAAATCTTCCTTTAACAATGCTGACAACAACTTCAAAGTCAAATCATGAAGCCTTGACAACAAGTAATGACTTCAACCGTCAAATCACTGAAATCTTTCTTTTAAAATGCTGACAACAACTTCAAGGTCAAATCATGAAGCCTTGTAGCACTGATATAACGAACTTCAAAGTCTAATTATGAAGTTGTTCCATGCGGACAACAAACTTCAAAGTCTAATTATGAAGCCGTTTAATGTTGATAATAACTTCAAGGTCTAATTATGAAGTCGTTCCATGCTGACGTAACAACAACCATAGGAAACTCTGTCGAACTCCAAAGTCTAATTATGAAGCCTTCTAGAACTCTTCCGAGGAAATTATGACAATATCTCCAAAGTCTAATTATGAAGCCCTTGTAATGCTGACGAACTTCAAAGTCAAATTATGAAGCCGTATAATGTTGACAATAACTTCAAAGTCAAATTAGGAAGCCTTGACAACCAGCTGCGGATAACTCTGTCGGGGAAATTCTGACGTCAACTGCCAGACATTCACATTGATGACGAGTAAGGACTTCAGATGTCTAATCTCTGAAATCTTTCTTTAAAATGTTGACAACAACTTCAAATTCAAATTATGAAGCCTTGACAACAAGTACTGACTTCAACCGTCTAATCGCTAAAATCTTCTTTTCTGAAATGCTGACGTGACAGCAATCCGAGGGAAAACTCCACTGGGGAATTTTTGAAAACAGATATTGGTGCTACGTAAAGCGCGAACTTGACATCTTTTTCTGAGGAAACATGCGAAGCACTAAATAAAAGTGTGAATCTGGCACCCGAAGACTTGAACGAACAGCTCCACGGGACCAACTCCATCAACACGGGTGATAACTCTATCAACACAGGTAATGACTCCATCAACACGGGTAAAAATCTCCGTCAACACGGGTAACCATCTCCGTCAACACGGGTAACATCTCCGTCAACACGGGTAAAAATCTCCGTCAACACGGGTGATAACTCTATCAACACAGGTAACGACTCCGTCAACACGGGTAAAAATCTCCGTCAACACGGGTAACAATCTCCGTCAACACGGGTAACATCTCCGTCAACACGGGTAAAAATCTCCGTGAACACGGGTAAGGATCTCCGTCAACACGGGTAACAACATAGGTAAAATCTCCGTCAACACGGGTGATAACTCTATCAATCACAGGTAAATTCTCCGTCCATCACGGGTAACAATCTCTGTCAATCACAGGTAAATTCTCCGTCCATCACGGGTAACAATCTCTGTCAACACAGGTAACAATCTCTGTCAATCACAGGTAACAACTCTGTCCATCACGGGTAATAATCTCTGTCAATCACAGGTAACAATTCCGTCAACCACGGGTAACAATCTTCAAGATTTTCAAAACTGTTGTACGACAGTCTGAAGAATACTTTGCTGGGGAATAAGAGAAACCTAACCAAGCAACTCTGATGAGGAAAAACTCTACTGGGGAAGTCACGCGCAACAACTCCGAAAGTTTAAACCTAAAATCTTTTAATGCTGACGTAACAACAATCTGAGAAGAATTCTGCTGGGAGGAGAGCAGAGAAACTTAACCAAGTAGCTCTGCTAGGGGAGCATATAACAGGGCGAACACTATCATCGCATATCTCGCGCCACAAATCTGAATATCTGGACACCTTCCTGAGTAATAATTTCGATTATCTGCAGGAAAACACACCTGAAAACAATGAGGTAACCAACCTGGCTTATGTTCCAAAATGCATATGTTTTATGATGGCGTAATGCTCCATACAGCATGGAAATGCTACGCATTTGAGTAGATGCAAATATGATGATATATGCAAATGCAAGGATGTGCTCCAGCAAAATAAATGCTGAAGACAAAGCCGAATCCGCTGGGGATAACCAGGTATTACAGACATATTCCAGCAAAATAAATGTTGGAAAGGTGAAACCAACTCTGCAGGGGATAACCATCCTGTTGGGGAATGGCTCACCAGCTTGAAATTACGAACTCTGCTGATGATGTTCATCTTGTCGGAGGAAAAACAACCTGCTAGAGAGCAGAAAAGGAAATCCTGCTCGGGGATGCTCCTTTCAAACCACTGATCACCTGATCATGCTCTATGGGGATTAACTACCCTGCTGGGGATACTCAGCTGGGAATCGATTCGTGTACTCTGATTGTACTCTGTGAGAATTCTCTTTGGGGAGTAAATGCGCTCATAACCAACCACCGGGAATGCACACTCCGCTAGGGATGTCAAATCTTGACCCGCTGGGGATGACTTTATCTTATCGAATAAGTCCATTTTGAATTGCTGAGGATAATCTGATCCTGCTCCAATGCAATCCCAACTCTCTAGGGATAAAACTTCGACTTCCATCTACATGGGAGGAAAAGCCAATTCCATCTGCTGGGAGGAATAAGTTTCACATAGAGCCTGCTCTGGCTGGGGAACACCCCCCTTGGATATCTGCTGCAAAGGTGATAACCCTACAAAACACGAACGAACACAAGACATTCTACACAAAAGGAAGTATCCTGGTAGGTATCTGTGACAACTATTCAGTTGATTCAAAGTTTTAACAATCATTGGCCGAGGCCTGCAAGCTTATGCACACGTAAGTTTATCAAAAACATCGGCGCTTTCCACAAACAAAACAGTAAAAGTTAAAACAAGAATTAAATATCAAGTACTGAATAGTATGCTTTATTGCTAACAGCCTGTAACTAGGCAAGGTTTGTACATCAGATGCAACTCCTAAAAAGAGGAAGTTACGCAAAAGCAAAAGCAAATATGTACAAAAATACAAAAGATAAAATTGTATACATGTCGGCAACATGGTACAGGCGAACACCATAAGCTGATCCTCCTATGACTCGCCTGACTCTGACACTTTCCCGATGCTCCATCCTCGGAAGAGATTGTTTTGGATAATCGACCCTCAGGTACTCTCCAAACCACTAAGCAATGCAATATCCAACTCGAACCACAGTCGTTTGCTTTTCAATCCCTAACTTTTTCCTGAATCGCCCTTTGCGGGTTTTCGATTCACCGGGATACCCTTTTTTGCCGAAGTCGCCTTCTCAGGTTTTCGACTTCGCGAGTGTACATCTTTTCAATTTTATCCCTAACTTTTGCCCGAACCTTTCTTTATTTTCTTAGTTCACCGGGATGCCCCATTTATGCATGGACTCTCTTTTTCCTGTCCAGCGGGTCTCTTTAAGCAAAGTATATTTTAACTGCGTCCGAGTTCACAGGGGATGAAAAATCTTCGCCATCCATGGTGGACAACAGTAAGGCTCCTCCAGAGAAGACCTTTTGCACGATGTATGGACCTTCATAATTGGGAGTCCATTTGCCCCTGTGATCTGATTGTGGCGGGAGAATCTTCTTTAGCACAAGATCGCCTGTATGAAAGCTTCGAGGGTGCACCTTCTTATCGAAAGCTTTCTTCATCCGGCTATGGTATAACCGACCATATGCGATAGATGCAAGTCTCTTCTCATCCATCAAACTGAGCTGATTTAGCCTATTCCTTACCCATTCTGCCTCATCTAGTTGGACGTCGAGAAATACTCTCAAGGAAGGAATCTCAACTTCTAATGGTAGGACAACCTCCATACCATACACCAATGAGAAAGGTGTTGCCCCGGTTGATGTGCATACCGTCGTATGATAACCGTGCAAAGCGAAGGGCAACATCTCGTGCCAGTCTTTGTATGTCACAACCATCTTCTGAACTATCTTCTTGATGTTCTTATTGGCCGCCTCGATAGCGCCATTCATCTTGGGCCGATAGGGAGATGAATTGTGATGCTCAATCTTGAAATTCTGGCACAATTCTTTCATCATCTTGTTATTCAGGTTCAAACCATTGTCAGTAATGATTCTTTAAGGAATGTCGTAGCGACAAATGATTCCCTTTTTGATAAACCGGGCTACCACTTGCTTGGTAACATTAGCGTAAGACACTGCTTCAACCCATTTGGTGAAGTAATCAATAGCTACCAAGATGAACCGATGTCCATTGGATGCGGTAGGATCAATTTTCCCAATCATATCGATGCCCCACATGGAGAAAGGCCACGGGGACGCCATAACGTTCAAAGGGCTCGGTGGCACCTGAATCTTGTCCGCATAAACTTGGCACTTGTGGCATTTCTTTGCAAATTTGAAACAGTCTCGTTCCATTGTCAACCAATAATATCCTGCCCGTAATAACTTCCGAGACATAGCATGTTCGCCAGCGTGTGTGCCAAAGGTTCCCTCGTGGAACTCTTCCATGAGTAAATTGGCCTCTTTCTCATCAACACATCGCAAAAGCACCAAATCATGGTTTCTCCTATACGGAACACCATCCGGATTCAAGTAGAAATTGCCAGCCAATCTCCTAAGAGTCTTCTTATCGCGGCTGGATGCCCCAGTCGGATACTCTTGGTTCTTTAGGAAATTCTGGATATCAAAATACCACGACTTGCCATCGGAAGCTACCTCAATGGCGAATATGAAGGCGGGCCTGTCAAGGCGAGAGATAACTATTCTGGGAGCCTCATTCTAGAAGTTAACTTTTTACATGGAAGACAACGTCACAAGAGCGTCAGCCATCTGATTTTCTGCCCGTGGCACATGATGAAACTCTACCCTGTCAAAGAAAGGCAACAGTCTCCTTGCATAATTCATATACGGTATCAGATTGGGCTGACGGGTCTCCCATTCACCCTTGATCTGGTTTACGACTAGCGCGGAGTCTCCATACACATCAAGGTTTTTAATCCTCAAATCAATAGCCTCCTCAAGGCCCATTATGCACGCTTCGTATTCGGCTTCATTATTAGTAACTGGGAATGTCAATCTGGCAGTGAACGAGATGTGCGTCCCATGGGGAGTCGTGATGATTGCCCCAATTCCACTTCCATATGAATTCACAACACCGTCGAAAATCAATTGCCATTGGGAACTTTGCTCAGGACCTTCACCATGCAACGACTCTTCGCAATCTTTCATCTTTAAGTACATGATATCCTCGTCAGGAAAATCAAACTTCATCGGCTGGTAATCATCAATTGGCTGCTCGGCCAGGTACTCTGACAATATGCTACCTTTGATAGCCTTTTGCGAGACATGCTGTATATCGTACTCTGTCAGTACCATCTGCCATCGGGCAATCCTTCCAGAAAGGGCTTGCTTCTCAAAGACGTATTTGATAGGATCCATCTTCGATATCAGTAAGGTTGTATGATTCAACATATATTGTCTCAGACGTTTGGCGGCCCAAGCAAGTGCACAACACGTCTTTTCGAGCATAGAGTATCGAGACTCACAATCCGTGAATTTTTTACTCAAATAATAAATTGCATGCTCTTTCCGTCCAGTCTCGTCATGTTGACCGAGAACACAACCCATACTGTTCTCAAGAACCGTCAAATACATAATCAACGGTCTCCCGGCTACTGGGGGTATTAAGATTGGAGGTTCCTGCAAATACTCTTTTATTGTTTCAAATGCCCTGTGGCAATTCTCATTCCAGACCACCGCTTGATCTTTTTTCAACAACTTAAACATTGGCTCACACGTGGCAGTTAGGTGAGATATGAACCGGGCAATGTAGTTCAACCTCCCCAAAAAACCACGAACCTCTTTCTCTGTTTTCGGTGCTGGCATTTCTTGTATAGCTTTTATCTTTGCAGGATCAACCTCAATTCCTTTTTCGCTAACAATGAACCCCGGTAGCTTACCAGATCTCACCCCGAAGGTGCACTTGTTAGGATTCAGCCTCAGCCTGAATTTCCTAAGCCTCTTGAATAATTTCAGAAGATTGACCAGATGCTCTTCCTCCGTCTGGGATTTGGCAATCATATTGTCAACATAGACTTCGATCTCTTTATGCATCATGTCATGAAAGAGTGATGTCATAGCTCGCTGATATGTTGCCCCGGCGTTCTTCAAACCAAAGGGCATCACTTTATAGCATAACTTTCCCCACGGGGTAATAAAAGTTGTTTTCTCCATATCCTCCGGCGCCATCTTTATCTAATTATAGCCCGAAAAGCCATACATGAAGGAAAACACTGAAAATTGAGCTGTATTATCAACCAACACATCAATGTGAGGAAGAGGGAAATCATCCTTTGGGCTCGCCTTGTTCAGATCTCTGTAATCAACACACATCCGCACATTACCGTCTTTCTTCGGTACAGGCACAATATTGGCGACCCAAGAAGGGTAAGTTGTAACAGCAAGAAAACCAGCGTCCCACTGTTTCTGCACTTCCTCCTTAATTTTCACAGCCATGTCTGGTCGAGTTCTTCTGAGTTTCTGTTTAATCGACGGACATTCCTCTCACAACGGAAAACGGTGAACCACCATATTAGTATCCAGCCCGGGCATATCTTCGTAAGACCAAGCAAATATATCACTATACTCTCGAAGTATCTCGATAAGCCTTTGCTTGATGTCACTCTGCAGTGCAGCCCCTATACGTATATTCCTGACACATTCCTCGGACCCCAAGTTAATGACTTCGATTTCCTCCTGATGAGGCAGAATAACCCTCTCTTCTTGCTTCAACAACCGAGTCAGCTCGTCTGATAAGTCATTATCCTCAACAATCTCTTCTTCGGCTTAAAAGATCGGGTGCTCAAAGTCGAAGCGAGTCATAGGAAGTTCTTGGTCGGTGTCATCTGAAATTATGTGAGTCCTGCGAGAAAAATGGTTAAACGCTTCAAATGATATGCAAACAAAGCACATAACCACGTTGCCATTTTATTGCTAAAATAAAACAGAAAGACAAGGATCACAAAATTTGTATGAGGAAAAACGCCTTTATTCAATGATTAACCAAAGCATACACATAAGCAAACAGGCCCTGAAATAAAATCTCTATGCCCCGGGTAAAACATAGGATTGTACAATAATTGGAAAACAAAGCATTACTGTTTCGTTGTCACTTGGATAACATCCTGGATTGACTAGTTGCATAAGCTCTGCCCTGGTACGCTGGGTCTGATCCAAGCATCCATATCACAGTCACTGTCTCCGTCTTCAGCATCGGACACAACATTGATTCTCTCATAGCTGACTCCTCCAGGAGTAAACACAACCGGCCCTCGGAATCTCGGTGCGCTTTGTGGGGAAGATGACGATGATGGGCGGTACCCCAACCCAAATTTGTCCTGCTTGACAAGAATATCCAGGACTTGACCCCACCTCTTGGTCTCTCCGGTCTGCACCACTGCCTGGGCTTCCTTATATGAAGACATGGCCACTTCTGGCCCTTTGCTGCTCACAGGAGCTTCATCCTTAATCTTCACCCCTTCAAAGGCTTGGCACAGTGTCTTGAGGACTTCTCCGTCCACTTCGACGTATTTTAAGGATGATAAATGACTGACCAGAATGTCCTCTTCACCACACACAGTAACAATACTGCCATTAACCATATATTTCAGCTTTTGGTGAAGCGTGGATGTTACAACTCTGGCGGAATGAATCCACGGTCTTCCAAGTAGACAACTGTACGCTGGTTGGATGTCCATAATATAGAATACGGTGTCAAATACTTCTGGACCCACTTGAATTGGCAACGTCAGTGCCCCAAATACAGACCTCCGGGTTCCATCAAACGCTCTCACTACCAGATCACTGGGCGTGCAAATTATTCCTTGAGTATCCAATTTCAACAGTGCCTTCTTAGGCAACACATTCAGGGATGACCCGGTATCAACAAGAACATGGGACATGACGGTGCCCCTGCACTCAACTGAAATGTGCAAAGCATTATTGTGGTCGCGACCTCTAGGTGTCAAGTCAAAATCAGTAAACCCCAGGCCGTGCCCCGCATTCACATGGGTCATTACCCCCTCAAGTTGATTAACAGAAATCTCCGGGGGTACGAAGGACGTCTCAAGCCCTTTCAACAGGGCGTTCCGGTGAGCCTCGGAACACAGCAATAAAGACAAAATTGAGATTTTTGAAGGAGTTTGCTGTAAATGATCAACGATCTTGTAATCACTTTTTCGAATTAGCCTCATGAACTCCTCCACGTCTTTATTCAATGGTTCTTTCTCCTTCTCTTGGGAAGGTCCGCCCTCATTCACCTTGCTTTTACCCTTCGCAATTCTTTCTGCTTCTACTTCTGGCGAAGTAAAGATTCTTCCACTACGGGTCATACCACCCGCTCCTACCAGATTATCAACTGATCCCACCGGCAGATCATCCAGATTAATTTTCTCACCATTACAATACACTTCTGCTCCATAACTCCAAGGGACAGCCTTGGTGCTCTCATACGGAATGGGTTTTGCTTTAGTGATGGTGATAGTCGGTTGCTTGGCAGGCGCCGATATCGTGACAGACTTGAATGGTATCGTAACAGTGGCAATCTCACCCTGCTCTTCGACCATTCCCTCGACAGGCTTCTCTTCGGCAGCAGTGTGATCAAATTGCAACGTACCCTCATTAATCAGACTCTGAATTCCGCTTTTCAAACTATCGCAACCCTCAGGCCGAGTTGAACAATCTATACAGCCCTCATCACATCCGGGGTAAACTCCCCCTTTCAACAGACGGCTTTTCACGTAACCCAGAGGTGTCTTTAGTTCCTCCACATTCACAACCAAATTTAACTCCGCCTCTGTCAGAATAGCGTTCGCTCCTGCTGCTCCATGCTTTGGCATTGGCTGTTGTACAATATTGGGTCCTTCCGTGCCGAAATTTATAGCAGTGCTATCAATTAAATCCTGCACCTTATGCTTGAAGGCATGGCAATTCTCAATGTTATGACCGGGAGCCCCGGAATGAAATTCACAATGCTCATTGACGTCATACCCATACGGAGGGGTGCCCGTCGGCGGGGCCAAGGTCCTTTTCTCAACCAATTGTAATCTCAACAAAGTCTGAAGAAGTTCAGCATACGATACTGGAGGTACATCAAATATTCTTTTCGGCCTTGGATTCTGAACTCTTCGCTGATTAGTATTCTGCTGCCTCGACTGCTGTTGAGGTTGTTGCTGCTGTTGTTGCGGTGCAGGGATTGTCACATTAGCAACTCGTTGCTGCATACGCCAATTTTGACTCCTATTCTTCCTTCGAGCGTTGTACACTGAGTTAGTGTCTCCTTATTTTTTACCCCCAAAAGCTTTCTTGCCACCTCCAGCTGAGGTTGATTCACCAGTCTAAAGCTTACCAATCTTAATTCCATTCTCAACTAGCTCACCCATCAGAATCAAGTCAGAGAAATTGCTTATTGAACCGTTGAGAAGTTTATCGTAATACAGCCCTGAAAACAAACCCACAAAGATATCTATCAACTCTCTCTCCACCATGGGTGGTTGTACCCTTGTAGCCAACTCGCGCCATCTCTGGGCGTATTCTTTGAAACTTTCACCAGTCTTCTGAGAGAGATTCTGCAATTGAACCCGATTCGGAGCAAGATCACTGTTATATTGGTAGTGTCTCACGAAAGCTTCGGCCAGTTCTTTCCAACTTCCAATTTGAGTAGGTTCCAGTCCCATGTACCATTCCAATGACGGCCCAGACAAACTATCCTGAAAGAAGTGCATTAACATCTTTTCATCGTTGGAGTAAGCAGACATTCTTCTGTAATAAGATCGCACGTGCACTTTGGGACACGTGTCTCCCTTGTATTTGTCAAACGCAGGAGCCTTAAACTAGAGTGGCACCCTCAGCCCAGGAACCAATCCCATGTTCGCCATATCCAATCCTACAGAATTCTGGTTGGCTATCCTTTTTATCTGCTCTTCTAGCATCTTGATCTTGTGATCATTTTCAATAAGCCTCTCATAACCCATGCCTTGACCAGAAAAAGCATCTTCTTGGCGGTCTTCACCCCAATAAGGACCCTCGTTGTCGTACCCAGCGTATGCAGCGTTGCGACCATGACCATTCTGGAGAAACCTGGGGTCATACCTCAGATTGCCGAGCTCTTGATTAGCAGCCGCTGTCCCAAAGCCAGTATTGTAGGCACCCATTCCGTAACCATTGTTACTCATAGTTCCAAAACCCTGATTACCAAATCCAGCGTTGGAACCACCAGCGTTACCGAAGCCCATATTCACACTAGTAAAGCCCGTATTACCATTAACCACATTCACACCGGTATTCCCAGCACCCGTGTTGAAACCAACATTACCATTGCCAACAACGTTCCCATTGGTTTCCAAGTTACCGTTCCTATTACCCGCACTCCCATTACCAGCCACGAGAACGTTCTCGCCAGCGTCAAGACCGACCACAGGTATATCATCACCAGCCTGAGGAGTTTCACCATGAGGACGATTAGCATCCATACCCCCATGTAGCATACCATTGTTATCAACTCGTGCAATCAAGGGCTGCACGAGAGTTTGGAGCTGTTCTTGGCCTTTAGCCACGATCTCCATCACTTGTATAAACTGAGCCATGCGGTCACGCATCTCCTGCATCTCTGACTGCATCTGTCCATGACTTTCTTATAGTTGCTTCTGGTTGAGTAACGGTGAGTTCGGTGTTCGGCAATCCTGGAACCTGCATCAACAAATGATTAGGGAATACAGTACAAAGTCCCTGTCATGCAAATGATGTATGCAAATGCAAACACGTATCCATGCATTAGGAGGAAGTCCCCCTCGATTCTAGCTCCAAGACAAATAAAGTCTATTGTCCAATCATGGGAAAGAAATCCTCGTATATATATATATATATATATATATATATATATATATATATATATATATATATATATATATATATATATATATATATATATATATATATATATATATATATATATATATATATATATATATATATATATATATATATATATATATATATATATATATATATATATATATATATATATATATATATATATATATATATATATATATATATATATATATATATATATATATATATATATATATATATATATATGAAAAGCTCGCTTGGGTAGCGTACAACAAAAGCAAAGGACAACTGAAGCAGCGGCATGACCCCAACCAACAAGCCTGGTAGTGATCAGCATATTAATATAAAATACAAAGAAAATCAGGTGCGGCCGCGGGCACGAAAATCCTCTAGTAACTTCTTTGTATCAGGATGGTCAGGCTAAGTGAGTAGGCCCTGGATCAACAGATCCCTCTGCCTGATGGCATCCGGAAGGTTCTCAGCAATGCTCCCACACACACCTACTTCAGAATGATTCTCCACCCTACTCCTTTTAGCGTCAGCCCAGAGTTGATAATCCAGTAAGTTAGCTTTGAGCTCAACTACCTTATATTGGGCATCTCGTCGGAGTGAAGCTTCAGCCTCTATCTTCTTGTTTTTGGCCTCAACCTGTGCCTCCAACTGGACTATCTGCTACTTCAGCTTTTCTTCCCTTTCTTTGTGGCTAGCTAAGGTACTATTCCACAACCTCTCGGACTGGGTCAACTTCCGGTATACCCTATCTAGATCCTACTTTTTGGTAGTCAATACCCTGTGCACTGCCTTTAGGTCCAACCCAAGACGCTCTCTTGCATCGGTCTCTTTAGTCAAGTTGGCACCCAGGTGGTTGATCATCTATGTTTGCCTCTTGCAGGTGTAGACTGCTTCACTCTTTTCTCTTCGAAGCTGAGCGATCTCATTTTCCAATTCTTCATTGGCTTTGACTAGCTCTGTATTCTTGGCTTGAAGCTGCTCGTACTTCTGGATCTCGATCATGGTAGGCTCAGCAGGTTCGTCCTGTTTGACAGGAGGAAAAGGCATCAACACTTTTGCTGCTCTGTTACGAATCCAGTCCACATAAGGAGGATAAGCCTGATTATTGCTTTTCCCTAATGAGGTCTTTCCCTTTCGATGAATGTTGTTCCAAGCGTGTTCAAACCTAACCAGATCATCTCCTTCTAATACGCCAGTGAGGTACAGAGATTCCTGTACCTCTTCGTCTTTAGGAGGTCCTCTCAAAGCATACCCGAATTGTATGATAGCAACGGATGGATTGTAGTTGATACAACCTTTCCTACCCATAAGAGGGACATTAGGAAAGCTACCACAGCTGTAGATAATTTCACTCCCCAGACGTTCTCTATCAAACCAGTCAATGTCTTCGGCAGACAAGCTCATCAGTCGCTCTGACCATTCTTTCGTTTCTGCTGTCTTTATAAAAGGACCATCCTTCGGTAGATGAGTGACAAACCACCTATAGAACAATGAAGCACAACATGATACACCCTTGCCTCTTCTGTTTTCATTTTTGTAGTGCACCGAATGGTACACGTCTCCGAGCAAGGTTGGGATTGGGTT
The DNA here is from genome assembly GCA_963859935.3 of Lathyrus sativus. Taxonomy (NCBI): domain Eukaryota; kingdom Viridiplantae; phylum Streptophyta; class Magnoliopsida; order Fabales; family Fabaceae; genus Lathyrus; species Lathyrus sativus. Next base: position 495,001,216 of record OZ012739.1, on the reverse strand, counting down.
CTTTGAAACAAAGATGCGAAGAGCATCTACATCCATAAAATCTAGGATATTAGGGAATAACATGATACCGTATATGCACAAGGCCAATATAGCTTGGAACGCCACCCAGCATTCCTTCTTGGCGAAGTGTCGGGCTTTCTCCGCTAGAAAAGACAGTGGGAATCCCCAGGCTCCATTTCTCTTGATAGCCTTTCCCTCTAACTCAGAAACATCGATATGCAGAGCTGGAGCAATCTTAGCCAGATCTGGCTCCTGATCGATAGGCCAAAAGGGTACCTGAGCAAGAATAGGTATCTCTAATATGATAGAGAACTCCTCCAAAGTGGGGGCCAACACATAGCTCGGAAATGTGAAGCAATGCAGCGGGGGATCATAAAACTGAAGTAGAGTCTGGAGTCCATTCAGTTCATACACCAACGGTTTGCACACAACACTGAGCAGCTTCCCATAGGTTCTTCGGAAATTTCCCATCACTTCTTTACCAGGAAAGGAAATCAAACCCCTCAGAGTAGCAATATCCGAAGTGGGAAATTTGTAGGCCAAATTTCTTCTCACACCGGGTTCCATGATGGACACAAAAAGGACAAGATTGCTAGAATCGAAGGGGAACTGCACACCTGCAACACAGATACGTGTTAGATGCAATGCAATATGAAAATGTAAATGCAGATGCAAAATGGAGCAGGGGATCAAGTGTTGTGCGGTGCTGTGTTGTGCGGTGAAGTAGCTGTGGCAGATCATAATTTAGCTTCAGCAAGAAAATACCACACTTTGATAATACAGGACTACTGAAACCCACAAAACTGATTCACTGACAAGAAAACCAGGTTGTCTGAAGGTTACGGTTTCCTGCAATAAACCTGACCCCACTCACTGGTATGGACCTAATCACTGACAAAGGTACGACATCCTATGCGTTCACCAGCGTCACAGACTTTCAAGAAACAATGATACGATACCCAGAAGGTGTGACATCATCATCTCCTAAAGTGGCCTCACTTAACTGAATCACAAATGATCGGTCCCCAGAGTCGACAATCCTAAGATTTGAAATCCTTTCGACGGCCCACTGGGCTGGAAATGGAAATCATCTCAAAGAACCTCGTCTGAGTGCAGATTTCGTGGGAACTAGTGCATGCCTAACATACAGGTTCACCACAAATCTGCGTCTAAATCTATGTAGCTCTCAAGCCTGGGTCTGGCTTATCACTCATCAGAGCCCTTTCCCACAATAGCACAATAATAATAATAATATCATACTAAAAAATAAAGTGCAGAAGGTAAAAGAGCGATGAATAAACATAACCCAACAAGTAAACACACAAGCGCTAGGAATGACTCACACAGGGAACCGTTGGAATCCCCAGCAGAGTCACCAGCTGTTGCTACTGCGAAAATAAGGTGGCGACAAAACAGAAGAGTCGCCAACTTTCGTTATTTATCCCTTAGAGCGGGAAAGGAAACGATCGGAAAAACCTGACGAAATGGTATAAGACAAGGTCATCGCAACCATTGTCTGGATTCGGGAGTCGGTTACGCAAGGGGAAGGTATTAGCACCCCTCACGTCCATCGTACTCGATGGGATCCACGCTTGTTGTGTTTATCTGACGGGTTTGTTAAATCTATCTACGCTAAAAGGTCTTGTCTAAAAAGAAATGAAAGTGACTCGGCAAAGTATCGCACTTTATGCCTACGTATTCCCGTCTGGAACGAGAAATCAGAGTCAACGTAGTTCGCCTAACTACGGGTAAAAGGGGGAAAGTTGCTCGCCAAGATATCGCATCTTGTGCCTACGTACTTTCATACGGCATGAAAGATCAGACCAAACGTAGTTCGGGCTACGGAGAACACAGGTTTGTTCAGCTGTTTTTTATCCAAGTAAAGTTAACAGACAGTTCCAGCAGTTGGTGTTTGCAGCTCGATCCTTGGAGACTTAGGCATTACCGTTTGCGGTAGAACTGAAAGTTAACAGAATTTCTCCTTCTGAAAAAGGGTTTTCCTGATTAAGGGTCCGAGAGGACAAAAAGGATTTGAGTGTTTGTTTTTCTGTTTTTACGGAAAGAAGTGTTTTTTAGTTGTCTGTAGTTTGTACAGTACTAGAGACTATGACTTAGGAGCGAATGCGTTGCATATCGTTCAAAGCTTGCATTGTAAGCTTTGGATGACTTGCATATCTCATTTAGAATGAATTCAGCCCAAAAGGAGTCTCCAAATTGCCTTTGTGAAAGACTTGTGTTATGTAACTTTTATGTGAAGAAATCTTATGAAAGGCCATGAATTGTGCTTCAAATGAAAAATCCATAATTGCCAATGTCTTTAAAACATTACTTCTGACTAAAATAAGTGGTTATTTGACTTGTTTTGGACCCATAATCATTTATTTCAATTTCCCACCAAAAATGCCTTTGAATTTCTTCTTTATTCAAACCACTTCACACCAATCTTTGATATGAGCCAAATAAATTCACCATGAGTTCTTGGTTAGCCTAACAACTACATTTTTAATAAGTTTCATGTTGAACAAAAATCCATTTGACAAGTGCAAGTTGGAGATTTTGACCTATGATTGAAAATGGCCTATAATCTCACTTTCCCAAAATACCCCTAACTTGTAAACCTCATAACTTGAGTTCTACAAATGATATGGAATAATTATAATACAATTTGGAAATATAAGATCATGAGGAACAACTTTCATGTTGGCCAAAAGTTCAGGTGAAACTTCCTTCTAGGTCAAAAATAGCTGTGAAGTCAGAGGATTTTCACAGACAAATTTCAGATGCATCTGAGGACCTGTAACTTGTCTGGACCATAACTTAAGTTCTATAAATCCAATGGAGGACTTCTAGTACTCATATTAAAGCTAAGAGCATCCTCTACAACATTCATATGGAGGCCAAAGTCATATGAGAATTGTATCTTGACTTACATGGCTTGGAAGTTTGGCACTAAACAGGGGACTTTACCCTAGGAACCCTGACTTAGCAACTCCAACCACTCTTGATTCTTCTCAACTTGATCTTGAAACAATCTCTCATATGCCTCAATATATAATTTCATGATTTCAAAGACCTAGAAGTAGGCTTTGATCTTCTTCAATTGCTCATTTTGGCCTAGGATTAACTAGATGAAACCCTAGTGACATCCACTTCAACTGTGGCTCTTGCATTTGATAAAATGATTTGATTGAGCTCCAACATGACCTTCAAGGCACTTCAATGAGCTCCATCTACACATTCTTTCCTTAATCAAGGCCTTACAATCCACTACTGATCTTCAACTGGCTCCAAGTGAGGATATGAGCCCCCATACAAGCATTTAAACTCCTCAAGAACTCAACCATTTGTCTGATGACCCTGATAACTTCTTAAGCTTGAATAATACCTCTGGTTAGGCTTCTATTGCCATGTATCACACTTGATCCCCTGTTAAATGAAGGATGTTATGCTATGCAAATGCTAGAACTATGATATGCTAATGCAATGAAACATAAACCAAGTGGTAAAAAGGTTGGGCAAATTTTGGGGTGCAACAGCGTGCTTGCAACATTTGTACAACATCTTCCATCAATTATTAAAGAACAAACCTTTCCTTGCACAAAGCATCTTGTATGAAAAATGTTTTCTCTTTGACTTGTATCCTCCTCCTCTATTTGGCTTACCAACATTCTTCTCACCACGAGTAAATCTCCAATAGGTATTTCTTCTTCAAACTCCTCATCATAATCACCATTCTCCTCTTCAACAATTTCTTCATTTTCTTCCATAAGCATGGTTCTCTTTGTTGTACATTGAGATGCAATATGTCCTTGGCCTTGACACTTGAAACACTTAACACTTTTGTTAGTTGAAACACTTGAAGAAGATGTAATAGTTTTACCTTTGTTTTCAACTGTGGCTTCCTTAGATGATGAAGCACCCTCCTTCTTTGTTTTGTCCTTCCAACTTTGAGAATTGAAAGTGGTGGAATTTTTCCTTGCTTGGCTCTTTCTTTTGAGTTGTTGTTCCACTTTGATAGCTTGGTGTACCAATTCATCCATTTCAACATAGTGATGAAGTTCCACTATGTCACGAATGTCATGATTTAGACCATGGAGAAACCTAGCCATAGTTGCTTCATCGTCCTCCTCTACATTAGCTCTAATTTTGAGAACTTCCATCTCCTTGAAATATTCTTCAACACTTTTAGAACCTTGAGTGAGTCTTTGCAATTTGTTGTGCAATTCCCTATGATAATAGGAAGGAACAAACCTTCTCCTCATGATTCTTTTCATCTCTTCCCAAGTATCAATTGGTCGTTCTGCATACCTCCTTCTATCTTTGATCAATTGATCCCACCAAACTAAGGCATACTCCTTGAACTCAATAGAAGCAACCTGCACTTTTTCAAGATTAGAATAATTGTGACAATTAAAAATTTGTTCAAGTTTAGTCTCCCATTCTAGATATGCCTCCGGATCACTCTTCCCAACAAAAGATGGAACTTTAATTTTTATGCCCTTCAAATTATCTCTCCCTTGTCTCCTTCTACGTCTTCTTTCCTCCTCATTACCACTGCCGTCATTAGAATTTTGGGGCCTCCTTTCCAACTCATCAATTCTTTGTTGAAGTTGTTCACCTTGTTCTCTTAACAATCTTTCAAAATTGTCACGCATGGCTGTGATCTGAACAATTAAAGCTGCTATTCTAGGTGAAGGTGGACTAGACATAATTGTGAAATATTTGTGAAATTAGGAACAAGTGTTTAAAAATGGACCTCACCACTCTACTCACGTGTTTACCCTCAATCACTCGTGTTTCACTCAAATTTTTTTTTCCTTTTTTTTAATAATAAAAACACTCTGCCTTTTACCACTCAATTTGCTCTTTTAGTTCTTTAGAGAAACCAAAATTAATCAACACAAAGAAATCAATTTCAGATAATAATCAACACACAAAAAGCTTTAGAAAAATAGCAAACAAAAAAAAGACTCTAAATCAAAGGAAACCAGGAGTATTTTAAGAGTGTGGCAAGAAAAAAAATAGATTTTTTTTTTTGTTTGAATCACAATCTTTAACAAGCAGATCCCTTTTTTTTTAATTTTTTTTATATCCTTTTTTTTGATTTTTTTTATAATGATAAATGGATAATAATGAAGAACAAGAATATAGACAATTTACCATATTTCGGTCCTTTTTCTTTTTTTGGAATATGCTCTGATTACCACTTGATATGCACTAACTTTTGAGAATTATGCATTTCCTTCAAAATTCCTGAAAAACTTTGTTAACTTTTGGAATATTAATTCTTTTGTGACTCGAAGAAAGTAATCTGCCTTATAATTACAAGAATGGCAGAATTTGATACATACATATAAAATAAACGAGACTGATATGAAATACATGAGAAATAAGAAATGGAATTAAGTAGAAGGGGCACCACACTCTTTCTAATCCAAGAGAGAATGATAAGCCTATGGATGAGGATCACCACAAGAAAAGGATTTCTTGATAAGATCAATTTTGATCCAATCCAGAACCTAAGAGCAAATACTCCCACTTACACAATGTGTAAACTTGACAAAATTCATTGGTTCAAAAAGAAGATACATGCCTCCTTTATATAGGAATGGCTTAAGATGATGAAATAAGTAAACATTAACTCCTAAGAAAACAAAAGGATTTCAGCCACTAATTATCATGATAGTGGGTTGAGTTATTACAAAGAAAGTGCAAAATAAAGAAGAGATAGTGGGGTTCTTGAAAGGGCATAATAATGGCAATTCTTTATTTACCACTTCTCTTGCAATTTTCGTCCATTATAGTGTGGTTATTGGTATTTCCTTTATTCTTATTTATTTATGCATTATTGGGCCTTTTATCACATGCTTGGATGATAAGAATAAACTTGGGCTCTTTTTCTTCAATCTGGCCCATGCATTCTATTGACTTGATCATGAAGTGAACTAAAGAATCATTGACTCTTCTTGCACGTGCCCTTGTCACAGGACCTCCTAAGCTTTTCATTGTATCATTTATGTCTTGGATTACGTCCTCATCATTTTGTGTGTATAGGTGAAGTATAAATTATTATTTTTGTACATTTATAATGATTATGTGTTTAATCACATTTCATTTAATTTATTTTTATTTTAGTATAATTTTTTATTTTTCTTTATAAGATAATTACAATGTGAGTATTTACATATGTTTGTCATGATTTGATGGTTAATTAAAATGTTAATATTCTATTTATTAACTTTGTTACTTTAAATATTTTATAAAGCAATAATATTTTAAAATGAGAATTTTAAAGAATAATATTTTAGATATAAGAAATAAAATAAAATAAAATAATTGTATGCATTAGCATTTTGATTAAAAGTTCGAAAAAAAAGAGGTGTCGGTTCTGGAAGAGGTGTGAGAAGAAAATAAATCCTCTCGCGCCTTCCTCTTCTTTGCAAATTCTATCTCTGGCAGCTTCTGGGACTTCTCTTTTTCTACTTTGAGGGTGAAAAACTTGTTCCTCCAAGCGGTCTTCAGTTTCCGAGCCTCATCCAAGGCGGCTTTCAATTGATCTACTTCACTCACATCAAACCAATCGGGATCATGAAAGGTCAACACCACAGGTTCATGAAAAGGGAAAGGCATCTTGAAGTCGAGAACCCTTTCTTGCACCCACTGTAGATAGTCTTCAGAGGCGTCGTCATTAGGGAACCCTAAAGCAGTCATCCCTTCCTTATTGACGTATCTCCATGCGTAAATTATGATGGTCTTCAGGTCTGGATCTTCTCCTTCCTTGAGAAAGATCCCTTCCAACAGAGCTTGATCAGGTACTTCGATCATGGGATGCCCAAATTGTCTGCGGGCCAAGGCGGGATTGTAACTTATGCATCCTTCTCTCCCAATAAGCGGTATGTTGGTGAATCCTCCGATGTTGGGAATCATACATATACCTCCATAAGTAGGGTCATACCACACAATATCTGAGTGAGTAAGGGCCATAACTATCTCAGACCAACGGGGTGTTTCTACCTCGTCCCAAATAGACGAATATCGAACTAGGCGAGCAATAAACCATGAATACAACAAAGCGGTACAACAAACGATATGTCATCCCCCTTCGGAATTCTTCGAGTGGATCGAATGGTACGTGTCAGCTAGCAAGGTGGGAACTGGATTCTTGAGTATGAACAGTTTAATCGCATCCATATCAACAAAATCATCAATCTTTGGGAACCATAAAATCCCATAGACCAACAAAGCAAAGGTAGCTTCCAAGATAAGGACCTCTTTTCTTTCAGCATGGCAACGAACTTTTTCGATCAAGAAATTAGCTGGGAATCCAAGGACTCCTTCCTTGGTGGTTAAGTGCGCTTGAACATCTACTAGGTTAAGATGAGTAGCGTTTGAAATTTCTTGGTGGCTAGGTATATCATCCTGACCGGTGAATATAGGTCGGGCAGTCACAGGTATCTTCAAGAAATCAGAATACTCTTCCAGGGTCGGCATCAGCTGGTAATCCGGAAAAGTGAAACAATGGTACAGCGGATCATAAAACTAAACAAGGGTCTCCAATAGCCCTTCTTTCATCTTGAGCTTGAGAAAACGGAAGACTTCTCCATATTCTGTTGCAAAAGCGTGACGATTCTTGATGAGATCTGCTAGCTCTCTTAAGCTTTCAATGTTGGGACTCTGAAAAGTGTACTCGAATGCTTCTCTCTTGAAGTCCATGGTTACAATACCTGTGAAATAAAATTGAGTTTCTTGAAGTGAGAGAAAAAAAAAGAATGCAATGTGATATGAGTAGGACTTCATGGGATCCCAACTATTTATAAACATTGCGGTAAAAGAAAACGTTTTATTAATTTTGAAACGGATTACAAATAATCGCTTTTAAAAGTCCCAAATAAATAGCTAAATAAAAGCTAATGAAAGCCCTAAGGAAGTTCTGAATTCCGCCGCTTGAGCTCCTCCTCCAACTGGGCCTTCTCACGGATAAGGTTGTCCATAATCAGCTTCCAAATAGTACATTATGGATCAGAGGAAAATAAATCCTCTAGAACTCTCCTTTTCTTATGGGGAAGTAACTCTTCATCCTTCGACTGTAGCCGCTTATGAAGTTCATCCTTCTGTTTCTGAAGTTCATCGTTCTTTGCAACCATTACTTGATACTTGTTCTTCCATGACTCTAACTCACGTTGCGACTTCCTCAAGGCAACCTCTAACTTCTCAGCTTCAGACATAAAGACATAAGTGGGCTCTCTTCTCGGAGATATAGGATCTTGACGAGAATAGGGCATCTTCAGTTTGATTGCTCTTTCTCTGACCCACTGAAGGTATGGCTCCAAGGACACACAATTAAGTTTCCCAAGGCTTTTCTTCCCTTTCTTGTGCAAATGATCCCATGCAGCCAAAATCTTATCTCGGAGTTCCTTGTCGTCCCTAAAGAAAATGCTTTCCACTTGAACACTCTTAGGCGGTTCCTTCAATGGAAATCCCAACTGTCGATGAGTTAAGACCGGATTGTAACTGATCCCTCCATTAAAACTGAGTAACGACACATTAGCAAAATCACCACAACCATTAATAATCAAGGTCCTATCATACGCTCGGTTGTACCAATCAATGTCTGAGTGGGTCAATGCCATAACTCTCGGAGACCAAAGCCCTTTATCGAGACTCAAAAAGGAACTAGACTTAGGCAAGTGCGAAATAAACCACTTGTAAAGTAAGGGCACACAACAGGTGATCATCCCTCCACCATAAAAGTTTCGGAGATGTACAGAATGATAAGTATTACCCAATAGAGTTGGCATTGGGTTATTCTTTAGAAAGATCTTGATAGCATTAAGGTCGACAAACCCTTCAAAGCTTGGGAATAGAAACACTCCATAAACGAGTAAAGCAAAGACTGCTTCGAACGGGGTCTTGTTCGTATAATCGGCATAAAACATAGCCTTGCTGATTAAGAAATCCGTAGTTAAGCCTAAAATACCACCCTTAGTAATTAAGTTTCTCCTGACGTCGGATATTTTCAGATAAAGAGCCTTAACAATATCTCTTTCCTCAGGGTCCTTCTCCAAGAAAGAGAAGGGAGATTCTTCTAGAATAGGTAGACCAACCAAAAAGGAATACTCTTCCAATATAGGTAACAGTTGGAAGTCTGAGAACGTAAAACAGTGATATAGCGGATCATAAAATTGCAATAAAGTGGAGAGAAGTCCTTAGTCTACTTGGCGACTCAATAAAGATATTAGCTTCCCATATTTTCTCTTGAAGTTGCCCTGGTCTTCAATCAAAGTCACCAACTTCTTTAGGCCACCCAATTTAGGACTTTTAAAAGTGTATTTCAAAGTGTGTCTTTCATTAGAAGTCATGGCGACCTGCAATGTCCATAAACAAAAGGGAATCCCATGAAGTCCAATGCAGAATGATGCTATATGAATGCAACAAACACAAGTAAGCACATAAGGACACATATGTAAATAAACAAAAGGTCCTAGGTTTGCAACGAGCATGGAGTAAAGGGTCTACCCATTCCCTCAAGGTCAAGGACTAGGGGTGAGTTGTACCTGTAGAACAAGGTTCTAAGGGGTGCCCAAAGTCATTAGTCCATCTTTCAGATATTATCAACTTCCCAATTACTCAGTGATTAATAATATTCTCAAGAGAACTTCTTTTGAGTGTAGCATCGCGTAGCACTATTTCGGGTGTACTCCCTCATAGTCCCGCACTACATCCTAAAAAAGGCCAAAGTGGGGTTAAGGTAACTATGGTCCTCAATATCATAGACTCTAATCGAAAATAGTAAAAGTATTCACATTTACTCATTCAACCGAACTATTTTCGAAAGGGTCTCAACTGAGCGTGATTTTTAAGTCAACTTGGTCGGGATTCAACTCCCTATAAGTCTCGTTGAACATATCACTATCCTATCTTAAGTTTACTCAAGTCCGGGTGTAGGACTTTTGTCTCACCACTCAAGAGCATCAACCCAAAGGTAATAAATAAGCAAGTACACAAGTAAACAAATAAGCAAATATAAGCAAATATATAAAACAAAAACAAGATAGGGAAACCCACTGGGACTCCCCAGTAGAGTCGCCATTTCTTTCGCGGTGAAATTTGGATACCAAACTATTGATTAGTTTGAATCTTATTCATTTGCAACCGAACTTTGATTTGTCCAAAGGAAGGGATAAAGATCAAAATTCCCACAATGCAATGCAAATGGAAGATTTAGAGAGTTTAGGTTCGGGGGTTGGTTAAACTTAGGGAAGGTGATAGCATCCTAAGTTTCTGTAGTATTCTACAGGAACCTCTTATTTTATGTTTGTTTTATTGCTAAGGTTTATTTGCTTAAGGTTGAAAGACCTAGGGGTTTATTTCTAAGTATACTCGATAAGATATCGCATCTTATGCCTACATATCCTTACGGGAGTGGAATCAGAGTATCTGTAGTTCCCCTAAAGGGTTTGAGGATTTCTTTGACTGTGGTCAAAGTTCCTACGGGTTTAGGGTAGTTGATTGATTGATTTTAGGAGAAAAGATGAGTTATCATTTTAAGGGAGATTACTTGATTTAACCACCACAACGTTGTAGGAAAATTGATTATGTTGTTATGGGGTAGAAGTCTTATCCCACTTAAGATGATTAACATCTTATTCTCTACTGTGTTTGAAAGTTTGAATTGAGTTGAAGTGTTTATTCTAAGTTGTAAAGATAAAGGTCTTTCCTATGGGGTAGGATATAAACCTAGGAGATCGACTTGAATGGGATCAAGGATCAAGGGGAGTATGATGCAAATGAGATGCTCTACACACAAGTGTTGAATCATGTGTAGGTTTTTCCTTTGGACGAAATGCGATGCGAGAAAAGTAGATTGCTATAATGTTAAATTGCGGAAGATAAATTGCGAAAAATAAAGCCATACACACGCATGAAAGCGCTAAGGTGTGTGGGGGTGAATGTGAGTGTGTGAACGGACCGGAGTGAGGCGCAAACGTGCACGATTGATCGAGTTTTACGAATATTGATTAATTTTAGGCGAAACTGATTTTTAATAAGTGATTGATTTTTATAGTATTTATTAGATAGAAGTTAATATACTAAATGGTTTTAATTTTTTTTATCTCAAAAAGGATTATTTAACAAAAGCCATGGTTATTTTTAAAAGTTTAATTATTGATTATGAAATAAAAGGTTGTTGTTATTATTCTAAAAAGCTAGATTGGTTTTATTACTAGTAATTAGATAAATTGCAATTAGGTAAAAAGTTTTTTTTAGTGAATAAACATATTATTTAAATAAAGTTCTATTAAGTTGATTTGGAACAAAAATTAACAAATCATGGATCAATTTTTATTAAGAAAGAAAAGTAGTTTTCTAGTTAAAAAAAGGTGATTAAATTGAAATGTTAAACAAATAATTCATTAAAAGTGAATTGACAATTAAATTAAAAAAGATTTAGATTAATGAAAAAAAGTTGGTTTATTATAAAAAGATATTATAGGTTGTTATCTTAAATAAAAACTAAATTAATTTAATATTATAGGTTTAAAAATAGATTATAGTTTTAAAAAAGGATTAATTAACTGTTAATTGAAATTAAGGCGTAGATCTGGTGTTACGCAGTGCACTGGTTTACCATGGGCGTGCAGTATGGTCCATGTGATCAGGAAATAAGTGAATCATGTGGTGATAACAGTGAGGGACCACGATACTACCGTGGTCGTGCAGGCATATAATCTATCAGGTTACAACACAATGGAAACAAACAGAAACACGTGGAAAACGAACACAACGGCGGAAAATCCCGTTCCTTCTTTCTTCGATTTTGAGTTGTTTAGGTTTCTTACTGCATTCCGAGTTCTCTCCGAAAATCCTCTCTTCTTCGATTTGAAACCCCTCTTTATAGACGAGTTGGGCTTTGGATCTTAAAAAACATTGATTGAATTTCTGATTAATTGGTATTAAAACCTTCCATTCCTGTGTTGGACAGGATTCAAAAACCTTCCTTTTTGCAATTGATTGGGTTTAATGTTGTTGATGAGAATCAATCTGGGTGATTTGATTTAAGGAATATTTATTTGATGCTGAGGGATCTGATGGAATCTGAACTGGATCTTAATTTTTTGAATAGGTTATATTCTTCGATCAATTTACTAATCCATGGATTGTGATTTGGCAGGTGTAGATAGCATAAGATTTTAGGCCAGACGAGATTAACAACCCAAGGCAACATTAACTCGCTTCTTTGACCATACGATGCTTTGCACGAGCTTTAGTTGTTCTTGAGGTTCTTTGATGGAAGCCTACGAAATTGTTGGAGAGGGTTTGTACTATCCCCAAATTCTATCTTGCGGGCAAAAGAACTTAGTAATGGCGTCTTGTTGGCAGCTGCGAGGTTTCTCTTTTCGTTTCAATCCCCTATTCTCGTTTTCAAATTGAATTGGTATGTCTCTAACAATGTTCTTTCCAGGTACTTGGTGATGAAGGTGTTTGGGTAGCTGGGCAACAGAAGTTGCTGCACATTGTTGGAACGTGAGGTTGAGGTCTGCTTCGACGTTCTGGAGCCGTGGACTTGAAGTTTCTCAATCAGGAAGCAAAACTGCAACACCTTCTGTCTGGTAAATGAACTCTGCTGAAAACCTCTGAGTATTTGAGCTAGGACACCCCAAATATGCTTTCTCATGCTTCTCGTAATTAATTTTATCAGTCTTTGGTAGGTATCATCATCATGGAGTAGGCAAGTCACTTCTTTGATTTGTCGTGTGGTTGTGTTGGTGCGTAGCTTCAATATGTTGCAGTTACAACAACAACATTCTGTCCTAGTCTCGTGGTAAGGAAAGCGAGGGCGGGGGGAATTTGGATAAGTTGACAATACCCCTGTGGTTTCTGCTTTGAGCTAATCTGTTGAGTATGTTCTTCATTGATTTTCCAGGTTTGTGAAGAGTGTTGGTGGACAAGTTTCTGCTAACCATTCCAATGTTCTCGCGGCATGGCTGTTATCAAAAGTTCTTGGGATGCTATGGTGAATTTGAGTCCTTTGTAATAAGCCCTGCTTTGGCATGGGTTGGCTGCTATGTCAGGCGGTAAATTCTATCTCTCGGACTTGAGTTAGGAGTGGCACCAAGTTTGCTGATGTTTCACTCTTGTTTGCAACAGCAATGTGAGATGAAGATACCTTGATGCCGGCTGCTAGGAACTTCGAGAAGGGTTGAAGCTAGGCCAATCTATTTCTCGTAAGAACTTCCTTCATTGGTTCTGTTCTTTCTTTCTCTGAGAAATATCCATTATAACGAGTGTTAACACGGTTACAGCTAATATCATAGCATCTTCCTTATAGGAACTTCAAGGCATGCTTGATGTTGTTCAAAGGAGGTTGGAAACGTGAAGAAAGAATTTCCTGAAGATGTGTTGCTATTCAGTTCCGCAGGTGGTTGTTTGGTGAACAATGCTATCAATATTCTCGTAAAATCTGTCATTTACTGCTATACTCCTGGTTTTCGAACTGAACTCGATTGGTAACGTCAAAGTTTTCACTCCTAAAGGCTTGTTGATGCTCATGTTGGTTACTGCAGGTGATGGCAGTTGGTGTTTAGGATCCATCCTCGTGGTGCAGGGAACTAGTGGATTGGACTGGCAAGGGGCTGCAAACATTTTGAGCTTGAGGTTACGACATTCCTTCTACGGTGAAACAGACGAAGTTAACAGGGGTACGAAGGGACCTTCTCTTGTTGTAACTGCACTATAACTTCTTCGAAATTTGTTGACTGTTCTGATCTTATTGCAGCATTCTTGACAGGTTGATTATGCCCAGATGCAATGATTTTGTGGTAGTTGAATTCCTCTAGTTCTGAAGGTGGTAACGACTTAAGTTCTTTACGATCCTTAACTTGTTTACCTCTCATCCATTTTTATGATGCTTGCGATGGTTGGCATGGACGGATTTCTTGAGTCGAGTCATTGAGGGAACCATAGAGAGAGTCTGAATTACAAATCCAGCTGCCGGTGTCGTAGCTGTGAGTTGCTGCTACGCCAGAAGCGAGAAAGCCTGCTAGTTGCTGTTAGGCTGCTGTGAAGTCATGGAATAAAAGCCAATTGAGATGAATAAATGGTAGCATCCTTGTAGACTATATGAACAAGTAAACAATAGTAGGTGATGCGTAGCAAATGTAATTTTTATGAACTTGTAATAGAGCATGTGCAGTAGGTTCAGTATGCTGCTTTCACACAACAACTTCTATTCACTTGTTGAATTCCATGTAATTGGATATACCATGCTAAGTTGTGTGAGATGAGACTTGGGAATTAATCATTTGAATCTTATAATGTCTTAGCATAAGTCCTCTTGTAAAAATATATGAACAAACTCGCAATCTTCCTCTGTTGGAAACCGACTTCGGAAATAAATGACAATCTTCAAACATAATGCCATGGCTCCAGATACATTCTTCTTTAAAACAAGCCATGATGTCAAATAGATCAAATTATGTAAATGACTTCAACTTGTTTGTGCCACAACTCCTTTATTTCTTGAACTTAGTTTTGACTTGAATTCGCAAACACAACTTGAATCAGGGGGTTTGAGATCAAATGTGAGCTCTTCTCCTTTTCTAGAAACGAGGACCCACTTCTTAGAGGTACCATAAACCGGAGCTTCAAGGTTAATTCAAATAAATGCTCCCTTGGCGTCTCAAAACTTGTAGCCTCCCTTTTAAAGGTTTGGAACAGATCATCTAAACGTGAATCTTGATTTAAACTTTGAGGCAGAATGCTGATACTCTTGGAATTATTGCCTCTGCGCAAGTTGGTTAGCCATAACGAACATACATATGAAAGTAAAGAAAGAAATAAGAAAGGGAGCGCACAAAGGGGTGGAGTCTTAAGGTCAAAAATTAGGGTGCGACAATAAGTTCAAACACTTACGCTTTAAGGAAATAACCACTCCATTTGATGATAGTTTCAAATGTTAAAAGAATGATGGAAGAGTTGTGGCTCAATTGGAATATGCAAGTGCATGCAATGCATTAGACCTAATATAACATTTGTAATTAATAAAATGAGTAGATTTTACTAGCAATCCAAATGGTACTATAGGACACCATTAGGAATTTTGGGTATCTTATGAAAACCAAAAATATTGGTCTCCATTATGGTAGATTTTCTATCATATTAGAAGAATATACCGATGTGAGTTGGATATCGAGTGTTGAATATCATAAATCTACATTTGGGTGGATACTTGCACTAGCTGGAGTTATAATTCTTGGAAGAGAAAGAAATAATTGTGGATCACTCTCTTAACCATTGAATCAGAGTTCGAGGTTCTTGCTTCCGTTGATGAAGAAGCTAAATGGTTAAGGGACTTTCTGTTGGAAGTTCCATTGGATAAAGACAATGTTTCAAAGGTTTTGATACATTGCGGTTGTCAAACCAATTTAATTAAATCATACGAAAAGTCTATAACAGAAAGTCTAAGAAAGTAGGACTTAAACATTCTTTCGTGAGAAAATTGATTAAGGATGTAATTATTTACATATATACGACCGAGCTATAATTTTTTCCATCCATTTACTAAGACATTTTCCAGAGACTTAGTAAAAACAACTTCGAGAGGCATGGGGTTGAAACTCCTTGAGTAAGAGTTCCGATAGTGGCGGCAACCCAATCTTACATTAGTAGAACATTAGCCTCAATATTCAATGGGTAACAACAAGTCCTTAATTTGGATGTTTGTTGAAAATTTTGTGATAATGTTGACATTTAAAATGAGGGTTAAGTTTTATTTAAACTCTTAATGAAGTTCAATACCGAGGATATGTGTCACATGAAAAAGGATATAATATAAACTTCACCTAAGTGAATTTCGAGATGGTGTCGTCTCAAAGTGAGAGTTGGAGTTTCTCTCACGAAAAATTCATGAAACAGTAAAGCATATGGCCATAAATAAGTGCTAAGCGAGATATGTAGGGGAAGAACTCTTAAAGAGTATGTGTAAGGTGTCGCTTGCGCGAAAATAAGGTGCCGGCATGACAGAAGAGTCGCCACCTTTCGTTATTTATCCCTCAGAGCGGGAAAGGAAACGATCGGAAAAACCTGACGAATAAGGGTAAGACAAGGTCGTCGCAACCATTGTCTGGGTTCGGGAGTCGGTTACGCAAGGGGAAGGTATTAGCACCCCTCACGTCCGTCGTACTCGACGGGATCCTCGCTTGTTTGTTTACTTGGACGGGTTGGTTATAATCTATCTACCTATCAAGGCTGGCTGAAAAAGAAAAGAAAAATGACTCGGCAAAGCGTCACGCTTTATGCCTACGTATTCCCATCAGAGAATGAGAAATCAGAGTCAACGTAGTTCGGCTAACTACGGGGAAAGGTGGGGAAGGTTGCTCGCTAGGATATCGCATCCTATGCCTACGTACTTTCATCTGGTATGAAAGATCAGAGCAAACGTAGTTCGGGAAACTACGGATTAAAACTCAACTAGGAGGGAGACTGTCAAGTCCTACTGTTATCATGCCATGGATTCATCCTATGGTTGAGGTTTGAACAGGGAACTCCTAGATGTTGTCATGCATAGGTTTCAACCTAAAAGTCTATCATCAAATCCTCATCAGAAGAAATGAGAGTCCTAAGGGATCATATCAATGATACACAGAATGCAGACAAAAACATCAGCTTTAACAGTAAAATGCATGCAATGCAAGTGAGGGAGGAAATGTGTGTGGGGTTTCAGCCTCCACAAGCTCATCTCAACCTCAAGCCAGTCATGAAATAACAGTAATCATACTGAAAACAAACAATATGCTATCAAGCAATAACAGATAAAAGAAATGAAGTGCCATCAGGCAAACAAAACATACTTGAGAAAGAACCATCTATTCTCTAATCCTAACCCTAATCACAGGATCTAAACAAATCTAAGCAAAGCTCTCAAGCAGAACCCTAAACAGGAGAAATCATTCCCAGCCTTCAAGCTTCAGAACAAGCTTACCAAAGACAGGGAGCTAAGCAATCAGACTCATAGTGTCTTCCTCAGGAAAGCACTAAGAGGTGTATACTCAGGAGTCATATCCTACGTGGCTCAACCACTGTGATCAGTTTACGTTCCCCCTCAGGAGAAACTAAACTCACAAGCAGGCTCCAACATCACTGGATATTTAGGAAATCCTATTTAAACTAGTGGAACTAAGTGAACAGACCCCTAGGACCTTCCTCAGGAAAGTACTAGGAGGCTTCCACTTAGGAGTTGTATCCCATGTGGCTCAACAACATGTGATCAGTTTACATTCCTCCTCAGGAGAAATTAAACTCACAAGTTGGCTCCAACATCATTGGATACTTGAGAAATCCTAGATAAACTAAGGGAACTAAGTGAATAGACCCATAGGACCTTCCTCAGGAAAGTACTAGGAGGCTTCCACTTAGGAGTTGTATCCCACGTGGCTCAACAACATGTGATCAGTTTACATTCCTCCTCAGGAGAAATTAAACTCACAAGTTGGCTCCAACATCATTGGATACTTAAGAAAGAGGTGAGAAGGAAGAATGAAAGTCATTCATAGTGCCTTCCTCAGGAAAGTACCATGAACTTCCTTCAAACTTCAGGCTCTCAAACCTCACAGACAGGAGATGAGACAAGCTCTGGGTCTCTGCATCTTGATCTACAAGCTTCCCTCCATGATGCTCTCCATCAATATCCTCAAGGCAACACAAGCCCTTCAGCAGATTCCTCAGAATGAACCCCACAGATAAACATATAACCCACTGAACAAGCCAACTCCTCAGGCAATCTCAGAAAATACCTAAAAATGCTAAACTAATGGGGAAAAACTTAACAAATACTCACAAGGGTCCTCAACACCTACTCATAACATCTATAAAGGTTTCTACCTAAAAATCAAGATAAAACTCAATCAAAGAAAGGGAATCATCACCTATGCGCAATTCTAAACCCTAATTAGACTATCCTAAGTCTACCCTAATTAAACTAATCAAGATTAATTCTAAAAAATCTAGAAAAAATCCTATAGGGAACTATGAATCATCATCTAATTGCACCAAAAAGAATGGGTAAAAAAGATTAATGGAAAGTACTAAAACAATTCCTACAAAATCAAATATCAAAATGAAACAATTAAAAAGCTATCTAATTGGAAAATCTACTAAAAATATTAAACCTAAAAATAAAATCTCAATTTTATTTTTATAATTTTCTACACAATTTCATCTACTCATAGAAAAAAGAAGGAGTTAAAAATCATTTTCTATCAATTTTTAATGAATTTTACAAAACAGAAAAATATAAGAAGAAAAATAAAACAATTAAAATGAATTATAGGGGTGGGGGGTCAGAATAGCAAGCGCACTAGTTAAAATGGATTGGGCTACACAAAAAGGGGGGTGCAAGTAGCGTTCTGGGCCCAGAATGCCCTTTAATGAAACGCTGCGTATGGACTCATTCAAATTTTCCCTCCAATCTTCAGACACACGCACAGCCCTCGGATTGGAATAAAATGTCAAACCCTGGACTTGATCCAACGGCGCTCCCTCATCGTCTTCATCAAAACCCTAGGGTTTGCAGAACCCTACCTCCATGAGCCAACCTTCGAGCTCTATTATCTCCTTGCTCAGGCCTCGGTTTGCCACGACTTAAAAACGAAAGTTGCTCTAAATCCCAAGGGGAACACAACCCTACGTACAGTTTCTTTTAATTCGCCCTAGATAGCCCTAACAGAATGCCTCAACATCCTGGTACCACCATGTTCAACTGCTATCAAACTTTCACCAAACTTCAACCTAATGATTTACAGATACACTACACGCTACCCTGGTCATTATACACTACTTCTTGATGATTGAAATGCCCTAAACTAATAGTTCTTGAAAATCAAAGTTTTCTGGTTCTGTTATGGATTGCCATGGAACAAGCTGCAACTCTCAGGGATGGATCCTCTAGCCTAGTACATCAACTCTATGACTATGAAACTAACTAAACTGCAATAATTTAAGAGATATAGGGTGAAGAAGAAACCTGTCAAGCAATGATGGAGGAGGCTCGTGGGGATGCTTGCAAGGCTTGAAATTGGTCCAAGATGCTCCTACAATGGTGAAGAACCTTCTGTTTGCACTTGTGTGGGAGGAAGTGGCTTGTAGTAGAAGGTATCTTGGATTGCTTCAACTTGAAGAAATGGCTTCAATGGCTATCTCTCCTTCTTTCTCCTCTGACTTGATTCCAACTTTCACCAACCCTAGACTCTCCACAATGCATTCCTTATATAACAATTGATGGATGTTTCTAGAATCATCTAGAATGTGATGGAAGTTTCTTTAAAATCTCATGTTATGCCATATTGGTTATCTCATGATATATCACCTCTAACCAACTTACACACCTTTTAAAATCTCACCACATGATAATATGGAATGGTAAGGAAGCTCACATGCCTTGTAATTGCCTTATGTTAAGTTTTCCAACATTGCCTTCTTTCTTAAGTAACAAATTTCCAAAGGAACCTCATCTTTTAAGCCTCAAATGAAAATTCTACTTAAACCAATCTTCTCAAAATGTTTTTTCCAATCAAAATGATATATTGGATGACCTATTTTGGATTTGTAGATCTCCCAAATCACTTTTCCATTTCAACTTTTCAAAGTTATAAGTCATTTTTAGTTCATTTTTGACCAATCATGGAATCTTGTGCTATGAGCTTTTTCATCAATTTGTGACCTTCTTTCTAGACTTAAAATCACATTTTGAGCAACTTTCATGTTTTAAGTTTTTCCATTTGAGGCTTGGAAATAGGAGTTTTAGGCATTGGATAAAATGACCTATAACTGACAAATGACCAAAATACCCCTGCCTTGTTCAAACCATAAGTTGAGTTCCACAAATCCAATCAAGGACTTCTACCACTCAAATTAAATCTAAGAAGATCCTCTTCAACATTCATGTTGACCAAGAAACCATAGGAATCATCCTACTAGGGCAAAAGTTGTCTGCAAGTTGGGTGACTTTCAAGGACCCAGATTCACACACATCAACTGACCTGTAATTTGTCAAAACCATAACTTGAGCTCTGTAACTCCTATCAAGGACTTCCACCACTCAAATTAAAGCTTGGAACAAGCTCTACAACATTCATGTTGTGGGGAAGATGAGATATCAATCACATCTAGGGCTAAAACTGCCTGGAAAATAGGGATCAAATTAGGGTTTTTCTACTGACAATCCTCAGAAACCCTAACTCAAAACTTCTCAAACCCTTCAATCATGATGAGTTGGTCTAGGAATCATCTTTATAACATCTCTATGCATCATTCCATGATCTCATGGCCCTTGGATTAGGTCTCAACCTTCTCCAAATCTTCAGCTGATCTAGGGTTGACCCAGTCAAAACCCTAATTCTACCATTCATGGTTGAATCTCCTGAATTCTTGCACAATGACTTCTCTGGGCTTCATGAAGGCTATCAAGGCATCTCATAAGCTTTCTCAAAACATCAAGTTCATTCTCAAAGTCTCAGAATCATCTGAGGAGCACCCACAACTCTCAAGTTAGGAGGCACACAACCCTGGTTTCAACCAATTCCTCTGAGGATCTCTTGAACTTTCTGATGAAGGTATCAACTTTCAAATACTCCATGAATGAATAAATGTTGGTCAAATTTTGGGGTGCAACAGCTGCCCCTATTCAAACGGCTTGAACCTGACTGGGTGAGAAGCGAACGGCTCTCAACCAATCAAGGTACGAGACGGTTGAATATCGGTGAACCCGAAAATTTGCCAACTGCACGAGCGCACGGTACTCTGCGGGGAACAAATCTTTGAACACTGCAACACTAGCTGCTCAACAACTAGCTGGAGAGATACTGATCTGACATCGCTGCCAGAAACAAACATCATTCTGAGAGACACTCAACATCGCCGTCGTACCAACATCATCTCTGCTGGGGATTTAAGGAATCTGACATTGCCGTCAAACAAACATCCAACCTCGCTGCCTGAAACAAACATAATCTGACCTGGGGTTCACCCCTGGTAAATGGAACAAAAAGTACACTTACATACCTGAAGCTACTCCGCTGGGAAGGAGAGACTTAACCGAGCACACTCTGATCTGGGGTTCACCCTCAGAACCATGACGAACATCGGAATACTGCTGCACACTGCCCGCCGTAGAACTTCAACATTAAAGATATATGAAACCCTGGCCCCTGGCCACTTCCAGCTTCAGCTAGAAAAGATCTTCAAGTACTTATGAAGATGGATGAAACCCTGGCCCCTGGCCACTTCCAGCTTCAGCTAGCAAAGATCTTCAAGTACTTCTGAAGATAAGCATCCTTGGCCTCCAAGGATGGCAACTCTGCAGGAGGTATCCTTCGACTTCAGTCTGAAGAAAGTGATCCTTGGCCTTCAAGGATACACGGGTCTGCCTTCAGGCAACTCCGCCTCTGCTATAGAGTATCCGAGACTTCAGTCAGGGATATACTTCGGCCTTCAGCCCGAATAATGAATCCTAGGTCCTTCACGACCTTGGGGGATAACCTTGCCTTTAGGCACCTTTGCTTCAGCATAAGAAATCTGTGACTTTAGTCAGAGAAATGGTATCCTGAGCCATTCATGACTCCACGGGGATTCAAACACTTTGCCTACAGGCAAAACTCCGCTTCAGCTGGAGAAACATCTTCGACTTCAATCAGAAGACGTATCATTCACTTGATCGCGCTCAATCATCACCTCAGGGTAACTGACTTGGTCTTCAGACTCACACGAATCACTCTGTTGTATCTACAACCCTGGAACCTTATCTTCAGCCCTTCGTTGATTCATCAATCCGGAAATCTGAACTCACAGGAACCTTCTGATATCGCCTTCGGGCGCTTACGAAATCCATCTTCAGATTAGACATCGTTGTTGGAGCAGACATACCACGCTGCTCTGGTCTTCAAGAATCATCTTGACCAAACAGATCCATCGGGCGTCTTCAAGAATCGTCCTGAACTAATAACCTTTCTGGAGCAAACATTCTGTTGGGAATTCCAGGAATCTTCCTAGGCAACTCCCGCTGGAGGCGCTATTGGGGAACTCAAGTATCATACTAGGCGAACCACTCGGGAAGCTGTACTGAGGTCTTAAGAATCGTCTTAAGCAAATGACCCTGCTGAGGGGTTTGAGAATCATCTCGAACCGAAGTCTTTGCTGGGGATCTCAAAAATCATCTTGAGCGAGCGACTGCGGGGATCACATCGGGGTCTTTAGAATCATCTAAGAAAACAACCTTGCTGGGGAGAACATCAGGAATCGTCCTGAGCAACCGGTCTTTTGGTGGTACACCTGTACAACAAGAATAATAATGACCTAGATCATGCTTATGATGCATATGCTTCTGCTATGCAATCATGCTCAATGCCATGCACTCATGCTTAATGCTATGCAATCGTGCTCAATGTTATGCAATCGTGCACAATGACGTGCAATCATGCACAATAATGCGATCCCGTCAGCAAAATAAATGCCGAAGGGGGAATCCTCCTGTCAAGGAGAAAGAGCCGCTCAGATGGAGGAATCGTCCTGCTGAGGAGAATGTGAACACGCCAATATCAATTAGGCTCTGTCTGGGGAACTGATCTTCCGCGAACTGCTGCAGGGGAACAACTTCAGCTGACTGCTGCAGGGGATGAAGCTCTACGAGAACTTGGGTCTGCTGATATCAATCGCGAGAATGAACTGTGCGGCCGTCTCGGCTACTCTTCTGGGGATAACCATTCCGTGGGGAACCAACTTCAGCTGTTCAACACTCCACTGGGGAAAAACCAATCATGATCTGATCCACTTCCAAGGATTCGGATCCCTTGGACATCTGCAGACTCGGCTGAGGAGGGAGAAATCATTCTGCTTTACTGGATAGAGTACGACTCTGGGGAAATACAGCATCGGCTGCTCCATGCTCTGCTGGGGAGAATTGATCATGATCTGATCAACTTCCAAGGATTCTGCTTTTCTGCGGACTCAGCCGGGGAGAGAAATCATTCTACTTCACTGAAGAGTACGACCCTGATGGGGAATTTCAATTCTGCTGGGGAAGAAAGAATCATCTGACTTCGGGGGAGAGTACAACTCTACCGGGGAATATAACATCAGCTGTTCCAACACTCTACTGGGGAAGAAGGAATCGTCCGTCTTCAGGAGAGAGCCTGATTCTGGTGAGGAATCCACTGGAGACTTCAGTCTGGCACTATCAGTTACTGCATACTTCGGCATACGACTAGCTTCCTGCGAAACCTGCACTTGTGACCTGGTGCGGGGGAAAATCCTGCTTCAGCGACTTTACTGGGGAAACACGAGCTTCAGCTCCCGAACACTTCTATGAACTCTGCACTTGTGACCCGGTGCTGGGGGAGGAGGAATCATTCTTCGGTGCTTGACTCAGCTGATGAGGTGACGTTCCTTCAGGACGCGTCTGCTTGGGGGAAGAGAATCACCTCTACCTGGGGAAGACATATCAATGCTCACTATCTGATTCTGATTCCGCGGAGGAGAGATCACTGAACTCTGCTGAAGAAGGAGGACTCATCCTGCTTCGGGGATACGCACGACACATCTTCTGACGGGTGCTATACCTGCAACGACACAAACAAACAGACAAGATACCCTCCTCAAAGGGGCCTATCAGGGTTATTATCTCGTGACAATGTTCAGTTAGTTAATTGTTTCAACAATCAATGGGCTTAGGCCCGCAAGTTTATGTATGCGCATTTTATCAAAAAACACATCGGCGTTATTATTCGCAAACAAAACAGATAAATGCAAAACAGACAAGTAGAATTGCTGAATAATGTGCATTTTATTGATGGTGAACCCCTGAATGGGCAAAAATGTTTTACAACAGAGGCAAGCTCCTGAAATGAGGAAGCCGCGCAAAAATAAAACATAAATATACATCAGTATATACAAATGTCGGCAATCGAGGCGTAGACGAACACCATGAGTTGATCCCTCTAAGACCCACTCGACTTCGATACTTCTCCGATGCTTCAGCTTTGGAAGAGATTGATTCAGATAAACGGCCCTCAGGTCTTCCGAACCACTAAACAATGAAAGTCCATACGCGGAACGCAGTCATTTGCTTATTTAAATCCCTAACTTTTGCGTGAACCGCCCTTTCGGGTTTTCAGTTCACCGGGATACCCTTTTTTGCCGAAGCCGCCCAGTGTAGGTTTTCGACTTCGCGGGTGTACATTTTTCAATATATCCCTAATTTTTGCCCGAACCTTTTATTCTGTTTTTGGTTCGCCGGGATGCCCCTTTTTTGCCTGGACTCTCTTTTTTTTTTGTCCAGCGGGTCGCTTTCAAGCAAAGTATTTTTTAACTGCGTCCGCGTTCACCGGGGATGCAAAATCTTCACCATCCATCGTGGACAACAACAAAGCTCCTCCCGAGAAGACCTTGCTGACGACATACGGCCCTTCGTAATTCGGAGTCCACTTGCCCCGGTGATCGGAGTGTGGCGGAAGAATCTTCTTCAGGACGAGATCACCCGTCTGAAAGCTTCGAGGACGCACCTTCTTATCATACGCTTTCTTCATTCGGCTTTGGTACAGGCGACCTAATGCAATCGATGCTAACCTCTTCTCGTCCATCAGGCTGAGCTGGTTCAGGCGATTCGTCACCCATTCTGCCTCATCAAGTTTCGCATCAACCAAAACTCGCAAAGAGGGAATCTCCACTTCTAGCGGTAGGACAGCTTCCATACCGTACACCAAGGAGAAAGGAGTTGCCCCGGTCGACGTACGCACCGTCGTACGATAACCGTGCAAGGCAAACGGCAGCATCTCGTGCCAATCTTTATACGTCACAACCATCTTCTGAACAATCTTCTTGATGTTCTTGTTGGCCGCTTCGACGGCGCCATTCATCTTCGGCCGATAAGGAGATGAGTTGTGGTGTTCAATCTTGAAGCTCTGGCACAGCTCCTTCATCATCTTGTTATTCAAATTCGAACCATTATCAGTAATGATCCGCTCGGGAATTCCATAGCGACAGATGATGTCCCTCTTAATGAATTTAGCAACCACCTGCTTGGTCACATTAGCGTACGAGGCTGCCTCCACCCACTTGGTGAAGTAGTCGATAGCTACCAGAATGAAACGATGACCATTAGATGCGGTGGGCTCGATCTTGCCTATCATGTCGATGCCCCACATGGAGAACGGCCAAGGGGAGGACATGACATTCAATGGGCACGGCGGCACATGAACTTTATCAGCATAAATCTGGCATTTATGACATTTCTTCGCGAATCTGAAGCAATCCGACTCCATAGTCAACCAGTAATATCCTGCTCTCAGGATCTTCCTCGTCATGGCATGCCCGCCGGCGTGCGTACCAAATGTGCCCTCATGGACTTCCTCCATGAGCATACTGGCCTCTTTCTCATCTACACATCTGAGTAGCACGAGATCGTGGTTTCTTCTATACAGCACTCCATCAGGGTTGAGATAAAAGTTTCCAGATAGCCTCCTCAGAGTCTTCTTATCCTGGGTTGACGCACCCGCCGGATACTCCTTAGTCATAAGGAAGGTCTGGATGTCGTGGAACCATGGCTTGCCGTCAGTGGCATCCTCGATTGCAAACACATATGCTGGTCTGTCAAGACGCGAAAGGACAATGCTTGGAGCCTCATTCCAAAGATTGACCTTATACATTGAAGCCAACGTGGCTAAAGCATCAGCCATTTGATTTTCAGCCCGGGGTACATGATGCAGTTCTACTCGGTCGAAGAACGGAAGCAGCCTTCTGGCGTAATTCATGTATGGCACTAGATTCGGTTGACGAGTTTCCCACTCCCCTTTGATCTGATTGATTACAAGCGCTGAGTCACCATATATGTCTAGATTCTTGATTCTCAAATCAATTGCCTCTTCTAGACCCATGATACATGCTTCATACTCGGCTTCGTTGTTGGTAACTGGAAACGTCAGTCTCGCAGTAAACGGGATGTGGGATCCGTGAGGAGTCGTAATGATAGCCCCGATACCACTTCCATAGGAATTAACCGCTCCGTCGAATATCAACTTCCACTGAGACTTCCTATCCGGCCCCTCGTCGGGCAATGGCTCTTCGCAATCCTTTGCTTTGAGAAACATAATGTCCTCATCAGGGAACTCGAACTTCATCGGCTGATAGTCTTCGATTGGCTGTTCGGCAAGGTAATCAGACAATACGCTCCCTTTGATGGCTTTCTGGGAGACGTACTGAATATCATATTCCGTTAACACCATCTGCCATCTGGCAATCCTGCCCGAAAGAGCCTGCTTCTCGAAGACATACTTGATCGGATCCATCTTCGAAATCAGCATAGTGGTGTGGTTGAGCATATACTGTCGTAGACGTTTGGCAGCCCAAGCTAATGCACAACACGTCTTCTCCAGCATCGAGTATCGAGATTCACACTCAGTGAACTTTTTACTCAAGTAATAAATGGCATGCTCTTTTCTGCCCGTCTCGTCGTGCTGACCGAGAACACACCCCATGCTATTCTCCAGAACTGTCAAGTACATGATTAATGGCCGTCCAGCCACTGGGGGTATCAAGATTGGAGGTTCTTGAAGATACTGCTTTATCTTATCGAATGCCTTCTGGCAATCTTCATTCCAAGTAATCGCCTGATTTTTCTTTAACAACTTGAACATCGGTTCACAGGTGGCCGTGAGCTGGGAGATAAACCTTGCAATGTAGTTTATTCGGCCCAAGAAACCACGAACTTCTTTTTCCGTTCTCGGCGCTGGCATCTCTTGGATAGCTTTTATCTTTGCAGGATCAACTTCAATACCTCGTTCACTAACGATAAACCCCAATAACTTTCCGGACCGCACTCCGAAAGTGCACTTGTTAGGATTCAGCCTCAGCTTGAACTTCCTAAGCCTTTCAAACAGCTTCAGCAAATTGACCAGATGCTCATCCTCCGTTTGGGACTTTGCAATCATGTCATCAACATAGACCTCGATCTCATGATGAATCATATCATGAAACAAAGTTACCATTGCTCGCTGGTAAGTGGCCCCTGCGTTCTTCAGACCGAAGGGCATTACCTTGTAGCAAAACGTGCCCCAGGGGGTAATAAACGTCGTTTTCTCCATGTCCTCCGGCGCCATCTTAATCTGATTGTAACCGGAGAAGCCATCCATGAACGAAAACACGGAAAACTGGACTGTATTGTCGACCAACACATCGATATGGGGCAACGGGAAATCATCCTTAGGGCTCGCCCTATTCAAGTCCCGATAATCGACGCACATACGTACCTTACCGTCCTTCTTCGGTACAGGCACTATGTTGGCGACCCACGGAGGGTAGGTGGTAACGGCTAGAAATCCTGCGTCCAGCTGCTTCTGGACCTCTTCTTTGATTTTTACAGCCATGTCTGGTCTCGTCCTCCTGAGCTTCTGCTTGACTGGAGGACAATCCTCTCGCAACGGCAAGCGATGAACCACGATATCTGTGTCAAGTCCGGGCATATCCTCATATGACCAAGCAAAGACGTCACTATACTCTTGAAGCATCTCGACCATCCTATGCTTGACATCGTTCTGCAGCGCAGCCCCGACTCTGACATTCCTGATAAGCTCCTCAGAACCCAGATTTATGATCTCAATCTCCTCTTCATGAGGCAGAATAACCTTCTCCTCTTGTTTCAACAAGCGGGCCAATTCTTCCGGAAGGTCTTCGTCTTCATCAATCTCATCCTCGGCTTGATAGATCGGGCAATCAAAGTCGTAGTGAGCCGTAGAGGGTCCAGAGTCGATGTCATCTGTTACGTGGATCCTGCAATAACAAGGGTTAAGTTTAAAGCAGGAATATGCAGGTTAGCACGAACCTCGTTGCCATTTTGCTGTTTTTCAAAACAAACACAAAACATGAATAACAGAGAACACAATATTTGATTACGAGGAAAACGCCTTTTTATTTATTGATAAAATGTATACACATAATCCAACAAGGCCCTGACAGTAAAACCACTATGCCCCGGGCAGGACATAGGGTTGTACAAAGATTGTAAAAAGCAAATCATTACTCTTCACTTGTCAGCTCGATAATCTCCTTGATGGTCCAGTTGTGAAGGCGCTCGCCTGGCTTGCTCGGTTGAATCCAGGCATCGAGATCACAGTCACTGTCCCCGCTGTCCTCTGACGCTGCGTTGACACTTTCGAATATTACTCCTCCCTTGGTGAATAGGATCGGCCCCTTCCCACGAGATGAGCTACCAGAAGAAGTTGAAGCTTCAGCTTCAGGAGAATATCCCAATCCAAACTTATCCTGTTTGAATGGTATATCCAAGACATGCCCCCAGCCTGGGGTAGAACCAGCTTCGACAACGGCTCTAGCTTCCTTGAACGAAGAGAGGTTCACCTCTTGCTTCTCTGCAACAACGGGAGCTACCTCCTTCACCTTGACGGTCTCAAACGCCTGGCAAAGAGTCTCATGGATCTCGCCATCCATTTCGACATACTTGAAGGACGACAGGTGGCTTACCATGATGTCCTCCTCTCCGCAAACTGTCACTATGCTGCCCCCAACAGCATATTTAAGCTTCTGGTGCAACGTGGACGTTACGGCACCAGCAGCATGAATCCACGGCCGACCTAAGAGGCAACTATAGGCGGGCATGATATCCATAATATAGAACACTGCATTAAACGTCTCTGGACCGACTTGAATTGGCAGGGTCAATTCTCCAAAGACGTGGCGTTTGGTTCCGTCAAAAGCCTTCACGACCAGATCACTGGGCGTGCACAGCAGTCCCCGGGTATCCAACTTCATTAGTGCTTTCTTCGGAAGCACGTTCAGCGAGGAGCCCGTATCTACTAGGACATGTGACATAATCGTGCCCCTGCACTCTATCGAGATGTGCAAGGCATGGTTGTGATCTCTTCCTTTGGGCGTCAGCTCCAAATCTGTAAAGCCCAGCCCATTACCAGCGTTGACATGGGCTACTACTTCCTCAAGTTGATTAACCGATATCTCCTGCGGCACGTATGCAGCATTCAATACTTTCAGCAACGCGTTGCGGTGTGCTTCAGAACACAGCAACAGGTTGAGAATCGAGATCTTCGACGGAGTTTGGTGAAGGTGATCTACAATCTTGTAGTCACTTTTCCTGATCAGCCGCATGAACTCTTCTGCGTCTTTAACCAACAAGTCTTTTTCTGCTCCTGCAGGAGCCTCTTCAACAGCTTTACCTTTGCCTTTGTCAGCAGCATCAGCCCGGACTACCTTCTCTGCCGCACCCTCTGCCGGCGCGAACACTCTGCCACTTCTGGTGATACCACTGGCCTCAGCAAGATTCTGCGCAGTCGATCTGGGCGGCTCAATCTCTACCTTCTGGCCATTACAATACACTTCAGCACCATAATGCCATGGAACGGCATTGGTACCCTCGAACGGGATTGGCCCGGCCCTGGTGATGGTGATAGTAGGTGGACGAGGTGCAGAAATGGTGATAGGGTGGCGAGGAATGGTGATGGTAGCAACTTCGTCCGCCTGCTTCAGCACGACTTCCCCTGACGCCTTCTCAACGCTTCGACTGAACTGCAAAATGCCCTCGGTCATCAGACTCTGGATACCTTCACTCAACTGCTCACACCCGTCAGGAAGTGCAGCACATGCCATACAAAATTCCCCACATCCGGGAAAGAAGCCTTTCTTTAGCAGCTTAGCTTTAACAAAACTCAGCGGCGTCTTCAAATCTCTGACATCAGTCAGCAAGTCTGAATTCTCTTCAGAGATAATAGCATTTACTCCGCCCCCCCTGTGGTGAGGCATCGGATTCTTGGTGACGTTGGGCACGTTGTCAGAAAAATTTATTATCTTGGCGTCAATCATGTCCTGGACTTTGTGCTTAAAAGCTTTGCAATTCTCAACTGTATGGCCAGGTGCCCCAGAATGAAATTCACATGTAGCATTAGCATCATACCCGGGTGGTGGTGCCCCTGTCAAGGGAGCTAGCGTCCTTTTCTGAACCAGTTGGAGCTGAAGCAACGTCTGCAGAAGCTGGGCATACGACATAGGAGGAGTTTCCAAATGACGGTTTGCCAGGGGACCCCGATGCTGATATTTCTTATATCCCGGATTATTCTGTTGCTGGGGCTGCTGCTGCGGCTGCGGGGGAGCAACTGGGATGTTTATGCTAGCGATCTGAGACTGGGGGCCCTTGCCCTTTCTCCTAGCATTAGAGACAGCACTGGCATCGCCCTCTCGGCGTTTGCCAGTATAAGGTTTCTTGGTAGCTCCTCCAGACGAGGACGATTCGCCTTGAATCTTGCCGATCTTTATACCATTTTCAACATGCTCGCCCAAAGTAATGAGGGCCGAGAAAGTTCCGGACATGCCACTAACTAGCTTCTCATAATAAACTCCGGGAAGAGTAGCCACGAACATCTGTACCAACTCACGCTCAACCATCGGCGGTTGAACCCGAGCAGCCAATTCACGCCACCGCTGGGCGTACTCCTTGAAGCTTTCATTGCTCCGCTGCGAGAGGTTCTGAAGCTGAACTCGGTTGGGAGCCAAGTCGCTATTATACTGATAGTGGAGAACAAATGCTTCAGCGAGATCTTTCCACGTTCGCACAGCAGCGGGTTCCAAACCCATATACCATTCAAGCGATGGGCCAGAAAGACTATCCTGAAAGAAGTGCATCAGCAGCTTCTCATCATCGGAGTAAGCGGACATCTTTCTGTAATACGATCGGAGATGAACACGGGGACAAGTAGTGCCTCTATACTTCTCAAAGATAGGCACCTTAAACTTGTGAGGTACTTTAAAGTCAGCAATCAGCCCAAGTTTGGACATGTCAACGCCCAATGTATTCTGATTTTCTATATCTCTCATTTTATCTTCCAGTGCCTTGAACCTGAGTCTAGCTTCAGCAGTCAACTCAGCCTCTGCACCTCTCTGAGAGAAAATGTCGTCCTGATGGTCCTCCAGCCACGGTTGAGGCACCACCATATTTCCTGCACCAACATGGCCCACGGTAACATTGGCTCCCAAACCACCATTGACGGCGCCCGCCGCATTAAGTCCGAGATTATTCATAAGATTGCCGTTAGCACTACCGTTGCCCCCGGCAGCAGGAACAACGTTCTGAGGAGTATCACCTTGAGGAGGAGGAGTGGGTACGGCCCCGCCGTGAAGAATTCCATTGCTGTCAACCCTGGAGATGAGAGGTTGAACCAAAGTACGCAGCTGATCTTGCCCGTTTGCAACTACTTGCATCAACTCCATAAAACGATCCATCCTTTCACGAAGCTCCTGAACATCTGATTGAACCTGGTCCATGATTCTCGTTTGATTGGCGCGAGTCGAGTAGCGGTGGATGAATCTTTGATCAATTCTGAAAACAGCTTGGAACCTGAGTACCTGAAAAACCTGTCAAGATTAAAGGTTAGGAAAAGCAACAGAATGTATGTCATGCAAGAATGCTTCATGCAAATGCATGCGTGAGTCTGTGTGCTTGAGAGATTTCCCCCGATCCTGGCGCCTGCTGACAATAATAAGGAGAGGAATCTGGGCCCAATCATGGAGACAGCAACCTCACAGACACACGCTAATGGAATGATTATGCAAGCTAATGCAAAATGCAGGCATGCAACAATATATCCGGGTGGCTGCTGTGGAGATTCGATGTCAACAGTCACTGATGAGAAGGAAACCCCGGTGTAAAACCCCTGATCTGATCTGTTGTGAATAACCATCTGGTAGGATCGAGATCAAGATTCTGCTCTGACAAGAACGAAGGCCTGATAATGAAAACCCTGGATGCAAGATCAAGGGATATCTGTTGGAGAAGTCTTCAGACCCCAGATCACAAATCTGCCCTCTCAAGAACAAATATACAGCTGCTGATGAGATCTTCAAACCCCCCTCAAAATCTGCCCTATCAAGAACAAACAACAACTGCTGACGAGATCCTCAGACCTCACTCAAAATCTGCTCCATCCAGAACAAACCTCTGATAACAATACTCTGATCAAAGCCTGCTCTATCAAGAACAAACAAACACCCGATGATAAGATCCTCTGATCAAACCCTTGCTCTATCAAGAACATCTCTGCAACTGAGAACCCAACATAACTGATTCACTGTCAAGAAAACCAGGTAGTCTGGAGGTCAAAGTTTCCTGCAATATCCCAACCCCACTCACAGGTATGATGGACCTAATCCACGGACAAAGGTTCGGCATCCTATGCGGTCGTCAGCGTCACAGACATTCATGAGTGACGATACGATTCCCAGAAGGAGTGGCATCGTCAAGTCATGAAGAGGCCTCTCTTAGCTGACTTCCAAATGATCGGTCCCCAGAGTCGACAATCCTCACGTCTGGACTCCCCTCAGATCCTCAGGACCGGAAAGGAGCACCTCTGCAAGAATCTCGTCTGAGCGCAGATTTTCGTAGGGAACTGTGCCTGTTCAACAGACAGGTTCGTCTACTACTTCTCCGCAACTATATCTAGGTGTGTACTCAAGCCCAGGTCCGGCTTTTCACTCACAGTAACATCCCTCTCCCACAGCAGCACAGATAATCATATCAAACTGGAAATAAAATACGGGAAATAAAATGCAGGAAGTAAAGATGCGAGTAGTAAAAATGCGATAAATAAACGCAACCCAACAAGCAAACACACAAACGATAGGAATGACTTGCGTAGGGGATGGGAAACGGTCCCAGCATAAGGGATGGGAAAAGTCCCTAGATGCTGAAAGGTCCCCAGCAGAGTCGCCAGCTGTCGCTTGCGCGAAAATAAGGTGCCGGCATGATAGAAGAGTCGCCACCTTTCGTTATTTATCCCTCAGAGCGGGAAAGGAAACGATCGGAAAAACCTGACGAATAAGGGTAAGACAAGGTCGTCGCAACCATTGTCTGGGTTCGGGAGTCGGTTACGCAAGGGGAAGGTATTAGCACCCCTCACGTCCGTCGTACTCGACGGGATCCTCGCTTGTTTGTTTACTTGGACGGGTTGGTTATAATCTATCTACCTATCAAGGCTGGCTGAAAAAGAAAAGAAAAATGACTCGGCAAAGCGTCGCGCTTTATGCCTACGTATTCCCATCAGAGAATGAGAAATCAGAGTCAACGTAGTTCGGCTAACTACGGGGAAAGGTGGGGAAGGTTGCTCGCTAGGATATCGCATCCTATGCCTACGTACTTTCATCTGGTATGAAAGATCAGAGCAAACGTAGTTCGGGAAACTACGGATTAAAACTCAACTAGGAGGGAGACTGTCAAGTCCTACTGTTATCATGCCATGGATTCATCCTATGGTTGAGGTTTGAACAGGGAACTCCTAGATGTTGTCATGCATAGGTTTCAACCTAAAAGTCTATCATCAAATCCTCATCAGAAGAAATGAGAGTCCTAAGGGATCATATCAATGATACACAGAATGCAGACAAAAACATCAGCTTTAACAGTAAAATGCATGCAATGCAAGTGAGGGAGGAAATGTGTGTGGGGTTTCAGCCTCCACAAGCTCATCTCAACCTCAAGCCAGTCATGAAATAACAGTAATCATACTGAAAACAAACAATATGCTATCAAGCAATAACAGATAAAAGAAATGAAGTGCCATCAGGCAAACAAAACATACTTGAGAAAGAACCATCTATTCTCTAATCCTAACCCTAATCACAGGATCTAAACAAATCTAAGCAAAGCTCTCAAGCAGAACCCTAAACAGGAGAAATCATTCCCAGCCTTCAAGCTTCAGAACAAGCTTACCAAAGACAGGGAGCTAAGCAATCAGACTCATAGTGTCTTCCTCAGGAAAGCACTAAGAGGTGTATACTCAGGAGTCATATCCTACGTGGCTCAACCACTGTGATCAGTTTACGTTCCCCCTCAGGAGAAACTAAACTCACAAGCAGGCTCCAACATCACTGGATATTTAGGAAATCCTATTTAAACTAGTGGAACTAAGTGAACAGACCCCTAGGACCTTCCTCAGGAAAGTACTAGGAGGCTTCCACTTAGGAGTTGTATCCCATGTGGCTCAACAACATGTGATCAGTTTACATTCCTCCTCAGGAGAAATTAAACTCACAAGTTGGCTCCAACATCATTGGATACTTGAGAAATCCTAGATAAACTAAGGGAACTAAGTGAATAGACCCATAGGACCTTCCTCAGGAAAGTACTAGGAGGCTTCCACTTAGGAGTTGTATCCCACGTGGCTCAACAACATGTGATCAGTTTACATTCCTCCTCAGGAGAAATTAAACTCACAAGTTGGCTCCAACATCATTGGATACTTAAGAAAGAGGTGAGAAGGAAGAATGAAAGTCATTCATAGTGCCTTCCTCAGGAAAGTACCATGAACTTCCTTCAAACTTCAGGCTCTCAAACCTCACAGACAGGAGATGAGACAAGCTCTGGGTCTCTGCATCTTGATCTACAAGCTTCCCTCCATGATGCTCTCCATCAATATCCTCAAGGCAACACAAGCCCTTCAGCAGATTCCTCAGAATGAACCCCACAGATAAACATATAACCCACTGAACAAGCCAACTCCTCAGGCAATCTCAGAAAATACCTAAAAATGCTAAACTAATGGGGAAAAACTTAACAAATACTCACAAGGGTCCTCAACACCTACTCATAACATCTATAAAGGTTTCTACCTAAAAATCAAGATAAAACTCAATCAAAGAAAGGGAATCATCACCTATGCGCAATTCTAAACCCTAATTAGACTATCCTAAGTCTACCCTAATTAAACTAATCAAGATTAATTCTAAAAAATCTAGAAAAAATCCTATAGGGAACTATGAATCATCATCTAATTGCACCAAAAAGAATGGGTAAAAAAGATTAATGGAAAGTACTAAAACAATTCCTACAAAATCAAATATCAAAATGAAACAATTAAAAAGCTATCTAATTGGAAAATCTACTAAAAATATTAAACCTAAAAATAAAATCTCAATTTTATTTTTATAATTTTCTACACAATTTCATCTACTCATAGAAAAAAGAAGGAGTTAAAAATCATTTTCTATCAATTTTTAATGAATTTTACAAAACAGAAAAATATAAGAAGAAAAATAAAACAATTAAAATGAATTATAGGGGTGGGGGGTCAGAATAGCAAGCGCACTAGTTAAAATGGATTGGGCTACACAAAAAGGGGGGTGCAAGTAGCGTTCTGGGCCCAGAATGCCCTTTAATGAAACGCTGCGTATGGACTCATTCAAATTTTCCCTCCAATCTTCAGACACACGCACAGCCCTCGGATTGGAATAAAATGTCAAACCCTGGACTTGATCCAACGGCGCTCCCTCATCGTCTTCATCAAAACCCTAGGGTTTGCAGAACCCTACCTCCATGAGCCAACCTTCGAGCTCTATTATCTCCTTGCTCAGGCCTCGGTTTGCCACGACTTAAAAACGAAAGTTGCTCTAAATCCCAAGGGGAACACAACCCTACGTACAGTTTCTTTTAATTCGCCCTAGATAGCCCTAACAGAATGCCTCAACATCCTGGTACCACCATGTTCAACTGCTATCAAACTTTCACCAAACTTCAACCTAATGATTTACAGATACACTACACGCTACCCTGGTCATTATACACTACTTCTTGATGATTGAAATGCCCTAAACTAATAGTTCTTGAAAATCAAAGTTTTCTGGTTCTGTTATGGATTGCCATGGAACAAGCTGCAACTCTCAGGGATGGATCCTCTAGCCTAGTACATCAACTCTATGACTATGAAACTAACTAAACTGCAATAATTTAAGAGATATAGGGTGAAGAAGAAACCTGTCAAGCAATGATGGAGGAGGCTCGTGGGGATGCTTGCAAGGCTTGAAATTGGTCCAAGATGCTCCTACAATGGTGAAGAACCTTCTGTTTGCACTTGTGTGGGAGGAAGTGGCTTGTAGTAGAAGGTATCTTGGATTGCTTCAACTTGAAGAAATGGCTTCAATGGCTATCTCTCCTTCTTTCTCCTCTGACTTGATTCCAACTTTCACCAACCCTAGACTCTCCACAATGCATTCCTTATATAACAATTGATGGATGTTTCTAGAATCATCTAGAATGTGATGGAAGTTTCTTTAAAATCTCATGTTATGCCATATTGGTTATCTCATGATATATCACCTCTAACCAACTTACACACCTTTTAAAATCTCACCACATGATAATATGGAATGGTAAGGAAGCTCACATGCCTTGTAATTGCCTTATGTTAAGTTTTCCAACATTGCCTTCTTTCTTAAGTAACAAATTTCCAAAGGAACCTCATCTTTTAAGCCTCAAATGAAAATTCTACTTAAACCAATCTTCTCAAAATGTTTTTTCCAATCAAAATGATATATTGGATGACCTATTTTGGATTTGTAGATCTCCCAAATCACTTTTCCATTTCAACTTTTCAAAGTTATAAGTCATTTTTAGTTCATTTTTGACCAATCATGGAA
Source organism: Lathyrus sativus (assembly GCA_963859935.3). Lineage (NCBI taxonomy): Eukaryota > Viridiplantae > Streptophyta > Magnoliopsida > Fabales > Fabaceae > Lathyrus > Lathyrus sativus. Next base: position 494,964,748 of record OZ012739.1, on the reverse strand, counting down.
TCTTGTGCTATGAGCTTTTTCATCAATTTGTGACCTTCTTTCTAGACTTAAAATCACATTTTGAGCAACTTTCATGTTTTAAGTTTTTCCATTTGAGGCTTGGAAATAGGAGTTTTAGGCATTGGATAAAATGACCTATAACTGACAAATGACCAAAATACCCCTGCCTTGTTCAAACCATAAGTTGAGTTCCACAAATCCAATCAAGGACTTCTACCACTCAAATTAAAGCTAAGAAGATCCTCTTCAACATTCATGTTGACCAAGAAACCATAGGAATCATCCTACTAGGGCAAAAGTTGTCTGCAAGTTGGGTGACTTTCAAGGACCCAGATTCACACACATCAACTGACCTGTAATTTGTCAAAACCATAACTTGAGCTCTGTAACTCCTATCAAGGACTTCCACCACTCAAATTAAAGCTTGGAACAAGCTCTACAACATTCATGTTGTGGGGAAGATGAGATATCAATCACATCTAGGGCTAAAACTGCCTGGAAAATAGGGATCAAATTAGGGTTTTTCTACTGACAATCCTCAGAAACCCTAACTCAAAACTTCTCAAACCCTTCAATCATGATGAGTTGGTCTAGGAATCATCTTTATAACATCTCTATGCATCATTCCATGATCTCATGGCCCTTGGATTAGGTCTCAACCTTCTCCAAATCTTCAGCTGATCTAGGGTTGACCCAGTCAAAACCCTAATTCTACCATTCATGGTTGAATCTCCTGAATTCTTGCACAATGACTTCTCTGGGCTTCATGAAGGCTATCAAGGCATCTCATAAGCTTTCTCAAAACATCAAGTTCATTCTCAAAGTCTCAGAATCATCTGAGGAGCACCCACAACTCTCAAGTTAGGAGGCACACAACCCTGGTTTCAACCAATTCCTCTGAGGATCTCTTGAACTTTCTGATGAAGGTATCAACTTTCAAATACTCCATGAATGAATAAATGTTGGTCAAATTTTGGGGTGCAACATAAGGTAACGTCGGTCTAATCATATGAATTAATGGTTTAAAAGCACTGCTACCTAAATTCTGATTAACACTCTTTATACCTCATTTTATATAATTAGACTTGTCATTATTAGAACAAGTGGTGGATTGTTGGAAATTAATGGACAATTAATGCACATGTGTGTGTTCAAATATGACAAAATTAAAGAGGATAAAAGTGCTCCATAGACAAAAGTGGAGATTGTCTTCAAATCTGTCTGAAGGAATTTTGGTCAATTTTTGCACTAAACATTCACCAGTGGAATTTGCCTTTAATATGCCTGAAGGAAATTTAGGTCAATTTTTGCAGTAAACATCCACTAGTGGAAGTTGTCGTTAAATTTGTCTCGGACTACTTAAAGTTTGAATTTTGAATTCAAAATATACAACACTTCATGAAGTGGTGCATAATGTAACTATATGAGAACCATTGCAATCTTATGCTGAAAATGTGTTGTTTCATCAAGAGTTACAAACTTGTGAAAGAATACATGCATGACCTATAAATACATTATTCAGAACTCAGAAAATACATCACAAACCAAATATCCTCTTGTACAAAATTTTAGACACTCTTCGCTACATAATCGAGTTTTCATCGGTCTTGTGCAAACTCGAGTATAGGCTGAATTATCCTGGATATTCCTGTGTTCTAACTCTAAGACATTTGAGAGTGATTGAAATACTTTTAAGGAAAGTGATTTCGTTCACGATTCTAGTCTCGATCAATTCAGTTTATATTAATTTTCTCAGTTAAGACCCTATATCAAATCTCGTGAGAATGATTTGAATACCCCTAATATTCTCTTAATATTAGTTTCTTTCTTTTATTTATATATATATATATATATATATATATATATATATATATATATATATATATATATATATATATATATATATATATATATATATATATATATATATATATATATATATATATATATATATATATATATATATATATATATATATATATATATATATATATCCGTTGATACTAGAATTGAATCAAACGGTAAAATTAAATAATAAAAAATGGTCATTTCTTTTTAAAATAGGCTAGTTAATTATATGACCATTATATATATATATATATATATATATATATATATATATATATATATATATATATATATATATATATATATATATATATATATATATATATATATATATATATATATATATATATATATATATATATATATATATATATATATATATATATATATATATATATATATATATAACCTTACCGTAAAGCTTACTCACAAACCAATTAATAACTATTATCACAAACCGATAATTTATATTCTTTAAAAGAAACAATAAATAAATAAAATACTAATACTAAATTCTACATTAATTATATGGTATATAAATTTTCTATTGTAAAATATTAAAATTTTAAAACATACATATGCATTAATATTTGGTTTTTAAAAGGCAATCTAAAAATTGATCATATCAGAGTGTGTGACCTTTTCCATTTCATTAATGGCAGTCTCAATCGATCTTTGGACTTTCCTCCTAGATAAACAAATCACCTCTGTTGATGCCGCAAACAATGCATGTGACATTTCGTTGATCCACCTTCCTAAGCCTTGTATAAAATGGGACAAGAACGTTATTTCTATCCCAGAATAGGAATATCAGTTTGAATTAGAAGTATGCAAGCACAACTTACATGGAAGAGTCATTTGACTATAGTGTTCTTCACTAGTAATTGTAGTTGCCTTGAAGAGCAAATTATCAACTTTATAGAAACCAATAGGTAGGTGAGACATTACATCACTGGGCAGAGGTCATTTGACCATTTGGGCATTATGTGAGAGTTCTTGCTGATTTAGAAGTTACAAGCGGGTAGGGCTGGAAATGAGTCGAGTCGAGTCGAACTCACCTCAACTCGGCTCGACTCGTTAAGAATTGTTCGAGTTTGAGTTCAACGCGAACTTTTTTTTAAGCTCAAACTCGACTCGTTATAAGTTCACGAACAGTTCGGTTCAACTCGTTAGGTTCATCTCGTTAGGTTCAGCTCACATGATTCACGGACTTAAAAACTTTTTTTTACATATATATATATATATATATATATATATATATATATATATATATATATATATATATATATATATATATATATATATATATATATATATATATATATATATATATAGTATATTTGACATTTTAAATAAATATATTTTTTTAAAATAAAATATTAAAATAAAATAAAAGTTATCATATTGAAATTTAACTTTATCTTCGAAATCTACTAATTTAAAACCTACACAACTTTCAAGAGATACATTTGAGAGTCTAATTCAAAAACTACTAAATTGAAGATTAAATTTGTCTAAGATTTGGAGTAAATATTTAAACCTAATCTTAAAGACAGTATAATTCTTCTCAAATGTAATCGAGTTGACTCATGAACCTAACGAGTCGAACTATGTATAGTTCAAGTTCAGCTCATTTAATTAACGAACTTAATTTTTCGCTCATACTCAACTCATTTGGTTCATGAACCTAGTTCAACGATTTAATTGTTGAATCGAATTCCGAACTATTTTCGAGTTGGTTCGGTTCATTGCCAGCCCTACAAGCGGGTGTAAGGTGCTTGATGAAAGGAAAGAATTTGTTGGAATATGATAACAAGTTTGATTATTGGATTTTTTGCAAATGTATTAGCCACCACTTTGTAATTTGCAAGAGAAACTCCAACTCTCACCTTTTCCACATTTCTCTGTTTTCTCTCTTTCTCTTTGCTCTCTCTTTTTCTCCCAAACCCTAACATAGTTGTCTTCCTACTGCTGGAAATTAACAGTGCATGATGATTTTGATAAATGGAGCATGAATCTCAATGATACTCTTATGCGTTGAAGAAGATAATCGAGCAAGTTGTCTTTTAGAAAAGGAAACGATCCTAGCTCCAATTTTTACTGTTTCCATTTCCACTTGCAAAGTTTTGTAAACCGCAAGGACACCAACGAGAAGCTTCCATTCATGATCTCTCTTTGAAGCAAGCAAGGTAAACAATATCATTCATTCCTTTCTCAAAAAATCAACTTTTTTTTCATAAATATAATTTGCAAATGATGCTTCGGTTCTGTTGCAAAAATGGGTTTCCAAGTCTATACGAACTTGCCATGTAAAATTGCTTCTCATCGTCATTATCTCATTCTTTTACAATAATTTTAAAAACACTGTCATTCTTTTAGTATGTATCCAAGAGCAAAACACTTGATTATACCCAAATGATTGATAAAAATGTACAATCTTGTGTATCTAATGCCTTTTTAATGTTAATTTTAAGGGATATAGGTTTGTAGTTTTCGATGATATATGCTCCGGTTAAGTCTAGAGATAAGCACCATCAGGCTAGAATTGAGTACTATCTTCTTGAAATATCCATTTTCTACAATGTTATGTGTCTCTAACATTCATCACAATCGTTTGTTTCAGGGAGGTAGTGCAGAAGTGAGGTTTCAGCCTCGATTGGGAGGTAGTGCAAGTCTATTTTTTTTGCAAGTTGTTCTCTGCCATGGTTCTCATATGTAACTGATATGATGTTTGTGTTCATATTACGTAAACTCATGATCTGTAAATTCTACTGCACTATTTTTTTCCTCTGTTTTTGTTTTCCATGTTCATGGTTTTCCTTTGTCATCTACACTATGCATTATTTCTGTACTTTATGACTTCACAATTTACTTGCACAACCTTAATGTCTTTTGCATTTAGATGATGCAACATGTTAGCAGCTACCCAATCAACCATTCTCCGTCTCATTCTCTCACCTAAACATCAGATTCATTTGTACAATCTAACACAAAATGGACACAACTAAATAAGGTCAAGAGTATCCGCCAAATTTGTGAACTCAACAAGGTTTGTTGTATTCTTTAGCATGACTTAAGTTACTGTCTTAATTATATATTTGTTGAAAGTATAAGTTACTGTCATAATCATCTATTATTCAATCTATTTTGTAACTCATATGGTACCATCAAACTTCAAAAGCAGCATTATCGATCATGGACACTGATGTTGGAGTCGACCTTCAAAATGAATATATTGTATGTCTAACTCATTACTCATATGTCCTTAACAGCACTATATATGAGTATGCTTATTATAACTCATTGTGTAGTTACAAATTACTTGTGTCATTTGTAGCCAAGCAATTCAGTTGATCAAAGCTTTTCTGTAGTACCACCCACTTCTGCCAAGAGTGATTGCAGCCCGTTGACATGCTCTAGCAACACCCCTGCTAAAAGGGTTGTTGTCCCAACCACTCTAGATGACATTTTGCAAGATGAAGTCTTGACTCCACGACAATCTGCAACGAAGGTTAAGCACATCAAGAAGGAGTGATCATCTTATGCAGGGCTCCATTTTTTATGCTTTTTAATGTTTTGTTGACTTCATTAATGTAATGTTAAGTACATCAACAACTTAGTCTATCTACTGGTGTATTAGATATGTCTCTATCTATTGGTGTGCTGTTGAGAAACTACCTACTTCATGTTTAAAAGCAGTGTTATATTAACCTTTTGGTTTCAGATCTTTGTGAATATAACAAACAATATGCTCTTCTTACCTTTTGATTTCTATGTATATCAAAAAAATTTATCTCTATTATAACAGATTAGTTTTACCGCAATGGTATTCTACTAGTTTCATTTATAAAAATTAAATATGAAGTTTATATAATTGCAGAGACATCCCTCATATTCTTTTTTTTCTAGCGTAACCAATGTTGAATTCAACAAACTTTACACTTAACCCACAATTTCTTCTCTCTTCAAATTCCCAATTTTCTCTTGCCCTAGATTTATTCCTTTCTCTCACTTCACTGATTTTCGATTTTGGATATTTATTTCAGAAATTTCCTCAAACTTTATTTTCATCCATCTTCGATAGACTCCAAGGATGATACACACGACACCAACTACATGGAGTTGCTCGACGGTGAAGATATCTATGGTGGTGACATCGATGGTGCTGCCATGGATTATCACAATAAGCATGATGATGACGCCGATGATTAATTTGGTGATGCCAATAAGAATGAGTCCAGTCGCCGTGAGGTATCCATATTTTCGATTTGGGAATACGATGACGACGCCGATGAGTCTCTGATGCCAGTAAGTACGATGATGACGCCAATGAAAATGATGAAGTTTTTATTTGGGAACATATTTTCTGATATTTGTTTTATTTTTCATTTAAAGTTTTTTTTAGGGTCTGTTTGGTTGGGGTTGGTGGGGATAAATCGAGGGGAAGGGAGTGGAGGGAATATTTAATAACTTTACGTGTTTGGTTCAAATTTTAAGAAGGGGAAGGGAGGCAGATGGAGGGGATCAAAATCCCGAGTGAACCACTTTTTCTTCATCCCCTTGTGAACCAAACATATTTGTAAATAAAATCTCTTCCCTCCCCTCCCCTTTCATATTTTGAACGAAACATATATGTAATTAAAATCCCTCTCCCTTCCCCTTCCCTCCCCTTGATAAAAATCCCTCTCCCTTCACCTTCCCTCCCCTTGATAAAAATCCCTCCCCTCCCCTTGATTGAACCAAACAGACCCTTAGTGATTTTGCGGACCAGGTTTATTTTCTAATAACTTTTGTCACAATCCCTGTCAATTAATGTCGTAGGAACTATTTGATTTTAGATTATTCTGTGTGGTACAGTTAAAGTGTAGTTGTCGTGCCTTTCAAGATCGGGTGTCCCATGAATGCATCATTCATGTAGTTGTAGGTTGAAGGTGTTGGTTCTGTATTTGATTGTTTTGGACCTCAACTACCATGTTTTCATAGTTTTGAGTGTTTTTCTCTGTTTCACAATTTGTGTTTGTATGTTTTTGGCTTTGATCCACTGTCCAACCAGGGAAAGGCCAATTACATGAAAAATCAATAACGTATGGTGGTTTTTAGGTGTAGACCTCCTTTTAGTTATAATATTACTTTCATTCCATCACTTCCTCCCTCTATCTTTTTTGTAAGGCCTAAATCTGTAGAGTTACTAGCTTATGAATGGTGTGGCTGGAGCTTGGAAAAAATGTGAGTTGATTTCTATAATAAGCACATCTCCCCTTCATTATAAAGTGTGTCAAATACGAAAATTATCCAGCTTGCAGATGGTTTTACCTTTCCTATGATAATTAGTGTCATATAACTCATTATGTTCCTTTTCATTACCTAAATGCAGAGAATATATATGAATCTTACCAGAGCTTTGGCTACAACGTCACATAAGCATGTGATAGGGTCAAGTTTTACATCTATATTTGCTGAACAATCTATTTATGCTTCAGCAAGATGCAGGCCTGGTAATTGACATCATTTATGCTTGTAATATTTCATTTAATTCATATTGTATACTTACGCTTTTACATACTTTAAATAACCTGATGCAGATTTCATAGCAGAGTGTAATTTTGATTTTGATTTTATAATTTAAAAAACACAAAAAGTAAGCATAAAGCATAAGCATTATACCTAACCATGGAACAACTCTTTTGTTCATTAAAGTAAAGGGCAAGATAAAATACTTTATGGTTGTGCATTTAACAAATCAACATGTTAGCTTTCTTTTTCTCTAAGAAATAATAGAAGAATCATAATGTCCAAGACTAGAAAGTAACCAATCATGCCAATTGCTAGGATCCTCAAGTGTATTATGTTGCTTTCTTTCTTTGTTTAATGTTATTGAGCTTCTTTAGTCTATGTTGGTTTACCATATTTTGTTCTTTGTAAAAGTGGTATACATTTTTATCATATGATTGAAATTGTCTGTATTTGTTGCGTGACTATATTGGAATAATCAATTTAGAATCAAAATATAGATGCAATTTTTGTGAAACAATTCTTTATAGATTCAACTATCAACAACATTCGTGTTTTCTTTTGTTAAGGAAGTAAATTGAATTAAAACTTATGTATTTTGACATTGCTGTAATACTAATGTTAGTAATATCTGTACCAGAGGATCTGTTGAAAAATTGATGACTGTAAAATGCAGGATCGAAAACATCTAATGGGGGAAAACCTCTTCACTGAACATCATGTCTTAAAATCGCAAAGATCTAGCAACAAGCATTCTCTATATCCACCAAAAACCTGGCATGACACATGGAAACCTGAAATCTTCTAATGTGTTACTTGGTTCCGACTTTGAGTCTTGTCTCAACGATTATGGTCTCAACGTGTTCCTCAATCCCAAAACAATCGATGAACCAAGTGCCACTTCTTTTTTCTATAGAGCACCCGAGTGCCGCAGTTTTCAATGCCCACAACCTCAATCTGCTGATGTATACAACTTTGGTGTCCTTCTCCTCAAGCTTTTGACAGGAAAAGCAGCCTATCAAGACCTTGTTCAGGCGCACAGTTCATATATACCTATATGGGTTCGGTCAGTACGTGAAGAAGAGATCGAGTCCAGAGATGATCCTGCCTTATCAGGCAATGAAGTGAACATTGCAATGGCATGTGTTTTAGTTAGTCCAGAGAATAGATCTACAATTAGAAAATTTCTAAAGATGATAAGAGATGCAAGAGGGGAAACTCATGTCTCATATAATAATAATAGTGATCATTCACCAGGTAGATGGTCAAATACTGTTCAAAGCTTGCCAAGAGATGAACATCTTAACATATAATTTGAAACCTTTTATTTTTTACTTTTGATGCATTCTTATTTTCCTGAATTGGTTATCAAATATTGGTTGTCAGAATTGAATGAGGCACACGCAGAGCTTGAATGCAAAATCAACCCATTTTAAGCAAGGTTTTTCTTTCTCCTGTGTTCTTTTTTTTACCTGTCCATTTTCTTTACTAGTAGTTAACAAAACCATGCGAAGAGGCTGACATGTATTTATTAAAGTAAACAATTTTGATGAGAATATCAATAACTACATTACAAGAGAAACGACCCTTAAGACTAGAAAATCAGAAGCCAACCCAGAATTCTAATTAATTTGAATCCACCGACTTAATTTGATCTTACTACACCAAAGAATAACTAAGACCTCAAAAGCACCGGAACGAAATCTGAAGTGCTAGCATCAGAACCAAAAAGCACCGGCGATGAACTGAGCTCTGAAGAAACATCACGAATCTATCCTACACATGCCAGAACAGCCCTTACAATGAACAATCTAATCAGTTCACTTCAAATCGCCAAACAATTTAGTAAAAAACCAATGAATTCAAAAAACCAAAAGGATCCACTGAAATAAAACATACTAAATCCAAACAGATATTAATCTTTGGAACCAAGAGATTCCCTTGGATTCAAACACCACGTTGTTATATCTAGATTGGAATGGTTGAAAAATCAAAACTGAACTCGTGAGCTTCAAACGGAAACAACAAAAATCAAGATAGAAAGGGTGGAAGTGGTGGATTCTCAGTGTGGAAGGAGAACAATGGGAAAGGAGCAATTTTTGGCGAAATCACGACGTCCTTCTTCGTTACTGAGTTCCCAGAGAAGATGAATGCTAAAGACCTGTCCGAGGTATTCAAGGTTTATGGAGTCATCTCAGAAGTTTTCATTTCTGCTAGGCGAGATAAACGAGGTAAAAGATTTGGATTCGCTAAATTCCAGAAAGTTCATGATTCCCGAATTCTTGCCTGCAACCTTGATATTATTGTCTTGGAAGGAAAGAAGTTGTTCGTTAATATTCCCAGGTTTAGTATGAAAAATAAGAGGCAATTTTCGGTTAGTGAGAATTTGAGGAAGATTAACCAAACTGGTCGCCCAAGTAGGTACGAGAAATTCGATACTTTGGATAGGTTGCTTGTCAAAGTGGTAAGAGGTGCTAATCCTAAGCCTGACAGAAAGGTCATGGGAGGAGGATCCTGCACAAAATTAGAGGTGGATGATGAATGGTTTAGGAGGTTAAAACGAATGAGAATGGGTGAAGTCATGGAAGATGGAAACGCGTTCAACATTCAGAAGGTTATTTATGAAGAAGGTTATTTTAATATTAAGGTTACTCCCTTGGGAGCATCCCTGTGCTTGTTGGAAAATACTTCTGGTGGTGACATAGAGGAGTTTGTTAAGGAGTCTAGTGAATGGTTGGATATTTGGTTCAGAGACATTCACATTTGGAATTTGGAGGAGATTCATAGAGGTAGGTTTGTGTGGATAAAGTGCTATGGTCTACCTTGTGTCGCCTGGAGTGATAATAATTTTCGGTTGATCTCTTCAAGTCTGAGAACGTTTGTCAAATGTAATGAGAAGACTAGGAAAAACGATTGTATGGACGTAGTGAGATTTCTGCTTAAAACAAGTTTAAGGGTCATCCTGAACAACATGATTGATGTTGAAGTGAACAACCACACCTTTTCATTAACTTTTTCTGAAGATTTCTCGTGAGGGCGTGGAGCTTCTTTGTTTGGCGAAGAAGACAAGGTGATGGATTCTGAAGATTATGATTCCTCAATTCCTTCAGACATTGATGGCGCGTGGGAGGTGCCTGAAGAGGAAGAGAGTAGTGAATCCAATTTCTTGAATACCGAGCCAGAAGACAGAGTCCCATCTGTTAAGGTTCAAGGGTCAGACTATGATTTCTCTGTGTCTGATAACGTGTCTGTTGTTGGAGATAGCTTAGGGCTAAGTATGGTAGGTGATGGGTCAAGAGGGAGCAGCCACAAGAATCCTGCTGCTCTTTATAGTTCAGAAGGAATCAAATCAGTTAACCATGTGGTTGACTTAGAACTAAACCAGAACAAAGTGGAAAATGAGTTACTCGTTCTTAATGGTGAGTTAGTGGTGGATTTGGGGCTGCCTATGCCAATTACCAGGCCTTCAAGAGGAGTAATTAGGCCTGCAAATAGAGGTAAAGTCAAAAAGAAAAAACTTCTTCATGAGGTCTATAATTGCATTAAGATCCCTTACACCCCCTCTTATTTTTCCACCCTGCTTCTCACGGCTCCGAAGGGGAATCTTGGATCTTTGTCGAAGGGTGTTGTTAGGGAGGAAAGGAAGAAGAAAAAGTTGAATAGAGACATTTCTGAGTCAAGCTCTGCTCTTTTGTGTTGTGAATCGATAACTGACACAAATGTGGAAATAGGCAATTTAAAATGCAGAAGGGCCATTGAAGACTTTCCATCAAAATTGAGTAATTATCTAAAGGAATTAGGTGTTCAGGGAGATGATGAAGAGGGTATTGGGCGTATCCTGAGGAAATTGGATAAGGAAGATAAGGAAGTTAGGTCAGGCAAGAAGGATGTAGCTACAGGTGGTCCATGAATATTATTTCTTTCAATGTTAGAGGATGCTGTAGTTCTTTGAAGAGAAGGAGAATTTCTCAAATTCTGCAAAGAGGTAGTGCTGACATATGCCTTATTCAAGAAACCAAGATAATTTAGATGGAGGCTGGTATTGCTTATAGCCTATGGAGGAATAATGATAGGGACTGGATTGCTCAGAACTCGTCTGGTAGATTTGGTGGTATCATTACCATGTGGAATACTACTAGAATCACAACTTGCTCAAGTTTTCGTGGTAAACGTTTCCTGGGATTGCACATTATTTGGAATAGTCAAAGTTTGATTGTGATCAATGTTTATGCCCCCTGTGGATCAGCTGAAAAGAGGAATCTGTGGAGAGATCTGATTAAAGTTAAAAGTAATATTTCTGGTGTTGGTTGGATTGTGGGGGGGGGGGGGGGGGAGGGGATTTCAACGCGGTGAAAAATGGGGAGGAAAAGAAAGATTTAAGTGGTAACAGTAGTAGAGATATGAAGGATTTTAGTGATTTCATCAAAGCATTGATTGTGATGGATCTTCTGTTTTTGGAAATCGTTCACATGGCTCAATTCTAATGGTAAAAGCAGAAGCAAATTGGACAAAATTTTGGTTGATGATCGGGTTATTTCCTTGTTATCCTTGAAGAATCAAGTGGTGGGAGATAGAGATGTGTCAGATCATCGGCCTATGTGGTTGAAGTCCAATTTCGTCAATTGGGGGCCTAAACCTTTTAGGACCTTTAACTACTGGTTCTCTCACAAGGAATTCATCCCTTTTGTCATGAAATCGTGGAACTCGTACCACTTTATAGGATCTTCCTGCAACATCCTGACTAAGAAACTTCAAGCCCTTAAAACTGACCTCAGGAATTGGAACTACAATGTTTTTGGATGGTTGAAGCTAAAGATTGAGGATAATATTAAAAAGTTCAACAAGCTGGAGTTGGATTCTGTTGTGGACTCTGAATCCCAAGCTGCAGAAGTGGATAGGGAGAGGCTGCAATACCAGGAGGAAATATGGAAGAACCTTAGGCTCAAAGAAAGTATGTTGGCCCTGAAATCCCGGATAAGATGGTAGCAAGACGGGGATCTAAACACAAAACTTTTTCACAATTCTTTAAAATCTAGGAATCGTTCGAATCGTTTATCAGCTGTTAGAGTGGAAGGCAGAATTGAGGAATATCCTGAGGGTATTAAGTCTGAAGCCGTGAATTTTTTTAAGGAAAGATATCTGCAACTAGACTCTTATAAGTTTAGAAGCGAGTTTGACTTGGCTGCTAGTCTTGATGAGAAGGACAAATTGTTCTTGGAAACAGACTTCAGTTCTGCTGAAGTGAGAAAGGTTGTGTTTAGCTGTGACGGTAACAAGTGTCCTGGTGTCGATGGTTTTAATTTTAAATTCATCAAATCTTGTTGGGATATAGTTTGCCAGGAACGAACTGTATCCTGGAAATTTTAAAGACAGGTTTTCTCCCAAAGATGTTCGCGTCCTCTTTCATATCGTTGGGGCCGAAGATTAACAACCCTCAACATTTTGAAGATTTCAGGCCAATAACTCTTTTCAGCTGCGTTCTAAAGGTTATCTCCAAGATGCTTTCCTGCAGATTGAGCGAGGTTATCCACAAACTTATATCTCCCTCTCAAACAACTTTCATTCCGGGGCGGCAAATATATCATGGGGTTCTTCTGGCCAATGAAATAGCAGACTATGCTAAGAGGTTCAACAAGGAGTGTCTGTTTTTTAAAGTCGATTTCCCTAAAGCTTACGATTATGTTGACTGGTCTTATCTTGATGGTTTGCTTGTTAAGATGGGCTTCAGTATTAATTGGTTAAAATGGGTTCGTGGCTCTATGTTCAAAAGCTACGTGTCGATTCTAATTAATGAAAGTCTATCGAAGGATTTTAAGGTTGGCAGGGGGTTGAAGCAGGGTGACCCTTTAGCTCCGTTCTTGTTCGCCATCATAGCAGGGGGCTTGTCAAGCTTAGTGAGATCCGCGACTGTAGCTAGTTTGATACCAGAATTCAAAATCCACGATCAAGCCACTGTGAGCATGCTTCAGTTTGCCGACAACACTCTGCTTATAGGAGATGGTTTGGTTACAAATATTTAGGCATTCAAGGCTATTCTGCGTGCTTTTGAATTAATTTCTAGTCTAAAAATTAATTTCTTTAAAAGCTGTCTGTATGGGATAAGAGTAGATCCTGCTTATCTTGAAGCTGCTGAAGCATTTTTGCACTGTAAATCCGGCAGACTACCGTTCAATTTCCTTGGTCTTACTGTTGGAGGTAACCATCGCCGCTACTCCTTTTGGAACCCGGTGTTGTCTTGCCTGAGGAATAAGCTCTCAAATTGGGCTGGGAGAAATTTGTCAATGGGAGGTAGAGTATCTCTCATTAATTCGGTTATAGCTAATCTTCCTATTCATCACTTGGCTTTTTTCAAGGCTCATAAAAAAGTAGTGAACGAAATTATCGCAATCCAACGTCGTTTTTTATGGGCTGGGATTTCCTGCAAAAAATTCATCTCTTGGATATCTTGGAACTCAGTCTGCAAACCGAAGGATCACAGAGGTCTTGGAATTAAACACGTAGGTCGCTTTAATTGTGCTCTTATAGCAAAATGGTTATGGAGATTTCAGTGAGATGGGAGCTTGGGAGGACGTGCAGTGGGTTTGGAAAATTAGAGAAACGATGATCGACGCAGGATCCCTTATAGAACCAGAATGGACCGATTGTAGTAATATGTTGGAAAATGTTTCAGTTAACAACAATGAGCCCGATAACTGGAAGTGGTTACTTCACGACTCAATGTCGTATACGGTTAGCTCTTTTTACTCTGCTTTAACCTCTTCTTCCTCTGCTCACGATATTGGAACTGATAGTGCAACCCTTCTGGAGATCCTTTGGAAAACGGTGTTACTGGCAAAAATTCAAACTTTTAGTTAGAGGATGGCGCTTGATAGGCTGCCTACTAGATCAAATTTGATGAAAAGAAGGGTGATTGATAATGCCCAACATTTGGATTGTGCATTATGTACGCGGAGTTACGAGGATGTCTCCCATCTTTTTTTCACGTGCATCAAATCCTCGTTGGTTTGGAAAAAAATTTGCGACTGGGTGGATATAGAGATCATCTCGGAGGCTTGTTGTAATCTTCATGCGAAGGTTTGGAACTCAAGTCTTAGTGGCTTGTTGTAATCTTCAAGCAAACAAGATCAACTCTATATGGTTTATTACTTGTTGGATTATATGGAGGGTTAAAAATAACATAATATTCAATAATGAAACCATTGAAGTAGATGAAATTGTTTTCGAAATTAAATTTTCCTCGTGGAATTGGTTGATTTTAGGAAGAGAGGAGAGTAAGTGTCATACCCTAAGTTTGTCCTACCCTTTTGTAAATATTTTCGCTTTTTTGTTTCATGCCGTTTAGACACGTGTCCACCCGAAATTGGGCGTTTTTTTTCAAAGTTTTTCTTTCTGACCAATTAAAGTGTGACACGTGGCCTAACAACTTTTCTTTGAAAATATTATCTTCTTAAGATTTTCCTTTTTAAAATATTACTAATGTCCTTAGTAATTACTTTTTTCTTTATATATATATATATATATATATATATATATATATATATATATATATATATATATATATATATATATATATATATATATATATATATATATATATATATATATATATATATATATATATATATATATATATATATATATATATATATATATATATATATATATATATATATATATATATATATATATATATATATATATATATATATTTCTTTTAATATTTGTTTAATGTTTATTTTTAATATTTACTCATTTTGTCATTTATTTGTTTATTTATTAGAGTTGTGTTAGCTTTTTAATTATTATTAATCTTAACATTAATAAGTTAAGTAAAAAAATTTAAAAAGAAGATATTAGAAATTTTGAAGAGAAGGGTTGAAAGAGTCAGATGAGGCCCGTTCCAGCGGCCCATTAGGGTTGGTTTTCAGCTTGTTATTTAGAGAAGAAAGACTGATCGAGTGGAAAAAGAGTTTACTGTTCATTCCCCCCTCTTCAACCCTGGATCGGCGTCCCCTAACCCCCTAACGTGAAACCCTAACCCTAGAAAGCAAATTTCGGCGCCGCCCTCCCTAATCCTACCTCTCTTCTCCACCAAATCACGACCTTATCCTTCACTAATCTTCATCACCAACACTCTTTCCCTCCGATTTCGTCTTCACCTTCGGAGATATCACGCACCATCACCTTAAACCTTCATCATCTTCCTTGCTTCAAACCATCATCATTTCCTTCACCTTCTCAAATCGTTACCATCATCCATCCACCGTCATTCATTCCCAGCTTTATGAGTGTTTATCTTCACTGCAAAGAAGTTATGGGGTTTCGTTTCAGTTTTGGATGAGAGTTGAAGAATATCAATCGACGACGTGTGTGTTTGAATCCTAGATTCAGATTCAAGTTTGGTGATTGTTGCGGCTTTCTTTTTCGTATCGAAGAGAGGGGCGCCAATCTCCTACCTCCTAAAAATTGACGACGATATCACTGAACCCAAGCATGCAACCATGTCACAACATTCTTTTGACCGGGTTATGATGTCGGTAATACTCCAGATTGGTTCAAAATGCGATGTTATCTTGATGTTAGCTGTAAGTCATGTAGTAAAGCTGTGAACATTTCATTTAGAGTCTGTTACGTTTGCATTGCATATTTTCAAATCATAGTTGAACTGATGGATGAATACATGAAACAATGATGTTCTGCGTTTCTAAAACAGATGATGTATGTCTCTAAATTTTTGTTAATGCTGTGTTAAACCCAGATTTGTACTGAAGTGTCGCTACTGCGAAAATCGGCGCCGGCTGAACAGAAGAGTCGCCACCGTGCGTTATTTATCCCAACGGAGGGAAAGGAAACGCTCGAGGTAAACCTACCGCAAAACGGGGAAAGGAATGGTCATCGCAACCAAATCCTGGATTCGGGAGTCGGTTACGCAAGGGGAAGGTATTAGCACCCCTCACGTCCGTCGTACTCGACGGGATCCACGCTTGTTTTCTGGTACGGATTGTTATTCTATCTACTCTACAGGTCAAGGGGTTAAAAGAAAATAAAATGACTCGGCAAAGTATCGCACTTTATGCCTACATATTCCCGTCTGGAACGAGAAATCAGAGTCAACGTAGTTCGCCTACCTACTGGAAAGGAGGGGAAGGTTGCTCGCTAGGATATCGCATCCTATGCCTACGTACTTTCATACAGCATGAAAGATCAGAGCAAACGTAGTTCGGGCCACGTACGATACAATTTTGTCTTGATTGTTTTTATCTCCTTCTGAAAAAGGGTTTTTCTGATTACCGGTCCAAGCGGACAAAAATGACGTTTTGATGAGTTCACATTCTTTTACGAAAGAAGTGTCTTTTATTGTGTTTGAAATATTTATTGTGTTTTTCTGTTTGTTTTAAGATGAGAAGAGAAACAGCAACTCTAACCTATGGTTGAAAAGGGAATCAAACTAACCTAATGTTATCATGCATGGGTTAAGACCTAATGTCTATCATATTCCTCTCTTGCGCAGAGAGAAACAGAGATCCTAAGGGATAAACGGAAACAGAAACAACAACATATATACAATAAAGCAGTAAAATGCATGGATGCAGCAATACAAGCGAGGCAAGGGAGTCCCACTCAACCTCGAACCTAGAAAGCAACAGGCAAAAGTGAACAAAATTCGCTTTCAACCTAACAGATTAAAGGGCAAGCAATACAGTCAGGGAAATTCAAACAATACATCAAAAATTATAAACAGCAAAAATAAACAGCAAACAACAATCTTCATCAACATCTGTCTTCAAGCAAGGTCTCTATCTTCAATCTTTCAGGGCTTTTCTTCAAGTCTCACTCTCCAAGATGAGAAACAGTTAAGAGGATGAACTGGAATGTTAAATAGTTAGTTGACCACCAAAGGTGGCAAACAGACTGTTAACAACATGTAGAATGTTTCTCTCAAGAGTTCTATCTCTTAGACACTGCTACCAAGCCTTCCAAAGGAAGGGGGTGAGTGTCCTAGAGAGACTCTGCATCATAGAGAGGGATGGAGGCAAACAAGACCTTCCATGTTTGTGAATCAAGTTGCTATTCTAGAGCTCTACCTAACTCCTAGATCCTATAACCTTCAACAGCTGCCAGCAAGATATACTCTTCATCAACTCTGGAAATTGATCTTCATTCCTTTAGTCTTCAATGGGCTTCATCAGCAAAGTCTTCAGCTCAAACCCAAGCCCCAAACAAGCCCAATACCCCACACAATCAAACAATAACCCTAGAAAGGGCACACCACACAATCAATCAATTCAAAAATCAACCAAAAATAGTATATTATTCTATTAATTCCTAATATAAATGCTAGGGGACCCTACATAACTACCCTTAAGTCCCATATATTCCCCATAGACTAAATTTCCCTAAAAAACCTAAATCTAAAATTGTTATTGACCTATACTAAAGTTTTAATCAAATTCTATACTACCTAGAACTACCTAATTAAAACTACCCTAAAAATTATCACAAAATTATGAAATTAATTCAGGGGGACCCTAAACCATTCATCTAATAATCCTAAAAAGATTGAACTTAAAATTCTAAGGGAACTATCCTACTAAAATTCCACAAATTAGCATACCAACTAAAAGAATTAAAAAAGCTATTAAAAGTAAAAATATGCAAAAAATATGAAAATGAAATAAAATGACAATTTTATGTTTTTATATTTTTCTTGACAGAAAATAGAAAATAGGAAAAAAAGTCTCATTAAAAAATATGCATTTTTCAATTTGTTATGGATTTTTGAAGTTTGAAGAAATTTGGAGAAAAAATTAATATGGAAATGAATGAGGAGGTAAGAATAGAAATATATGAAGTTGAAAATGGATGATGGGCCCAGACTGGGGGTGCTGGAAGTGACACGCCCCAGCCCAATGATAATTCAGAAAAAACATTAAAAATCAAAAGAAAAAAGATAAAATGGTGGTGCAAAAAGCAAGAAATCATAGTGTAAAACCAATTGGGCTTGGAATGAGGGTGTGGGAAGCATTTCGCTAAAGCCCATTGCTAATTCATTAAACCCAATTTCGTGTTTGATTGCTGTCCGTTGGATGACATCTTCAGTCAACATGTCTTGCGCGATCCAATGGTGTAGAGGTTGTCTTCTTCCTTTGGCACTTAGGGTTTCATAACTCCATGAAAAAGCAAGCTCCATGCATGAACTTTCCACCACTTGTTCTCTCTCATTTCTCCATCAAATGACACAATCCAAGAACCAAACTTGACTAGAGTTTTATGTAGAATCCAACCATGCCAATAGTTTGTATTAACACTCTCTCTATCATTCTACTCGAACATTACAACTCCATGGATCCAAACTTTCTTCAATTTTCAACCATCACAAAACTCAACAATCTTTATATATAATTAATCCTCATGCTATGCTGATTAAAACCAACCAAAATTCGTGCATTATCGTCCATTAAATCATGTGTTCTACCTCCATCAAGAATCACCCTCCATTAATGAAACCTCACTAATTGGTCTTAAACTCATCCAAATGAATCACCTAATGGTCTCTAATGGTTTCACAACAAGAACTAATCCTAGCCATGCCTAAATCAAAGTGTGGGAAAGATTTTGCATACCTTGACCCTACAATGGCAAGTGTTGAAAAGCTTCGAACCAGGCCTTGTGGATCTTCAAGAATGGTCTCTATGTGATGAATAACACTCTTCTTGCACAAGATTTGATGGAGATGGCTTGTATCTTCAGATTCAATCCTTTTTTCTCTCTTGCAACTTCACTTGAAAAGCTCCAATTATTCAACAATGGAGGCTCACTCTAGCATGAACATGTTCAGGGAGGTTTGTAGTGATGATTTGTGGAAGAAAATGGAAGGGTAATGAAGAGAAAAATGAAGTTTCAATTCAATTTGCAAATGGAAAATTTTTGGTTCAAACTCTTTTCTCTACCACCATTAACATCAACAATCACCAACCTCTCACCAATGGAGATTGAAATCAATATATAGAGATGTTTAGAAAGATCTAGAACCACCTAGATCACTCTAGTAGAAACTTGAACTTTCATGAAATGATATTTTGCATTTCCATTCCCACCACATGAGATATCATGACAAAAACCCTACAACTTGAGTAATTCACTTGATTTTCTCCTTAGGTGGTATTTTGGACAAGGTACAAAGCTTAAACACCTTGTTTATGAAGCTTTTCTTTGTTTTGGTTTAGTATGCCATTATGCAAGCAAGCACATTACAAAGCAACCCCAAGATTTAAGCCTCAAATCAAAACTGTGGCTGAACCATTGTTCTTAAAATGTCCTTGGGAGTCAAAATGACCTATCATATGCCATGGTTTGGATTTGGAACTTGGATTTTAGGATTTTCCATTTCACTTGAATTAACTTATGTCTCATTTTTAGGCCATTTTTATCACTTTTTGCTATGAGCCTTTCCAACATCTCATGACCACCCTACTAGCCTTAAAACATCATTCTAAGCAACTTTGATGTTGAAGGTTTTTTCATTTGAAGCTTGGAAGTAGGAGGTATGGCCATATGCTTGAAATGACCTATAATGTCCAAATGACCAAAATACCCTTTGCTTGCCAAAGTCATAAGCAGAGTTCCACAAATCAGATGAAGACATACTATACCTTTCTAGAAATCTAAGATCATGAGGAACAACTTTCATGTTGACCAGAAATCCATTTGAAAGCTCTTTGAGGGGTAAAAGTTGCTTGGAAGTCAAGTAACTTTCACAGACAAATTTCAGATGCCTCTGACGACCTGTAACTTGCAAGGACCATAACTTGAGTTCTATAAATCTCCTTGATGTCTTCCACAACTAAAATTAAAGGTCTTGAGATAATCTACAAGTTTAATGTTGGCCAAGGATCCATTTGAGACTTGCATTTTAAATTATCTTGCTGGGAAGTTTGCCCTAAATCAGGGGATTTTACACAGAAACCCTAATTTAGAAACCTCTCTTCTTCTTGATTTCTCTTGATTTCTCATTGTCACAACACCACATCCATATTTACATGTCAAATGAAGCATCCCACATCTTTCAAACAGGCCTTGATGCCCTTCACTCAAGCATTTGACCTAGGGTTGACCCAGATGAAACCCTAGTTGATTGTCTTCAACTGCAGCTCTTGTAATCACATCAATGACTTGCCTCACTTTCAAAATGACCCTCTAGGTCTTCCATGATGTCTATATACCCTCCATGGCCTCAATTCATGACTCACAACTTCTTTGATGATCTTCAAATACCCTCAAGATAGGAGATAGATCCACTGCTTGGTCCACTAACTTCTCAGATTTCAATTTCTTTCTGATGACTTGGATGTGCTTGAATTTGAATAATACCCTCTTGATATGCTCATAAGAATTGCATTTGGTCCCTTATTGGATGACTTGCCCATGCTATGTGTAATACCCCAAATTTTACCCTTATATTTAGTCAGTCATTTTGCATAGCATCTCATCTGTGCATCTGCTAACCACTAACCAGTCATAAAGTGCGTTTTGTTTTGCAGGAAATACCCCAGGGGCGTTTTGGTCATTTTGAAGCATAATTCGTAATTTTGGGCCTAATGAGGTTTTATTCCTGAGGCGTTTATTTACGTGGGTTTGATATCAATTTGGGTTGGAAAATCTGATCTGTGGAACAGGGTTTTAACAAGAAATCATTCTTCTATCTTCCAGTTCATTCTTAGAGGGAAAACAGTGAAAACTTCGACTGATTAAGGGAACTTATTCATGTTGAAGGTATTAAGCTTATTATGCAAGATTGGATCGAATTAATTCAAGGATATTTGACTAGTGAGGTTTAATCGGATGTTGAGGTGTTTGCAAATTTAAATCATGGAAAAGAAATTGGGAAATGATTTTAATAGAATATGTGAATTTTATTCATAATATTTTATTATTATTATTACAATTTGTGAAGTGAATTTGGATAGAAATTTGAAGTTTATTCATAATATTTTATCATGATCTACAAAGAGGAAATGATTTGGATAAAAAAATGTTATTGAATTTATTCATAATATTTTTGTTACAAGTTACAAAAGAGAAAATCAAAATTGTAAAAATCCTAAGTCCTAAACATCCCCAAGTGTTCTTCATTATGCTCTTTTCTCCGCAAAGTCTCCGATTAACCTGCACGTCAAAGGGAAACAAAACGAAACAAAACAGAACACCAAACAGAATAGAAAAATGTTAGAAATTATTTTTGACACTCTCAAAACAGCGTCATCATCGAGTGCCGGGAGTGGCACAACCGAAGCTGCGTCCTACCCCCGTTACCGATCCGCGTCGTTGGCGTCAGATCAGGTAACACCTGTTCTTATCATGAGGGACATCCGAGAGATAGAAGTGATAAAAGAAGCGGGACTTGGATTTCCAAACTGATACCAAGGCAAAGTTGGACTCAGACCCGGATGCCGGCAGGTCTGAGTCGTTTTTTCCAACACCTAAAAATCCACAACAGCATCAGTACCAGATTCAGAATTCAGAACTCAAAACCAAAGTAATGCATAAGCTGCATCAACTCTGTAACACATAAGTGAGCCCATAAAAATCAAGTTCAAACAGAACAGAAAAATGAGTACAAACCCGGCTGCATCAAATTGCATCAAACACTGTATCCAAAAGTTCAGAAGAATCAGAATTAAGGTCAAGTTTCAGTTTGATATCACAGCAGGTAGTCAGTTCGCAAGTCACAAAAAACGTGAACGATATCAAGTGAAGTTATCAAACCATACTCACGAGCGAAATTATACCAGAGAAAGAACAAAGATAAGCTCACGTGCCGTAGACCGCTCAACTGCACAAGAAATTCAAAAGTTAAAAGGTTGATAGTATCAGTAAACAGGTGGTTCGAGAGCCAGAGGGGTCAAAATAACATCCACGGTAACTAAACAATGCCCTTGTTACCACAGAGAATCGAGTTCGCATAAGATCAGAAAAGAATCAGACTATCAAAAAACCACTGGTCAACATCTGAAAAAATCAATAATCAAACTGCATCAGAACAACACAAATCATATCACGAAATCAAGTGCAATATGGTTCGAATCAGAATCAACAACACCAAGCTGATGTGTTTAATCACGCCCTCAGAAAACTCATCACTGGGTGGAGACTCGAGCTGCCGGGAGGGAAACAATTAAAGTGTCTCCAGCTCCCAACCAAGCGTCGAAAATAAGGACCAATCTCGAAGACAAGCCAACAATCAGTGAAAGTGAAACAAGATCACAAAACCATATCAGTTCATAAGCCCAGAAACCCTGTTCAAAAACCAAGTTCACACAAGCAAAGAACCCAGCAGAAATCATCAAAGGCAACAACAGTGTCATAGGCTCAGAACATCATCATCATCGTCGTATACCATCCTCGGCGACACCAATCCGACCGTATATGAACTACCAGCTTCTCTCTGAAAGAAGAAGAGGAAGAGAATCCATATCTGCAACAAAACCAGAAACCATATCAGAAAAATAGCAGAAAGAGGTTCTGATATTGATATCAACTCCAAATCAGGGAAAACTAAATCGGTATCAGGTGGATCAAAACGAGTCAAAGCATAAATCACATCAGAAAATCCACAGAGGCAAATCCATATCCGAGAATAGGGAATCCTGAAAAGGGAAAGTTCAGATCAGATGAGATCAAACATATCCGAAAAAACGAAATCCAATCTCACCAAAAATCCCAGATAAAATCAAATCGAATCTCAGCCAAATAATAACGTAAAAGATCATAAGTCCAGGCCCAAAAAGATGAAATCAGAAGAGTATAAGAAGGGAACAACTTCACCTGTGAAAAACCCTAACGAAAATCGCGACAGCTCTAGAGAAAAGACCAGTGAAACCACAAATCGCAAACCCTAACGGGCCAGTAGCCGCGAGAGAGAGACGAACCACAACCGCAAGCCAAACCCTAGCGGCCGCGACATCGAAAGAAGAAGAAGTCTTCAACCAAGGCCATCACAAGACCTCAAATCGTTCAAACGAAGGACCACCGGCGCCGTTTAACCAAACGACGGGAAATCTACCGTTTTGGGCCTCAGCTCACTCCATCATCGGCCGTTTTACCGTAAATGTAAGCCGTGGGACATTTTCATTACAATATTCATGTTTTATTTCAGGTTAATGAGAGGAATGAAGAAGATCAGAGAGAATCGCGGCGAGAGAGAAGAAGAATGAAGTGTAAACGGCGCCGCGGGGATGTAGGGTTCTGGGAACCCTAAATGATTCTGTGAATGTGATTTACCCTTTCTGGGTTGGGTCCGGAAGTAAGTACCGGCCCAACCCCTTTTTTTTATGTTTTTTTTTTCTTTTTATAATTAGTTAATTAAGTTTATTAAATCTTTTTAAAAACTAATATTAAAAATTGTTTTCTTAACAAAGTAATAATAAAATCTTTTTTTATAAAATTAAAAACATTTTTTAATAAATAAAAACCATTTTTTATAAATGCATTAAAATCTTTTTTAAAAAAATATAATAACTAAGTTAAATAATTTTAGGGTTTGAGTTGAAATAATAATTTCACTTTTAAATTAAAGCTCTCATAAAATAAGAAACCACAAAAAAATGTCCCATAACTTCATGCTTCTGCTTTCATAATTTTGTTTATTAACCTAGTTCGTTCACTGTGCAGCTTACTATGTTGTTTCGTTATATTTGCGTTCTTAAAATTGAATTGTATCACATTATTGTAACTGTCCCTCCATTGTAACCTCGCGAACCTAATAATCGCGCTTACGTTTCTGCATTTAAAATTCTGCTGATGTATGATTTCAATTATCTCACACGTTCATCAATTATTCTGTCATATTTCACTCCTCCGAAGGAATTAGGTCTAGCCGTTTGACCGCCGTGTCAATAGTCCTCAACTTCAAACCCATCAAAATTTCAAACTACAAACCCTAATGCCTCGCCGTGGACAAAATTACAAAACTACCCCTAGCATTAGGTCAAAGAGCCGCCGCGCTCATTTTAGGGTTTCCCGCCGCAGAGTCCCTAACCTAATTTAACCCTAATTACAACTTAACAATTCAACGTAGAGATTTGGAGTTTCTACACTCCAAGTAAGCGTGTCCTTAAGATATGTTTATTCCCCTTGAGACCTTGACCACAGTCAAGAAGTCTCTAACCTCCCTTTTGAGGGGAACTATGATTACTCTGATTACACTCCCGTAAGGATACGTAGGCACAAGATGCGATGTCTTGCCGAGTAAACTTAGAATTAACCCCTTAGGTTTATTTTCTCACTTTTAATCCCTTTGTACATATACCTTAAGCAAATAAATAAAGCAAATAGTAAACAACTGAACAAAAGGTTCCTGTAGAATACTACAGAAGTTTAGGGTGCTAATACCTTCCCTAAATTTAACCAACCCCCGAACCCTAGATCTTTCCCCGCATTGTGTTTACGATGCAAAATAGGTTTTCCCTCTTTTGACCTTTTCCTTCGGATAAATCAAAGAGCGGTTGTGAATTGAATTGCGATTCAAACTCATTAATAGTTTGTGATCCTATTTCCACCGTAACAGAAAATGGTGACTTCACTGGGGAGATCTTCTAAACTTTTGAGGGTTATCCCTAACTTGTTCATATTTATTACTATCTGTGTTATTATTCATTTGCATGTATATATTTGTGCTTTGATTGTGGGACTGTTCCTTGTGTTGTGAGATAAGTCCTACGCCCGGACTAGTGACATTATTATAGGATGGGGATATATTCGATGAGGCTTATAGGGAGTGAATCCCGACCAAGCTGATTCGAGAATCACCGCTCAGTTGAGACCTTTTCGAAAATGGTTCGGTTGAACGAGTAATCGCGAAAACTTTTTCCATAGTCGATTGGAGTCTGTGATATTGGGAACCGTAGTACCTTTACACCACCTCGGCCTTATTTAGGACGTAGTGCGGGAGCTATGTGGGAGTAATCCTACAACGGTTGCTACGCGATACTACACTCAAAAGAGGTTCTCTTGAGAATATTATTAACCCCCGAGTCAGTTGGAAGGTTGATAATATCCGAAAGATGGGCTGATGACTTTGGGCACCTTTTAGAACCTTGTTCCGCAGGTACAACTAACCTATAGTACACTCCTTTTGGGGATGGGTAGACCTTAACTCCACGCATGACTTTTAACCTAGGGTTTTGTGTATTCATGTGCATGGCATCCATAAAGCATCCCATTGCATTGTATTTCATGGAATTCAAACATCGTTTATATCGCGGGATAAAATAAAAATGAAAAAACAAGGAAATTTTTTTGGTACCCCACGACATTCGTAAATGTTTGAATTCCATGAAATCTTCATTCGCATTTGCATTATAGCATCATTTACTTTCTTGCATTGCATGTGTCTTCCGTTTTCTCTTGTTCGGTTCTCTCGCCTTCCAGTTTCGTCACCCTGAGTCCTCGGCACCAGTACAACACCAGAGCTCAAACTCGGAAGAGAATGGAGGATCAGACAAAAGAGATTGATCGCCTTAGCAATGAAATTGAAGACCTACGAGGGGGTATGGGGCGTATGATGGAATTGTTACATGTTATGAATGCTAAGATGGATACCCAGCCCACTGTTGTTTCAGAGATTACTGGCGTTACTGTGGACCCTCCACCAAATGTAACCGTGGCAAGGGACCCACCTTATGGTCTTGCTCCCGGTTTTGTGCCTCCTCAAGCCACTGTTCCGATTAATCAGCCTGTTCAGCAAGCCGTTCCTTTATTTTCTGAAGTTTCTAGGGAGGCTCCTATCTTTGCACCACCTGTTGTACATACCCGTGTGCAACCGTATTTCAATGAGACAGTCTTTGATAATCTTGATGAGAACGTTGAAGGTTATGAGAAACATGACAAGCTTCGTGAGGAAGTAGATACTATCGCCCAGAGATTGAAAAAGGTAGAGGGCGATCAAATTTTTGGGACTGCTGCAAGGGACATCTGTTTGGTCTCAGGTTTGGTTATTCCCCCGAAGTTCAAAACTCCGAACTTCGATCGCTATGAAGGTGCCACTTGTCCTAAGAGCCATCTGATCATGTATTATCGCAAAATGGCTGCCCATGTTGAGAATGATAAACTGATGATTCATTGCTTCCAAGATAGTTTGAAGGGTGCTTCTTCCAAGTGGTATTTAACTTTGGACCAGTCTCGCGTAAAGAGTTTCCAAGATTTATCTGACGCTTTCATCAAACACTACAAGTACAATATGGATTTGGCTCCTGACAGAAGACAGTTGTTGAGTATGTCACAAAAGAGTTCTGAGTCATTCAAAGAGTATGCTCAAAGGTGGAGAGAGATTGCTTCGCAGGTAGAACCTCCTTTGACCGAGAAAGAGTTAGCTGATTGGTTTGTCGACACGGTTCGTCCAGAATTTTACGAGAGAATGGTGGGTAGTGTGACTTCAAATTTCTCTGACATCGTTGCTGTGGGTGTCAAGATTGAATTAGGTATGAAAAGTGGTAAAATGACAAGTAATCATGGTGTTTCTAAGGATCAGCCGAAGAAACCTCCGTATAGCTCCCAGAAGAAGAAAGAAGGTGAGACTAATGCTATATCCTCTGGTAGACGAAGAGACCAATTTTATCAATATCCGCAAAGTTATGCTCAACCTCAAGGGTACCCAATCCAGTACGCTCAACAACCCTATGTGGCAGCTGTTGCACCTTCTTTCAATCAACAGGTTCCTATGTATCAACCTATGCAACAATCTCCTGTTTATCCGCCTCCTGTCAGCTACCAACAAGCGCCCAACGCTCCTGCTCCTCAACAGCCAAGGAATCCAGCCCCTCGCCAGAATGTTCCGAACAAGAGAACGTATAAGCCTTGTCCGCCGATTCCGATGACTTTCACCGAGTTGTATCCCTCTTTGGTCAAGCAAGGTCTAATTACTACTCGAGCTTTGGGTCCACCTCCTAATCCTCTACCCGCCAATTACAACGCCGCTGCTCATTGTTTATTTCATGAGGGTGCGCCTGGTCATGATCTGGAGAACTGTTATGCTCTCAAAAATCTCGTCAGGGATTTATTGTAAAAGAAGATTTTGTCATTTGAAGATCCTCAACCGAATGTTAAGAAGAACCCTTTTCCCAACCATGAAAGTGTTAACGCCATCAGTGCCGATTCTGAGGAAGGTTATGTCCTTGATGTTGTTCAGATTAAGACTCCTCTTAAGATATTCCATTCGAAACTGTTTGAAGTCGGTCTGGTAGATACGTCCCACGCTGCATGTGTAAGTTGTGAAGCCAGTATTAAGGGTTGTGTGTTGGTTCAGAATGATGTTCAGAGGTTGATTGACGAGGGTGTTTTACAAGTGACAAGCCAAGCCAAGAAGGGTGAAGTCGCTGTGATTGAGCCTGTCTTCCATCAGCCTGAATCAAAGGGTAAGGTACCAGTGTTTAATCTGTCAGGGGCAGGTTCTGCCAATCCCGTGTTCGATATACCAAAGTCGTCTATCCCTGAGGTGAATCAGCCTAAGCCTATAGTTATTCGAAGACCAAGTCCGTTTCCTTTCAGTGATCCTAAAGCTGTGCCTTGGAAATACGACGTGACGATGATTGACAAGGAGTCTGGGAAGGTTATTCCAAATGAAGAGGTTAAGGACACTGTGACTAATATCGCAGAGGCAAGCAGGATGACTCGCAGTGGCCGTGTGTATACTCCCCGTATCAATGAGGTTCCACCTAAGGAAACCACTAATATCCCAGTGCCTGCCAAAGACAAAGGCAAGGGAGCCGTTACAAATGATGAAGATGCTGAGTTTTTGAGGATCATTAAGAAAAGTGACTATAAAGTTATCGATCAACTTCATCAGACTCCTTACAAGATTTCGATTTTATCTCTGTTGATGAGTTCACCCGCTCATAGGATGGCCTTGCAGAAAGTTTTGACTCAAGCACATGTAGATCAAGATATCAGCACCAGTCGTTTCGATAGTGTGATTGCCAATCTGACCGCATGTAACACCCTTAGTTTCAGCAACGAAGAGTTACCAAAGGAGGGTCCGAATCATAATCGTGCTTTACATATATCAGTGAAATGTCAGGAAGATAATTTGGCAAGAGTGCTAGTGGACACCGGTTCTTCTTTGAACGTTCTACCCAAGAGGGTTCTTGATAAGTTGGTTTTCAAAGAGACTGCGCTGAAACCTACTCCTCTGATCGTCAAGGCTTTCGATGGTTCTCGCCGGTCGGTAATGGGGGAGGTTGAGCTTCCTATCCTGATTGGTCCGCAAGTTTTTAATATCACGTTTCAAGTCATGGACATTAATCCCAATTACAGCTGTTTACTTGGAAGGCCGTGGATTCATGCCGCTGGGGCAGTAACCTCAACGCTACATCAAAAGATGAAGTTTGTGATCGATGAAAAGTTGGTTATTATACACGGTGAGGAGGATCTGATGGTCAGTAACCTGTCTTCTTTCCGTTACATCGAGGCCGATGAGAATGCTTTGGAAATCTCCTTTCAAGCACTCGAGATCGCCAATGCTGTTCTGTTAGAAGTCGAAGAGACAGTGGGCCGGGGTAATCCATCTTTTGCATCTCTGAAGAGTACTAAATCAACAATCGACAAGGGTATTCCGGAAGGTTGGGGAGAGGTAATTGATGTCAAGACCAAGACTGATCGCTTTGGGTTGGGTTACAAACCAACTCAGAATGGAGCTGCCACAACCGTCGAAGGGCGTCCGAAGGTTATCCAAGAGGTATTTATCGGCGGAGGTTTCCAAGTCAATGCCGTCAGTGACTGTGAGGAAAATGAAGATTTGAGCAACCTGGTGTTTAAGGGTGATGCAGCTTTGAACAACTGGGAGGCCGTAGAGATCCCTGTTATTTTTCCATTGTCAAAGTAATTTTTTTAGCGTTTTCACTTATATTTTCAAATAAAAAATCCGTAGCTCTGCCCAAGGCTATAAGGTCGTTTTGTTGGGCCACCTTTCATTTCTAAAAGGATATTAATAAAGGCATTTTGTTCAAATCCATTTTGGTTCATTTGCGTTTTTCGTTTTCACCTTTAAAAAAATGAAATTGGCAACCTTTTTCAAAAATAAAACAAAAAAATAGCATTTCATTTCTTATCTTACATATATTTGAGCATTTTAATTAAGTAAGCCTTCCATCATGCAGAGACATCGTAAACCTTGTTGGATCCAATGACTTTATTGACACTCCTGACTGGGACGCACCCATCAATCAAGTTGAGGACGAGGGTGAAGAAGATTTTGAAGTACCCGCTGAACTGACAAGATTGATTGAGTACGAGTACACAGAGCTTCAACCGCATAAAGAGCAGGTGGACTTAATTAATCTTAGTACAGATGAGAATAAGAAAGAGGTCAAGATTGGTGCGATGCTTGGGACAGAGGTTAAGCCGAAGCTGGTTGAGTTGTTAAAAGAATATATTGATGTGTTTGCGTGGTCGTATCAAGATATGCCTGGTCTAGACACGGATATTGTTGTTCACAAGCTGCCTCTTAAGCCGGATTGTCCACCTATCAAACAAAAGCTTCGAAGAACGAGACCCGACATGGCTTTGAAGATTCGAGATGAGGTTAAAAAGCAGTTGGATGCAGGTTTCTTGGCAGTCGCAAAATATCCAGATTGGGTTGCCAACATTGTGCCAGTGCCCAAGAAGGATGGTAAAGTTAGGATGTGTGTGGATTACAGGGATCTGAACAAAGCAAGTCCGAAAGATGATTTCCCCCTGCCACATATTGATACACTTGTAGACAATACAGCCAGTTTTGCGTTGTTCTCATTTATGGATGGTTTCTCTGGCTATAATCAGATCAAAATGGATCCCGATGATCGAGAGAAGACTACTTTCATTACTCCTTGGGGGACCTTCTGCTACAAAGTCATGCCCTTCGGTTTAAAGAACGCAGGGGCAACTTACCAACGCGCTATGACAACTCTTTTTCATGATATGATGCACAAAGAGATCGAGGTGTATGTGGACGATATGATAGCCAAATCTCAGAGTGAAGAGGAACATCTAGACCATTTGGTGAAGTTGTTTGAACGACTCAGGAAATATCAGTTGAAATTGAATCCTGCTAAATGTACCTTCGGTGTCAGATCTGGAAAATTGCTTGGTTTTATTGTTAGTCAACGAGGGATTGAGGTAGATCCTGACAAAGTCCGAGCCATTCAAGATATGCCAGCTCCGCAAACCGAGACACAAGTTAGAGGTTTTCTTGGGCATTTGAACTACATTTCCAGGTTTATCTCTAACATGACCGCTACCTATGAGCCGATATTCAAGTTGCTTTGTAAGGGGCAGACGGTTGAGTGGAACCCTGATTGTCAGAAAGCGTTTGAGAAAATTAAGAGTTATTTGCAAGACCCCCCTATTCTGATTCCTCCCGTACCTGGAAGACCGTTGTTTATGTACCTTACTGTTCTTGAGAAGTCTATGGGTTGTGTACTTGGGCAACATGATGAGACTGGAAGAAAGGAACATGCGATTTATTATCTGAGCAAAAAGTTTACCGATTGTGAAAACAGATACTCACCATTGGAGAAAACTTGTTGTGCGTTGGCGTGGGCCGCTAGGCGCCTCTGGCAATACATGGTCTGTCATACCACATTGTTGATTTCTAAAATGGATCCGATCAAGTATATCCTTGAAAAACCTGCTCAAACCGGGAGGCTAGCCCGTTGGCACATGTTGTTATCCGAATATGACATCCAGTATGTACCCCAGAAGGCAATTAAGGGTAGTATTTTATCGGATTATCTTGCAGATCAGCCAGTTGAAGATTATGAACCTCTTAAGTTTGACTTTCCTGATGAGGATATTTTGTTGATCAAGAGGGATTGTGAAGAGCCAGATCCGAGCGAAGGTCCAGAACCAGGTCTTTGGTGAAGGATGATGTTTGATGGTTCCTCGAATTTCAATGGGCATGGTATAGGCGCCGTTTTGATGAACCCAAAGGGTGGATTCACTCCGTTTACAGCAAGGTTAGACTTTGAGTGTACTAATAACGTCGCGGAGTATGAAGCATGTATCCTCGGCCTCGAAGCAGCAATTCACCTCCGAATCAAACTTCTTAAAGTGAATGGTGACTCAGCCTTGGTTATTTACCAAGTACAAGGCAAATGGGAAATGAAGAATGAGAAGTTAATCCCTTATAAGGACTACATTGTCGAGCTGATTAAGTATTTCGACGAGATAGAGTTCGAGCATGTTCCTAGATCTGAGAATCACGTTGCTGATGCTTTAGCCATGTTAGCATCCATGTGGAAAGTTAAATTCGTTAATGAAGCACCTCTTATCCATATTGAACGCAAAGTTGAGCCCGCTTATTGTCAAGTAGTCGAAGAGGATGAGGTGGATGAAAGGCCTTGGTTTCATGACATCAAGAACTATCTAGTCAAGCAAGAGTATCCCGATGGTGCTACCGGTCTGGACAAGAAAACGTTGAGAAGACTGGCTTCAAAATTCTTTATCAGTAATGGTGTGTTATACAAGAGAAATCACGACATGGTTCTGCTCAGATGTGTTGATAAACGGGAAGCGGACATGTTACTGCAGGAAATTCATGAGGGGACCTTCGGAACTCATGCCAATGGTTATGCTATGTCCAAGAAGATGTTAAGGGCTGGGTATTATTGGTTGACTATGGAAGCTGACTGCATCCAATACGCTAGAAAATGCCATAAGTGCCAAATTTACGCTGATAAAATGCATGTACCTCCATCGCCGTTGAATGTTTTGTCGTCACCATGGCCGTTCTCTATGTGGGGCATCGACATGATTGGGGCAATCGAGCCGAAGGCTTCTAATGGTCATCGTTTTATCCTTGTTGCTATTGATTATTTCACCAAGTGGGTAGAGGCTGCCTCCTACACCAACGTGACCAAGCAAGTGGTTGCCCGTTTCATCAGGAAAGAAATCATCTGTCGTTATGGAGTTCCAAGCCGGATAATAACTGACAATGGCACCAATCTGAATAACAAGACTATGAAAGAGCTGTGTGACAGTTTCAAGATCACTCATCACAATTCTTCTCCGTACCGTCCTAAGATGAATGGGGCCGTGGAAGCTGCGAATAAGAATATCAAGAAAATCCTGCAAAAGATGGTCGTGACTTACAAAGATTGGCATGAGATGTTACCGTTTGCTTTGCATGGATACAGGACCTCAGTGAGAACTTCGACAGGGGAAACACCTTTCTCATTGGTGTATGGAATGGACGCCGTGCTCCCCATCGAAGTAGAGATACCTTCTTTAAGAGCGTTGATGGAAGCTGAACTTGAGGAAGCTGAGTGGGTTCAAGACAGACTGGATTAGTTGAATCTCATTGACGAGAAGCGCATGACAACCATGTGCCATGGGCAATTATATCAGAAACGGATGAAAAGAGCGTTTGATAAGAAGATTCGTATCCGTGAGTTCCGTCAAGGAGAGCTCGTACTCAAAAAGATCTTGCCAGTGCATAAAGATATGTGTGGAAAGTGGATGCCCAATTATGAAGGCCCATTTGTTGTAAAGACTGTTTTCTCTGGAGGGTCTCTGATACTTACAACAATGGATGGTGAAGAGCTGGCACATCCCGTGAATTCTGATGCAGTCCGAAAATATTATGCCTAAAAACCCGCTAAGTCGAAAACCTGCAAAAGGCGACTTAGGCAAAAGTAAGGGTTGGAAAAAAGAAATAATAATAAAAAGCTCGCTAAGTTAAAAACCCGAAAGGGCGGCTTAGGCAAAAAGGAGCGTCCCGGTGGATTGAAAACCCGAAAGGGCGGTCCAGGCAAAAGTTAGGGACAAAGGCATTTCATTGCATCAGAAAACACTGATCATCACAAACACACTTTCCACATGAGAGCCATTTTTCAGTTCTTTCATCCTCGTCCAAAGCAAGATTCTGGATTAATCTTAGTTATTAGTGTCAGTATGTGCCGTTGGATTCAATGAAACCTTTTCCCATGTTGCCAATTTCAAAACATAATCATCTGTGGAGCTATGCCTTTAGCAAGCTTCCACCCTTTAATAAAAGATACCATTTTGTTACTTACGTTCCTTGGTGCATTACTCTTGTTTTCTATTGTTATGCAAAATGCATTTATTCTTAAAAAATTTGAAAATGAAAGGTGCTTTGAAATTTTTTAAAAATTGTTCTTCGAAAACGCAATCGAAAATATGAGAAATTACTTTGACCAGTGGAAATTTCGGAAGGATCTCTTCACTCCTCGAAAATCTCATTGCTGCAGAAACACTTTTAAATCATCACTCTGACACAGTCCCCAGCGAGACTATAAGCCGACAACCTTTTCTTGGGTAACTCGAAAGTGTCCCTCAAGTTTTCTTCTCCCCATGTGAAGACGTGATATTGTGCACCCAAGCAGATTACCTTCTCTCCAGAGAATTCAGAACTTTAAAACCAGATTTGGTTCTACCATTGATCTTTCTTACCTATGATTGACGTTTTGGTTGCAGAGAACGCAGGGTATCCCCGTCGAGATGTTTATTCCATCTCTCGTCCCGTCTCTAGTCTGTTTCGTCAGCCTATGCAAGGGCCTAAGCATCACATGCCTATTTCATTACATATTCATTACATATTCATTACATACTCATTACATACTCATTTCATAACATCCTGCATATTTACATACATAGACATTAACATACGCAGTAACACATGCGTTAGCATTCACAGGTTCATTGTGTTTCGCCACCATTGGTTGTTACCGCCGAGTAACTGGGTTGGTCCATTCTCTCCAGATAGATTGTCAGCCATAAGCATAAAATACTTACTTGTTTCCAGTTTCCCCACAGAGCTCGATCCTCGTGGATGACGGTTACTTCAGCTATCTTTCCTCGCCAGGATAAGATATTTACCCTTCGAGTTCATTCCCTCGATGAAGTCTTGATTACCAGTTTTCTTTCTAGCTCGATCCTAGGTTGAATCTCAGTCTTGTCGGTCGTCAAGCCCAACCAGACGTGCATTTATGTTGCACCGTCTAAAATTTTTCACCATACCTTGGCAGATATGCGACTGTTCTCGCCCGAGAAGCTTATCACTGTACCCGGATGTGCATTTATTTTGCACTATCTTTCAAGAAAATCAACTACAATCATTTACAGACACACGCCAGTTCATGCCTGGAAAATCTATCATTACAATCCTGCATCTTACAACATCAGTATACGACATTTCTCACCTAAGAAGCCGATCCTATCTTCGTTATGACTCGCAGCAAATGGCCATCTCCATGGAGCAGTTGGGCTTCCATTTTCCCTGTTGTCTTGAAGTATAGGGAGGTTTGAACCAAATCGTATTCAGGAGAGCACGATCTTGAAGTACGGGGAGGTTTGAGCGGAATCATATTCAGGAGAGCACGATCTTGAAGTATGAAGAAGTTCATTTACCCTTTAGTAAAAGAAGGAGCGGAATCATATTCAGGAGAGCACGATCTTGAATTATGAAGAAGTTCATTTACCCTTTAGTAAAAGAAGGAGCGGAATCATATTCAGGAGAGCACGATCTTGAATTATGAAGAAGTTCATTTACCCTTTAGTAAAAGAAGGAGCAGAATCATATTCAGGAGAGCACGATCTTGAGGTATGAGGAAGTTCAGTTTACCCTTTTCATATTCAGGAGAGCACGATCTTGAAGTATGAAGAAGTTCATTTATCCTTCAGTAAGAGAAGAATCAGAATCGTATTCTAGGCGCCGACCTTAAATACGAGAAGATTTATTTATCAGATAAGCAGCAACCTCTTTATTTGAGTGCTCATCCATTTTTGCATGTAAGTCCCTTCCTACGATAAGTGACAGTTCTCCCTCGAGAAGCTTATCAGGGCATTTCCCATTAAAGTCCATTTATTTTGGCATACAGCCGGTCTTTACCCTGTATATTTAATACGGATTCCCGGAAAGTCCGTTTGATCCTGTCACGAGGGATAGGTTACAGAAGCTTGGATGTTATTCTTTGCTCAATGCTCCAGCATTCTGTAATCGATCTTGCAGTCGTACTTGATCCAGTTTTACTTTTAGATTCCCAGTGGAGGCCGTCTCATAGGTGCCATCTCCATTTGAGAATCTCGTTTCGTTTCTAAAATGACAATTGGTCATGTTCGCACCAGTTGACCATCATTTTAGAATTCCCCAGTGTGCATCTGTCCCTGTGTCGTCGCATTCGTCAGCATTTTCGCAATTCATCATTCCATCATACGCATCATGTTATCTGCTTTAATATGTTCTCGCTTTGTCCATAGCATTGCATATCGTCGCATATAAGGGCAAAATTTTCGGTTATCTATATTTAAATCTCTCCACCACGATTCCTCGAGTCTCTGTCACTCAAATCGTCCGGTGTAGCTATTTAAATAGGGGCAACTGTAATACCCCAAATTTTACCCTTATATTTAGTCAGTCATTTTGCATAGCATCTCATCTGTGCATCTGCTAACCACTAACCAGTCATAAAGTGCGTTTTGTTTTGCAGGAAATACCCCAGGGGCGTTTTGGTCATTTTGAAGCATAATTCGTAATTTTGGGCCTAATGAGGTTTTATTCCTGAGGCGTTTATTTACGTGGGTTTGATATCAATTTGGGTTGGAAAATCTGATCTGTGGAACAGGGTTTTAACAAGAAATCATTCTTCTATCTTCCAGTTCATTCTTAGAGGGAAAACAGTGAAAACTTCGACTGATTAAGGGAACTTATTCATGTTGAAGGTATTAAGCTTATTATGCAAGATTGGATCGAATTAATTCAAGGATATTTGACTAGTGAGGTTTAATCGGATGTTGAGGTGTTTGCAAATTTAAATCATGGAAAAGAAATTGGGAAATGATTTTAATAGAATATGTGAATTTTATTCATAATATTTTATTATTATTATTACAATTTGTGAAGTGAATTTGGATAGAAATTTGAAGTTTATTCATAATATTTTATCATGA
Organism: Lathyrus sativus; assembly: GCA_963859935.3. NCBI lineage: Eukaryota > Viridiplantae > Streptophyta > Magnoliopsida > Fabales > Fabaceae > Lathyrus > Lathyrus sativus. Next base: position 494,928,451 of record OZ012739.1, on the reverse strand, counting down.
TCTACAAAGAGGAAATGATTTGGATAAAAAAATGTTATTGAATTTATTCATAATATTTTTGTTACAAGTTACAAAAGAGAAAATCAAAATTGTAAAAATCCTAAGTCCTAAACATCCCCAAGTGTTCTTCATTATGCTCTTTTCTCCGCAAAGTCTCCGATTAACCTGCACGTCAAAGGGAAACAAAACGAAACAAAACAGAACACCAAACAGAATAGAAAAATGTTAGAAATTATTTTTGACACTCTCAGAACAGCGTCATCATTGAGTGCCGGGAGTGGCACAACCGAAGCTGCGTCCTACCCCCGTTACCGATCCGCGCCGTTGGCGTCAGATCAGGTAACACCTGTTCTTATCATGAGGGACATCCGAGAGATAGAAGTGATAAAAGAAGCGGGACTTGGATTTCCAAACTGATACCAAGGCAAAGTTGGACTCAGACCCGGATGCCGGCAGGTCTGAGTCGTTTTTTCCAACACCTGAAAATCCACAACAGCATCAGTACCAGATTCAGAATTCAGAACTCAAAACCAAAGCAATGCATAAGCTGCATCAACTCTGTAACACATAAGTGAGCCCATAAAAATCAAGTTCAAACAGAACAGAAAAATGAATACAAACCCGGCTGCATCAAATTGCATCAAACACTGTATCCAAAAGTTCAGAAGAATCAGAATTAAGGTCAAGTTTCAGTTTGATATCACAGCAGGTAGTCAGTTCGCAAGTCACAAAAAACGTGAACGATATCAAGTGAAGTTATCAAACCATACCCACGAGCGAAATTATACCAGAGAAAGAACAAAGATAAGCTCACGTGCCGTAGACCGCTCAACTGCACAAGAAAGTCAAAAGTTAAAAGGTTGATAGTATCAGTAAACAGGTGGTTCGAGATCCAGAGGGGTCAAAATAACATCCACGGTAACTAAACAATGCCCTTGTTACCACAGAGAATCGAGTTCGCATAAGATCAGAAAAGAATCAGACTATCAAAAAACCACTGGTCAGCATCTGAAAAAATCAATAATCAAACTGCATCAGAACAGCACAAATCATATCACGAAATCAAGTGCAATGTGGTTCGAATCAGAATCAATAACACCAAGCTGATGTGTTTAATCACGCCCTCAGAAAACTCATCACTGGGCGGAGACTCGAGCTGCCGGGAGGGAAACAATTAAAGTGTCTCCAGCTCCCAACCAAGCTTCGAAAATAAGGACCAATCTCGAAGACAAGCCAACAATCAGTGAAAGTGAAACAAGATCACAAAACCATATCAGTTCATAAGCCCAGAAACCCTGTTCAAAAACCAAGTTCACACAAGCAAAGAACCCAGCAGAAATCATCAAAGGCAACAGCAGTGTCATAGGCTCAGAACATCATCATCATCGCCGTATACCATCCTCGGCGACACCAATCCGACCGTATTTGAACTACCAGCTTCTCTCTGAAAGAAGAAGAGGAAGAGAATCCATATCTGCAACAAAACCAGAAACCATATCAGAAAAATAGCAGAAAGAGGTTCTGATATTGATATCAATTCCAAATCAGGGAAAACTAAATCGGTATCAGGTGGATCAAAACGAGTCAAAGCATAAATCACATCAGAAAATCCGCAGAGGCAAATCCATTTCCGAGAATAGGGAATCCTGAAAAGGGAAAGTTCAGATGAGATGAGATCAAACATATCCGAAAAAACGAAATCCAATCTCACCAAAAATCCCAGATAAAATCAAATCGAATCTCAGCCAAATAATAACGTAAAAGATCATAAGTCCAGGCCCAAAAAGATGAAATCAGAAGAGTATAAGAAGGGAACAACTTCACCTGTGAAAAACGCTAACGAAAATCGTGACAGCTCCAGAGAAAAGACCAGCGAAACCACAAATCGCAAACCCTAACGGGCCAGTAGCCGCGAGAGAGAGACGAACCACAACCGCAAGCCAAACCCTAGCGGCCGCGACATCGAAAGAAGAAGAAGTCTTCAACCAAGGCCATCACAAGACCTCAAATCGTTCAAACGAAGGACCACCGGCGCCGTTTAACCAAACGATGGGCAATCTACCGTTTTGGGCCTCAGCTCACTCCATCATCGGCCATTTTACCGTAAATGTAAGCCGTGGGACATTTTCATTACAATATTCATGTTTTATTTCAGGTTAATGAGAGGAATGAAGAAGATCGGAGAGAATCGCGGCGAGAGAGAAGAAGAATGAAGTGTAAACGGCGCCGCGGGGATGTAGGGTTCTGGGAACCCTAAATGATTCTGTGAATGTGATTTACCCTTTCTGGGTTGGGTCCGGAAGTAAGTACCGGCCCAACCCCTTTTTTTTATGTTTTTTTTTCTTTTTATAATTAGTTAATTAAGTTTATTAAATCTTTTTAAAAACTAATATTAAAAATTTTTTTCTTAACAAAGTAATAATAAAATCTTTTTTTATAAAATTAAAAACATTTTTTAATAAATAAAAACCATTTTTTATAAATGCATTAAAATCTTTTTTAAAAAAATATAATAACTAAGTTAAATAATTTTAGGGTTTGATTTGAAATAATAATTTCACTTTTAAATTAAAGCTCTCATAAAATAAGAAACCACAAAAAAATGTCCCATAACTTCATGCTTCTGCTTTCATAATTTTGTTTATTAACCTAGTTCGTTCACTGTGCAGCTTACTATGTTGTTTCCTTATATTTGCGTTCTTAAAATTGAATTGTATCACATTATTGTAACTGTCCCTCCATTGTAACCTCGCGAACCTAATAATCGCGCTTACGTTTCTGCATTTAAAATTCTGCTGATGTATGATTTCAATTATCTCACACGTTCATCAATTATTCTGTCATATTTCACTCCTCCGAAGGAATTAGGTCTAGCCGTTTGACCGCCGTGTCAATAGTCCTCAACTTCAAACCCATCAAAACTTCAAACTACAAACCCTAATGCCTCGCCGTGGACAAAATTACAAAACTACCCCTAGCATTAGGTCAAAGAGCCGCCGCGCTCATTTTAGGGTTTCCCGCCGCGGAGTCCCTAACCTAATTTAACCCTAATTACAACTTAACAATTCAACGTAGAGATTTGGAGTTTCTACACTCCAAGTAAGCGTGTCCTTAAGACATGTTTATTCCCCTTGAGACCTTGACCACAGTCAAGAAGTCTCTAACCTCCCTTTTGAGGGGAACTACAATTACTCTGATTCCACTCCCGTAAGGATACGTAGGCACAAGATGCGATGTCTTGCCGAGTAAACTTAGAATTAACCCCTTAGGTTTATTTTCTCACTTTTAATCCCTTTGTACATATACCTTAAGCAAATAAATAAAGCAAATAGTAAACAACTGAACAAAAGGTTCCTGTAGAATACTACAGAAGTTTAGGGTGCTAATACCTTCCCTAAATTTAACCAACCCCCAAACCCTAGATCTTTCCCCGCATTGTGTTTACGATGCAAAATAGGTTTTCCCTCTTTTGACCTTTTCCTTCGGATAAATCAAAGAGCGGTTGTGAATTGAATTGCGATTCAAACTCATTAATAGTTTGTGATCCTATTTCCACCGTAACACTATGCTATGCAAATGATTAGACTATGTACATGACTTTTTATGCAAATGACAATGCAATTGAAACATAAGATCAGGTGGAATAAGTTGAGCAAATTTTAGGGTGCAACATGAAGGTACATGGTTATTTCAGAAACCTCTATTTGCTTTGGTTTTGCTTTTTGTATTTCACAGGGATTGATTGTGTTTCTGCCACAAGAAATCTACTGATTACAGCAGTTGAAATCAACAATACTCAACAGCTAGGATTTGGTAAAGCGATCCAATATGTATTATTTTCTGCTTTTCATTTAGGTTTAGATCTGTAATGTGGTGGTTTTTTGTTTTCATTCAAATGTATTGTAATAAAATGTTATACTTCAAACAATACTGTTGTTGCAAGTCGTTTTTTTAAAAGAGGTGTTGAAGTTTCAATGTGTATCTTGTATCAAGGGAAGCAAACTATTTTTACTAACATTTTATTCACATACATGAATGAATTTGTGAAGATTATTTTTGCAGCAGGTTGTACCGGTATAACACTCATGGTTTGTTTGTAGGTCAAGGCTGGCATTATGGAAACTCTGGTTTTGGAAACGCCGCAATAACATGACTTGATATTCAATTCAAATTGTTTGGTTCTGCAGGTCCATATGAGAAGGATGAGTTGTGTTAAAGGTTCAAATATAATTTTGGTATTGTTTTTCTATTGGTTGTGTTCTGTTTGGTTGCAGGTTCAAACACCCCCAAAATCACCATTGAGCATTATGCAATTGCGACATCGCCGAGTTCGGTCAAGCCGCAAAAAGATCAATCTTCAGTTCTTAACACAAAAATGCAGCAGCAGTATCGCGATCAATGTTTGGTCCTAACAACATCATGATGAGCGCAGCCACCGACATCAACGTCGACACATTCAGCTCAACAGCTTTTCAGCTCACGGCGATGACTCGACAACGCCACTACAACAGCAACGGTTTATGATGACCTGGATTGTATTCTCTTTTTTAAATTCATAAATAGATTGTGTTGTCTATGATCGGTTTGTGTGCAGGTCTAGATCCTTTTGATTCATCATAAGGCGGCAAGAGGAGAAATGTTGTGGTCATGCCGAGATAAGAGAGGTGACAATGCAAGCTGAGGGAGTTAGTTCGAATTGGTTATTTGACAGGGCACAACCGCAGCAATAACGACCTCCAGTATTCATCACAGTTGGCTCTGCAATAATAAACCGTGAGGCATTAAGGGTAAATCTTTCGAATAGAGTGTGCTTCTGATATGTTGAGTTTTGACATGTTCATTCGTTCTATAATTCAACTTTTCGACTTATAATGAATAAATATAGAATTTGAGTTGTGAATTTCGTATCAGTTTCACCGTTAGCTTGTATTTCGATAAAAGTGGATGGTAGTTGTTGATGTTACATGTTGTTAGTGAAAAAGCCCGTCATTATCATATGCGTCAAAATGTTTTGGGCTTTTTACTGCTGCTGTTGTTATTCTATTTCTCCTACGAAGTACGCTCGGTTTTGCTGCATACTTATTTAATTTCGCAGTTTGATGTATTCTCTCGGGATGTTGTAGTTTTGGTTTTATATTTTGTGTACACCATATGCTGTTTGTTTGTATGAGTATTCAGGTGCAGGTTAAGAGGGGATTAACGATATTGGATTGATTCAATTTCAACAACAACAACAGAGCCCGCATATGATTCCATTTTGTCTGGTTCAATTTTGTAAAGATTATGCTGCTACGAGATTGGAAGTGATTATGTTCTAGCAATAACACGTTGATGCAACTCTGTGCGTGGACACGGGTTCGAGGATGCCATATTGTTGTTTTTGTTTGCAGGTTTCCGATGATGCCGAGTTTAGTGTCATTCACAAACGGTCGTGGTTTATGACACTTAGCTCGACAATGCAAAGCTTTGAGTTTCTATGTTTCGGCAATGTCTAATTCAGCTCGTAGCCGTGTTTGTTTTGTTTTCATGTTCCAGTTTCAGGTACAACAGCGGTTTGCAACGGTAGCATGACATTTTTCAGCATGTGCGAGACTCTGACTTAGCGGTAACCACAACATAAAGCAGACTTGTGGATTGCAGCAGTTGGAACTGGTAGCATTTTGATTCTGCAGCAGTAAGTCGAGTAGCCGCAACACGAGTTCATAGAGCAATATCATCGACAACAAGATGAAGAGCACTGATTACGATACCGCAAACTCAAGGTTGCATTGATTTAGTTCATTCGAAGCTCCGTATCCAAAGCCGACGTCGGTAAATCTTTGTATCCTTTGGTTCGATAGTATTCAACGCCCGATTAGGTTTATTGATGTTAGTGTTCGACGTATTTATCATTGTTTTTAAGACATCTTGTAGTTCGTTTTTTTTTCTAAACTTTTTACCGAATATCCGACGTGACGTCGTTAATATTCGGGAGGTTCTATTGGATTCAATTCTTGGATTTTCTTGTATAGTTTTTAGTTCTGCTATGTATAACAAAGAAACAATTATGTTCTGATGCTGCCATTATCTTGAGTAACATACCGTGTTTTATATTAATTGCTATAGGGTGTCATGGTTTTGACATGAATCTCAATATGCTGTTATTATACTATCGGTGGCACTTTGTTGAAATAACCTGAGACTTACGGAATTTCAACGAGCGCTTTAGTCAATTTTCTTTAAAAGCACTGTCTATTACCGTGGCATGAGAGTTAGCATATGTATATATATCTTAGTCATCAATAATGTGAATACTGTTGTTTCATTTTCACTTTTATCTCATAATAATCATCATTTAAATAGTTAGAAAGAATTTAGATATTAGTTTTATATAAAAATTAAGAAAAAACTTTGAAGCAATAATATTTCTTAAGTCCGTTTAATTAAATTTTTTTTTTTAAAATCACGAAAACTAAACTCTTAAGGTCTAGCACCTCTTGGGTTTTTGAGTAATTATTATTGGGGCGTACGCCTTGGATAATATTATTCGTTTTTCGTTATGCTCTTAGTTATTTGAACAAAAATATATCATAGGAGTCTAGCACTCCGTGTGATATTTTCTTTGTTTATTCAAACAATATTTCCTAAATTAAGTCAAAACCATTCCTCCGTTTATTAAGTAGTTTATTTTATAAGACAATTTCAAAATACTTTTTTTAAAAAAAAATAAAACTTTAGAATATTTTCAAAGATTATTTCTAAAATTTAAGTAGATATTTTTTCAAATCTTGATGGAATCTATTTCCAATATCAAAATTCTTTTTATTTAAGATATTTTAATAGTCCATTTTCAAATCAATTTTATAAACAAAAGTCTAGAGTTATTTTTATTATTTTTCTTTCTTTCAAATTTGAGTTGTTGAATCATTTTCAAAATTAAGAATTTTCCTAACTTTTATTCAATTTATGTTCTTTAACCAAATTATTTTTCTAATCAAATCACAAAAGACTAAATCCTTGAAGTCTAGCACTTCTTGGATTTTTGGACAATCATTATTGAGGTGTACACCTTAAATAATGTATTATTCGACTTTTTATTTTTTAAAATACACTTTTTTCAACAAAGAAATATCATAGGAATCAAGCATTCTGCGTGATATTTCTGTCGTTTATCCAATCATTTTTTCAAATGAAAAAAGGCGTTGTCGAGATCTAGCATCTCGATGATACCCCAATTAATTGGTTGTGAGGCCTACGTCTCATTTACTGAATAATTGTCTTTTATTCAAATCCAATATCGTATTCTCACCTCTCGTACCATAATCCTTTTTCATATCCTCGATTTAATTCTTCAAAATATCTTTCTCGACCGAAAGAAGAAGGTTCTTGGAATCTAGCATTCCTTGAATTTTCGAGTGAATAGCTCTCGAGGCACGCTCTTGAGTTGTTATCCACTCAACCTTTCGACTCTTTCAAATTCAATCATTTTCAAACATTCTCCTAAGTCGAATGCTCGTCCGCATTCGCAACCCACATTTCATTCACAACTCTTCGTGATTTTGATATTAGGAGCACCCTCAGGGACTAATATCATTTCTCACAACCCTAACACTTGACACGTCGTCAAGTCGGTTCCATTTTCGAACAAATCCTCGACACGTCGTCGAGCTATTCCAAACCAACTTCCTTTGGCCACGCATGACATTCTTCGATTTGATCCTTTCACAAACATTTTTAAAACTTACGAAAGAGAGATATTCTTAGAATCTAGCATTCTTTGAATATTTGAATGAGTAATTCTCGAGGCGCGCCCTTGAGTTGTTATTAGTTCATTCTTTCGATTTCAAAACATCCAACTCTTTATCTTCAATTTATTCAGTCAATTCCCGAAAGAATTGAGTTCTTGGAGTCGAGCATTCTTTGAATTCCTGAATGACAAGCTCTTGAGGCACGCTCTTGGGTTGCTTGTCAGTCACTCTTTCGTCCCTTTCTCAAACTTCCAACCTGTTCAAATCTCATCTTTTTGTGGTTGTTACCACGAACTACGGACGCTCTGATTCTTTATTCATTCTTGAATATAAGATACGTAGGCACAAGATTGCGATGATCTTGGCGAGCACATTTTTCTCCATTATTTCGTCCATCCCCCATCCCTTTCCCGTAGTCGAACTACGACGCTCTGATTTCTCATTCTCGTCCGAATGAGCATACGTAGGCACAAGGGCCCCAATCCTTGGCGAGCACCTTATTCTCTAACCACCCATTTCTCCTTTGCGTCTTTAAACCATTTACTCTACCAATTCTACCTTTAACAACGAGAAGAAAACAAGTAAACCTAAAACAACACTCCCCACATTTACCTTAAGAGGTTCCCGTCGAGTACGACGGACGTGAGGGGTGCTAATACCTTCCCCTCACGTAACCGACTCCCGAACCCGGAACATGGTTGCGACAGCCCTGTTCCTATCCTTTTCGTTTAAGAGGTTTTCTCGATATTTTCCTCTCCCGTTCATTCGGGAAAAATAAAGTTCGGTGGCGACGCTGTCGAACCGCATTTCCGCGCCTTTCGCGCGAGGGTCGTTTCTCCGAAATATTCTCCGTGATTTTTCGAGGTGCGACAGTAAGCAGTGTAGATTGTATGAATGGTTTAAATTTTCGTTCGACTTTTTGTAATAATTTTGACTTTGGGGGTGGTTGTTTTGTTGTTGGTCTGAGATTTCCTTAATCTCTTTTTATAATATTTGCTTATAAAAAAATAAATGCTCAAAGAATCAAATCCATAGAGATGCTTTGACTTAAACATGCTACCACCACAAGCAAACTTGGAAACCATTAAGGGTCTACGCACAACAGATTCCTCGGAACTCCTAAATTTCTGATATGAAATTCCGCAGCTGATGACGAATAACCTCAAAGGATGGAGCTTTAAGACTTCTATCCTGCATGAGAGTTGCACATGAAACGTGCTAACACCTAAAGATGTGCTCAGCCTATCTATACTGATCCGAGAATAGCAAAGCTCATATAGGAAACGACGAGAACTATACAGCCTGAATTCAAAGGTTCTGGGGCTGCACTTCCTCTGACCCTCCCATCAAGCAAGGTCTACGGATCCAAGAGAAACTCTAGGATTCAAGTATCAAAGAGAAAAAAATACAATCTATGCGTGTTGCCACAATCATCGATAAGGATTTACAATTCTTTTCTATAAAGAAGATTTTTTGAGAAAGATGGGCATTAAAGACTCTAAAGCAGATTTTGAACCTATCTCATTGATTTTTTTGGACTAATTGGTTTTTTAAAAAGTTGTTTTAGAATGAAATATAGTTCAATTGTAAAGTGATTAAGCACAAAGTAGCTCAATGAGTGCATATTTTATGTAATGTAAGTGTTTTAACAATGATTAATTGTATAGAATAAAGAGTAACTTATATAAAGCTCAAATATTTTAAATGTAATACAAGTTATTATTTTAATAAAAAAATGGCGTTGTCAATTTATAAAAAGTAATTTTCTAACACGAGCTATTGGATTTGTTTGCCAAATAAAATTTGGCTAAGGCTAAAACAGTGCAAGATAGCATCATCATAACAATTCACTTGATTCAAGCTAATTGTTAAAAGTTTAATGAAACTTTTAACAACCTAATAATACTTGATCAACATGGCATAGCAATGCACAAGTATTTAAAATTCATTTTGCTTATCAATTAATAAGTATTGGCAGCATAACCCGCTTTATTATATTACATATCTTAATAATTCATTTCATTTAAAGTATTGAAAATTCACAAAATAATAACCTGCTTCATTAAACTTCCACTTTTTGTTTCAGTTGTAATTCCATACTCTCTTTTGAATCAAATTTGCGTAGTGTACATCCTGTTATTTTCAATTGAGATGCTTGGAGATGATTAAGATTGTAACGCTGGTGACGACGGCAAATAGCGACATCCAAATTGTCTGTGGCGATGGAAATACACGAAGTATGAGGTAGGAGTTGCCAGAGTAGAAATACAACGGTTGCCGACGTGAACATGTAAACAAGGGCCAAAGTAGAAAAACAGTGGTTGCTGGAGATATCAAGGTGGCAACGGTCGGAGAGCACAGATTGACAACAAAAGAGTTAAATAATTTTAAGCTAGTGTGTTTGGTCCTTTGTCTGCTTTGATTTTTTCTATTAAAATAAAAAGTTTGTCACTTGGCATCATCTAATCTATTTAATTCATCGTGCGGTCAAAAATAAGCAAAAGTTACTCTAACATTGTTGCGCCAATGTTAGAGAATTCGAATCTGTCAATTAGAGGAAGTGAAAAGATGGGCTTGGCAGAAGGGACAATTGGCAGAGAGAGGGGATATGAGGATTTAAACTATGATAAGATGTGAGGAAATAAAGAAAGTGAAACATGAATGATGAGGTAGTAGTTGTTACCTGCAGTATTCTGATTCATTTTCTTTATTTGCTAAACTTTTTCCCTCGAAGAGACTTTTATATCAATTTTCTATTGAAGTCCCTCTCCATAATTATAATCATAGAAACATGTTAGACAATGCTCAACTAAAAATCACACCAACCTTAATCAGTGCAGCAACATCCTCTTCCGCAGTTCCTCCTATTTCTTCTATGAGAACGATGCCCAATTACACAAACAGACATAGTAATGAGAACCAACCATCCCATTAACTCCAACAGGAATAATTCACCAGGAAAAGAAACCATGGAGAGAAGATTTCAACATGGGTTTGTGGATAAACTAATTCGATAACATATTATATATACATGACACAAATACATAATACACAAACTCAAAAGGAGGTCCTTTATGTTCACAAACAAAAATTCCTTAACCCGATAGATCGGAAACATACATAAAAATTGAAAATAGAAACACAAGATCGAAGGCAAGTGTCAAAGCACAAAGCAACAATATCCATAAAAAATTCTGAAAATGAAAATCAAATGTATACACTTTTGGCCATTTGTGCAGAAAATTAAATTTGGCAGACAAAAAACTACAGTGCAATAGAAAATATAGTAGCGGTGAGTCGAATGAAGCAGCGGCGAAAATTATAGTGAAACAGAAAGTTTACGTGTTCAAGGAAAATTGAGAAGCATGAATAATTGATATTCATTGATGGTTGGAGGAGAAACAAAGAATGAAAAGTGAAAAAATTTCAAAAAAGAGAAAGAAGAAGGGTTACACAGGATGAGAGAATATGTGGAGAGGAAAATAGAATAACCTAGAATTATATGGTGGCTTTTACAAATTTCATTAATTGAATGAATTATATTATTAATATAATGATTATTATAAATATAATTAATATTAATGATATGGACCAATCTAAAATATACATGTCATATGGGTAGGGATATTCAATCAAATTTGTCGGGTATTGAGTGATATATTATTAATGGATGACAGTGTAAACTTTTTTTCAATACTGTTGATGCATCATAAATAAGATTTTTTAATTTTCAATTTGAATTTATAAAAATACCCATTTTCGTTTTTAAATAAACAATGTACAAATAGTGTTTGTTTTTTATATAAAGTGAAATAAAATAATAATAAAATGAAGAAAAAAAACTTATTGCAGCACATACACATGATTAGAACAACACTATAACATTACACCGCATTGCGCGAAGAATATCCACAAAACTGACCCCCAGATTTCCGAGATGTTTTATTGTCTATCGTTTATTTTCTGAACAAATCTAATGGGTCGGGATTGGTATAAGGTCACCTATTGCTACTAAGAACCTAACAGAACTTTTCAAAAGAGAGTTGATTTTTCACACAATAGTTTTTCGGTTGGGTCGAGATCCACTTCTGGAACCCCACCCGCATTAGTATAGGTGCTTATTTACTAAAATACTGAGTTGGCCTTATCTTCTGCCACCGAGCCTGTGTTACTAATTCCCCTTCTTGGCGTGATAGTGAAGGTAGTGGTAGTCAAGCATGTCTGTGGCTAGAGGAGAAAAGCATCTTTGAAGGAATTCTATTATAATAAGATATTTGCCTATGCTTTCTTAGTTAGAAGAATAAAGTTGGGACAGAGGAGGCTTACAAGCCTACAGAGTCGGAAGTCGATGATAGAGGTTAATCATTACAAGCACTCTTAAGCGCGGGCAAAAAAGAAGCAACAAGATGCTTACTAAAGGTGGGACATAAAGGAATATCCTTTAAGGCATTTCGGGAATCGGTCTGATTCTATCTCTGTTTGTTCCCGGAAGGATCCCAAAGAATCGATCTCTCTTTTAGTTGTTGAATCTCTCTTTGATTGATCAATGTGTGATATTCTGAATCCTCATTACTAATGGAATCGAAATTATCTCTGTATTGATCAGAAGATCCTTTCTATCTACTCCGACTGAGAGATGGCCCCTTTGCGGTCGTGAAGGCCAATGCTGAACCCTTGCCGGCTTAATAGATCCAGGATGTGCCTTCTACTCCTGGAGACCCTGGACTCTCAACGAGAGGGATCGCACCCCTTTAGCCATTTCCTAAACTAAAGCTCTTCTCAACTACGAGCCCGAGGGGGGGGGGGGGGGGGTACCCGAACAGAGCTCCTCAGCGGCACCTTCGAAGAAAAGCTCTTACCGATCTTGATCTTTCTACCGATCTTTATCCTTAAACTTATTCTTACAAAAACCTATCCACCTTCAATAACCCACCTACCACATAAGTACCAGATGGCAGGCAAGCCCCCGCCAAAAGGAGAACACTCCCAATACGAACCAAAGCTCCAACAAGTAGTTAGCTTAACACAAACATCTCATTTATATTTATTTTCACATTATACACACATTTATAGTGCATATAAACTCATCACATTCACACGTTTCATCACTACTTATCATACTGTCATATACAACAACACAAACACAACAAAATAGTTACTCCAAGCATATGCATCACTTTAACATGATATAATATTCATATGATGATACTCACACAATAGCTTATATACTACACACAGGTGTGTGGTAAGAACGCACATTACAATAGAAATTATTCACTAGAATAATTACTAAACTGTAATATATCTTTTAACTTTTAAGACACACCACACACACTATGTTTTATTTAGGGATGACAAAAATTTTTGTACTTGCAGATAGCCGCAGATAAAATCTGTCACAGATATGGGTGCGGGTGGTTTAATGGATATCCATGGATAAAATAAATAGATATTTAAATACCCTTTTGTTAATGGATATGGATACGAGTTTAATGATATTTGTGTGTGCGGATATCTATATTCGTTAATAAATTATAAAATTAATCTAAATATCATTAGTTTATTATACCTTATATTTTCATCTTCTAAAAGAAATTAGTCTTCTCATATTTATTTATTTATTTTGAAATTTTCTTTGAAGAAAACGTTTCACATTTCATTTAAATTTTATTAGCCATTTCATATTTAAACTCTTTAACAATTTCACAGTCCAACCAACCAATATTGTCATTCCTTTGTCGAACTAGTGTCTTCCTTTCTACTTCTCTGTCGTCTGCTCTTTCATCATAAATGCATGGATATTATGATTGGATCTAATTATATTTTAGTGAATAAGAAAAAAATTAAATGTGATGCAACTTTATTGTTAAATTAATAGCGAATTGTATAGATGTTATGCGATAATAACTTTTTGTGTCTCTAAAAGAAGTTAAAAAAATTTCAATTTTCTTTTTATAAAAATAAAATTGTCCATGGGTATCTGTAAATATCTTTAAATTCCTTTTTTCACGTGCAGGTTTTGGAGTGATGTTTAATCATGGTAGAAACTTGGCGTACTTGGAGAGATGAAAACCCGAGGGTTATCAACATAAGGTACAAACTTTAGTCCCCTTTGCTTTTTACGTAGGAAATAGGGAGAGTATCGTGTAACTCTGTTGTTCTTCATTTACTCAAATTTCTACCCTGTTGTGCATTTTGACTTTGCATATGCCATGAATGAATCTGCTTTTAATTCTAATGCTTGATCTATGAATCCGCATCAGCATGTTTATTGAGTTTCAGTTTGCTTTGTAATTACAATAACACTACGTTGCAATTAGGAATAACTTTGGTAACCAAACTGAAATCTGCTGATTACTAAGTCGCAGATGAGAAAGTTTTTGACTCATGAATTAGGCTGTTATGAGATTAGTGTGATTGAAATTAAAACATTATGTAGGCTATGCTCTGGAGCCATTACTTGACTTGAATGTGTTGTGAGTTAAAGGCTAAGGTAGTGAACTGATTTGAACTCATTTTGAATAGGTCATGGTAGCACGTTGCAAAGCTTTGAACTCCAATTGATATTTCGTTTCTCGCATAATTTGTGTCCCTCTTTTTCTCTTAACCGCGAGTCATCCGGCCGCCACGACATTGTAGGTTCTCTTTTCATTCTTTATAACTTCTCAATTTTTCTTTTATGCCACGTGTTTACACGTAGAGACTTTTGTTCTCTCTAATGTCCAAAAGAGGGACTATTATAGGCGTCCCAATGATTTAACTCTGTATGCATTAATAATTTTGGAACATAGGTATGAACCATAGTTGGATGAGAGCCAATCGATTAAGTTTCGAGTACGAACATGGAGTGGTGGAATTTCTAGAGCTTGCTGAAAGTAATGCTAAAAAAAATCTTGCTCCTACTAAGAGTGATGCTGAAAAAAGTCTTCATCTGCTTTTTCTCTGTCCATGTGTTCGTTGTGTAAATCACGAACCAAAACTCAATAAGAAAGAAATCATGGATCATCTAATTTTTCATGGGATTTGTCAAAGTTATACACAATGGATATGGCACAGTGAGGTAGTAGCAAAGTCAAATGTGTCCCAAAGAGATAATGTTAGTGTAGAAATGGATGATCGTTTGGAAGACATGATGCGTGATATTGGAAAAGATTCGTTTAAGAAGGCGCATGCGTATGATACTTTATGCAGTGACAAGGATAAAACTTTGTACCCGGGATGCACAAATTTTACACGTTTGTCAGCCGTGTTAAAGTTGTTTAATTTGAAGGCAAATAATGGGTGGACTGACAAAAGTTTTACCGAATTGCTTGAATTGTTGACACAGATGCTTCCAGAAGGCAACGTAATGCCAAATTGTTATTACGAGGCGAAAAAGATATTGTGCCCGATGGGTTTGGAGTATAAAAAGATACATGTATGCTCTAATCATTGCATATTATACAGAAAATAGTATGTAAACTATAATCATTGTCCGAAGTGCAAGGCGTCACGCTACAAAAAGAAAGTTGGTGATTCTAGTGATGATGAGGCGGTAAAAAAGATTCCTCCCACGAAAGTGGTATGGTACCTACCAATAATTTCAAGGTTCAAGAGACTATTCGCTTAATGTAAATGACGCAAAGAATCTTAGATGGCATGCAGAAGAAAGAAAGTGTGATGGAAAATTTTGCCATGTAGCTGATTCTTTACAATGGAAGAAAATAGATGTTTGGTTTCCAAATTTTGGCAAAGAGTCGAGAAACCTTAGACTTGGACTTTCAACTGATGGAATGAATCCGTTTGGTAATATAAGTACTAACCATACTTGTTGGTCTGTTCTCCTGATGATCTACAACCTATCTCCTAGGTTGTGCATGAAGCATAAATTTATTATGTTATCGATGATGATTTCGGGCCCAAAACAACCCGGAAATGACATATATGTTTATCTAAGTCCTCTAATTGATGATTTAAAAGTGTTGTGGGAGGAAGGGGTAGATGTTTTTTATGCGTATTCTGGTGAATAGTTCAATATGCGTGCCATGTTGTTTTGCATGATCAACGATTTTCCGGTATATGGCAATTTGTCTGGTTATAAAGTTAAAGGGCATAGAGCATGTTCTATATGTGAAAAAGACACATGTTACCATCAACTTGTAAAAGGAAAGAAGACTGTTTATCTCGGGCATCGAAAATTTCTAGATCGTTATCATCCATATCGTAGATTGCAGAAAGCTTTCAATGGGGAATAAGAGCATGGTATTGCTCCAAAGCCCTTAACTGGAGAGGAAGTTTATCAACGACAACAGGGCATTAATGTCGTCTTTGGAAAGTACCAAAAGCAATATAATTTTAAAAATATATGGAAAAAGAGGTCGATTTTCTTCAATCTTCCATACTGGTCTAGTCTTGATGTAAGACATTGTATTGATGTGATGCACGTGGAGAAAAATGTATGTGATAGTTTAATCGGAACACTTCTCAACATTCAAGGCAAGACAAAAGATGGTTATAATGCTCGTCTGGATTTGAGTTTGATGGGTATACGAGAAGAGGTAACAATATATATTTGCCTCTTGCCTGCTACACTCTGTCTAAAAAAGAGAAAATAAGTTTCTGTGAGTGTTTACAAAGTATTAAAGTGCCGCATGGTTACTCATCAAATGTCAATAGGCTTGTCTCAGGTAAAGATCTTAAATTAATTAGATTAAAATCTCATGACTGTCATGTCTTAATGCAACAGCTACTGCCGGTGGCTATTCGTGGGATATTGCCTAACATTGTTAGGAAGACTATAACTAGGTTATGCTTATTTTTCAATGCAATTTGTTGTAAAGCCATTGGTCCATTAAAGCTAGACAATTTGGAAAATGAGGCTGCAGTTATCTTATGCCAATTAGAGATGTATTTTCCTCCTTCATTTTTTGACATTATGGTTCACTTGATTGTTCATCTAGTAAGGGAGATTAGATTATGTGGTCCAATTTATTTACGGTGGATGTATCCAACAAAGCGATACATGAAGATCCTAAAAGGGTATACCAAAAACCCACACCGTCCGGAAGCATCAATTGTTGAGAGGTACATCGCAGAAGAAGCAATTGAGTTTTGTTCGAACTATTTGTCAGAAGTGGATGCTGTAGGGGTTCCCAAGTCTCGTCATGATGGAAGATGTGAGGGTGTGGGTACACAAGGTTTAAAGGTAAAGAGATTAAGTATTAATGTGGTTCTTCGAGCGCATTTGTATATATTGAATAACACGGATGAGGTTCAACCTTACTTATCTGCTCACAAAAACATCATAAAGAAAAAATACCCCAAGATGAATGAAAGATGGTTGTTAAAAGAGCATAATAAGATTTTCTCTGAGTGGTTTAAAGAAAATATTTCTAATGAGAATAATGCTTCCAATATAATTAAGTGGTTGTCCTATGAGCCTAAATGTAACATAATAACTTGGAGTGGATATGATATTAATAAAACATGCTTTTGTACAAAGCCAAAGGATGATCGTAGTACCACATAAAATAGTGGGGTTATGATTGTGGCCGAGTCCATGCACTTCTCTAGTGCTAAAGATAAAAACCCGGTTATGGCATCTACACCCTAGTTTAGGGTGATTGAAGAGATTTGGGAAGTTGATTATGTTGTGTTTAAAGTTCCTGTATTTAAATGCAAATGGATTGATATCAGCAGTGGTGTAAGAATCGATGAATTTGGAGTTACATCGGTTAATCTTAGCAAGCTAGCTTATGTGGATGAACCTTTCATCATGGCGTCTCAAGCAAAACAAGTGTTTTATGTCACATATCCTTTTAATAAAAGGTGTTCAGTGGTTATACAAGGAAAGGTGCATAATAGTGATGAAAATCAAGATGCGAACCTTGATATTTTCGAAACTCCTTCTTTCTCAATGAATATGCCTACCTTTGTTGAAGAAAACGAAGAGGATGACATGCACGCTATTCACATAGATCATGACGAAGGGATATGGGAGGACTAGTAAGGTTATTTTATACGTTAATTTGACATTACTTTAATTTCTTTTTTTTTATAAATATTTTGTGTTTAAATTGATGTCTAATTGTTTATATTTTGTGCTTAATTTGATTTCTAATTGTTTTTATTTTGTGTTAACAGATACATGGTTGATTCAACCGACAACCCTTCTTCATCTAGTGACCCTAAAAAAAGAAGAGTTAGAGGTCCCACTTTGATGACACAAATTAACAAAGTTCATCAAACGGGTGAAATGATAAAGGTCGAGTTTCATCCAATAACCAAGGGATGTATGGGTAAAAATGCTTCAAATTTTAGGAGTTACATAGCGTCTCTTGCTCGACAAAGATGTAGTGTTTTGAAAAATGAGTGGAAAGACATAGGTGAAGGCATTAAAGAGGCTATTTGGACTGATGTTCAGGTATTTTTAACTGCTACACTTTATTATATTTTATAATCATATACTAACAACAAATGCCATATACTATATGTGTAGGCTCATTTCACTATTCCAGAACCTCATGATCCAAAGAAGGATCTGTTGAAGAAAGAATGGATTAAATATGCAGGAGAGAGATGGAGAGCTTTTAAGACACAACTCACAAGCGAGTATATTAGACACCCCAAAGAAGGTCTAACTCCTCCATATATCAGGTATAATTATATTAAAGAAGAAGTATGGAAGGATTTTGTGCAGTCTCGAGATACCCCTGAATTTAAGGTTAGTAGGAGTTATAATTTTTTTTGTGCACAAAATTTTTATTATGTTTAGTATGATTAATAACTTTTTGAGTTTATAATAGGAAAAAAGTCAAAAGGGTGCAGCAAATGTGGCTAAAAATGTATACCCACATGTATTATCTCGTGGAGGGTATCGTTTGCTTGAGGAGAAAATGATAAATGAAAGGAGATCATCGAGAGATGATTCTACCTTAGATGATACTGGTAGCCCATCTCCACTGTCACACCATGAGTTATGGAATAGAGCACGACAAAAGAAAGGGGAGAATACACATCAAAGGCTACACAAGTTGTTGCTGAGAAAATTGTAAGTAAACAAATATGGTTTTTTCATTTTGTAGGATTCTCTAGTTATAGTTATGATTGATAAAAAATATGGATTTTTCATTTTGTAGGATTCTCTAGTTGAAGAAGTTGAAAAGGGTGGCTTTGTTCCAGATGGACGTAACAATATCTTAACAGCAACCATTGGAACATCTGAGCATGGCAGTCGTGTTCGTGGTGTTGGAAAACACCATAAATAAAGCACTTTCTTTGGCAGATCTTCTTCATGTCAACAACAAGAAGATATAAGAGAACAATTTGCATAGCTTTCATCTGAATTAGAAGCAAAGCTTAAAGCTGATTTTAATCAAAAGTTGGATAAAGAGCGTAAGGCGATGAAACAATGTTTCATGGAGACACTTAGTTCTATGGGCCTCTCGCAACAAAGCATTGAAAATAATAATAAATGCATTGTACAATGGGAAGCTGTTGATGGAAGCGGAAAAGGAAGTTGTTCAGCTGCAAAAGTAAGCACAAAAGAAGGAGAAGGAGAAGACAATGCTGAGAGATTAATGAGAATGGTTCTAAGAATGGGTGATGATCATTTGGCAATAGAATTAAGTCATTGTGCGAGCGCCAGTAATTTTTATATGTCAGCTAAGTGTATCAGAGAGCTGCTGGTGGGTTTTAATTGGCTTGATGTGTCTACTCTCCAAGTTTGGTGCACGTAAGTACATTTTCTATTTTTATTTGTGTCAATATCTATTAATATGTTATATCTCTAATCACTTTTATTATAATGTTGATTTTAAATTTTTTCAGGTATATTCATCGTTTGTGTATTGATACTTCACAATCTGAAGTATACGGATTTATGGACCCTGCTATGTGTTCGTACGTTGGTCATGTGCCGAAAAATCAAGCAAGTGTCAAACAATACATACAAGATAAGTTACGTGACAAAAAGAGAGAGTGTCACTTACTACCATTTATTCATGGGTAAGTTTGTATGAAATTATGTTTTCTATTTTTTTATTTTGGTAACATATATAGTTCAATTTTGGTAACATGAAATTGTGACTTTTGTGTTTCCACACACACACGTACAGAGGTCATTCGCAATTAATAGTGATTTGTCCAAATGATAATACGGTGGTCGTCTTTTGTTCACTTCATCATGAACTTAATCAAACCATGACAAAAATTGTTACAAGGTAAGTTTATCTTTTATGTTCACTTCATCCTATATACATAATTTGTTACAAAAGTAATATCATATGTTATGTGGCTTTATATGAATTTTTTTCTTCTGAATTAGTGCTTTTGGGGTTCATCAAGCGGCAAATGGGAATAGAAAAAAGGCTACATGGCTTCAACCCAATGTAAGCGTGGTTTAAATTATAATTGTATATTTAATTTTATCATATAAGTATTCACTAATAATGTCATTCATTTGTAGACAAGGAAATAACCTAACTCTGATGATTGTGGGTATTATGTGATGAAAAATATGTTGGATATTGTCTCTGCCAATATAACCAAATCTTGGATGAAGGTAATAAAAATGACTTTAATTTGTTATTTACTTTACGTTTTGCAACTTAATGTGAATTTTCAAAGAATAACTCTATTGTTACTTACGTGTTGTAGGTATTTGATGACGCAACAAACTTAACAAACGATGATTTGTATGATTTGCGACTCCGTTGGGCAACATGTTTCTTTGAGTTATATAAAGGTTAAGTTTTTTGTTGTTGTAGTGGTTCATCGTGTAAACCTCCTTATAATTTAGTTCGTTTATGTATATCATATATCAGTACTTTTGTAAATCAATTATGTGTATACTAGATATTTGATGCAATGAAATTAGATTTGTGAGAAAAATATGAAAATAACGACCTAAATATGGTCTATGTGATGTTGGAAAACTATGAAAATAGCGACCTAAATGTGGTCTATATGATGTGCACTATGGGAAGTAGCAACCTAATTATGGTCTGTGTGATGTTGGAAAAATATGAAAAAATAGGAACCGAAAAAGTTACAGGGAACGACTAAAAAATAGGAAAATAAGTTATACTCGTAACAATACATTTTACATCAGGCGAACGAAATAACCGATGTAAAAAACTACCTTTTACATCGGTTTAACCACAGAACCGATGTAAAAAGTGTTTCCTCAGTACTTTTTATTTTGTTTACTACAGTACATTTTACATCGGGTGAACCATACAACCGATGTTAAAAGTGTCACCTAGGACTTTTAAAATCGATCAACAAGAGAACCGATGTAAAAAGTGTCAGCATAAATTTTTGTTTTGTTTACTACAGTACCTTTTACATCAGTTTTTCCACGCAACCGATGTAAAAACACCCTTTTATAATTAAAATTTACAATTATATTTTTTTCCACATCAAACTTAAAAATTTAACCGATGTGCTTGGTGTATTTCTTACATCAGACCAAAACTCGATGTAAAATGTCTTTGATTTACTACATCGCCTAGCTTTACATCGGATTAAGACCCGATGTTAAAAGACATTTTTGTCCGATGTAAAAAGTCATTTATGCACTAGTGAAATGGTCTATATATGATTCTTTTTTAACTTAAAATGTCAAAAATCAAATTCGTTCTTACGTTAAAATTTTGACATCCCCAAAATTGTTTTCTAAAGTTCATAATAGTTGAGGCCTTGCGAAGTACAACCATGTCTCTAAAACGGCATATAGGTTTCCATCAGAGATTTGAACAACGCCTAAAATTCATTGTTGATGGTTACTTCAATTTCCACGACCAATTTCAATGGAAATCTCTGCCAATTAGGAAACCCTAAATTGATTTGAGTAAAAACCTAACTGGAAAGGGAGGAAGACAACAGAACCTCAGGATGGAACGATGAAGATGACATATCCAAGCCACGCTAGCTGAGACACATACATAAACAAATGTTGTTTGAGCCAAATAGAAAAAATGGATTTTTGTGGTACTATTTAAACAATCAAAGGATCAACTTGACCTCTTTTGAAATTAAGGGAACAAAATAGACCCCAAAGTAAAGTTAAAGGATCAAAAAAGGTATTTTGCATAAACTAAACCAATAGATACTACTTAAAAAAAATTAAATATCAACTAATATTAAATTGACGAAATTTATTGTACTAATAAAAAAAGTATTAAATTATATAAATGCAGTTTGGTTTGAATCAGTTTTAAGAAATCACTCCAAAATTCGATCGGGTGTCTGCAATTTTTATAAAAGAGAGTTCAAACAGATCCAAAATTATTCGACTTTTATGGTTTTCAATTTTTTAATTACTTTGCAGTCTTTATTTAGATTAATTTTTAATTAACCACTCCAATTTATAGTATAATAAAAATTTTGTTTTTTAAATTTAATGATATATCTAAATTATATATAAATCAAATATGTTAATTATTTAATAAATTAAAAAATTAAAACTCTCTTATAATGAAAATTAAAAGAAAGATGTTTATGAATCAGTTTTAATTAAAATTTTAAGGATATTTAATTTTTATGTGAGTCTTTCCTACTATTGAGTAAGAGGTTTTTTTCTTCCTCAATTACCTTTGGAACTCGCAGCAACAAACAGAGTAAAATGACAAAAAGAAAATCATTTTACAAATGTATTTTAATTTATATTATTATATAAAAATACATGTTTATAAATTTTAAAAAGTTTATCAATTTTAAACCATTATATATTTAATATAAATATTTGTTTATTTTAACAATACATTTTTAATTTTTTTATAAAATATTTTTAAAAATATAAAATGATATGATATTTTATAATTGATCTATTTATTTTTAATAAAAATGCGGGTAACGAATACGGGTATGAGTACTTACATATCCATAGGACACTCATAAGACACATGTACGGATGTTAGCTTTGACGCCTAATCGTTTATGGGTTCGGGTACGAGATTTTTTTAAATCGCGGATATAAAAATGGGTACTATAATATCCTGCCCAAACTCTTCCTATTGTCATTCCTATGTAGTAACAACTAGAATTTTTTTTAAAGCATATCTAAATAAGAAATAAATATAATTAATTTAAAAAGTAACTCAGGTAAATAAATAATAATTGAACTTTGTGAGTAGTCCATGCATTTCGTGATTGCCCTAGATCTTTGGAAATTTAGATGCATAAAGTGCCTCTGGATATTTACCATGAGTTTTTCAACCTTGATTTGGAGGAGTGGTTTACTCTGAATATTAACTGGAGCTCTAAAAAGGATGTTAGGTGGAACTACTTTTATTTTTTATTAACTAATACCGTCTCAAAGACATAAATTTTAATTTCATCTCTAATACCGTCTCAAAGACATAAATTTTATTTTTTATTAACTAATGTTTATATAGAGATGGAGGATAGAGACTAAATTGATTTTATATCATAAAATTTGTTTAAATTTAATTTTATGAAAATGTTTATTATATTTTTTAATTTAAAATAAATTGCTGTAATAAAATATCATTATTTAATTTCATTGTTTATGATCTTGATGGTAAAGTTGATTATAATCACTTTTGTTTTCATATTACACAGATTAAACTAAAATATAAATAAAATTTGAATAATTAAAAAATTAAAAGATCCAAACGTAGAAAATGATTTAAGTATTTAAAATAAAATGATATATTAAAATATAGAGGCTAAATATTATGTTCTCATTGGGTAATCAAAACGTGTTTCCTGCTGTTTGGCATGTGTCAGGACTATGTAAAAGTATGGAAGTGTCTTACTGTTAAATGTGCTCCAAATATTCTTACAATTGCATTGAAAAGATTTTAGTTATGAATAATTTGATCTATAAATTATCTATCTAAGTTGTCAGATTCTTTAGGGTTGTTTATACTTTAAATTTTCGTCGTATCAATTCTAGTACTTCCATCTTTGTGTTTTATGTGATATGAATTATTTTAATTCAGCATAACTATAATCATGACTATAATTATATACCGTTTAATTTTCCTTTCATATTCTTCCTATTAATACATAAAAGCTTGGAACTAAAAGTGTACTTGCAAGGCTCCAGGTTTGGAAAGATAAACAAGAGAGCAACATTTTTTCAAGATAGATTTCAGAAGGAATTTTTACTGCAATTTTTAAAGAGAGACTTCAGTTAGTTTCTACCTTTAGACTTTAAGTTGTTAGATTTTTTAGGATTGTTTATACTTTAAATTTCCGTCGTATCAGTTCTAGTACTTCCCTATTTGTGTTTCATGTGATATGAATTATTCTAATTCGTCATAATTATAATCATGACTATAATTATATACCGTTTAATTTTCCTTTTATATTCTTCCTGCTAACACAAATATATAACACGTTGTCATCCATAAATGGAGCCAATTTTCTTAAGATTTTATCCTTATCAATTAGTGGTGAGGAAATTTCTATTCATATCATCAATCAAATTCACATAAAATTAAAAACAAAAGTAAAAAATTGTCAACTCACATCTACACGCTTACTGTAGGTGAGAATAATAACGAATGGTTTATAACTTGAAAATGTATATATGTAATTTGTACAATGGTGGGTTAGAGAAGATTTTGGTAGAGCTAGACTAAAACTCTTATACAACAATTATGAAGTCAAAAGAGTGACTCGTTAAAAATCTTACAAGAAAAAAAAGAGTGTAGCTAACCGCTACATAAACTAAGGGTGATGGTTTTTGGAAATTACTATCATAAACAGTCTAACTCGATCTTCAATACTTGAAGGTTTAGGAAGAAGCATATAAAATTCATAACAATATAACTCTTATATTGCTTCTATGACTTGATTGTCTTTTAATATTACTGGTACCATATATTGTGTTTAATGACTTGCCAACTTATTTTGGGAAGAAAAAATCCAAACTTTCAAGGCTCCTGGCCTGATCTCTTCAAATTGATAACTGCATAATAACAAATAAATAAGTAATGAGAAGAAAAATGATAGTTGTTATTGTAACTATTACATATAATGAATTTTATTTACTTGTTTTCCTTGAGAAATTTTGTAATGATCACCGGAAGTACTGGTTTTCCGTGACTATGTTTGCCAACTCCTAAAAAAAATTAAATAATTTATTTTAGTTTAAAACCAACACACTAAATTTATATTTTATACATATATTTTAAAATTTTATTACAAATAATATAGAAAATACCTGTTATAACTTCTAATGATTTTGACTGTGTGGCAATGATTTCGTTTAATCGAGTTTGTAGGATTTGAATTGCTTCTGATCCATGTAGACCATGCAAATCTATTCTCCAAATTTTGTTTTTGCGGTTATTAATTTTGAAGATTTCTTTTGCTGCATTATAGTTATGCTCTTCAACCATAAGACGTATTTTTCTGCCGGCCATAGAATGTTGTTTTGCAGAAAAATGATCTTTTTGTTGATAAGCTTTTGTGGCCTCTTTAAAGTGTTCGAGTGCAAGCCTAATAGAAAAGTTATAATTCAATATTATTAAAACATTTGATACAAATTAAATTAAACAAGAAAAATTGATAGGTAAGTTAATATTTTAGTGTTTATTTTAACATTTTAGTCTAATTGTATTAATTTATGATAAAATATATTTTATCTAAAATAATCTAAATTTAATAGTAGAAATGTAACTATACATTGTGATAGATTTATGTTAAACTTTTTAATCGAATATCTCCTTAAAGTGCACGTTATGTTTTAATCTCTCATTTAAATAAAATCACATATAAGTTATTTTTTTGTCCATAAAGGTATTTCAATATATCTACTAACCTTGTCATCTCCAATGCTTCTTTTCTATATAAAACATAAATATTTGTTTTATCTGACTTGGTCTTGTTCGACTGGTCTTTAAGTTGCATTTTGTTGATTTTTGGGATATGGTCATCAAAAGGCTACTATAAAAAAAATTATATATGATTAGTATGAATCAAATAATAAAATATGATTGGAATTGAAAATGCCATAATTTCATATTTTATAAAAATAAAAAATTATATATATTCTAAAACAAAGAAATACAAAGTCATCTCAAAGGTCAAGCTCAAGATAACCAACACTCCTAAACCTCACACTTATGCCAACATAAGTTGAGCAACATGCTTACAAAGTTTTGGATTCATCCAAACTCTTTGAACCGTACAATTTATAATTTATAACTCTATTTTCTTTCTTTCATTTCACTAACATACATGAATATTCGTGGAAATGAAAATAGTGAGAAGAAAGAAGTTGCATACAATGATTGGAGACTTGTTTTTGAAAAAACAGTGCGAAGAACAGTGCAAAGTTGAAATGAGTGACACATATAAATAAGGAAGATGTCACAGTGAGTTGGTTAAATAATATAGGGATAAGAAAAAAAGAAGGAGAAGAATAATAGATAACAAGTTATGAAAAATCGGAGAATGAAAGAAGTAAAAGAAAAACTTACACTTGGAAGAAAACATATAAATGAAACTGTTTGTTTTCTTATCAAATTAACTTTTTTTATTGTAAATGTTCATAATGCATTATTGATTTTGTTTTCAAATGTCAATTTTTGTCTAAAAAGATGAATGAAAGGAAAGTAGAATTTGATTGAAAAAGTTATAGTTTTGGTTTATAATTTATTCTTAATATTAATATTATAATTTATTTTTTAAAAATAATTCATTAATTTAATATATGTAATGACATGTATATTGATTAATTATATTGAGTATTAAAACAATAATGATGTGGTCTCTTTTTCCAATTCATTGGTGACACACATCACACTCACGTCATTAATTACATAGCCGCATCATTACAAAAACGAATGGGATTTAGAAAATTCTAAAACATGTTAAATATATGAATGAAAAAACTGAATTTTAAAATACATATTGATATTAAATTTTTTTAATTTAAATATAGTTCAAGAAGTGTATTTTTTTTTAAAGTAACAGTCAATGTAAGCTAGAGACAGCAGTCAATATTACCATTGCATCATGAGATTATGGCATAGTGTGGAGGACTCCAAGTTTCTAATGCAACTTTCCTTGTGTATGGGGCCATATTTGACTGCTTCATTTTTTAAAATTAAATACTTTAAAGAGTGTATGCTTCTAATAGGTGTTAGTGTTACTTGTTTGTCACCTAATGATAAGATAATGAATTTGACTTAACTTTGTTCAATTGTTCAATCAAAACCCATCCAACGAAATAGGTAACCACCACTAGCATTTGCCTATCCAACGAAAAATATAAGCTAGAAAAATACTAACATTTGCCTATCCAACGAAAAATATAACCTAGAAAAATACTAGCATTTGCCTATCCAACGAAAAATATAAGCTAGAAAAACAAATTAAAATAGATGGATGATATGAATCTATGTATGTAAATTCATCATTAAATTATTATCTATTATTTTAAATGATTTTGTGTGTATAGGTGAAGTATATGTTGGAAATTCACCTCACACTCTATGAAGAATTCATTTCAATCTTGATTTCAAGATTGATGAACAAACCCACAATATGATAATAATGGTAATAACAAATAATTATCAAGAACAACAAAAGAGAAGAAGAATAACAAACAAGAAAGAGAAGAATGAGAGAAGAAATATTTGAAGAGAATGTGTTACTCACAACTGTGGGATTTCTTATTGCTTATAGAACTTTCACTTGCTAAACACTGCAACTTTGAAATCTTTTTTATGTTATGTTTGAATACAAAGTAAGGCACCTTATTTATAGTTTTAGGTTTACAAAAGCCCAAAACATAAAATGCCCAAAGGATAGTTATTTCTATCAATTTTATGATACTTGACAAGTCAAGTTCTTTATCAAGAAAAAAAGTGAACAATTTTCTTTTTATAAAATTCATTTCGTTATTGTCATTTGAGATACACTTGAAATTAACATACAATTTTTTATTGATAAAAATATTTATAAGCTTTAATTTAATGTAATACTCTCATTTAAAGAAATTATTTTTTAAATTTAATTTATTTTTTCTTGAGTTTCATATACCAATTCTTGATAGTATATTATAATATTAAGTATCATAAATAAATAAAAAATTATATAACCCTACCGTAAAGCTTACTCACAAACCAATTAATAACTATTATCACAAACCGATAATTTATATTCTTTAAAAGAAACAATAAATAAATAAAATACTAATACTAAATTCTACATTAATTATATGATATATAAATGTTCTATTGTAAAATATTAAAATTTTCAAACATACATATGCATTTATATTTGGTTTTTAAAAGGCAATCTAAAAATTGATCATATCAGAGTGTGTGACCTTTTCCATTTCATTAATGGCAGTCTCAATCGATCTTTGGTAGGAAATTTGACCATTTGGGCATTATGTGAGAGTTCTTGCTGATTTAGAAGTTACAAGCGGGTAGGACTGGAAATGAGTCGAGTCAAGTCGAACTCATCTCAACTCGGCTCGACTCGTTAAGAATTGTTCGAGTACGAGTTCGAGTTTGAGTTCAACGCGAACTTTTTTTTAAGCTCAAACTCGACTCGTTATAAGTTCACGAACAGTTTGGTTCAACTCGTTAGGTTCATCTCATTAGGTTCAGCTCACATGATTCACGGGCTTAAAAACTTTTTTTTACATATATATATATATATATATATATATATATATATATATATATATATATATATATATATATATATATATATATATATATATATATATATATATATATATATATATATATATATATATATATATATATATATATATATATATATATATATATATATAGTATATTTGACATTTTAAATAAATATATTTTTTAAAAATAAAATATTAAAATAAAATAAAATTTATCATATTGAAATTTAACTTTATCTTCGAAATCTACTAATTTAAAACCTACACAACTTTCAAGAGATACATTTGAGAGTCTAATTCAAAAACAAATAGGTAGGTGAGACATTACATCACTGGGCAGAGGTCATTTGACCATTTGGGCATTATGTGAGAGTTCTTGCTGATTTAGAAGTTACAAGCGGGTAGGACTGGAAATGAGTCGAGTCGAGTCGAACTCACCTCAACTCGGCTCGACTCGTTAAGAATTGTTCGAGTTCTAGTTCGAGTTTGAGTTCAACGCGAACTTTTTTTTTAAGCTCAAACTCGACTCGTTATAAGTTCACGAACAGTTCGGTTCAACTCGTTAGGTTCATCTCATTAGGTTCAGCTCACATGATTAACGGACTTAAAAACTTTATTTTTACATATATATATATATATATATATATATATATATATATATATATATATATATATATATATATATAGTATATTTGACATTTTAAATAAATATATTTTTTTAAAATAAAATATTAAAATAAAATAAAATTTATCATATTGAAATTTAACTTTATCTTCGAAATCTACTAATTTAAAACCTACACAACTTTCAAGAGATACATTTGAGAGTCTAATTCAAAAACAAATAGGTAGGTGAGACATTACATCACTGGGCAGAGGTCATTTGACCATTTGGGCATTATGTGAGAGTTCTTGCTGATTTAGAAGTTACAAGCGGGTAGGACTGGAAATGAGTCGAGTCGAGTCGAACTCACCTCAACTCGGCTCGACTCGTTAAGAATTGTTCGAGTTCTAGTTCGAGTTTGAGTTCAACGCGAACTTTTTTTTAAGCTCAAACTCGACTCGTTATAAGTTCACGAACAGTTCGGTTCAACTCGTTAGGTTCATCTCATTAGGTTCAGCTCACATGATTAACGGACTTAAAAACTTTTCTTTTACATATATATATATATAGTATATTTGACATTTTAAATAAATATATTTTTTTAAAATAAAATATTAAAATAAAATAAAATTTATCATATTGAAATTTAACTTTATCTTCGAAATCTACTAATTTAAAACCTACACAACTTTCAAGAGATACATTTGAGAGTCTAATTCAAAAACAAATAGGTAGGTGAGACATTACATCACTGGGCAGAGGTCATTTGACCATTTGGGCATTATGTGAGAGTTCTTGCTGATTTAGAAGTTACAAGCGGGTAGGACTGGAAATGAGCCGAGTCGAGTCGAACTCACCTCAACTCGGCTCGACTCGTTAAGAATTGTTCGAGTTCGAGTTCGAGTTTGAGTTCAACGCGAAATTTTTTTTAAGCTCAAACTCGACTCGTTATAAGTTCACGAACAGTTCAGTTCAACTCGTTAGGTTCATCTCATTAGGTTCAGCTCACATGATTCACGGACTTAAAAACTTTTTTTTACATATATATATATATATATATATATATATATATATATATATATATATATATATATATATATATATATATATATATATATATATATATATATAGTATATTTGACATTTTAAATAAATATATTTTTTGAAAATAAAATATTAAAATAAAATAAAATTTATCATATTGAAATTTAACTTTATCTTCGAAATCTACTAATTTAAAACCTACACAACTTTCAAGAGATACATTTGAGAGTCTAATTCAAAAACAAATAGGTAGGTGAGACATTACATCACTGGGCAGAGGTCATTTGACCATTTGGGCATTATGTGAGAGTTCTTGCTGATTTAGAAGTTACAAGCGGGTAGGACTGGAAATGAGTCGAGTCGAGTCGAACTCACCTCAACTCGGCTCGACTCGTTAAGAATTGTTCGAGTTCTAGTTCGAGTTTGAGTTCAACGCGAACTTTTTTTTTAAGCGCAAACTCGACTCGTTATAAGTTCACGAACAGTTCGGTTCAACTCGTTAGGTTCATCTCATTAGGTTCAGCTCACATGATTAACGGACTTAAAAACTTTTTTTTTACATATATATATATATATATATATATATATATATATATATATATATATATATATATATATATATATATATATATATATATATATATATATATATATATATATATATATATATATATATATATATATATATATATATATATATATATATATATATATATATATATATATATATATATATATATATATATATATATATATATATATATATATATATATATATATATATATATATATATATATATATATATATATATATATATATATATATATATATATATATATATATATATATATATATATATATATATATATATATATATATATATAGTATATTTGACATTTTAAATAAATATATTTTTTAAAAATAAAATATTAAAATAAAATAAAATTTATCATATTGAAATTTAACTTTATCTTCGAAATCTACTAATTTAAAACCTACACAACTTTCAAGAGATACATTTGAGAGTCTAATTCAAAAACAAATAGGTAGGTGAGACATTACATCATTGGGCAGAGGTCATTTGACCATTTGGGCATTATGTGAGAGTTCTTGCTGATTTAGAAGTTACAAGCGGGTAGGACTGGAAATGAGTCGAGTCGAGTCGAACTCACCTCAACTCGGCTCGACTCGTTAAGAATTGTTCGAGTTCTAGTTCGAGTTTGAGTTCAACGCGAACTTTTTTTTTAAGCTCAAACTCGACTCGTTATAAGTTCACGAACAGTTCGGTTCAACTCGTTAGGTTCATCTCATTAGGTTCAGCTCACATGATTAACGGACTTAAAAACTTTTTTTTTACATATATATATATATATATATATATATATATATATATATATATATATATATATATATATATATATATATATATATATATATATATATATATAGTATATTTGACATTTTAAATAAATATATTTTTTAAAAATAAAATATTAAAATAAAATAAAATTTATCATATTGAAATTTAACTTTATCTTCGAAATCTACTAATTTAAAACCTACACAACTTTCAAGAGATACATTTGAGAGTCTAATTCAAAAACAAATAGGTAGGTGAGACATTACATCACTGGGCAGAGGTCATTTGACCATTTGGGCATTATGTGAGAGTTCTTGCTGATTTAGAAGTTACAAGCGGGTAGGACTGGAAATGAGTCGAGTCGAGTCGAACTCACCTCAACTCGGCTCGACTCGTTAAGAATTGTTCGAGTTCTAGTTCTAGTTTGAGTTCAACGCGAACTTTTTTTTTAAGCTCAAACTCGACTCGTTATAAGTTCACGAACAGTTCAGTTCAACTCGTTAGGTTCATCTCATTAGGTTCAGCTCACATGATTAACGGACTTAAAAACTTTATTTTTACATATATATATATATATATATATATATATATATATATATATATATATATATATATATATATATATATATATATAGTATATTTGACATTTTAAATAAATATATTTTTTTAAAATAAAATATTAAAATAAAATAAAATTTATCATATTGAAATTTAACTTTATCTTCGAAATCTACTAATTTAAAACCTACACAACTTTCAAGAGATACATTTGAGAGTCTAATTCAAAAACAAATAGGTAGGTGAGACATTACATCACTGGGCAGAGGTCATTTGACCATTTGGGCATTATGTGAGAGTTCTTGCTGATTTAGAAGTTACAAGCGGGTAGGACTGGAAATGAGTCGAGTCGAGTCGAACTCACCTCAACTCGGCTCGACTCGTTAAGAATTGTTCGAGTTCTAGTTCGAGTTTGAGTTCAACGCGAACTTTTTTTTTAAGCTCAAACTCGACTCGTTATAAGTTCACGAACAGTTCGGTTCAACTCGTTAGGTTCATCTCATTAGGTTCAGCTCACATGATTAACGGACTTAAAAACTTTTTTTTTACATATATATATATATATATATATATATATATATATATATATATATATATATATATATATATATATATATATATATATATATATATATAGTATATTTGACATTTTAAATAAATATATTTTTTTAAAATAAAATATTAAAATAAAATAAAATTTATCATATTGAAATTTAACTTTATCTTCGAAATCTACTAATTTAAAACCTACACAACTTTCAAGAGATACATTTGAGAGTCTAATTCAAAAACAAATAGGTAGGTGAGACATTACATCACTGGGCAGAGGTCATTTGACCATTTGGGCATTATGTGAGAGTTCTTGCTGATTTAGAAGTTACAAGCGGGTAGGACTGGAAATGAGTCGAGTCGAGTCGAACTCACCTCAACTCGGCTCGACTCGTTAAGAATTGTTCGAGTTCTAGTTCGAGTTTGAGTTCAACGCGAACTTTTTTTTTAAGCTCAAACTCGACTCGTTATAAGTTCACGAACAGTTCGGTTCAACTCGTTAGGTTCATCTCATTAGGTTCAGCTCACATGATTAACGGACTTAAAAACTTTTTTTTTACATATATATATATATATATATATATATATATATATATATATATATATATATATATATATATATATATATATATATATATATATATATATATATATAGTATATTTGACATTTTAAATAAATATATTTTTTTAAAATAAAATATTAAAATAAAATAAAATTTATCATATTGAAATTTAACTTTATCTTCGAAATCTACTAATTTAAAACCTACACAACTTTCAAGAGATACATTTGAGAGTCTAATTCAAAAACAAATAGGTAGGTGAGACATTACATCACTGGGCAGAGGTCATTTGACCATTTGGGCATTATGTGCGAGTTCTTGCTGATTTAGAAGTTACAAGCGGGTAGGACTGGAAATGAGCCGAGTCGAGTCGAACTCACCTCAACTCGGCTCGACTCGTTAAGAATTGTTCGAGTTCGAGTTCGAGTTTGAGTTCAACGCGAACTTTTTTAAGCTCAAACTCGACTCGTTATAAGTTCACGAACAGTTAGGTTCAACTCGTTAGGTTCATCTCATTAGGTTCAGCTCACATGATTCACGGACTTAAAAACTTTTTTTTTACATATATATATATATATATATATATATATATATATATATATATATATATATATATATATATATATATATATATATATATATATATATATATATATATATATATATATATATATATATATATATATATATATATATATATATATATATATATATATATATATATATATATATATATAGTATATTTGACATTTTAAATAAATATATTTCTTTAAAATAAAATAAAATTTATCATATTGAAATTTAACTTTATCTTCGAAATCTACTAATTTAAAACCTACACAACTTTCAAGAGATACATTTGAGAGTCTAATTCAAAAACTACTAAATTAAAGATTAAATTTGTCTAAGATTTCGAGTAAATATTTAAACCTAATCTTAAAGACAACATAATTCTTCTCATATGTAATCGAGTTGACTCATGAACCTAACGAGTCGAACTATGTATATTTCAAGTTCAGCTCATTTAGTTAACGAACTTAATTTTTCGCTCATACTCAACTCATTTGGTTCATGAACCTAGTTCAATGATTTAATTGTCGAATCGAATTCCGAACTATTTTCGAGTTGGTTCGGTTCATTGCCAGCCCTACAAGCGGGTGTAAGGTGCTTGATGAAAGGAAAGAATTTGTTGGAATATGATAACAAGTCTGATTATTGGATTTTTTGCAAATGTATTAGCCACCACTTTGTAATTTGCAAGAGAAACTCCAACTCTCACCTTTTCCACATTTCTCTGTTTTCTCTCTTTCTCTTTGCTCTCTCTTTTTCTCTCAAACCCTAACATAGTTGTCTTCCTACTGCTGGAAATTAACAGTGCATGATGATTTTGATAAATGGAGCATGAATCTCAATGATACTCTTATGCGTTGAAGAAGATAATCGAGCAAGTTGTCTTTTAGAAAAGGAAACGATCCTAGCTCCAATTTTTACTGTTTCCATTTCCACTTGCAAAGTTTTGTAAACCGCAAGGACACCAACGAGAAGCTTCCATTCATGATCTCTCTTTGAAGCAAGCAAGGTAAACAATATCATTCATGATCTCTCTATTTTTTTTGCAAGTTGTTCTCTGTCATGGTTCTCATATGTAACTGATATGATGTTTGTGTTCATATTACGTAAACTCATGATCTGTAAATTCTACTGCACTATTTTTTTTCCTCTGTTTTTGTTTTCCATGTTCATGGTTTTCCTTTGTCATCTACACTATGCATTATTTCTGTACTTTATGACTTCACAATTTACTTGCACAACCTTAATGTCTTTTGCATTTAGATGATGCAACATGTTAGCAGCTACCCAATCAACCATTCTCCGTCTCATTCTCTCACCCAAACATCAGATTCATTTGTGCAATCTAACACAAAATGGACACAACTAAATAAGGTCAAGAGTATCCGCCAAATTTGTGAACTCAACAAGGTTTGTTGTATTCTTTAGCATGACTTAAGTTACTGTCTTAATTATATATTTGTTGAAAGTATAAGTTACTGTCATAATCATCTATTATTCAATCTATTTTGTAACTCATATGGTACCATCAAACTTCAAAAGCAGCATTATTGATCATGGACACTGATGTTGGAGTCGGCCTTCAAAATGAATATATTGTATGTCTAACTCATTACTCATATGTCCTTAACAACACTATATATGAGTATGCTTATTATAACTCATTGTGTAGTTACAAATTACTTGTGTCATTTGTAGCCAAGCAATTCAGTTGATCAAAACTTTTCTGTAGTACCACCCACTTCTGCCAAGAGTGATTGCAGCCTGTTGACATGCTCTAGCAACACCCCTGCTAAAAGGATTGTTGTCCCAACCACTCTAGATGACATTTTGCAAGATGAAGTCTTGACTCCACGACAATCTGCAACGAAGGTTAAGCACATCAAGAAGGAGTGATCATCTTATGCAGGGCTCCATTTTTTATGCTTTTTAATGTTTTGTTGACTTCATTAATGTAATGTTAAGTACATCAACAACTTAGTCTATCTACTGGTGTATTAGATATGTCTCTATCTATTGGTGTGCTGTTGAGAAACTACCTACTTCATGTTTAAAAGCAGTGTTATATTAACCTTTTGGTTTCAGATCTTTGAGAATATAACAGACAATATGCTCTTCTTACCTTTTGATTTCTATGTATATCAAAAAAATTTATCTCTATTATAAGACATTAGTTTTACCGCACTGGTATTCTACTAGCATCATTTATAAAAATTAAATATGAAGTTTATATAATTGCATAGACATCCCTCATATTCTTTTTTTTCTAGCGTAACCAATGTCGAATTCAACAAACTTTACACTTAACCCACAATTTCTTCTCTCTTCAAATTCCCAATTTTCTCTTGCCCTAGATTTATTCCTTTCTCTCACTTCACTGATTTTCGATTTTGGATATTTATTTCAGAAATTTCCTCAAACTTTATTTTCATCCATCTTCGATAGACTCCAAGGATGATACACACGACACCAATTACATGGAGTTGCTCGACAGTGAAGATATCTATGCTGGTGACATCGATGGTGCTGCCATGGATTATTACAATAAGCATGATGATGATGTCGATGATTAATTTGGTGATGCCAATAAGAATGAGTCCAGTCGCCGTGAGGTATCCATCTTTTCGATTTGGGAATACGATGACGACGCCGATGAGTCTCTGATGCCAGTAAGTACGATGATGACGCCGATGAAAATGATGAAGTTTTTATTTGGGAACATATTTTCTGATATTTGTTTTATTTTTCATTTAAAGTTTTTTTTAGGGTCTGTTTGGTTGGGGTTGGTGGGGGTAAATCGAGGGGAAGTGAGGGGAGGGAATATTTAATAACTTTACGTGTTTGGTTCAAATTTTAAGAGGGGGGAGGCAGATGAAGGGGATCAAAATCCCTAGTGAACCACTTTTTCTTCCTCCGATTTGGAGAGGAGGTGTTTGATTTTAATTATAATCATATTTATATATTTATTCTTATTATTTATTTAAATATAAATTTAACTTATAACATTATTAAAAGTTTTATTTTGAACAAATTTAATTTTTTTAAAATATTTTTTTGTATTTTTATATCTTCATCTTACTATCATTATATTTGTGTAAATTTTTTATTTTATTTTTCATATTATAATGTTAATCGTAGTTATCGTAATGTTTTTGTTTATAATAATAGGGTGACCAAAAGTGTAATTTAGCTCATTATATATTATAATCGTTATATTTTTATAAAATATTTTATGATTATCTCTGATTGAATATTTACATTTCGTCAATAAATTTGTATTTGAATTATAAACGGTAAATATCACAAGTCTTATGGTAAAATTAGAAGCATAAAAAAGTAAATTAGTTTTAAAATACCTCCCCTCCCCTTGTGAACCAAACATATTTGTAAATAAAATCTCTCCCCTCCCCTCCCTTTTCATATTTTGAACCAAACATATATGTAATTAAAATCCCTCTCCCTTCCCCTTCCCTCCCCTTGATAAAAATCTCTCCCCTCCCCTTGATTGAACCAAACAGACCCTTAGTGATTTTGCGGACCAGGTTTATTTTCTGATAACTTTTGTCACAATCCATGTCAATTAATGTCGTAGGAACTATTTGATTTTAGATTATTCTGTGTGGTACAGTTAAAGTGTAGTTGTCGTGCCTTTCAAGATCGGGTGTCCCATGAATGCATCATTCATGTAGTTGTAGGTTGAAGGTGTTGGTTCTGTATTTGACTGTTTTGGACCTCAACTACCATGTTTTCATAGTTTTGAGTGTTTTTCTCTGTTTCACAATTTGTGTTTGTATGTTTTTGGCTTTGATCCACTGTCCAACCAGGGAAAGGCCAATTACATGAAAAATCAATAACGTATGGTGGTTTTTAGGTGTAGACCTCCTTTTAGTTATAATATTACTTTCATTCCATCACTTCCTCCCTCTATCTTTTTTGTAAGGCCTAAATCTGTAGAGTTACTAGCTTATGAATGGTGTGGCTGGAGCTTGGAAAAAATGTGAGTTGATTTCTATAATAAGCACATCTCCCCTTCATTATAAAGTGTGTCAAATACGAAAATTATCCAGCTTGCAGATGGTTTTACCTTTCCTATGATAATTAGTGTCATATAACTCATTATGTTCCTTTTCATTACCTAAATGCAGAGAATATATATGAATCTTACCAGAGCTTTGGCTACAACGTCACATAAGCATGTGATAGGGTCAAGTTTTACATCTATATTTGCTGAACAATCTATTTATGCTTCAGCAAAATGCAGGCCTGGTAATTGACATCATTTATGCTTGTAATATTTCGTTTAATTCATATTGTATACTTACGCTTTTACATACTTTAAATAACCTGATGCAGATTTCATAGCAGAGTGTAATTTTGATTTTGATTTTATAATTTAAAAAACACAAAAAGTGAGCATAAAGCATAAGCATTATACCTAACCATGGAACAACTCTTTTGTTCATTAAAGTAACAAGCATTCTCTATATCCACCAAAAACCTGGCATGACACATGGAAACCTGAAATCTTCTAATGTGTTACTTGGTTCCGACTTTGAGTCTTGTCTCAACGATTATGGTCTCAGCGTGTTCCTCAATCCCAAAACAATCGATGAACCAAGTGCCACTTCTTTTTTCTATAGAGCACCCGAGTGCCGCAGTTTTCAACGCCCACAACCTCAATCTGCTGATGTATACAACTTTGGTGTCCTTCTCCTCAAGCTTTTGACAGGAAAAGCAGCCTATCAAGACCTTGTTCAGGCGCACAGTTCATATATACCTATATGGGTTCGGTCAGTACGTGAAGAAGAGATCGAGTCCAGAGATGGTCCTGCCTCATCAGGCAATGAAGTGAACATTGCAATGGCATGTGTTTTAGTTAGTCCAGAGAATAGATCTACAATTAGAAAATTTCTAAAGATGATAAGAGATGCAAGAGGGGAAACTCATGTCTCATATAATAATAGTAGTGATCATTCACCAGGTAGATGGTCAAATACTGTTCAAAGCTTGCCAAGAGATGAACATCTTAACATATAATTTGAAACCTTTTATTTTTTACTTTTGATGCATTCTTATTTTCCTGAATTGGTTATCAAATATTGGTTGTCAGAATTGCATGAGGCACACGCAGAGCTTGAATGCAAAATCAACCCATTTTAAGCAAGGTTTTTCTTTCTCCTGTGTTCTTTTTTTTACCTGTCCATTTTCTTTACTAGTAGTTAACAAAACCATGCGAAGAGGCTGACATGTATTTATATCAAATAGTCATAATAAAAAAATAATTTAAGTTTAGTAATGATGGTAAATTCATGGAACCTATTGAAATCATGGCAATGTGAATGTCTTGAATGGAATATTGCCGGAAAATGGCTCAGAGGTCTGTGGACTTCAGAAGAGCAGAATCAATCAATTTTTATATTTATCAATTATATATCAAAAGAGGCTTAATTATGATTATCTTAGTTATTTCTTCCTTTCACTTTGTGTTTCTTTAGGCCTTGGGTACTATTTGTTTTATTCTTTCTACTGAAACATTGGACACCCCGTGGAATTATAGTACTGTTATAAATTATAATTGTATTCCCACTGTTTTTAAGTGTATCCGTCTCTTGATCTTTCCTATTTTATGATCTTAATTTGAAAATAAAATCTTACAATCCACACTTTTCATGTATAGACAATAGTTTTCCTTTTCTTTGTAGGCGTTTATGCATTTCCCCTTGGATGTAGTGAGCTTAGAAATATGTATCAGAATAATCCAAACATTCTACTCGGTTATAACATTTGGCAACTAGCTTTGTCTTAAACCTTTCTATTGTGTTGTCTAACTCGTATTTGATTTTGTAAACCCATATGCAACATATTGATTTAACTTTGGGTGGAAGGTCAATGAATTCCCAAGTGTTAGTTTTGTCAAGGGTATCAAGCTCAAATTTTATGGCTTAATTACAATAGTCAAGGGTATCAAAATTGAACTCGCGAGCTTCAAACGGAAACAAAAAAAAATCAACAGATGCTCAAAGAATCAAAGCCATAGAGCTGCTTTGACTTAAACCTTCTGCCGCCACAAGCAAACTCGGAAACCATTAAGGCTCTGCATGCAATGGATTCCTCGGTACTCTTAAATTCCTGATACAAAATTCCGCAGCTGATGACGAATAACCTCATAAGCTGGAGCTTTAAGACTTCTCCACGTCTTACATTAGGGTTTCCGCTACTTCCATATTGTTACTCGTGCTGGGAATCGCTGTTGACTTACTTTCTCTGTCGAACAACTTAATGAATGGTTGATTTTGAAAATATTTTTGAGTTGAATTTAAATTTTAGGACTGAAATTGATTGAAAAAATTTAAGAAGAATTTACTTAAACGGTAAATATCTTAAACTAAAACGACGTTTAGATTAAAAGTGTATGAAAAAAACAATAAAATGTGATTGACAAAGAATCTTAAGTGACTTGAAATGTAAGAAGTGAAAAAATAAATGACATCAAATGTAAAGTGAAAAATTAAATTATTAGAAAAGTAACACTTTAAAATAAAATTGTATGTTGGAACAAACTTTTTACTTTTATATACTTTAAAATTTTTCAATTCAAATTTTCAATTAATATTTTCGTATACCGTTAAATATTACAATAATATCATTTACAAATGTTGCCTAGAGAATAACTGCCATGAAGATAACTGGTGTATAAATTGCATGTGTGATAGCCCTAATCGAAAGAGAATAAGAGTGAGACCTGATGCGAGAACATATAGCTGAACTTTCACTATAAATTACACCAAACATGGTTGGAGAGAAGTCAAGCTTCTAATATAATTTTTACATACAGACTAAAATTACAATAAAGTAGTCAGAATATTATTAGAAATTTACTTAATTAACACAATGTATGATCTTTCCGTCAAGTTGCCTATGCTTTGTAACTTTTTGGATTGATTCCAAAAATACTCTACTTGTAGAGGTTCGATATCATTTTCTCCACACCCTTTCCACATCAATCCTAAAAACACAAATGGAAATCATTAACTGATAAACTAGTTTCAAAAGTATCAACTGATAAATTAGTTTCAAAAGCATCAACTGATAAATGCAGTTTTGGAAATTATCTACTGATACCAGAACATAAGTTATCAAATTAAATAACAATTGACTTTAGCATCTAAGCCAAACGGATTCATAAATTCAAACTCATGCAGTACACTCAAACAGACGGAATTTATCATCTACGAAAAACTTAAACCCATCGTTGGTTTCTAGAATCCAAATTAATATTACTGTAGGTGTACATTTTTGTGGCTAGATTGATTTTGTAACTTATAAAGTAAGGACGTATAATTCATTAAAGTAAACGATTTTGATGAGAATATCAATAACTTCATTACAAGAGAAACGACTCTTAAGACTAGAAAATGAATAAATTTAACACCAAAATGAAAATCCTAAAATCAAAATATTCATACAAGAGAAAAATGACCTTACATAACAAAGAGGAGGGCAAGAGTCATAGATAAGAGCAGACGCA
Source organism: Lathyrus sativus (assembly GCA_963859935.3). Classification (NCBI taxonomy): domain Eukaryota; kingdom Viridiplantae; phylum Streptophyta; class Magnoliopsida; order Fabales; family Fabaceae; genus Lathyrus; species Lathyrus sativus. The sequence continues at coordinate 494,887,327 of OZ012739.1, read as the reverse complement.
GTGGCGACAACGGCGTATGAAGTGGCAGCGGCGGAAAATTGCAGTGTATTAGAAAGCGCAGTGGCGGTGAGGGCGAATGAATATTACTATTCTGTTTCCAGATCAAGTACTGAAGTCTCTCTCTCTCTCTCTCACTCATGTAATTCAATGCTTTGTATACATCAAGCCGATGTAGGTGCCATCTATGAATAAAACCATGTGTTATAAGAAGTCTGAATGTAGCGAGCTTAGCAACTGGTGAATACGTATCTCAATCAAGTCTTGGGGAAGCTTCATGGAACCAGAAGCCAACCCAGAATTCCAATTAATTGGAATCCACCGACTTAATTTGATCTTACTACACCAAAGAATAACTAAGACCTCAAAAGCACCGGAACGAAATCTGAAGTGCTAGCATCAGAACCAAAAAGCACCAGCGATGAACTGAGCTCTGAAGAAACATCACGAATCTATCCTACACATGCCAGAACAGCCCTCACAACGAACAATCTAATCAGTTCACTTCAAATCGCCAAACAATTTAGTAAAAAACCAATGAATTCAAAAAACCAAAAGGATCCACTGAAATAAAACATACTAAATCCAAACAGATATTAATCTTTGGAACCAAGAGATTCCCTTGGATTCAAACACCACGTTTGTTGGAGTTTGAATCTGTCTTAGTTGAATAAGTTTGTTTCCTAGATTTTAGCTGTAGTGGAGTCTGTTTCCTAGTTTTTAGCTTGCTTCTGTTATTTTGTAAGGCTATATAATGCCACTATTTTTGGTTTAATAAAGTATCACTTTCAGCTTTATATTTCACATTTGGCATCAGAGCGAGAACCTGTGTGAGAAAGTGATCGAGAGAGATGTCTGAGAGATCTGAAAAATTTGTGCAGCCGGCCATCCCAAAATTTGATGGCCATTACGATTTCTGGTCCATGACGATGGAGAATTTTCTGAGAAGCAGAGAATTGTGGAGCCTGGTGGAAGATGGGATTCCGGCGATGTCGACCGAAAACAAATCTGTAGAAGAGGCGAAGTTGAAGGATTTGAAGGTCAAGAATTTTTTGTTCCAGTCCATTGACAGAGAAATTCTGGAAACTATTCTTGACAAAGGTACCTCTAAGGTAATATGGGAATCCATGAAAAAGAAGTATCAAGGCTCTACAAAGGTGAAAAGGGCGCAATTGCAAGCTTTGAGAAGGGAGTTTGAATTGCTGGCCATGAAAGAAGGAGAGAAGATCGACATTTTCCTAGGAAGAACATTGACGGTGGTGAATAAGATGAAGGTGAATGGTGAATCAATGGAGCAGAGCACGATCGTGAGCAAAATTCTCAGATCGCTAACTTCGAGATTCAATTATGTGGTATGTTCGATTGAGGAATCGAATGATCTGAGCACGATGAGTATCGATGAATTACATGGCAACCTACTTTTCCATGAGCAGCGATTGAATGGATATGTGCAAGAAGAGCTGGCACTAAAAGTATCTCAAGATGAAAGACCTAGTAGAGGAAGAGGTCGCGGAATGTTTCGAGGAGGACGCGGTAGAGGAAGAGGAAGAAACACAGTCGATCGTGCCATTATCGAGTGCTACAAATGTCACTAGTTAGGGCACTATCAGAACGAGTGTCCCGAATGGGAAATGAAGGCAAATTATGCTGAACTAGAAGAAGAAGAAGAGTTGCTCTTGATGTCTTATCTTGAGAAACATCGGGCAAAAAGAGAAGAAGTTTGGTTCCTTGATTCCGGGTGCAGCAATCATATGACCGGATGCAAAGATTGGTTTTTCGATTTGGAAGAAGGTCTCAATCGATCTGTGAAACTTGGAAACGACACAAGAATGTCGGTGGTGGGAAAAGGAAGCACGAAAGTACATGTTAACGGAGTCACCCAAGTCATACCTGAAGTTTATTATGTCCCGGAGCTCAAGAACAATTTACTAAGCCTTGGACAATTACAGGAGAGAGGCTTGGCAATTTTGATTCTTGATGGAACCTGCAAAGTATATCATCCCAAGAAAGGTGCAATTATGGAGACTAATATGAGTGAAAACAGGATGTTCTTTCTTCTAACATCCAAGTTGCAAAAAAACACGATGTGCTTGAAGACAGAAGAGGTGATCGAGAAGGAGACGAATCTGTGGCATCGCCGTTTTGGGCATTTAAACCAAGAAGCTCTAAAACAACTTGCATAAAAGAAGATGGTTATTGGGCTGCCGATGCTGAGGTCCACGAAGGAGATATGTGCGGTGTGTCTGACTGGAAAACAACACAGAGCATCAATGTCAAAAAGGAGCCTCTGGCGTGCATCGAGACAGCTGCAGTTGGTGTACTCGGATATATGTGGTCCGATTACACCAATTTCACACAGCGGAAAACGATACATTTTGACTTTCATTGATGATTTCACTAGAAAAACTTGGGTTTATTTTCTCCATGAAAAATCGGAGGCACTCATCACCTTCAAGGCTTTCAAAGCAAGTGTTGAAAAGGAGATTGGAACCTTCATCACTTGCCTGAGGACAGACCGCGGAGGGGAATTCACGTCTAATGAATTCAGAGAGTTTTGTAAAACTCATGGTATCACCCGACAATTGACAACTGCATTTACGCCACAACAAAAAGGAGTGGCAGAGAGGAAGAATAGAATGATAATGAATGTGGTACGATCTATGCTGAGTGAGAGGCAAGTCCCAAAGGAGTTTTGGTCTGAAGCTACAAGATGGAGTGTGCACATCCAGAATCGATCTCCAACAGCAGCAGTAGAAGACATGACACCTAAAGAAGCTTGGAGCGGCTCAAAACCTGAGGTGGAGTATTTTCGTGTCTTTGGGTGCATAGCATATGCGCACATACCTGATCAGAAAAGGAGAAAACTAGATGACAAAAGTAAGAAATGTGTTTTTCTCGGAGTCAGTGAGGAATCGAAAGCATGGAGGCTGTATGATCCGGTTACGAAAACGATCGTGATAAGCAAAGATGTAGTGTTTGATGAAGACAAAAGCTGGGATTGGAATCAAACCGGTGTAAAAGAGAAAATACTCGACTGTGGAGAAGAAGAACAAAATACAGAAGAGAGAGAAGGTGATACGACTTGTCCTCCGTCAACCGCGAATTTGTCGCCTTCTGGTTCGTCTTCGTCTTTCGCAACTGGTGGTACTTCGACACCGCCAAGCCCAGTCTCTCCTCTGTCCAGTCCAATTTCTTCATCTCCATCAAGATCGATTGAAAGAGAAGTGGTTACAGGCCCGCGGATAAGGAGAACACCGGGTTATTTGGCTGATTATGTCACGGGTGAAGGAGAAGATGAGGAAGAAAGCTTATCAGTAATGCTATTGATGATGATGACAGAAAATGATCCAGTCAAATTCGAAGAAGCAGTGAAAGACAAGGTGTGGAGAGAAGCAATGAAAAACGAGATCGAATCGATCGAGAAAAATAACACATGGGAGCTAACTATCTTACCTGCAGGTTTTACACCAATTGGAGTGAAATGGGTGTATAAAACAAAGCTGAATGAAGATGGTAAAGTCGAAAAATACAAGGCGAGGTTGGTGGCAAAGGGATATGCTCAGTGTTATGGCATAGACTATACCGAAGTCTTTGCTTCGGTGGCGAGGCTCGATACGATTCGAACTATACTTGCGGTTACAGCACAATCAAATTGGGAAATCTTCCAATTAGATGTCAAGAGTGCGTTTCTACATGGGGAACTAAAAGAGAATGTGTATGTGCGACAACCGGAGGGATTCATAAAGAAAGGAGAAGAGGAGAAAGTGTACAAGCTGAGGAAGGCATTGTATGGGCTCAAACAAGCCCCGAGAGCTTGGTACAGCCGTATTGAAGGATATTTCTTGAATGAGGAGTTTAAGAGGTGTCCGAGCAAGCATACTCTATTTACCAAGACGAAAGGAGGTAAAATTCTCATTATCAGCTTGTATGTTGATGACTTAATATTCACTGGAAACGATAGAGCTATGTGTGATGAGTTTAAGAAGTCGATGATGATGGAATTTGAGATGTCAGATTTGGGAAAAATGAAACATTTTCTTGGGGTAGAGGTGAAGCAGAGTGTTAATGGGATTTTTGTTTGTCAAAAACGGTATGCTCGTGAAGTTTTAGCAAGGTTTGGAATGGAAGAAAGCAATGCTGTTAAAAATCCAATTGTGCCGGGAACGAAGCTCACACAAGATGAGAATGGCGAGAAGGTGGATGCGACTATGTTCAAGCAATTGGTTGGGAGTCTTATGTATCTAACAGTGACCAGGCCGAATTTAATGTATGGAGTATGTCTCATAAGTCGATTCATGGCAAATCCAACGATGTCACATTGGCTTGCGGCGAAAAGGATCTTAAGATACTTAAAAGGTACAATCGAACTTGGAATCTTCTACAGGAGAAGTGAAAGCAGCAGTACGAGACTTATGGCATTCACGGATAGCGACTACGCCAGCGATTTGGATGACCGGAGAAGCACAACAGGTTGTGTGTTTTTGATAGGGTCCGGTGTGATATCTTGGGCATCGAAAAAGCAGCCTGTTGTCGCCCTTTCCACCACTGAGGCCGAATATATTGCTGCCGCCTTTTGTGCTTGTCAATGTGTGTGGATTATAAGGATCTTAGAGAAGATTGGAGCTGAAGAAGAGTCTGTAACCGTCATTCATTGTGACAACAGTTTGACGATTGCTTTGTCCAAACATCCAGTCCTTCACGGGAAAAGTAAGCATATCGAAGTAAGGTTTCATTATCTCAGAGAGCTGGTGAATGGCGGAACTGTTAAGCTGGAGTATTGTGCAACAGAAAACCAAGTTGCGGATATCTTTACGAAGCCGTTGAAGCTGGAGCGGTTCGAGAAGATGAGAACATTACTTGGAATTGTTAACTTGTCTGAAGTAAGCTTAATTCAGGAAAGTTAAGCTTAAGGGAGGGTATGTTGGAGTTTGAATCTGTCTTAGTTGAATAAGTTTGTTTCCTAGATTTTAGCTGTAGTGGAGTCTGTTTCCTAGTTTTTAGCTTGCTTCTGTTATTTTGTAAGGCTATATAATGCCACTATTTTTGGTTTAATAAAGTATCACTTTCAGCTTTATATTTCACAATGTTGTTACATCTAGATTGGAATGGTTGAAAAATCAAAACTGAACTCGTGAGCTTCAAACGGAAACAACAAAAATCAAGATAGAAAGGGTGGAAGTGGTGGATTCTCAGTGTGGAAGGAGAACAATGGGAAAGGAGCAATTTCTGGAGAAATCACGACGTCCTTCTTCGTTACTGAGTTCCCAGAGAAGATGAATGCTAAAGACCTGTTCGAGGTATTCAAGGTTTATGGAGTCATCTCAAAAGTTTCCATTTCTGCTAGGCGAGATAAATGAGGTAAAAGATTTGGATTCGCTAAATTTCAGAAAGTTCATGATTCCTGAATTCTTGTTTGCAACCTTGATATTATTGTCTTGGAAGGAAAGAAGTTGTTCGTTAATATTCCCAGGTTTAGTATGAAAAATAAGATGCAATTTCCGGTTAGTGAGAATTTGAGGAAGATTAACCAAACTGGTCGCCCAAGTAGGTACGAGAAATTCGATACTTTGGATAGATTGTTTGCCAAAGTGGTAAGAGGTGCTGATCCTAAGCCTGACAGAAAAGTCATGGGAGGAGGATCCTGCACAAAATTAGAGGTGGATGATGAATGGTTTATAAGGTTAAAACGAATGAGAGTGGGTGAAGTCATGGAAGATGGAAACGCGTTCAACATTCAGAAGGTTATTCATGAAGAAGGTTATTTTAACATTAAGGCTACTCCCTTGGGAGCATCCCTGTACTTGTTGGAAGATACTTCTGGTGGTGACATAGAGGAGTTTGTTAAGGAGTCTAGTGAATGGTTGGATATTTGGTTCAGAGACATTCACATTTGGAATTTGGAGGAGATTCATAGAGGTAGGTTTGTGTGGATAAAGTGATATGGTCTACCTTGTGTTGCCTGGAGTGATAATAATTTTTGGTTGATCTCTTCAAGTATGAGAACGTTTGTCAAATGTAATGAGAAGACTAGGAAAAACAATTGTATGGACGTAGTGAGATTTCTGCTTAAAACAAGTTTAGGGGTCATCCTGAACAACATGATTGATGTTGAAGTGAACAGCCACACCTTTTCATTAACTTTTTCTAAAGATTTCTCGTGAGGGCGTGGAGCTTCTTTGTTTGGCGAAGAAGACAAGGTGATAGATTCTGAAGATTATGATTCCTCAATTCCTTCAGACATTGATGGCGCGTCGGAGGTGCCTGAAGAGGAAGAGAGTGGTGAATCCATTTTCTCAAATACCGAGCCAGAAGACAGAGTCCCATCTGTTAAGGTTCAAGGGTTAGACTATGATTTCTCTATGTTTGATAACGTGTCTGTTGTTGGAGATAGCTTAGGGCTAAGTATGGTAGGTGATGGGTCAAGAGGGAGCAGCCACAAGAATCCTGCTGCTCTTTATAGTTCAGAAGGAATCAAATCAGTTAACCATGTGGTTGACTTAGAACTAAACCAGAACAAAGTGGAAAATGAGTTACTCGTTCTTAATGGTGAGTTGGGGGTGGATTTGGGGCTGCCTATGCCAATTACCAGGCCTTCAAGAGGAGTAATTGGGCCTGCAAATAGAGGTAAAGTCAAAAAGAAAAAACTTCTTCATGAGGTCTATAATTGCATTAAGATCCCTTACACCCCCTCTTATTTTTCCACCCTGCTTCTCACGGCTCCGAAGGGGAATCTTGGATCTTTGTCGAGGGGTGTTATTAGGGAGGAAAGGAAGAAGAAAAGGTTGAATAGAGACATTTCTGAGTCAAGCTCTGCTCTTTTGTGTTGTGAATCGATAATTGACACAAATGTGGAAAGAGGCAATTTAAAATGCAGAAGGGCCATTAAAGATGTTCCATCAAAATTGAGTAATTATCTAAAGGAATTAGGTGTTCAGGGAGATGATGAAGAGGGTATTGGGTGTATCCTGAGGAAATTGGATAAGGAAGATAAGGAAGTTAGGTCAGGCAAGAAGGATGTAGCTACAGGTGGTCCATGAATATTGTTTCTTTCAATGTTAGAGGATGCTGTAGTTCTTTGAAGAGAAGGAGAATTTCTCAAATTCTGCAAAGAGGTAGTGCTGACATATGCCTTATTCAAGAAACCAAGATAATTAAGATGGAGATTGGTATTGCTTATAGCCTATGGAGGAATAATGATATGGACTGGATAGCTCAGAACTCGTCTGGTAGATTTGGTGGTATCATTACCATGTGGAATACTACTAGAATCACAGCTTGCTCAAGTTTTCGTGGTAAAGGTTTCTTGGGATTGCACATTGTTTGGAATAGTCAAAGTTTGATTGTGATCAATTTTTATGCCCCCTGTGGATCAGCTGAAAAGAGGAATCTGTGGAGAGATCTGATTAAAGTTAAAAGTAATTTTTCTGGTGTTGGTTGGATTGTGGAGGGGGGGGGGGGGGGATTTCAACGCGGTGAAAATGGGGAGGAAAAGAAAGGTTTAAGTGATAACAGTAGTAGGGATATGAAGGATTTTAGTGATTTCATCAAAGCATTGAATGTGATGGATCTTCCGGTTTTTGGAAATCGTTCACATGGCTTAATTCTATTGGTAAGAGCAGAAGCAAACTGGACAAAATTTTGGTTGATGATCGGGTTATTTCTTTGTTATCCTTGAAGAATCAAGTGGTGGGAGATAGATATGTGTCAGATCATCGGCCTATGTGGTTGAAGTCCAACTTCGTCAATTGGGGGCCTAAACCTTTTAGGACCTTTAACTACTGGTTCTCTCACAAGGAATTCATCCCTTTTGTCATGAAATCGTGGAACTCGTACCACTTCATAGGATCTTCCTGCAACATCCTGACTAAGAAACTTCAAGCCCTTAAAACTGACCTCAGGAATTGGAACTACAATGTTTTTGGATGGCTGGAGCTAAAGATTGAGGATAATATGAAAAAGTTCAACAAGCTGGAGTTGGATTCTGTTGTGGACTCTGAATCCCAAGCTGCAGAAGTGGATAGGGAGAGGTTGCGATACCAGGAGGAAATATGGAAGAACCATAGGCTCAAAGAAAGCATGTTGACCCAGAAATCCCGGATAAGATGGTAGCAAGACGGGGATCTAAACACAAATTTTTTTCACGATTCTTTAAAATCTAGGAATCGTTCTAATCGTTTATCAGCTGTTAGAGTGGAAGGCAGAATTGAGGAAGATCCTGAGGGTATTAAGTCTGAAGCCGTGAAGTTTTTAAGGAAAAATATCTGCAACTAGACTCGTCTAAGTTTAGAAGCGGGTTTGACTTGGCTGCTAGTCTTGATGAGGAGGACAAATTGTTCTTGGAAACAGACTTTAGTTCTGCTGAAGTGAGAAAGGTTGTGTTTAGCTGTGACGGTAACAAGTGCCCTGATGTCGATGGTTTTAATTTTAAATCCATCAAATCTTGTTGGGATATAGTTGGCCAGGATTTCACGAACTGTATCCTGGAATTTTTCAAGACAGGTTTTCTCCCAAAGATGTTCGCGTCCTCTTTCATATCGTTGGTGTCGAAGATTAACAACCCTCAAAATTTTGAAGATTTCAGGCCAATAACTCTTTTCAGCTATGTTCTAAAGGTTATCTCCAAGATGCTTTCCTGCAGATTGAGCAAGGTTATCCACAAACTTATATATCCCTCTCAAACAACTTTCATTCCGGGGCGGCAAATATATGATGGGGTTCTTCTGGCCAATGAAATAGCAGACTATGCTAAGAGGTTCAACAAGGAGTGTCTGTTTTTTAAAGTCGATTTCTAAAGCTTACGATTATGTTGACTGGTCTTATCTTGATGGTTTGCTTGTTAAGATGGGCTTCAGTATTAATTGGTTAAAATGTGTTTGTGGCTCTGTGTTCAAAAGCTTCGTGTCGATTCTAATTAATGAAAGTCCATCGAAGGATTTTAAGGTTGGTAGGGGGTTGAAGCAGGGCGACCCTTTAGCTCTGTTCTTGTTCGCCATCGTAGCAGAGGGCTTGTCAAGCTTGGTGAGATCCGCGGTTGTGGCTAATTTGATAACAAAATTCAAAATCCATGATCAAGCCACTGTGAGCACGCTTCAGTTTGCCGACGACACTCTGCTTATAGGAGATGGTTCGGTTACAAATATTTGGGCATTCAAGGCTATTCTGCGTGCTTTTGAATTAATTTCTGGTCTAAAAATTAATTTCTCTAAAAGCTGTCTGTATGGGATAGGAGTAGATCCTGCTTATCTTGAAGCTGCTGAATGTGCGATGACACTGCTGCGGTTGATATTTTTAAAAACTAGAAAATGAATAATTTTAACAACAAAACTCTAAAACAAAAATATTCATACAAGAGAAAGATCACCTTATATAACAAAGAGAAGAGCGAGAGTCACTGATAAGAGCAGACGCAGTGGCAGACAAAAAACTACAGTGCAATAGAAAATATAGTAGCGGTGAGTCGAATGAAGCAGCGGCGAAAATTATAGTGAAACAGAAAGTTTACGTGTTTAAGGAAAATTGAGAAGCATGAATAATTGATATTCATTGATGGTTGGAGGAGAAACAAAGAATGAAAAGTGAAAAAATTTCAAAAAAGAGAAAGAAGAAGGGTTACACAGGATGAGAGAATATGTGGAGAGGAAAATAGAATAACCTAGAATTATATGGTGGCTTTTACAAATTTCATTAATTGAATGAATTATATTATTAACATAATAATTATTTATAAATATAATTAATATTAATGATATGGACCAATCTAAAATATACATGTCATATGGGTAGGGATATTCAATCAAATTTGTCGGGTATTGAGTGATATATTATTAATGGATGATAGTGTAAACTTTTTTTCAATTATGTTGATGCATCATAAATAAGATTTTTTAATTTTCAATTTGAATTTATAAAAATACCCATTTTCGTTTTTAAATAAACAATGTATAAATAGTGTTTGTTTTTTATATAAAGTGAAATAAAATAATAATAAAATGAAGAAAAAAAACTTATTGCAGCACATACACATGATTAGAACAACACTATAACATTACACCGCATTGCGCGAAGAATATCCACAATACTGACCCCCAGATTTCCGAGATGTTTTATTGTCTATCGTTTATTTTCTGAACAAATCTAATGGGTCGGGATTGGTATAAGGTCGCCTATTGCTACTAAGAACCTAACAGAACTTTTCAAAAGAGAGTTGATTTTTCATACAATAGTTTTTCGGTTGGATCGAGGTCCACTTCTGGAACCCCACCCGCATTAGTAGAGGTGCTTATTTACTAAAATACTGAGTTGGCCTTATCTTCTGCCACCGAGCCTGTGTTACTAATTCCCCTTCTTGGCTTGATAGTGAAGGTAGTGGTAGTCAAGCATGTCTGTGGCTAGAGGAGAAAATCATCTTTGAAGGAATTCTATTATAATAAGATATTTGCCTATGCTTTCTTAGTTAGAAGAATAAAGTTGGGACAGAGGAGGCTTACAAGCCTACAGAGTCGGAAGTCGATGATAGAGGTTAATCATTACAAGCACTCTTAAGCGCGGGCAAAAAAGAAGCAACAAGATGCTTACTAAAGGTGGGACATAAAGGAATATCCTTTAAGGCATTTCGGGAATCGGTCTGATTCTATCTCTGTTTGTTCCCGGAAGGATCCCAAAGAATCGATCTCTCTTTTAGTTGTTGAATCTCTCTTTGATTGATCAATGTGTGATATTCTGAATCCTCATTACTAATGGAATCGAAATTATCTTTGGATTGATCAGAAGATCCTTTCTATCTACTCCGACTGAGAGATGGCCCCTTTGCGGTCGTGAAGGCCAATGTTGAACCCTTGCCGGCTTAATAGATCCAGGATGTGCCTTCTACTCCTGGAGACCCTGGACTCTCAACGAGAGGGATCGCACCCCTTTAGCCATTTCCTAAACTAAAGCTCTTCTCAACTACGAGCCCGAAGGGGGGGGGGGGGGGGGGGTACCCGAACAGAGCTCCTCAGCGGCAGCTTCGAAGAAAAGCTCTTCCCGATCTTGATCTTTCTACCGATCTTTATCCTTAAAATTATTCTTACAAAAACCTATCCACCTTCAATAACCCACCTACCACATAAGTACCAGATGGCAGGCAAGCCCCCGCCAAAAGGAGAACACTCCCAATACGAACCAAAGCTCCAACAAGTAGTTAGCTTAACACAAACATCTCATTTATATTTATTTTCACATTATACACACATTTATAGTGCATATAAACTCATCACATTCACACGTTTCATCACTACTTATCATACTGTCATATACAACAACACAAACACAACAAAATAGTTACTCCAAGCATATACATCACTTTAACATGATATAATATTCATATGATGATACTCACACAATAGCTTATATACTACACACAGGTGTGTGGTAAGAACGCACATTACAATAGAAATTATTCACTAGAATAATGACTAAACTGTAATATATCTTTTAACTTTTAAGACACACCACACACACTATGTTTTATTTAGGGATGACAAAAAAATTTGTACTTGCAGATAGCCGCGGATAAAATCTGTCACAGATATGGGTGCGGGTGGTTTAATGGATATTCATGGATAAAATAAATAGATATTTAAATACCCTTTTGTTAATGGATATGGATACGAGTTTAATGATATTTGTGTGTGCGTATATCTATATTCGTTAATAAATTATAAAATTAATCTAAATATCATTAGTTTATTATACCTTATATTTTCATCTTCTAAAAGAAATTAGTCTTCTCATATTTATTTATTTATTTTGAAATTTTCTTTGAAGAAAACGTTTCACATTTCATTTAAATTTTATTAGCCATTTCATATTTAAACTCTTTAACAATTTCACAGTCCAACCAACCAATATTGTCATTCCTTTGTCGAACTAGTGTCTTCCTTTCTACTTCTCTGTCGTCTGCTCTTTCATCATAAATGTATGGATATTATGTTTGGATCTAATTATGTTTTAGTGAATAAGAAAAAAATTAAATGTGATGCAACTTTATTGTTAAATTAATAGCGAATTGTATAGATGTTATGCGATAATAACTTTTTGTGTCTCTAAAAGAAGTTAAAAAAATTTCAATTTTCTTTTTATAAAAATAAAATTGTCCATGGGTATCTGTAAATATCTTTAAATTCCTTTTTTCACGTGCATGTTTTGGAGTGATGTTTAATCATGGTAGAAACTTGGCGTACTTGGAGAGATGAAAACTCGAGGGTTATCAACATAAGGTACAGACTTTAGTCCCCTTTGCTTTTTACGTAGGAAATAGGGAGAGTATCGTGTAACTCTGTTGTTCTTCATTTACTCAAATTTCTACCCTGTTGTGCATTTTGACTTTGCATATGCCATGAATGAATCTGCTTTTAATTCTAATGCTTGATCTATGAATCCGCATCAGTATGTTTATTGAGTTTCAGTTTGCTTTGTAATTATAATAACACTACGTTGCAATTAGGAATAACTTTGGTAACCAAACTGAAATCTGCTGATTACTAAGTCGCAGATGAGAAAGTTTTTGACTCATGAATTAGGCTGTTATGAGATTAGTGTGATTGAAATTAAAACATTAAGCAGGCTATGCTCTGGAGCCATTACTTGACTTGAATGTGTTATGAGTTAAAGGCTAAGGTAGTGAACTGATTTGAACTCATTTTGAATAGGTCATGGTAGCACGTTGCAAAGCTTTGAACTCCAATTGATATTTCGTTTCTCGCAGAATTTATGTCCCTCTTTTTCTCTTAACCGCGAGTCATCCGGCCGCCACGACATTGTAGGTTCTCTTTTCATTCTTTATAACTTCTCAATTTTTCTTTTATGCCACGTGTTTACACGTAGAGACTTTTGTTCTCTCTAATGTCCAAAAGAGGGACTATTATAGGCGTCCCAATGATTTAACTTTGTATGCATTAATAATTTTGGAACATAGGTATGAATCATAGTTGGATGAGAGCCAATCGATTAAGTTTCGAGTACGAACATGGAGTGGTGGAATTTCTAGAGCTTGCTGAAAGTAATGCTAAAAAAATCTTGCTCCTCCTAAGAGTGATGCTGAAAAAAGTATTCATCTGCTTTTTCTCTGTCCATGTGTTCGTTGTGTAAATCACGAACCAAAACTCAATAAGAAAGAAATCATGGATCATCTAATTTTTCATGGGATTTGTCAAAGTTATACACAACGGATATGGCACAGTGAGGTAGTAGCAAAGTCAAATGTGTCCCAAAGAGATAATGTTAGTGCAGAAATGGATGATCATTTGGAAGACATGATGCGTGATATTGGAAAAGATTCGTTTAAGAAGGCGCATGCGTATGATACTTTATGCAGTGACAAGGATAAAACTTTGTACCCGGGATGCACAAATTTTACACGTTTGTCAGCCGTGTTAAAATTGTTTAATTTAAAGGCAAATAATGGGTGGGTTGACAAAAGTTTTACCGAATTGCTTGAATTGTTGACACAGATGCTTCCAGAAGGCAACGTAATGCCAAATTGTTATTACGAGGCGAAAAAGATATTGTGCCCGATGGGTTTGGAGTATGAAAAGATACATGCATGCTCTAATCATTGCATATTATAAAGAAAAGAGTATGTAAACTATAATCATTGTTTGAAGTGCAAGGCGTCACGCTACAAAAAGAAAGTTGGTGATTCTAGTGATGATGAGGCGGTAAAAAAGATTCCTCCCACGAAAGTGGTATGGTACCTACCAATAATTTCAAGGTTCAAGAGACTATTCACTTAATGTAAATGACGCAAAGAATCTTAGATGGCACGTAGAAGAAAGAAAGTGTGATGGAAAATTTTGCCATGTAGCTGATTCTTTACAATGGAAGAAAATAGATGCTTGGTTTCCAAATTTTGGCAAAGAGTCAAGAAACCTTAGACTTGGACTTTCAACTGATGGAATGAATCCGTTTGGTAATATAAGTACTAACCATACTTGTTGGTCTGTTCTCCTGATGATCTACAACCTATCTCCTAGGTTGTGCATGAAGCGTAAATTTATTATGTTATCGATGATGATTTCGGGCCCAAAACAAACCGGAAATGACATATATGTTTATCTAAGTCCTCTAATTGATGATTTAAAAGTGTTGTGGGAGGAAGGGGTAGATGTTTTTGATGCGTATTCTGGTGAATAGTTCAATATGCGTGCCATGTTGTTTTGCACGGTCAACGATTTTCCGGTATATGGCAATTTGTCTGGTTATAAAGTTAAAGGGCATAGAGCATGTTCTATATGTGAAAAAGACACATGTTACCATCAACTTGTAAAAGGAAAGAAGACTGTTTATCTCGGGCATCGAAAATTTCTAGATCGTTATCATCCATATCGTAGATTGTAGAAAGCTTTCAATGGGGAATAAGAGCATGGTATTGCTCCAAAGCCCTTAACTGGAGAGGAAGTTTATCAACGACAACAGGGCATTAATGTCGTCTTTGGAAAGTACCAAAAGCAATCTAATTTAAAAAATATATGGAACAAGAGGTCGATTTTCTTCAATCTTCCATACTGGTCTAGTCTTGATGTAAGACATTGTATTGATGTGATGCACGTGGAGAAAAATGTATGTGATAGTTTAATCGGAACACTTCTCAACATTCAAGGCAAGACAAAAGATGGTTATAATGCTCGTCTGGATTTGAGTTTGATGGGTATACGAGAAGAGTTAACTCCACAACATATAGGTAACAATATATATTTGCCTCTTGCCTGATACACTTTGTCTAAAAAAGAGAAAATAAGTTTCTGTGAGTGTTTACAAAGTATTAAAGTGCCGCATGGTTACTCATCAAATGTCAATAGGCTTGTCTCAGGTAAAGATCTCAAATTAATTGGATTAAAATCTCATGACTGTCATGTCTTAATGCAAAAGCTACTGCCGGTGGCTATTCGTGGGATATTGCCTAACAATGTTAGGAAGACTATAACTAGGTTGTGCTTATTTTTCAATGCAGTTTGTTGTAAAGCCATTGGTCCATTAAAGCTAGACAATTTGGAAAATGAGGCTGCAGTTATCTTATGCCAATTAGAGATGTATTTTCCTCCTTCATTTTTTGACATTATGGTTCACTTGATTGTTCATCTAGTAAGGGAGATTAGATTATGTGGTCCAATTTATTTACGGTGGATGTATCCAACAAAGCGATACATGAAGATCCTAAAAGGGTATACCAAAAACCCACACCGTCCGGAAGCATCAATTGTTGAGAGGTACATCGCAGAAGAAGCAATTGAGTTTTGTTCGAACTATTTGTCAGAAGTGGATGCTGTAGGGGTTTCCAAGTCTCGTCATGATGGAAGATGTGAGGGTGTGGGTACACAAGGTTTAAAGGTAAAGAGATTAAGTATTAATGTGGTTCTTCGAGCGCATTTGTATATATTGAATAACACGGATGAAGTTCAACCTTACTTATCTGCTCACAAAAACATCATAAAGAAAAAATACCCCAAGATGAATGAAAGATGGTTGTTAAAAGAGCATAATAAGATTTTCTCTGAGTGGTTTAAAGAAAATATTTCTAATGAGAATAATGCTTCCAATATAATTAAGTGGTTTTCCTATGAGCCTAAATGTAACATAATAACTTGGAGTGGATATGATATTAATAAAACTTGCTTTTGTACAAAGCCAAAGGATGATCGTAGTACCACATAAAATAGTGGGGTTATGATTGTGGCCGAGTCCATGCACTTCTCTAGTGCTAAAGATAAAAACCCGGTTATGGCATCTACACCCTAGTTTAGGGTGATTGAAGAGATTTGGGAAGTTGATTATGTTGTGTTTAAAGTTCCTGTATTTAAATGCAAATGGATTGATATCAGCAGTGGTGTAAGAAACGATGAATTTAGAGTTACATCGGTTAATCTTAGCAAGCTAGCTTATGTGGATGAACCTTTCATCATGGCGTCTCAAGTAAAACAAGTGTTTTATGTCACATATCCTTTTAATAAAAGGTGTTCAGTGGTTATACAAGGAAAGGTGCATAATAGTGATGAAAATCAAGATGCGAACCTTGATATTTCCGAAACTCCTTCTTTCTCAATGAATATGCCTACCTTCGTTGAAGAAAACGAAGAGGATGACGTGCACGCTATTCGCATAGATCATGAAGAAGGGATATGGGAGGACTAGTAAGGTTATTTTATACGTTAATTTGACATTACTTTAATTTCTAATTTTTTTTAAATATTTTGTGTTTAATTTGATGTCTAATTGTTTATATTTTGTGCTTAATTTGATTTCTAATTGTTTTTATTTTGTGTTAACAGATACATGGTTGATTCAACCGACAACCCTTCTTCATCTAGTGACCCTAAAAAAAGAAGAGTTAGAGGTCCCACTTTGATGACACAAATTAACAAAGTTCATCAAACGGGTGAAAAGATAAAGGTCGAGTTTCATCCAATAACCAAGGGATGTATGGGTAAAAATGCTTCAAATTTTAGGAGTTACATAGCGTCTCTTGCTCGACAAAGATGTAGTGTTTTGAAAAATGAGTGGAAAGACATAGGTGAAGGCATAAAAGAGGCTATTTGGACTGATGTTCAGGTATTTTTAACTGCTACACTTTATTATATTTTATAATCATATACTAACAACATATGCCATATACTATATGTGTAGGCTCATTTCACTATTCCAGAACCTCATGATCCAAAGAAGGATCTGTTGAAGAAAGAATGGATTAAATATGCAGGAGAGAGATGGAGAGCTTTTAAGACACAACTCACAAGCGAGTATATTAGACACCCCAAAGAAGGTCTAACTCCTCCATATATCAGGTATAATTATATTAAAGAAGAAGTATGGAAGGATTTTGTGCAGTCTCGAGATACCCCTGAATTTAAGGTTAGTAGGAGTTATAATTTTTTTTGTGCACAAAATTTTTATTATGTTTAGTATGATTAATACCTTTTTGAGTTTATAATAGGAAAAAAGTCAAAAGGGTGCAGCAAATGTGGCTAAAAATGTATACCCACATGTATTATCTCGTGGAGGGTATCGTTTACTTGAGGAGAAAATGATAAATGAAAGGAGATCATCGAGAGATGATTCTACCTTAGATGATACTGGTAGCCCATCTCCACCGTCACACCATGAGTTATGGAATAGAGCACGACAAAAGAAAGGGGAGAATACACATCAAAGGCTACACAAGTTGTTGCTGAGAAAATTGTAAGTAAAAAAATTTGGTTTTTTCATTTTCTAGGATTCTCTAGTTATAGTTATGATTGATAAAAAATATGGATTTTTCATTTTGTAGGATTCTCTAGTTGAAGAAGTTGAAAAGGGTGGCTTTGTTCCAGATTGACGTAACAATATCTTAACAGCAGCCATTGGAACATCTGAGCATGGCGGTCGTGTTCGTGGTGTTGGAAAACATCAAAAATAAAGCACTTTCTTTGGCAGATCTTCTTCATGTCAACAACAAGAAGATATAAGAGAACAATTTGCATAGCTTTCATCTGAATTAGAAGCAAAGCTTAAAGCTGATTTTAATCAAAAGTTGGATAAAGAGCGTAAGGCGATGAAACAATGTTTCATGGAGACACTTAGTTCTATGGGTCTCTCACAACAAAGCACTGAAAATAATAATAAATGCATTGTACAATGGGAAGCTGTTGATGGAAGCGGAAAAGGAAGTTGTTCTGCTGCAAAAGTAAGCACAAAAGAAGGAGAAGGAGAAGACAATGCTGAGAGATTAATGAGAATGGTTCTAAGAATGGGTGATGATCATTTGGCAATAGAATTAAGTCATTATGCGAGCGCCAGTAATTTTTATATGTCAGCTAAGTGTATCAGAGAGCTACTGGTGAGTTTTAATTGGCTTGATGTGTCTACTCTCCAAGTTTGGTGCACGTAAGTACATTTTCTATTTTTATTTGTGTCAATATCTATTAATATGTTATATCTCTAATCACTTTTATTATAATGTTGATTTTAAATTTTTTCAGGTATATTCATCGTTTGTGTATTGATACTTCACAATCTGAAGTATACGGATTTATGGACCCTGCTATGTGTTCGTACGTTGGTCATGTGTCGAAAACTCAAGCAAGTGTCAAACAATACATACAAGATAAGTTACGTGACAAAAAGAGAGTGTCACTTGCTACCATTTATTCATGGGTAAGTTTGTATGAAATTATGTTTTCTATTTTTTAATTTTGGTAACATATATAGTTCAATTTTGGTAACATGAAATTGTGACTTTTGTGTTTCCACACACACGTACAGAGGTCATTGGCAATTAATAGTGATTTGTCCAAATGATAATACGGTGGTCGTCTTTTGTTCACTTCATCATGAACTTAATCAAACCATGACAAAAATTGTTACAAGGTAAGTTTATCTTTTATGTTCACTTCATCCTATATACATAATTTGTTACAAAAGTAATATCATATTTTATGTGGCTTTATATGATTTTTTTTCTTCTGAATTAGTGCTTTTGGGGTTCATCAAGCGGCAAATGGGAATAGAAAAAAGGCTACATGGCTTCAACCCAATGTAAGCGTGGTTTAAATTATAATTGTATATTTAATTTTATCATATAAGTATTCACTAATAATGTCATTCATTTGTAGACAAGGAAACAACCTAACTCTGATGATTGTGGGTATTATGTGATGAAAAATATGTTGGATATTGTCTCTGCCAATATAACCAAATCTTGGATGAAGGTAATAAAAATGACTTTAATTTGTTATTTACTTTACATTTTGCAACTTAATGTGAATTTTCAAAGAATAACTCTATTGTTACTTACGTGTTGTAGGTATTTGATGACGCAACAAACTTAACAAACAATGATTTGTATAATTTGCGACTTCGTTGGGCAACATGTTTCTTTGAGTTATATAAAGGTTAAATTTTTTGTTGTTGTAGTGGTCCATCGTGTAAACCTCCTTATAATTTAGTTCGTTTATGTATATCATATATCAGTACTTTTGTAAATCAATTATGTGTATACTAGATATTTGATGCAATGAAATTAGATTTGTGAGAAAAATATGAAAATAACGACCTAAATATGGTCTATGTGATGTTGGAAAACTATGAAAATAGCGACCTAAATGTGGTCTATATGATGTGCACTATGGGAAGTAGCGACCTAATTATGGTCTGTGTGATGTTGGAAAAATATGAAAAAATAGGAACCGAAAAAGTTACAGGGAACGACTAAAAAATAGGAAAATAAGTTATACTCGTAACAATACATATTACATCAGGCGAACGAAATAACCGATGTAAAAAACTACCTTTTACATCGGTTTAACCACAAAACCGATGTAAAAAGTGTTTCCTCAGTACTTTTTATTTTGTTTACTACAGTACATTTTACATCGGGTGAACCATACAACCGATGTTAAAAGTGTCACCTAGGACTTTTAAAATCGATCAACAAGAGAACCGATGTAAAAAGTGTCAGCATAAATTTTTGTTTTGTTTACTACAGTACCTTTTACATCGGTTTTTCCACGCAACCGATGTAAAAACACCCTTTTATAATTAAAATTTACAATTATATTTTTTTCCACATCAAACTTAAAAATTTAACCGACGTGCTTGGTGTATTTCTTACATCGTACCAAAACTCGATGTAAAATGTCTTTGATTTACTACATCGCCTAGCTTTACATCGGATTAAGACCCGATGTTAAAAGACATTTTCGTCCGATGTAAAAAGTCATTTATGCACTAGTGAAATGGTCTATATATGATTCTTTTTTAACTTAAAATGTCAAAAATCAAATCCGTTCTTACGTTAAAATTTTGACATCCCCAAAATTGTTTTCTAAAGTTCATAATAGTTGAGGCCTTGCGAAGAACAACCATGTCTCTAAAACGACATATAGGTTTCCATCAGAGATTTGAACAACGCCCAAAATTCATTGTTGATGGTTACTTCAATTTCCACGACCAATTTCAATGGAAATCTCTGTCAATTAGGAAACCCTAAATTGATTTGAGTAAAAACCTAACTGGAAAGGGAGGAAGACAACAGAACCTCAGGATGGAACCATGAAGATGACATATCCAAGCCACGCTAGCTCAGACACATACATAAACAAATGTTGTTTGAGCCAAATAGAAAAAAAGGATTTTTGTGGTACTATTTAAACAATCAAAGGATCAACTTGACCTCTTTTGAAATTAAGGGAACAAAATAGACCCCAAAGTAAAGTTAAAGGATCAAAAAAGGTATTTTGCATAAACTAAACCAATAGATAGTACTTAAAAAAATTAAATATCAACTAATATTAAATTGACGAAATTTATTGTACTAGTAAAAAAAGTATTAAATTATATAAATGCAGTTTGGTTTGAATCAGTTTTAAGAAATCACTCCAAAATTCGATCGGGTGTCTGCAATTTTTATAAAAGAGAGTTCAAACAGATCCAAAATTATTCCACTTTTATGGTTTTCAATTTTTTAATTACTTTGCAGTCTTTATTTAGATTAATTTTTAATTAACCACTCCAATTTATAGTATAATAAAAATTTTGTTTTTTTAAATTTAATGATATATCTAAATTATATATAAATCAAATATGTTAATTATTTAATAAATTAAAAAATTAAAACTTTCTTATAATGAAAATTAAAAGAAAGATGTTTATGAATCAGTTTAAATTAAAATTTTAAGGATATTTAATTTTTATGTGAGTCTTTCCTACTATTGAGTAAGAGGTTTTTTTCTTCCTCAATTACCTTTGGAACTCGCAGCAACAAACAGAGTAAAATGACAAAAAGAAAATCATTTTACAAATGTATTTTAATTTATATTATTATATAAAAATACATGTTTATAAATTTTAAAAAGTTTATCAATTTTAAACCATTATATATTTAATATAAATATTTGTTTATTTTAACAATACATTTTTAATTTTTTTTTTAAATATTTTTAAAAATATAAAATGATATGATATTTTATAATTGATCTATTTATTTTTAATAAAAATGCGGGTAACGAATACGGGTATGAGTACTTACATATCCATAGGACACTCATAAGACACATGTACGGATGTTAGCTTTAACGCCTAATCGTTTATGGGTTCGGGTACGAGATTTTTTTAAATCGCGGATATAAAAATGGGTACTGTAATATCCTGCCCAAACTCTTCCTATTGTCATTCCTATGTAGTAACAACTAGAATTTTTTTTAATGCATATCTAAATAAGAAATAAATATAATTAATTTAAAAAGTAACTCAGGTAAATAAATAATAATTGAACTTTGTGAGTAGTCCATGCATTTCGTGATTGCCCTAGATCTTTGGAAATTTAGATGCATAAAGTGCCTCTGGATATTTACCATGAGTTTTTCAACCTTGATTTGGAGGAGTGGTTTACTCTGAATATTAACTGGAACTCTAAAAAGGATGTTAGGTGGAACTACTTTTATTTTTTATTAACTAATACCGTCTCAAAGACATAAATTTTAATTTCATCTCTAATACCGTCTCAAAGACATAAATTTTATTTTTATTAACTAATGTTTATATAGAGATGGAGGATAGAGACTAAATTGATTTTATATCATAAAATTTGTTTAAATTTAATTTTATGAAAATGTTTATTATATTTTTTAATTTAAAATAAATTGTTGTAATAAAATATCATTATTTAATTTCATTGTTTATGATCTTGATGGTAAAGTTGATTATAATCACTTTTGTTTTCATATTACACAGATTAAACTAAAATATAAATAAAATTTGAATAATTAAAAAATTAAAAGATCCAAACGTAAAAAATGATTTAAGTATTTAAAATAAAATGATATATTAAAATATAGAGGCTAAAGATTATGTTCTCATTGGGTAATCAAAACGTGTTTCCTGCTGTTTGGCATGTGTCAGGACTATGTAAAAGCATGGAAGTGTCTTACTGTTAAATGTGCTCCAAATATTCTTACAATTGCATTGAAAAGATTTTAGTTATGAATAATTTGATCTATAAATTATCTATCTAAGTTGTTAGATTCTTTAGAGTTGTTTTTACTTTAAATTTTCGTCGTATCAATTCTAGTACTTCCATCTTTGTGTTTTATGTGATATGAATTATTTTAATTCAGCATAATTATAATCATGACTATAATTATATACCGTTTAATTTTCCTTTCATATTCTTCCTACTAATACATAAAAGCTTGGAACTAAAAGTGTACTTGCAAGGCGGGAGGTTTGGAAAGATAAACAAGAGAGCAACATTTTTTCAAGATAGATTTCAGAAGGAATTTTTACTGCAATTTTTAAAGAGAGACTTCAGTTAGTTTCTACCTTTAGACTTTAAGTTGTCAGATTCTTTAGGATTGTTTATACTTTAAATTTCCATCGTATCAGTTCTAGTACTTCCCTATTTGTGTTTCATGTGATATGAATTATTCTAATTCGTCATAATTATAATCATGACTATAATTATATACCGTTTAATTTGCCTTTTATATTCTTCCTGTTAACACAAATATATAACACTTTGTCATCCATAAATGGAGCCAATTTTCTTAAGATTTTATCCTTATCAATTAGTGGTGAGGAAATTTCTATTCATATCATCAATCAAATGCACATAAAATTAAAAACAAAAGTAAAAAATTGTCAACTCACATCTACACGCTTACTGTAGGTGAGAATAATAACGAGTGGTTTATAACTTGAAAATGTATATATGTAATTTGTACAATGGTGGGTTAGAGAAGATTTTGGTAGAGCTAGACTAAAACTCTTATACAACAATTATGAAGTCAAAAGTGCGACTCGTTAAAAATCTTACAAGAAAAAAAAGAGTGTAGCTAACCGCCACATAAACTAAGGGTGATGGTTTTTGAAAATTACTATCATAAACAGTCTAACTCGATCTTCAATACTTGAAGGTTTAGGAAGAAGCATATAAAATTCATAACAATATAACTCTTATATTGCTTCTATAAATTGATTGCCTTTTAATATTACTGGTACCATATATTGTGTTTAATGACTTGCCAACTTATTTTGGGAAGAAAAAATCCAAACTTTCAAGGCTCCTGGCCTGATCTCTTCAAATTGATAACTGCATAATAACAAATAAATAAGTAATGAGAAGAAAAATGATAGTTGTTATTGTAACTATTACATATAATGAATTTTATTTACTTGTTTTCCTTGAGAAATTTTGTAATGATCACCGGAAGTACTGGTTTTCCGTGACTATGTTTGCCAACTCCTTAAAAAAATTAAATATTTTACTTTAGTTTAAAACCAACACACTAAATTTACATTTCATACATATATTTTAAAATTTTAGTACATATAATATAGAAAATACCTGTTATAACTTCTAATGATTTTGACTGTGTGGCAATGATTTCGTTTAATCGAGTTTGTAGGATTTGAATTGCTTCTGATCCATGTAGACCATGCAAATCTATTCTCCAAATTTTGTTTTTGCGGTTATTAATTTTGAAGATTTCTTTTGCTGCATTATAGTTATGCTCTTCAACCATAAGACGTATTTTTCTGCCGGCCATAGAATGTTGTTTTGCAGAAAAATGATCTTTTTGTTGATAAGCTTTTGTGGCCTCCTTAAAGTGTTCGAATGCAAGCCTAATAGAAAAGTTATAATTCAATATTATTAAAACATTTGATACAAATTAAACAAGAAAAATTGATAGGTAAGTTAATATTTTAGTGTTTATTTTAACATTTTAGTCTAATTGTATTAATTTATGATAAAATATATTTTATCTAAAATAATCTAAATTTAATAGTAGAAATGTAACTATACATTGTGATAGATTTATGTTAAACTTTTTAATCGAATATCTCCTTAAAGTGCACGTTATGTTTTAATCTCTCATTTAAATAAAATTACATATAAGTTATTTTTTTGTCCATAAAGGTATTTCAATATATCTACTAACCTTGTCATCTCCAATGCTTCTTTTCTATATAAAACATAAATATTTGTTTTATCTGACTTGCTCTTGTTCGACTGGTCTTTAAGTTGCATTTTGTTGATTTTTGGGATATGATCATCAAAAGGCTACTATAAAAAAAATTATATATGAATCAAATAATAAAATATGATTGGAATTGAAAATGCCATAATTTCATATTTTATAAAAATAAAAAACTATATATATTCTAAAACAAAGAAATACAAAGTCATCTCAAAGGTCAAGCTCAAGATAACCAACACTCTTAAACCTCACACTTATGCCAACATAAGTTGAGCAACATGCTTACAAAGTTTTGGATTCATCCAAACTCTTTGAACGGTACAATTTATAATTTATAACTCTATTTTCTTTCTTTCATTTCACTAACATACATGAATATTCGTGGAAATGAAAATAGTGAGAAGAAAGAAGTTGCATACAATGATTGGAGACTTGTTTTTGAAAAAACAGTGCGAAGAACAGTGCAAAGTTGAAATGAGTGACACATATAAATAAGGAAGATGTCACAGTGAGTTGGTTAAATAATATAGGGATAAGAAAAAAAAGAAGGAGAAGAATAATAGATAACAAGTTATGAAAAACCGGAGAATGAAAGAAGTAAAAGAAAAACTTACACTTGGAAGAAAACTTGGAAGAAAACATATAAAGAAACTGTTTTTTTTCTTATCAAATTAACTTTTTTTATTGTAAATGTTCATAAT
This sequence comes from Lathyrus sativus, assembly GCA_963859935.3. Classification (NCBI taxonomy): domain Eukaryota; kingdom Viridiplantae; phylum Streptophyta; class Magnoliopsida; order Fabales; family Fabaceae; genus Lathyrus; species Lathyrus sativus. The sequence continues at coordinate 494,862,642 of OZ012739.1, read as the reverse complement.
GCATTATTGATTTTGTTTTCAAATGTCAATTTTTGTCTAAAAAGATGAATGAAAGGAAAGTAGAATTTGATTGAAAAAGTTATAGTTTTGGTCTATAATTTATTCTTAATATTAATATTATAATTTATTTTTTAAAAATAATTAATTAATTTAATATATGTAATGACATGTATATTGATTAATTATATTGAGTATTAAAACAATAATGATGTGGTCTCTTTTTCCAATTCATTGGTGACACACATCACACTCACGTCATTAATTACATAGCCGCATCATTACAAAAACGAATGGGATTTAGAAAATTCTAAAACATGTTAAATATATGAATAAAAAAACTGAATTTTAAAATACATATTGATATTAAATTTTTTTAATTTAAATATATTGCAAGAAGTGTATTTTTTTTTTAAAGTAACGGTCAATGTAAGCTAGAGACAGCATTCAGAAAAATAAGACATAGTGTGAGGGACATTCAAAGTGACTTGGCATTCAGAAAAATAATAATTAATAGAAAATATTTTATTTCAACAAACTTTCCTTGTGTATAGGTGTTAGTGTTACTTGTTTGTCACCTAATGATAAGATAATGAATTTGACTTAACTTTGTTCAATTGTTCAATCAAAACCCATCTATTATAAGTGATGCTTTGCCAATTTATTTTTCTTTTTTGTCAGAATTGTTATGAATATCAACATTTACTTTTGCAATGAATTGTTGATTTTCTATAGGTTCCTTTTTTTAATGTCATTTAGTTGTATTTAAGAACAAATGAATGCTCATAGTTGGAACTTAGATACTTTATTCTATACCGTTGAAAAATATAAGCTATCCAACGAAAAATATAAGCTAGAAAAATACTAGCATTTGCCTATCCAACAAAAAATATAATCTAGAAAAATACTAGCATTTGCCTATCCAACGAAAAATATAAGCTAGAAAAATACTAGCATTTGCCTATCCAACGAAAAATATAAGTTAGAAAAACAAATTAAAATAGATGGATGATATGAAGATTTTTTTTTAAAGCAGCAATGTTATATAATTTAATTACCAAATAAAACAAGCTTTCAAAAAAATTACCAAAATGACAAACTTTGAAACTCATCTCGTAAGCATTCGCCAGATGGTTTGGCGAATTAGTTAAAATGTTGTTTCAAGGCATTCGTCAAATAGAATGGCGAATTAGACCATTTGAGAATTGGTCAATGTGTTGTCGCCACATGAATTGGGAAATGTGCCTAATTTTTAGGGTTTCCATTTTTTTTGTTTTTCTTGTATTAACCATATATATATATATATATATATATATATATATATATATATATATATATATATATATATATATATATATATATATATATATATATATATATATATATATATATATATATATATATATATATTAGTCTTTTTTTTAAAATTTGAAAAATAAAGTAAACTATTAAAGAATAAATTATTCTGCCATATTGATTTACAGTATAAAAAAATTTCCAGGTAAACAATTTACTCCACCCAAAAACAATTTATCACCTCAAGTAATATACTAACTTATTAGTTATTTCACGTAAAACAGGTAAAATATGTAATTTTTAATTTGATATATAAATATGAAACTATTAAGTTAAGGGGGTAACTTCTCTATCCCCTTCAAAAAGTTGAATATTGCGTTACAATACCTAAAACTACACTAGCAAGTTAATATAATGGTTATAATGTAGAAAATAATTAAGATGCTTTTATTAAACAATGTTTTCAATAAAATAAAATAAAATCATGTTTACGAGTATAAAAAGTTAGAATTTCTAAACTTTAAATATATGATAAAAAACACAAGAAAAAGGAAAAAAATTGGAAACCCTAAAAATTAGCCACATTCGCTAATTCATGTGGCGACAACACATTGACCAATTTCCAAATGGCCTAATTGGTCATTCCATTTGACGAATGCCTTGAAATAACATTTTAACTAATTCGTCAAACCATTTGGCGAATGCTTGGTGGATGAATTTCAAAGTTTGTCATTTTGGTAATTTTTTTGAAAGTTTGTTTTATTTGGTAATTAAATTATATAACATTGCTACTTTAAAAAAAATTCTGATATGAATCTATGTATGTAAATTCATCATTAAATTATTATCTATTATTTTAAATGATTTTGTGTGTATAGGTGAAGTATATGTTGGAAATTCACCTCACACTCTATGAAGAATTCATTTCAATCTTGATTTCAAGATTGATGAACAAACCCACAATATGATAGTAATGGTAATAACAAATAATTATCAAGAACAACAAAAGAGAAGAAGAATAACAAACAAGAAAGAGAAGAATGAGAGAAGAAATATTTGGAGAGAATGTGTTACTCACAACTGTGGGATTTCTTATTGCTTATAGAACTTTCACTTGCTAAACACTGCAACTTTGAAATCTTTTTTATGTTATGTTTGAATACAAAGTAAGGCACCTTATTTATACTTTTAGGCTTACAAAAGCCCAAAACATAAAAGGCCCAAAGGATAGTTATTTCTATCAATTTTATGATACTTGACAAGTCAAGTTCTTTATCAAGAAAAAAAGTGAACAATTTTCTTTTTATAAAATTCATTTCGTTATTGTCATTTGAGATACACTTGAAATTAACATACAATTTTTTATTGATAAAAATATTTATAAGCTTTAATGTAAAACTCTCATTTAAAGAAATTATTTTTTAAATTTAATTTATTTTTTCTTGAGTTTCATATACCAATTCTTGATAGTATATTATAATATTAAGTATTATAAATAAATAAAAAATTATATATTCGTGCAAAGTGCGTGTCAACCGTCTAGTAAAAATAATTTCACGTATCTAATCAATAACATATCAAAATTAAAACAAAGTTGTATTAATACTAATTTTGTCATTATCTAAACACTGGCGTTGTTTGTTTGTTTTTTTTAATTTTGGTTTTCATTGTCTGTGTGTAATTGAATTCCTGTGATCTATTTTGGAGTTGGTGTTTCTTTGATGGAGTTTGTGTCCACTGTCTAGCCTTTCAGAAAAACAATAGGAATTTCCATACAGGACATAACAAAAGGGGTTAAGAAAAAAATATTGAATAATTTTTATAGTGTTTAATTAAATGAAAATCAAAATTATTCAAATTTTTTGTAATATCATAAACAACTAAATGAGAAGTGGGGACAGCTGCCCTGAGAGGTAAAAAGAAAACATCAGCCGAGATGTTGGAAAATGACTAGTGGTAAGAAATGGTCTGGTCACCGGAAACTTCTTGTTTCTTCCCCCCTTCTCTTCATCAAGACTTCCATTAAAAAAAAAAAACTTATTCACATTGAAAATTCAAACATGATGAATAGTCCGAGATAATAATTTATCAGGAGACGAATTTCAACATCAATAGGCCATTCTTGAGATTTTTACTCCATTCTTTTGAGTTTTTTTACTTTTTGAAATAAAAAAAAAAATTAATTAGAGGTGTTTATGATTCATAAAAATACACATGTTGAAATATGAATTCAATTTAATTTAAAATTAGTTTAGAATCAATTTTTAATTTAAATTAATTTATAATGTGTAAAAGTTATAAATCAATTATATATTTTCAATGTTAGAGTTTGAATCCAAAAGGTGGCTATACCCAATTTACAGCAAGGTTAGAGTTTGATTCAATAAAATTCTATATATATACCTCTAGTTACAACCATATTCTAGCACAATCTCATTCCTCTAGAAGAAAAAAAGAACCAGTATCTTCCACCTAAAACCATGACAAAGTTACCAATTCTGCACCTCATCCTTATCCCATTAATCATCTATCAAACCACCTCCTTTGCCTCTGCAGTCGATCCCACGCAAGGCTTCACCCAACTTCCATTAGACAACTCAAACTTCCAAATCCAAAAGCCTTACGATGTCTCCGTAAACCAACGTTACACCTTTACAAACGGAGTCCACAATGTTATTCATGATGTTGGTGCTAACAATGTTAAGATTTATATTGATGGGGATCTTAAGTATAATGGAGATGGTAGAGGAGCTGGTACTCACTACTTTAAGATTGGAGTTTATGTTCAGAATGATCCTTCCAGTTACATGGAGTCTCGTTGGAGGGATATTAAGGTTTTTAAGAAATAGTGTGTTCATGTGTTTGGTTTTAGTACTAAATAAAATGAAATAATAAAAGGTAATTAATGCAAATTAAATTAGAACTTGTCTCATGTTGTATAGATGTCATACAAATATCGGACACCGACACATATCGGACACTACGACACATTTATTTTTAAAGGTACCGTAAGAGTTATGTATGTTTTAAGAGTACTAAGAGTGACTTAAAAAAGAACCAGGAATTAGTGCTTAAACCAATTCTTTATTCACGTAATTGATACAATAATTGGTGGGGTGTATGTGAAATGTGATCATGAATTATGGAATTGAACGAAAGCTATAGTTTGAGTTAAGCAGCTGATACAATAATTGGTGGGGTGTATGTGAAATGTGATCATGAATTATGGAACGAAAGCTATAGTTTGAGTTAAGCAGCCAGCTTTTTTGACTCTAGCATGTGACATTTTTTAATTGAAAACTTGAAACCCTCATTTTCAAGTATCTTGCTTGGTTTTTGATGGGTATTAATGATCGTCTTGAGACTACTTGAAAATTATTTTTCTAGTCTTCTTTCTAAGCGGTTGCTTATGTTGAGCCATATGTACGGCCGTTTAGAGGTTTAGAGGACATGTAGTCCTGTCTAACTCGGTCATTAATTCGTGTAGTTTCTTTTTCTAGTTATATTATGTGAAATAACATATGTCTAAGATGAATTTTAGCAATCATGTGAAACAAAATATTCTAATATGTGTTTCAGCATCTGAATCTGAATTTGTTAGTTAGGAAGAGTTGTTCAGCTAAAGTGTTTGATAAAACCAGTTAAGCAAGAGATCAACTAAACTGTTTGACAGAATCAATTAAACAAGAGGTTACAAGATGTAACTAAAGTGCTTGATAAAACTAGTTAAACAAGAGGTTGAGCATGTGAGTATGTATCGTCTCGGCATAATGTTCGGATTCTGACTATCTTCAAATATCTTTCAGAAGAGTTGTGGTGTTGACTTCTTCAGAAGATGCAGATGTTTGCTTTTGGGAAGAAGTTTATGTTGTTAATCTAAAATCTATTTGAAAAGATTTGGATTTGTTTCAATCATAGAAGATTTGATTGGATGCACTTGAAGGAAGATTTGGTTTAAGATTTACTCTACAAAGAAGATTTATTTGAATAGAGTTATTTTGGATGTTCTAGTGTAACATGTGGAACACGATGTTCTAACATGTGTGCAACATCTAACCTTGACTCAACAGACCAATGTTATTGCGTTTTTGGAGCAAAATTATGGTTGAGATTCAATCAGATTTGTTGCTATATTTTAGCAATGCGTTTGTGTGATTTGTTTGACAGTTGTATGAGGTCAAACCCGTTTAACTGGAGATTTAAATTTGAATTTGAATTAAAAACAAATCATATCTCTTATTGGATATTTTTATGGAACAAATCATATCCAACAAATGTCCATAAGAAGCATTGCTATTTAAGGATACCCAAACTTAGAGTTTGTGGTATGCAAGTTTAGAAGACTCTTTGTGTTAGGGTTTCTATTTTTTTGAGTTGAATTTTTGTTTTGCACCACTCTATCACATTTATTCATATCTTAAGGCGTATAGCTTGGTTCCCTTGTTGAGTTGTAAAGCTTTGTTCCAAGATATTAATTATATAAGCTTGAGAACAAAGTGCATTAGTTTCTTGTATTACACGTTAATGATGTATTAATGTTGAATCTATTTGTTTTACGCCACTCTATGTTTCAATAACTTGCCATAGTTGTTGGTTTCTCTTAGTTGAGTTGTAAATTCAACAATCATTAAATTTGTTGAGTTGATTACTAGGGGTTAGTGATTGAAGAAAGTGACAGAGGTTATAATATTTAGGGGGAGCCTAAATAGAAAATCATTAGGATTAGGAATAGGTGTTGAACATCGTGGGGTTAATGTTCATAGAAGACTAATTGTACTAATTCAAAGTAGTGAATTTACTTTCTTGGATAGAGTACCCCCAGATGTAGGTGTATTTTCACCAAACTGGGTTACCATTCTCTTGTGTTCTTTATTGCTCTTTCTGCTTCATCATCTTGCATAAGCTAAATTATTTTCTCTTGGTATTTTAAAACTGATTTTTATTCTAGTATACAATGTCCTAGTTATCATGTCAGACATCTGTCCCTAGAACTTATTATATGTCTATGATACCTCAATTTTAACCCTGAATCGCCGAAAAAATAGCATTTGCTTCACCTGCATAACATATCATGCATTTCATCTCATTTAATACCTAAAATTTCAGCCAGATAAATTTTTTTCGAATTTACAGTATAGACAGTCTGATTAAACTGATTCTCAATTATGTGTAAAATCAGTAGACGGAAAACTTCAAAACCGAGCTTGCGGACATCAGTATTCTTGATCTATGTTTCACGTAGTTTAACTTGGCTTGCTCGTTTTTAATTTTTTGACTACTATTTCAGTCGCATTTAGATCAATTTGAGTCTTTTAACCGGTCAAAGTTTATTTCAAAATTTGATCAAAGGCTGTATTTTTCCGAGAGGTTTATGTCGCCCTAATCATTTTGGTGCATTCGATTTTATTTTTCAAGCACTTTTGCGCCTAATTTTTATTTATTTTAATTCATTTTATTTCTTATATAGTCAAAATATAGACAAAAATAAATACAATTAATGAAACCTTCATTATGGTTATATATATATATATATATATATATATATATATATATATATATATATATATATATATATATATATATATATATATATATATATATATATATATATATATATATATATATATATATAAAATATGTTTTTTAATTCATTTTATTTTAGGCAGTTCTTGTCTACTAAGTTATCTAGGAGTGTATCTTGGACATGTCTAATTTTAGAAACCCTAACTTTGGATCATGTATATAATATTGCATTATTGTGAAGTCGGGGTGAATCCATCCAATAATCAACACCGCACTCCCGTTGGCATTGCGTCTCTCAAATTTTGAAAAAGTGATATGAAAAAGGAGAAAGTGAATTTTTTTTGGGAAGTCATTCTTTATGTTTTCGTACATAGTAACCAATCCTATACCACTCATAAAATTCTATTTCTCTCCAACATAAAAAATCAAAAGAAAAAAGTTCATTTTGTCACTGCAGCGTAGAAACAACAAGTTTGCATAACTCAAAACCACCTTCATCTTCTTCCTAAAACCACTCCCCACACAAACCTTTCATACTGCATATTATCTCTAACAAAAAAGAAACAGTTGAGAGATTTTTTAGCACAAAACATTATTTTTCATGCTACTGTTCCATTTCCATGATCTTGTCCTCTTCATGAAGTAGTCATGACCTAACACTCACTTCAACATACTAACCTCCCTCGTTTTTGCTCTTCATTTTCCACTCTAACATCTTGATAAGTAACCAAACACCTTTAACACAACAATCCTTCAAACTTCTTTAAAACAACACTAGCAAAATATCACGTGAAAACACATACTTCAAACTTTCCTTTACTTTTTTTCTGCATTTTTACCACCACGTAAATCGTGAATACCACCATCATCCTGCTCCATATTCTACACAAAACCTGTACCTCCAAACACAATGCTTCGTACTTCGCGCTCAACATATAACTGTTGAAAGATTAAACTTGATTTGAGTCTAACCTTATTATTTGTGTTTTGAATTTTTGGACTTAGCTATTTTGGGCTTAGGTAGTTTTAATCAATGTTTCTAGAAAACTCTTGTAATATTTGGAGTGTCTAGATATTTCTTAGGGTTGTAATATTTTCTAGAATACCTTGGAATTTCTAGAGTTGATAACTCTCTAGAATTAATGTGTCTATAGTTCTCCTTAGAGTAATATAAATAGAGATGTAATTTTACACTTTTGAATCAAGTAAAATACAAAGTTCTCTCTTCCATAAACAATTCTTCTATCTATCAAGTTTATATTCAAGTCTCTAATATTTCCACACACTTTTCCTAAACACAAAAGGCTTTATTTCCAAAAAAGTGGCATTAGAGCTTGAAGGTCCTCAAAAGGTGGCGAACGGAGGTTTCCCTTTCCAAATGCTGATGCTCACGAAGAAAAACTATGACAATTGAAGTATTAAGATGAAGGCACTACTAGGAGCTCAAGATGCGTGGGATATCATTGAGAAAGTCTTCAAGAAGCAAGATGAAGCCTTGCTAAGCCAAGGTGTAAAGGAGACATTAAAGGAGTCAAGAAAAAGAGACAAGAAATTTCTCTTCCTCATTTATCAACCAGTGGATGAAGATATGTTTAAGAAGATCTCCAATGCAACGACGATCAAAGAAGCCTGGGACAAGCTTCAAACTTGTAACAAAGGATTGAAGCAAGTGAAAAAGATTTGTCTTCAAACTCTTAGAGGTGAGTTTGAACGTTTATTTATGGAAGATTCTGAGTCAATTTCTGATTATTTTTCTCGAGTATTGTCTGTAGTCAATCAACTTAAAAGAAATGGTGAAGATGTTGATGAGGTGAAAGTCATGGAGAAAATACTTCGTACTTTAAATCCAAGTTTTGACTTCATTGATACCAACATTGAAGAAAACAAGGATTTAAAGACCATGACTATTGAGAAACTTATGGGTGCCTTACAAGCATACGAAGAAAAACAAAAGAGGAAAACTAAACAAAAGGAGGCTATAGAGTAACTACTATAACTCAATGCAAAGGAAGCAAACTATGCGAATTACAAGAGCCAAAGAGGATGAGTTTGTGGCCAAGATCGTGGACATGGACAAGGACATGGAGGAGAAAGAAGAGGCAGTTATAACAACTACTCCAACACCACCACCATAAGCGTTTTTCCCCAAACTACAAACCACACCACCATTAGCTTATCAATAACAAAACAACATACTCCTCCTCCGCATATTGCTCAAACCGTGAAACTCGTTGCCATACACATGTTCCAAACTTGCAGTTCCTTGAAGCTCACTACGAGCAACACGCACCATCGTCAACATCGGCAAGGCCAACTTACTCCAACGACAAAACGCCTTTCTCTTTTGGTCATTTTCTCACTCTTCTTATGTTTTCTCTCTATGTATTATGCATTCATGTTTTCCAAGTTTGTATGCTGATTTTTCATATGGCGTGTTGTTATATTCATGTCTCTTTTTTCTGTTTCTGATTTTTTTTGGAGAGAAGAGTAGAGTGTGTTTAGACACTCTATTTGCAAGCGAGAGGGAGCATGAAGATGTGAGCTGCATTATTTTCTTTTCCTTTTTTTCATATTATTGAGAGTGAGAGTGACGAGATAGAGAGAGAAGTCCACGAGTGAGAGAGATTGACGAAAGATTTTGTCACTTCTCTTTTTCATGCTACAGAAAAATGAGAGAGAGAGAGAGAGAGAGAGAGAGAGAGAGAGAGAGAGAGAGAGAGAGAGAGAGAGAGAGAGAGAGAGAGAGAGAGAGAGAGAGAGAGAGAGAGGCGTTTGCATTGCTGTGTTTTTTTCCCTTCTACATGTCTGACACGTGTTAGAATGTAGTTGTGGAAAATGTGTTTTAATTTTGAAAAATACTCTCCCATCCATGTTTGAATGTTGATATATTATTTGTTAAATTTTTTCTTTGTTTCATTTTAATAACCTTGGTAGTTAGTGTGAAAGATGGGTTTTAGGCCCATTTTCATTGTTTAGTAAAACTATCATTCTAGCATGCACCATTCTCTTGCATTTGGTTTTTCTTATTTATTCTATTATTGTTTTAATCTAGATTAGTAATCTATTAGTCACTTGTAGTTAAGTTAATTAGTAAAAACATTAGTTATTTATTGGACTATTATCTTTTTTTTATTTTATTTTATAATTAATTAATTGTATCTTTAAAATAATTTGTTTAATTATTGATTTCATTGTGTTTGGATCATTTAATTAGTTAATATCTATATTCATGTTCATATCACATGTGTAAATAATTCCACACTAACATCATTAACAATTCTAATCAATTCAAAACACATAATCATATTCAAACACCCTTTCACTAAAGATGAAAAGGGGGATGATCTCGAGCTCGATTCATCTTCTCAATTGTTTGGGTACGAGTTGCCTTACTCGATTAAATCTTTCCGTGATTAAATCAAAACATATTTTCCTAATAACTTAGATGAAAAAGAAAGTGGTCTAGAGCCTTCTATTCCCTTTCTCGAATACTTAGATATGAGTTGTCTTACGCGGCCATTTGAGTATTCATCATCCATTTAAACAACTCTAAAAATACTAAATCCTTTCGCAGTAAAGGATGAAAAGGGGGATGGTCTGAAGCTTTCAATTCCTTCCCTCGATTATTTGGATACGAGTTGTGTAAGAACAGAGTATGCCTAAGAGGGGGGGGGGGGGTGAATTAGGACTTTTGAAATTTTTCCGGTTTTTATATGGTTCTTGGAAATATACTGGATGGTGTTCTTGGTTATGGAAAGCAGTAAATCAACAGAAAGAAAGAAGACACAGGATTTATAGTGGTTCCCCTCACAATCCGAGAGTACTCCACTCCCCTTTCAACATGAAAGAGAATTTTCACTATTGTTTAAAACAGTACAACCTATCACACCATCAACCGGTGAGGCCTACTATCAAACAATAAAACTCACAAGTGTACAAGAACAATCCTCTTGTAAACACTCACCCTTGTGTCCAACAATCCTGGATCACAAGTCAAAAAATAAAATAATTGTAATGAATTTAGTTTGAGTATAACTGTCAAAGTAATCTTCTCCAATGAATCAAAATTCACTCTTTGTAATTTTTCAATACAAGTGTTCAATGAATATGAAATTTTCAATGCAAGTATGAACACTTTTGAAAAATGAATTTGATTCTAAGATAATTTTAAAATGAGTATTGGAGGTTGAAAAGTTTTGAGTTATGTTCTATTGGTTTGTTTTTCAAAAATGAAAAACTCAGAATTTATATCAGTAAAATAACCTTTCAGAAAAGGTATGATTTTAAAAGATTCAAACCATGAAAAGGTATGTTTTTAAAATAATTTTTGAACTCAAAACAAAGCAATTTTTCACTGCACGTTCAGTGTTAATCGGTTAACCCACATGGTTAATCGGTTAACACTGGTACGTTAGCCCAGGAAATTCAAAATTCAAAATGGTTAACCGGTTAACCCATATGGTTAATCGGTTAACACTGCTAATTTTCAGAAAAATGTTTTTTTTAAAATTAATGTTATACCATTTTTAAGGTTTCAAAAACATGCTTATGTATTATGCACAAAAGATTGATGTTTTTGAACACTTGTATATCAAATTATAAAGGTGGATTTTGATATACCAGTAATGCAGCCAAGTCTGGAAGAATCAGTTCCATATGTAGCTTGACTTGAAAGATAGCTTGATGACTTTATCTTGATGACTTTGAACGGCTTGTCTTTTTGCAATCAAGAGATGACTTTGAGTAGTATTGACATCATCAAAACTTGAGACTGAAGCATGCTTCTACATTCTCCCCCTTTTTGATGATGGCAATCAAAAAATGTTGTGCGATATCTCTTGGTTCTTGATCTGGTTCTCCCCCTATGTCTAGCAACTCCCCCTATCTTAACAGAGGAAAAAAAATCTGCACACAGAGAGACATTAACAGAACCAAGCTCTTCTCCCCCTTTGACATCAGCAAAAAGGAAGAGCTTTCAAAGAAATCACAAGATAGCAGTATATAGTAATAAGCACATGCAAAGCCAAGTAAACACAAAGCACAAACATAGTACATATAAAATGCAGCAAATAGAAATTGTACTTGTTACAATAAAACATAGTTCAAATGAAAACATAAAAACTTAAAACTAGAAAGCAAAGCAATAAAAACAACAGCAGCAACATATTCTCTAAAAATCCTCATCCGCCATATCCTCCTCCTCTTCTTCATCATCACTATCAACCTCTTCTTCAATCTCGTCGTCCACAACTCGGGTGCTGGAATGTGGAGGGTTAAGAATGAGGTTTCTAAGGGAGGCAATTGCGCGGGAGGTCTCTCTATGCATATTCATGGATTCTCGATACTGGTTCATCATGGTTGTGTAGAGAAACTCACTGGTAAGACCCCCTTCAGGCATTGGATAAGCGTGATGCACAGGACCGTCATCAGTATACCTGTAGGTACCGTCTGCCGCCTTGATGATTCCCGTATTCTTCACAATATTAATCTCATTGATCTCATTAGTTGTAGGTTTCATCTTGGAGGATGGTTCTCTATTGAGGTCAAGTTCAGTTAATTCCAGAATTCTAGAAACCAAGCGAGCATACGGCAGCCGGGTAATGCAATGAAGTTGTTGCTGCAGATGATACATAATAGTCAAAATCCAATTGACTCTGATGCGATTCTTAATAGCAAAGATCAGCTGCATTTCCAAATCGTTGATTTGAGAGTGATTTGAGTCCTTTGGAATGAGGACATAGCAGATAATGTAGTGAAGCATTCGATCAGATACTGTCAGATTCTTGGCATAGCATAGCATACGAGCAGTGCGGGAGTTTGCAATAACGGTTTCTTTTGGGAACCTGCAAATCTGATAGTAGTACTCCATTTTATCATAGTTTGCCTAGGGTCCATCTACATGGTTTACACCTTTCCTCAGGAAGCATCCCTTTGATGGAATCTTAAGGTGTCTAGCAAGGGTGGATAAATTCTCAACAAACTCATGATCTCTAATGGTGGACCGGATCATGTGGTTCTCATCCATGTCCAGATATACAGACATTTTATTCATAAAAGCTTTAACCAGATCAGGATAGATAATACCAGAGTCGGTGACGAACTTGTCGATACGCTGATATTCCAACAGAGTAGGAAAATCAAAAGATATTGCAGGAAAAGCTCGAAGATTCACATACTTTACCGGTATAAGTTGACGCACACGCACTTTGAAATCCATCCGTCTCTTTTTGGTGGTTTCCATAGGAATACTGTCGTCATCTGATTCTGATGCAGAATGATGTTCTGGAAGTTTTCCCTTGCCGCGGTTTGATGCTGAAGCCATGGATGGAGGTTTGAGAGGTTGTGGGTTCTGAGGAAGTTAGGGTTTGAGAAGTTGTGGGGAGTTTTTCCAACTTTTAAGAGTGAGAGAGAGAAGTTAGAATTTAAGAGGGAATGTGGATTTTGGATATGGATGTGGATATTTAAGAGAATATGAACCACACAAAATATATAAAGAAAAATATAAAATTTTCAAAAATTAAATTAATTTTCGTTTCTGATTTTTTGAAAAATTAACATGCTCGAATTTTTGAAAAATACATAAAAACAGAATGCATACACATGAAAACATATCACAAATAATGCATACATATAATAGAGACAAGGATCAGATGTCACCTTCATCAAGAATCCCAAGTTCTCTCCGAATTTTGTAGAATGATTCTTTTGCCAAAGGCTTGGTGAAGATGTCGGCGAGTTGGTTGTGTGTGTCGACGAAAGTAACATCAACATCTCTGTTTAATACGTGATCTCGAAGGAAATGATGCCGGATATCGATGTGCTTTGTTCTGGAATGCATAACCGGATTCTTTGTGATATTTATGACACTAGTATTGTCACATCGTAGAGGAATGCATCCGAGGTCAACACCATAATCCAGAAGTTGTTGTTTCAGCTATAAAATCTGTGCACAACAACTTCCTGCGGCGATGTATTCTGCTTCGGCGGTGCTGAGTGCTACACAAGCTTACTTCTTGCAGGCCCATGATACTAGAGCATTTCCGAGAATATGACATGTACCACTTGTACTTTTTCTATGAGTTTTGATGAATCCAAAAGGTGGCTATACCCAATTTACAGCAAGGTTAGAGTTTGAATGCACAAACAATGTCACCGAATATGAAGCATGCATCCTTGGCCTTGAAGCAGGTATTGACCTCCGGATCAAACTTCTTGAAGTAAGCGGAGATTCAGCGTTGGTTATCTATCAAGTGAAAGGTGAATGGAAAACCAAGAATGAGAAGCTAGTCCCTTACAAAGCCTACATTGTGGAGTTGATTAAATACTTCGATGAGATCAAGTTCGAACATATTCCGAGGACTGAGAATCATATTGCTGACACCTTAGCCATGCTAGCATCCATGTGGAAGGTCAAATTTGTCAATGAAGCGCCACTCATTCGAATCGAGCGTAGAATGGAGCTCGCACACTGTTTGTTGATTGAAGAAGATGAAATTGATGAAAAGCCTTGGTTTCATGACATCAATAATTATTTGCTCACGCAAGAGTATCCAGCAGATGCTTCTTATCTTGATAAAAGGACTTTGAGAAGGCTGGCATCCAAATTCTTCATCAGCAATGATGTACTATACAAACGAAACCACGACATGGTTCTGCTTAGATGTGTTGATAGACGTGAAGCGGACATGTTACTCCAGGAGATTCATGAAGGGACGTTCAGAACTCATGCCAACGGTTATGCCATGTCCAAGAAACTCTTGAGAGTTGGATATTACTGGTTAGCTATGGAATCAGACTGCATCCGATACGCTAGGAAATGTCACAAGTGCTAGATTTATGCTGACAAAATGCAAAAGGAATTTCGATACAAGTGACGGCACATTTTTGTTCTAATTTGCCAACCTAGGCAACTATAGTGGTCAAGACCTAATGACAAGTTTACAAACATCTACTTGACTTCAAAATTTTCGTATACATCTAATTACTTTTTCTAAATTTTAAGGACGAAATTTCTCTAATGAGGGGACAAATATAATACCCCTAATTTATATAAAATATAATATTATATCTATGTATAGATAATTCACCATTAAATTATTATCTATTATTTTAAATGATTTTGTGATATGCACTAACTTTTGAGAATTATGCATTTCCTTCAAAATTCCTGAAACAACTTTGTTAACTTTTGAAATATTAATTCTTTTGTGACTTGAAGAAAGTAATCTGCCTTATAATTACAAGAATGGCAGAATTTGATACATGCATATAAAATAAACGAGACTGATATGAAATACATGAGAAATGTTGGAAATTCACCTCACACCCTATGAAGTATTCCCTTCAATCTTGATCTCAAGATTGATGAACAATCGCACAACATGATAGTAATGGTAATAACAAGTGATTATCAAGAACAACAAAAGAAAAGAAGAATAACAAGAAAGAGAAGAATGAGAGAAGAATTATTTGGAGAGAATGTGTTACCCACAATTGTGGGATTTCTTATTGCTTATAGAACTTTCACTTGCTAAACACTGCAACTGTGAAATCTATTCTATGTTGTGTTTGAATACAAAGCAAGACACCATATTTATAGTTTTAGGTTTACAAAAGCCCAAAACATAAAAGCCCAAAATATTCAAATCAAATCTGTTTACACTATGAATTATATTTAACACACCACCTAATTCATTGTGTCTAAACTGTCTACATTCATCATGGCTCTTAGTCTTCTGAAGGCTTCGACCTGCACTCCCTTCGTCATGATATCTGCAATCTGATTCTCAGTTCTGCAATGTTCCAACTTCATCTTCCCTTCTGCTACCTGCTCTCGAAGATAATGGAACCTCATTTCGATGTGCTTGCTTCGACCATGAGCTATTGGATTCTTCGCCAAGTTGATAGCTGACATGCTGTCTATCTTCATGGTAATTGCTCCATGATTCTTCCCTGTGATTTCTTCGACCAAGTTCACCATCCAAGTTGCTTGACATGCACAAAGAGAAGCAGCTATATATTCTGCTTCACATGATGACAATGCCACTACTGGTTCCTTTCTGGAATTCCAAGCAACTGATGCACCACCTAACATGAACACATAACCAACTGTGAATTTTCGATCCTCAACATCACTACACCAATTGGAGTCTGTGTATCCCACTAACTTGCATTCTTTTCCTTCATCAGCTACCGGAAATAAAATACCATAGTCGAGAGTTCCTTTCAGATACCTCAGTATCCTCTTTGTCGCTGCTAGGTGTGATAGCTTTGGCTTCTGCATGAATCTACTTACCATACCAACATTGTATGCTAAGTCAGGCCTTGTGTGACAAAGGTATCTAAGTGGCCCAATAAGTCTTCTGTATTGGGTTGGGTCGACATCATCTTCATATGAATCCTTCAATAGTTGCAATCTGGGCTCAGTTGGAGTCGAAGTTTGGTTGCAATCTTGCATCTCAAATCTCTTGAGTATTTCGCCTGCATATCTTCTTTGGTGCATCATCAAACCTCTACTTGTCTTGTAGAATTCGATGCCAAGGAAATATGAGAGATTTCCCAAGTCTGACATTTTAAACTCCTCACTTAGGTCATGTTTGAAATCTTTGATCTCCTTCTTGCAATTCCATGTTATTAACAAATCATCAACATAGAGATATAGTATAAGCAATTCGACATTGCTTCTTCTTACATATACTCCATGCTCAGTTGTACACTTCACAAATTCCTTCTTCCTTAAGAAGCTGTCGATTTTCTTATTCCAAGCTCTTGGAGCTTGTTTAAGTCCATACAGGGCTTTATGAAGCCTGTACACCTTTCTTTCTCCGCCTTGTTTCACAAACCCAGCTGGTTGTGCAACATAAACTTCTTCGTCTAAGGGGCCATTAAGGAATGCACACTTCATGTCCATCTGACATGTGTGCCAGATGTTCATATTTGCTAGACCAACAACCAACCTGATTGTTTCGATTCTAGCAACAGGTGTGAATACTTCATCGAAGTCGATTCCTTCCTTCTGAAGAAATCCTTTCACCACAAGTCTCGCCTTGTATCGAGTTACTTCTCCTTTAGGATTTACCTTTACCTTGTAAACCCACTTCACATCAATTGTCTTCTTGCCTTGCGGCAATTCAACAAGTGACCAAGTATCATTGACTTCGATGGACTCCAACTCTTCAATCATTGGTTTCACCCACTTTGAATCTTTCAATGCCTCAGCTACATTGACTGGTTCGACATCTGCGTAGAAAGCATAATGTACCAACTCACCCTCTGCATCGACTACATCATATGATGTAATTACACATTCTTGCAACCTTGCAGGCATGTGTCTTGTTCGTCGAGGTCTGCTTGAACCTGCTTCATTTGCAACTGGTTCCTGTCGAACTTCTATTTCGACTTCAGTGATTGGTTCTTCACAAGAGATTCTCACTAAATCCTTCTTGGCATTATCAGTCCAATCCCATTCTTTAAGCTCATCTATGATCATGTCCCTGCTGATCACTACTTGCTTATTCACTGGGTTGAACAACTTGTAACCTCCTTTCGAATGATATCCTATCAAGATTATCTGATTTGACTTATCATCAAGCTTCCTTCTCAACTGATTTGGCACATGTCTATGTGCTATAGATCCAAACACCTTCAAGTGACCGAGACTAGGCTTGACACCAGACCAACATTCTTCTGGTGTGATTCCTTCAAGCTTCTTTGTCGGATATCTATTCAATATATATGTTGTTGTCGAAACTGCTTCTCCCCATAATTCTTTAGGTAGATGCTTTCCATTCAACATACTTCTCACCATATTCATGATGGTTCTGTTCTTGCGTTCTACAATCCCATTTTGTTGTGGAGTGTAAGGTGGAACCACCTCATGCACAATCCCTTCTTTTACACATAGTGTATCGAACTCTTTCGACACATACTCTCCACCACCATCAGTCCTCAGAATTTTCAGCTTTCGACCACTCTTTCTTTCGACCATGGACTTGAATCTGGAAAATACCTCAATCACATCACTTTTCTTCTTGATGAGGTAAGTCCACAGCTTTCGATTGTAATCATCTATAAACGTGACAAAGTATCTATTACCACCAATCGAATCCACCTGGATTGGACCACATACATCAGAGTATATGACTTCAAGTATTGCCTTCGACTTCCTTCCTGCATCCTTGCTGAAGCTATTCTTGTGTTGTTTCGACTGAACACACTCCTCACAGACTTTACTTGGAATGTCGATTTCTGGTAATCCTGAAACCATATTTCTTCTCTTAAGTTCTCTGATGTCATTAAAGTTGAGATGACCTAGTCGAAAATGCCATAACCACTCATCTCTGCTGGCTGCAGTTGCTAGACATCTGTGCTCCATCACATTGAGTGCAATCTCGAAGGTCCTATTCTGAAACATTGGAGCCTTCAAGATTAATCTACCACCTGCGTCGAGAACTCTCATCATCTTGTCTTCGACAACTACCTTGTAGTTCTTTTCGACAAGCTGCCCTATACTGAACAAATTACTCTTCATGCCTGGTATGTACAACACATTGGAAATTGTTGACATTTTTCCATCTTTCCTCATAATCAGAACATCACCAACACCTTCGGCTGCTAGAGTGTTGTCATTTGCAAACTTCACTATGTTCTTCAACGAGGGCTTCATGTTGACAAACCAATCTTTCCTTCCAGTCATATGTGATGAGCATCCTGAGTCCAAGTACCACTGATCTTGGAATCTTTCTTCATCTTTTGTTGTGACCATTAGCAACGTTTCTTCTTCTTCATGTTTCGCCAGCTTTGCATTAGTCTCTTGATTTTTCTTTCTTTCTGGACAATCACTAACATAATGACCATACTTCTGGCAATTGAAACATTGAATGTGGCTTTTGTCTGTCTTTCGACTACCACCTCTTCCTTTACCTGCAGCACTACCTCTTTGGTTGCCTTGGTTCCAAGGTTTCTCCTGATTCGACTGGTTTCCTCCTTTGTTTCCATTCCATCTACCTTTGCCTTTTCTTTCCTTTTTCTGAATGCACCTGTAAAGCCATATCTTTCGACTTTCCTGCAGCTCTCTCAGTCATCCTTTGTTCATGAGACTCAAGAGTCCCTTGAAGCTCTTCCTTCGTCAACACTGACAGATTTTTCGACTCTTCTATGGCAACTACCACGTGGTCGAATTTTGGAGCCAACGATCTCAAAATCTTTGAGACAATTGCTTTCGTCGTCACCGCTTCTCCACATACTTTGATTTGATTCACCAATTTTGTAACTCTGGTGAAGAAATCTATAATGCTTTCTTTGTCTTCCATCTGAAGCAACTCATAGGTTCTCTTGTGAGTTTGTAACCTCACCTCTTTCACCTTCTCTGCGCCTCCAAACGACTTTTCAAGAATCTCCCATGCTTCTTTTGCTGAATCAACATCACTAACCTTTTCAAAGTTATCAGGATCAACACACTGATGAATTATAAAGAGTGCTTTATAATCCTTCTTCTTCAATTATTTGTGCGCAGCCTTTTCCGCCTCCGTTGTGTTCTCCCCAAGCGATGTTGCTCCGTCATTCACAAGATCCCAAAGATCTTGATAACAGAAAATCACCTTAATTTGCTTGCACCAATTCTCATAATTGTCTTTCTTGAGAATTGGCAGGGTCGCCGAAAAGTTACCGTTCGGATAGTTCATCGCCATCACTATCTTCCTTCCTTGAATCTCTCAACCGGAGCTCTAGATACCAGATGTTGGAACTTCACCTCACACCCTATGAAGAATTCCCTTCAATCTTGATCTCAAGTTTGATGAACAAACCCACAATATGATAGTAATGGTAATAACAAGTAATTATCAAGAACAACAAAGAAAAGAAGAATAACAAGAAAGAGAAGAATGAGAGAAGAATTATTTGGAGAGAATGTGTTACCCACAACTGTGGGATTTCTTATTGCTTATAGAACTTTCACTTGCTAAACACTGCAACTGTAAAATCTATTATATGTTGTGTTTGAATACAAAGCAAGGCACCCTATTTATAGTTTTAGGTTTATATAATCCCAAAACATAAAAGGCCCAAAATATTCAAATCAAATCTAATCATATCAAATCAAATCTGTTTACACTATGAATTATATTTAACAAGAAATAAGAAATGGAATTAAGTAGAAGGTGAAGGTGAGAAAAACACTTAGAAGGGGGGGGGGGGTTGAATAAGATTTTTAAGAAATATGGCAATAAAAATAACTCAAGATTTTTATCCTGGTTCGTTGAACTCAACTACTCCAGTCCACCTTATCAAAGATGATTTGCCTTTCTCCACAAGGACTTAATCCACTATTAATCAATTGATTACAATAGTAAGCACTAAGAACAGCTGACTTAGTCTTCTCAAGAATTACTGACCAACCTTGGTCTTCTTAAGGAACTTCTTACAAATTAATATAAACTAACAAGTGTTTGAATGCTTCTAATAAGTTGTATCACAACTGTGATATTTACACTTAAGATTAAGTACAACAAAAACTATATAGTTTTTATGAAAGATCAAATGAATAAGATCTTTGTGAGATTTTCACTTTGATGAATCAAGCGTGTAAGAATATTTCTTTCTGAGTGAACTAGCAATGAGCAAGTGATGAGCAGGAAATTAGCAACTTCAAAATGTTGTAGAAGTTCTCCTTTTATAGCTTTTCCAATATGCTTTGAGTGATATGCAGCTGAATATAATATTAGAATATAAGACTTTTCATTACCAAAAAGTATGGGAAGAGATATGCTTTCTGCAGGAAAAGTATGGTTGTAGAAGCCTTGGGATTTGCATCATGTCACTTCTTTGGACAAAATAGTCGTTGGTTACTTTGGAAGTAGTACCACGTCCAATCAAGTTTACAGCTTCTTCAACTAGCAGCAACAATATATTCTACCTCTGTTGTTGAAAGTGCAATTGTGGGTTGCTTCTTGCTGAACCAGGAGATCAGATGACTTCCAAGAAATTGACAGCTTCCAGAAGTACTTTTACGTTCTACTCTGTCTCCAGCATAGTCAGCATCACATAATCCAACTAATTTACACTCATCAGATCTTCTTTAACACAGACCCACATTAGTAGTACCTTTCAGATACCTTAGAATCCTCTTAACAACTGTTAAGTGGGATTCTCTAGGATCTTATTGGAATCTAGCACACAGACAAACACTGAATAAAATATCAGGTCTTGAAGCAGTCAAATATAAGAAAGATCCAATCATACCTCTATAAAGTTTTTGATCAACTTTCTTACTTACCTCTTCCTTACCAAGTGTGCTTGTAGGATGCATTGGAGTCTTTGCCAATTTGCTTTCATTCAGATTGAATTTCTTCAGAAGCTCTTTGACATATTTAGTCTGGTGAATATATGTGCATTTTGGAGTCTGATTTACTTGGATTCTCAGAAAGAATCTAAGTTCTCCCATCATGCTCATTTCAAATTCAGCCTGCATAGACAAAGAAAACTCCTTTCCTAGCATAATATTGGTAGATCCAAAAATAATATCATCCACATAAATTTGACAAACTAGTAAATCTTTCTTAAATGTTTTACAGAAAAGAGTTGTGTTCACTTTGCCTCTGATAAAGTTCTTTTCCAGAAGAAAATTACTTAATCTTTCATACCAAGCTCTGGGAGCTTGTTTCAAACCATAAAGAGATTTTTTGAGTTTGAAAACATGATCTGGAAATTTATCACTTTCAAAACCAGGAGGTTGATGGACATAAATTTCTTCTTCTATAATACCATTTAAGAAGGCACTCTTAACATCCATCTGATATAGAGTGATGTTATGTTGTGCAGCAAATGAAATAAGAAGGCGTATAGATTCTAACCTTGCCACTGGAGCATAAGTTTCAGTGTAATCAATTCCTTCTTGTTGATTGTAACCTTGAGCTACTAACCTTGCTTTGTTCCTAACAACTTCTCCTTGCTCATTTAGTTTATTTCTGAATACCCACTTTGTTCCAATAATGTTGAAACCTTTTGGTCTCTGAACCAGATCCCACACATCATTTCTTGTAAATTGATTCAGCTCATCTTGCATTGCAAGTATCCAATCATTATCACTCAGAGCCTCATCCACAAATGTTGTTTCAATAATAGACACCAACCCAATAAGTGATGTTCCAGATGATCTGATAAACGACCTTATTCTTATAGGGTCATCTTTCTTTCTAATAATGATTTCTTCTGGATAAGAAGCTTTAATTCTGGATGATCCTTTAACTGTTGGTTCTTCAGAAATGTTCATGTTATTCATCTGAGCAGCTAATGGAGTTGCATCTGGCGTAGCTTCTTCTTGAGCTTTCTCTACCTCTGGTTTCTCAGATTCTGTGAGAATAACTTCTCCATCTGCAGAGTTTTCAAGCTGCTTTGGCTTTTGATTGCCAAGCTTATCATCAAATCTAACATGTATAGATTTATCCACAATCAGTGTCTCAGTATTGTATACTCTGTAGCCTTTAGAGCGTTCAAAATATCCAAGCATGAAACACTTTTGTGCTTTAGAATCAAACTTGTTAAGATTCTCTTTAGTGTCCAGCATAAAACAAATACATCCAAAAGGATGGAAATAAGAAATGTTTAGATTTCTATTCCTCCATGTAACACGGTGGGAGAACTGACTTTAAACAATGTTGCGGATAGCAAGAGTCGCCACCGACTTTTATTTTATCCATAAGGAAAGGTTATAAAAGAACAGGAAAGACCTTAGAGAATATTTTGGGTCCGGGGGGTAGGTTATGAAAAGGGAAGGTATTAGCATCCTTTTCATCCATGGTTATCCATGGGCTCTTAGGTACTTAAGCTCACTTTTGAATTGTTTTGAAATTGTAGTGTGTGAATAGAAAATTTTCAGAATAGTTAATAAATAATCCATGTGAGGATGTGTTAAGAACTTGTTTGAAAACTTGTTGAAAATTTGTTTAAGTGCGAAACAGTTTTGAAGTGAGCAAGCACCTAGGAGTAACCTACCCTAATGTTTAAAGGTCTTTCTTATTCTTCATTCTTTCCTTTAGTAAGACTATCCCTACTATAATGGAGTAGGTAGTCCTTACTTTGGATGTTAAGGGATATGTGAGGGACAATTTGACTTTGAAGGCCATTGTGGGATGTAATAAGCACATATAAGGGACCATCATCATTTTTCGAAAGGGACTCGATTCGTAAAGGCAACCATAAGGGACTTTGATGATTTTTCTATTTGAGGGACTTGCTTTATACACCCCACTTAACCATTATTCGTAGGCAACTTGAGGGATATCCTTAGGAAGTGAGACGGCGATTAAAATCGACTTACGTGTGTGACGTGTTTATTTTAATTATCTTTATTTAAAAGTGATCTAAATTTATTTTAATATTACATACATGTTGTTACACTCCCTAATTACTAACCATAATAATAATTAAATAATTAAACAACTTTACATCCAAGAAACAATTACAAAATAATAAGCAAAATAAGTAAATAGCAAAGATAAATAAAATATAAATAAGCAATAATAAATAATAAAGGGGGTTAATTCTAAGTTTACTCGGCAAGACATCGCATCTTGTGCCTACGTATCCTTACGGGAGTGGAATCAGAGTAATCGTAGTTCCCCTCAAAAGGGAGGTTAGAGATCTCTTGACAGTGGTCAAGGTCTCAAGGGGAATAAACGCGCCTTAAGGACACGCTTACGCGGAGTGTAGGAACTCCAAATTTCTACGTTGAAATGTTAAGTTGTAATTAGGGTTAAATTAGGGATTCCACGGCGGGAAACCCTAAAATGAGCGCGGCGGCTCTTTGACCTAATGCTAGGGGTAAAATTGTAATTTTGTCCACGGCGAGACATGTATGAAAATTTAGGGTTTGTAAGGTGAAAGGGTTTGAAGTTGAGGACTATTGGCGCGGCGACCAAAAGCTAGACCTAACCTTCGGATGAGTGTAGTGTGACAGAATAATTGATGAATGCGTGAGAAACTAATCATACAAGCAGAGAAGTAATAACAGAAATTAAAACCATATACGCAGAAATCTAAAGGCAGAAATTAGAACGCGATTATTAGGGTTCGCGAGGTTACATGAGAGGAGCAAATACAATATGATGAAATTTAAATAAAACACAATGTAATAAGCTGCAAAAATGAACACACGCGTTAATGGGCAAAGTCAGACGTCCATCGGGTGAATTACGAAGACAACGAAGAAAAAAAAAGATACCAATTTTGGGATTTTTGTTATTTTAAGGAAGATCTTGATTTAATTTATATATAGAAAAAAAAAAGGATATAATGTTAGTTTTGAAAAGACTTAAATTTTATTTTGAAAATTGTTTTAAATTTAATCTAAAAAAAATAAAAATCAGTTTATATTAAAAAGAGTTTTAAAATAAAAAAAAAATTTACTTGATTATAAAAAAAAGTTTAACTTAAAAAAAGTTTTATTTTTTATTATTTTTTAGAAAACCAATTAAGTTCTTTTTTATATAATGAAAAAAAACAAAAAAAACAAAATAAAAGTTGGGTCGGTAGCTACATCCGGACCCAACCGGTTGCATGCATTCCATAAACAAAAACCCAGAATTAGGGTTTCAAAACCCTGTGGTGTCTCGCGGCGCCGTTTCTCTTGTTTCTCCTCATTTTGGCCACTTTTCTCTCGCTTTCTCATCTCTAATCGTCATTGGAACCTGAAAACACCAAAATCTGAATCGTTAAATGTGAGAAGAACAAAGAATCTTTGCCTACGTTTTGAACGGTGGAGTCCCCTTTGGCGTTTGAGCTTTGAAGAGCTTCGATCGGCCGATGATGTTGAATGTTGATGACGTTCAAACTGAGGTCGCGATGGTTCGACTCCGTTGAGGATCCTCAGACGAGGAGCTCCGGGGTTCCGTCGAAACTCGGGGTTCTTGATTAGGGCTTCGTGGTGTTTCTGTCAGTTGCGGCGACGATGATGAGGGATCTGTTTCCTCTGAGTCTAGACTGCCTCGTTGATAATCGAGGATGGACTTTGACGATGGTCTCAGCTCTTTATTCGCGGCCTCTTTCTACACTCTCTCCCGTTAGGGTTTCGTTCGCGATTTTGTCTCCCCCCTCGAACAGGTTGTGTTACCCCTTTTATATCTTTTCGATTTCTCTTTGGGCTTGATTGTTGGATCGTGATTATTTGTATGATTCTGAGATATGATTTGATTTTGGTTGGATTTTCTGATGTGATTTGAACTTGCCCTTTTTGTCTTGATTGGATTCTGATATGTTCTGATTTGGTTCCCTTTTCAGATTTGATTGAGGTTTCGTTTTGGATTTCCTTCCTTTTAGGGTTCTGCGGATTTTCACGAATTGGTATCTGGTTTGGTCTTCACGGCTTTTGGATTTTCCACTTCGAATTAACTTTTCCTCTTCTTTTTTCAGTGAACTGATGCCGACACTTCGATTGAGTCGAGCTGGCCGAGTGAAGGTCATTTGGCGATGATGACCTTAGGGCTTGAGCCGCTATTGTGTGGTTGCTTTCGATTATGGTTGACAGCTTCGTCTGAACCTGTGTTGTTTCTATGCTGACTCTAGTTATCTGATGCAGTACGAGTTGTGCTTGTTCATAAGACCTTGTTGCCTGTAGCTTGTAATTCATTTTTCTGTTCTGTTCGAACTTGATTCTTCTGGTAAGGGCATTGTTTCGCTGCTGTGGATGTTATTTCGACCCTTCTGGTTTTCGAACCAACTGTTTACTGATACTATCAACTTTTAACATTTGACTTTCTTGTGTAGTTGAGCGGGATTATGGCACGTGTTGCCCAGATATGCTTTCCATTGATACTCATCTTCGGTGCGAGGGTAATTCTCACTTGACTGAACCAGAACCTGCGTGTTGGGCCATGATGTTTCGACTGAGCCCTTCCTGTTGCTTTGTTTTCGAGGTGCTTTGGATATTTGAGGATTTCGACCTGAGTTGATTTGCTCATTCTGGTGTAATATGTGATCCTTTTGTCCTTTGAGGTACAACCCATTGCTTCTCGTACCCTGATCTCTTCCTTTCCTGAATTTGCAAAGGGCCGTGATGTATGATAGCTGAGCCTCTGCATTTGGTGATTTGTTCCACGATGTCCCTAGCAGTTTGAGGTAATTTGGTCGCGGGATCTTACTGATACGAACTGAGCTTGATTCTGATTGTTTGTTGAATCACACTCAGTCTCCTATCTTTGGTTAACTTGAACTCGATTCTCTTGCACTTGTTGTTCTATGTTTTCGAGCTGGTTCAGCGGCTTGCGAAGTGTTGGACTTGGTCCTTCTTTTTTATGAACATGTGCTGGTTTTGGTGCCTTGTGAATTGAAAATTTTTATTCAACTTTGAGCATCCTGTGAGTTGTTTTGTTTATGCAATTTAGGTGCAGCTTATGAACTGTTTTGGCTTTGAGTTCTGTTATAAACTTTGTACTGATGCTGTTGTGGAATTTCAGGTGTTGGAAATCTTTGAAAACAAAACGATTCAGACCTGCCGGCATCCGGGTCTGAGTCCGAATTTGCCGTGCTGTTTTACCCTTGTATCAGTTTGGAAACCAAATGGGATTTATTCGATGATGGCATGGACCCTTTTCAGTTAATCATTTATCGGCTCGAACTTCTTTTACTTCTTCATCTCTCGGTTGCCCCTTAGATAAGAACAGATGTTTACCTGATCTGACGCTAATGGCACAGATCGGTAACGGGGGTAGGACGCAGCTTCGGTTGTGCCACTCCCGGCACTCGATGATGACGCTGTTCTGAGAGTGTCGAAAACAAACTTCTAACCCTTCTCTGCTTCTATTTTGTTCTGTTTCTCTTTGTGCAGGTTAATCAGAGATTTGCGGTGAAGATCGAGGGACATCATGAAGACTTAGAATTCTTTAGGACTTAGGGCTTTTTAGGATAGAAGTAACATCTGTAGTTGAAATTTTACAGCAATTCAGAATGTGAAACAATTTATTCCTTTTTGTATCATGATATCTTTTATGAAATGAAAATGTCAGAACTTCATTTATATATCCATGACTGTTCAGCTTTGAATTTATATTTATTTCTTAGTTATAAATTATAAACGTTTGCGAATAAATCCACAAATATTTAAAATCATTAACTTAGTCATAAACCATAAATATTCACGAATGATATTCTTGTCTGTGTACTTGTCTCGCCCGTAATCCTAATCTCATCCACTGATTAAATTCACTTGCATTCCAACTTAAATTCTAGCCAGCAATTTCATAACCAAACACGGATGTGCGCCATGGTCACAACATTTTCAGCATCAACAGCAAAACTAATCGTAATTAAACTCCACTGACCAAATGCCAAATCTCAATATGATCAGAACTGGTGATTGATAAATGCCTCAAAACCATAACGCATCAAATGCCTCAGAATTTTAATAACAGCCCGGCTTCAAGGAATTGGTAGAATTTGTGTAAAATGACCAAAATACCCCTGGGACCAAATCTCTCTTTGATGTTGGCAAAAAAAATCATGAAGTTTGACTTTGGTTTGACCACAGTAGACCTCAGTTTGACTTTTTAACTGCATTGACTGCTTTTGACTTATCTGATTATCTGACTGAGCAAACTTTTGAGAAAAGTCTTGAAACTTGACATGGGGATTCTTATACACATATAAGATGTTATGAAGCTCACTTGAAGTCTTGGAAGTCCATTTAGCTTGATTAAAGTCAAAACCCTAGTTTTGGATGCACTGCTTAGGAGGTGCATTGTCTGAGGGAATTGTCAACTCTTCTGACCAATTGTGAACTTTGTGAACCTTGTGAATCTTCATAAGATATCTTGTGATACTCATGGGAGGTATTGTGAAGCTTGTGAACCTTGTGAACATCATGAAGTGGCTTTGTAGACCTCATGACCCTTAGGAAAGCTTTGTAAACATTGTGAATCTTGTGAACCTTGTGAACCTTCATAAAGTAGCTTGTGGACTTTATGAACTTCATGAAAGGTTATGCAAGTTGTTGGAGAACTTGTGAACCTTGTGAACCTTCTTAGAACACAAAGTCTTGTATTGTGAGGGCAAATTTTGGGGTGCAACAGCTGCCCCTGTTCAATTTTCTGAAACCTGAGGGGTTAGATTGGTATATTTGCCAGTCGTAACCTGGAAGGTTGAAGGGGATTGAACACAAAAGCCCAAAAATTTGCACTCACCATTGCACTAGAGTGGTACAGATGGCTAGTTGAATATGATTGAGTGGGCTTAAAGATGCCACTAGGGGGGAGCAGTTCAAAATATGGGTGTATGATGAAAGCTGTCAGGAGTCTGGAATAATAATGATGTAGCAGCATGTCTTCATGAGGATAGAGCAATCAATAGTGATAACCCTAAAGCAGTCTTGGAGCAATGATATGATTTCAGGAGGATAGAACAATGAATGGCTCTAAAGCAGTCTTGAAATAATAATGTGATATGTCTTCAGGAGGATAGAGCAATCAATAGCTCTAAAGCAGTCTTGAAGTAATAATGTGATATGTCTTCAGGAGGATAGAGCAATCAATAGCTCTAAAGCAGTCTTGAAGTAATGATTTCAGGAGGATAGAGCAATGGATAGCTCTAAAGCAGTCTTGAAATAATAATGTAATTTCAGGAGGATAGAGCAATGGATAACTCTAAAGCAGTCTTGAAATAATTAGATGGCTTCAGGAGGATAGAGCAATGAATAGCTCTAAAGCAGTCTTGAAGTAGTAATATGACCTCATGAGGATAGAGCAATGAATAGCTCTAAAGCAGTCTTGAAGTAATAGGATGATTTCAGGAGGATAGAGCAATCAGTAGCTCTAAAGCAGTCTTGAAGTCATGAGAGGCTATCAGGAGGATAAAATAACCCTGAGGTTACAATAAAGCAGTCCCAAAGTAATAAGAAGCTCATCAGGAGGATAAAGTAACCCTGAGGTTACAATAAAGCAGTCCCAAAGATCATAAGCTTGTTTGTTGGATAATTAACCTGAAAACAAGGTAGCATTCTGTATAACAACATTAGTTTATGCTTTATGTATGCATGTATGACATGATACACTTAGGTAATGTACTATAGACATATATGTTATGGTATGATGTAAATGATGTATGTATGATATGACACTGCTGGAAGTGTCTGGATATCCTTGTATAACAACTGCTGGCCAAGGAAAATAAATCCCGATTCGTTGTTGAAGAATATATAACCCTCCGTCTGCTGGGGATAACAAGGTATAGATAACCTCCCGTTGTTGGGGATAACAAGGTATAGATAACCTCCCGTTGTTGGGGGTAGTAGGGTATAGATAACCTTCGTTTTCGTTTGATAGTAGGATAAGTATAACATCCCGTCTTCGTTCATCGTGCCCTTATTGGAAAGTAATTTCCCGTATATCCGTATGAGGATAAAAGAGATGGATATAAATTCCAGGGGAGATTAGACTTTGTGAAAATGGATTAGTCCTACTGATGGTTTGTAACTGTCTTGTAAAGATGAACCGGCGAAGCTTCGTTGAAATCCTTCCCTCGTTCGTCCTTAGTAAATACTATTACTGCATTTTCATGCATTTCTGGTAAACATCAATCATATTCAAAGGCATACATACATTCAAACACAACCAATGGACGTTTCGCTTATGTAAATAGGGTAAAAGTAAATATGGATTCAAAAGATGGAATTTATTTATATCAAAAGTGACCCATGCACGGGTAAGTTTGTACAAGGAGACATAAACCCTAGTAAGAGAATTTTGTCATGAAGTTTTACAAAAAGAATCAGCTATGTGGGAAATAATCCTATTGAGTTTCAATTCTACTATTGCCACTCAAGTATCTCATCTTCTTGCTGTTGAGACGGAAACGATTGGATTGAGCTTTATCTGTTTGAGCTTGAGTAAGTAGTACAACTGGTTGCAGTTTCATGAGTGATCCAAACGAGACATAGTCATACGCTTTAATCCCTAACTTTTGCCTGGATTGCCCTTTCAGGTTTTCAATCCACCGGGATACCCTTTTTTGCCCAAGCCGCCTTTTCAGGTTTTCGACTTGCCGGGTGTACATCTTTTTATATATATATCCCCAATTTTTGCCCAAACCCTTTTGGTTTGCCGGGATGCCCTTATTTTTGCCTAGGCCTGTCAACCTAGCGGGTCTCTTTTTATGCGTAGTATTTTTTAACTATGTCTGCGTTTACAGTTTGTGGAAAGTCTTCACCATCCATTGTAGTCAGTATCATGGCACCTCCTGAGAACACTGTCTTGACTACAAATGGTCCCTCATATGTTGGAGTCCACTTACCCCTAGGATCACCCTGTGGTAATATGATACGCTTGATTACCAAGTCACCAGCCTGATATACCTTTGGCTTAACCTTCTTGTTAAAAGCTTTGATCATCCGTTTCTGGTACATCTGGCCATGACAAACTGCTGCTAACCTTTTCTCATCAATCAAATTTATCTGGTCAAGTCGAGTCTGGATCCACTCATCTTCATCCAAGCCTGCATCCTTCATAATTCTCAAGGAGGGGATCTGAACTTCAATAGGCAGAACTGCTTCCATACCATAGACTAAGGAGAATGGGGTTGCCCCTGTTGAAGTACGTATTGTAGTACGATAACCATGCAGAGCAAATGGTAACATCTCGTGCCAATCCTTGTAAGTAACAGTCATCTTCTGTACAATCTTCTTAATGTTCTTATTAGCAGCTTCAACTGCCCCATTCATCTTTGGACGATACGGAGAAGAGTTGTGATGCTTAATCTTGAACTGCGTACAGAGATCAGTAATCATAGTGTTGTTCAGATTGGAGCCATTGTCAGTGATAATCCTTTCAGGGATACCATACCTACATATGAGATTATTCTTAATGAACCGAGCCACAACATTCTTAGTCACAGATGCAAATGAAGCTGCCTCTACCCACTTCGTGAAGTAATCAATAGCAACCAGGATGAAACGATGCCCATTAGAAGCAGTAGGCTTGATCTCACCAATCATATCAATGCCCCACATGGCAAAGGGCCAAGGAGCAGTCAACACATTCAATGGAGATGGAGGTACATGTACTTTATCAGCATAGATTTGACATTTGTGACATGTTCTGGAGTGTTGATAGCAATCAGCTTCCATGGTAGACCAATAGTAACCTGCTCTCAAAATCTTCTTTGCTATGGTATGACCACTAGAATGAGTGCCAAAGGTCCCATCATGCATCTCTTCCATAATTTCTGTAGCTTCCTTCTTATCCACACAACGAAGCATAGTTGAATCATGATTACGCTTATACAGAATGCCATTACTCAGAAAGAACTTAGCAGAAAACCTTCTCAGGAACTTCCTATCTTTGACAGATGCCCCTTCAGGGAACTCCTGAGCTTCAAGATAGTTTTTTACTTCATAGAACCAAGGCTTCTCCTCTGCCCCTTCAGTGTCAATCTCATTGCAGTATGCAGGCTTCTCAAATCTATCAATGGTAATCTTGGGAGCTTCATCATCCCAGCTTATCTCAAACATAGATGCCATGGTGGCCAATGCGTCTGCCAACTGATTCTCTCTTCGTGGAATATGTCCAAAAGTAATCTCTTTGAAATGTGGGATCAAAGACAACACATGTTCTCTGTAAGGAATGAGATTATCATGCTTTGTATCCCAATCTCCTTTAATCTGACTTACTACCAGAGCTGAATCTCCATACACCTCAAGGAACTGAATCTTCATATCAATAGCAACTTGCATACCCATGATACATGCCTCATACTCAGCCATGTTATTGGTACAATAGAAACAAAGTCTGGCAGTAATCGGGGTATGACAACCTTCAGGGGAACTAATCACAACACCAACACCATTACCATGTGCATTGGAGGCACCATCAAAAACCATAGTCCATCGAGATCCTTGTTCAGGTCCGTCATATTGTCCAGGTTCTTTGGTAACAGACATAATGTCTTCATCAGGGAACTCAAAATTCATTGACTAGTAATCACCTACTGCTTGATGAGCCAAATGATCAGCAACAACACTCCCCTTAATGGCCTTCTGAGTAGTATACTGTATATCATATTCCGTCAAGATCATTTGCCATCTTGCAATTCTTCCGGAGAGAGCAGGTTTCTCAAATATGTACTTGATTGGATCCATCTTCGAAATCAACAAGGTAGTATGGGTCA
Organism: Lathyrus sativus; assembly: GCA_963859935.3. Taxonomy (NCBI): domain Eukaryota; kingdom Viridiplantae; phylum Streptophyta; class Magnoliopsida; order Fabales; family Fabaceae; genus Lathyrus; species Lathyrus sativus. The sequence continues at coordinate 494,830,677 of OZ012739.1, read as the reverse complement.
ACATATACTGTCTTAGTCGGCGAGCAGCCCATGCCAAAGCGCAACAAGTTTTCTCGAGCAGTGAGTATCTTGTTTCACAGTCGGTAAACTTTTTGCTAAGGTAGTATATTGCCTGCTCTTTTCGATCAGACTCGTCATGTTGCCCCAATACACACCCCATTGAGTTGTCTAATACTGTTAAATACATAATCAAGGGTCTTCCATCAACTGGTGGCATTAAAATTGGAGGTTCTAGCAAATATCTCTTGATTTCATCAAAGGCAGTCTGGCACTCATCATTCCATTCCATCACCTGATCTTTCTTCAACAACTTGAAGATTGGCTCACAGATGGTAGTTAATTGGGAAATAAATCTTGCAATGTAGTTCAATCGTCCCAAGAAACCTCTAACCTCCTTCTCAGTACGGGGAGCTGGCATCTCTCGTATAGCTTTCACTTTTGCAGGATCCACTTCAATACCTTTTCCACTGACAATGAAACCCAGGAGCTTTCCAGATCTAACTCCAAAAGTACACTTGTTTGGATTTAATCTCAACCTGTATTTCTTCAACCTCTCAAACAACTTGTGCAGATGATCAAGATGTTGTTCTTCATTCTGAGACCTGGCTATCATATCATCCACATATACCTCTATCTCATGATGAATCATATCATGAAACAAAGCCACCATAGCACGCTGATATGTTGCCCCTGCATTCTTCAAACCAAATGGCATTACCTTATAGCAAAAGGTGCCCCACTGTGTCACAAATGTAGTCTTCTCCATATCTTCAGGTGCCATCTTGATTTGATTGTAACCAGAGAAACCATCCATAAAAGAGAATACCTTATGCTGAGCAGTATTGTCTACCAGAATATCAATATGAGGAAGTGGAAAGTCATCTTTAGGGCTAGCCTTGTTCAGATCTCTGTAGTCTACACACATACGTACCTTACCATCTTTCTTAGGAACTGGTACCACATTTGCAACCCACTGAGGATAAGAAGTTACGGCCAAGAACCCTGCATTGAACTGTTTCATTACCTCTGCTTTGATCTTTTCTGACATTTCAGGACGCATACGACGAACCTTCTGCTTCTTTGGACGACAATCTTCTTTCACTGGCAAACGGTGAACTACAATGTCTGTATCCAACCCTGGCATATCTTCATAAGACCAAGCAAAGATCTCCACATAGTCACGTAGCATCTGAATCAACCTGCTCTTGACACTGTCCTCTAAATCAGCCCCTATCTTGACCTCTTTTCTGTTTTCTTCAGTTCCCAGATTCACAACTTCGACTGGCTCTTCATGTGGTTGTATAGCTTTCTCTTCTTGTTGTAACAACCTAGCAAGCTCTACAGGTATTTCACAATCGTCCTCGTTTCCGTCTTCAGTTTGATAGATCGGATTCTCGAAATTGTAATTGGCAATAGTAGAACTGTTATCAACTGGATCCAGAGTGGATGAGGATCTGCATTTTAGTGACGTGGGTGTGTGTAAGAACACATAGCTGATAAAGCAAAAATAAAAGAAAAAGAAAGACAAGGAACACAATATTTACGAAAACGAAACGTCCACTGATTTTATTGAATGAAGTATGCAAATGAAATGACAACCCGTAACAAGCACACCATTGTGCCCCGGGTAAGGCACATGGCTTGAAAGTTTTAATTGTTCCAGAAATTATAAATTTAAAAACATAACACAGTAATAGTATTTACTCCTGACTAAAGGAGATAGGGATAACATCTTCAGCTGTCCAATTATTGAGTCCAGCACCCACAGTAGGAAAAATCCATGCCTCCAAGTTGTAGTCTTCATCTTGATCTCCCACAGCATTGATAACCCCTTGATTGGTGATACGAACAGCACGGGCACGACGGACAGCCTTCTGGGACTCTGCAGTGAAACCCAAACCAAACTTGTCAGACTTGTATGGAATATCAGGAAGCTGACCCCAAATAGTACAACCACCTTCTTCCACCACAGCTTTTGCATCATTGAGGGAGGCCATTGCCATTGTTGGAGGGTTTCTGATGACCACAGGAACCTTCTTCACAGCAGGAGGAGTCACACAATCCTTAACAGCCCAGGGAACCACTTCAAATGACTGACATGGAGTTTCAATGTATTCACCTTCTACTTCCAGATACTTGAAAGTGTTTACATGGCTGACAAAGTATTCTTCCTCTCCAAAGACAGTAACAACTTTTCCATTCACCGGATATCTCAACTTTTGATGTAACGTGGAGGTCACAGCACCTGCCCCATGGATCCAGGGACGACCAAGCAGACATGAGTACGAAGGACGAATATCCATCACATAGAATGTAGCAGTGAACACCTGAGAACCAACCTTGATTGGAAGATCAATTTCCCCATGCACTACTCTTCTAGAACCATCAAAAGCCTTTACCACAATATTACTGGGCTTCAATACCGTATCTTCAGGACTCAGCTTGTTCAGGACTTCCTTAGGCAACACATTCAGAGAGGAACCATTGTCTATCAGCACATGAGACAGGGTAGTGCCCCTGCATTCAATTGAAATATGCAAGGCCCTGTTATGATCCCTCTTGGCAGGGGTCAAGTCAGCATCAGAAAATCCTAACCCGTTGTCATAGGTCAGGTGAGCAACACAATTCTCAAACTGGTCCACAGAAATTGCACTGGGTACATGAGCCATCTTTAGAAACTTGATCAATGACTTGGCATGAGCCTCAGAACATAATAACAGGGAGAGCATAGAAATCTTTGAGGGAGTATGCCCCAGCTGATCAACAATATCATAATCACTCTTGCGAATGATTTTCAATACTTCTTCCATCTGCTTAGAGAGGTCATCAACAGCTGGCACATCAGTAGATACAGGCTCAATAACAGGACCCTTGCCCCGAGCATCAGTGGTGGAAGTAACAGCAGGAGTAACTGCACTCTTAGAAGCAACTGGAGGAGAGAAGACTCTTCCACTACGAGTGATCTTGCTAGATCCAGCAATATTATCAATGTCAACAGGCATATCAGGTAAAGGCTCCTGCTTGACACCATGGATGTAAACATCAGACCCATAGTGCCAAGGCACAGCTTTGTCAGATGTATAAGGAATAGGACCAGGAGTGGTAATGATCAGAGGAGCTACTCTGGCTTCAGCAACAACTTTCACAGGACCTTCAGCAGTAATCTTGATTGGGCCCTGATGAGTGATTTTAATGGGACCCTTTGAAGTGATTCTTAGTGGTACTTTGTCAACCATGTCAACCTCTTCAATCTTCTTACCCTGAGTCAGATGATCCACCATACTTTCTACAGATGCTGGTCTTCTTTCAAACACTATAGTATATTTATCCATGAGACGTTGAATCCCATCTCTCAAAATGAAGCAACTATCCGGCTTATAGGTACAATATAGACAATCTTCATGACAACCTGGAAAGATCCCAGCTTGTACTAACCTCTTTTTGATAACAGACAATGGTGTGCTCAACTCCATAACTGAATAGACATGCAGATCTTCATCAATATCTTCATCAATGGCGTTGACAGTCTTCTCGTGATTTGGCATTGGAGCTGTAATCACATTTGGAGTACCTGGTGGATCAAACTCAATTTCTCCAGCATCAATCATATCCTGAATTTTGTTCTTCAAGACCCAGCAGTTATTAGTATCATGTCCTGGACAGTTTGAATGATATGCACATCGTGCATTGGGATTGTACTTGGGAGAGGTAACATTGGGATTCTGAGGGGCCTCCCTCAGGGTAATAAGTTCAGCTTTCAACAAGTGTTGCAATGCCTGAGCCATTGACATGTTGATCTTCGTGAACTGTCTTCTAGCCCTCTGTTGGTTGCCTTGAGGCTGCTTTGTTGTTGCAGGAGTTGGATTTGAAATATGAACTGCACTAACAGACTGATACCTTCTGTTACGATCAGGCTGACCATACACAGCATTAGATTCTTTCTTCCCAGTGGGAGGCTTCTTTGCAGCACCTGATGAAGAAGTGCCCACTTGGATCTTACCACTCTTGATACCATTCTCTACTCGCTCTCCTGTCATGATCAACTCAGTGAAGCCAGATGATGAGCTTCCAATGAGATGACTGTAAAACGGACCATTCAGCGTACACATGAACATATCAACCAACTCCCTATCAGTCAAAGGGGGTTGAACTCTTCCAGCTAAGTCTCTCCACTTCTGAGCATACTCCTTAAAGCTTTCTTTGGCACCCATAGACATGCTTTGAAGCTGCATGCGAGTGGGGGCTAAGTCAGCATTGTATTGATACTGCTTGTAGAAAGCTTCAGCAAGGTCATTCCAATCTCTGATGTTGACACTCTCCAACTGATAATACCACTCTAGCTGAGCTCCAGATAAACTTTCTTGAAAGAAATGGATCCACAACTTTTTATCAGCAGTGTGGGGTTGAATTCTTCTGACATAAGACCTCAGATGCAATTTGGGACAAGAGACCCCATCATAGACAACAAATGTAGGAACTTTGAATCCAATGGGTATGACCACCCCAGATATCAAGCTCAAATCCTCAAAATCCAGCCCAGATGATTTCTGTAATTCCATAGCATCCATTCTATCCACCAGCATCTTGAATTTGTCTTCGTTAGGCTCATGGTAGTAGTTAGCCTCAGAATCAGAGTCCCCCATAGTGTTGTGGAGACTGCCTCTCTCCTGCTCAGATTCTTCAGATTCATAGTCTTCAACCTGTTCCTTGGTCTTGGCAGGACCTTTGAACCTTCTTCCCATGTTGAGCAACCCAGCAGACCTTCTAGCCTTCTTAGTCTTCTTGGCCAGCAGTGTCTTCAATTCATCCTGCCCCTTGGATAGGTTCAGGATCAGCTCTTGGAACTGTGTATTCTGTGCCTGGAGATCCTTAACTGATTGTTCAAGAGCCATTGCTGAAATAAACAGCGAGAAGATGAGAAACCTGTGCACAATTATAAACCTGTGATGCAATGATATGGGAATGCATATGCAATGTTTTCAAGGACCGCAGGATTTAAATTTGCTTAAACAAACAAGAAAGTAACTTTTTATTAGTAATAACTTGTTTTGCCTTTTAGGCTTACAAAAAATGAAAACGAAATAAGTACAAAAGATGGGGTTTTAAGTCTCCCATGGACGTTTCCTCTTTGTGTTGAGGTATGAGTTGAGGTTTCGTTCCTCATGAAGTAGCTTTGTTAGCTCTAGGATCCTTGCTTGGCTTGCTTTGTAATGAGCCTCGAAAGTATCCCTTTGCTCTTTCAATTGGATCCATGATCTCTGCAAGTCTTCCATATCAGTAGGCATGTCTGGGTGAAGGATGGTATAAGCTGTGTCTCCTTCAGCAACAGGTTCCATGGTAACTGGTAGGATGGCAGGATATGGCATCATGAGTGTCTGAGCACGAAATCGTACCCATCTGAGATAAGCCTCCATAGGAATGGTGTACTTAGGCTCCAGTGTCTTGCTGTCAATCCTGTTTACCTTTCCCCAAGCTCGTATGAATCTCTGACGGTAACCCTGAAGATCGTTGTCGTAGTCAAACACAATGCCCTGAATCAACATGTCATGTGGACCATCGCTCCGGGCGTAACCAAACTGTCGTAAAGCTAGAGATGGGTTGTAGGTGATGCCTCCTCTTATGCCTAGAAGTGGCACATTAGGAAACTCCCCACAACGGTCAATGATGGTGACATTCTCCATAGATCTGGAGCACCAATGGATGTTTGAGTGAGAAAGTGACATGATCCTCTTGGACCATCTGAACCCTTGCTCATTCTTCATTACTGAGCGAGGAAGGTGAGAAATAAACCACTTAGAAAGTAAAGGTATGCAGCACATCAAAGTTCCTCTTGCCCTTGTGGTACGGGTGCGAAGAGAATGTAGGATGTCTCCAAGTAAGGTAGGCACTGGATTGTGACTCAGGAATATGTTGATGGCATGAACGTCTATGAACTGATCAGGATTGGGGAACAACACTAAGCCATAAATCAATAAGGCTAAGATCTCCTCAAAAGCATCGTAGCTCATAGCCTTCAAGAACATTTGAGCTTTATCCACTAATACCTTGGCAAGAATACCTTTAACTCCACTTCTCGTCTCTAGAACAATGTCAGACTTCTTCAGATGTAGAGCTGCAGCAATAACTTCTGGTTTAAGCTCCTTCTCTAAGCCTGTGAATGGCTTCTGATCAAGAACAGGTATACCCAGAAGCTTAGAGAACTCCTCCATGGTTGGAACCAGCTGATAATCAGGAAATGTAAAGCAATGGTGCTTAGGGTCAAAGAACTGAAACAGCACACTCATCATGTCTTCGCTGAACCCTGAAGTAACTAGATCCAATAAGTGACCATGTCTCTTGTTGAACTGGGAATGATCAGGCACTAGGGAAACCAACTCCTTGAGCTTAGCAGGTATCCCTACAAAGTTGATCCTGATGGTGTTTCTACGAGCAGAAGCCATGACCTGCAACAAAGAACAAAGATAAATCCTTTGGTCCTTGAAATGGTTAGGGAAAATGATATGCTTATGATGCATGATGATGTCATGATGTCATGCTCAATCACAAACATGTGGCACACACAAACAAGTCACACCATAGCCCTAGGTTTAAAGGCTTGCATGAGGTTCAAAGGCAAGTACCCTCCCCTGAAGTTAGATGGTTCATCCTGTCCTACAAAAGTAACCAGGTTCTAAGGGATCTCAATATCATTGATCCTTCACAAGGGTGGTTGTTCAGAAGGCAACTTACTTGCCAACCAAAACCCTCCAAGTTTAAGATCTTAATGAGCGTAGTATCGAGTGTCAACCAACTTCAGTCTGCACCAAAGCCGGTTACCTCACTACTTTCTAAAGGCCAAGATGAGTTAACTAGGGTTCTAAAAGTCATTTAGTGCATTGACAACATATGGCAGCCTCAATATTATCCTCAACTTGACTTAAGGAATATAAGCACCAACCAAGAAGTCGCACTAACTATGGCCACCAGATCAACCGTATCGATATACGTCGTACAGTTTCCTTGGTCTATTGCCATTTACCTAAGGTACGCTAGATCCGGGTTAGGACCTTTCACACATAAGAGCACCCCAACAATATAATAATAAAGCAAACAAGGCAAACAATTTAAAGTGATCTTAATTCCTAAGGGTACCCCTCTTAAATAGATCCCCAGCAGAGTCGCCAGTTCTGTAACACGGTGGGAGAACTGACTTTAAACAATGTTGCGGATAGCAAGAGTCGCCACCGACTTTTATTTTATCCATAAGGAAAGGTTATAAAAGAACAGGAAAGACCTTAGAGAATATTTTGGGTCCGGGGGGTAGGTTATGAAAAGGGAAGGTATTAGCATCCTTTTCATCCATGGTTATCCATGGGCTCTTAGGTACTTAAGCTCACTTTTGAATTGTTTTGAAATTGTAGTGTGTGAATAGAAAATTTTCAGAATAGTTAATAAATAATCCATGTGAGGATGTGTTAAGAACTTGTTTGAAAACTTGTTGAAAATTTGTTTAAGTGCGAAACAGTTTTGAAGTGAGCAAGCACCTAGGAGTAACCTACCCTAATGTTTAAAGGTCTTTCTTATTCTTCATTCTTTCCTTTAGTAAGACTATCCCTACTATAATGGAGTAGGTAGTCCTTACTTTGGATGTTAAGGGATATGTGAGGGACAATTTGACTTTGAAGGCCATTGTGGGATGTAATAAGCACATATAAGGGACCATCATCATTTTTCGAAAGGGACTCGATTCGTAAAGGCAACCATAAGGGACTTTGATGATTTTTCTATTTGAGGGACTTGCTTTATACACCCCACTTAACCATTATTCGTAGGCAACTTGAGGGATATCCTTAGGAAGTGAGACGGCGATTAAAATCGACTTACGTGTGTGACGTGTTTATTTTAATTATCTTTATTTAAAAGTGATCTAAATTTATTTTAATATTACATACATGTTGTTACACTCCCTAATTACTAACCATAATAATAATTAAATAATTAAACAACTTTACATCCAAGAAACAATTACAAAATAATAAGCAAAATAAGTAAATAGCAAAGATAAATAAAATATAAATAAGCAATAATAAATAATAAAGGGGGTTAATTCTAAGTTTACTCGGCAAGACATCGCATCTTGTGCCTACGTATCCTTACGGGAGTGGAATCAGAGTAATCGTAGTTCCCCTCAAAAGGGAGGTTAGAGATCTCTTGACAGTGGTCAAGGTCTCAAGGGGAATAAACGCGCCTTAAGGACACGCTTACGCGGAGTGTAGGAACTCCAAATTTCTATGTTGAAATGTTAAGTTGTAATTAGGGTTAAATTAGGGATTCCACGGCGGGAAACCCTAAAATGAGCGCGGCGGCTCTTTGACCTAATGCTAGGGGTAAAATTGTAATTTTGTCCACGGCGAGACATGTATGAAAATTTAGGGTTTGTAAGGTGAAAGGGTTTGAAGTTGAGGACTATTGGCGCGGCGACCAAAAGCTAGACCTAACCTTCGGATGAGTGTAGTGTGACAGAATAATTGATGAATGCGTGAGAAACTAATCATACAAGCAGAGAAGTAATAACAGAAATTAAAACCATATACGCAGAAATCTAAAGGCAGAAATTAGAACGCGATTATTAGGGTTCGCGAGGTTACATGAGAGGAGCAAATACAATATGATGAAATTTAAATAAAACACAATGTAATAAGCTGCAAAAATGAACACACGCGTTAATGGGCAAAGTCAGACGTCCATCGGGTGAATTACGAAGACAACGAAGAAAAAAAAAGATACCAATTTTGGGATTTTTGTTATTTTAAGGAAGATCTTGATTTAATTTATATATAGAAAAAAAAAAGGATATAATGTTAGTTTTGAAAAAACTTAAATTTTATTTTGAAAATTGTTTTAAATTTAATCTAAAAAAAATAAAAATCAGTTTATATTAAAAAGAGTTTTAAAATAAAAAAAAATTTACTTGATTATAAAAAAAAGTTTAACTTAAAAAAAGTTTTATTTTTTATTATTTTTTAGAAAACCAATTAAGTTCTTTTTTATATAATGAAAAAAAACAAAAAAAACAAAATAAAAGTTGGGTCGGTAGCTACATCCGGACCCAACCGGTTGCATGCATTCCATAAACAAAAACCCAGAATTAGGGTTTCAAAACCCTGTGGTGTCTCGCGGCGCCGTTTCTCTTGTTTCTCCTCATTTTGGCCACTTTTCTCTCGCTTTCTCATCTCTAATCGTCATTGGAACCTGAAAACACCAAAATCTGAATCGTTAACTGTGAGAAGAACAAAGAATCTTTGCCTACGTTTTGAACGGTGGAGTCCCCTTTGGCGTTTGAGCTTTGAAGAGCTTCGATCGGCCGATGATGTTGAATGTTGATGACGTTCAAACTGAGGTCGCGATGGTTCGACTCCGTTGAGGATCCTCAGACGAGGAGCTCCGGGGTTCCGTCGAAACTCGGGGTTCTTGATTAGGGCTTCGTGGTGTTTCTGTCGGTTGCGGCGACGATGATGAGGGATCCGTTTCCTCTGAGTCTAGACTGCCTCGTTGATAATCGAGGATGGACTTTGACGATGGTCTCAGCTCTTTATTCGCGGCCTCTTTCTACACTCTCTCCCGTTAGGGTTTCGTTCGCGATTTTGTCTCCCCCCTCGAACAGGTTGTGTTACCCCTTTTATATCTTTTCGATTTCTCTTTGGGCTTGATTGTTGGATCGTGATTATTTGTATGATTCTGAGATATGATTTGATTTTGGTTGGATTTTCTGATGTGATTTGAACTTGCCCTTTTTGTCTTGATTGGATTCTGATATGTTCTGATTTGGTTCCCTTTTCAGATTTGATTGAGGTTTCGTTTTGGATTTCCTTCCTTTTAGGGTTCTGCGGATTTTCACGAATTGGTATCTGGTTTGGTCTTCACGGCTTTTGGATTTTCCACTTCGAATTAACTTTTCCTCTTCTTTTTTCAGTGAACTGATGCCGACACTTCGATTGAGTCGAGCTGGCCGAGTGAAGGTCATTTGGCGATGATGACCTTAGGGCTTGAGCCGCTATTGTGTGGTTGCTTTCGATTATGGTTGACAGCTTCGTCTGAACCTGTGTTGTTTCTATGCTGACTCTAGTTATCTGATGCAGTACGAGTTGTGCTTGTTCATAAGACCTTGTTGCCTGTAGCTTGTAATTCATTTTTCTGTTCTGTTCGAACTTGATTCTTCTGGTAAGGGCATTGTTTCGCTGCTGTGGATGTTATTTCGACCCTTCTGGTTTTCGAACCAACTGTTTACTGATACTATCAACTTTTAACATTTGACTTTCTTGTGTAGTTGAGCGGGATTATGGCACGTGTTGCCCAGATATGCTTTCCATTGATACTCATCTTCGGTGCGAGGGTAATTCTCACTTGACTGAACCAGAACCTGCGTGTTGGGCCATGATGTTTCGACTGAGCCCTTCCTGTTGCTTTGTTTTCGAGGTGCTTTGGATATTTGAGGATTTCGACCTGAGTTGATTTGCTCATTCTGGTGTAATATGTGATCCTTTTGTCCTTTGAGGTACAACCCATTGCTTCTCGTACCCTGATCTCTTCCTTTCCTGAATTTGCAAAGGGCCGTGATGTATGATAGCTGAGCCTCTGCATTTGGTGATTTGTTCCACGATGTCCCTAGCAGTTTGAGGTAATTTGGTCGCGGGATCTTACTGATACGAACTGAGCTTGATTCTGATTGTTTGTTGAATCACACTCAGTCTCCTATCTTTGGTTAACTTGAACTCGATTCTCTTGCACTTGTTGTTCTATGTTTTCGAGCTGGTTCAGCGGCTTGCGAAGTGTTGGACTTGGTCCTTCTTTTTTATGAACATGTGCTGGTTTTGGCGCCTTGTGAATTGAAAATTTTTATTCAACTTTGAGCATCCTGTGAGTTGTTTTGTTTATGCAATTTAGGTGCAGCTTATGAACTGTTTTGGCTTTGAGTTCTGTTATAAACTTTGTACTGATGCTGTTGTGGAATTTCAGGTGTTGGAAATCTTTGAAAACAAAACGATTCAGACCTGTCGGCATCCGGGTCTGAGTCCGAATTTGCCGTGCTGTTTTACCCTTGTATCAGTTTGGAAACCAAATGGGATTTATTCGATGATGGCATGGACCCTTTTCAGTTAATCATTTATCGGCTCGAACTTCTTTTACTTCTTCATCTCTCGGTTGCCCCTTAGATAAGAACAGATGTTTACCTGATCTGACGCTAATGGCACAGATCGGTAACGGGGGTAGGACGCAGCTTCGGTTGTGCCACTCCCGGCACTCGATGATGACGCTGTTCTGAGAGTGTCGAAAACAAACTTCTAACCCTTCTCTGCTTCTGTTTTGTTCTGTTTCTCTTTGTGCAGGTTAATCAGAGATTTGCGGTGAAGATCGAGGGACATCATGAAGACTTAGAATTCTTTAGGACTTAGGGCTTTTTAGGATAGAAGTAACATCTGTAGTTGAAATTTTACAGCAATTCAGAATGTGAAACAATTTATTCCTTTTTGTATCATGATATCTTTTATGAAATGAAAATGTCAGAACTTCATTTATATATCCATGACTGTTCAGCTTTGAATTTATATTTATTTCTTAGTTATAAATTATAAACGTTTGCGAATAAATCCACAAATATTTAAAATCATTAACTTAGTCATAAACCATAAATATTCACGAATGATATTCTTGTCTGTGTACTTGTCTCGCCCGTAATCCTAATCTCATCCACTGATTAAATTCACTTGCATTCCAACTTAAATTCTAGCCAGCAATTTCATAACCAAACACGGATGTGCGCCATGGTCACAACATTTTCAGCATCAACAGCAAAACTAATCGTAATTAAACTCCACTGACCAAATGCCAAATCTCAATATGATCAGAACTGGTGATTGATAAATGCCTCAAAACCATAACGCATCAAATGCCTCAGAATTTTAATAACAGCCCGGCTTCAAGGAATTGGTAGAATTTGTGTAAAATGACCAAAATACCCCTGGGACCAAATCTCTCTTTGATGTTGGCAAAAAAAATCATGAAGTTTGACTTTGGTTTGACCACAGTAGACCTCAGTTTGACTTTTTAACTGCATTGACTGCTTTTGACTTATCTGATTATCTGACTGAGCAAACTTTTGAGAAAAGTCTTGAAACTTGACATGGGGATTCTTATACACATATAAGATGTTATGAAGCTCATTTGAAGTCTTGGAAGTCCATTTAGCTTGATTAAAGTCAAAACCCTAGTTTTGGATGCACTGCTTAGGAGGTGCATTGTCTGAGGGAATTGTCAACTCTTCTGACCAATTGTGAACTTTGTGAACCTTGTGAATCTTCATAAGATATCTTGTGATACTCATGGGAGGTATTGTGAAGCTTGTGAACCTTGTGAACATCATGAAGTGGCTTTGTAGACCTCATGACCCTTAGGAAAGCTTTGTAAACATTGTGAATCTTGTGAACCTTGTGAACCTTCATAAAGTAGCTTGTGGACTTTATGAACTTCATGAAAGGTTATGCAAGTTGTTGGAGAACTTGTGAACCTTGTGAACCTTCTTAGAACACAAAGTCTTGTATTGTGAGGGCAAATTTTGGGGTGCAACACTCCACAATTCATAAGGAGTCTTTTCCACAAGAGGTCTAATAAACACTCTGTTCTGAATGTAACATGTTGTGTTAATTGCTTATGCCCAAAAATGTTTTGCCATGTTAGTCTCATTGATCATGGTTCTGGCCATCTCTTGCAATGTTCTATTTTTACTCTCTACAACTCCATTCTGTTGTGGAGTTCCAGGATAAGAGAAATCATGAGCAATTCCATTTTCATTAAAATATTTTTCAAAAAGTTTTTTTACAAATTCACCACCATGATCACTTCTGACTTTAACAATTTTGAAATCTTTTTCAGTTTGGACTTGTTTGCAGAAGTCAAAGAACACAGAATGTGACTCATCCTTGTGTTTTAGGAATTTCACCCATGTCCATCTGCTGTAGTCATCAACAATGACTAATCCATACTTCTTGCCTCTGATGAATGCAGTTTTCACTGGTCCAAACAGATCAATGTGAAGTAACTCTAATGGTTTTGAAGTTGAAACAACATTTTTGGATTTGAAAAATGATTTTGAAAATTTTCCTTTCTGACATGCTTCACAAAGAGCATCTGAGTTGAACTTCAGATTAGGAAGTCCTCTGACCAGATTAAGCTTATTAATCTGAGATATACATCTCATATTAATATGACCCAATCTTCTATGCCAAACCCATTGCTCCTCATTTACAGACATAAGGCATTTAACAATCTGAACCTTAAGTTCTGAAAGACTAATTTTATAAATGTTGTTTTTCCTTTTACCATTAAAGAGGATTGAGCCATCCTTTTGACTAACAGCTTTGCAACACTTTTGATTAAAGATTATGTCATAACCATTGTCACTTAATTGACTTATGGACAATAGATTATGATCTAATCCTTCAACAAGCAAGACATTAGTTATGGAAGGAAGTTTACCATTGCCTATGGTTCCAGAGCCAATTATCTTGCCCTTCTGATTCCCTCCAAACTTGACATCTCCTCCAAATATAAGCTCCAGACTTTGGAACATAGACCTTTTTCCCGTCATATGTCGTGAGCATCCAGAGTCAAGGTACCATGACTGGAGTCTTGACTTTGCTGCTAAGGATGTCTGCAACATAGATTATATTATCCTTAGGTGCCCAGATTTTCTTGGGTCCTTTATGGTTAGTTGCCTTAAATCTTTTTCTGAACTTCTGTCTTTCAACATAAGACTTTTTCAGATTAGCTTTAGATTTATTAAACACAGGTTTGTTCTGATTAGAACTTGTGTGTTTAATATCATTTAAGTGACCAAATGTAAACTGAGAATATAAAGGAGGATACTTGATATCCAGTTTATCTACAGATTTTGGATTTGAATCTTCATAAGAGAAAGATTTATATCCAACACCTTTTCTATAGTTTCTGCTAATACCATAGATCATTGAAGCCATCTTGCTTCTATCTAGGCTTTTAGTTAGAAACTTCCTGAAACTATAGTCATACTCTTGTAAAATATTTTTAGAGCATGGTTCAGATTTTGAATCAGAGTTTAGTTGAGCAGATTCTAAATTATCTTTCAATTGAAGATTTTCAGCTTTTAGCTCAGCTATTTCTGATTCAAACTTGTTACTCTCAAATTCAATATGCTTTAGAAGCGTTTTGTATTTGAGTTTAACTTTGCTATAGTTTTCAAGAATATCAGATAGACTTTCAACAAGTTCTTGTCTAGAAAGTTCAGCAAATACCTCCTCAGAATCAGATTCTGATTCTGATCCAGATGATTCGGCACTGTCTTCAATGTCAGCCATGAATGCTACATTTGCACATTCCTCTTCTGACTCTGATGACGAATCAGATGCATCTGAGTCATCCCAGATAGCCATCAAAACTTTCTTTTTGTGATCTGACTTTCTTTTTGGGTTCTCCTTCTAAAGCTTTGGACATTCACTCTTGTAGTGCCCAGGTTCTTTGCATTCATAGTAAACAACCTCTCTTTTTCCAGATCGTCTGTATCCAGAGGATTCTCCAGATCTTCTGTATCCAGAGTGTTCCCCAGATCTTCTATGTCCAGAAGATTCTTTGTGTTGATCTAGTTTTCTAAAGTTCTTGAACTTCCTTTGCTTATTCTTCCAGAGTTTGTTGATTCTTCTGGACAGCAAGGATAGTTCTTCTTCATCTTCATAAGCAGACTCTTCAGAGCTTTCTTCTATTACCTGCAATGCTTTAACAAATTTATTAGATTTTAAAGCAATTGACTTACCTTTCTTTAGAGGCTCATCTTCCTCTAGTTCAATCCCATGACTCCTCAGAGAACTGATTAGTTCCTCCAGCGTAATCTTGTTCAGATCCTTTGCCAGCTTTAGAGCAGTGACCATGGGTCTCCATCTGGTTGGCAAGCTTCTGATTATTTTCTTGACATGATCTACTGTAGAGTAACCCTTGTCCAGAACCTTTAGGCTAGCAGTGAGAATCTGGAATCTGGAAAACATGGCTTCAATAGATTCAGATTCTTCCATCTTAAAAGCTTCATACTTCTGGATCACCGCCAGAGCCTTGGTTTCTTTAACTTGAGAGTTCCCTTCATGAGTCATATTCAGGGATTCAAATATATCAAAGGCAGTTTCTCTGTTGGTTATTTTCTCATATTCAGTATGGGATATAGCATTTAGCAAGATAGTTCTAGCCTTGTGGTGATTTCTGAATTCCTTCTTTTGCGCCTCAGTCATTGATTTTCTGTCAACTTTCTTGCCATTCCCATCAGTGGGATGAATATATCCATCAATAACTAAGTCCCAAAGATCAGCATCAAATCCTAGAAAGAAACTTTCTAGTCTATCTTTCCAATAGTCAAATTTTTATCCATCAAACATGGGAGGTTTTGTGCTGACTCTTTCTTCATATTTGTTGTTGTTGGATGTTGAAGTTTTAGCAGCCATAATGTATATCAACCAAGAATATTAAGAGTTTTTCCCACTGGATCTTTTCTGGTCACGGTTAAGTGATAGCACAAACAGAATCGGAGCTCTGATGCCAACTGAAGGTGAGAAAAACACTTAGAAGGGGGGGTTGAATAAGAGTTTTAAGAAATATGGCAATAAAAACAATTCAAGATTTTTATCATGGTTCGTTGAACTAAACTACTCCCGTCCACCTTATCAAAGATGATTTGCCTTTCTCCACAAGGACTTAATCCACTATTAATCAACTAATTACAATAGTAAGCACTAAGAACAACTGACTTAGTCTTCTCAAGAATTACTGACCAACCTTGGTCTTAAGGAACTTCTTACAAATTAATGTAAACTAACAAGTGTTTGAATGCTTCTAATAAGCTGTATCACAACTGTGATATTTACACTTAAGATTAAGTACAACAAAAACTATAGAGTTTTTATGAAAGATCAAATGAATAAGATCTTTGTGAAATTTTCACTTTGATGAATCAAGCGTGTAAGAATATTTCTTTCTAAGTGAACTAGAAATGAGCAAGTGATGAGCAAGAAATTAGCAACTTCAAAATGTTGTAGAAGTTCTCCTTTTATAGATTTTCCAATATGCTTTGAGTGATGTGTAGCTGAATATAATATTAGAATATAAGACTTTTCATTACCAAAAAGTATGGGCAGAGATATGCTTTCTGCAGAAAAAGTATGGTTGTAGAAGCCTTGGGATTTGCACCACGTCACTTCTTTGGACAAAATAGCCGTTGGTTACTTTGGAAGTAGCACCACGTCCAATCAAGTTTACAGCTTCTTCAACAAGCGTCCTTCAGGATGAAGTCTTCATAATCTTCACTTCAGAACTTGTAGCAAGCTTAAAGGTATGAAATACTTTAAGATGATCAGAGCTAAAATGATTGAGATGTTTAGAGCCTTGATAGATGATCAGATCTTAATATATCAGAGTCTCAATCTTGATCAGAGTCTTCATCAGAGTATGCAGCAGTATGTGCTTGCAGTGAAAAGAACTTCAGAGTCTGATTAGATCAGAGCTTTCAACTCTTTGGATACTTCTTTTATTTACGCTTCAGATTATTCTGTAGCTTCTGCTTCAGATCCTTCTGGAAGCGCTTCAGAATCTTCTGATAGTCTTGCATCTAATGCTTCAGAGCCTTGCATAGTTTCTTGTACTTATGTATTTTGCTTCTTTAAGAGTTTTTAATTTAATACCTGAAACAATAATACTTGAACAAATTTTAGAGTGTATATTTTCTTAATACAAAATTCCATAAAAGTTATCATCAAAACATAGAGATATAAGAGACACCAATCTGTGTTCTAACAGAAGGGGCACCACACTCTTTCTAATCCAAGAGAGAATGATAAGCCTATGGATGAGGATCACCATAAGAAAAGGATTTCTTGATAAGATCAATTTTGGTCTAATCCAGAACCTAAGAGCAAATACTCTCACTTACACAATGTGTAAACTTGACAAAAATCATTGATCCAAAAAGAAGATACATGCCTCCTTTATATAGGAATGGCTTAAGATGATGAAATAGTAAACATTAACTCCTAAGAAAGCAAAAGAATTTCAGCCACTAATTATCATGATAGTGGGTTGAGTTATTACAAAGAAAGTGCAAAGTAAAGAAGAGATAATGGGGTTCTTGAAAGGGCATAATAATGGCAATTCTTTATTTACCACTTCTCTTGCAATTTTCGTCATTATAGTGTGGTAATTGGTATTTCCTTTATTTTTATTTATTTATGCATTATTGGGCCTTTTATCACATGCTTGGATGATAAGAATAAACTTGGGCTCTTTTTCTTCAATCTGGCCCATGCATTCTATTGACTTGATCATGAAGTGAACTAAAGTATCATTGACTCTTCTTGCACGTGCCCTTGTCATAGGACATCCTAAGCTTCACACTGTATCATTTATGTCTTGGATTACATGCACATCATTCCCTCCTTCTTGAAAAGAATTCGACCTCGAATTTAGACCATCATCACCTACATCAAAAGGAGATAAATCAACCACATTAAAAGTAGTACTTACCCCATACTCACCTGGAAGTTCTATTTTGTAGGCATTGTCATTGATCCTTGAAAGTACTTGAAATGGTCCATCTCCCCTAGGTTGAAGTTTTGACTTCCTTTGTGATGGGAATCTCTCTTTTCTCATATGTATCCAATCCCAATCCCCTGGTTCAAAAATAACTTTCTTTCGCCCTTTGTTTGCACTTTTTGCATAACTTTTATTTTTCTTTTCAATTTGCAATTTTACTTGTTCATGCAATTTTCTCACAAATTCAGCCTTAGCTTTCCCATCTTTATGCTTCAAAATACATGTGTTAGGCAATGGTAACAAATCAAGAGGTGTTAAAGGATTAAAACCATACACAATCTCTAAAGGTGAATGTTGTGTAGTGCTATGGACATTGTCGCTACTGCGAAAATCGGCGCCGGCTGAACAGAAGAGTCGCCACCGTGCGTTATTTATCCCAACAGAGGGAAAGGAAGCGCTCGAAGCAAACCTACCGCAAAGACGGGAAAGGAATGGTCATTGCAACCAAATCCTGGATTCGGGAGTCGGTTACGCAAGGGGAAGGTATTAGCACCCCTCACGTCCGTCGTACTCGACGGGATCCACACTTGCTTGGTTTGTCTATAGGATGCAAAACAATCTATCTATGGCTGCTAAATCTAAACGGAAAGAAATTGACTCGATAGAGCATCGCACTCTATGCCTACGTATTCTCAAGAGAGAAAGTCAGAGTCATCGTAGTTCGGGAAACTACAGGGAATTGGCTCGCCAAGACTTCGCGTCTTGTGCCTACGTACTTCCACACAGCGTGAAAGATCAGAGCCTACGTAGTTCAGGCTAACTACGGCTAGACAGGGTGTTCTCGATCACACAGGAGTGAGAGATTAAGTTGTTTTGAGAGGTACGGGAACCTACAGAACTTAAACTACGGTCTGGTCTCAAATGCGCAAGGGCAAGAGAAAGGGAAAACAATCAGTTGTCAGCGGGAAAGTCTCGATCGCACAGCAGCGAGAGAACAAAAAGGTTAGTTGTTAGTGTGCTTGCTAGGATATTGCATCCTATGCCTACATATTCTCATTAGATATGAGAAATCAGAGCAGCTGTAGTTCAGCCTACTACAGCTAAAACCTGGAAAAAGGGAAAAGGGAGCTCGCTAGGATACGACATCCTATGCCTACGTACTCTCGTCGGGCACGAGAGATCAGAGCTAACGTAGTTCGGAGGGAAAACGGACCTCAATTGCACGGGGCAAGAGAAGGGGAACAGGGAATTGCTCGCACGGGGCGAGAACAAAGAGGAAGCAGGCCTATGCCTAAACGGGAAGGAACTCGGGACATGCACGCAAGAACCTAAGAAGAAACTCCTCAGCTGGCACTTCCTTTGTATCTGATGATGCAGCCCACAACACTCGCTGGTTGCCTGAAGATTTGAATACGACAATGATAATGAACAAAGCAGCTCCTGGGCTCCTGATGTGCGCGCGAGCTCCATTCCAAGCTTCTCCTCTCTGGATCTCTGATGATGACGCTCGAACCAGGAACAATGTGACGCTTAGACCGTCATGGTTTGACTTATACGAGAAATCAAACTCTAAGAGGTAGCGCATTGATATCCGTGTCAAAGACAAGATGGAGAAATGATATCGAAAATCATTCTCCAATTGAATCGTGTCACACGGCCAGCCAGAAATAAAATCAGATGAGAAACGAAAAAATAGGAGAGAAATCCAACGACAAAATGGAAATAAAATGCTACTTCTAAAATACG
This sequence comes from Lathyrus sativus, assembly GCA_963859935.3. Classification (NCBI taxonomy): domain Eukaryota; kingdom Viridiplantae; phylum Streptophyta; class Magnoliopsida; order Fabales; family Fabaceae; genus Lathyrus; species Lathyrus sativus. The sequence goes on along the minus strand of OZ012739.1, from coordinate 494,811,354 downwards.
GCAATAAGTCTCTAATTGAAAATATTCTAAAGAAATATAAAGAAACTTGCATATTGAAAAATAGAATAAAAAACTCTATAATATCCTAAAATAAAAATAGAAATGAAAATTCTATATTATAAAATCTATATTAAAAATATACTATAATTCCTAAGAAGAAAAATAGCAAAGTAAATCTACAAATATTACAATCAAACATCCAATACAAAAGAAAAATTAAAAAAACAAAGGAGAGGGGGACATTCTGAAAACAGGGGTGTAAAATGCAGTAAAAACCACCACTGGGCCCAGCCCACAGCAAAAAGGGATCCAGAAAATAAAAAAACAAAGGCCATGGGGGGGGGGTGCGCTGGGAATTAAATGGTGTAATCAAAAATTAAGTGTTGTTGGGCTTGGGCTCAGCCCATTCGTGACATACACACAAAGAAAAAACAAACAAGGGGACAGGGGGTGTAGTCTGGGAACGGAGGTGCAAGTCCACAACTCGTTGGGCCTGAGGCCCAATCCCCAACCACAAGCCTTCTCCCACTCCACACTTTAGAAACCCTAATCGCTCACTCAGCTGCGCCGCGTCCCACTCCGTTCCAACCTCTCTCTGTCTCCTTCAGTTCCTTTCACTTAAACACCACCACGAAAACGAACCCCAACACAAGCACCAATCCAAAAGATCCTCGCAATTTCTGTTGATCGCCGTGAGAATCTTCTTCTGATACTTGACGTTGACTGATCGTAGAGTTTCCAATCTGGATTGGAAGTTAGATGAAGATGAACATGCTGAATCTTGGTAAAGATTGGAGGTGTTCTTCAGGATGAAGCTTCCAGAACTAACAAACGAAGATTAACAGAACTTTCTTGCAGGTGTTGATGAAGCTCGTTTGAAGATCGTTAAATTTCTGAAAAACGGATGAAGATCTTGGAATTTGTTAATGGAGTTTGGTGAAGATCGTTAGAAATCTTTGAGGAAGATGAATGTTCATGATGGAGCTTTGGAGATCTGGACGGAGGTTGAAGATTTATGGTGAAGATTCTGGCGAGATCTGTAGATCATTTCTGGAGAACGAGATGAAGACGATGAAGATCTTCGAAGATCTTTGAAGATCTTGAAGAAAACTTTGACGAACAATTGGTTGTTGAAGATCTGATGAACGTTCCTGGAGAAAGTATGAAGATCTGGACGAAGATCTTCACGAATCTGGAATGCTCATGAAGAACACTATATCAATCTCGAAGGTCTGGAAAACGAGGCTTGAAGGAAGACATTGGATGTATGAACAAACTGGAAAATTTTGGTGATCTTAATGGACGTTTGAAGATATGGAAAATTTCCGGTGGAATGTTGGTGGATCTATGAAGACGATGATGAATCTCTGGAAAACTCATGATGAATGGATGAAGCTTCTGAGAAAATCTGGCAAAGTTGATGAAGATCGATGAAGATTTCTGATGAATACGAAGAACACACAATGAAGCTATGGCGTTTCCGGCGAGCTTTCATATTCCGGCGAGCGGTTATGAAATCTGGTGAGACGTTACGGCTACGGTTACAGTTTTCCGGTGAGAAGTTACGGTGGGATTTGATTTCTCCGGCGAGGGGTCGCCGAAGTTTGCATGGCCGGCGGGAGGGACTGTGCATGAGGGTGATGTGGCAATGGGTGAGGGTAGGTGTCATGCATGCAGGTACGGGTGGGGCATGCGTGAAACGTGTGGCAGAGAGAGAAAGACGAGTGGGAACATGAGGTGGCCACGTGCGAACCAGGTGGAAGGGAGAGAGAATGGAGACGTGGTGGCTTTATACTGATGCCAAGTGGCAGCGAGTTGGGCCCCCAAAAATGTGCAATCTGGCCCATTAAGGACAAAACCTGATTACAACCTGATTAATACACTTAAGACTCAATTAAAATCACCATTAAGAGCTAATGATCATTAAAACTCCATTAAAACCCAGTCAACTCTAAAACGAAAATTAAATGCTAAGTAATTAAAAAACCATAATCAAATCTCCTAATTAATCCTAATTAAAGAAAGATTAAAACCTAATTAACTTCTATGAATTAATTCTAAGAAAACATTAAACTTCAATTAACTCTATTAAATCCTAAACCTATTAAAAAATAGAAAAAGAGTCCACTAAATCTATTAAAACTATTTTTAAAAAATCTACTTAATATCTAGAACTAAAAAATCTATTTAAAACTATTTAAAAAAAGAATTATCTATGGATATTCTAGAAGAAGCTATTTAATATCTAAAAAAACTATCTATTAAAAGAATTAAAATCCTAGAAAAACAATAAAAATCCATTTAAAATTCTAGAAAATAAAGGAAAAATCTAAAAAAATGCGAGGAAGCCGATTAAATCGATTAGGAAATAGATACGCGACTATAGCGAAATAAGCGGTAAAAATCGGACACCGAAATGGCCTGAAAACACAGGGAACGAGCACCAATTTCTCAAAATAAATCCTCGTATTGGCCTGAAATGCCTGAAGCGCCAGGGGAGGCTGCGATCCCAATAAAATCAATATGACTGGACAAATGTGTTGCACCCTAAAATTTGCTCAACTTATTCCACCTGATCTTATGTTTCAATTGCATTGTCATTTGCATAAAAAGTCATGTACATAGTCTAATCATTTGCATAGCATAGCATGGGCAAGTCATCCAATAAGGGACCAAATGCAATTCTTATGAGCATATCAAGAGGGTATTATTCAAATTCAAGCACATCCGAGTCATCAGAAAGAAATTGAAATCTGAGAAGTCAGTGGATCAAGCAGTGGATTTATCTCCTATCTTGAGGGCATTTGAAGATCATCAGAGAAGTTGTGAGCTATGAATTGAAAGCATGGAATGCGTACAGACATCATGGAAGACCTAGAAGGTCATTTTGAAAGTGAGACAAGTCGTTGATGTGATTACAAGAGCTGCAATTGAAGACAGTCAACTAGGGTTTCATCTGGGTCAACCCTGGGTCAACCCTAGGTCAAATGCTTGATTGAAGGGCATCAAGGCCTGTTTGAAAGATGTGGGATGCCTCATTTGACATGTAAATATGGATGTGGTGTTGTGCCAAGGAGAAATCAAGAGAAATCAAGAAGAAGAGAGGTTTCTAAATTAGGGTTTCTGTGTAAAATCCCCTGATTTAGGGCAAACTTCCCAGCAAGATAATTCAAAATGCAAGTCTCAAATGGATCCTTGGCCAACATAAAACTTGTAGATTATCTCAAGACCTTTAATTTGAGTGGTGGAAGACATCAAGGAGATTTATAGAACTCAAGTTATGGTCCTTGCAAGTTACAGGTCGTCAGAGGCATCTGAAATTTGTCTGTGAAAGTTACTTGACTTCCAAGCAACTTTTACCCCTCAAGGAGCTTTCAAATGGATTTCTGGTCAACATACAAGTTGTTCCTCATGATATTAGCTTTCTATAAAGGTATAGTATGCCTTCATCTGATTTGTGGAACTATACTTATGACTTTGGCAAGCGAAGGGTATTTTGGTCATTTGGACATTATAGGTCATTTCAAGCATATGGCCATATCTCCTACTTCCAAGCTTCAAATGGAAAAACCTTCAACATCAAAGTTGCTTAGAATGATGTTTTAAGGCTATTAGGGTGGTCATGAGATGTTGGAAAGGCTCATAGCAAAAAGTGATAAAAATGGCCTAAAAATGGGGTATAAGTTAATTCAAGTGAAATGGAAAATCCTAAAATCCAAGTTCCAAATCCAAACCATGGCATATGATAGGTCATTTTGACTCCCAAGGACATTTTAAGAACATTGGTTCAGCCACATTTTTGATTTGAGGCTTAAATCTTGGGGTTGCTTTGTAAAAGTCTTACTTGCATAATGGCATACCAAACCAAAACAAAGAAAAGCTTCATAAACAAGGTGTTTAAGCTTTGTATCTTGTCCAAAATACCACTTAAGGAGAAAATCAAGTGAATTACTCAAGTTGTAAGGATTTTGTCATGATATCTCATGTGGTGGGAAGTGAAATGCAAAATATCTTCATGAAAGTTCAAGTTGCTACTAGATTGATCTAAATGATTCTAGACCCTTCCAAATTAGTCTATATATTGATTTCATTCTCCATTGGTGAAAGGTTGGTGATTGTTGATGTTAATGGGGGTAGAGAAAAGAGTTTGAACCAAAAATTCTCCATTTGCAAATTGAATTGAAACTTCATTTTTCTCTTCATTACCCTTCCATTTTCTTCCACAAATCATCTCCACAAACTTCCCTGAACATGTTCATGCAAGAGTGAGCCCCCATTGTTGAAGAATTGAAGCTTTCCAAGTGAAGTTGCAAGAGAGCAAAAGGGATTGGATCTGAAGATACAAGCCATCTCCATCAAATCTTGTGCAAGTAGAGTATTATTCATCACATAGAGACCATTCTTGAAGATCTACAAGGCCTGGTTCGAAGCTTTTCAACACTTGCCATTGTAGGGTCAAGGTATGCAAAATCTTTCCCACACTTTGATTTAGGCATGGCTAGGATTGATTCTTGTTGTGAAACCATTAGAGACCATTAGGTGATTCATTTGGATGAGTTTTAGACCAATTAGTGAGGTTTCATTAATGGAGGTTGATTCTTGATGGAGGTAGAACACATGATTTAATGGATGATAATGCACGAATGTTGGTTGGTTTTGATCAACATGGCATAGGGATTAATTATATATAAAGATTGGTGAGTTTTGTGATGGTTGGAAATTGAAGAAAGTTTGGATCCATGGAGTTGTACTGTTCGGGTAGAATGATAGAGAGAGTTTTAATGAAAACCATTGCCACAGTTGGATTCTACGTAAAATTCTAGACAAAATTGGTTCTTGAATCATGGCATTTGATGGAGAAATGAGAGAGAACAAAGGTGATGAAGTTCATGCATGGAGGTTGCATTTTCATGGTGTTTCAAACCCTAAGTGTCCAAGGAAGAAGACAACATGAGAACCGTTGGATTGGCGCTTGACTATTTGACTAGAGGACCATCTGACGGTCCAGAATCCACAACGAAATTGGAGAGGGAAAAGCAGCCCATACGCTGCGTTTTAACTAATGAAGCATGCTGGACTTTAATGAATCTGCTTTCCCCACCCCCTTTTGTCCAGGCCCACTCGTTTTAACTACGAATTCTTGCTATATGCACCACTTTTCTTTCTTTTTCTTTAGTGTTTTTATGATTTTTTCTGAATAATCATTGGGCTGGGGCGTGTTACTTCCAGCACCCCCAGTCTGGGCCCATCATCCGTTTTCAACTTAATATCATTGCTCCTTGCACCCCATGCATCAATTCTCATATTAAACTTCCTCCAAATTTTTTCAAACTTTAAAAATTCATAACAAATTGAAAAATGCATATTTTTTAATGAGACTTTTTTCCCATTTTCTATTTTTTGTCAAGAAAAATATAAAAACATAAAATTGTCATTTTATTTCATTTTCATATTTTTTGCATATTTTTGCATTTAATAGTTTTTTTTAATTCTTTTAGTTGATGCCTCTATTTGTTGAATTTAGTTTGAGAGCTTCCCTTAGGATTTTTACCCCATTCTTTTTAGTATAACTAGATATGGATATTAGGTGCCCCCCTGATTTTTATTCTATTTTTTTAGGATTTATTTTAGGTAGTTTAGTTAGAAACTATTAGGATAGTCAATTAGTGTTGGGAATATAATATAGGTATAACAAAATAATTTTCTTTTGGGTTTTCTTTAGGACAAAGTAGAAGATGGGACTATAGGGGTATTATGGGTAAGTGATAGATCCCTTAGAAAATGCTAGGAATTCCCCTATTATATTAATACTATTAGTATATTTTTGTAATTGATTGATTGTGTGGTGTGCCCTTCCTGGGGTTATTGTTTGACTGTGTGGGGTATTGGGCCTGCTTGGGGTTTGGGTTTGAGCTGAAGACTTTGCTGATGAAGCCCATTGAAGACTAAGAGAATGAAGACCAATTTCCAGAGTTGATGAAGAGTATCTTGCTGGCAGCTGTTGAAGTTTATAGGCACTAGGAGCTAGGTAGAGCTCTAGAATAGAAATTTGATTCACAAACATGGAAGGTCTTGTTTGCCTCCATTCTTTCTCTGTGATTCAAAGTCTTTTTTAAATACCCACCTCCTTCCTTTGGAAGGATTAGTGAATGTATTTAAAAGATAGAAATTTTGAGAGAAAACTGTCTGTATCATGTTGACAGTCAGTAGGCCACCCTTGGTAGGCAACTGACTGCTTAACATCCAATTCATCTTATTGACTGCTGCTCATCTTGGAGAGTGAGACTTGAAGAAAAGCCCTGAAAGATTGAAGATAGAGACCTTGCTTGAAGGCTTGAAGATGAAAACTGATGCTTGCTTGAAGCCTGTAGATAGTTGAAGATGACTTGAAGACAGATGTTGATGAAGCCTGCTGCTTGCTGTTTATTTTTGCTGTTCATAATTTTTGATGTATTGTTTGAATTTCCTTGACTGTATTGTTTGCCATTGACCTGTTAGGTTGAAAGCGAATGTTGTTCGCTTTTGCCTGTTGTTTTCTAGGTTCGAGGTTGAGTGGGACTCCCTTGCCTCGCTTGTATTGCTGCATCCATGCATTTTACTGCTTTATTGTATATATGCTATTGTTTCTGTTTCTGTTTATCCCTTAGGATCTCTGTTTCTCTCTGCGCAAGAGAGGAACATGATAGACATTAGGTCTTAACCCATGCATGATAACATTAGGTTAGTGTGATTCCCTTTTCAACCATAGGTTAGAGTTCTGTCTCTTCTTTCTCAAAACCAACAGAAAAACACAATAAATATTTCAAACACAATAAAAGACACTTCTTCCGTAAAAGAATGTGAACTCATCAAAACGTCATTTTTTTTGTCCGCTTGGACCAGTAATCAGGAAAACCCTTTTTCAGAAGGAGATAAAAGCAATCAAAACAGACTTGTGTCGTACGTGGCCCGAACTACGTTTGCTCTGATCTTTCATGCTGTATGAAAGTACGTAGGCATAGGATGCGGTATCCTAGCGAGCAACCTTCCCCTCCTTTCCCGTAGGTAGGCGAACTATGTTGACTCTGATTTCTCGTTCCAGACGGGAATACGTAGGCATAAAGTGCGATACTTTGCCGAGTCATTTTATTTTCTTTTAACCCTTAACCCTTAGTTTAGATAGAAATAATAATCCGTACCAGAAAACAAGCGTGGATCCCGTCGAGTACGACGGACGTGAGGGGTGCTAATACCTTCCCCTTGCGTAACCGACTCCCGAATCCAGGATTTGGTTGCGATGACCATTCCTTCCCCGTTTTGCGGTAGGTTTACCTCGAGCGTTTCCTTTCCCCTCCTTTGGGATAAATAACGCACGGTGGCGACTCTTCTGTTCAGCCGGCGCCGATTTTCGCAGTAGCGACAGCTGGCGACTCTGCTGGGGAGCCGACGCCGATTTTCGCAGTAGCGACAGCTGGCGACTCTCTGGGGAGCCGGCGCCGATTTTCCCAGTAGCGACAGCTGGCGACTCTGCTGGGGACCCAACGTCCCCTGGCTGCTAAGGACTGCGATAGTTCCTTATGCATTTGGGATCCAACGTCCCTTAAGCGAGTCAATCCTAGCGCTTGTTTTCCCGTCGAGGATTTTGTATGGATTTACTTTTTCTGTCATTTACTTCCAGCATTATATTATTGTTATTATTGCTGTATTGGGGTGTGACGGGTGTTCTATGATTGAGAGATAAGCCGGACCTGGGCTTGAGTGCACTTAGAATTAGAGTAGAAAGTAGTGGGCGCGTGCCGACTTTGCTTGCATTAGTGTCCCACAAAATCTACACTCGGACGAGGTTCTTCTGGTTGACTTCCTTTTCTACCCTTTGGGTCGAAGGGGTTGTTGGTTAGCTGAATTGTCGACTCCGGGAACCGATCATTTGGAAGTTGGCTAAGTGAGGCCTCTTCAGGATTTGATGATGCCACTCCTTCTGGGAATCGTATCATCAACCCTGAAAGTCTGTGACGCCGACGACCGCATAGGATGCCATACCATTGTCAGTTACTAGGACACCTACCTGTGAGAGGGTTTGGGGCTATGCAGGTAACTAGACCTTCAGATACCGGTTTGTTTCTTGATTTGAGATTCAGGGTATTTATGGACAGTTGAGAGGTCTATCAGAGACCAGTCAGAGTTATGATATGAGGTCTATCAGAGACCAGTTGGAGTTATGTTATGGGGTCTATCAGAGACCAGAGTTGAAGCTTCATATTGGGTCTGTCTAAGACCAGGGTTTGAGGAATTCTGGAGGGTCTATCTGAGGCTTATGATGTGGTTCAGGCTTCTCAGCCATGGCATTTGGTCCCTGTTGCATCTATTTGCATTGCATTGTTTGCATAACCATTATCATGTGCATTTCATTAATGTGTGTCTGTGCTGCAGGTGCATTTGCATATTCCCTGATTCTAGTGCCCGGACTTCTGCTTATTGATCATGGCTGGTTTGAGAAAGACAGTTGCGTACAAGTTACCTACACCTGACATTACTTCCCTGCTTGGTCTGATGTCCATTGCTGATGAGGAGGTTAGGAGAAGTTTTAGGATGAGTTATGGAAGATTGTTGAGACTGGTCTGCAAGCCAACTGTTGTTGAGATGAATGGGTTGTATACCTTGATGCAATTCTATGACCCTGCCTTGAGGTGTTTCACATTTGCTGACTTTATTTTGGGGCCTACCATGGAAGAGTATGCAGAGTTTATCGAGCTGCCGGTACAAAATAAGGTTCCTTTCATCCATCGTGACGCTAAGCCCCAGCTGGAGGACTTAGCTAAGGCCTTGCACATGAACGCTTCTGAACTATTGGTGACTTCTTGGCTCGGGGTTCCAGGTTTCTCCCTTGATTTTCTGGTTGGCAAAGCTCAAGAATACGCCAAGAGCGGGTGCTGGATAGTCTTTAATGCTATCTTGGCTCTGTGCATCTACGGAATAGTGTTGTTTCCCAATTTACCCAATTTTGTGGACTTGGACGCCTTTCATCTGTTTGCTGCTGGCAACCCGGTACCCACTTTGATTGGAGATCTCTATCATTCATTGCACTACAAAAATGAAAATAGAAGAGGAAAGATTGTTTACTGTTGTGCGCCGCTGTTGAACATGTGGTTTAAGAGCCATCTCCCCCTGAAGGGACCTTTTGTAGATAGTGCAACTACAGCCGACTGGCCAGAGCGCCTAATGAGACTATCTCCTGAAGACATTGAGTGGTTTGACCGAGACTTGCTGGGGTCTGAGCTTATTTTCAGCTGCGCCGGATATCCTAATGTTCCCTTGATAGGAAGAAAAGGGTGCATCAATTATAACCCATCTCTGTTCGTTCACCAGTTTGGATACGCACTGAAGAACCCACCTAGGGAGGAAGAAGTACAGGAATCTCTGTACTTCACCGGTGATTTGAATGGAGAGTTACTAGCCAAGCTTCAGCATGCTTGGATGCGTATCAACAGAAGGGGGAAGCCACTGTTGGGGAAGAATGATTGTCAGGCTTATGCACCATACAAAGTTTGGATCCAAGAGAGGGCAAAGCAGTTGCTGATGCCATTTCCAGCTGCACCGGTTCATGTTCATGTTCTAGTGGAGGAACCAACCACTGTTGCTATGGAGGTCTACGAGCGAGTCGTAAAAGAGAAGGAAGCCTTGATGAAGATCAATGAAGAGTTAGAAAAGGAACTGGCTCAGATGCGTAGTGAGAAGAACAAGGTTGTGCATTCTTGTCAACAACAGATTGAATTAGTAAACAGGCTAGGTGCTGAACTGACCGAAGAGAAGAAGAAGCGTGAGCGACTGGGGAAAGAATTCAGAAGCTCTCATGATATGTTGGAGTCCAAGAAGAAAGCACTCGATGCCGCCCACCGGGAAATCTCTTCTTGTAACAAAACGTGGAATGCTACGCTAACCAACAACAAAAAGAGGGAAGACAAATTGAAGCAACAAATTTCTGAACTCGAAGAACAGTTAAAGGCTAGCACCAAAAAGTATGAAGAGGAAGTAATGGCAAGATATAGTCTTCAGAACGCATTGAACAAGGCCATCGAAAGCAAGAAAGAGGCTGTGTCTCAGAAACGGAAGCTAGAGGATCGCTTCGGAGAAGGGGCAGGGGAGGAATCTGCTGGTGATTTACGACATGTTCTCAAGCGAAGAGATCTACTTGTTGAGGGTCTGCTTACCCGACCAATTCATCCAGAGACTAAGAGGTTATTAGAAGAGTACCAGGCCTATGGGAGCACTTGACCATTTCATGTATTAATGTGTATGCTTTATTTGCATAGCGCTGACCATCACCAGGATTGTTGGTTGAGGTCATGCCTTCTTATTGTACATTCATTGATATTGTATTCTTGGCTTAATGGATTTCTCTGCAATATATGAGGTGTTTTCTATGATTCGGCTCCGAACTTCGTATTGCTATCACTGTCACCGCACTGACACATTCGCACTAGAATCGGGGAATGATATTTCCTAATGCACAGACACATATTGCATTGCATACACATACATATTGCATTCACCAGTAACTATTGGATCTGTACCTCATCTCCTACATCTTCCAGGTCTTCCAAGATTAGCGACCGAAGAATTCCCTGACATTCAACCAGAAACAGCAGTAAGAAAGTCATGGGTCAGGATCAGATTGAGATGCAAGAGATACGCAACAACATGACGCAGTTCATACAGGCAATAGAAGCCATGGCCAAGGGTCAGGAACAGTTGCAGAATATGGTGCAACCTCTAATTGCACGGGCTAATGATAGTGCTGCCGATTTTGCTCAGCAAGGAAATCAAGGTTTTCTCCCAGGCCTCAGACGCCAACTTGTGGGGATAGATATCGAGCAGGTTCAAGTGGAATTAATTGATGTTCGAGGCTAGCTGGGGCAGTTCACGAAAGATATGCAAGTGTTGCGCTCGAATCAAGATACGCTAGAAGAAGAGAACTGCCGATTGAAGGCCCAGGTAGGATTGATGGCTGAAATGTTGAGGAACGTACTCAGAAGAGAAGGAGGGCAAATGTATGAAGACGCGGCTGGCTTATTTGCTCCTCAGGGGTCTGAAGAACCATTACCCACGCATGATAGGCTTAAGAGACCTTCTCCACAGTTTGAAGCTCAAGATTCTCCTCGTCACCAGTCGCAATTGATTTTTCAGGATAACTCAAGGAGGTGTGGTAAGAGGATGAGGTTTTCTAACAGAGTATTTGATGAGATCCCAGTGGATTATGATCAGCTGGTGCAACTCTTGTTCCAACTTCAACTGGTTGAGCCCCGCATTTTGGTTCCACTGACTGGGCAGCCGCCACCAGACTATGACCCGAACGCCTATTGTGCCTTCCACTCCGGCGCACCGGGGCATAACATTGCAAACTGCAAAGCTTTTAAGCATAAGATTCAAGATTTGCTGGATGAGAAAACAATTGAGTTTGTACCGGGGGGTATAAAAGTTTTAGGGACTGATATTCCCATTTCTCCGCCAGAGGTTGCAGACGAATCGAGGTATATCCCAGAGCCACTGGAAGCTAAATCCCCATGTCCACAACAGTTGCCGATGCCAGGGTTGAATTTAAGGATGATAGCGCGTGAGCCTAAGGAACCGTCCGAGCACAGCCAGCAGCATACGAGATGCCAGTATCCGGCTCAACAAAGAATTCGGGGAAAGAGACCAAAGAAGGTATTGGAGGCACCTCCATCAACGTATGCAGAACTCTTTCAGACCTTGTTAGGTTTGAACCTTATTGAAAAGAGAACGTCAGCCCCACAAAAGGGCGCACTTCCGTGTGGTTTCGACGCCAGCAGGCATTGTAAGTTCCATTCTGGGGCACCCGGACATGATATTGAGGGTTGCCACGCGTTCAAGCATAACGTCCAAGATTTAATTGACAGCATGGTTATCAACTTCTCTGATAGGGTCCCCAAGGTGGTGCAAGGCCATAGACAAGCGAAAGTCGGGGTGATGAAAAAGTTTCCCAGGTTTGATCGGGCCGTTGAAAGAAGGTCGAGACAGCAGTGGACTACCCCTGATGATAGTTTCTGAGGATGGTTGACTCGCCAATAAGTCAAAGTGCAGGAAGTCCGGTTCCGAAACACCGACATTTTTTCATGTTATCTTGTTCATGTCTTCGCATTTGTAGTTTCTTTTCTATTTAATTGCAAATTTCGCTTGTAAAACTTGTTGTTTTTTCAATTGATATTGATAAATGAAATAAATATGCATGTTTTGAATTAATCCAGTCGTGTTCACTCTTTGCTTTCTTTAATTCTTAATGCTTGTTTTAGCAGGAATCCGGGGAGGATGACGAAAACAGATGACGAATAATCTTCCGATTGTAGGCTTTTGAATAAAAAACCTGTTGACGATGTACAAGCATTGTTTCAATCCATAAACACCGGAGATATAAGGAAGATAATCCCTTGTTAACCCATTTGAGCCAGTAGTAGGAGTTTCCTTTTGAAAATGAAAAACCCTAAATCTTAAACCGGGGCAGGGTAGGCGTCAGTTAGTTTGGCTAAGAGTTCAAATCGCGAAAGGAGTGTCCGTTCGAGGATAAATCACACCCATATGGGTCGTGCCTAAAAAAAAAACCACAATGGTTAAGGTTCGCCAACCCAAGAGTGAAACAGTCACATTAGTCTATAAAAATTCAGACAACCAGTGCCACACGACTTGTGCAAAAAAAAAAAGAAGAAAAAAAAAAGAAAATTGAAAGCCGAAAGCCCGCTAAGTCGAATCTTGAGAAAAAGCGACTTAGGCAAAAATTAGGGCATCCCGCTGGACTCCGAAAGCGAAAGATACTCAAAAGAGTCAGTCCAGGCAAAATTTAGGGAACAAAAAAGCAAAAGACGAAAAGGATTACCCAAAGAAAAATCCTCGAAAAGAATAGAGTCGTGTGACTCTAGGCACCCAAAGACGAAAAAGTAAGTGACTGTCACTCCGAAAAAAGGTGTGGTATCCTGGACCATCATTCCTACTAATCAACCTGTGAAAGATGAGTGCTTGTGTCAGATTAGCTGAACATAGGATTGGAGAATATCATGGAGAATGGGTGGGTCAGAATAAACTTTGAGCCTGTGTCTTTCCTTGTTAACCGTGAACCTGACCACGTTACAACCCGAAAAAGTCCTAATTGAAACAGGTTTTGGTCGATAGCATACGTCGGTAAAGATCGCATCGAAACTGACTCCTAAAAGGGTTCCTCTTACCAGCTTTCATATTGACATTTTGATAATTGATTCATTATATGTCGCAAAATTTTTTTCGGTGAACAGACTTGGATGTTGAAACTGTCATATACATTGCGTTTAATATATCTTTTATGCAGAACAACTTGTGTTACTTGCGAGTAAACGCATGCCGACAAGAAAGATCCCTACAGTGGAAGGTCTGATCAGGATAAAATGCAGAATGCCCAAATGTTTCGTGAACTGGGGCAAGCTATATCGATTAATTCCAGTAGAGTCAGTCATCCTAGAATCAGTAAATCTGGGGCAATCAGGTCGAGATTTGGCAAATCTCTCGTAGCTATGGGCATTGTTCTACGAATCCGTCAATCAGGGACAAAGGATTATTGCGAGACCGGGGCAGGTCACCCTAGAAGCACGAAAGTTATGTTGTTGAAACACCTCTTCGAGGTTCGAGATGTAGAAGCAGTTCATGTTTGGCCTTCAGGATACAAAGATTGTAGGGTCCATTTCAAAATTGTTGCAGATTCAGGGGCAAGCTATTTCCTTTCGAGAAGAAGTATTCAAGAATACAGACTGGGGCATGTTAGTATCCCCGAAGCGGAGTTCCGAGAAAGCGGACGATCACAAGACTGCAGTACTGACCAGAAGCTCGTAACGAAAGACTCGATCCCCACGCAGGTCGCGCTTCTGAGATGACAATGTTCCTTACTGAAGAAGGATCGAATTCCCCATCTAGTCGCAGCTTAGCCGAAGGACATTCTCCAGCAAAGTCGTTTACTCTCAGCAGAATTGACGATTCCCAGATCGAAGGCTGTATTCAGACAGTGTGGTGTCCCCCAAAAGGATCCCCCATCCCGAGCAGAGTGGTTTAGCCTCAGAAGATTAACATTTCCAACTCGTGAGCTGTACTTAGACAGTTTACCCTTCCCAGTAGGGTCATTTACTCTCCCCCAGCGGAGTCAGCTGATTTTCCCCAAGAGAATTGTTTCGTCCCCAGCGGAGTTCTCTTTCCAGCAAGTGTTTTCTTTCCTCCCCAGTGGAACTCAAAGATTAAAAAAAGAAAACTCTCCCCAGCAGAGTTGGATGTGCGTCCTGGCATTTATTTTTTCGGAATACCGTGTGATACCCGTTCACTCTCCAGCAGAAGTCCAATCATGATTGGCGCATTCAGTTATTCCTCAGCGAAGCGGGCTTCACTCTTCCAGCATTTATTTTTCTGGAATAATTCTGTAACGCCTGGTTATCCCCAGCGGAGTGGGCATTGTCTTCAGCATTTATTTTGCTGAAGCGGTTTCTGTATCCCAGCAGTTCGAGTCTGCATTTACATCGGCATATAGTGTCATACTTGCATCCACCAAATAAAAAACGCGTAGCATTTCCATGTCGAATGGAGCATTACGCCATTGTCAAACATATGCATTCTGAAACATAAACCAGGTTGGTTAACCGTTTGTTTTCAAGTGTTGTTTCCCTTGCAGGTGGAGGGAGCTCTTGCTCAAATTAATTACCAAACATTCAAGATCTCGGCGTGAGACATTCAACGATAATGTCAGTTTTGGAATTATTCCCCACAGAGTTGCTTGGTTAAGTTTCTCTTACCCCTCCAGCGGAGTATTTCTTCAAGGTTGTTATTCGGTCGTTATCAAAAGATTTCGTGAATCGATTTTTGGAAGTTGCCGCCTATGTTAAAATAGGTGTCTGGCAGTGTGGATTCAGAAAATCCCGGTAGAGTACTTCTCAGATTTGCTGCCATGTCAGCACTGAAAATTGGAAGACTAGACTCATATTGTGTTACCCATGTGATTGATGGAGCTAGCTGCTGCAAAGATAGGCAAAAAAGCTGGGCGGAGATATGTTCTTGTATTTGACAGAGTATTACCCGTAGCAAAGGCGGAGTTATTTTCCTGTATTTGGCGGAGTGTACCCGTAGCAAAGGCGGAGATATTTTCCTGTATTTGGCAGAGTGTTTACCCATAGCAAAGGCGGAGATATTTTCTTGTATTTGACGGAGTATTACCCGTAGCAGTGACGGAGATATTTTCCTGTATTCGACAGAGTATTACCCCGGAGTTATTTTCCTGTATTTGGCAGAGTGTACCCGTAGCAAAGGCGGAGATATTTTCCTGTATTTGGCAGAGTATTACCCGTAGCAAAGGCGGAGTTATTTTCCTGTATTCGACAGAGTATTACCCGTAGCAGAGGCGGAGTTATTTTCCTGTAGTTGGCAGAGTATGTTCCCGTAGTGATGGCGGAGTGATTTTCCCGTATGGATAGGCGGATGAAATTTCCTGTGTGTCGCCAGATGATTTTCCCGTATGGATAGGCGGATGAAATTCCCTGTGTGTCGCCAGATGATTTTCCCGTATGGATAGGCGGATGAAATTTCCTGTGTGTCGCCAGATGATTTTCCCGTATGGATAGGCGGATAAAGTTTCCTGTGTTTAGGCAGATGATTTTCCCGTATGGATAGGCGGATGAAGTTTCCTGTGTTTAGGCAGATGATTTTCCCGTATGGATAGGCGGATGAAGTTTCCTGTGTTTAGGCAGATGATTTTCCCGTATGGATAGGCGGATGAAATTTCCTGTGTGTCGCCAGATGATTTTCCCGTATGGATAGGCGGATGAAATTTCCTGTGTTTAGGCAGATGATTTTCCCGTATGGATAGGCGGATGAAGTTTCCTGTGTTTAGGCAGATGATTTTCCCGTATGGATAGGCGGATGAAATTTCCTGTGTTTAGGCAGATGATTTTCCCGTATGGATAGGCGGATGAAGTTTCTTGTGTTTAGGCAGATGATTTTCCCGTATGGATAGGCGGATGAAATTTCCTGTGTGTCGCCAGATGATTTTCCCGTATGGATAGGCGGATGAAATTTCCTGTGTGTCGCCAGATGACTTTCCCGTATGGATAGGCGGATGAAGTTTCTTGTGTTTAGGCAGATGATTTTCCCGTATGGATAGGCGGATGAAGTTTCCTGTGTTTAGGCAGATGATTTTCCCGTATGGATAGGCGGATGAAGTTTCCTGTGTTTAGGCAGATGATTTTCCCGTATGGATAGGCGGATGAAGTTTCCTGTGTTTAGGCAGATGATTTTCCCGTATGGATAGGCGGATGAAGTTTCCTGTGTTTAGGTAGATAATTTTCCCGTATGGATAGGCGGATGGAGTTTCCTGTGTTTAGACAGATGGTTTGCCCGTATGGATAGACGGATGGAGTTTCCTGTGATTAGATAGAAATGTTTCCCCAGCGAAAGCGCCGGGATTTTTCCGTGATGTGAGTCCTGACGTGGACAGATTTGTGTTTATTCGTGATTTGGCGAAATTTGGGTCCAGATGTAGACAAGGTTACTCCTGTGACAACAGAATCTCTATTCGTGTTGACGAATTTGTCTCTCTTCTTGTGTTGATAAGGGTTGTCCAGTTGTGGACAGAGGTGTTTTGCGAAAAGTGTTCAGTACCTGTGGCGTTACATAGGTGGTTGAAGTTGAAATCAGAATTATCAGACGTCGGATCAGTTGTTGCCGTAACAACCAGATTCAGTTGGTGGATGTCGTTCCCCAAACAGTGGTGCAGTTTATTTATGCGGTTGGCAAATTTCCGGGTTCTTAGTATTCAATCGTCTTGTACCTCGAATGTCTGAAGGCTCCGGGCGTTTCACCCAGTCGGGTCCAAGTCGCTTGAATAGGGGCAGCTGTTGCACCCTAAAATTTGCTCAACTTATTCCACCTGATCTTATGTTTCAATTGCATTGTCATTTGCATAAAAAGTCATGTACATAGTCTAATCATTTGCATAGCATAGCATGGGCAAGTCATCCAATAAGGGACCAAATGCAATTCTTATGAGCATATCAAGAGGGTATTATTCAAATTCAAGCACATCCGAGTCATCAGAAAGAAATTAAAATCTGAGAAGTCAGTGGATCAAGCAGTGGATCTATCTCCTATCTTGAGGGCATTTGAAGATCATCAGAGAAGTTTTGAGCTATGAATTGAAAGCATGGAATGCGTACAGACATCATGGAAGACCTAGAAGGTCATTTTGAAAGTGAGACAAGTCGTTGATGTGATTACAAGAGCTGCAATTGAAGACAGTCAACTAGGGTTTCATCTGGGTCAACCCTGGGTCAACCCTAGGTCAAATGCTTGATTGAAGGGCATCAAGGCCTGTTTGAAAGATGTGGGATGCCTCATTTGACATTTAAATATGGATGTGGTGTTGTGCCAAGGAGAAATCAAGAGAAATCAAGAAGAAGAGAGGTTTCTAAATTAGGGTTTCTGTGTAAAATCCCCTGATTTAGGGCAAACGTCCCAGCAATATAATTCAAAATGCAAGTCTCAAATGGATCCTTGGCCAACATGAAACTTGTAGATTATCTCAAGACCTTTAATTTGAGTGGTGGAAGACATCAAGGAGATTTATAGAACTCAAGTTATGGTCCTTGCAAGTTACAGGTCGTCAGAGGCATCTAAAATTTGTCTGTGAAAGTTACTTGACTTCCAAACAACTTTTACCCTCAAGGAGCTTTCAAATGGATTTCTTGTCAACATGAAACTTGTTCCTCATGATCTTAGCTTTCTAGAAAGGTATAGTATGCCTTCATCTGATTTGTGGAACTATACTTATGACTTTGGCAAGCGAAGGGTATTTTGGTCATTTGACATTATAGGTCATTTCAAGCATATGGCCATATCTCCTACTTCCAAGCTTCAAATGGAAAAACCTTCAACATCAAAGTTGCTTAGAATGATGTTTTAAGGCTAGTAGGGTGGTCATGAGATGTTGGAAAGGCTCATAGCAAAAAGTGATAAAAATGGCCTAAAAATGGGGTATAAGTTAATTCAAGTGAAATGGAAAATCCTAAAATCCAAGTTCCAAATCCAAACCATGGCATATGATAGGTCATTTTGACTCCCAGGGACATTTTAAGAACATTGGTTCAGCCACATTTTTGATTTGAGGCTTAAATCTTGGGGTTGCTTTGTAAAAGTCTTACTTGCATAATGGCATACCAAACCAAAACAAAGAAAAGCTTCATAAACAAGGTGTTTAAGCTTTGTATCTTGTCCAAAATACCACTTAAGGAGAAAATCAAGTGAATTAATCAAGTTGTAAGGATTTTTTCATGATATCTCATGTGGTGGGAAGTGAAATGCAAAATATCTTCATGAAAGTTCAAGTTGCTACTAGATTGATCTAAATGATTCTAGACCCTTCCAAATTAGTCTATATATTGATTTCATTCTCCATTGGTGAAAGGTTGGTGATTGTTGATGTTAATGGGGGTAGAGAAAAGAGTTTGAACCAAAAATTCTCCATTTGCAAATTGAATTGAAACTTCATTTTTCTCTTCATTACCCTTCCATTTTCTTCCACAAATCATCTCCACAAACTTCCCTGAACATGTTCATGCAAGAGTGAGCCCCCATTGTTGAAGAATTGAAGCTTTCCAAGTAAAGTTGCAAGAGAGCAAAAGGGATTGGATCTGAAGATACAAGCCATCTCCATCAAATCTTGTGCAAGTAGAGTATTATTCATCACATAGAGACCATTCTTGAAGATCTACAAGGCCTGGTTCGAAGCTTTTCAACACTTGCCATTGTAGGGTCAAGGTATGCAAAATCTTTCCCACACTTTGATTTAGGCATGGCTAGGATTGATTCTTGTTGTGAAACCATTAGAGACCATTAGGTGATTCATTTGGATGAGTTTTAGACCAATTAGTGAGGTTTCATTAATGGAGGTTGATTCTTGATGGAGGTAGAACACATGATTTAATGGATGATAATGCACGAATGTTGGTTGGTTTTGATCAGCATGGCATAGGGATTAATTATATATAAAGATTGGTGAGTTTTGTGATGGTTGGAAATTGAAGAAAGTTTGGATCCATGGAGTTGTACTGTTGGGGTAGAATGATAGAGAGAGTTTTAATGCAAACCATTGCCACAGTTGGATTCTACGTAAAATTCTAGACAAATTTGGTTCTTGAATCATGGCATTTGATGGAGAAATGAGAGAGAACAAAGGTGATGAAGTTCATGCATGGAGGTTGCATTTTCATGGTGTTTCAAACCCTAAGTGTCCAAGGAAGAAGACAACATGAGAACCGTTGGATTGGCGCTTGACTATTTGACTAGAGGACCATCTGACGGTCCAGAATCCACAACGAAATTGGAGAGGGAAAAGCAGCCCATACGCTGCGTTTTAACTAATGAAGCATGCTGGACTTTAATGAATCTGCTTTCCCCACCCCCTTTTGTCCAGGCCCACTCGTTTTAACTACGAATTCTTGCTATATGCACCACTTTTCTTTCTTTTTCTTTAGTGTTTTTATGATTTTTTCTGAATAATCATTGGGCTGGGGCGTGTTACTTCCAGCACCCCCAGTCTGGGCCCATCATCCGTTTTCAACTTAATATCATTGCTCCTTGCACCCCATGCATCAATTCTCATATTAAACTTCCTCCAAATTTTTTCAAACTTTAAAAATTCATAACAAATTGAAAAATGCATATTTTTTAATGAGACTTTTTTCCCATTTTCTATTTTTTGTCAAGAAAAATATAAAAACATAAAATTGTCATTTTATTTCATTTTCATATTTTTTGCATATTTTTGCATTTAATAGTTTTTTTTAATTCTTTTAGTTGATGCCTCTATTTGTTGAATTTAGTTTGAGAGCTTCCCTTAGGATTTTTACCCCATTCTTTTTAGTATAACTAGATATGGATATTAGGTGCCCCCCTGATTTTTATTCTATTTTTTTAGGATTTATTTTAGGTAGTTTAGTTAGAAACTATTAGGATAGTCAATTAGTGTTGGGAATATAATATAGGTATAACAAAATAATTTTCTTTTGGGTTTTCTTTAGGACAAAGTAGAAGATGGGACTATAGGGGTATTATGGGTAAGTGATAGATCCCTTAGAAAATGCTAGGAATTCCCCTATTATATTAATACTATTAGTATATTTTTGTAATTGATTGATTGTGTGGTGTGCCCTTCCTGGGGTTATTGTTTGACTGTGTGGGGTATTGGGCCTGCTTGGGGTTTGGGTTTGAGCTGAAGACTTTGCTGATGAAGCCCATTGAAGACTAAGAGAATGAAGACCAATTTCCAGAGTTGATGAAGAGTATCTTGCTGGCAGCTGTTGAAGTTTATAGGCACTAGGAGCTAGGTAGAGCTCTAGAATAGAAATTTGATTCACAAACATGGAAGGTCTTGTTTGCCTCCATTCTTTCTCTGTGATTCAAAGTCTTTTTTAAATACCCACCTCCTTCCTTTGGAAGGATTAGTGAATGTATTTAAAAGATAGAAATTTTGAGAGAAAACTGTCTGTATCATGTTGACAGTCAGTAGGCCACCCTTGGTAGGCAACTGACTGCTTAACATCCAATTCATCTTATTGACTGCTGCTCATCTTGGAGAGTGAGACTTGAAGAAAAGCCCTGAAAGATTGAAGATAGAGACCTTGCTTGAAGGCTTGAAGATGAAGACTGATGCTTGCTTGAAGCCTGTAGATAGTTGAAGATGACTTGAAGACAGATGTTGATGAAGCCTGCTGCTTGCTGTTTATTTTTGCTGTTCATAATTTTTGATGTATTGTTTGAATTTCCTTGACTGTATTGTTTGCCATTGACCTGTTAGGTTGAAAGCGAATGTTGTTCGCTTTTGCCTGTTGTTTTCTAGGTTCGAGGTTGAGTGGGACTCCCTTGCCTCGCTTGTATTGCTGCATTCATGCATTTTACTGCTTTATTGTATATATGCTATTGTTTCTGTTTCTGTTTATCCCTTAGGATCTCTGTTTCTCTCTGCGCAAGAGAGGAACATGATAGACATTAGGTCTTAACCCATGCATGATAACATTAGGTTAGTGTGATTCCCTTTTCAACCATAGGTTAGAGTTCTGTCTCTTCTTTCTCAAAACCAACAGAAAAACACAATAAATATTTCAAACACAATAAAAGACACTTCTTCCGTAAAAGAATGTGAACTCATCAAAACGTCATTTTTTTTGTCCGCTTGGACCAGTAATCAGGAAAACCCTTTTTCAGAAGGAGATAAAAGCAATCAAAACAGACTTGTGTCGTACGTGGCCCGAACTACGTTTGCTCTGATCTTTCATGCTGTATGAAAGTACGTAGGCATAGGATGCGGTATCCTAGCGAGCAACCTTCCCCTCCTTTCCCGTAGGTAGGCGAACTACGTTGACTCTGATTTCTCGTTCCAGACGGGAATACGTAGGCATAAAGTGCGATACTTTGCCGAGTCATTTTATTTTCTTTTAACCCTTAACCCTTAGTTTAGATAGAAATAATAATCCGTACCAGAAAACAAGCGTGGATCCCGTCGAGTACGACGGACGTGAGGGGTGCTAATACCTTCCCCTTGCGTAACCGACTCCCGAATCCAGGATTTTGTTGCGATGACCATTCCTTCCCCGTTTTGTGGTAGGTTTACCTCGAGCGTTTCCTTTCCCCTCCTTTGGGATAAATAACGCACGGTGGCGACTCTTCTGTTCAGCCGGCGCCGATTTTCGCAGTAGCGACAGCTGGCGACTCTGCTGGGGAGTCGGCGCCGATTTTCGCAGTAGCGACAAAATGCACTGTATGCGGTATGCGAATGCGAATGCGAAAAATGCGTCGAAACATAAACCAAATACGGGAACCGGTTGGTCAAATTTTAGGGTGCAACACTAGGCCCAAACCAAAACGCAAGGGGAGAGGGGGGTGCCACGAGAAACATGGGGCGTACGATCAGTAATCTGCGCGCAATGGGCCTAAGCCCTACCCCAACCCAATCCAGCTTCAGCAAAACCTAAAACTCCTCTAACTCCCCATCCCATTGCTACTAATCACTGTCTCCAAACCCTAACGGCGCCTCTCTCCATCTCCCTCATTGAAACCCTCTCCCTCTGAAACTCCCTAACAACTCTCTCAATAATTACCGTTCGCCTGTTAACACCACCTAGTTCTCAGCTAGAAACAAAAAAACTACCATGGATGAAGAGTTCAAAGCAAACCTGGAGGGAGTTGGAGGAGAATCTTGAAGTCTTGGTGAGTGTTCTTGTGAATCTGGCGAAGAAGAACGCTATCGAGCGGACGATCGATGAGTCTGAAGAATGCTTCCGATGAAAACCTGAAGGATGCGATGAGCCTGGAAATTCGATGAGGATTCTAGGAGGATAACTTCGTTGATGATTTGAACGGTGAAACTATGGCGAATCTTGAAGATCTGGAGATTGTGAAGAACGAGAGATGAAGTTGATGAGATTTCCTGAAAAAGAATGTTGGATGAAGATTGACGAATCCAGAAAAAGTGTATGAGTTTGTTCGTGAAGGTTGAAGAAATCTGGAGAATAGATGTTAAACTTCTTGAATGTTCTTGTGAAGAACATGAAGATGACGAACACCATGATGAAGTTGGTTGAAGATCTGTTCGTGGATGCATGTGGATCTAGAGAAAAGATGAACATAAGTGCATAATGATGAAGATCGCTTGATTCGTTTGATTTTTTCTGGAAAAACGTCTTGAACGGGATGAAGGCGCTTGAAGAAGATGGTGGTGATCTGGGAATTCCTGGAGAAATTGATGGAGAAAAATGATGAAGCTGGAAAAAATGCAGTTTCCGGCGGGTGGTTAGGAAATCCGGCGGGAGGTTACGGTGGCCGGTGGCAGTTGGTTGGGGCGGCCGCCGGCAGTTGCATGCCGGTCGGTGGGATGTTCCAGCGAGTGATGAGAGGGAGCCACTTGGCACCTCGCATGCAGAGAGAGGACTCTGAGAGGCCGCGTGTGATGGAGGAATCACTGCATGGCGGCCACGTGTGTGTGGAAGGTGTGAGTGGAGTGTGCTAGGTGGCGAGGTTTGAGAGAGAGAGAGTGAGGTGGCTGAAAAGTGGCACACACGCGTGGCAGCGTATATATAGGACATGTGGCATTGTTCTGGACTTTGGACTGGGCTTTGTGGACAACTGGCCCACTAAGACTTAAACTCTGACTTAAACAGGATTAAGGCCTAATTAACTAAACCAAATGGATATTAAACTAATTAACCAAACAAAAATTTAATAATAAAATTCTAATTAACATAAAATGAAAATTAACTAAAAACCTAATTAAAATCCGTAATTAACCCTAATTAATCCTAAAACGAAAATTAACAATAAAATCCTAATTAATCTAAAAAACAGAAAAAAAAACTATTTAATATCTAAAAAACTATTTTAAAAAAGTCTAATTAAATCTGAAAAAATCAAATAAACTCTAATAAAAATCTAAAAACATTTAATCCCTTTTTTTTTTTAAAACTATTCTATTAAATTTGAAAAATCAATAAAAATCTAATAACATCTAAAACATTAATATCTATTTTTTTAAAAAAATCTATCCTATTAAAAGAAAAATAATATCTATTTATATCTATTTAAAAAAATCTATTAAAAGGAATTTGATATCTAAAAAAAATTAAAATCTATTAAATCTCTAAAGAAAAAAAAGAATATTTATTTAAAACTCTAAAAATTATTAAAAAAACTATTAAATTCTATAAACAAAATACTAACCTATACTATCTAAAAACAAACAAATAACCCTATTAAAAAAATCTATTAAATGCATTAAAAATTTAGAAAATAAAAGAAAAATCCTAAAAATTGCCAGGAGGCCGATTAAATCGATTGGAGAACGATTGCGCAACCATAGCGAAATCTGGGCACCAAGATGGCCTGAAAACACAGGAAACGAGCACCAATTCTCAGAAGACTCTTATTCCAACCGGCCTGCACTGCCTGAAACGCCAGGGGCTATAATCCCGATAAAATCCATCTGACTGAGAAAAATGCAATGCATGCAGCCTGCGAATGCAAATGCAAAAATGTGTTGAAACATAAACCAGATATGGGGACCGGTTGGTCAAATTTTGGGGTGAAACAACTGCCCCTATTCAAACGGCTTGGACCTGAAGGGTTGAAGAGCGAACAACCTTCAAACATTCGAAGGTGGAAGACGGTTGAATACAAAATAAACCCGAAAATTTGCCAACCGCAGAAGTAAACTGCGCACTTGCTTGGGGAACACCATCCAGAGAACTGAATCCAATTATTATGGCAACAAACTGATCAATCACCTGATAAAGAGATTTGACTTTAGCCCCAGTTACTTGTGGGACACCACAAATAACAAACTCGAAGGTTGGATCAACATGCACTTGATCACCTCCCATCGTCTAATGACAGACGGAGACGCCATCCCGCAGGAAAACAAATATCCATACTCACATCGTCTAAAGATAGACGGAAAGACCCCATCCCGAAGGAACATAACATCCATACTCACATTGTCTGAAGATAGACGGAAAGACCCCATCCCGAAGGAACATAACATCCATACTCACATCGTCTACAGATAGACCGAAAGACACCATCCCGAAGGAAAACAATATCCATACTCACATCGTCTAAAGATAGACGGAAAGACACCATCCCGAAGGAAAACAACATCCATACTCACATGTCTAAAGATAGACGGAAAGACACCATCCCGAAGGAAAACAATATCCATACTCACATCGTCTAAAGATAGACGGAAAGACACCATCCCGAAGGAAAACAATATCCATACTCACATCGTCTACAGATAGACGGAAAGACACCATCCCGAAGGAAAACAATATCCATACTCACATCGTCTAAAGATAGACGGAAAGACACCATCCCGAAGGAAAACAATATCCATACTCACATCGTCTAAAGATAGACGGAAAGACACCATCCCGAAGGAAACAATATCCATACTCACATCGTCTAAAGATAGACGGAAAGACACCATCCCGAAGGAAACAATATCCATACTCACATCGTCTAATGATAGACGGAAAGACACCATCCCGAAGGAAACCGTTAGCGGAAAGAGAACCATATGAACTTCAACACCTCCCATCAAATTTCAGAATCCTTTCGTCTACAGGAATTGATGGAAAGAACAATATCTTCAAAGGGGCCACATCATCAATAAGGATTGACAGGAAGAAAAACCACCTCCAAAGAGCCATGCCGTTGATAAGGATCAACAACTAGGAAAACCAAACATTCTTCGAAGAGCCTCGACGTTAATAAGGATCAAAGGTCAGAAAAACCTTCTTGAAATGTCATCTCGTCCAATAAACAGAAAGAACGCCGATATCTGAAAGATCGCCTTGAAACCTCTCAACGTATAAAGATAGACGGAGAAAACCATATCCAAACTCACGACGTCTAATGATAGACGGAGAAGGCTCGCTGGGGGAAACACATCGTCAATGTGAACTGACGGGAAGAGAAGTCTGTCAATATCAGACGACTGATGAGTAGAGCATAACCGTTGTATGATCTGAGAATCGAATACCAAAGAGCTGTCTGAATAAAGCTGCTGGATAAATGCCCCTGAACTGATTACAGAGTACTTCATGTTGCCACTGAAGGCTGATAGAAAAATTGGCTTATGCTTCGTATGCATATGCGTATGTTTGAATTTTTCTATGGCGTAATGCTAAATGCTACGCATTTGAGGATGAAATGCAAGTATGATGCAAATATGATGACATATGCAAATACGGGCTCGGGTCGCCGGAGAAGTTGGATACAGAAAACCGATTTAGCAAAATAAATGCTGAAGACAAAGCTTACTCCGCTGGGGATAACCAGGCATCACAGAATTATTCCAGCAAAATAAATGCTGGAAAAGCGAAGCCAACTTCGCTGGGGAATAACCGAATGTGCCAAGTATGATTGGACTTCTGTCAGGGATAGCTTACCCGTACCACTGAAAATTGGACTTGCGCTGGGGAAAACAGACGGAGTCTTCCTGCGTACCCATGAATATTGGATTTTGAAATGATGTGCCACCACAAGTTGGGCCTCACAGTGATAGCCAATATGGATTGGGCTTCTTGAAAATTGCCAATAAGGATTGGGCTTTAGGCTATCTGTGATGGGTCATGTACGACTGACTCGGGAAAATGTCTTGTCTGAATTCACAGTTTCTGATTGAAGGGTCAATAGATGGTAACGCGACTTCCCGACATTCGACTCAAACTTGGAGATTGGCTGAATCTTCTCGAGTGGCTCTGAGTAACTCTGATGACACGGAGAAGAACAATTCCTTCGCTTCTGATATGCCCCATCCTGTGGAACCTCTGTGGGGATAGTCCTCAAAAGGAAATCTGAAAATTTGTACCATGACGGTCTGATATGAAATGCCCCAGCATTCTGAACCTCGGAAAAATGCTTCAAATCAAATGCCTCTCGAATAAAGAATAACTTTCGTGCTCTTAGGATGGCCTGCCCCTGTCTGCAATGACTTTTCCCCTGATTGGCGGATTCAGTATAGTGACTCTAGCTACGAGATTTTTTACCGAATCTCGACCTGATTGCCCCGGAATAACGACTTTGGATGGCTGACCCCACTGGGGATCACTTGATAATAGCTTGCCCCGGCTCTCGGAACATTTGGACATCCTACATTCTATCCTGATCAGACTTTCCACTGTAGGAAACTTTCCTGCTGTCAAGCGCTTACTCGTAAGTAAAACAAGTTTTTCTGCATAAAAGGTACATTAATGCAATGCATATGACAGTTTTAACATCCAATCTGTTCACTGGAAAAATAGAAAAAACCGTTTATGACACATAATGCACAAATCATTTATCAAAATATCGACATCAGTACCAACATGGTAAGAAGAAACCTTTTAGGAGTCAGCTGCGACGCGATCTTAACCGATGTATGCCTTCGAAACAACCCTGCTTCAATTAGGACTCTTGAAGGTTGTAACGTGGCCAGGTTCACGGTTATGAAAGAAAGGATAAAGGCTCAAATTTTAATTTCAACCCACCCATTCTCCTTGATGTTCTCCGATCCTACGTTCAGCTAATTCGACCTTAACGCTCACCTCTCAGAGGTTGAAAGATAGGAGTGATAGTTCGAGAAACTATGATTTTTTGGAGTGACAGTCACTCACTCTTCGTCTTTGACACTTGGGGTCACACGATTCGTATTTCATTTGAGGACTTTTCTTTTGTAATCCTTTTCATCTTTTCTTTCCCTAACTTTTGCCTGGACTGACTCTTTTGAGTTTCTTTTGATTTTCCAGTCCAGCGGGATGCCCTTATTTTTGCTTAAGTCGTTTGTTTTCAAGTTTTGACTTAGCGGGCTTTTGATTCTTTTTGCTTTCCGTTTTTTTTCGAACAAGTCGTGTGGCACTGGTTGTCTGACTCTTTGGGGAATAATGTGACTGTGTCACTCCTGATACTAAACCACTATGGCTTTTTAGGCACGACCTATAGAGGTGTGATTGATCCTCGAACAGACACTCCTTTTGCAATTTGGGCGCTCGGTCAAATTAGCTAACACCTACCCCGCCCCGGGTTAAGTTTGAGGGTTTTTCATTTTCAGAAAGAAATCCTACAACTAGGCTCAAAGGGGTTAATAATGGATTATCTTCCTTATATCTCCGGTGTTTATGGATTGAAACAATGCCTGTACATCATCAACAGGTTTTATTTCAAAGGCATACAATATCGGAAGCTTGCATGTCGTTCATTTCGTCATCCTCCCCGGATTCCGCTTAACCAAGCGTTGGATATCTGTAAAAATCAATTAGTGAACACGAATGGATTTAATCAAAACATGCATACTCATTTCATTATCATCAATTGAATAAAAACAACAAGTTTTACAAACAAGATTGCAATTTAACAAGAAAGAAACTACAAACATAAAGAAATGACAAGATGAAACACAGGAAAACGTCAGCTTTCGAGGACCGGGCTTTCACATCTGACTTGCTGCTGAACCAGCCATCTCCAAAGTTGCCTATTGAAACCATACTGCTTAAAACGGATGCCGGGTGAATTACCTTTCTGACTTCATTGGGCTCTGTCTAGCACGCAGGTTTGACCGATAACGATAAGGCTGCTGACTCTGGAAAGGAGTTGACGTCTGCTGCGAAGACTGGACAGATTGTTGACTTTGATCAGTCGAACCACTTGGAGGTCGAGTCTGAATTATCAGGGACTCCTTCTGTTCAAGCGCTTTCATCCTCAGGCTTGGTCTAGGCAGCAACTGAGGACAGGGGGATTCTAACACCAATGATTTCAGAATATACTTCTGATCTACGACAGCTTCGGGAACGTCCATCATTTTAGTACCAACTGGGGTAAGACCATTAGGTACAATTACGCCGGGCGGCGTGAGTTCAATAACTTTTGCGTCAATCAAGTCCTGAACGTTGTGCTTAAAAGCGTGACAACTTTCCACATCATGTCCGGGTGCCCCGGAATGAAATTCACATTGCTTACTAGTGTCATACCCATAAGGAAGCGTCGTTCCTGTGAGTGGGGCCAATGTTATTTTTTCAACCAGCTTCAAACTCAATAAAGTCTGAAAGAGCTTAGCATATGTTGAAGGCGGCGCCTCAAATACCCTCCTTGACCTTCGCTGAACCGGATGTATCTTTTGTTGTTGTTGTTGGTGTCGATCAACACGTCTTTTAAGCTCAGGTTCCACAGGCACGAGTTCCACAGGCACAGGTGGAACAAACTCCTTCATTGCGGCTTCAGATAGTTGATCATCCTCTTTCCCGAGCACATTCTTGACTACTTCCATGATCAAGCTCATTTGGGTCTTCAGCTGATTATTTTCCTCTTTGAGTATCTTCTGATCCAGACGCAACTCTTGTATGTCTTTCATCATCTGCCCTAGATGGCTCCGGACTTCAATCAATTCAGCTTGATTCTGTTCCATATCTCTGAGGGAATTCCTGCAACAAACTGGAGATAGGAAATAAGACCCACGGTTCTGATGTACCTGGGTGAGAATGCAATGCAAAAATCAACATATATTCAAGACAAGACAAAGAAACCCCAAGCTATGAGCACGGAGATAAACACATCACACCACTATGCAAAGCCAACAAGAGCAGCAAACAAGCACACCCAAGTATAAAATACAATGATCCCAGCCAACAAGCTTGGTGGTGGTCAGCAAACAACAACGCACGAAAGCTAAACAGATGCGACGCCCGACGCAGAAACCTCTAGCAACTTCCTCCATACTCAACTGAGCTCTCAGTTGGACATTCTTCCAAACATACACTCTCAGTGGAGTATTCCATAACATTGACCGACGAACCCTCACAACTGGATGAAGGATAATCAATAATCCGAACAAAACCCTGAGGTGTGACAAAGATCTTGTTAGAGTCTAGCAGATTCTGAACTTGGCTTCTAAGCACCTTACAATCATCTGTCGAATGCCCCTGTACCCCAACATGGTACTCACAGCGGGCGCTGGCATCGGAACCTGAAGGATAAGGCAGGATCATGGGATTAGTCTCTTTCGGCACTATTAATCCACTTTCGACCAAATCTGGCAACAACTGACTGTACGACACCGGTAGCTGAGTAAACTGCCTTTCAGGCTTCCTTGGTCTTTGTCGGGCGTGACGACGCGGCTGACGATAATATGACTGCTGGTTTGAAGTGTCTGACAACTGAGCCTGAGACGCTAGAGATTTTGAGACAACATCGCTTCCTTCTTCCCACTCCTCTTGAAAACTGAGAACCGATTCATTCTTATCAACTGGGATATAAGGAGCATCTCGAATCTTTCCATTCTTGAGTCCTCTCTCAACAAGCTCCCCCATTCTCATCAAGCCTTCAAAGTTTGTACAACTGAACATCATGTCATAATAACGGCCCTTCAGAGTACCCAAAAAGAGGCTAACCATTTCTCTCTCCTGAATCGGTGGTTGAACACGAGCAGCCAATTCTCTCCATCTTTGCACATACCCCCTAAAGGATTCATTCTCCGCACGAGATAATTCTTGCAACTGCACGCGAAAAGGAGCCATTTCCCGGTTGTAGTCGTACTGCTTCACGAAGGCATTGGCTAAATCCGACCATGATTTGATGCTATCACTCTCCAAGTGCATATACCAGTCCAAAGACGCTCCGATCAAACTATCTTGGAAACAGTGAATCATGAGCTTGTTATTGGTGACATGTGAAGTCATTATTCTGCAGAACATGACCAAATGTAGCTTCGGACAGCTATCCCCTTTGTACTTCTCAAAATTGGGCATCTTGAACTTCGGAGGCAACACAAAATCTGGCACCAAACACATGCTCGCAGCATTCAGATCAAGAGCATTCTTATTCACCAGGGCAGCAATCTGATCTTCCAACGTCTGAAGTCTTCTCATATACTCAGCAGTCCTTGGGTCCTGAATATTAACCTGTGGAACAACTCTTGGAGATGGAACAATCCTTGGAGAATCTGACGTAGAGAAAGTGGAATTGTGACACTCTGCGTCATTGAAGGAATATGGACCTCTGACAGGGGTTTGCACGGGCTGAGCAACATTGTTCATCTGAGCTCTTTGACCATTGTTTCCTCCTCCATTTATAGCTGTTATGGCTTCCATGACCTGACTCACCTGGTACTTCAATAATTCAAACTCCGCCCGAGTAACAACCAAGTTCTGCTCTTCTGAAGCCATGATCTTTCCAGATGCTAACTCAAGTCTAATGCGAATGTCGGGAACTCAACTGACGAAGCAGACAAAAAACGGGTAAGATCCCTGTTACGGCTGAGGATGAATATGCAAAATTAAATGCAAATGCAAACAGTCATGCAAAATGTCAAATGCACACACAAGGGACCAAGTGTGCTGTTGAGAAGCCCAATCCACCATACTGGTCTTAACCAGACCCATAACACTGCTCAAGCCTGGTCTCAACAAACCAAAACAATACTCCAACCTGGTCTCCAACAGACCCCATAACACTGTCCTCAAATATCAACGCCACTGAATCTCAATCAAGAAAACCGATAATCTGGAGGTCAAGTTACCTGCATGCCCCAACCCCTCTCACAGGTAGGTGTCCTATTAGCTGACACAAGGTATGGCATCCTATGCGGTCGTTGGCGTCACAGACTTTCAAGACTGATGATACGATACCCAGAAGGTGTAGCATCATCATATCCTGAAGAGGCCTCACTTAGCCAACTTCCAAATGATCGGTCCCCGGAGTCGACAATCCAACTAACCAACAACCCCCTTAACCCAAAGGGTTGAAAAAGAAGTCAACCAGAAGAACCTCGTCCGAGCGTGGATTTCATGAGACACTAGTACATGCAAAGCATGCACGCGCCCACTAATTTCCACTCTAATTCTAGGTGTACTCAAGCCCAGGTCCGGCTTATCTCTCAATCATAGAACCCCCTCATACCCACATCAATAATCACAATAAAATAATGCTGAATGTAAAATACAGAAACATAAAACCATACAAAACCCACGACGGGAAAGCAAGCGCTAGGATTGACTCGCGTAGGGAACTGTTGGAGTCGCCAGCAGAGTCGCCAGCTGTTGCTACTGCAAAAATCGGCGCCGGCTGAACAAAAGAGTCGCCACCGTGCGTTATTTATCCCAACAGAGGGAAAGGAAACGCTCGAAGTAAACCTACCGCAAAGACGGGAAAGGAATGGTCATCGCAACCAAATCCTGGATTCGGGAGTCGGTTACGCAAGGGGAAGGTATTAGCACCCCTCACGTCCGTCGTACTCGACGGGATCCATAGAGGGACTTTATTTCATAGAGAGGAATGGAAGCACATGAAGCTATCCATGTTTGTACAAAAAAATTCAGTCTATTCTAAGGCTTTGCTTATTCCTATTATTTCCTATGTCTTCAATCAACTCCCAGCACAAACAATCTTCAAGCTTCAACATTTGATCTTCAATCTTCTCTTTTGATGTCTTCATGCTCCATAAGCTCAAACCAAGCCCCATACCCCATAGAAAAGCCCAAAAGCCCAAGCAAACAAATATAAACCCCAAGTGGGAACACCAAACAAACACTCCATTTGTAACATATACTAAAAATAGCAATATAGTATTTAAAATTCTAAGATTAATTCTAAGGGGATTTCTACATCTACCCTACATACCCTATATGTCCCAGAACCTAATTCATACTAAAAACCCCAAAATAAAATGTTATAATGCACCTATGCTGAGTTTGACCCTAATACTATCACCCTAATGTTCTCTAATCAAAACTAAACAAGATTAATCCACAAAAATGTGGAATAAATCTCTAAGGGAACCTATACTTCTAATCTAATCAACTCAACAAGAATCAACCCAAAACTATTCACCAATTAGTCATAAGAAAATCCACAAAAACATGTATCAAATGTACAAAATTAAAGAAATTGATAAAATGGGAAAAATCAAATTAAATTGAAAAATGGGTGAATATGAAATTTATTATTTTTATAAAATCACAAATAAATCCAAGATCATGGAGGAATTTTTGAAATATTTTTCTGATTAATTTTGGATTTATTATGATTTTTGTAGTAAACTATATGCAAATATGAAAGAAAAAGAAAAATCAATTAAAATTGAAAAAACAGGGGGTGGCAACAGTAATTATTTCACTTCAGAAATGCACTGGGCCCAGGAGGGGGGGTGCAGATATCACTGCGCTGGGCCCAATCTACTTCAGAAAAAACACAAAAGAGAAAACAAAAGAACACACGGGGGGGGGGGGGGGGGGGGGTGCAGACAGCGACAAAACGCCTTGATTCACGTTTGGGCTTCCCCCTGGGGGGTGCGAATAGCAGGTCTGGGCTAGGCCCAAACCAAAACGCAAGGGGATAGGGGGGTGCCACGAGAAACATGGGGCATACGATCAGTAATCTGCGCGCAATGGGCCTAAGCCCTACCCCAACCCAATCCAGCTTCAGCACAACCTAAAACTCCTCTAACTCCCCATCCCATTACTACTGTTCACTGTCTCCAAACCCTAACGGCGCCTCTCTCCATCTCCCTCATTGAAACCCTCTCCCTCTGAAACTCCCTAACAACTCTCTCAATAATTACCGTTCGCCTGTTAACACCACCTAGTTCTCAGCTAGAAACAAAAAAACTACCATGGATGAAGAGTTCAAAGCAAACCTGGAGGGAGTTGGAGGTGAATCTTGAAGTCTTGGTGAGTGTTCTTG
This sequence comes from Lathyrus sativus, assembly GCA_963859935.3. Lineage (NCBI taxonomy): Eukaryota > Viridiplantae > Streptophyta > Magnoliopsida > Fabales > Fabaceae > Lathyrus > Lathyrus sativus. The sequence continues at coordinate 494,778,108 of OZ012739.1, read as the reverse complement.
TGAATCTGGCGAAGAAGAACGCTATCGAGCGGACGATCGATGAGTCTGAAGAATGCTTCCGATGAAAACCTGAAGGATGCGATGAGCCTGGAAATCCGATGAGGATTCTAGGAGGATAACTTCGTTGATGATTTGAACAGTGAAACTATGGCGAATCTTGAAGATCTGGAGATTGTGAAGAACGAGAGATGAAGTTGATGAGATTTCCTGAAAAAGAATGTTGGATGAAGATTGACGAATCCAGAAAAAGTGTATGAGTTTGTTCGTGAAGGTTGAAGAAATCTGGAGAATAGATGTTAAAACTTCTTGAATGTTCTTGTGAAGAACATGAAGATGATGAACACCATGATGAAGTTGGTTGAAGATCCGTTCGTGGATGCATGTGGATCTGGAGAAAAGATGAACATAAGTGCAGAATGATGAAGATCGCTTGATTCGTTTGATTTTTTCTGGAAAACCGTCTTGAACGGGATGAAGGAGCTTGAAGAAGATGGTGGTGATCTGGGAATTCCTGGAGAAATTGATGGAGAAAAATGATGAAGCTGGCAAAAATGCAGTTTCCGGCGGGTGGTTAGAAAATCCGGCGGGAGGTTACGGTGGCCGGTGGCAGTTGGTCGGGGCGGGCGCCAGCAGTTGCATGCCGGCCGGTGGGATGTTCTGGCGAGTGATGAGAGGGAGCCACTTGGCACCTCGCATGCAGAGAGAGGACTCTGAGAGGCCGCGTGTGATGGAGGAATCACTGCATGGCGGCCACGTGTGTGTGTGGAAAGTGTGAGTGGAGTGTGCTAGGTGGCGAGGTCTAAGAGAGAGAGAGAGAGAGAGTGAGGTGGCTGAAAAGTGGCACACACGCGTGGCAGCATATATATAGGACATGTGGCGTCGTTCTGGACTTTGGACTGGGCTTTGTGGACAACTGGCCCACTAAGACTTAAACTCTGACTTAAACATGATTAAGGCCTAATTAACTAAACCAAATGGATATTAAACTAATTAACCAAACAAAAATTTAATAATAAAATTCTAATTAACATAAAACGAAAATTAACTAAAAACGTAATTAAAATCCCTAATTAACCCTAATTAATCCTAAAACGAAAATTAACAATAAAATCCTAATTAATCTAAAAAAACAGAAAAAAAAAAAACTATTTAATATATAAAAAACTATTTAAAAAAAGTCTAATTAAATCTGAAAAAATCAAATAAACTCTAATAAAAATCTAAAAACATTTAATCCCCTTTTTTTTTAAACTATTCTATTAAATTTGAAAAATCAATAAATATCTAATAACATCTAAAACATTAATATCTACTTTTTTTAAAAATCTATTCTATTAAAAGAAAAATAATATCTATTTATATCTATTTAAAAAAATCTATTAAAAGGAATTTGATATCTAAAAAAAATTAAAATCTATTAAATCTCTAAAGAAAAAAAAGAATATCTATTTAAAACTCTAAAAATTATTAAAAAAAACTATTAAATTCTATAAACAAAATACTAACCTATTTACTATCTAAAAACAAACAAATAACCCTATTAAAAAAATCTATTAAATGCATTAAAAATCTAGAAAATAAAAGAAAAATCCTAAAAATTGCCAGGAGGCCGATTAAATCGATTGGAGAATGATTGTGCAACTATAGCGAAATCTGGGCACCGAGATGGCCTGAAAACACAGGAAACGAGCACCAATTCTTAGAAGACTCTTATTCCAACCGGCCTGCACTGCCTGAAACGCCAGGGGCTATAATCCCGATAAAATCCATCTGACTGAGAAAAATGCAATGCATGCAGCCTGCAAATGCGAATGCAAAAATGTGTTGAAACATAAACCAGATATGGGGACCGGTTGGTCAAATTTTGGGGTGCAACAGACATCCCTATTGTAAGCAAACTCTACATGAGGTAACCATTCCTCCCACATTTTTAAATTCTTTTTAAGAATATCCCTAAGAAGAGTAGAAAGAGTTCTATTTACTACTTCAGTTTGTCCATCTGTTTGGGGATGACAAGTAGTGGAAAATAATAACTTTGTACCCACCTTTCCCCACAAAGTCCTCCAAAAATGGCTTAAGAACTTGGAGTCACGATCAGAGACAATGCTCCTTGGTAAGCCATGTAGGCGCACCACTTCCTTAAAGAACAAATCAGCAACATATCACGTATCATCCACCTTTTTACATGGAATAAAATGTGCCATTTTTGAAAACCTGTCCACAACTACAAAAATAGAATCTTTGTCATTCTTTGTTCTAGGCAGTCCCAAAACAAAGTCCATGGAAATGTCAATCCAATGAAATTCAGGTACAGGCAAAGGAGTATACAAACCATGAGGCATAACTTTTGATTTATCCTTTTTAAACACAATGCATCTTTCACAAAGCTTTTGAACATCAATTTTCATGTGAGGCCAATAAAAATATTCTTTTGAGAATTCTAGAGTTTTAGAAACCCCAAAATGACTCATTAGTCCTCCCTCAGGCACCTCTTTTACAAGTAATTCTCTAATGGAACCTTTAGGCACACATAGTTTTTTTTCTTTAAATAAATAGCCATTGTGCCTAAAATACCCATTGAAGGCAGTATGCTCACAAGCTAAAACTTTTGAAGAAAATTCAAGGTCACTTTCATACAAATCTTTAATATGCTCAAGACCAAAAACTTTTGTTTCAAGAGTAGAAAGCAAGACATGTCTTCTTAAGAGTGCATCTGCCACAACATTAGATTTACCTTTCTTATGCTTGATTACATAAGGAAATTGTTCAAGAAACTCAACCCACTTGGCATGTCTCTTATTCAACTTACCTTGTCTTTTCAAATGTTTCAATGATTCGTGATTACTATGAATGGCAAACTCTTTGGGCAGCAAGTAATGTTGCCAAGTTTGTAGAGCTCTCACCAAGGAATATAATTCCTTATCATATGTAGAATAATTGAGGGCAACCCCTTTTAGATTTTCACTAAAATAAGCAAGTGGATGACCTTCCTGCAACAAAACAGCTCCAATTCCCACATTAGATGCATCACATTCAATTTCAAAAGACTTAGAAAAATTAGGCAATGCAAGAACTGGTGCTTGGGTGAGCTTTTCCTTTAGGGCAACAAAGGCTTGCTCTTGTTTTTCACCCCATTTAAAACCAACATCCTTTTTAACAATTTCATTGAGGGGTGCTGCCAAGGCACTAAAGTCCTTCACAAACCTCCTATAAAAACTAGCCAAACCATGAAAGCTTCTTACCTCACTTACATTTTTGGGAGGAGTCCACTCTCGAATAGCTTTAACCTTTTCCTCATCAACATGGACTCCTTTAGAGCTCACAATGAAACCTAAGAAAATCATATGATCGGTGCAAAAGACACATTTTCTAGGTTGGCATACAAATTTTCATATCTTAGCACTTGCAAAACAGCCCTTAAATGAATGCAATGATCATCTAAGTTCTTGCTATAAATCAAAATATCATCAAAATACACAACAACAAACTTACCCAAGAACTCCCTTAACATATGGTTCATTACTCTCATGAAAGTACTAGGTGCATTAGTTAATCCAAAAGGCATAACCATGCACTCATACAAACCAAATTTTGTTTTAAAAGCAGTTTTTCATTCATCCCCTTCCCTTATTCTAATTTGGTGATATCCACCTTTCAAATCAATTTTAGAAAATAAGCATGCACCAAACAATTCATCAAGCAAATCATCTAGTATAGGAATAGGATGCCTATATTTAATGGTAATATTGTTAATGGCCCTACAATCAGTGCACATCCTCCAACTACCATCCTTTTTAGGGACTAGAATAATAGGGACAACACAAGGACTTAAACTTTCTCTTACCCATCCTTTACTTATCAATTCAGCCACTTGCCTTTGTATCTCTTGAGTTTGTTGTGGATTGCTTCTATATGCTGGCCTATTAGGCAAAGATGCTCCTGGATTGAGATCAATATGATGTTCAATTCCTCTTATAGGTGGTAAACCACTTGGCACCTCTTTCGGAAATAATTCTTTAAATTCCCGCAAAAGAGACTCAACACAATTTGGCAATTTTTTTCATTAGAAATAGTGGTTAGTAAAGGCACCTCCCTGCAAAAGAGCAAGTACAAGGGCTGGTGTGACACAATTGCTTTCTTCACATCTCTTTTTTTTGAAATTAAACTTTGTTTCTTTTCTCTTTTATCATTCTTTTTCTTTTCATTCTTTTCTTTTTCTTTTTCTTTTTCTTTTCTTTCTTGATCATATTTTTCTCTCATTTTCTTTTGATCTTCTCTCACCTCACTAGGATTTAACGGTACAAGATTGATCTTTTGATCATGATACATAAAAGAGTACTTATTGGAGTACCCATCATGATTGGCTTTTCTATCAAATTGCCAAGGCCTACCTAATAACAAATGACTAGCTTCCATTGGTACTACATCATACAACACTACATCCTCATATTTTCCAATTTTAAAACAAATCTCAACTTGTTTATTAACAAGCATTTCTACACTTTCATTAAGCCATTGGAGTTTGTAAGGCTTAGGGTGAGGTTTCGTTTCCAATTTTAGTTTAGAAACCAAACGCGTGTGTCGCTACTGCGAAAATAAGGTGCCGGTAAAACAGAAGAGTCGCCACCTTTTGTTATTTATCCCTCAGAGCGGGAAAGGAAACGATCGGAAAAACCTGACGAAATGGTATAAGACAAGGTCATCGCAACCATTGTCTGGATTCGGGAGTCGGTTACGCAAGGGGAAGGTATTAGCACCCCTCACGTCCATCGTACTCGATGAGATCCACGCTTGTTGTGTTTATCTGACGGGTTTGTTAAATCTATCTACGCTAAAAGGTCTGGTCTAAAAAGAAAAGAAAATGACTCGGTAAAGTATCGCACTTTATGCCTACGTATTCTCGTCTAGAACGAGAAATTAGAGTCAACGTAGTTCGCCTAACTACGGGTAAAAGGGGGAAAGTTGCTCGCCAAGATATCGCATCTTGTGCCTACGTACTTTCATACGGCATGAAAGATCAGACCAAACGTAGTTTGGGCTACGGAGAACACAGGTTTGTTCAGCTATTTTTTATCCAAGTAAAGTTAACAGACAGTTCCAGCAGTTGGTGTTTGCAGCTCGATCCTTGGAGACTTAGGCATTACCGTTTGCGGTAGAACTGAAAGTTAACAGAACTTCTCCTTTTGAAAAAGGGTTTTCCTGATTAAGGGTCCGAGAGGACGAAAAGGATTTGAGTGTTTGTTTTTCTCTTTTTACGGAAAGAAGTGTTTTTTAGTTGTCTGTAGTTTGTACAGTACTAGAGACTATGACTTAGGAGCGAATGCGTCGCATATCGTCCAAAGGACATATACTAAACACTCTAGATGATTGAGAGGAGACTGCTCAAACATCATTTCCCAAGTAGCTTAAGGCTCGTAACGCACTTGTACTAACTTGCCTTTATTATGTTTTTTACTGTTGTTTGAGATAAGAAGAGAAACAGACTCTCTACGGGGAAACTGACTCGATCCTACAGTTATCATGCAATATTCGTCCTACGGTTGAGGTTAAAGGGGAAACTAACTATTGTTATCATGCATGGTTAGAATCCTAATGTCTGTTATAACTTCTCTTGAACAAGAGAAGTCAGAGCTCCTAGGGGAACATGGTAATGGAAATCAAACAGTAAACAGAAAAACTGTAAAGAAATTACTGTAAAGATGCATGCAATGCAAGTGAGGGAGGAAATGTGTGTGGGGCATAAGCCTCCGCAAGCTCATCTCAAACTCAAGCCAGATATGAATAATTGCAAAGACAGTAAAAGAAAATAAATGCAACCAAGCAAACCACAAACCACACAGGCAAGGGAGCGGAGCTCTACCGAATACCAGCAAGCAAAGCCATACAGTAAAAATACAAGCAGAGGGAGAAACTCAACCTCTAATGCAATACAAGCAAGGGGAGAAACTCAACCCTTAAGATGCACTTAGGCCTATTCATCTACATGACCTAATCTAAATGCAACACACCAATCAAGTCACACCAATACACGTCAATACAGTTAAACAAGAAGAAAAACAGACAGGGAAAACAAACCAGCAATCTCCACAGCAGAGCAATCTTCTGACAGCAATCCAATCCAAAGACTGTATCTGTTCTTCAAGTCCACCATCTTCAAGAGAAGGAAATCAATGACAAGCAAACAAACCAGCTTCTACCCTAAGGAAGGAAATTGGGTGTTGGGAGGCTAGGGTAAACTCCACAGATGCTTATCCCAGGCACTCAACCAACAAAAAGATCTTTGGGGAAACCTAAGGGTTTTGCTCCTTCAAGAGGTGTGCCATATTCCCCCCACAGGAGGGACTGAGCTACCTCAAGAAGGTTCCTAAAGAGGAAAGAATGATAGAACTTTAGGAGAATGGAAATTAGAAGCAAGGTAAGTTCCACAGGAACCTGCCACAGACACTCAATCAAATCCATTTCCTTTAGGAAGCTTGCTTAGTCTCAACTTCAATGTGAAAGGCAGGGAATTCCTCCACGGGAGGAATTATACCCATAATGAAGGATCCTAATTAAGCAAAGGAATGTTTGAAAGGGAACTAATCCTAAGGAGATATCATCACCTACTTTAATCTCTAAAGAAACATCAAGTGTTATCTTTTAATAATTACCTATTCTAAGGTCCATTGGTAAAATAGGAAACTAAGGGAAAATCAATCCTAAAAAATCTAAATAAAATACCACATCACCTTATATGAGTCAACATTCTATGGTAGAAAAATCAGAGGTTAAATCTAAACCAAAATGCTCAAATTAAATCCAAAGCTCAAGGGTGTACTAAAGGAAATCACTAAAGGATACTCCTAAACAACTACCCTAAAGTCCTATTTAAAATGATCTAAAAAATTCAAACAAAAATCATATAGCAACATCTTCATATATACAGCCATCACAAAAAATTCCAAGATCAAACTCCAAAATATTAGAGAGAAATAAAATAAACAAATTCATAACATCATTATTCCATTATTAAAAATGCATTACAAAGAAAATATGCAATAAAATGGAAAATGCATGAAATAACAAAATTCAAAGCATGATAAAATCCTAAACATTTAAATCTACAACCACAATTTTTTTCAGAATTTATTTACAATTTTTACTATTTTTGATGAATTAATTTCTAACAATCAATTAAACTAAAAACATAAAGAAAAGAAATTAAAGCAAAACATGGAAGGGTGTATTCAGCAAGGAAGCTAGTCTATTGCGCCTGGGCCCAGAAAAATGGGGGTGTAAACAGCACCTGGGCGCAAGGCCCATCTGAGTTTGAAATTCAGCAAAACTCAAATCATGGAAGCAACGCCTGGGGGGTTCAGAAAGCAGTTGATTCACGTGTAAACCATGTTGGGCATGGCAACGGGAGGGTTCGCATAGCACTAAGGCCCATCTCATATTATCTCATTCAGTTAATTCTCAAATTAATCAAAAACTTCCCCAAGGGGACTCGAAACCGCGTCCTGCAGGATCACACAACGCGTGTTGCAAGACTTGGTTTCAACTTAAGCCAAAACAGTTGCGTTTGGGGGAGGGGAGATGTGGCGCTTCCTGAGCACTTGGATATCACGACTTAGTCTTAATCTCCCTCACGTACTGAGGGCCAGGATTGTATCTTCTCCATTTGAAATTTCCTGCACACAGATGAAGCTTCGCGCGCGCAGCCATGGACGACGGTGACGGAACCAATTCTGGCGAACTTCGAACGACCGTATCTCCATCAATACTCAACCAATCACGATGACTCTTGAATGAAAATCACACGAAATTTTGAGAGGAATCCAAATATACTACTTAAACAGTCTAAAACTCCACGAATCAAAAATTACACATCCTAACCGAAAATGGAGTCAATCCTAGATTGTCCCTAATCATCAAATTCTTTGCCCAGAAATCATCTACAACCTAAGGTGAACCTAACCACATGATTCTAATGCATTGAAAACACAAGAAATGGGTGCAATTTCAAGAAGTAAGAACCTGAGTTCAAGCTTCAATTGGAGGCGTTTCTGGCTTGATTCTTTCTCCAAAACTTTCCAGATCCAATCAGTGATGATGTTAGAAGACGATTCAAGCTCCAATTGTGCTTGAAATGGCCTCTAACAGAAATCCACTCTTTCACTTTTCTTCTTCAAGCTTCAATGGTGATTTTTGCTCTCAGCCCCAATCAATCACCAACCTTGTTTCTGATGAGTTCCTAGACACTTATAGGATTGTTTAGAACCTTCTAGAGCTCAGGCCCAAGCCCAAAATCAAAAGTCCAAATCCAACTTTCCTTCAAAAATTTGATTATGGCAATACATGACATTGGCTTCATAGATTGCATTGGAAGCTTTGGATGACTTGCATATCTCATTTAGAATGAATTCAGCCCAAAAGGAGTCTCCGAATTGCCTTTGTGAAGGAATTGTGTTATGTAACTTTTATGTGAAGAAATCTTATGAAAGGCCATGAATTGTGCTTCAAATGAAAAATCCACAATTGCCAATGTATTTAAAACATGATTTCTGATTAAAATGAGTGGTTATTTGACTTGTTTTGGACCCATAATCATTTATTTCAATTTCCCACCAAAAATGCCTTTGAATTTCTTCTTTATTCAAACCACTTCACACCAATCTTTGATATGAGCCAAATCAATTCACCATGAGTTCTTGGTTAGCCTAAAAACCACATTTTGAACAAGTTCCATGTTGAACAAAAATCCATTTGACAAGTGCAAGTTGGAGATTTTGACCTATGATTGAAAATGACCTATAATCCCATTTTCCCAAAATACCCCTAACTTGTAAACCTCATAACTTGAGTTCTACAAATCAGATGGAAGACTTCTAATACAATTTGGAAAGATAAGATCATTAGGAACAACTTTCATGTTGGCCAAAAGTTCAGGTGAGACATCCTTCTAGGTCAAAAATAACTATGAAGTCAGATGATTTTCACAGACAAATTTCAGATGCATCTGAGGACATGTAACTTGTCTGGATCATAACTTGAGTTCTATAAATCCAATATAGGACTTCTATTACTCAAATTAAATCTAAGAGCATCCTCTACAACATCCATGTGGAGGACAAAGTCATATAGATTTTATCTTTACTTAGATGGCTTGGAAGTTTGGCACTAAACAGGGGATTTTACCCTAGGAACCCTGACTTAGCAACTCCAACCACTCTTGATTCTTCTCAACTTGATCTTGAAACAATCTCTCATATGCCTCAACATATCATTTCATGATTTCAAAGACCTAGAAGTAGGCTTTGATCTTCTTCAATTGCTCATTTTGGCCTAGGATTAACCAGATGAAACCCTAGTGACATCCACTTCAACTGTGGCTCTTGCATTTGATAAAATGATTTGATTGAGCTCCAAAATGACCTTCAAGGCACTTCAATGAGCTCTACCCACACATTATATCCTTGATCAAGGCCTTACAATCCACTGTTGATCTTCAACTGGCTCCAAGTGAGGAGATGAGCCCCCATACAAGCATTCAAACTCCTCAAGAACTCAACCATTTGTCTGATGACCCTGATAACTTCTTAAGCTTGAATAATACCTCTGGTTAGGCTTCTCTTGTCATGTATCACACTTGATCCCCTGTTAAATGAAGGATGCTATGCTATGCAAATGCTAGAACTATGCTATGCTAATGCAATGAAACATAAACCAAGTGGTAAAAAGGTTGGGCAAATTTTGGGGTGCAACAGCTGCCCCTATTCAAGCGGCTTGGACCCGACTGGATGAAAAGCGAACGACTTTCAAACAATCGAGGTAGAAGACGGTTGAATACCAAATAACCCAGAAATTTTCCAACCGCAGAAATAAACTGCGCAAAAACTGTTTGGAAAGCAATATCCAGAAAACTGAATCTGGTTGTCACGACGACAATTGATCAATCATCTGATAAAAACATGATTTCAATATCAAACACCTGCGTGACGCCACAGGAATTGAATCCAAACAATCAACTTCAAAATATGCTACAATAAGCGGGCACTACATAAAGTGCGTCATCCCTGTACTATCCGGGATCTTCCTTTTCCAAGCCACGCTGCGGGGAAAATCTGGCAACAAACTCCAAAGTCTAATTATGAAGTCATCCAATGCCAATAACAACAACTTCAAAGTCTAATTATGAAGCTATTCAATGCTGACGAACTCCAAAGTCTAATTATGAAATCGTTTGATGCTGACGAAACTTTTTGACAACAACTCCAAAGTCTAATCATGAAGCTGTGGTAATGCTGACATAACAGCAACTAGAGGAAACTCTGTTGGGGAATTTCTAACAACGACTCCAAAGTCTAATTATGAAGCCGTGTAACACTGACGTAACAGCCACTCGAGGAAAACTCTTCCGAACTCCAAAGTCAAATTATGAAGTCTGCAATGCTGACGTAACAGCTACTCGAGGAAAATTCTGTCGAACTCCAAAGTCAAATTATGAAGTCCGTAATGCTGACGTAACAGCTACTCGAGGAAAATTCTGCCGAACTCCAAAGTCAAATTATGAGGTCCTCCAGAATTCTTTTGAAGAAATTCTGCCTACAACTTCAAAGTCTAACTATGAAGCCATTGAACGCTGATGACAACTCCAAAGTCTAATTATGAAGCCATTCCATCCATTCGAAGAAACTCTGTCGAGGAACTTCTAACAACAACAATTCAAGGAAAACTCTGTCAATCTTCAAAGTCTAATTATGAATCCCTCCAAAACTCTTCCGAAGAAATTCTGCCAACAACTTCAAAGTCTAATTATGAAGCCTTGATGTTGCACCCCAAAATTTTCCCAACCTTTTCTAACCTAGGCTTATGTTTCAACTGCATAGTCATTTGCATTGTCATCATGTACATAGTGTATTCATCTGCATTGCATAGCATAAGCAAGCTATCTTAATCAGGGGATCAAATGCTATTCTTATCTCAAGAGGCATATCCAAGGGTTTCATGCATATTCAAGACTACTCAGGTCATTAGGGAAGAATTTGAGCCTTGAAGAGTTGACAGGTTGATCAGTGAGTTCTCTCCTATCTTGAGGTTGTTTGGGGATCATCAGAGGAAGTGTGAGCTATGAGCCAAGAGCATGAGGTGTGTATGGATGTTGTGAAGAGCCTAGATGATCATTTTGAAGAAGAACCAAGTCATTGGAATGATTGCAAGAGCCTCAGTTGAAGTCAGTCAACTAGGGTTTGTCTGGGTCAACACTAGGTCAATCCTAGGTTAAAGACTTGTTTTGAAGGGCATCAAGGATAATTTGAAGAATGTGGGATTCATTATTTGCTATATGGATATGGATATGATGTTGTGCTAAAGAAAAATCAAGAGGAGTCAAGGAGAAGAGGAGTTACAAAATTAGGGTTTCAGTGTAAAATCCCCTGATTTAGGTCAAACTTCAAAGCAGTGTAACTCAAGATGCAAGCTTCATATGAATTCTTGGTCCACATGAAACTTGTAGAGTATCTTCATAGCTTTAATTTGAGTGGTGGACGTCATCAAGATGATTTATAGAACTCAAGTTATAGCTCTTGCAAGTTACAGGTCATCTGAGGGCACTGAAATTTATCTGTGAAAGTTGTCTGCCTTCCAAGCAACTTTTGACCTTCAAGGAGATTTCAAATGGATTTCTGGACAACATGAGAGTTATTCCTCATTGTCTCAGATTTCTATAAAGGTATGGAATGCCTTCATATGATTTTTGTAACTCTACTTATGGTCTTGGCAAGCAAAGGGTATTTTGGTCATCTGAGAATTACAGGTCATTCTTAGCCTATGCCTAAAACGCATACAAGGAAGCTTCAAATGAAAAACTTCCCAACATCAAAGTTGCTCAAAATGTCATTTTAAGTCTATAAAATAGGTCATGGAAGTTTGTAAATGCATAGAATAAGACTTGATAAAAGTTGGTGAAAAATGACTTAAAAAAGGCATATAACTTGAAAAAGTTCAAGTTGGAAAATGGTTTGAGAGATCTACAAATCCAAAATGGGTCATCCAATATATCAAATTGAATCCAAACAACATTTTGAAGACATTGGTTCAGCCACTTTTTTGAGTTAGGGTTTAAATTTTGGACTTGCTTTGTATTTTTGTTACTTGCATAATAAGGCAAGTATGGAAAACTTGGCACAAGGTAAATTTCAAGGCAAGGAGCTTGTTTTTTTCACACATACACTCTCAATATCTCATGAGGAGAGATTTTCACACAAGTTTAGAAGGGTGTATGCATGAGATATGAGATGGTTCAATATGTCATCACATGAGAATTTCCATGAATTTCCACCACATTCTAGAATCATCCTAGAGGCATCTAGAAACTTCTAGATCTGTCCATCATCATCTATATAATGAGTGTGGATCATTGGTGCAAGAGGTTGGTGAAAAAAGGGAGAGAAGAGAGAGAATTCCATTGTTGCTTCCATTGTAAGAAAGTGAGAGAATTATCATAATACACCATTTCTGTTCAAAGCTTTGATTCATCTTCCATCTGTGGTGAGTTGTGAGTGTGAAATATCATCCTCCAAGGTCCATCCATGGCTGTTTAAGGAGCTGTTTCTCAAAACTCAAGATTGTGCACCAGATTTGCAGCCAAGAATCCAGGCTCTTCCCTCCATTTTCTTTGCAAACAGAAAGCTCACCATACTCCAAGGATCATTTGAGAGGATTGCCAAGGTCTCTAGTGCAAAGATTCACAACTGTTTCATCAAATCTCAAGGTATGCACTTCAATCCACATCTCTTTATTTAGGCAGTATTAGATGAAATGGTTAGGATAAACATGATTAGAGACCATAGGTGATTGATTTCTGAAAGTTAGAGAGGGTTCCATGAGGTTCAATGGCATGGTGATGAATCTTTCCAGATCGAGATTAGGTTATGTAATGAGTTTTAATCAGCATACAATAGCTTGTTGAGATCAGTGTAGCATGATGAATAAGATAGGACAAGTAGAATGGAGAATTGTGAGATTCCATTGCAGTGTGCAGTTGGTGAATCAGGGGTTTCTAACCATCGGGTTTCATTCTAGGGTTGGTTTCAATCCAAGCTAAGGGTACCATCATGTTCATGGGAGAGAGTAGAGCATTTTTGCTCTTTATGGTTTAGGGTTTCATGGCCAATCGAGTGAGAGCAGAGCTGTGGAAGTTCATGCATGGGAGAGGGGAATCCTGAAACCCTAATTTTCATTTGGGGACGATGACCCCTGATCGTTGGATCAAGTCCAAGGCTTGACCTTTTAAACTAATCCAATGGCTGATGTTTAAAGTTGAAAACGGAGGGAATTGACCAAAGCATCAAACGATGCGTTTCATTAAACGCAATTCTGGGCCTGAATCAGATTCCTATCCCCACCCCCCAAACCAAAGCCCATTGGAAAATGAACTGAATTTGTTGCTAAATACACCGTGTCCGTTTTATTTTTTTTTAATTCATTTTCTGATGCATGCTGGGCCTAGCGCCTTTTTTTATTCGCGCCTCCCCTTCATGGCCCATCAGCAATATGAACTAGGCGCATTTGCTTATAACACCCCCTCCCCATTTAATTCATGTTTTGTGATTTTTATTTTCTTTAATTTTCTTTGATCTTTAAAAATCCATATAAAATTGAAAAAAGCTTGTTTTTAATTGGTTCTTTTTGTGGTGGATCCATAATTCTGTTAAGAAAAATAATAAATAATCAAAATGGCATTTTATTTTGTTTTAATATTTTTTATGCATTTTTCTTGTAAATAGCTTTTTAATGAGTTTAGTTTAGTGCATAATTTTGTTGATTTTAGTTCTCATAATTCCCTTTGAATTTAGGATTCATTCTTTTTAGGGTATGTCATTTAGGACTTTAACTTGTATATAGGATTTAATTCATAATTTTAGGATTGATTTTCAGATGACTTGATTAGGTGAGATTAGAGTAGTTAAAATTAGGGTTTTAAGTGAGCATATGTGAGATAGATTAATTCTTTTAGGAATTTTGATTTGATTTTGGGGTATGGGACTATAGGGGTTATGGGTAGATGATAGATCCCTTAGAAAATATTAGGATTCCCCTATTGCTATTAGTATATTGCTTATATTTGATTGACTGTGTGGTGTGCCCTCTTTAGGGTTATTATTTGTCTGTGTGGGGTATTGGGTTTGTTTGGGGCTTAGGGTTTGAGCTGAAGACTGAGATGATGAAGCCCATTTGAAGATCAGAGACTGAAGGCCAACTTCCAGAGTTGATGAGGAGTATCTCTTGCTGGCAGCTGTTGAAGGTCATAGGATCTAGGAGTTAGGCAGAGCCTTAGAGTAGACAACTTGATTCTTAAACATGGAAGGTCTTGACTGTCTCCATCCCTCTCTGTGATGCAGAGTCTCTCCAAGACATTAACCCCCTTCCTTTGGGAGGCTTGGTGATAGTGTCTAAGAGATAGAACTCTTGAGAGAAATATTCTTTGTGTTGATAGCAGTATGTTTGCCACCTTTGGTGGTCAACTAATTGCTTAACACCCAGTTCATTCTTGTGATTGGTTCCTCAGCTTGGAGATTGGGACTTGAAGAAAAGCCATTGGGAGATTGAAGATAAAGTCTGATGCTTGCTTGAAGCTTGTGGATAGCTGATGTTGACTTGAAGATGGGTGCAGATGCTGATGAAGACTGCTTTGCTGTTTAGTTCTAGCTGTTTAATTCTTGATGTATTGTGTGAATTTCCCGGATTGTATTGCTTGCTGTTTAATCTGTTGGGTTGAAAGTGAATCCTGTTCACTTTTGCCTATTGTTTTATAGGTTCGAGGTTGAAGTGGGACTCCCTTGCCTCGCTTGTATTGTTGCATCCATGCATTTTACTGCTTTATTGTATATATCTGCTGTTTCTGTTTCCGTCTATTCCCTTAGGATCTCTGTTTCTCTCTGCGCAAGAGAGGAGCATGATAGACATTAGGTGTTAACCCATGCATGATAACATTAAGGTAGATTTTATTCCCTTTTTCAACCCTAGGATTTGTTGAGTGTCATCTCTTCTTTCTTCAAACAACAGAAAAACATTAATAAAGGTTATAACAGAAGTCAATTCATTTCTTCCGTCAAAAGATTTGAACAAACATCAACCTTTTTGCAATAAGAAAACCCTTGTTTAAGGTGAGATTTTTCATAAAAGACATTTGAACAGCTGGTGTCGTGCGTAGCCCGAACTACGTTTGCTCTGATCTTCCATGCAGTGTGGAAGTACGTAGGCATAGGATGCGATATCCTAGCGAGCAACCTTCACCCATCCTCCCCCGTAGTTAGGCGAACTACGTTGACTCTGATTTCTCATTCCAGACGGGAATACGTAGGCATAAAGTGCGATGCTTTGCCGAGTCATGTTTTCTTTTCTTTTCAGACCTCATCCTTTAGTTTAGATAGAAGTGTAATCCGTACAAACCAAGCAAGCGTGGATCCCATCGAGTACGATGGACGTGAGGGGTGCTAATACCTTCCCCTTGCGTAACCGACTCCCGAATCCAGGTTTTGGTTGCTATGACCATACCTTTTCCCCGTTTTTTGCGAGGTTTACTTCGAGCATTTCCTTTCCCTCCTTTGGGATAAATAACGCACGGTGGCGACTCTTCTGTATTGCCGGCGCCGATTTTCGCAGTAGCGACAGCTGGCGACTCTGCTGGGGATCCAACGTCCCCTGGCTGCTAAGGACTGCGATAGTTCCTTATGCATTTGGGATCCAACGTCCCTTAAGAGAGTCAATCCTAGCGCTTGTTTTCCCGTCGAGGATTTTGTATGGATTTACATTTCTGTATTTACATTTCAGCATTTCATTATTATTATTATTGCTGTATTGTGGGGTGTGACGGGTGTTCTATGATTGAGAGATAAGCCGGACCTGGGCTTGAGTGCACCTAGACTTAGAGTAGAGATTAGTGGGCGCGCACGTGCTTTGCATGTCCTAGTGTCCCGCAAAATCTACACTCAGACGAGGTTCTTCTGGTTGGCCTCCTGTCCTGCCCTTTGGGTGGCTCGGGTTGCTGGTTAGTTGGATTGTCGACTCTGGGAACCGATCATTTGGAAGTTGGCTAAGTGAGGCCTCTTCAGGATTTGATGATGCCACTCCTTCTGGGAATCGTATCATCAACCCTGAAAGTCTGTGACGCCAACGACCGCATAGGATGCCATACCTTCGTCAGTTACTAGGACATCCACCTGAGAGAGGGTTTGGGGTTATGCAGGTAACTAGACCTTCAGATACCGGTTATTTCTTGATCTGAGATCCTGAGTATTTATGGACAGTGAAGAGGTCTATCAGAGACCAGTCAGAGTTATGGTTTGAGGTCTGTCAGAGACCATTTGGAGTTATGGCATGAGGTCTATCAGAGACCAGTGTTGGAGCTTTGTATTAGGTCTATCTGAGACCGGGGTTTGAGGAATTTTGGAGGGTCTATTTGAGACTTTTGATATGGTTCAGGCTTCTCAGCTATGGCACTTGGTCCCTGTTGCATGTTGCTTGCATTGCATTGTTTGCATAACCATTATCATTGCATCCCATTAACGTGTGTCTGTGCTGCAGGTGCATTTGCATATTCCCTGGTTCTAGTGTCTGGACTTCTGAGTTTTGATCATGGCTGGTTTGAGGATGACAGTTGCCTACAAGCTACCTATTCCTGATATTACTCCCCTCCTGGGTCTGACTTCTCTTGCTGATGAGGATGTCCGTAGAAGCTTCAGGCAGAGTTACGGACGACTGTTGAGTTTGGTTCGCAAATCCACTGAGGATGAATTGAATGGGCTGTACACGCTGATGCAATTCTATGACCCGGCTTTGAGGTATTTCACGTTTGCTGACTTCATTTTGGGGCCTACCATGGAGGAGTATGTGGAGTTTACTGAGCTGCCGGTACAGAATGCAGTTCCTTTTATTCACTCTGCCGCTGAGCCCAAGTTGGAGGATTTAGCTAAGGCCTTGCACATGAATGCTTCTGAGCTGTTGATGACTTCTTGGCGAGGGGTTCCAGGTTTCTCTCTTCAGTTTCTGGTTGGTAAGGCTCAAGAGTATGCCAAGAATGGGTGTTGGGTGGTCTTTAACGCTATTTTGGCTCTATGCATTTACGGGATAGTGTTGTTTCCCAACTTCCCAAACTTCGTGGATATGGATGCATTTCATCTGTTCGCTGCTGGCAACCCCGTACCTACACTGATCGGGGACTTCTATCATTCTATGCACTACAGAAATGAGAACAGGAGAGGCAAGAATGTCTCTTGTTGCGTGCCTTTGCTGTATATGTGGTTTAAGAGCCATCTTCCCCTGAAGGGACCTTTTGTGGATAGTGCAACTACAGCTGACTGGCCAGAGCGTATGATGAGGCTATCTTCTGAAGACATTGAGTGGTTTGATCGAGACTTGCTGGGGTCTGAGCTTATTTTCAATTGTTCGGGGTATCCTAATGTTCCGTTGATAGGGAGAAAAGGGTGCATCAACTACAACCCATCTCTGTTCGTCCGCCAGTTTGGATATGCGTTGAAGAACCCACCTCAGGAGGAAGAAGTACAGGAATCTCTGTACTTCACCGGTGATTTGAATGGAGAGTTACTAGTCAAGCTTCGGCATGCCTGGACGCGTATCAACAGAAAGGGGAAATCACTGTTGGGGAAGAATGATTGTCAGGCATATGCACCCTACAAAGCATGGATCCAGGAGAGAGCAAGACAGTTACTGATGCCATATCCAGCTGCGCCGGTCCCAGTTCATATTCCGGTGGAAGAGCCAACCACTGTCACTATGGAGGTCTACGAGCAAGTTGTGAAGGAAAAGGAAGCCTTGATGAAGATTAATGAAGAGTTAGAGAAGGAGCTAGCTCAGATGCGGAGTGAGAAGAATAAGGCTGTACGTTCTTTCCAACAGCAGATCGAACTAGTAAACAGGCTAGGTGCTGAGTTGACCAAGGAGAAAAAGAAGCGCGAACGTCTGGGTCAAGAGTTCAGAAGCTCTCACGACATGTTGGAGTCCAAAAAGAAAGCACTCGACGCCGCTCACAGGGAAATCTCTTCTTGTAACAAGACATGGAATGCTACGCTAACCAACAATAAAAAGAGGGAAGATAAATTGAAGCAGCAAATTTCTGACCTCGAAGAGCAGTTGAAGGCTAGCATTGAGAAGTGCGAAGAAGAGGTGATGACCAGGTATAGTCTCCAGAAAGCATTGAACAAGGCCATCGAAGGCAGGAACGAAGCTGTGTCTCAGAAGTGGAAGCTAGAAGATCGCTTTGGAGAAGGGGCATGGGAGGAAACCGCTGGTGACGTGCGACGTGTTCTCAAGAGAAGAAACCAGCTTGTCGAGGGTCTGCTTACCCGACCAAGTCATCCAGAGACCAAGAAGTTAATAGAAGAGTACCGAGCTTACGGGAGTACTTGACCACTTCATGTATTAGCTTGTATGCTTTATTTGCATTTGTGCTGACCATCACCAGGATTGTTGGTTGAGGTCATGCCTTCTTATTGTATACTCAGTGATATTGTATTCCTGGATTTTTCTGCAATATACGAGGTTTTCTATGATTCGGCTCCAATCACTGTCTTGCTAGCACTGTCACTGCACTGACACATTCACACTAGAATCGGGGAATGATAATCCCTAATGCTCATATTTGCATTGCAGGTTTGTGATCCATGTATCTTATCTCCTGCATCTTTAATCCAGGTATTTTCAGGATTGCAGAAAAGCGGGTCCACCGTTACTCTACAAGGATCAACTAGAAGAAGATCATGGACAACGTGCAGAGTGAAATGCAAGAGATGCATGACAGGATGACCCTGCTCATGCAAACCATGGAGACTATCGCCAAAGGACAAGAGCAGCTGCAGAATCTGGTTCAACCGATAGTCGCACGGGCTGAGACCAACGGGACACCGCATGGTGAAAACATTGCTGCTTCTCCTCGAATTGAGAATCGTCAAAGTGCTGATGCTGTTCCCGTGACCGGTTTGAATGCTGGAGAAACTGGTCCTGTAGGAGGAGGTGGGAACACCGGTAATATGAATGCCAATGCAGATACTGCTGGGGTATTTGTGGGTAATGTCAACCAGGGTTTCAATGGGGGCGTTGAGAATGTCGGAATGAATGGTATTAATGGTAATCAGGGCTTCAATGATGTGAATATGGGGTATGGCAGCATGGCTGGCGCCAAAGTTGGGTTTGGTGGCTATGGTAATCTTGGATATGGAACTGGCGCATACAACACTCAAGAGATGGGTAATCTGAGATATGACCCCAGGTACGTCCAAACGGGTTCGGGCCGCGATGCAGATTATGTTGGATATGATGCAGTACCTCGCTGGGAGGATCGTCAGGAGGATGTGTTCTCTGGTCAGAATGAAGGCTATGAAAGAGCCAGGGATGACAACCATCAGATGAGATTGCTAGAAGAGAAAGTGAATGGATTGGCCAGCCAGAATGCTCTTGGGCTGGATATGTCAAATATGGGGTTAGTCCCAGGGTTGAAGGTCCCGCTGAAATTCAAAGCACCGTCGTTTGATAAGTACAAAGGGGATACATTCCCTAGGGTGCATGTGCGCGCATTTTACAGGCGCATGTCTGCGTATTCTGAGGATGAAAAGATGCTAATGCACTTCTTCCAGGATAGCCTGTCAGGGCCATCGCTGGAGTGGTACATGAGCTTGGAGCCTACTCAGATCAGGAGTTGGAAAGAGCTGGCAGAGGCTTTTGTTCGACATTATCAGTATAATAGTGATCTCGCCCCTAACCGAGTCCAGTTGCAGAGTATGTCTCAAAAGTCTAGCGAGAGCTTTAAAGAATACGCCCAGAGATGGCGAGATTTGGCTGCTAGGGTGCACCCTCCAATGGTGGAGCGCGAAATGATGGACATGTTCATAGGAACTTTCTCTGGAATGTACTATGATCGGTTGCTCAATTTTTCGATGAGTACTTTCTCTGAATTGATCTTGATGGGGGAGCGCATTGAAAACGGGGTAAAGATTGGTAAAATTCAAGCGGGTGAGTCCAGTCCCGCGGGAGGTAATAAGAAGACGTTTGGTGGTAAGAGGCAGGGTGATACCAATGCTGTATACAATGCTCGACGAAGGAATAAGGGTCAGAACTGGTGTCAGCAGTCGCAGGTTGCAAGTGTAACCATTCCAGGACCTTCTCAGCAGCAGAGACAACAACCACCGCAGCAGGCTCAGCAGCAGCCTAATAATAATCAGCGCAGACTTCAAAACCCGCGACCGAGGAGGGTATTCGAGGTACCGCCGGTATCATATGCAGAACTCCTTCAAACTTTGTTGAAATTGCAGCTAGTCGAGAAGAGGACCTTAGCACCACCAACTGGCCCGCCACCAGTCGGATATGATGTTAATGAGCACTGTGACTTCCATTCGGGTGCACCTGGGCACAATATTGAAAATTTCCTAGCTTTCAAGCACAAAGTACAGGACTTGCTTGATAGTACGGCTATTAACTTCGGGAAGGACGGTCCCAATATCACGCAGCAGCCAATGCCCAAGCATGGTGGGGATGGGGCCAATGCAATCATGGTAGATGATGAGTTGAACTTAGTTTCGGAAGTGAGCAAGCTGAAAATTCCTTTGAGTTACGTAAAGCATCGTTTATTGGAAGGAGGTGTCTATCCCGGTTGCAGCGAAGAGTGTGTTGACTGTTTGGTTCAACCTGAGGGATGTGAGAAGTTGAAGAGGGGAGTTCAGGTCTTGATCGATGAAGGAATTTTGCAGTTTGACAGGTCTGTCGGGCGAGAGAAGTCTGTTGAGACAGAATCGAGTGTAGAGCGTGGGGAGATTGCTACGGTCACCATTCCGTTCAAATCAGTGACAATTTCGGCGTCATCAAAAAGGCCGACCATTACTATTACCAAGGCTAAACCAGTCCCTTTTGAAAGCACAAAGGCAGTCCCGTGGTGCTATGGTGCTGAAGTGTATTGTAATGGGGAAAAGATTGACTTGAATGATTCGCCTGCGGGATCCGTTGATAACATAGTGGGAGTGGGTGGTATAACCCGGAGCGGGAGAATTTTCACTTCACCTGAGGTTGAAGCAGAGAGGCTTGCCAGGGGTAAGAACAAAGTTGTTGAGGGGGAATCTTCGGGGAGTAAGGAGAAAGAGCCGATAACCAAAGATGTGGAAGAATTCATGAGGTTGATCCGCAAAAGTGATTACAAGATTGTAGACCACTTGCAGCAGACCCCGTCAAAGATCTCCATATTATCGCTGCTATTGTGCTCTGAAGCGCATAGAAATGCCCTGTTGAAGGTACTTGAGACATCCTTCGTGCCGCAAGAGATTTCAGTTAATCAGCTGGAGGGAGTTATAGCACATGTTAACGCTGGGCATGGGCTGGGATTCACGGATTTTGACCTAACGCCTCGAGGGCGTGATCATAATAATGCTTTGCACATCTCTATCGAATGTCGGGGCACTGTTCTATCCCATGTGCTGGTAGACACTGGGTCTTCGTTGAATGTGTTACCAAAGAAAGCTCTGTTGAAATTAGATACCCGTGGGTTATTGTGCACACCTAGTGATCTGGTAGTGAGGGCCTTTGATGGAACAAGGAGGTCAGTATTCGGGTCGATAACGTTGCCCATTCAGGTAGGTCCGGAGGTGTTTGATACAATATTTTACATCATGGACATTCAGCCTGCATATAGCTGTTTGATCGGGAGACCTTGGATTCATGCCGCTGGGGCAGTGACTTCTACACTACATCAGAAGCTGAAATATATGGTTGAGGGGAGTATTGTGACAGTGTGTGGCGAAGAGGACATCTTAGTCAGTCATTTGTCTTCTTTCAAGTACGTGGAGGTAGATGGAGAGATTCATGAAACGCTGTGTCAGGCGTTCGAAGGGGTGAAGGATAAAGAAGAAGCTCTAGTGAAGAGTGGAGGGCAAGAGGTGGTCGTCTCCTCATATAAAGAAGCCAAGGCGTTGGTACAAGCAGGAGAGACTCAGAAGTGGGGGCAGGTTCTGGACATCCCAGTGAAGCAAGATAAGTATGGCTTGGGGTACCGCCCATCTCCCTCGCAGAGTGCGCCTAAGTACAAGGGACCTGTCGTGTTCACGCCTGGAGGAGTTAGCTTCGAAAGGATTAATGCCGTGTCTGATACGGAGGAAGTGGATAGCGATTGCGACATGGACGCATGGATTCGACCCAGCACGCCGGGGCAAAGCCTATGCAACTGGTCCATCCAGGACGTCATCCAAGTCACCAAACAGTAATGCATTGTTTTTTCAATCATTGTATGATCACGTGCCTTGCCCGGGGCATCGATGATCTTGTCTTAGGGCCTAACTGTTTACTTGTATGTTTGCACGATCAATAAATGACGGCGTTTTTTACATTCAAAATGTTGTGATCCTTTTCTTTCTGTTTTTATTTTATTTTTCAATAAAATGGCAGCGTGGTTATGCATTTTGCTTGTACATCATTTTTGAAGCACTTAACCGTTTCCCTCGCAGGATTCATGAATTTTCAGATGACACCGACCAAAAACTTCCTATGACTCGTTTAGACTTCGAGCATCTGATCTTCCAGGTTGAGGAGGAGATTGTGGAGGATAGTGACTTACCAGAAGAGCTTAGTCGGTTATTGAAGCAAGAAGAGAGGGTCATTCTGCCTCACCAGGAAGAGATTGATATTGTCAACTTGGGGTCTGAAGAATGCGTCAGGAATATCCGTATAGGGGCTGCATTGCAAGTAGACATCAAGCGAGAGCTTATTGAGATGCTGCATGAATACAATGATATATTTGCTTGGTCTTACGAGGACATGCCAGGATTGGATACTGATATGGTTGTTCATCGTCTGCCGTTGAAGGAAGATTGCCCGCCTGTGAAGCAGAAACTCAGAAGGACTCGTCCTGACATGGCCGTAAAGATAAAGGAAGAAGTGTAGAAGCAATGGGACGCTGGGTTCCTGGCTGTTACCACTTATCCCACTTGGGTCGCTAATATCGTGCCTGTGCCAAAGAAAGATGGCAAGGTTCGAATGTGCGTTGATTATAGGGATCTAAACAAAGCGAGTCTGAAGGATGATTTCCCGCTACCGCATATTGACGTGTTAGTTGACAACACGGCTCAGTTTTCGGTATTCTCCTTCATGGATGGATTTTCAGGGTACAACCAGATCAAAATGGCTCCGGAGGATATGGAAAAAACGACCTTTATCACCCCGTGGGGAACCTTCTGTTATAAGGTGATGCCCTTTGGTTTGAAAAATGCTGGGGCAACGCATCAGCGGGCGATGACAACGCTTTTTCACGACATGATGCACAGAGAGATTGAGGTGTATGTCGATGACATGATTGCCAAGTCTCAAACAGAGGAAGAACATCTGGTTAATCTGCTGAAGTTGTTCAAAAGGCTGAGGAAGTTCAGGCTGAGGCTGAATCCTAATAAATGTACCTTCGGAGTGAGATTCGGGAAGCTACTGGGGTTTATTGTAAGCAATAAAGGAATTGAGGTCGATCCTGCAAAAAAAAAGCAATACAAGAAATGCCAGCACCGAGAACCGAAAAAGAAGTCCGTGGATTCTTAGGGAGGTTGAACTACATTGCTAGGTTCATCTCTCACCTAACGACCACGTGTGAACCATTATTCAAGCTGTTAAAGAAAGATCAAGCGGTAGTCTGGAACGACAATTGCCAAAGGGCATTTGAAAAGATAAAAGAATACTTGCAGGAACCTCCGGTGTTGATACCCCCAGTAGCGGGACGACCACTGATTATGTACCTGACGGTTCTGGAGAACAGTATGGGTTGTGTTCTCGGTCAACATGACGAGACAGGGCGGAAAGAGCATGCAATTTACTACCTGAGTAAAAAGTTCACGGACTGTGAATCTCGATACTTTATGCTCGAAAAGACGTGTTGTGCATTGGCGTGGGCTGCCAAACGTCTAAGACAGTACATGCTAAATCATACAACCATGCTGATATCGAAGATGGATCCGATCAAATATGTGTTTGAGAAACAAGCGCTCTCTGGAAGGATTGCTAGTTGGCAGATGGTATTGACAGAATACGATATCCAGTATGTTTCCCAGAAGGCCATTAAGGGAAGTGTTTTGTCCGAATATCTCGCCGAACAGCCAATTGAGGATTATTAGCCTATGAAGTTTGAGTTTCCTGATGAGGACATAATGTACTTGAAAGCTAAAGATTGTGATGAGCCGTTGCCTGGTGAAGGACCTGAGCAGAGTTCCCAGTGGCAATTGATTTTTGATGGGGCTGTCAATTCGTACGGTAGCGGGATCGGGGCAATCATCACAACTCCCCACGGGTCGCACATCCCGTTCACAGCCAGATTGACTTTTTCAGTGACGAATAATGAAGCCGAGTATGAAGCTTGCATTATAGGGTTAGAGGAGGCTATCGATATGAGGATTAAGAATCTGGATGTATATGGGGATTCAACATTGGTTGTGAATCAGATTAAGGGAGAATGGGAGACGCGCCAACCTAATCTGGTGTCGTACATGAATTATACGAGAAGGTTGCTACCTTTCTTTGATAGGGTGGAATTTCATCATGTACCTCGGGCGGAGAATCAAATGGCGGACGCCCTCGCAACGTTATCCTCGATGTATAAGGTCAACCGCTGGAACGAGGCTCCCAACATTGTCATCTCTCGCCTTGATAGGCCGGCCTTTGTGTTTGCAATTGATGAAGCATCTGACGGTAAACCATGGTATTTTGACATACAGAATTTCCTGAAGAATAAGGAATATCCGGCTGGGGCATACGGTCGCGATCAGAAGACTCTAAGGAGATTAGCAGGCAACTTCTATCTGAATCCCGATGGCGTTTTGTATAGAAGGAACCACGATTTGGTACTCCTCCGGTGTGTAGACGAGAAGGAAGCCAACTTGCTCATGGAAGAGGTCCATGAGGGAACTTTTGGTACGCATGCAGGTGGGCATGCTATGACCCGAAAGTTGTTGCGAGCAGGGTATTATTGGTTGACGATGGAGACGGACTGTTTCAAGTTTGCCAAGCGGTGTCACAAGTGCCAGATCTATGCAGATAAGATCCATGTGCCACCCAGTCCACTGAACGTCATGGCTTCACCGTGGCCTTTCTCCATGTGGGGGATTGATATGATCGGCAAAATTGAGCCTACTGCTTCTAATGGGCATCGCTTCATTCTGGTTGCGATCGATTACTTCACCAAGTGGGTGGAAGCAGCATCTTACGCCAACGTGACGAAGCAGGTGGTGGCCAGATTTATCAAGAAGGATATAATTTGCAGATACGGTATTCCTGAACGAATCATTACTGATAATGGTTCGAATTTGAACAACAAGATGATGAAAGATCTGTGTCGGGATTTCAAGATCGAGCATCATAATTCATCTCCCTACAGACCCAAGATGAATGGCGCTGTTGAAGCGGCTAACAAGAACATAAAGAAAATTGTTCAGAAGATGGTGGTAACGTATAAGGATTGGCATGAAATGCTGCCATTCGCTTTGCACGGTTATCGTACTACAGTGCGTACATCAACCGGGGCAAAACCGTTCTCACTAGTATATGGCATGGAGGTTGTCCTGCCATTGGAGGTTGAGATACCATCTTTGAGGGTTTTGCTTGATGTTAAGCTGGACGAGGCAGAATGGGTGAGAAGTAGATTGAATCAGCTGAGCTTGATAGATGAGAAGAGACTGGCATCCATGGCGCATGGTAGGCTGTATCAGAGCCGGATGAAGAAAGCGTTCGACAAGAAGATTCGACCTCGAAGCTTTCAGACGGGTGATCTTGTGCTGAAGAAGATTCTCCCACCGCAATCGGATCACAGTGGCAAATGGACTCCTAATTACGAAGGTCCATACATCGTGAGAAAGGTCTTCTCCGGAGGAGCCTTATTGTTATCCACCATGGATGGTGAAGACTTTTCGTCCCCTGTGTACTCGGACGCAGTTAAAAAATACTTTGCTTAAAATTAACCCGCTGGACAGTAAAAAGAGAGTCCAGGCAAAAATGGGGCATCCTGGCGAACCGAAAAACAGAATAAAAAGGTTCGGGCAAAAGTTAGGGATATAATTGAAAAAATGTACACAAACCTATAATGGTCACCCTCCTACAATGCTAACAAGCAAGTCTCTACAGACCCCAAATTTGATGGTATAGGTGCACATAAAACACTATGCTTGAAAACATAAGACAGTCACATAAGCTTATAACTAAACAGTCTCCTTGCATTAAACATCAATAAAAAACAAGAAATCCAATAAGGCTTGGATGGGGATATATGACTGACCAACCAACCAAACTAGACAGCAAATACAATGAGAACCAGCAATCAAACCTTAAACACACAGACCAAGTTTGGTAAACTACCTTAAAATCACATTTGCCATGCCAAGCCCCTAGTGAACACTTCAACCAGTTTTGAACAGAACAACAAAAAAAAGAATTGGCATTACAAAGCAACCATTGATACAGCCAAAACAAATGCACATGTCATGTAACTTTAATTCACACATGGTTGTTGACAGAATCCAACTTGAGACAGTTTAAAACAAACATAATTTGTGTTAATTAATAATAACTATTGTGAACCATCCAAAGACAATCACCAATGTAAACTGAAATGCTGGATAGATCCAAATCCAACTTGTGACACTTACTTGAGCTATCAGCCTTAAACCAAACAACAGACACCTCTGATGAAGAAAAAAACACAGTACAAACCAAATACCCTAAAGTCATAAGCATATCAACAAACCAAAACAAACAAACCTCTCATGGCAGTTCCAACAACAAATGCACACAAAAACCTATACAGTTGTTAATGAAATGGCAAATTCCAATTTCAAAAAAAAAGAAACAAAGAAAAGAGACTTGTGGTAACAACCAAAACCAAATCATGGCAAGACTCCAATCATCCTCATAAAACATAAACAAAAACAAACTAAAGACATCTTCAAGGCAGTTAGCACATACAAAATGTATACATGCTCAAAGCAATTTTAAATCAAAACAAAATGTTGATGCACATGTTATTGGTCGTATGTACTTTGACAGCCAAATTACAACCCTAGTATAGAAATGTCAAGACACAGCCCATATACACATGATATAATGATGAGATGGTTCAAAGTTGAATACCTCTTACAGACCTTTGATAAGAACAACCAGCTAGCAGCCTTAAGTGAGCAAGATACCCCCTCTTTGAACAAAGTTTGATACTTCTTCCCTTCTTGAAGCAGCACTCGATTTTTGGAGAAAAAGCTTCAGAGAAAAATTCAAAACTCTTCTTCTGATTTTTTATCCAGTGGTGGCTGCTAGGGTTTCCCTCAGCTTTAACCCTTTATACCTCAGCTCATCCAAAACCCTCATCTACTGAACTTGTCCTTTTGCTTTTTGGTTGGAGTGGAGAGTGGGATAAACTAGGGCTGCAGCAGGTCAGTATAGTGGCTGCTTGCTATTGCCTTCTCTAGTAAAGAATTCAAAAATCAAACAAAGCAAGTACTTCATTGGTTGGTCCTGTTATGGCAGTGCTTGGTACAAGCTTTTTATGGAAAACCAACTTTGCTCCAAATTGCAATTTCGTTTGCAACTTGAGATACACATCTCAATCATGAAAACTGAATATACCACATTATTCCTTGCGAAAAATCAAGTGGGATTGGCTTTTGTTTCATTGAAAATGGTTAAGTTTTGCTCTACTTCCAATCTCTCACATATGGCCATTTGTGTTCTTCAAAAATCTACCTAGCCATAAAGATTGGGTACTTAACAAATTTGGGGTGGGATAATCAATGGAAGTATCACCACCCCAGTGGTTAAGGCAAGCGCGCGTATTATGTACTGTCCCTAGTTCGATTCCTGGTGGAGACAAAATCCACCCCCTTTTTATTTCAAGCGCTTTTTTCAATTTTTTTTTAAATATATATTTTCGCTTCCCTTTCTAATCACAAGCGCGTGGGTGGCTGAGCTGGTAAGGCATTAAGCTTGCAATCCAAGGGTGGTGGGTTCAAACCTCACCTAGTGCATTTTTACTTCATTCATTTTTTTTAATATGCTTGTCTGCTTATTTCCAAAGACTTTGGCTCGTATCTGATGACTTGAACACAAACTCTTGATCAGGTTTAGAAACCCTTGACAAATTCTCTCTTTTTTTTTAGACACACATTCTTTGATCCTTTGTAGAAAAAATGCAAAAAATGCTATGCAATGCAATGCTTATGTATTATGCTGATGCAATGAGATAAAACATAAGCCAGAGAGGTCGGTCAAATTTTGGGGTACAACAGCTGCCCCTATTCAAACGGCTTGGGCCTGAAGGGATGAAAGGTAAGCGACTTTCATACAATCAAGGTAAAAGACGGTTGAATACCCAAGGACCCGGAAATTTGACAACCGCGAAACGAACTTCTGACATCGCCGCCAGGCACCCATATTAAGTAGAACGTCTGACCTTGCCGTCAGCTCTCAGCATCAAAATTATAAATCCACTGACTTTATCATCGGTCCTCAATATTTTCTGACTTTGCCGTCAAATTTTTTTCACAGAACTTTGGTAAAGCCCCTGACTTTGCCGTCAGCTCTTCAAAATAATCTTCTGACCTCATCGTCAAATTTACAATATTTTCTGAATTCGCCGTCAAAAAAGTTTTTCAAAATCGTCTTCTGACTTCGCCGTCAATCCTCAGAACAATCTGACCTCGCCGTCAACTTTTCGTTAAATACGAACAACCACTAAATTCAAAGATATAATTACTTTTTACATCGTCGTCAACACAAACTTTCAACATCGTCGTTGAAGAATACAATTACTTTTGACATCGCCGTCAAAACAAACTTTCAACATCACCGCTGAAGAACTAAATCACTTGTCATCACCGTCAAAACAAACTTCTCAACATCGCCGTTGAAGAACTAAACCATCTGACATCACCGTCAAAACAACTTCTCAACATCGCCGTTGAAGAACTAAACCATCTGACATCGTCGTCAAAACAAACTTCTCAACATCGTCGTTGAAGAATCAAATCATCTGACATCACCGTCAAAACAAACTTCTCAACATCGCCATTGAAGAATCAAATCATCTGACATCGCCGTCAAAACAACTTCTCAACATTGCCATTGAAGAACTAAACCATCTGACATCGCCGTCAAAACAAACTTCTCAACATCGCCGTTGAAGAATTAAACCATCTGACATCGCCGTCAAAACAAACTTCTCAACATCGCCGTTGAAGAATCAAATCATCTGACATCGCCGTCAAAACAAACTTCTCAACATCGCCGTTGAAGAATCAAATCATCTGACATCGCCGTCAAAACAACTTCTCAACATCGCCGTTGAAGAACTAAACCATCTGACATCGCCGTCAAAACAAACTTCTCAACATCGCCGTTGAAGAATCAAACCATCTGACATCGCCGTCAAAACAAACTTCTCAACATCGCCGTTGAAGGATACAATCACTTTTGACATCGCCGTCAAAAACAAATATTCAGTATCACCGCTGAAAAAATCAAATCGCTTGACATTGCCGTCAAAAACAAATATTCAGCATCACCGCTGAAAAATCAGATTATTGACATCGCCGTCAAACCTTCGCTAAATATAAGCGAGCAACGAGATTCGAACGAATTTAAGACCATCCTTTGGTGACAATCACAAAAGGAATCCGCTGGGGAGACAACATGAGCTGGGGTCTAGCCAACACACGGGCGAAGATACTAGTCATCTGCGGGATTCACTTGAAACAAAAGGGTAACGACTCAGCTTATGTCTCACATGCATATGTTTGGATATGACGAAATGCTCCATGCGAAATAGAAACGCTTCGCGTTTGGGTAGATGTTATGCATGTATGTAGATGCCAATGAACCAATTTAGCAAAATAAATGCTAAAGAGAAAGAGCCAACTCCGTTGTGTCAGAGCTAGGTACGCCTAGCGCAAACAAACTCATGCTGGGGAATACAAGCCCTGGATGGCTTCCGATAAAAACTTCTGGGTAAAACTGCTTCGTTAAGAACAAAACAACTCTGTCGGGGATCCAAATCAAACTTTGCTGCGGTAAACGTCCCGAATGGCCTATCAGCCTACAACTCTTCCGGGAAGCAAACAACTTGGCTGGAGACAACAACTCCACTCTGCCGGGGAAATCAACCGTGAACGATCAGCCAGATTAACTCTGCCGAGAAAACACAGCTTATTGCTGAGGAATAACTCTCTTCTGCCGTCGATTGAATCCACCATCTGCTAGGGATGTTGAATAAGACTTATTGGGAATTTATCCCGTACTATCCCCGCTGGGGATGGAGATGAACCCTCTTTGAGTCGATTCCACTATGTGGGGAAGAAAACCAACTCTGCCGACTTGGCCGTGGATTAGATAAGGAGGGAACCAGTATCAACCTCTGCTTGGGGAAAGAAAAACACAAATAGACAAATGTGCTGTACAGCCGACACCAAATTATCACTTATGTCTTTATTTAAACAAATATCTTGATTAATAGTTAGCAAAGCCCACAAGTTTATGTATGCAAGGTTTTTCATCAAAAATATCAGGCGTCTTTTGAAAACAAAATGGTAAAAAGTTAAAACCAGAACAAAAGCTTTTCTGAATAGTATATCTTATTGATAAAGGGCCTGAAAATAGGCAATTTTACATCGGACGCAACTCCTGAAAAGAGGAAGCTGCGAAAAAGGTAATTGCAAGGAAAATATACAAAATGTCGGCAATGTGGTACAGACAAACACCATGTGACGACTCATCCATGACTTGCGTGACTTTGACGCCTTCCGATACTTTAACTTCTAAAGAGACTGACTCGAATGGTCGATCTTCGAGTTCTCCCCAGAATCCACTATGCTTGTGATGATCAACGCGCAGGCTGCAGTCATTTGCTTTAAAATCCCTAATTTTTGCCTGAATCGCCCTTGCAGGTTTTCGATTCACCAGGATACCCCTTTTTGCCAAAGTTGCCCTTTCAGGTTTTCAACTTTGCGGGTTCACATTTTTCTTATATCCCTAACTTTTGCCCGAACCTATCCTTTTATGGTTCGCCGGGATGCCCCATTTTTGCTTGGATATTCTTTTTCTTTCCAGCGGGTTTGTCTTAAGCAAAGTATTTTTTGACTGCATCTTCGTTCACAGAGGATGTAAAATCTTCACCATCCATAGTTGAAAGTAGTAAGGCTCCTCCTGAGAACACCTTTCTTACAACATATGGCCCTTCGTAGTTGGGAGTCCATTTGCCTCTGTGATCGTTCTTTGGTGGGAGAATTCGCTTCAACACCAAGTCGCCTGCCTGAAAACTCCGAGGACGTATCTTTTTATCATAGGCGCTCTTCATCCTCTTCTGGTACAAACGACCGTATGCGAGAGACGCCAATCTTTTCTCATCCATCAAACTGAGTTGATTCAATCTGTTCTTCACCCATTCTGCTTCATCTAGTTTGACATCCGCCAGTACTCTCAAAGAAGGGATCTCGACCTCCAATGGCAGGACAACTTCCATGCCATATACCAACGAGAAAGGAGTTTCCCCAGTTAAAGTACGCACCGAAGTGCGATATCCATGTAAAGCAAAGGGCAACATCTCGTGCCAATCCTTATAAGTTACCACCATCTTCTGTACTATCTTCTTAATGTTCTTATTGGCCGCTTCCACGGCGCCATTCATTTTCGGGCGATAGGGAGAAGAATTGTGATGCTCGATTTCAAAACTCTGGCACAGTTCCTTCATCATCTTGTTATTCAGATTAGAACCATTATCAGTAATAATCCTCTCAGGTATCCCATATCGACAGATGATGTCCCTTTTGATGAATCGGGCTACGACCTGTTTCGTGACATTGGCGTAGGAAGCAGCTTCGACCCATTTGGTGAAATAGTCGATAGCTACTAAGATAAAACGGTGCCCATTGGATGCGGTCGGCTCGATCTTTCCAATCATATCAATGCCCCATATGGAAAAAGGCCATGGTGATGACATGACATTCAAAGGATACGGCGGTATATGAATCTTGTCAGCATAAATTTGACATTTGTGGCATTTTTTGGCGTACTTGAAGCAATCTGACTCCATAGTTAACCAATAATATCCTGCCCTTAACAACTTCCGAGACATGGCATGCCCACCTGCATGTGTTCCGAAAGCACCTTCGTGGACCTCTTCCATAAGCAAATTTGCTTCTTTTTCGTCCACACATCTTAGTAGCACTAAGTCATGGTTTCTCCGATAGAGTGCACCGTCTGGATTCAGATAGAAATTGCCGGACAATCTTCTCAAAGTCTTCTTATCTTGGGTAGATGCCCCAGGCGGATACTCTTGGTTCTTAAGAAAGTTCTGGATGTCATAAAACCACGGTTTACCATCAGGAACTTCATCTATTGCAAACACAAATGCTAGTCTGTCGAGCCGTGAAATGACAACTATCGGAGCATCGTTCCAGAAGTTAACTTTGTACATTGAGGACAAAGTAGCCAAAGCATCGGCCATCTGATTTTCTGCTCTTGGCACATGGTGAAGCTCTACTCGATCGAAGAAAGGTAACAACCTTCTTGCGTAGTTCATATATGGGATCAGATTTGGCTGGCGCGTTTCCCACTCCCCCTTGATTTGGTTGACCACTAAGGCTGAATCTCCATAGATATCAAGGTTCTTGATCCTCAAATCGATTGCTTCTTCAATACCCATGATACATGCTTCATACTCGGCCTCGTTATTGGTGCATGGGAATGTTAACCTTGCGGTGAATGGTATATGGGAACCATGGGGAGTTGTAATGATTGCCCCAATCCCACTACCGTAGGAGTTAACAGCACCGTCAAAGATCAACTTCCACTGGGAACCCAATTCCGGTCCCTCGCCCGGCAACGGCTCATCGCAGTCTTTCATTTTCAAGTACATAATGTCTTCGTCAGGAAAGTCAAACTTCATTGGCTGATAATCATCGACTGGCTGCTCTGCAAGGTATTCTGACAGAACACTACCTTTAATAGCTTTTTGAGATACATATTGAATATCATATTCTGTCAGAATCATCTGCCACCTAGCAACCCTTCCTGATAGTGCCTGCTTTTCGAACACATACTTAATTGGATCCATCTTTGAAATTAACATGGTTGTGTGGTTTAGCATATACTGTCTTAGGCGCTTGGCGGCCCAAGCGAGTGCGCAACAAGTCTTTTCTAACATTGAATATCTGGATTCACAGTCGGTGAATTTTTTACTCAAGTAGTAAATTGCGTGCTCCTTTCTTCCAGTCTCGTCGTGCTGACCGAGAACACAACCCATGGAATTCTCAAGAACTGTTAAGTACATTATCAACGGTCTTCCAGCCACCGGGGGCATCAGTATTGGAGGCACTTGTAGATATTCCTTTATTTTCTCAAACGCCTTCTGGCAATTCTCGTTCCAAACGACCGCCTGATCCTTCTTTAGAAGTTTAAACAATGGCTCACAAGTGGCGGTGAGGTGAGATATGAACCTTGTAATATAGTTCAATCTACCTAAGAAACCACGAACCTGCTTCTCGGTCTTTGGTGCTGGCATTTCTTGAATTGCCTTGACCTTCGCGGGATCAACCTCAATACCTTTCTCACTAACGATGAACCCCAACAGCTTTCCTGACCGTACGCCGAAAGTACATTTACTTAGATTCAACCTCAATTTGAACTTCCTCAACCTCTCAAACAATTTTAGAAGATTTACCAGGTGCCCCTCCTCCATTTGGGACTTTGCAATCATATCGTCGACAAAAACTTCGTTTCATGATGCATCATGTCATGAAAGAGTGTGACCATTGCTCGTTGATAAGTTGCCCCTGCGTTCTTTAACCCGAAAGGCATCACTTTATAGCAAAAAGTCCCCCAAGGTGTGATAAAAGTCGTTTTCTCCATATCCTCCGGCGCCATCTTAATTTGATTGTATCCGGAAAAGCCGTCCATGAAGGAAAACATTGAGAATTGCGCGGTGTTATCAACAAGCACGTCAATATGGGGAAGCGGGAAATCATCCTTTGGGCTTGCTCTATTCAGGTCCCTATAATCAACACACATCCTAACTTTGCCGTCCTTTTTAGGCACGGGCACGATGTTAGCGACCCAAGGAGGGTAGTTGGCCACAGCAAGAAATCCGGCATCTAACTGTTTCTGAACTTCTTCCTTGATCTTCACTGCCATGTCTGGCCTTGTTCTTCTCAATTTCTGTTTGACAGGAGGACATTCTTCACAAAGAGGCAGACGATGAACCACGATATCCGTGTCAAGTCCTGGCATATCCTCATATGACCAAGCAAAAACATCCCTGTACTTTTGGAGTAACTCAACCAATCGTTGCTTGACATTATTTTGCAGCGTAGCCCCTACTCTGACCTCCTTCTTATCTTCTTCTGTTCCTAGGTTGATAACCTCAACTTCCTCCTGATGAGGCAGGATGACCTTCTCCTCTTGTCTTAGTAATCTGGCGAGCTCCTCGGGCAGGTCTTCATTTTCTTCGATCTCTTCTTCAGCTTGAAAGATCGGATTGTCAAAGTCATACCGAGTCATAGACGAATCTGAATCGGTGGCATCTGAGGTGTGTAACCTGCGATGATGATGATTTTATGCTTTTAAATGATATGCAAACAAAAACACAAACCACATTGCCATTTTATTGTTAAAGATAAAAACAAGAACAACAAGGATCACAAAAATTTGAATGAAAAGACGCCTTTTAATTGATGATAAAAGATTGTTCACATGCATAAAAGATAGGGCCCTACAAATAAAGTCCATTATGCCTTGGGCAAAGCATATGGAAGTACATTAATCAGGACAAAACAATTACTCTTCATAAGTCACTGTGATAACTTCTTCCATGCTCCAATTCTTCAAGCCCTGGCCGGGGATGCATGGCTGGATCCACGCCTCCATATCGCAGTCGCTGTCTCCTTCCTCGTCTGATATGGCATTGATTCAATCGGAAATGACTCCACTGCTAGTAAATTGGACAGGACCTTTGTAGCATGGAGCGCTTTGTGAAGATGATCCATGTGGGCTGTATCCCAATCCGAACTTATCTTGCTTGTTCGGGACGCTTATCACCTGTCCCCATCCTTGTGTTGATCCGGATTCCACCACGGCCCGTGCTTCCTTGTATGACGACATGGCAACTTCTGGAGCTTTGACCTCGGCCGACGCCTTCTCCTTGATTTGGACAGTCTCAAAGGCCTGGCACAGTGTTTCTTGAATTTCGCCGTCGACTTCCACATATTTGAATGAAGACAGATGGCTCACCATGATGTCTTCTTCTCCACAAACGGTCACAATATTCCCATCCACCATATATTTCAATTTCTGGTGCAAAGTCGATGTTACAGCGCCTGCTAAGTGTATCCAAGGTCGACCCAAAAGACAACTATAAGCCGGCTGGATATCCATGATGTAGAAAACTGCTTCAAACACCTCCGGGCCTACTTGGATAGGCAGAGTTATCTCCCCAAAGACAGATCTTCGGGTTCCATCGAAAGCCCGCACAACCAAATCACTGGGCGTACAATAAAGGCCCTGATGATCAATCTTCATCAATGCTTTCTTTGGCAACACATTCAAGGATGACCCTGTATCAACAAGTACATGTGACATCACTGTTCCTCGACATTCAAGTGAAATATGCAGAGCCAAGTTGTGGTTCCTCCCTTTTGGTGTCAAATCACGGTCAGTGAACCCCAACCCGTTACCTGCATTGACATGGGCCACCACGCCTTCCAACTGATTAACGGATATCTCTTGAGGTACATAAGCATTATCCAAAACTCTGAGCAAAGCATTCCTGTGAGCCTCAGAACATAACAGCAATGACAAGATAGAAATCTTTGAAGGAGTTTGTTGTAAATGATCCACAATTTTGTAGTCACGTTTCCTTATCAAGCGCATGAATTCCTCCGCGTCCTTCAGCAAAGTTTCCTTTTCTCTGGCCTGAGAATTCTCTTCCACCCTCTTCCCTTTACCCTTGTCGATCTTTTCCGCGTTTATTTCGGGTGGTGCAAATACTCTCCCACTTCGAGTCATTCCTCCAGTTCCTACCAAATTATCAACGGAATCCAACGGTGAACCCCTCAGTTCCTGCTTTTGACCATTGCAAGAGACCTCGGCCCCATAGTTCCAAGGAATCGCTTTAGAATTTTCATAGGGTACGGGCCCTGCCTTTGTGAATATAATAGTGGGCCTCGCCGGAGGCGCGGAAATTGTAATTTTTTTGTATGGGATGGATATGGTGGCCACCTTATCTTTATCTTCGATGACTACCTCTTCAACATTTTTCTCACAGATTCTATCAAATTGCAACAAACCGTCATCCATCATGTGTTGTATATGGTTCCTCAGGTTCCGACATCCTTCTGGACAGATCATACAGTCTTCACAATCCTTTCCACAACCTGGGAATACCCCCCTTCTAACAACTTGCTCTTCACGAAACCTAACGGCGTCTTCAGATCCTCTACTTTGGACACCAAGTTCAGGCCTTCCTCACTGTCAATAGCATTCACGCCACCACCCCTACCATGGTTAGGCATGGGATTTCGATCCACGTTTGGCGCATCCTGATTAAAATTGATAGTTTTACTATCAATAAGGTCTTGTACCTTATGTTTGAAGGCTTTACAGTTGTCAATACTATGGCCGGGGGCGCCAGAGTGGAATTCACACCTAGCGTTGGCGTCATATCCAGGAGGTGGTTTCCCAGTTAGAGGTGCCATTGTCCTCTTCTGGACCAACTGCAGTTGAATTAAGTGTTGTAGTAGCTGAGCATAGGGCATTGGTGGTGTGTCGAAGTGTCTTTCCACCACCCTTCTCCTATCTTGGAACTGTCTCGGTGCATAATTCTGTTGTTGAGGTCGTTGCTGCTGTTGTTGACGTGGTTGTTGTTGCAGAGGCTGTGTCGCTGGGATGGCAATACTTGCTACTTGTGACGGTTGTTGGTAATACGGTCGCTGCTGACGCTGATCCAGGTATCTTTTTCGGTTGTTAAAGCCGTACACTGCATTTGTTTCATTATCCTTTTTCCTCGCACCAAAGAACTTCCTTCCACCTCCAGATGAGGTCCCTTCCGCTACTTGAATTTTCCCCATTTTTATACCGTTTTCAACTCTTTCGCCCGTGATAATCAAGTCCGAGAAGCTTCCTGACATGTTACTCACCAAATTCTCGTAGTAAATTCCGGGTAATGTGGCCACGAATAAATCGATTAATTCTCTTTCCACCATGGGAGGTTGAACCCTAGCGGCGAGCTCTCGCCACCTTTGAGCGTATTCTTTAAAACACTCATTGCTCCTTTGGGATAAATTCTGCAACTGCACTCGATTTGGTGCCAAGTCACTATCGTACTGGTAATGCTGGACAAAGGCCTCTGCTAAATTTTTCCAGCTCCGAATATTGACAGGTTCTAAACCCATGTACCACTCTAGAGAAGGCCCTGACAGACTATCTTGGAAGAAGTGCATAAGCAACTTCTCATCATCAGAGTATACTGACATCCTTCGGAAATAGGAGCGGATATGCACCTTTGGACATGTCGTCCCTTTGTATTTATCGAAATCTGGTACTTTGAACTTTGGAGGAATCCTAAG
The DNA here is from genome assembly GCA_963859935.3 of Lathyrus sativus. NCBI lineage: Eukaryota > Viridiplantae > Streptophyta > Magnoliopsida > Fabales > Fabaceae > Lathyrus > Lathyrus sativus. The sequence continues at coordinate 494,740,507 of OZ012739.1, read as the reverse complement.
TCCCGGAATCAATCCCAGATTGGACATGTCAAGTCCCATAGTGTTCTGGTTTTCAAGAATGCTCTTCATCTTTTCTTCTATCTCATCGAACCTTCTATTAGTGTCGGATCGTAATCCTCCCCCAAGGTCTCTCATGGAGAAGATATCATCCTGTTCATCTTGGTCCCACTGAGGATTCACGCTAGTAGGTATGGCGCCTGCCATAACTGGGATAGGAATTCCGGTTTGTTCTCTTCCGCCCGGAAGGTTGACTACAGTTGGGCCACTGTTGACTTGCGAGGTTCCACCATTAACAAGAGGGGGAATAGCAGCAACCCCTCCATGCAAAACACCACTCCCATCCACCTGAGCTACTAAAGGTTGAACCAAAGTCCTAAGCTGGTCTTGTCCGTTGGCCACCCCCTGCATCATCTCCATGAATTGCGTCATCCTCTCACGAAACTCCAAAAGCTCGGCTTGAACCTGATCCATAATTCTCTGCTGATTTCCCCGCGTGTTGTAGGAGTGTTGAGAAGTCAGCTTGCTCTTTCTCTTTCTCTCTCTTTCTCTCTGAAATGGCAAGCGGTGTGAGGCCGGGTTTCAGGGAATGCAAAATGATGCGCAAGTTCATGCAAATGCTCAAGAGACTTTCAAAACCTATGATTATAACCGGTATTATAGAATTGTGAATGAACAAATAATAAAGAAAACACAATTAGACCAAAAGCAAATTCTCATTAATTCGGGAAGATTCAATACAAGCATTTGCTGACTAAGCCGGATAACAATTCTCATTACAATGAAAATACTGAATAACTGAAAATCAAGAGTACTAAAAACTAGAATTTCTCCTTTTGGAGACGCTCTTCAAGCTTCTTCGTCTCGAACATGAACCTCCTAACCATTTGGTCGCAGAGCTGGATAAAGTGGTGAACCGAAGGGGGGATATCATTTCCTTCCAAGTCTTGAATGGCGCTTTCCAACCTCCATGGGATATCACGGATCATGAGGTTGCAATGCTCCACCAAATTGTTGTACCTAGCACGACACATATCTAGAGTTGACTGGTAATAACAAATAGAATCCACATGGGTGTCCAACAACTCATTGAGCTGAGCCTCCTTCTCGAGCCACTGCGCAATATCTCTTTGCAAAGCCTCGAAACGATTCCTCCACAGAAGGGCTGTTTCTTGGGCAGTTTCCAATTCTAGACATTTGCTACTCCACATGTCAGGTGTGACATATGAAGCTCTCAGTGCCTCCTCTTTGAGTCTTCGTTCATCTTCCACTAGGGTCAAGGCATTTCTCAGTCGTTCTTCAAGATCCCCAATATCAGCCTCAAGATTCTCTCGTATTTCCTTCTTTTCGGCAGAGGCTATCTCAAAGAAGTGCCATGCCCTATCACAAGAAGCTTTGGTGTCCTTTAAGCATTGTCGGAGAGTTGTTAATGATGCATCAGACCCTTCGTAACCCTATTGGTACCTGACTCTCAGATCCGTTTCTAATTTTAGCTTCTTGCTACTCTCAGCCGCTTGATCCTGTTCAAACTCCACCTTTCTTTTGTACTGACCGCTCTCCACATTTGCTTGGTGGACTTCATTCTGAAGGTCCTGGTTCTCCTTAGTCAATCTCTCCACTATTAGCTTCAGTTTTTCATATTCTTCTGTGGATACATGAGTGGGAGCAGGAGGTGCTTCTCGCATAGAGGGCTCTAAGGGAAATGGTAGCGACCTTTCAGCTACTCTAGCTAGTAACCACCGGTTGTATGGCTCCTTTGCCACACAATTCTTCGCTTTTAACTCCTTCCTCCCCTTTGTATGAATCTTGCCCCAAGCCTTAGCAATCTTCCTGACAAACGTAGGGTCCTCTGATGTGGCTAGCAAAAAGAAACTCTGAACCTTCTCTGCTTCGGGCTCGCCCTCCATAGCATAGCCCAACTGACGTAATGCCATGACTGCGTTATAGTTAATACAACCGGCCCTACCGATCAAAGGTACATTACTGAATTCTCCACAACTAAAAATGATTTCCACATCATAGTACTCATGAGAGTACCAAGCAATATCACTAGCTTCCAGAGACATGATGCGTTGAGACCATTTTAATTCCTTCTTGTTTTCCATGAATGGCCCTTTCTTGGGCAAATGAGAAGCATACCACTTGTATAGTAGGTGAGAGCAGCATTGGATCATTCCCGCCTTCTTTTCACTCCTCCAATGAATAGAGTGATAAACATCGGCAAGGAGTGTAGGGATGGGATTCTTCTGCATGAAGAGAACGATGGCAGTGATGTCTATGAAATTGTCCACATTTGGAAAGAGGACAATCCCATAAATCATTAGAGCAACGCTTATACCGAACTTTTCCCAATCTTCATCAACCTTGTACTGAGCAGCCTTTTCTAGCAGAAACTTCAATGGAAAACCCTGAACACCCTCTTTACTGGTTAGACCCTTCTTGACTTCTTCTTTGGTCATATTAAGAGCGAGAGCAATGACAGCAGGCTTTGGTTCTTCTTCCAAACCAGTATAGACAGGTTGATCCTTAATCTTAATATTCAAAATGTGAGAATATTCTTCCAAGGTGGGAGCCAACTGGTAGTCTTGAAAAGTGAAGCACCGGAGAGGCGCATCATAAAATTGAGCCATAGCATACAAGGCCCAAGTATCAACTCTAGAGTGGAGAAGATCAAGCAATTTCCCATGTTTCCCTTGAAAGTTGATCTTGATAACTTTTGGCACGTCAATCAGAAGGTCTTGAATTGATTCCAACTTTGGTTCCCTAAACTTTATGGAATTTGTGCTTCTCTTTCTTAGATCAACCATTGAGTTCACCAATACCTGAGATAATCATAGCTTCTTAAGTCTCTTGGAATGCAAAATGATATGCAATGCAATGTTTTATGAATGCATATGATAATATTCACACATCAAGATCAAAGTCACAAATCCTGCAAGACAACATCAAAAAGGTATCTTCCCCAACGAGTGGGCAATCTACTGGTGTCCAAAAGGGTATTCCAAAGGCTTTTCAAACAAAGTCCCATGTACTAACCCTCAAAAGTTTCCCATCATAACGACTACTTGTAAGACGGTAATCCCTTCAAAAGGATGAACACAGAGTTATGTTTTAGCAACCTTCGGAATAAGGTTCTACAAAAGGTCCTCAGAATCGCGGACTCTCAAGTTGAAGATAAGAACGCCATTACGACTACATGTAAGACATAATTATTCCAACGGAGTCTCATCTGAGCGGTGAGATTCAATCCAACTCAACGAGTCCTAAGTCTCGCAAATCAGAAAGAATCCACCTCCTAACTTAGTGTGTATGCTCGAAAGCTTCATCCTCACAAACCAAATCAAATAAACCCAACAGTTAGAGAATAAAGCATAAATAAATAAAACAAGTAAAAACACAAACACGATAAACAAAATAGGCTTGGCTCGCTAGGGTTTCCCCAGCAGAGTCGCCAGCTGTTGCTACTCGAAAAATGTATCGCGCAACGACGGGGAGGCGAAAAAGATAGACAGAAGAGTCGCCACTGAACTTTATTTATCCCATGAGGGGAAAGGAAAATATCGAGAAAACCTTAGGAAAGAAATGGATAAGATGGTCTCGCGACCAAGAACGGGTTCGGAAGCCGGTTATGCAAGGGGAAGGTATTAGCACCCCTCGCATCCATCGTACTCGATGGGAACCTTTTGTTTGTCGATGTATGATTATATTTGCTTAAAAATTATGCTATAATAAGTGTTCTACGGGGTAAAAGAAAGGTTAGAAACAAGAAAGTATAGGAGGAAAGAGGGAACGGGGAAGAAAAGAGAAAGAACATACTCGGTAGGACTTCGCAGTCCTATGCCTACGTATTCTCAATAGATGTGAGAAAGTCAGAGTCTACGTAGTTCGGGGAACTACAGATATAGGGGGGGAGTGTGCTCGCCAAGGATTGTGGCCCTTGTGCCTACGTATCTTTACTTGAACGAAGTAAAGAATCAGAGCAGCCGTAGTTCGGCCAACTACGGGTGAAAGGTGAAAAAGGGAGCTCGCCAAGACATCGCCGTCTTGTGCCTACGCATTCTCGTCTGGCATGAGAAATCAGAGCAAACGTAGTTCATGCTAACGGTGTGTTGATGTTTTTATGGATGATGCTATCGTGCACATTCTAGCAGTTAGGTGCATTGCTGCTCGCTCGTTGGAGACTTAGGCGTTACCTGTTTGCGGTAGAACGGACGTAACATATCCTTTTTGAAAGATTAGGTTTTCGCCACGCGAGGCAAGGTATCATGTTTGATTGATGAGATTGTTTTTGGGGCGAGATAGGTCCTCGGATAGTAACCCCTACGGGTAACACCCAATTCTTTATCTCAAAGGTTTTGTTATAAAAAAGGTGTGGCGAACGTAGCATCTTCGTATTGAAAGACGAGTATCGAGACCACCCCCACTACAGTGAGCATCCCTACACTCGGAGAGGAAGAAGACTACACTTAATCCTCTCTCTTTAATTCAATGCGAAGAGAACTTTGTTCTCTTATTAAAGATGTTTTTGGTTTTGAACGGTAAGTGCTTTGCGACAGAGAACCCTACGGTAAACGTCAGCACTCGGGATAGAAGAAGGCCTACGCCTAACCACTCCACGACCATTCAAGTTTTGTTGTGAAAATAATTTGAAATGCACTCGGTGCAGGACCGAGGTTTTTAGGTGACGAGGGTTGCGGGATGAAGTTGTGAAAGGAAATGGTGGATAAAGTCGCGTCCTTGTATCGAAAGACGAGTATCGAGACCACCCTCACTACAGTGGGCATCCCAACACTCGGAGAAGAAGAGGTCTACACCCAATCTTCTCTCTTTAATTCAATACAAAGAGAAATCAATTTATTATGGTTTGAAAATGGACTCGGTGCGAGACCGAGGTTTTAGGAGAGATGGTATGGAAACGTCTTCATATTGAAAGACGAGCGTCGAAATCACCCTCACTACAGTGGGCATCCCAACACTCAGAGAAGAAGAGGTCTACACCCAATCCTCTCTTCTTAATTCAATACAAAGAATTTGATTTTAAGGAGATAAGATGCGAAGTAACGCCCCTAACAGAAGACCAACTTTCAAGTAAGCAGAGGGTATTGTGAATTACAAATAATTTGAAAGTTATCTCATTAAATGAAAATAGTCATTATTATGAACGTTTTGCAAAAAGAATGAATCAAAAATATCGAAGTGTGCAAAAGTTATGAATTTTGGAATTTGTATAATCAAAACAAAATAATAAGGAAATAAAAAGAAAGGTGGGAATGCCATGGGGAGGATCGAACCCACGCCCACACCCTTGCAAACATATAGCTCAACCACTCAGCCAAGGCGCGCGTGTTGGTAAGATATGGAAGAGGAAGAAGAAAAAACAAGAAGTGAAGAATAAAATAAAACAAAGCAAAAAATGGCCCCAGCTGGGCTCGAACTCAGGTCATTGGGGCGAGGCAAGATACTTAAAGGCTAGTGTTTAACCACTGGGGTGGCGATACATCCGTGTATTTATGCCACCCCATAAATACAAGTACTTAGCCAACGCGAATTTCTGGGCAAAACCAAAAACAAAGCAAACTGTCCCAGTACGTTTTGATTCGTAACTTAATCGTGCCTCAACCAAACTGAGCAAACTCTATATCAAAACTAACCAGAAAATCAAGAGGAAGAAGATAGCACCAACGGTTTTTTCAAATACAGCACACACAGAAAAATCCGCATGCTTACGTAAAGAGGTATTTGAAATGCCTTTTGAGATTTAATGATCAAAACAAAGAAACTAAATCCCAAACAGGATCTATACATGTCAGAACTATAAAGCTCATGATTATGCTCAAAGGGGAAGCCTCAAATATACTGAAATATGATGTGTCTCAATGAATGGCAATCAATGTCAGACCAAAATACCAAAGCAGAAATTGATGAGAAACTTAGAGAGGTAGGTGCTATCAACAAAGAATGGGCAGCAGTGGCATTCATTCATAATGCTAATCCAAAAGACACTAGCATGTGTGATCATAACAGATCAAAAACAAACCTATAACACTAGACAACAAAACTCAAAAGATTCAAAATGATGTAGATGACAATAGTGACAATTGCTAATCCTTCGCGGCAATGTTACACATCAACAAATATCAAATGCAGATACCAAATATTGATGATTAAATATGCTACAATTCGACATTATTCACGAACTCAATTTAAACATACACAGTCAAGTTTATCAATCATAATCTGTCAATGCTGCAAAAGATGAACAGGCCTAGCATAAGCTTCAAATATTAGGCAATTTCAAGGAAACATCCTAACCAAAAGGTAGACCAAGCCAGCTAATGGTACTCCAAAAGCGTTGACAAGACTGTGACACAATAATCATGGATACTTAGGTTCAGCCACATACAACAGCTCAACACAACAGCTGGGAATTTCTCTAAAAAAAAAAACTAAACTCAAAACAACCTGCACCAACCACATTAAGACTCACACAAAACAGTCAGCCCAAAAAAAAACAAACCATCTCCCACGACGGTTCCAACACCAGCCTATAAAAACAAGTCTAAAACCAACAAGTCTCCAAGACAGCCCTAGTATGAATATCCTGAACTAGACCCTTTCCACTGCTTAAATCCTGTTATCAATGATTAATCAAACCTGATGCACTAAAAAGAAAAAACCAAACTTGATGATATTAAAAGTTCACAAGACTCAAAGTAACAAAACAATGCTCAAATGGCAGTACCAAGCAAATCTTATGACAGTATTAACCTACCAACATAATACAGACCTGAATAGGGATTAAAATCTTGAAACCTGAGGCTGTCATGGCAGTTAATCTCCAACAGGACACTATCACAAACATCAATACCATAAACCTATAATGGTCACCCTCCTACAATGCTAACAAGCAAGTCTCTACAGACCCCAAATTTGATGGTATGGGTGCACATAAAACACTATGCTTGAAAACATAAGACAGTCACATAAGCTTATAACTAAACAGTCTCCTTGCATTAAACATCAATCAAAAACAAGAAATCCAATAAGGCTTGGATGGGGATATATGACTGACCAACCAAACAAACTAGACAGCAAATACAATGAGAACCAACAATCAAACCTTAAACACACAGACCAAGTTTGTTAAACTACCTTAAAATCACATTTGCCATGCCAAGCCCCTAGTGAACACTTCAACCAGTTTTGAACAGAACAACAAAAAAAAGAATTGGCATTACAAAGCAACCATTGATACAACCAAAACAAATGCACATGTCATGTAACTTTAATTCACACATGGTTGTTGACAGAATCCAACTTGAGACAGTTTAAAACAAACATAATTTGTGTTAATTAATAATAACTATTGTGAACCATCCAAAGACAATCACCAATGTAAACTGAAATGCTGGACAGATCCAAATCCAACTTGTGACACTTACTTGAGCTATCAGCCTTAAACCAAACAACAGACACCTCTGATGAAGAAAAAAACACAGTACAAACCAAACACCCTAAAGTCATAAGCATATCAACAAACCAAAACAAACAAACCTCTCATGGCAGTTCCAACAGCAAATGCACACAAAAACCTATACAGTTGTTAATGAAATGGCAAATTCCAATTTCAAAAAAAAAGAAACAAAGAAAAGAGACTTGTGGTAACAATCAAAACCAAATCATGGCAAGACTCCAATCATCCTCATAAAACATAAACAAAAACAAACTAAAGACATGTTCAAGGCAGTTAGCACATACAAAATGTATACATGCTCAAAGCAATTTTAAATCAAAACAAAATGTTGATGCACATGTTATTGGTCGTATGTACTTTGACAGCCAAATTACAACCCTAGTATAGAAATGTCAAGACACAGCCCATATACACATGATATAATGATGAGATGGTTCAAAGTTGAATACCTCTTACAGACCTTTGATAAGAACAACCAGCTAGCAGCCTTAAGTGAGCAAGATACCCCCTCTTTGAACAAAGTTTGATACTTCTTCCCTTCTTGAAGCAGCACTCGATTTTTGGAGAAAAAGCTTCAGAGAAAAATTCAAAACTCTTCTTCTGATTTTTTATCCAGTGGTGGCTACTAGGGTTTCCCTCAGCTTTAACCCTTTATACCTCAGCTCATCCAAAACCCTCATCTACTGAACTTGTCCTTTTGCTTTTTGGTTGGAGTGGAGAGTGGGATAAACTAGGGCTGTAGCAGGTCAGTATAGTGGCTGCTTGCTATTGCCTTCTCTAGTAAAGAATTCAAAAATCAAACAAAGCAAGTACTTCATTGGTTGGTCCTGTTATGGCAGTGCTTGGTACAAGCTTTTTATGGAAAACCAACTTTGCTCCAAATTGCAATTTCGTTTGCAACTTGAGATACACATCTCAATCATGAAAACTGAATATACCACATTATTCCTTGCGAAAAATCAAGTGGGATTGGCTTTTGTTTCATTGAAAATGGTTAAGTTTTGCTCTACTTCCAATCTCTCACGTATGGCCATTTGTGTTCTTCAAAAATCTGCCTAGCCATAAAGATTGGGTACTTAACAAAGTTGGGGTGGGATAATCAATGGAAGTATCACCACCCCAGTGGTTAAGGCAAGCGCGCGTATTATGTACTGTCCCTGGTTAGATTCCTGGTGGAGACAAAATCCACCCCCTTTTTATTTCAAGCGCTTTTTTCAATTTTTTTTTTAAATATATATTTTCGCTTCCCTTTCTAATCACAAGCGCGTGGGTGGCTGAGCTGGTAAGGCATTAAGCTTGCAATCCAAGGGTGGTGGGTTCAAACCTCACCTAGTGCATTTTTACTTCATTCATTTTTTTTAATATGCTTGTCTGCTTATTTCCAAAGACTTTGGCTCGTATCTGATGACTTGAACACAAACTCTTGATCAGGTTTAGAAACCCTTGACAAATTCTCTCTTTTTTTTAGACACACATTCTTTGATCCTTTGTAGAAAAAATGCAAAAAATGCTATGCAATGCAATGCTTATGTATTATGCTAATGCAATGAGATAAAACATAAGCCAGAGTGGTCGGTCAAATTTTGGGGTACAACAACGGGTAACAATCTTTGTCAACACAGATAACAATCTCTGTCAATCATAGGTAACAACTCTGTCCATCACGGGTAACAATCTCTGTCAATCACAGGTAACAATTCCGTCAACCACGGGTAACAATCTTCAAGATTTTCAAAACTATTGTACGGCAGTCTGAAGAATACTTTGCTGGGGAATAAGAGAAACCTAACCAAGTGTTGCGGTGGAAATAGGATCACAAACTATTAATGAGTTTGAATCACAATTCAATTCACAACCGCTCTTTGATTTATCCGAAGGAAAAGGTCAAAAGAGGGAAAACCTATTTTGCATCGTAAACACAATGCGGGGAAAGATCTAGGGTTCGGGGGTTGATTAAATTTAGGGAAGGTATTAGCACCCTAAACTTCTGTAGTACTCTACAGGAACCTTTTGTTCAGTTGTTTACTATTTGCTTTATTTATTTTCTTAAGGTATATGCACCAAGGATTAAAAGTGAGAAAAGAGACCTAAGGGGTTAATTCTAAGTTTACTCGGCAAGACATCGCATCCTGTGCCTACGTATCCTTACGGGAGTGGAATCAGAGTAATCGTAGTTCCCCTTAATAGGGAGGTTAGAAACTTCTTGACTGTGGTCAAGGTCTCAAGGGGAATAAACATGTCTTAAGGACACGCTTACGTGGAGTGTAGAAACTCCAAATTTCTATGTTGAAATGTTAAGTTGTAATTAGGGTTAAATTAGGGATTCCACGGCGGGAAACCCTAAAATGAGCGCGGCGGCTCTTTGGCCTAAAGCTAGGGATAGTTTTGTAATCTTGCCTGCGGCGAGGCATTTGTGAAAATTAGGGTTTGTAAGGGTGTAGTTTTGAGGTTTTGAGGTTGAGGACTATTGACACGGCGGTCAAATGCTAGACCTAATTCCTTCGGAGTGTGTAATGTGACAGAATAATGGCAATACATTAGCAGAAACTTAAATCATACATCAGCAGAAATTTAAATGCGAAAAGTAAACGCGATTATTAGGTTCGCGAGGTTACAATTGAGAAACAGATACAAATATAAAGGTAACTCAAATGAAAACTCAACACAATAGTAATAAATATGAACTGCAAAAAAATGAACACCCGTTAGTAGGCAGAATTAGGCAGCAATGAGTTACGAGAAGATGTAAATTGAGATTTTTACTATTGTTTTATTTAAAAATTTAATGATTTAATGTTAGCTTACAAAAGAAATTTTTTAAAAAAGGTTTTATTTTTATATTTACAAAAGTTTTAATTTTATAAAAAAAGTTTTAATTTATTCTTAATAATTATATTTTAAAAGGATTAAAATGAAAATGTTATGTTATTTTTTTTTATAAAGATTTTTTTAAAATTATAAACTTAAAATGTTAAAAAAGGTTTTTAAAAAACATAAAACAAATTAATTTTAAAAAAAAAAACAAAACAAAGAAAAAAATAAAAAGGGGGAGAGGGTTGGGCCGGTCACCACATCCGGACCCAACCCAGCTATGAGTCATAAGAAAAAATTAGGGTTTCCAACCCCAACTCATTCTCGCGGCGCCGTTTCAATTCGTTCTTCCTCTCGTTTCTCATCTTTCTTCTTCCTCGCGCCGTGATCATCTCTTTTCCTGAAACCAAAATATGAAACATAAGAATATGTGAGATAACGCATTTACATTTGTTTTAGCCGATGATGTTGAAGCTGAGGCTGCGGAGTCGATTGCCCGCCGTTTAAACGGCGAAGGTGATCTCTTCCTCCGGTGTTTCGCTCGTGGTTTTGTGATGTTCGTACGGCGACGAACGGCGACGATGATGAGGCTTCGTCTCTGAGTCTCGGCCGTTGGGGTTTCGTTCGTCAGAGCTTTTGCGATCTCGCTAGGGTTTCTGCGATTCTCTCTCTCTCACGGCTACCTCTCTAGGGTTTGTACGCGATCCCCCTTTTATCAGGTTGTGTCTTCCCTTTTATATACGCTTTGATTTATTTTTGGGCTTTCAATCTGTATTGGATTTGCATTACTCTGAGATTTGATTTCGTGTTGATGCGATTTGATTTGATTACGATTGGATACTCTGTTCCTCTTTTAGGGTTCGATTGGTATTTCGGTGAAATTGGATTTCATTTTCTGATATGAATCTGATACTGATTTGTTTTGATCTGTTTTGGGATTGATATCGAATCAAAATCTCTCTATTATTTTCTGATGTGGTTTGCCTTCAGGTTGGATTGGTTGGTATCTGATATTAATTCACAGAACTTCTTGATGGATTCATTTTGATTTGTTTTAATTTTTCCCAGATTGAGTTCCAATGGGATACGATTTGGACCTGACTCGAAACTTTCCATTTCCAGATTCAATTTGATTTGATCATTTTCTGATTAGACTCTTGCAGATGTGAATTGGATTGCTTTTGGGGAATCTGGATACTGATTTGGTTCCTGATGCGATTTTGTTTTGATTCAACCTGATCATTAGCACTTACTTTTCTTTTTCTTCTTTCAGGATGGACACTTTGCCTTGGTCTTTGCCGCCGAGAAGAGTACGCGGTAATGATGACGTTTGTCTGAACCATTTGGAGCAGGATACTGCAATCCTGGCTTTTGATTATATTGCTGCTTCTGATTGAATTGGTGATGATGACCTGGGCTATGATGTTTGATTAACTGAGCCATGTGTTTATGCACTTGTTTACTTCATGAACTGAGATGTCTGTTTCAACTTTTAATCTTCAGGTCCCCAACTTTCTGTTTTAGGGCAATGATGTTGAACTGAGCCCAATGCTTGCAACGATGATGGTTCTGACAGTCCTTTCTGATTTCACATCTTGCCTTCGTCTCTGATACTTACGACGGGTTCTTGTTGTGGCGCTTTAGGCATCAGTTCTATGGTGTTTTTCTTTGTACGCTTGCAGATATTTGAACTTGGATGCGCAGTCCAATTCTTCACTTCTGATTTTTTTATGATGTGAATTCACTTGTTTGGTTCAGAGCTGTTGTGAACTGACCTGCTCTTTTGCCTTGTTTTGGTATGCTGTTGCGCAATGGTGTTTGAGCCGAGGGCTTTTATGCAGCGTATGATGCAGTTGTGCTTCTTTGGATCCTGCTGAGTACTTTTCTGTCACGACAGATTTGTAGGCCCTTTGCGCATGAACTTGCATTATTTGATGGTTTGTGTTTTCTGTCCTGTGCAGCTTGATGCCATAGTTTGGTTTCTCTTGTTCTGTTTTGAACTTGATTTTGTTTGGACCATTGGCCTTCATTCTGTCTTGAACATTGGCCTTCATTCTGTTTGGTAACAGATTTGTTTCTTTGGTGGCTTTTCATACTTGTATGGGCACGAGTTCCTTCTTACCTAGTTTTGTTTATGCTTTGAGTTCTGTTGTACTGATGACGCTTGTGGCTTTTCAGGTGTTGGAAGTTTCGAAACCAAAGTGACTCAGACCTGCCGGCATCCGGGTTTGAGTCAGAACTTGCCTATGTTGCCTTATTCTCGTATCAGTTTGGAAATCCAATCGCGGCAAAACGAATCAGTCCCGCTTCTTTTATTACTTCTATCTCTCGGATGTCCCGTACCGATAAGAACAGGTGTTTCCTGATCTGACGCCCACGGCGCGGATCGGTAACGGGGGGTAGGACGCAGCTTCGGCTGTGCCCCTCCCGGCACTCGATGATGACATTGTTCTGAGGGTGTCAAAAACATCTTCTAACATTTTTCTATACTGTTTGTTTTTTTTTTTGAAGTGCAGGTTAGTCGAGGATTCGTGGAGAAGCTCCAAGACAACATGAAGACACTTAGATGTTCTTAGGATTTAGGATAGATACTTTAATGTAATTCCTTAGGATTTAGAACTTTAATGTAATTCCTTGTAACAGTACGTATAAAATGTGAAGCAATCTCCATTTCTTGTATGATGAGATTTTTTATGAAATAAAATTCCCAAAATTTGAATTCATTTATATTTTATTCTTAGTTAAAAAATATAAACATTTGTGAGTAAATCCACAAGTATTTAAATTCATTAACATAGTCATAAAACATAAACACTCCCAAGTGATATTCTTATTTGTGCACTCGTCTCATTTGTAATCCTAATCTCATCACCTGATTAAAATCCCATTTAAATGTTAACCAACCATTTCATAACCAAACACGTATGTGCACCGTAATCACAACAGTTTCAGCATCAACAGTAACACTACTCGTAATTAAATTCCACTGACCAAATGCCAAGAGCTACAATCCAATAACAACCAATTACGACTGTGCCTTAATAACAGAAACGGAAGCGCTTTGGAATGGATCTTAAATCCAGTCGTGCTCGGCATACTTTAATATCGACCACGTCAAATTGGCACCTTGATATGATCAGACCTGGTGATAGATAAATGCCTCAAAACAATAACGTATCAAACGCCTCAGAATTTTAATAACAACCCGTCTTCAAGGAATTGGTAGAATTTGCGCAAAATGACCAAAATACCCCTGGGACCAAATCTGCAAAACAAACACCTTCATAACTGGTTAGCGGTTAGCAATGTACATATGAGATGCTATGCGAAATGACTGATTAAATATAAGGGTAAAATTTAGGGTATTACACCAAGCAACTCTGATGAGGAAAAACTCTACTGGGGAAGTCACGCGCAACAACTCCGAAAGTTTAAACCATGCAATCTTTTAATGCTGACGTAACAACAATCTGAGAAGAATTCCGCTGGAAGGAGAGCAGAGAAACTTAACCAAGTAGCTCTGCTAGGGGAGCATATAACAGGGCGAACACTATCATCGCATATCTCGCGCCACAAATCTGAATATCTGGACACCTTCCTGAGTAATAATTTCGATTATCTGCAGGAAAACACACCTGAAAACAATGAGGTAACCAACCTGGCTTATGTTCCAAAATGCATATGTTTTATGATGGCGTAATGCTCCATACAGCATGGAAATGCTACGCATTTGAGTAGATGCAAATATGATGATATATGCAAATGCAAGGATGTGCTCCAGCAAAATAAATGCTAAAGACAAAGCCGAATCCGCTAGGGATAACCAGGTATTACAGACATATTCCAGCAAAATAAATGCTGGAAAGGTGAAACCAACTCTGCAGGGGATAACCATCCTGTTGGGGAATGGCTCACCAACTTGAAATTACGAACTCTGCTGATGATGTTCATCCTGTCGGAGGAAAAATAACCTGCTGGAGAACAAAAAAGGAAATCCTGCTCGGGGATGCTCCTTTCAAACCACTGATCACCTGATCATGCTCTATGGGGATTAACTACCCTGCTGGGGATACTCAGCTGGGAATCGATTCGTGTACTCTGATTGTACTCTATGAGAATTCTCTCTGGGGAGTAAATGCGCTCATAACCAACCACCGGGAATGCACACTCCGCTAGGGATGTCAAATCTTGACCCGCTGGGGATGAATTTATCTTATTGAATAAGTCCATTTTGAATTGCTGAGGATAATCTGATCCTGCTCCGATGCAATCCCAACTCTCTAGGGATAAAACTTCGACTTCCATCTGCAGGGGAGGAAAAGCCAATTCCATCTGCTGGGAGGAATAAGTTTCACATAGAGCCTGCTCTGGCTGGGGAACACCCCGCCTTGGATATCTGCTGCAAAGGTGATAACCCTGCAAAACACGAACGAACATAAGACATTCTACACAAAAGGAAGTATCCTGGTAGGTGTCCGTGACAACTATTCAGTTGATTCAAAGTTTTAACAATCATTGGACGAGGCCTACAAGCTTATGCACACGTAAGTTTATCAAAAACATCGGCGTTTTCCACAAACAAAACAGTAAAAGTTAAAACAAGAATTAAACATCAAGTACTGAATAGTATGTTTTATTGCTAACATCCTATAACTAGGCAAGGTTTGTACATCGGATGCAACTCCTAAAAAGAGGAAGTTACGCAAAAGCAAAAGCAAATATGTACAAAAATACAAAAGATAAAATTGTATACATGTCGGCAACATGGTACAGGCGAACACCATGAGCTGATCCTCCTATGACTCGCCTGACTCCGACACTTTCCCGATGCTCCGTCCTCGGAAGAGATTGTTTTGGATAATCGACCCTCAGGTACTCTCCAAACCACTAAGCAATGCAATATCCAACTCGGACCGCAGTCGTTTGCTTTTCAATCCCTAACTTTTTCCTGAATCGCCCTTTGCGGGTTTTCGATTCACCGGGATACCCTTTTTTGCCGAAGTCGCCTTCTCAGGTTTTCGACTTCGCGGGTGTACATCTTTTCAATTTTATCCCTAACTTTTGCCCGAACCTTTCTTTATTTTCTTGGTTCGCCGGGATGCCCCATTTTTGCATGGACTCTCTTTTTCCTGTCCAGCGGGTCTCTTTAAGCAAAGTATTTTTTAACTGCGTCCGAGTTCACAGGGGATGAAAAATCTTCGCCATCCATGGTGGACAACAGTAAGGCTCCTCCAGAGAAGACCTTTCGCACGATGTATGGACCTTCATAATTGGGAGTCCATTTGCCCCTGTGATCTGATTGTGGCGGGAGAATCTTCTTTAGCACAAGATCGCCTGTCTGAAAGCTTCGAGGGCGCACCTTCTTATCGAAAGCTTTCTTCATCCGGCTCTGGTATAACCGACCATATGCGATAGATGCAAGTCTCTTCTCATCCATCAAACTGAGTTGATTCAGCCTATTTCTTACCCATTCTGCCTCATCTAGTTGGACGTCGAGCAATACTTTCAAGGAAGGAATCTCAACTTCTAATGGTAGGACAACCTCCATACCATACACCAATGAGAAAGGCGTTGCCCCGGTTGATGTGCATACCGTCATATGATAACCGTGCAAAGCGAAGAGCAACATCTCGTGCCAGTCTTTGTATGTCACAACCATCTTCTGAACTATCTTCTTGATGTTCTTATTGGCCGCCTCGACAGCGCCATTCATCTTGGGCTGATAGGGAGATGAATTGTGATGCTCAATCTTAAAATTCTGGCACAATTCTTTCATCATCTTGTTATTCAGGTTCGAACCATTGCCAGTAATGATTCTTTCAGGAATGTCGTAGCGACAAATGATTTCCTTTTTGATAAATCGGGCTACCACTTGCTTGGTAACATTAGCGTAAGACGCTGTTTCAACCTATTTGGTGAAGTAATCAATAGCTACCAAGATGAACCAGTGTCCATTGGATGCGGTGAGCTCAATTTTCCCAATCATATCGATGCCCCACATGGAGAAAGGCCACGGGGATGCCATAACGTTCAAAGGGCTCGGCGGCACCTGAATCTTGTCCGCATAAACTTGGCACTTGTGGCACTTCTTTGCAAATTTGAAACAATCTCGTTCCATTGTCAACCAATAATATCCTGCCCGTAATAACTTCCGAGACATAGCATGTCCGCCAGCGTGCGTGCCAAAGGTTCCCTCGTGGACCTCTTCCATGAGTAAATTGGCCTCTTTCTCATCAACACATCGCAAAAGCACCAAATCATGGTTTCTCCTATACAGAACACCATCCAGATTCAAGTAGAAATTTCCAGCCAATCTCCTAAGAGTCTTCTTATCGCGGCTGGATGCCCCAGTCAGATACTTTTGGTTCTTTAGGAAATTCTAGATATCAAAATACCACGGCTTGCCATCGGAAGCTACCTCAATGGCGAATATGAAGGAGGGCCTATCAAGGCGAGAGATAACTATCCCGGGAGCCTCATTCCAGAAGTTAACTTTTTACATGGAAGACAACGTCGCAAGAGCGTCAGCCATCTGATTTTCTGCCCGTGGCACATGATGAAACTCTACCCTGTCAAAGAAAGGCAACAATCTCCTTGCATAATTCATATACGGTATCAGATTGGGCTGACGGGTCTCCCATTCACCCTTGATCTGGTTTACGACTAGCACGGAGTCTCCATACACATCAAGGTTTTTAATCCTCAAATCAATAGCCTCCTCAAGGCCCATTATGCACGCTTCGTATTCGGCTTCATTATTAGTAACTGGAAATGTCAATCTGGCAGTGAACGGGATGTGCGTCCCATGGGGAGTCGTGATGATTGCCCCAATTCCACTTCCATATGAATTCACAACACCGTCGAAAATCAATTGCCATTGGGAACTTCGCTCAGGACCTTCACCATGCAACGACTCTTCGCAATCTTTCATCTTTAAGTACATGATATCCTCGTCAGGAAAATCAAACTTCATCGGATGGTAATCATCAATTGGCTGCTCGGCCAGGTACTCTGACAGTACGCTACCTTTGATAGCCTTTTGTGAGACATACTGTATATCGTACTTTATCAGTACCATCTGCCATCGGGCAATCCTTCCAGAAAGGGCTTGCTTCTCAAAGACGTATTTGATCGGATCCATCTTCGATATCAGTAAGGTTGTATGATTCAGCATATATTGTCTCAGACGTTTGGTGGCCCAAGCAAGTGCACAACACATCTTTTCGAGCATAGAGTATCGAGACTCACAATCCGTGAATTTTTTACTCAAATAATAAATTGCATGCTCTTTTCGTCCAGTCTCGTCATGCTGACCGAGAACACAACCCATACTATTCTCAAGAACCGTCAAATACATAATCAACGGTCTCCCGGCTACTAGGGGTATTAAGATTGGAGGTTCCTGCAAATACTCTTTTATTCTATCAAATGCCCTTTGGCAATTCTCATTCCAGACCACCGCTTGATATTTTTTCAACAACTTAAACATTGGCTCACACGTGGAAGTTAGGTGAGATATGAACCGGGCAATGTAGTTCAACCTCCCCAAAAAACCACGAACCTCTTTCTCTGTTTTCGGTTCTGGCATTTCTTGTTAGAACACAAATTGGTTCTTAATAATATCTCTTTGTTTTGATGATAACTATTAGGAAATTTTGTATTTAAGAATTATATACTCTAAAATTTGCTTGAGAGTTTTACTGCAGATTGTAATGAAATTAACACTCCAGAAGCAAATCTGAATTGTATACAAGAAATTAACTAGACTCTGAAGCGCCAGATGCACTCATTAGAAGATTCTGATTGCTGCTTACAGAAGTTCCTGAGCGTAGCCTCCAGAAGGATCTGAGGCAAGAAGCTCCAGAAGAATCTGAAGCAGAAGCTCCAGAAGAATATGAAGAAAGCAGAAGCATCTGAAGCAAAGAAGAATATTGTATGAAGAGTTTTTCAAAGCATAGTTTCTACAGAAGATTCTGAAAGTACTAAAGCTGCCAGTACTGAAGTTCTGTGTCAAATATGCTCTGATAATTAAACACGCTGAAAGCACACATGCTGCAGAAGACTCTGATACAGCAAAGTTCTGAACATCATTAGAAGACTCTGACCCAATCAGATTCTGATGAACTTGCTGAAAACTGAAGAAGAAATATTCAAAGATTATATCCGTTGGAGTAAATCAAACGTCTCTTTCCTCATTTGTGCTAGACACAAGAACACAGACAAAAAGGATTTTTCTGTGCTTTCTACTTCTAGGAAAGGTCACTTGATGTGAAGACAAAAAGGCTCAGACCTTTTTGGGACACTCTTCTCAACGCTCAGCTCTCCTTGGATCAGCTGCCTATAAAAGGAAGACTCCACCAAATTCTTCAGTTAGACATGTTGCTGAAAAGAAATTATAACATTCAAGCTCTCATACTTTCATATTCATTCTTAGAATTATTTGTACTTAAACTTAAGAGAAATATCACTGTTGTGATAAAAGCTTTTTAGAAGCATTCTTACTCTTGTATTAGATTTACATTGATTGTAAAGGATTTCCTTAAGAGGATTCAGTTGGAATCAGTAGCTCTTGAGAAGACTAAGAACAGTTGTTCTTAGGTGTTACTATTGTAATCTGTTTGATTAAATAGTGGATTAAGTCGTTGTTGAGAAAGACAAATCACTCTAGGAAGGGTGGACTGGAGTAGTTTAGTTCAACGAACCAGGATAAAAATAATTGTGTTTTTAATTCTAAGTTTTAATCTTTCATACTTATTCAACCCCCCTTCTAAGTATTATCTCACCTTCAGTTGGCATCAGAGCTCCGGTTCTGTGTGTGCTACCACTTAACAGTGACAGTAAAGATCCAGAGAGAAATAATTTGATATATATTTATTTGTTACAATGGCTGATAATACAATATCCAACATTAACAATAAATATGAAGAAAGGGACAGGATCAGCACCAAACCCCCTATGTTTGATGGGGAGAAATTTGATTACTGGAAAGACAGAATTGCGAGTTTTTTCCTAGGATATGATGCTGATCTATGGGATCTAGTCATAGATGGATATGTCCATCCCACAGATGGGAATGGCAAGAAGATAGACAGAAAATCTATGACAGATGCTCAGAAGAAAGATTTTAGAAATCATCACAAGGCCAGAACTATATTATTGAATGCAATTTCTCATATTGAGTATGAAAAAATTACAAACAGGGAAACTGCTTTTGATATGTTTGAATCCTTAAAAATGACTCATGAGGGAAACTCTCAAGTCAAGGAGACAAAAGCTCTGGCTCTGATCCAGAAGTATGAGGCCTTCAAGATGGAAGACTCTGAATCTGTTGAAGCCATGTTCTCCAGATTTCAGATCCTCATAGCTGGGCTAAAGGTTCTGGACAAGGGATACTCTACATCAGATCATGTAAAGAAAATCATCAGAAGTCTACCTACCAGATGGAGACCAATGGTGACTGCCTTGAAGATGGCTAAAGATCTGAACAAGATCTCTTTAGAAGAACTCATCAGCTCATTGAGGAGCCATGAAATTGAGCTTGAGGAAGATGAACCTCAGAAGAAAGAAAAAGGTAAATCTGTTGCCTTAAAATCTAACAAATCTGCTAAAGCTTTGCAGGTTATTGAAGAAAGCTCTGAAGAATCTTCTTCTGAAGAAGAAGATGAATTATCCATGTTGTCCAGAAGGATCAACAGACTCTGGAAGCACAAGGGAAAGAAGTTCAACAACTTCAGAAGATCTGATCATAGAAAGGAATCTTCTGGGCACAGAAGATCTGGCAAGAAAGAAGTTGTATGCTATGAGTGCAAAGAACCTGGGCATTACAAGAATGATTTCCCCAAACTTCAAAAAGAAAAACCCAAGAAGAAGTTTAACAAAAAGAAGAAGGTTCTAATGGCAACATGGGATGACTCAGATGAATCTGAATCATCTTCTGAATCAGAAGAAGAATGTGCTAATGTTGCACTGATGGCCAGCACAGAAGATCAGGAGGAAGGAACCTCAGGATATGAATCAGATTATGAATCTGATGATGACATTGAAGAGGTAATGGCTAAACTTACCAAAGAAGAACTTATAAAAGTTTTAACAGAAGTTCTTAAAAGTTATAACAATATCAAACTCAAATACAAGAAGCTGAAAAGCAATCTTGAATCTGAGATTGATCTTCTGAAGACAGAACTTGTTGAGCAAAAAGAAATTAATCTGAAAATCAAAAATGACTTTGAAATAACTCAACAAGAATCTGAATCTGAGACTAAGTCATGTGAAAACATTTTAGAAAAATATGACTCTAGCTTTCAGAGATTCCTTACTAAGAGCATAGACAGAAGCAAGATGGCTTCTATGATCTATGGTGTTAGTGGGAACAACAGAAGAGGTATTGGATATGAATCTTCATCTGGAAGTAATCCAAAATCTGTGGACAAACTTTTCATCAAGAAGACACCTCTGTATTCTCAATTTAAATTTGGTCACTTAAATGACATTAAACACACAAGCTCTGAGAAGAATACTTATGTGTTTAAACCCAAGGCAAGTCAGAATAAACATTATGTTGAAAAAAAGAAGTTTAGACAAACCTACAAACCAACTAACCCCAAAGGACCCAAGAAGATCTAGGTACCTAAAAACAAAATAATTCCTGTTGCAGATGTTCTTAGCAGCAAGGTCAGGACGCCAATCATGGTACCTGGACTCTGGATGCTCACGACACACGACAGGAGAAAAGTCTATGTTCCAAAGCCTGGAACTTAGATCTGGAGGTGATGTGAAGTTTGGAGGGAACCAGAAGGGCAAGATCATTGGATCTGGCACTATTGGAAATGGTAAACTTCCCTCTATTACTAATGTTTTACTTGTTGAAGGGTTAAAGCATAACTTACTGTCCATAAGTCAATTAAGTTACAATGGTTATGATATCACCTTTAATAAAAAATGTTGTAAAGCTATTAGTCAAAAGGATGGCTCTATCCTATTTAGTGGTAAGAGGAAAAACAACATTTATAAAATAAATCTTTCAGAACTTAAAGTTCAAAATGTTAAATGCCTCTTGTCTGTTAATGAAGAGAAATGGGTCTGACACAAAAGATTGGGCCATATTAATATGAGACGTATATCTCAGATTAATAAACTTAATCTTGTCAGAGGACTCCCTAATCTGAAGTTCACTTCAGATGCTCTTTGTGAAGCATGCCAAAAAGGGAAGTTTTCAAAAACATCTTTTAAATCAAAAAATGTTGTTTCTACTTCCAAACCACTAGAACTACTTCATATTGATCTGTTTGGACCAGTGAAAACTGCATCCATCAGAGGCAAGAAGTATGGATTAGTCATTGTTGATGACTATAGTAGATGGACATGGGTAAAGTTCTTAAAACACAAGGATGAGTCACATTCTGTGTTCTTTGACTTCTGCAAGCAAGTCCAGAATGAAAAGGATTTCAAAATTATAAAAGTCAGAAGTGATCATGGTGGTGAATTTGAAAATAAATATTTTGAAAAATACTTTTCTGAAAATGGCATTGCTCATGATTTTTCCTGTCCTAGAACTCCACAACAAAATGGGGTTGTAGAGAGGAAAAACAGAACTCTACAAGAAATGGCCAGAACCATGATCAATGAGACAAATCTGGCAAAACACTTTTGGGCAGAAGCAATCAACACAGCCTGTTACATTCAGAACAGAGTGTCTGTAAGACCTCTTCTGAAGAAGACTCCTTATGAGTTATGGAAGAACAAAAAGCCCAACATTTCATATTTTCATCCTTTTGGATGTATTTGCTATATGTTAAATACTAAGGATAATCTGAACAAGTTTGATTCCAAAGCACAGAAGTGTTTCATGCTTGGATATTCTGAACGCTCTAAAGGCTACAGAGTATACAAGACTGAGACACAGATTGTGGAAGAATCCATTCATGTCAGATTTGATGATAAGCTTGGCTCTGAAAAGCCAAAGCAGTTTGATAACTCTGCAGATACGGAAGTAGTCTTCATTGACTCTGAAGTTCCAGAAGCAGACAAAATTCAAGTGAAGGAACCAGAAGCAATGCCATATGCTACTCCTTTAACTTCTCAGATGAATAATCTAAACATTTCTGAAGAATCAACTATTAGAGGATCATCATCCAGAATTAAAGCTTCTCATTCAGAGGATGTTATTATTGGAAAGAAGGATGATCCCATCAGAACAAGATCCTTTCTAAGATCATCTAAAGCATCTCTATTTGGACTGGTGTCAGAAATTGAACCATCTTCTGTAGATGAAGCTCTGCAAGACAATGATTGGATTATTGCCATGCAAGAAGAGCTAAATCAATTCACCAGAAATGATGTATGGGATCTAGTTCAAAGACCTCAAGGATTCAATATATTTGGTACAAAATGGGTCTTCAGAAATAAGCTAAATGAGAAAGGAAAAGTTGAAAGGAATAAGGCAAGGCTGGTTGCTCAAGGGTACAGTCAACAAGAAGGTATTGATTACACTGAGACATATGCTCCAGTGGCTAGGTTAGAATCTATACGCCTTCTTATTTCATTTGCTTCACAAAATAACATCACTCTGTATCAGATGGATGTTAAAAGTGCCTTTCTTAATGGTATTATAGAAGAAGAAGTTTATGTCCACCAACCTCCTGGTTTTGAAAATGAAAAATTTCCAGATCATGTTTTCAAACTAAAGAAATCTCTATATGGTTTAAAACAAGCTCCCAGAGCTTGGTATGAGAGATTGAGCAATTTTCTTCTGGAGAAAATTTTCATCAGAGGCAAAGTGGATACAACAATCTTTTGTAAATCAATTAAGAAAGATCTTCTAATTTGCCAAATTTATGTAGATGATATTATTTTTGGATCAACAAATATTATGCTTGGAAAGGAGTTTGCTACATGTATGCAGGAAGAATTTGAAATGAGCATGATGGGAGAACTCAGATTCTTTCTTGGAATCCAAGTTAATCAAACTCCAGAGTGCACTTACATACATCAGACAAAATATGTTAAAGAACTTCTGAAGAAATTTAACATGTCTGATAGTAAGCTGGCAAAGACTCCCATGCATCCAACTAGCTCACTTGGCAAAGAAGAGGTAAGTAAGAAAGTAGACCAGAAGCTCTACAGAGGTATGATTGGCTCTCTTCTTTATCTTACTGCTTCTAGACCTAACATATTGTTCAGTGTTTGCCTGTGTGCTAGATTCCAATCAGATCCTAGAGAATCACACTTGACAGCTGTCAAGAGGATTCTAAGGTATCTGAAAGGTACTTCTAATGTGGGTTTGTGTTACAGAAAATCTGATGATTTCAAATTAGTTGGATTCTGTGATGCTGACTACGCTGGAGACAGAGTGGAAAGAAAAAGTACTTCTGGAAGTTGTCAATTTCTAGGAAAAAATCTAATCTCCTGGTACAGCAAGAAGCAACCCACAATTGCACTTTCAACCACAGAGGTTGAATACATTGCTGCTGCTGGATGTAGCACGCAGATGCTCTGGATGAAGAGTCAACTAGAAGATTATCAAATTTTTGAAAGTAACATTTCTATCTTTTGTGATAATACTTCTGCTATATGTTTGTCCAAGAATCCCATTTTACATTCTAAAGCAAAACATATAGAAATTAAGCATCATTTCATCAGAGACTATGTTCAGAAGGGAATCATAAATTTAGCCTTTGTTGATACAGATCATCAATGGGCAGATATTTTTACAAAACCCCTTGTTGAAGATAGATTCAAATTTATTCTAAAAAATATTGGTATGGATTTTTGTCCAGAATGATATTTGTCAGAAGCAAATTTTTACAGATGCAAAAATGCCTAATGCTCTGAAGTATTTCTTCTGATTGCTTATTTATTCTGCTTAATATTTTTTTTTGAAACTCTGAACTAGCAATCCTTAGAAGATCTGAACGTTGGTTAACGTTTCATTTCTCAAAAGAATTCAGAACACATGCAAGCAAACACGTGTCACACCAAATCTGAAAAGGTGGCGTGTACATTACTGAAGAGACGTTTGAGGTGAAGTTTGAATAGTGAAAATCTTGATTTTCCCCCCCAAATTGTCAGAAGCAATTAATGTTTGAAATGATTATTATTCTTTTCATTTAATGCTTACTAAAACGTGCAAAAATTTTGACTGATGGTATGCCTAAGTGTTTTAGTATAAATACATGACTTATCTTCACTTTCACACTTTTCACACTCTCAGAAAATTATATGCGTTTTCATCTCCTCTTTTCTCTGCATAAAAACCCTAAACCTAAGCGTTTGAAAAAGCAATCTTCAATGGCAACTTCATCATCAACAGCTGCTCAATTCCAATCTTCTATGGCTGTAGTAACTTCTGCAAACATGGGTGTTGCTCCTTACTCTCCTCCCAAAAGAACTCTTTTAACCCCTGTTGAGAAGTTGGAAGTTTTATGTGAATCCATGGTAGAGTTTGACTCTCTTGCAGAAAATGGCTTTGAGTTTCGTTCTATCATTGGAGCTCAAGGATGAGTTAAGTATTTTGACAGACTTTTTGGACCAGTTTACCCTCTCCTTGTGAAAGAATTCTGGATCCATGCATCAGTTTACCCCAAGTTCATCTTATCTTCTGTGTTGGGAAAAGAAATTATTATCACAGAAGATCTGATAAGAAAATTAATTGGATATGAAGAAACAGATGGTGTTTCCCACTTGCCAGCTGGGCATGTGGACATGGATGAGGTATATGAAGAAGTGATGATTGCTGGTCAAGCTTCTAACAAATTCAAGGATCTGAAGCCTGACTACAAGATCTGGGCCAAGATCTTCTTGGGATGCATCCACCATAGGAAGTCAACTAATTCTCCAGACTATGTCAATAATGAACAACTTTATTTCATGTATTGCCTCAGTCAGAGCACCAAGGTAGATCTTCCATACATTCTTTTTATGCATCTGTGGAACCATATAAATGCATCTAGAGAGTATGTGAAGGAAAAATGACAGAAGATCAGAACCTGGATCCCCTTTGGAAGGTTGATCTCAGATCTTCTAACTGAGAATGGTTTGGTCACTGCTCTGTACGCTGCTAGAGTTACAGAGGAATTAGAATTTATAATGGGAAAGCCTCTTAATGCTAAAAGTCTTCAGAGACTCAAAATTGTTGATGAACTCACAACAACTCCCAAGAAGCTGAATGTGTCTGAATTGAGTAAGAAGAGGGTTCCTGTAGATGACTTTCCATTGTTCTTTGCTGAAGAGCCCAGACACATAGTTGTGATGTATATTGATGAATGTAAGAAGGAAGTCAAGCCTGTTCCTGCAAATGTGATTCAGCTAGCAAGACAACCCCTACCAGATGTAGAAGAAGAAGAAGAAGAAGCACAACTCCAGAGGAGAAGGACTCAGCCAGTAGCAAAATCTGAACCTGCTCAGAAGAAGGTCAAGATTGCTGAGAAGCCAAAGAAGCTCTTGAAGAGAAAAGAATTTGAAGATGCTACTTTTGTACCAGCCAAGAGGATAAAGATAAAAGGTACTAAATCTTCTGTATCTTCTGCAAATATTGTTATAAATGACTCTAATATTAAGTCTGTTCCAAAACCACCCTCAACACAAACTACTTCTGTTACTGCTCCTAGTTCAAAATCACCACAAAAACAAACACCTGTTCCAACACCAACAACAACAAAAATCACTCATACACCAACAGTTTCTGTACCAAAATCTTCTCAACCAAAAATTCATATCAAACAGTTTGTTCCACAACAACAACTTACAAAGCAACCAGAAGTTCTAACCAAACCTTCTGCACCACACAAACAACCCACAAAACAACAACCACAACAATCTGTACACCAAAAATCATCTGAACAACCAGAAAAACAGCAAGAATCTCAACCAGAAAAAGCCTCTGAAAATCAACCACCATCAAATAATCCACCATCTGAACCCATTGCACCTGTTACTTCTGAACCTACAAAAGTAACTTCTGCTCCTATTTCATCAGAACCAATCATTATTCCATCTGACTCACTTACCTCAGAACAACCATCCAAACCTTCTGAAATTCCTTCAGAACAAACCAACACTTCTGAACCTCACGTCCCTGAGACAGAAGTTCTTGATGTCACACCCTTAAAAATGGTGTTTCAAGTATCTTCTACTTCCTGCACACCAACCACATCTTCTAACTCCTCAGAATCAGACCTTCACCCAGATTTTCTAATCTCTCCATCTCAAAAATACTCTGAGGTAAACCAACCTGAACCTTCTATACCTTCAAAAGCTCCCACTCCAGATCCCATTCCCACACCTACACCATCACCTGAGATATTAATCCCCAATTCAAACCCAAGATCTTCTATATCTTGTGCCCAAGTATCTTCTCTGTTTCATAATTTGGCGTATGGTTTCAAACTAAAAGACTTTTATGACAGAGTTGAACCATCTGACCCCATCAACCCTCTGAAACCAAAACTCACCATGACCCTTCCATCTGTGATTCTTGATTATATAAAATCTATGTCAGATGTAGGATCTTTAGAAACCATTTCATGTTCTGCAAAATCTGATAAAGCTGTTGCTTCAGCTCTGCTAATTGCATCTGATAACACTGCTGCATCTGATGAACCACCCACATCTGCCTTCAAAACCTACTCAAATACATCTTTTGATGTAGTTACCCATCACACCAGAGCAAAACCTCATTTGCTAAATGCCTTAATCAGATCACAAGAAAAAGCTCCTGAGATACCCTTCATTCCATACTATCCTCCTCCTCTGATCTCCATCCAAAAATCAATTTTTCCACCAACTCCCCAACCTAAACCTGTAACTCTGGAAACTTTGTTACGTCCAAAGCCCAGACTTAATGTTGATCATTTATTTCAAACTTTTTTGCAAGAAATACAGATGTATTTAGGTACTGTTCAGAAGAAATGCTCAGCAACAATGGATGCCAAAGAATCTGACATCATCTGGAATGGATTCATCAACAGATTCAACTCTGTGGCCTCAAATCTGAAGAACGTCTGTTCTGATGATGCGAAGCTCAGATTTGCTGAGGCTGCAAGGACTCTATTCTGGACTGTCAAGAAATCTGAACCTCTGCTTCTTATAGATGCTCCTCCACCTTCAACAGAATCTACTGCAACTGCATCTGAAGAAAATCAATTGGCTATGACTCTGGTAGACCCTCCTTCTATTTCCAATGCTCCAGACTCTACAGAACCAATGGAAATTGACTCTGTTCAGGCTACAGAACCTAATCATACTTCTTCATCTGAGATAAAGAAAGAACATCTAGATTTTAAAGATAAGATTGCTTCTCTGGAAGCTGGCCAGTCAGAGATCAAGTCTTGGATGGCAAAGCAGGATAAGAAGTCTGAGGATATGACAGAATGGATGTCAAAGCAAGATGAAAAGAATGAAACTATGGCTAAGTGGATGTCCAAGCAAGAGCAATCCTCCTCTGAGATTACAGATCTATTGAAGATGCTTTTGTCCAAACACTCTTAGATTTTTTTCTCATTCTAATGTTTTTGCATCTGTTGTTTGCATATGTACTTTATTGTTATATCTTCTGATGTTTGCCTATGTACTCTTGATCTGATCTTATGAATGAATCAAAGTTTTCTCCATTGAATTCTCTAATTTACTGTTTCCTTTTATTTGTCCTTTTAAAGTTTTTACTTTTTGCTTATGACAAAAAAGGGGGAGAAAATATAGATCTGAACTGTTTAATATAACTTCACCAGAATGAAACTTCAGACATATCTATTCTATCTAACATTTAATCTGACTATTTCATAACATTTGATAAGTACATTCTATAAAAGAAACTCTGAGTCTATCAGATCATTTGACTATTACCAAACTCTGAATCTTAAATCTGCAAGACATTCTGACCTTCAAATGTTAAAAGAACAAACAAGATCTAACTCTGAAGATTACTCAAAGACAAAAGGGAAGTTTCTATTCCTTATTTGTATTTAACTCAGGGGGAGATTCATCATCTCAGGGGGAGTTATAATTCTAATATTTTCAATTAAACAAAATTTCTGATGCTTTTTGTCATCATCAAAAAGGGGGAGATTGTTAGAACACAGATTGGTTCTTAATAATATCTCTTTGTTTTGATGATAACTATTAGGAAATTTTGTATTTAAGAATTATATACTCTAAAATTTGCTTGAGAGTTTTACTGCAGATTGTAATGAAATTAACACTCCAGAAGCAAATCTGAATTGTATACAAGAAATTAACTAGACTCTGAAGCGCCAGATGCACTCATTAGAAGATTCTGATTGCTGCTTACAGAAGTTTCTGAGCGTAGCCTCAAGAAGGATCTGAGGCAAGAAGTTCCAGAAGAATCTGAAGCAGAAGCTCCAGAAGAATCTGAAGAAAGCAAAAGCATCTTAAGCAAATAAGAATATTGTATGAAGAGTTTTTCAAAGCATAGTTTCTACAGAAGATTCTGAAAGTACTAAAGCTGCCAGTACTGAAGTTCTGTGTCAAATATGCTCTGATAATTAAACATGCTGAAAGCACACATGCTGCAGAAGACTCTGATACAGCAAAGTTCTGAACATCATTAGAAGACTCTGACCCAATCAGATTCTGATGAACTTGCTGAAAACTGAAGAAGAAATATTCAAAGATTAAATCCGTTGGAGTAAATCAAACGTCTCTTTCCTCATTTGTGCTAGACACAAGAACACAGACAAAAAGGATTTTTCTGTGCTTTCTACTTCTAGGAAAGGTCACTTGATGTGAAGACAAAAAGGCTCAGACCTTTTTGGGACACTCTTCTCAACGCTCAGCTCTCCTTGGATCAGCTGCCTATAAAAGGAAGACTCCACCAAATTCTTCAGTTAGACATGTTGCTGAAAAGAAATTATAACATTCAAGCTCTCATACTTTCATATTCATTCTTAGAATTATTTGTACTTAAACTTAAGAGAAATATCATTGTTGTGATAAAAGCTTTTTAGAAGCATTCTTACTCTTGTATTAGATTTACATTGATTGTAAAGGATTTTCTTAAGAGGATTCAGTTGGAATCAGTAGCTCTTGAGAAGACTAAGAACAGTTGTTCTTAGGTGTTACTATTGTAATCTGTTTGATTAAATAGTGGACTAAGTCCTTGTTGAGAAAGGCAAATCACTCTAGGAAGGGTGGACTGGAGTAGTTGAGTTCAACGAACCAGGATAAAAATAATTGTGTTTTTAATTCTAAGTTTTAATCTTTCATACTTATTCAACCCCCCCTTATAAGTATTATCTCACCTTCATTTCTTGTATAGCTTTTATCTTTGCAGGATCAACCTCAATTCCTTTTTCGCTAACAATGAACCCCGGTAGCTTACCAGATCTCACCCCGGAGGTGCACTTGTTAGGATTCAGCCTCAGCCTGAATTTCCTAAGCCTCTTGAATAATTTCAGAAGATTGACCAGATGCTCTTCCTCCGTCTGGGATTTGGAAATCATATTGTCAACATAGACTTCGATCTCTTTATGCATCATGTCATGAAAGAGTGTTGTCATAGCTCGCTGATATGTTGCCCCTGCGTTCTTCAAACCAAAGGGCATCACTTTATAGCATAACTTTCCCCATGGGGTAATAAAAGTTGTTTTCTCCATATACTCCGGCGCCATCTTTATCTAATTATAGCCCGAAAAGCCGTCCATGAAGGAAAACACTGAAAATTGAGTTGTATTATCAACCAACACATCAATGTGAGGAAGAGGGAAATCATCCTTTGGGCTCGCGTTGTTCAGATCTCTGTAATCAACGCACATCCGCACATTACCGTCTTTCTTCGGTACAGGCACGATATTGGCGACCCAAGAAGGGTAAGTTGTAACAGCAAGAAAACCAACATCCCACTGTTTCAGCACTTCCTCCTTAATTTTCACAACCATGTCTGGTCGAGTTCTTCTGAGTTTCTGTTTAATCGGCGGACATTCCTCTCACAACGGAAAACGGTGAACCACCATATCAGTATCTAGCCCGGGCATATCTTCGTAAGACCAAGCAAATATATCACTATACTCTCGAAGTATCTCGATAAGCCTTTGCTTGACGTCACTCTGCAACGCAGCCCCTATACGAATATTCCTGACACATTCCTCGGACCCCAAGTTAATGACTTCGATTTCCTCCTGATGAGGCAGAATAACCCTCTCTTCTTGCTTCAACAACCGAGTCAGCTCTTCTGATAAGTCATTATCCTCAACAATCTCTTCTTCGGCTTAAAATATTGGGTGCTCAAAGTCGAAGCGAGTCATAGGAAGTTCTTGGTCGGTGTCATATGAAATTATGTGAGTCCTGCGAGAAAAATGGTTAAACGCTTCAAATGATATGCAAACAAAGCACATAACCACGTTGCCATTTTATTTCTAAAATAAAACAGAAAGACAAGGATCACAAAATTTGTATGAGGAAAAACGCCTTTATTCAATGATTAACCAAAGCATACACATAAGCAAACATGCCCTGAAATAAAATCTCTATGCCCCGGGTAAGACATAGGATTGTACAATAATTGGAAAACAAAGCATTACTGTTTCGTTGTCACTTGGATAACATCCTGGATTGACTAGTTGCATAAGCTCTGCCCTGGTACGCTGGGTCTGATCCAAGCATCCATATCGCAGTCACTGTCTCCGTCTTCAGCATCGGACACAACATTGATTCTCTCATAGCTGACTCCTCCAGGAGTAAACACAACCGGCCCTCGGAACCTCGGTGCGCTTTGTGGGGAAGATGACGATGATGGGCGGTACCCCAACCCAAATTTGTCCTGCTTGACAGGAATATCTAGGACTTGACCCCACCTCTTGGTCTCTCCGGTCTGCACCACTGCCTGGGCTTCCTTATATGAAGACATGGCCACTTCCGTCCCTTTGCTGCTCACAGGGGCTTCATCCTTAATCTTCACCCCTTCGAAGGCTTGGCACAGCGTCTCGGGGACTTCTCCGTCCACTTCGACGTATTTTAAGGATGATAAATGACTGACCAGAATGTCCTCTTCACCACACACAGTAACAATATTGCCATTAACCATATATTTCAGCTTTTTGTGAAGCGTGGATGTTACAGCTCCGGCGGAATGAATCCACGGTCTTCCAAGTAGACAACTGTACGCTGGTTGGATTTCCATAATATAGAACACGGTGTCAAATACTTCTGGACCCACTTGAATTGGCAACGTCAGTGCCCCAAATACAGACCTCCGGGTTCCATCAAACGCTCTCACTACCAGATCACTGGGCGTGCAAATTATTCCTTGAGTATCCAATTTCAACAGTGCCTTCTTAGGCAACACATTCAGGGATGACCCGGTATCAATAAGAACATGGGACATGACGGTGCCCCTGCACTCAACTGAAATGTGCAAAGCATTATTGTGGTCGCGACCTCTAGGTGTCAAGTCAAAATCAGTAAACCCCAGGTCGTGCCCCGCATTCACATGGGTCATTACCCCCTCAAGTTGATTAACAGAAATCTCCTGGGTTACGAAGGACGTCTCAAGCCCTTTCAACAGGGCGTTCCTGTGAGCCTCGGAACACAGCAATAAAGACAAAATTGAGATTTTTGAAGGAGTTTGCTGTAAATGATCAACGATCTTATAATCACTTTTTCGAATTAGCCTCATGAACTCCTCTACGTCTTTATTCAATGGTTCTTTCTCCTTCTCTTGGGAAGGTCCACCCTTATTCACCTTGCTTTTACCCTTCGCAATTCTTTCTGCTTCTACTTCTGGCGAAGTAAAGATTCTTCCACTACGGGTCATACCACCCGCTCTTACCAGATTATCAACTGATCCCACCGGCAGATCATCCAGATTAATTTTCTCACCATTACAATACACTTCTGCTCCATAACTCCAAGGGACAGCCTTGGTGCTCTCATACGGAATGGGTTTTGCTTTAGTGATGGTGATAGTCGGTCGCTTGGCAGGCGCCGATATCGTGACAGACTTGAATGGTATCGTAACAGTGGCAATCTCACCCTGCTCTTCGACCATTGCCTCGACAGGCTTCTCTTCGGCAGCAGTGTGATCAAATTGCAACGTACCCTCATTAATCAGACTCTGAATTCCGCTTTTCAAACTATCACAACCCTCAGGCCGAGTTGAACAATCTATACAGCCCTCATCACATCCGGGGTAAACTCCCCCTTTCAACAGACGGTTTTTCACGTAACCCAGAGGTGTCTTTAGTTCCTCCACATTCACAACCAAATTTAACTCCGCCTCTGTCAGAATAGCGTTTGCTCTTGCTGCTCCATGCTTTGGCATTGGCTGTTGTACAATATTGGGTCCTTCCGTGCCGAAATTTACAGCAGTGCTATCAATTAAATCCTGCACCTTATGCTTGAAGGCATGACAATTCTCAATGTTATGACCGGGCGCCCCGGAATGAAATTCACAATGCTCATTGACGTCATACCCATACAGAGGGGTGCCCGTCGGCGGGGCCAAGGTCCTTTTCTCAACCAATTGTAATCTCAATAAAGTCTGAAGAAGTTCAGCATACGATACTGGAGGTACATCAAATATCCTTTTCGGCCTTGGATTCTGAACTCTTCGCTGATTAGTATTCTGCTGCCTCGACTGCTGCTGAGGTTGTTGCTGCTGTTGTTGCGGTGCAGGGATTGTCACATTAGCAACTCGTTGCTGCATACGCCAATTTTGACTCCTATTCTTCCTTCGAGCGCTGTACACTGAGTTAGTGTCTCCTTATTTTTTACCCCCGAAAGCTTTCTTGCCACCTCCAGCTGAGGTTGTTTCACCAGTCTAAAGCTTACCAATCTTAATTCCATTCTCAACTAGCTCACCCATCAGAATTAAGTCAGAGAAATTGCTCATTGAACCGTTGAGAAGTTTATCGTAATACAGCCCTGAAAACAAACCCACGAAGATATCTATCAACTCTCTCTCCACCATGGGTGGTTGTACCCTTGCAGCCAACTCGCGCCATCTCTGGGCGTATTCTTTGAAACTTTCACCAGTCTTCTGAGAGAGATTCTGCAATTGAACCCGATTCGGAGCAAGATCAATGTTATATTGGTAGTGTCTCACGAAAGCTTTGACCAGTTCTTTCCAACTTCCAATTTGAGTAGGTTCCAGTCCCATGTACCATTCGAACGACGGCCCAGACAGACTATCCTGAAAGAAGTGCATTAACATCTTTTCATCGTTGGAGTAAGCAGACATTCTTCTGTAATAAGATCGCATGTGCACTTTGGGACACGTGTCTCCCTTGTATTTGTCAAACGCAGGAGCCTTAAACTTGAGTGGCACCCTCAGCCCAGGAACCAATCCCATGTTCGCCATATCCAATCCTACAGAATTATGGTTGGCTATCCTTTTTATCTGCTCTTCTAGCATCTTGATCTTGCGATCATTTTCAGTAAGCCTCTCATAACCCATGCCTTGACCAGAAAAAACATCTTCTTGGCGGTCTTCACCCCAATAAGGACCCTCGTTGTCGTAACCAGCGTATGCAGCGTTGCGACCATGACCATTCTGGAAAAACCTGGGGTCATACCTCAGATTGCTGAGCTCTTGATTAGCAGCCGCTGTCCCAAAGCCAGTATTGTAGGCACCCATTCCGTAACCATTGTTACTCATAGTTCCAAAACCCTGATTACCAAATCCAGCGTATGCACCACCAGCGTTA
The DNA here is from genome assembly GCA_963859935.3 of Lathyrus sativus. Lineage (NCBI taxonomy): Eukaryota > Viridiplantae > Streptophyta > Magnoliopsida > Fabales > Fabaceae > Lathyrus > Lathyrus sativus. The sequence goes on along the minus strand of OZ012739.1, from coordinate 494,706,571 downwards.
CCGAAGCCCATATTCACACCAGCAAAGCCCGTATTACCATTAACCACATTCACACCGGTATTCCCAGCACCCGTGTTAAAACCAGCATTACCATTGCCAACAACGTTCCCATTGGTTTCCAAGTTACCGTTCCTATTACCCGCACTCCCATTACCATCCACGAGAACGTTCTCGCCAGCGTCAAGACCGACCACAGGTATAGCATCACCAGCCTGAGGAGTTTCACCATGAGGACGATTAACATCCATACCCCCATGTAGCACACCGTTGTTATCAACTCGTGCAATCAAGGGCTGCACGAGAGTTTGGAGCTGTTCTTGGCCTTTAGCCACGGTCTCCATCACTTGTATAAACTGAGTCATGCGGTCACGCATCTCCTGCATCTCTGACTGCATATGGTCCATGACTTTCTTATAGTTGCTTCTGGTTGAGTAACGGTGAGTTCGGTGTTCGGCAATCCTGGAACCTGCATCAACAGAGGGTTAGGGAATACAGTATAAAGTCCCTGTCATGCAAATGATGTATGCAAATGCAAACACGTATCCATGCATTAGGAGGAAGTCCCCCTCGATTCTAGCTCAAAGACAAATAAAGTCTACTGTCCAATCATGGGAAAGAAATCCTCGTATATATATATGAAAAGCTCGCTTGGGTAGCGTACAACAAAAGCAAAGTACAACTGAAGCAGCGGCATGACCCCAACTAACAAGCCTGGTGGTGATCAGCATATTAATATAAAATACAAAGAAAATCAGGTGCGGCCGCGGGCACGAAAATCCTCTAGTAACTTCTTTGTATCAGGATGGTCAGGCTGAGTGAGTAGGCCCTAGATCAACAGATCCCTCTGCCTGATGGCATCTGGAAGGTTCTCAGCAATGCTCCCACACACACCTACCTCAGAATGATTCTCCACCCTACTCCTTTTAGCGTCAGCCCGGAGTTGATAATCCAGTAAGTTAGCTTTGAGCTCAACTACCTTATATTGGGCATCTCGTCGGAGTGAAGCTTCAGCCTCTATCTTCTTGTTTTTGGCCTCAACCTGTGCCTCCAACTAGACTATCTGCTACTTCAGCTTTTCTTCCCTTTCTTTGTGGCTAGCCAAGGTACTATTCCACAGCCTCTCGGACTGGGTCAACTTCCGGTATACCCTATCTAGATCCTGCTTTTTGGTAGTCAATACCCCGTGCACTGCCTTTAGGTCCAACCCAAGACGCTCTCTTGCATCGGTCTCTTTAGTCAAGTTGGCACCCAGGTGGTTGATCATCTATATTTGCCTCTTGCAGGTGTAGACGGCTTCACTCTTTTCTCTTCGAAGCTGAGCGATCTTATTTTCCAATTCTTCATTGGCTTTGACTAGCTCTGTATTCTTGGCTTGAAGCTGCTCGTACTTCTGGATCTCGATCATGGTAGGCTCAGCAGGTTCGTCCTGTTTGACAGGAGGAAAATGCATCAACACTTTTGCTGCTCTGTTACGAATCCAGTCCACATAAGGAGGATAAGCCTGATTATTGCTTTTCCCTAATGAGGTCTTTCCCTTTCGATGAATGTTGTTCCAAGCGTGTTCAAACCTAACCAGATCATCTCCTTCTAATACGCCAGTGAGGTACAGAGATTCCTGTACCTCTTCGTCTTTAGGAGGTCCTCTCAAAGCATACCCGAATTGTCTAATAGCAACAGATAGATTGTAGTTGATACAACCTTTCCTACCCATAAGAGGTACATTAGGAAAGCTACCACAACTGTAGATAATTTCACTCCCCAGACGTTCTCTATCAAACCAGTCAATGTCTTCGGCAGACAAGCTCACCAGTCGCTCTGACCATTCTTTCGTCTCTGTCGTCTTTATAAAAGGACCATACTTCGGTAGATGAGTGATAAACCACCTATAGAACAATGAAGCACAACAGGACACACCCTTGCCTATTCTGTTTTCATTTTTGTAGTGCACCGAATGGTACACGTCTCTGAGCAAGGTTGGGATTGGGTTCTTTGAAACAAAGATGCGAAGAGCATCTACATCCATAAAATCTGGGATATTAGGGAATAGCATGATACCGTATATGCACAAGGCCAATATAGCTTGGAACGCCACCCAGCATTCCTTCTTGGCGAAGTGTCGGGCTTTCTCCGCTAGAAAAGACAGTGGGAATCCCCAGGCTCCATTTCTCTTGACAGCCTTTCCCTCTAACTCAGAAACATCGATATGCAGAGTTGGAGCAATCTTAGCTAGATCTGGCTCCTGATTGATAGGCCAAAAGGGTACCTGAGCAAGAATAGGTATCTCTAATATGATAGAGAACTCCTCCAAAGTGGGGGCCAGCACATAGCTCGGAAATGTGAAGTAATGCAGCGGGGGATCATAAAACTGAAGTAGAGTCTGGAGTCCATTCAGTTCATACACCAACGGTTTGCACACAACACTGAGCAGCTTCCCATAGGTTCTTCGAAAATCTCCCATCACTTCTTTACCAGGCAAGGAAATCAAACCCCTCAGAGTAGCAATATCCGAAGTGGGAAATTTGTAGGCCAAAGTTCTACTCACACTGGGTTCCATGATGGACAGAGAAAGGACAAGATTGATATAATCGAAGGGGAACTGCACACCTGCAACACAGATACGTGTTAGATGCAATGCAATATGAAAATGTAAATGCAGATGCAAAATGGAGCAGGGGATCAAGTGTTGTGCGGTGTTGTGTTGTGCGGTGAAGCAGCTGTGGAAGATCATAATTTAGCTTCAGCAAGAAAATACCACACTCTGATAATACAGGACTACTGAAACCCACAAAACTGATTCACTAACAAGAAAACCAGGTTGTCTGAAGGTTACGGTTTTCTGCAATAAACCTGACCCCACTCACTGGTATGGACCTAATCACTGACAAAGGTACGACATCCTATGCGTTCATCAGCGTCACAGACTTTCAAGAAACAATGATACGATACCCAGAAGGTGTGGCATCATCATCTCCTGAAGTGGCCTCACTTAGCTGAATCACAAATGATCGGTCCCCAGAGTCGACAATCCTAAGATCTGAAATCCTTTCGACGGCCCACTGGGCTGGAAATGGAAATCATCTCAAAGAACCTCGTCTGAGTGCAGATTTCGTGGGAACTAGTGCATGCCTAACATACAGGTTCACCACAAATCTGCGTCTAAATCTATGTAGCTCTCAAGCATGGGTTTGGCTTATCACTCATCAGAGCCCCTTCCCACAACAGCACAATAATAATAATAATATCATACTAAAAAATAAAGTGCGGAAGGTAAAAGAGCGATGAATAAACATAACCCAACAGGTAAACACACAAGCGCTAGGAATGACTCACACAGGGAACCGTTGGAATCCCCAGCAGAGTCGCCAGCTGTTGCTACTGCGAAAATAAGGTGCCGGCAAAACAGAAGAGTCGCCACCTTTCGTTATTTATCCCTCAGAGCAGGAAAGGAAACAATCGGAAAAACCTGACGAAATGGTATAAGACAAGGTCATCGCAACCATTGTCTAGATTCGGGAGTCGGTTACGCAAGGGGAAGGTATTAGCACCCCTCACGTCCATCGTACTCGATGGGATCCATGCTTGTTGTGTTTATCTGACGGGTTTGTTAAATCTATCTACGCTAAAAGATCTTGTCTAAAAAGAAAAGAAAGTGACTCGGCAAAGTATCGCACTTTATGCCTACGTATTCCCGTCTAGAACGACAAATCAGAGTCAACGTAGTTCGCCTAACTACGGGTAAAATGGGGAAAGTTGCTCGCCAAGATATCGCATCTTGTGCCTACGTACTTTCATACGGCATGAAAGATCAGAGCAAACGTAGTTCGGGCTACGGAGAACACAGGTTTGTTTAGCTGTTTTTTATCCAAGTAAAGTTAACAAACAGTTCCAGCAGTTGGTGTTTGCAGCTCGATCCTTGGAGACTTAGGCATTACCGTTTGCGGTAGAACTGAAAGTTAACAGAACTTCTCCTTCTGAAAAAGGGTTTTCCTGATTAAGGGTCTGAGAGGACAAAAAGGATTTGAGCGTTTGTTTTTCTGTTTTTACGAAAAGAAGTGTTTTTTAGTTGTCTGTAGTTTGTACAGTACTAGAGACTATGACTTAGGAGCGAATGCGTCGCATATCGTACAAAGGACATATACTAAACACTCTAGATGATTGAGAGGAGACCGCTCAAACATCATTTCCCAAGTACCTTAAGGATCGTAACGCACTTGTACTAACTTGCCTTTATTATGTTTTTTACTATTGTTTGAGATAAGAAGAGAAACATACTCTCTACGGGGAAACTGTCTCGATCCTACAGTTATCATGCAATATTCGTCCTACGGTTGAGGTTAAAAGGGAAACTAACTACTGTTATCATGCATGGTTAGAATCCTAATGTCTATCATAACTTCTCTTGAACAAGAGAAGTTAGAGCTCCTAGGGGAACATGGTAATGGAAATCAAACAGTAAACAGAAAAACTGTAAAGAAATTACTGTAAAGATGCATGCAATGCAAGTGAGGGAGGAAATGTGTGTGGGGCATAAGCCTCCGCAAACTCATCTCAACCTCAAGCCAGATATGAATAATTGCAAAGACAGTAAAAGAAAATAAATGCAACCAAGCAAACCACAAACCACACAGGCAAGGGAGCGGAGCTCTACCGAATACCAGCAAGCGAAGCCATACAGTAAAAATACAAGCAGAGGGAGAAACTCAACCTCTAATGCAATACAAGCAAGGGGAGAAACTCAAACCTTAAGATACTCTTAGGCCTATTCATATACATGACCTAATCTAAATGCAACACACCAATCAAGTCACACCAATACACGTCAATACAGTTAAACAAGAAGAAAAACAGACAGGGAAAACAAGCCAACAATCTCCACAGCAGAGCAATCTTCTGACAGCAATCCAATCCAAAGTCTGCATCTGTTCTTCAAGTCCACCATCTTCAAGAGAAGGAAATCATTGACAAGCAAACAAACCAGCTTCTACCCTAAGGAAGGAAATTGGGTGTTGGGAGGCTAGGGTAAACTCCACAGGAGCTTATCCCAGGCACTCAACCAAAAAAAAGATCTTTGGGGAAACCTAAGGGTTTTGCTCCTTCAAGAGGTGTGTCATATTCCCCCCACAGGAGGGACTGAGCTACCTCAAGAAGGTTCCTAAAGAGGAAAGAATGATAGAACTTTAGGAGAATGGAAATGAGAAGCAAGGTAAGTTCCACAGGAACCTGCCACAGACACTCAATCAAATCCATTTCCTTTAGGAAGCTTGCTTAGTCTCAACTTCAATGTGAAAGGCAGGGAATTCCTCCACAGGAGGAATTATACCCACAATGAAGGATCCTAATTAAGCAAAGGAATGTTTGAAAGGGAACTAATCCTAAGGAGATATCATCACCTACTTTAATCTCTAAAGAAACATCAAGTGTTATCTTCTAATAACTACTTATTCTAAGGTCCATTGGTAAAATAGGAAACTAAGGGAAAATCAATCCTAAAAAATCTAAAGAAAATACCACATCACCTTATATGAGTCAACATTCTATGGTAGAAAAATCAGAGGTTAAATCTAAACCAAAATGCTCAAATTAAATCCAAAGCTCAAGGGTGTACTAAAGGAAATCACTAAAGGATACTCCTAAACAACTACCCTAAAGTCCTATTTAAAATGATCTAAAAAAATAATAAAAAAATCATATAGCAACATCATCATATATACAGCCAGCATAAAAAATTCCAAGATCAAACTCCAAAACATGAGAGAGAAATAAAATCAACAAATTCATAACATCATTATTCCATTATTAAAAATGCATTACAAAGAAAATATGCAATAAAATGGAAAATGCATGAAATAATAAAATACAAAGAATGATAAAATCCTAAACATTTAAATCTACAACCAAAATTTTTTTCAGAATTTATTTACAATTTTTACTATTTTTGATGAATTAATTTCTAACAATCAATTAAACAAAAAACATAAAGAAAAGAAATTAAAGCAAAACATGGAAGGGTGTATTCAGCAAGGAAACTAGTCTATTGCGCCTGGGCCCAGAAAAATGGGGGTGTAAACAGCACCTGGGCGCAAGGCTCATCTGAGTTTGAAATTCAGCAAAACTCAAATCATGGAAGCAACGCCTGGGGGGTTCAGAAAGCAGTTGATTCACGTGTAAACCACGTTGGGCCTGGCAACGGGAGAGTGCGCATAGCACTAAGGCCCATCTCATATTATCTCATTCAGTTAATTCTCAAATTAATCAAAAACTTCCCTAAGGGGACTCGAACCCGCGTCCTGCAGGATCACACAGCGCGCGTTGCAAGACTTGGTTTCAACTTAAGCCAAAACGGCTGCGTTTGGGGGAGGGGAGACGTGGCGCTTCCTGAGCGTTTGGATCTCACGACTTAGTCTTACTCTCCCTCACGCACGGAGGGCCAGGATTGTATCTTCTCCATTTGAAATTTTCTGCACACAGATGAAGCTTCACGCGCGCAGCCATGGACGATGGTGACAGAACCAATTCCGGCGAACTTCGAACGACCGTATCTCCATCAATACTCAACCAATCACGATGATTCTTGAATGAAAATCGCACGAAATTTCAAGAGGAATCCAAATATACTACTTAAATAGTCTAAAACTCCACAAATCAAAAATTACATATCCTAACCGAAAATGGAGTCAATCCTAGATTGTCATTGATCATCAAATTCTTTGCCTAGAAATCATCTACAACCTAAGGTGAACCTAACCACGTGATTCTAATGCATTGAAAACACAAGAATTGGGTGCAATTTCAAGAAGTAAGAACCTGAGTTCAAGCTTCAATTGGAGGCGTTTCTGGCTTGATTCTTTCTCCAAAACTTTCCAGATCCAATCAGTGATGATGTTAGAAGAAGATTGAAGCTCCAATTGTGCTTGAAATGGCCTCTAACAGAAATTCACTCTTTCACTTTCCTTATTCAAGCTTCAATGGTGATCTTTGCTCTCAGCCCCAATTAATCACCAACCTTGTTTCTGATGAGTTTCTAGACACTTATAGGATTGTTTAGAACCTTCTAGAGCTCAGGCCCAAACCCAAAATCAAAAGTCCAAATCCAACTTTCCTTCAAAAATTTGATTATGGAAATACATGACATTGGCTTCATAGCTTGGATTGGAAGCTTTGGATGACTTGCATATCTCATTTAGAATGAATTCAGCCCAAAAGGAGTCTCCAAATTGCCTTTGTGAAGGACTTGTGTTATGTAACTTTTATGTGAAGAAATCTTATGAAAGGCCATGAATTGTGCTTCAAATGAAAAATCCACAATTACCAATGTCTTTGAAACATTATTTCTGATTAAAATAAGTGGTTATTTGACTTGTTTTGGACCCATAATCATTTATTTCAATTTCCCACCAAAAATGCCTTTGAATTTCTTCTTTATTCAAACCACTTCACACCAATCTTTGATATGAGCCAAATCAATTCACCATGAGTTCTTGGTTAGCCTAAAAACTAAATTTTGAACAATTTCCATGTTGAACAAAAATCCATTTGACAAGTGCAAGTTGGAGATTTTGACCTATGATTGAAAATTGCCTATAATCTCACTTTCCCAAAATACCCCTAACTTGTAAACCTCATAACTTGAGTTATACAAATGATATGGAAGACTTATAATTCAATTTGTAAATCTAAGATCATGAGGAACAACTTTCATGTTGGCCAAAAGTTCAGGTGAAACTTCCTTCTAGGTCAAAAATAGCTGTGAAGTCAGATGATTTTCACAGACAAATTTCAGATGCATCTGAGGACCTGTAACTTGTCCGGACCATAACTTGAGTTCTATAAATCCAATGGAGGACTTCTAGTACTCAAATTAAAGATAAGAGCATCCTCTAAAACATTCATGTGGAGGCCAAAGTTATATGAGACTTGTATCTTGACTTACATGGCTTGGAAGTTTGGCACTAAATAGGGGATTTTACCCTAGGAACACTGACTTAGCAACTCCAACCACTCTTGATTCTTCTCAACTTGATCTTGAAACAATCTCTCATATGCCTCAACATATCATTTCATGATTTCAAAGACCTAGAAGTAGGCTTTGATCTTCTTCAATTCCTCATTTTGGCCTAGGATTAACTAGATGACACCCTAGTGACATCCACTTCAACTGTGGCTCTTGCATTTGATAAAATGATTTGATTGAGCTCCAACATGACCTTCAAGGCACTTCAATGAGCTCTATCCACACATTCTCTCCTTAATCAAGGACTTACAATCCACTGCCGATCTTCAACTGGCTCCAAGTGAGGATATGAGCCCCCATACAAGCAGTTAAACTCCTCAAGAACTCAACCATTTGTCTGATGATCCTGATAACTTCTTAAGCTTGAATAATACCTCTGGTTAGGCTTCTCTTGCCATGTATCACACTTGATCCCCTGTTAAATGAAGGATGTTATGCTATGCAAATGCTAGAACTATGATATGCTAATGTAATGAAACATAAACCAAGTGGTAAAAAGGTTGGGCAAATTTTGGGGTGCAACAGCGTGCTTGCAACATTTGTACAACTTCCTCCATCAATTATTAAAGAACAAACCTTTCCTTGCATAAATCATCTTGTATGAAAAAGGTTTTCTCTTTGACTTGTATCCCCCTCCTCTATTTGGCTTACCAACATTCTTCTCACCACGAGTAAATCTCCACTAGGTATTTCTTCTTCAAACTCTTCATCATAATCACCATCCTCCTCTTCAACAATTTCTTCGTTTTCTTCCATAAGCATGGTTCTCTTTGTTGGACATTGAGATGCAATGTGTCCTTGGCCTTGACACTTGAAACACTTAACACTTTTGTTAGTTGAAACACTTGAAGAAGATGTAATAGTTTTACCTTTGTTTTCAACCGTGGCTTCCTTAGATGATGAAGCACCCTCCTTCTTTGTTTTGTCCTTCCAACTTTGAGAATTGAAAGTGGTGGAATTTTTCCTTGCCTGGCTCTTTCTTTTGAGTTGTTGTTCCACTTTGATAGCTTGGTGTACCAATTCATCCATTTCAACAGAGTGATGAAGTTCCACTATGTCACTAATGTCATGATTTAGACCATGGAGAGACCTAGCCATAGTTGCTTCATCGTCCTCCTCTACATTAGCTCTAATTTTGAGAACCTCCATCTCCTTGAAATATTCTTCAACACTTTTAGAACCTTGAGTGAGTCTTTGCAATTTGTTGTGCAATTCCCTATGATAATAGGAAGGAACAAACCTTCTCCTCATGATTCTTTTCATCTCTTCCCAAGTATCAATTGTTCGTTCTGCATACCTCCTTCTATCTTTGATCATTTGATCCCACCAAACTAAGGCATACTCCTTGAACTCAATAGAAGCAACCTGCACTTTTTCAAGATTAGAATAATTGTGACAATTAAAAATTTGTTCAAGTTTAGTCTCCCATTCTAGATATGCCTCCGGGTCACTCTTCCCAACAAAAGATGGAACTTTAATTTTTATGCCCTTCAAATTATCTCTCCCTTGTCTCCTTCTATGTCTTCTTTCCTCCTCATCACCACTGCCGTCATTAGAATTTTGGGGCCTCCTTTCCAACTCATCAATTCTGTGTTGAAGTTGTTCACCTTGTTCTCTTAACAATCTTTCAAAATTGTCATGCATCACTGTGATCTGAACAATTAAAGTTGTTGTTCTAGGTGAAGGTGGACTAGACATAATTGTGAAATATTTGTAAATTAGGAACAAGTGTTTAAAAATGGACTTCACCACTCTATTCACGTGTTTACCCTCAATCACTCGTGTTTCACTCAATTTTTTTTTTGCCTTTTTTTTTAATAATAAAAACACTCTGTCTTTTACCACTCAATTTGCTCTTTTAGTTCTTTAGAGAAACCAAAATTAATCAACACAAAGAAATCAATTTCAGATAATAATCAACACACAAAAAGCATTAAAAAAACAGCAAACAAAAATAAAGACTCTAAATCAAAGGAAACCAGGAGTATTTTAAGAGTGTGGCAAGAAAAAAAATAGATTTTTTTTTTGTTTGAATCACAATCTTTAACAAGCAGATCCTTTTTTTTTAATTTTTTTTATATCCTTTTTTTTTTCGATTTTTTTATAATGATAAATGGATAATAATGAAGAACAAGAATATAGACAATTTACCACATTTCGGTCCTTTTTCTTTTTTTGGAATATGCTCTGATTACCACTTGATATGCACTAACTTTTGAGAATTATGCATTTCCTTCAAAATTCCTAAAACAACTTTGTTAACTTTTGGAATATTAATTCTTTTGTGACTCGAAGAAAGTAATCTGCCTTATAATTACAAGAATGGCAGAATTTGATACATACATATAAAATAAACGAGACTGATATGAAATACATGAGAAATAAGAAATGGAATTAAGTAGAAGGGGCACCACACTCTTTCTAATCCAAGAGAGAATGATAAGCCTATGGATGAGGATCACCACAAGAAAAGGATTTCTTGATAAGATCAATTTTGGTCCAATCCAGAACCTAAGAGCAAATACTCTCACTTACACAATGTGTAAACTTGACAAAATTCATTGATTCAAAAAGAAGATACATGCCTCCTTTATATAGGAATGGCTTAAGATGATGAAATAAGTAAACATTAACTCCTAAGAAAACAAAAGGATTTCAGCCACTAATTATCATGATAGTGGGTTGAGTTATTACAAAGAAAATGCAAAATAAAGAAGAGATAGTGGGGTTCTTGAAAGGGCATACTAATGGCAATTCTTTATTTACCACTTCTCTTGCAATTTTCGTCCATTATAGTGTGGTTATTGGTATTTCCTTTATTTTATTTATTTATGCATTATTGGGCCTTTTATCACATGCTTGGATGATAAGAATAAACTTGGGCTCTTTTTCTTCAATCTGGCTCATGCATTCTATTGACTTGATCATGAAGTGAACTAAAGAATTATTGACTCTTCTTGCACGTGCCCTTGTCATAGGACCTCCTAAGCTTTTCATTGTATCATTTATGTCCTGGATTACGTCCTCATCATTTTGTGTGTATAGGTGAAGTATAAATTATTATTTTTGTACATTTATAATGATTATGTGTTTAATCACATTTCATTTAATTTATTTTTATTTTAGTATAATTTTTTATTTTTCTTTATAAGATAATTACAATGTGAGTATTTACATATGTTTGTCATGATTTGATGGTTAATTAAAATGTTAATATTCTATTTATTAACTTTGTTACTTTAAATATTTTATAAAGCAATAATATTTTAAAATGAGAATTTTAAAGAATAATATTTTAGATATAAGAAATAAAATAAAATAAAATAATTGTATGCATTAGCATTTTGATTAAAAGTTCGAAAAAAAAGAGGTGTCGGTTCCGGAAGAGGTGTGAGAAGAAAATAAATCCTCTCGCGCCTTCCTCTTTTTTGCAAATTCTATCTCTGGCAGCTTCTGGGACTTCTCTTTTTCTACTTTGAGGGTGAAAAACTTGTTCCTCCAAGCGGTATTCAGTTTCCGAGCCTCATCCAAGGCGGCTTTCAATTGATCTACTTCACTCACATCAAACCAATCGGGATCATGAAAGGTCAACACCACAGGTTCATGAAAAGGGAAAGGCATCTTGAGGTCGAGAGCCCTTTCTCGCACCCACTGTAGATAGTCTTCAGAGGCGTCGTCATTAGGGAACCCTAAAGCAGTCATCCCTTCCTTATTGACGTATCTCCATGCGTAAATTATGATGTTCTTCAGGTCTGGATCTTCTCCTTCCTTGAGAAAGATCCCTTCCAACAGAGCTTGGTCAGGTATTTCGATCATGGGATGCCCAAATTGTCTGCGGGCCAAGGCGGGATTGTAACTTATGCATCCTTCTCTCCCAATAAGCGGTATGTTGGTGAATTCTCCGATGTTGGGAATCATACATATACCTCCATAAGTAGGGTCATACCACACAATATCTGAGTGAGTAAGGGCCATAACTATCTCAGACCAACGAGGTGTTTCTACCTCGTCCCAAATAGACGAATATCGAACTAGGCAAGCAATAAACCATGAATACAACAAAGCGGTACAACAAACGATATGTCATCCCCCTTCGAAATTCTTCGAGTGGATCGAATGGTACGTGTCATCTAGCAAGGTGGGAACTGGATTCTTGAGTATGAACAGTTTAATCGCATCCATATCAACAAAATCATCAATCTTTGGGAGCCATAAAATCCCATAGACCAACAAAGAAAAGGTAGCTTCCAAGATAAGGACCTCTTTTCTTTCAGCATGGCAACGGACTTTTTCGATCAAGAAATCATCTGGGAATCCAAGGACTCCTTCCTTGGTGGTTAAGTGCGCTTGAACATCTACTAGGTTGAGATGAGTAGCGTTTGCAATTTCTTGGTGGCTAGGTATATCATCCTGGCCGGTGAATATAGGTCGGGCAGTCACAGGTATCTTCAAGAAATCAGAATACTCTTCCAGGGTCGGCATCAGCTGGTAATCCGGAAAAGTGAAACAATGGTACAACGGATCATAAAACTGAACAAGGGTCTCCAATAGCCCTTCTTTCATCTTGAGCTCGAGAAAACAGAAGACTTCTCCATATTCTGTTGCAAAAGCGTGACGATTCTTGATGAGATCTGCTAGCTCTCTTAAGCTTTCAATGTTGGGACTCTGAAAAGTGTACTCCAATGCTTCTCTCTTGAAGTCCATGGTTACAATACCTGTGAAATAAAATTGAGTTTCTTGAAGTGAAAGAAAAAAAAAAGAATGCAATGTAATATGAGTAGGACTTCATGGGATCCCAACTATTTATAAACATTGCGGTAAAAGAAAACGTTTTATTAATTTTGAAACGGATTACAAATAATCGCTTTTAAAAGTCCCAAATAAATAGCTAAATAAAAGATAATGAAAGCCCTAAGGAAGTTCTGAATTCCGCCGCTTGAACTCCTCCTCCAACTGGGTCTTCTCACGGATAAGGTTGTCCACAATCAGCTTCCAAATAGTACATTATGGATCAGAGGAAAATAAATCCTCTAGAACTCTCCTTTTCTTATGGGGAAGTAACTCTTCATCCTTCGACTGTAGCCGCTTCTGAAGTTCATCCTTCTGTTTCTGAAGTTCATCGTTCTTTGCAACCATTACTTGATACTTGTTCTTCCATGACTCTAACTCACACTGCGACTTCCTCAAGGCAACCTCTAACTTCTCAGCTTCAGACATAAAGACATAAGTGGACTCTCTTCTCGGAGATATAGGATCTTGACGAGAATAGGGCATCTTCAGTTTGATTTCTCTTTCTCTGACCCACTGAAGGTATGGCTCCAAAGACACACAATTAAGTTTCCCAAGGCTTTTCTTCCCTTTCTTGTGCAAATGATCCCATGCAGCCAAAATCTTATCTCGGAGTTCCTTGTCGTCCCTAAAGAAAATGCTTTCCACTTGAACACTCTTAGGCGGTTCCTTCAATGGAAATCCCAACTGTCGACGAGTTAAGACCGGATTGTAACAGATCCCTCCATTAAAACTGAGTAACGACACATTAGCAAAATCACCACAACCATCAATAATCAAGGTCCCATCATACGCTCGGTTGTACCAATCAATGTCTGAGTGGGTCAATGCCATAACTCTCGGAGACCAAAGCCCTTTATCAAGACTCAAAAAGGAACTAGACTTAGGCAAGTGCGAAATAAACCACTTGTAAAGTAAGGGCACACAGCAGGTGATCATCCCTCCACCATAAAAGTTTCGGAGATGTACAGAATGATAATTATTACCCAATAGAGTTGGCACTGGGTTATTCTTTAGAAAGATCTTGATAGCATTAAGGTCGACAAACCCTTCAAAGCTTGGGAGTAGAAACACTCCATAAACGAGTAAAGCAAATACTGCTTCAAACGGGGTCTTGTTCGTATAATCGGCATAAAACATAGCCTTGCTGATTAAGAAATCCGTAGTTAAGCCTAAAATACCACCCTTAGTAATTAAGTTTCTCCTGACGTCGGATATTTTCAGATAAAGATCCTTAGCAATATCTCTTTCCTCAGGGTCCTTCTCCAAGAAAGGGAAGGGAGATTCTTCTAGAATAGGTAGACCAACCAAAAAGGAATACTCTTCCAATGTAGGTAATAGTTGGAAGTCTGAGAACGTAAAACAGTGATATAGCGGATCATAAAATTGTAATAAAGTGGAGAGAAGTCCTTCGTCTACTTGGCGACTCAATAAAGATATTAGCTTCCCATATTTGCTCTTGAACTTGCCCTGGTCTTCAATCAAAGTCACCAACTTCTTTAGGACACCCAATTTAGGACTTTTAAAAGTGTATTTCAAAGTGTGTCTTTCATTAGAAGTCATGGCGACCTGCAATGTCCATAAACAAAAGGGAATCCCATGAAGTCCAATGCAGAATGATGCTATATGAATGCAACAAACACAAGTAAGCACATAAGGACACATATGTAAACAAACAAAAGGTCCTAGGTTTGCAACGAGCATGGAGTAAAGGGTCTACCCATTCCCTCAAGGGCAAGGACTAGGGGTGAGTTGTACCTGTAGAATAAGGTTCTAAGGGGTGCCCAAAGTCATTAGTCCATCTTTCAGATATTATCAACTTCCCAATTACTCGGTGATTAATAATATTCTCAAGATAACTTCTTTTCAGTGTAGCATCGCGTAGCACTATTTCGGGTGTACTCCCTCATAGTCCCGCACTACATCCTAAAAAAGGCTAAAGTGGGGTTAAGGTAACTATGGTCCTCAATATCATAGACTCTAATCGAAAATAGTAAAAGTATTCACAATTACTCGTTCAACCGAACTATTTTCGAAAGGGTCTCAACTGAGCGTGATTTTCAAGTCAACTTGGTCGGGATTCAACTCCCTATAAGTCTCGTTGAACATATCATTATCCTATCTTAAGTTTACTCAAGTCCGGGTGTAGGACTTTTGTCTCACCACTCAAGAGCATCAACCCAAAGGTAATAAATAAGCAAGTACACAAGTAAACAAATAAGCAAATATAAGCAAATATATAAAACAAAAACAAGATAAGGAAACCCACTGGGACTCCCCAGCAGAGTCGCCATTTCTTTCGCGGTGAAATTTGGATACCAAACTATTGATTAGTTTGAATCTTATTCATTTGCAACCGAACTTTGATTTGTCCAAAGGAAGTGATAAAGATCGAAATTCCCACAATGCAATGCAAATGCAAGGTTTAGAGAGTTTAGGTTCGGGGGTTGGTTAAACTTAGGGAAGGTGCTAGCATCCTAAGTTTCTGTAGTACTCTACAGGAACCTCTTATTTTATGTTTGTTTTATTGCTAAGGTTTATTTGCTTAAGGTTGAAAGACCTAGGGGTTTATTTCTATGTATACTCGATAAGATATCGCATCTTATGCCTACATATCCTTACGGGAGTGGAATCAGAGTATTTGTAGTTCCCCTAAAGGGTTTGAAGATTTCTTTGACTGTGGTCAAAGTTCCTACGGGTTTAGGGTAGTTGATTGATTGATTTTAGGAGAAAAGATGAGTTATCATTTTAAGGGAGATTACTTGATTTAACCACCACAACGTTGTAGGAAAATTGATTATGTTGTTATGGGGTAGAAGTCTTATCCCACTTAAGATGATTAACATCTTATTCTCTACTGCGTTTGAAAGTTTGAATTGAGTTGAAGTGTTTATTCTAAGTTGTAAAGATAAAGGTCTTTCCTATGGGGTAGGATCTAAACCTAGGAGATCGACTTGAATGGGATCAAGGATCAAGGGGAGTATGATGCAAATGAGATGCTTTACACACAAGTGTTGAATCATGTGTAGGTTTTTCCTTTAGACGAAATGCGATGCGAGAAAAGTAGATTGCTATAATGTTAAATTGCGGAAGATAAATTGCGAAAAATAAAGCCATACACACGCATGAAAGCGCTAAGGTGTGTGAGGGTGAATGTGAGTGTGTGAACGGACCGGAGTGAGGCGCAAACGTGCACGATTGATCGAGTTTTACGAATATTGATTAATTTTACGCGAAACTGATTTTTAATAACTGATTGATTTTTATAGTATTTATTAGATAGAAGTTAATATACTAAATGGTTTTAATTTTTTTATCTCAAAAATGATTATTTAACAAAAGCCACGGTTATTTTTAAAAGTTTAATTATTGATTATGAAATAAAAGGTTGTTGTTATTATTCTAAAAAACTAGATTGGTTTTATTACTAGTAATTAGATAAATTGCAATTAGGTAAAAAGTTTTTTTTAGTGAATAAACATATTATTTAAATAAAGTTCTATTAAGTTGATTTGGAACAAAAATTAACAAATCATGGATCAATTTTTATTAAGAAAGAAAAGTAGTTTTCTAGTTAAAAAAAGGTGATTAAATTGAAATGTTAAACAAATAATTCATTAAAAGTGAATTGACAATTAAATTAAAAAGATTTAGATTAATGAAAAAAAGTTGGTTTATTATAAAAAGATATTATAGGTTGTTATCTTAAATAAAAACTAAATTAATTTAATATTATAGGTTTAAAAATAGATTATAGTTTTAAAAAAGGATTAATTAACTGTTAATTGAAATTAAGGCGTAGATCTGGTGTTACGCAGTGCAGTGGTTTACCATGGGCGTGCAGTATGGTCCATGTGATCAGGAAATAAGTGAATCATTTGGGCCAGGCGAGATTAACAGCCCAAGGCAACATTAACTCGCTTCTTTGACCATATGATGCTTTGCACGAGCTTTAGTTGTTCTTGAGGTTCTTTGATGGAAGCCTATGTAAATGTTGGAGAGGGTTTGTACTATCCCCAAATTCTATCTTGCGGGCGAAAGAACTGAGTAATGGCGTCTTGTTGGCAGCTGCGAGGTTTCTCTTTTCGTTTCAATCCCCTATTCTCGTTTTCAAATTGAATTGGTATGTCTCTAACAATGTTCTTTCCAGGTACTTGGTGATGAAGGTGTTTGGGTAGCTGGGCCACAGAAGTTGCTGCACATTGTTGGAACGTGAGGTTGAGGTCTGCTTCGACGTTCTGGAGCCGTGGACTTGAAGTTTCTCAATTAGGAAGCAAAACTGCAACACCTTCTGTCTGGTAAATGAACTCTGCTGAAAACCTCTGAGTATTTGAGCTAGGACACCCCAAATATGCTTTCTCATGCTTCTCGTAATTAATTTTATCAGTCTTTGGCAGGTATCATCATCATGGAGCAGGCAAGTCACTTCTTTGATTTGTCGTGTGGTTGTGTTGGTGCGTAGCTTCAATATGCTGCAGTTACAACAACGACATTCTGTCCTGGTCTCGTGGTAAGGAAAGCGAGGGCGGGGGAAATTTGGATAAGTTGACAATACCCCTGTGGTTTCTGCTTTGAGTTAATCTATTGAGTATGTTCTTCATTGATTTTCCAGGTTTGTGAAGAGTGTTGGTGGACAAGTTTCTGCTAACCATTCCAATGTTCTCGCGGCGTGGCTGTTATCAAAAGTTCCTGGGATGCTATGGTGAATTTGAGTCCTTTGTAATAAGCCCTGCTTTGGCATGGGTTGGCTGCTATGTCAGGCGGTAAATTCTATCTCTCGGACTTGAGTTAGGAATGGCACCAAGTTTGCTGATGTTTCACTCTTGTTTGCAACAACCATGTGAGATGAAGATACCTTGATGCCGGCTGCTAGGAACTTCGAGAAGGGTTGAAGCTAGGCCAATCTATTTCTCGTAAGAACTTCCTTCATTGGTTCTGTTCTTTCTTTCTCTGAGAAATATCCATTATAACGAGTGTTAACACGGTCACAGCTAATATCATAGCATCTTCCTTATAGGAACTTCAAGGCATGCTTGATGTTTTTCAAAGGAGGTTGGAAACGCGAAGAAAGAATTTCCTGAAGATGTGTTGCTATTCAGTTCCGCAGGTGGTTATTTGGTGAACAATGCTATCAATATTCTCGTAAAATCTGTCATTTACTGCTATACTCCTGGTTTTCGAACTGAACTCGATTGGTAACGACAGAGTTTTCACTCCTAAAGGCCTGTTGATGCTCATGTTGGTTACTGCAGGTGATGGCAGTTGGTGTTTAGGATCCATCCTCGTGGTGCAGGGAACTAGTGGATTGGACTGGCAAGGGGCTGCAAACATTTTGAGCTTGAGGTTACGACATTCCTTCTATGGTG
This sequence comes from Lathyrus sativus, assembly GCA_963859935.3. Taxonomy (NCBI): domain Eukaryota; kingdom Viridiplantae; phylum Streptophyta; class Magnoliopsida; order Fabales; family Fabaceae; genus Lathyrus; species Lathyrus sativus. The sequence continues at coordinate 494,688,406 of OZ012739.1, read as the reverse complement.
AAACAGACGAAGTTAACAGGGGTACGAAGGGACCTTCTCTTGTTGTAACTGCACTATAACTTCTTCGAAATTTGTTGACTGTTCTGATCTTATTGCAGCATTCTTGACAGGTTGATTATGTCCAGATGCGATGATTTTGCGGTAGTTGAATTCCTCTAGTTCTGAAGGTGGTAACGACTTAAGTTCTTTACGATCCTTAACTTGTTTACCTCTCATCCATTTTTTATGATGCTTGCGATGGTTGGCATGGACGGATTTCTTGAGTCGAGTCATTGAGGGAACCACAGAGAGAGTCTGAATTACGAATCCAGCTGCCGGTGTCGTAGCTGTGAGTTGCTGCTACGCCAGAAGCGAGAAAGTCTGCTAGTTGCTGTTAGGCTGCTGTGAAGTCATGGCATAAAAGCCAATTGAGATGAATAAATGGTAGCATCCTTGTAGACTATATGAAAAAGTAAACAATAGTAGGTGATGCGTAGCAAATGTAGTTTTTATGAACTTGTAATAGAGCATGTGCAGTAGGTTCAGTATGCTGCTTTCACACAACAGCTTCTATTCACTTGTTGAATTCCATGTAATTGGATATACCATGCTAAGTTGTGTGAGATGAGACTTGGGAATTAATCATTTGAATCTTATAATGTCTTAGCATAAGTCCTCTTGTAAAAATATATGAACTAACTCGCAATCTTCCTCTGTTGGAAACCGACTTCGAAAATAAATGACAATCTTCAAACATAATGCCATGGCTCCAGATACATTCTTATTTAAAACAATCCATGATGTCAAATAGATCAAATTATGGAAATGACTTCAACTTGTTTGTGCCACAACTCCTTTATTTCTTGAACTTAGTTTTGACTTGAATTCGCAAACACAACTTGAATCAGGGGGTTTGAGATCAAATGTGAGCTCTTCTCCTTTTCTAGAAACAAGGACCCACTTCTTAGAGGTACCATAAACCGGAGCTTCAAGGTTAATTCAAATAAATGCTCCCTTGGCGTCTCAGAACTTGTAGTCTCCCTTTTAAAGGTTTGGAACGGATCATCTAAACGTGAATCTTGATTTAAACTTTGAGGGAGAATGCTGATACTCTTGGAATTATTGCCTCTGCGCAAGTTGGTTAGCCATAACGAACATACATATGAAAGTAAAGAAAGAAATAAGAAAGGGAGCGCACAAAGGGGTGGAGTCTTAAGGTCAAAAATTAGGGTGCGACAATAAGTTCAAACACTTACGCTTTAAGGAAATAACCACTCCATTTGATGATAGTTTCAAATGTTAAAAGAATGATGGAAGAGTTGTGGCTCAATTGGAATATGCAAGTGCATGCAATGCATTAGACCTGATATAACATTTGTAATTAATAAAATGAGTAGATTTTACCAGCAATCCAAATGGTACTATAGGACACCATTAGGAATTTTGGGTATCTTATGAAAACCAAAAATATTGGTCTCCATTATGGTAGATTTTCTATCATATTAGAAGAATATACCGATGCGAGTTGGATATCGAGTGTTGAATATCATAAATCTGCATTTGGGTGGATATTTACACTAGCTGGAGTTATAATTCTTGGAAGAGAAAGAAATAAATGTGGATCACTCTCTTAACCATTGAATCAGAGTTCGAGGTTCTTGCTTCCGCTGATGAAGAAGCTAAATGGTTGAGGGACTTTTTGTTGGAAGTTCCATTGGCTAAAGACAATGTTTCAAAGGTTTTGATACATTGCGGTTGTCAAACCACTTTAATTAAATCATACAAAAAGTCTATAACAGAAAGTCTAAGAAAGTAGGACTTAAACATTCTTTCGTGAGAAAATCGATTGAGGATGTAATTATTTACATATATACGACCGAGCTATAATTTTTTCCATCCATTTACTAAGACATTTTCCAGAGACTTAGTAAAAACAACTTCGAGAGGCATGGGGTTGAAACTCCTTGAGTAAGAGTTCCGATAGTGGCGGCAACCCAATCTTACATTAGTAGAACATTAGCCTCAATATTCAATGGGTAACAACAAGTCGTTAATTTGGATGTTTGTTGAAAATTTTGTGATAATGTTGACATTTAAAATGAGGGTTAAGTTTTATTTAAACTCTTAATGAAGTTCAATACCGAGGGTATGTGTCACATGAAAAAGGATATAATATAAACTTCACCTAAGTGAATTTCGAGATGGTGTCGTCTCAAAGTGAGAGTTGGAGTTTCTCTCACAAAAAATTCATGAAACAGTAAAGCATATGGTCATAAATAAGTGCTAAGCGAGATATCTAGGGGAAGAACTCTTAAAGAGTGTGTGTAAGGTAACGTCGGTCTAATCATATGGATTAATGGTTTAAAAGCACTGCTACCTAAATTCTGATTAACACTCTTTATACCTCATTTTATATAATTAGACTTGTCATTATTAGAACAAGTGGTGGATTGTTGGAAATTAATGGACAATTAATGCACATGTGTGTGTTCAAATATGACAAAATTAAAGAGGATAAAAGTGCTCCATAGACAAAAGTGGAAACTGTCTTCAAATCTGTCTGAAGGAATTTTGGTCAATTTTTGCACTAAACATTCACCACTGGAATTTGCCTTTAATATGCCTGAAGGAAATTTAGGTCAATTTTTGCAGTAAACATCCACTAGTGGAAGTTGTCGTTAAATTTGTCTCGGACTACTAAAAGTTTGAATTTTGAATTCAAAATATGCAACACTTCATGAAGTGGTGCATAATGTAACTATATGAGAACCATTGCAATCTTATGCTGAAAATGTGTTGTTTCATCAAGAGTTACAAACTTGTGAAAGAATACATGCATGACCTATAAATACATTATTCAGAACTCAGAAAATACATCACAAACCAAATATCCTCTTGTACAAAATTTTAGACACTCTTCGCTACATAATCGAGTTTTCATCGGTCTTGTGCAAACTCGAGTATAGGCTGAATTATCCTGGGTATTCCTGTGTTCTAACTCTAAGACATTTGAGAGTGCTTGAAATACTTTTAAGGAAAGTGATTTCGTTCACGATTCTAGTCTCGATCAATTCAGTTTATATTAATTTTCTCAGTTAAGACCCTATATCAAATCTCGTGAGAATGATTTGAATACCTCTAATATTCTCTTAATATTAGTTTCTTTCTTTTATATATATATATATATATATATATATATATATATATATATATATATATATATATATATATATATATATATATATATATATATATATATATCCGTTGATACTAGAATTGAATCAAACGGTAAAATTAAATAATAAAAAATGGTCATTTCTTTTTAAAATAGGCTAGTTAATTATATGACCATTATATATATATATATATATATATATATATATATATATATATATATATATATATATATATATATATATATATATATATATATATATATATATATATATATATATATATATATATATATATATATATATATATATATATATATATATAACCCTACCGTAAAGCTTACTCACAAACCAATTAATAACTATTATCACAAACCGATAATTTATATTCTTTAAAAGAAACAATAAATAAATAAAATACTAATACTAAATTCTACATTAATTATATGGTATATAAATTTTCTATTGTAAAATATTAAAATTTTAAAACATACATATGCATTAATATTTGGTTTTTAAAAGGCAATCTAAAAATTGATCATATCAGAGTGTGTGACCTTTTCCATTTCATTAATGGCAGTCTCAATCGATCTTTGGACTTTCCTCCTAGATAAACAAATCACCTATGTCGATGCCGCAAACAATGCATGTGACATTTCGTTGATCCACCTTCCTAAGCCTTGTATAAAATGGGACAAGAACGTTATTTCTATCCCAGAATAGGAATATCAGTTTGAATTAGAAGTATGCAAGCACAACTTACATGGAAGAGTCATTTGACTATAGTGTTCTTCACTAGTAATTGTAGTTGCCTTGAAGAGCAAATTATCAACTTTATAGAAACCAATAGGTAGGTGAGACATTACATCACTGGGCAGAGGTCATTTGACCATTTGGGCATTATGTGAGAGTTCTTGCTGATTTAGAAGTTACAAGCGGGTAGGGCTGGAAATGAGTCGAGTCGAGTCGAACTCACATCAGATTCATTTGTACAATCTAACACAAAATGGACACAACTAAATAAGGTCAAGAGTATCCGCCAAATTTGTGAACTCAACAAGGTTTGTTGTATTCTTTAGCATGACTTAAGTTACTGTCTTAATTATATATTTGTTGAAAGTATAAGTTACTGTCATAATCATCTATTATTCAATCTATTTTGTAACTCATATGGTACCATCAAACTTCAAAAGCAGCATTATTGATCATGGACACTGATGTTGGAGTCGGCCTTCAAAATGAATATATTGTATGTCTAACTCATTACTCATATGTCCTTAACAACACTATATATGAGTATGCTTATTATAACTCATTGTGTAGTTACAAATTACTTGTGTCATTTGTAGCCAAGCAATTCAGTTGATCAAAGCTTTTCTGTAGTACCACCCACTTCTGCCAAGAGTGATTGCAGCCCGTTGACATGCTCTAGCAACACCCCTGCTAAAAGGATTGTTGTCCCAACCATTCTAGATGACATTTTGCAAGATGAAGTCTTGACTCCACGACAATCTGCAACGAAGGTTAAACACATCAAGAAGGAGTGATCATCTTATGTAGGGCTCCATTTTTTATGCTTTTTAATGTTTTGTTGACTTCATTAATGTAATGTTAAGTACATCAACAACTTAGTCTATCTACTGGTGTATTAGATATGTCTCTATCTATTGGTGTGCTGTTGAGAAACTACCTACTTCATGTTTAAAAGCAGTGTTATATTAACCTTTTGGTTTCAGATCTTTGTGAATATAACAGACAATATGCTCTTCTTACCTTTTGATTTCTATGTATATCAAAAAAATTTATCTCTATTATAACACATTAATTTTACCGCACTGGTATTCTACAAGCATCATTTATAAAAATTAAATATGAAGTTTATATAATTGCATAGACATCCCTCATATTCTTTTTTTTCTAGCGTAACCAATGTTGAATTCAACAAACTTTACACTTAACCCACAATTTCTTCTCTCTTCAAATTCCCAATTTTCTCTTGCCCTAGATTTATTCCTTTCTCTCACTTCACTGATTTTCGATTTTGGATATTTATTTCAGAAATTTCCTCAAACTTTATTTTCATCCATCTTCGATAGACTCCAAGGATGATACACACGACACCAATTACATGGAGTTGCTCGACAGTGAAGATATCTATGGTGGTGACATCGATGGTGCTGCCATGGATTATTACAATAAGCATGATGATGACGCCGATGATTAATTTGGTGATGCCAATAAGAATGAGTCCAGTCGCCGTGAGGTATCCATCTTTTTGATTTGGGAATACGATGACGACGCCGATGAGTCTCTGATGCCAGTAAGTACGATGATGACGCCGATGAAAATGATGAAGTTTTTATTTGGGAACATATTTTCTGATATTTGTTTTATTTTTCATTTAAAGTTTTTTTTAGGGTCTGTTTGGTTGGGGTTGGTGGGGGTAAATCGAGGGGAAGGGAGGGGAGGGAATATTTAATAACTTTACGTGTTTGGTTCAAATTTTAAGAGGGGGGAGGCAGATGAAGGGGATCAAAATCCCTAGTGAACCACTTTTTCTTCCTCCGATTTGGAGAGGAGGTGTTTGATTTTAATTATAATCATATTTATATATTTATTCTTATTATTTATTTAAATATAAATTTAACTTATAACATTATTAAAAGTTTTATTTTGAACAAATTTAATTTTTTTTTAAATATTTTTTTGTATTTTTATATCTTCATCTTACTATCATTATATTTGTGTAAATTTTTTATTTTATTTTTCATATTATAATGTAAATCGTAGTTATCGTAATGTTTTTGTTTATAATAATAGGGTGACCAAAAGTGTAATTTAGCTCATTATATATTATAATCGTTATATTTTTATAAAATATTTTATGATTATCTCTGATTGAATATTTACATTTCGTCAATAAATTTGTATTTGAATTATAAACGGTAAATATCACAAGTCTTATGGTAAAATTAGAAGCATAAAAAAGTAAATTAGTTTTAAAATACCTCCCCTCCCCTTGTGAACCAAACATATTTGTAAATAAAATCTCTCTCCTCCCCTCCCTTTTCATATTTTGAACCAAACATATATGTAATTAAAATCCCTCTCCCTTCCCCTTCCCTCCCCTTGATAAAAATCCCTCCCCTCCCCTTGATTGAACCAAACAGACCCTTAGTGATTTTGCGGACCAGGTTTATTTTCTGATAACTTTTGTCACAATCCCTGTCAATTAATGTCGTAGGAACTATTTGATTTTAGATTATTCTGTGTGGTACAGTTAAAGTGTAGTTGTTGTGCCTTTCAAGATCGGGTGTCCCATGAATGCATCATTCATGTAGTTGTAGGTTGAAGGTGTTGGTTATGTATTTGACTGTTTTGGACCTCAACTACCATGTTTTCATAGTTTTGAGTGTTTTTCTCTGTTTCACAATTTGTGTTTGTATGTTATTGGCTTTGATCCACTGTCCAACCAGGGAAAGGCCAATTACATGAAAAATCAATAACGTATGGTGGTTTTTAGGTGTAGACCTCCTTTTAGTTATAATATTACTTTCATTCCATCACTTCCTCCCTCTATCTTTTTTGTAAGGCCTAAATCTGTAGAGTTACTAGCTTATGAATGGTGTGGCTGGAGCTTGGAAAAAATGTGAGTTGATTTCTATAATAAGCACATCTCCCCTTCATTATAAAGTGTGTCAAATACGAAAATTATCCAGCTTGCAGATGGTTTTACCTTTCCTATGATAATTAGTGTCATATAACTCATTATGTTCCTTTTCATTACCTAAATGCAAAGAATATATATGAATCTTACCAGAGCTTTGGCTACAACGTCACATAAGCATGTGATAGGGTCAAGTTTTACATCTATATTTGCTGAACAATCTATTTATGCTTCAGCAAGATGCAGGCCTGGTAATTGACATCATTTATGCTTGTAATATTTCATTTAATTCATATTGTATACTTACGCTTTCACATACTTTAAATAACCTGATGCAGATTTCATAGCAGAGTGTAATTTTGATTTTGATTTTATAATTTAAAAAACACAAAAAGTAAGCATAAAGCATAAGCATTATACCTAACCATGGAACAACTCTTTTGTTCATTAAAGTAAAGGGCGAGATAAAATACTTTGTGGTTGTGCATTTAACAAATCAACATGTTAGCTTTCTTTTTCTCTAAGAAATAATAGAAGAATCATAATGTCCAAGACTAGAAAGTAACCAATCATGCCAATTTCTAGGATCCTCAAGTGTATTATGTTGCTTTCTTTCTTTGTTTAATGTTATTGAGCTTCTTTAGTCTATGTTGGTTTACCATATTTTGTTCTTTGTAAAAGTGGTATACATTTTTATCATATGATTGAAATTGTTTGTATTTGTTGCGTGACTATATTAGAATAATCAATTTAGAATCAAAATATAGATGCAATTTTTGTGAAACAATTCTTTATAGATTCAACTATCAACAACATTCGTGTTTTCTTTTGTTAAGGAAGTAAATTGAATTAAAACTTATGTATTTTGACATTGCTGTAATACTAATGTTAGTAATATCTGTACCAGAGGATCTGTTGAAAAATTGATGACTGTAAAATGCAGGATCGAAAACATCTAATGGGGGAAAACCTCTTCACTTGACATCATGTCTTAAAATCGCAAAGATCTAGCAACAAGCATTCTCTATATCCACCAAAAACCTGGCATGACACATGGAAACCTGAAATCTTCTAATGTGTTACTTGGTTCCGACTTTGAGTCTTGTCTCAGCGATTATGGTCTCAACGTGTTCCTCAATCCCAAAACAATCGATGAACCAAGTGCCACTTCTTTTTTCTATAGAGCACCCGAGTGCCGCAGTTTTCAACGCCCACAACCTCAATCTGCTGATGTATACAACTTTGGTGTCCTTCTCCTCAAGCTTTTGACAGGAAAAGCAGCCTATCAAGACCTTGTTCAGGCGCACGGTTCATATATACCTATATGGGTTCGGTCAGTACGTGAAGAAGAGATCGAGTCCAGAGATGATCCTGCCTCATCAGGCAATGAAGTGAACATTGCAATGGCATGTGTTTTAGTTAGGCCAGAGAATAGATCTACAATTAGAAAATTTCTAAAGATGATAAGAGATGCAAGAGGGGAAACTCATGTCTCATATAATAATAGTAGTGATCATTCACCAGGTAGATGGTCAAATACTGTTCAAAGCTTGCCAAGAGATGAACATCTTAACATATAATTTGAAACCTTTTATTTTTTAATTTTGATGCATTCTTATTTTCCTGAATTGGTTATCAAATATTGGTTGTCAGAATTGAATGAGGCACACGCAGAGCTTGAATGCAAAATCAACCCATTTTAAGCAAGGTTTTTCTTTCTCCTGTGTTCTTTTTTTTACCTGTCCATTTTCTTTACTAGTAGTTAACAAAACCATGCGAAGAGGCTGACATGTATTTATATCAAATAGTCATAATAAAAAAATAATTTAAGTTTAGTAATGATGGTAAATTCATGCAACCTATTGAAATCATGGCAATGTGAATGTCTTGAATGGAATATTGTCGGAAAATGGCTCAGAGGTCTGTGGACTTCAGAAGAGCAGAATCAATCAATTTTTATATTTATCAATTATATATCAAAAGAGGCTTAATTATGATTATCTTAGTTATTTCTTCCTTTCACTTTGTGTTTCTTTAGGCCTTGGGTACTATTTGTTTTATTCTTTCTACTGAAACATTGGACACCCTGTGGAATTATAGTACTGTTATAAATTATAATTGTATTCCCACTGTTTTTAAGTGTATCCGTCTCTTGATCTTTCCTATTTTATGATCTTAATTTGAAAATAAAATCTTACAATCCACACTTTTCATGTATAGACAATAGTTTTCCTTTTCTTTGTAGGCATTTATGCATTTCCCCTTGGATGTAGTGAGCTTAGAAATATGTATCAGAATAATCCAAACATTCTACTCGGTTATAACATTTGGCAACTAGCTTTTTCTTAAACCTTTCTATTGTGTCGTCTAACTCGTATTTGATTTTGTAAACCCATATGCATCATATTGATTTAACTTTGGGTGGAAGGTCAATGAATTCCCAAGTGTTAGTTTTGTCAAGGGTATCAAGCTCAAATTTTATGGCTTAATTACAATAGTCAAGGGTATCAAAACTGAACTCGCGAGCTTCAAACGGAAACAAAAAAAATCAACAGATGCTCAAAGAATCAAAGCCATAGAGATGCTTTGACTTAAACCTTCTGCCGCCACAAGCAAACTCGGAAACCATTAAGGCTCTGCATGCAATGGATTCCTCGGAACTCTTAAATTCCTGATACAAAATTCCGCAGCTGATGACGAATAACCTCATAAGCTGGAGCTTTAAGACTTCTCCACGTCTTACATTAGGGTTTCCGCTACTTCCATATTGTTACTCGTGCTGGGAATCGCTGCTGACTTACTTCCTCTGTCGAACAACTTAATGAATGGTTGATTTTGAAAATATTTTTGAGTTGAATTTAAATTTTAGGACTGAAATTGATTGAAAAAAATTTAAGAAGAATTTACTTAAACTGTAAATATCTTAAACTAAAACGACGTTTAGATTAAAAGTGTATGAAAAAAAACACTAAAATGTGATTGACAAAGAGTCCTAAGTGACTTGAAATGTAAGAAGTGAAAAAATAAATGACATCAAATGTAAAGTGAAAAATTAAATTATTAGAAAAGTAACACTTTAAAATAAAATTGTATGTTGGAACAAACTTTTTACTTTTATATACTTTAAAATTTTTCAATCCAAATTTTCAATTAATATTTTCATATACCGTTAAATATTACAATAATATCATTTACAAATGTTGCACAGAGAATAACTGCCATGAAGATAACTGGTGTATAAATTGCATGCGTGATAGCGCTAATCGAAAGAGAATAAGAGTGAGACTTGATGCGAGAACATATAGCTGAACTTTCACTATAAATTACACCAAACATGGTTGGAGAGAAGTCAATCTTCTAATATAATTTTTACATACAGACTAAAATTACAATAAAGTAGTCAGAATATTATCAGAAATTTACTTAATTAACACAATGTATGATCTTTCCGTCAAGTTTCCTATGCTTTGTAACTTTTTGGATTGATTCCAAAAATACTCTAGGTTCGATATCATTTTCTCCACACCCTTTCCACATCAATCCTAAAAACACAAATGGAAATCATTAACTGATAAACTAGTTTCAAAAGTATCAACTGATAAATTAGTTTCAAAAGCATCAACTGATAAATGCAGTTTTGGAAATTATCTATTGATACCAGAACATAAGTTATCAAATTAAATAACAATTGACTTTAGCATCTAAGCCAAACGGATTCATAAATTCAAACTCATGCAGTACACTCAAACAGACGGAATTTATCATCTACGAAAAACTTAAACCCATCATTAGTTTCTAGAATCCAAATTAATATTACTGTAGGTGTACATTTTTGTGGCTAGATTGATTTTGTAACTTATAAAGTAAGGACGGATAATTCATTAAAGTAAACGATTTTGATGAGAATATCAATAACTTCATTACAAGAGAAACGACCCTTAAGACTAGAAAATGAATAAATTTAACACCAAAATGAAAATCCTAAAATCAAAATATTCATACAAGAGAAAGATGACCTTACATAACAAAGAGGAGGGCAAGAGTCATAGATAAGAGCAGACGCAGTGGCGACAACGACGTATGAAGTGGCAGCGGTGGAAAATTGCAGTGTATTAGAAAGCGCAGTGGCGGTGAGGGCGAATGAATATTACTATTCTGTTTCCGGATCAAGTACTGAAGTCTCTCTCTCTCTCTCTCTCATGTAATTCAATGCTTTGTATACATCAAGCCGATGTAGGTGCCATCTATGAATGAAACCATGTGTTATAAGAAGTCTGAATGTAGCGAGCTTAGCAACTGGTGAATACGTATCTCAATCAAGTCTTGGGGAAGCTTCATGGAACCAGAAGCCAACCCAGAATTCCAATTAATTTGAATCCACCGACTTAATTTGATCTTACTACACCAAAGAATAACTAAGACCTCAAAAGCACCGGAACAAAATCTGAAGTGCTAGCATCAGAACCAAAAAGCACCGGCGATGAACTGAGCTCTGAAGAAACATCACGAATCTATCCTACACATGCCAGAACAGCCCTTACAACGAACAATCTAATCATTTCACTTCAAATCGCCAAACAATTTAGTAAAAAACCAATGAATTCAGAAAACCAAAAGGATCCACTGAAATAAAACATACTAAATCCAAACAGATATTAATCTTTGGAACCAAGAGATTCCCTTGGATTCAAACACCACGTTGTTATATCTAGATTGGAATGGTTAAAAAATCAAAACTGAACTCGTGAGCTTCAAACGGAAACAACAAAAATCAAGATAGAAAGGGTGGAAGTGGTGGATTCTCAGTGTGGAAGGAGAACAATGGGAAAGGAGCAATTTCTGGCGAAATCACGACGTCCTTCTTCATTACTGAGTTCCCAGAGAAGATGAATGCTAAAGACCTGTTCGTGGTATTCAAGGTTTATGGAGTCATCTCAGAAGTTTCCATTTCTGCTAGGCGAGATAAACGAGGTAAAAGATTTGGATTCGCTAAATTCCAGAAAGTTCATGATTCCCAAATTCTTGCCTGCAACCTTGATATTATTGTCTTGGAAGGAAAGAAGTTGTTCGTTAATATTCCCAGGTTTAGTATGAAAAATAAGAGGCAATTTTCGGTTAGTGAGAATTTGAGGAAGATTAACCAAACTGGTCGCCCAAGTAGGTACGAGAAATTCGATACTTTGGATAGGTTGTTTGTCAAAGTGGTAAGAGGTGTTGATCCTAAGCCTGACAGAAAGGTCATGGGAGGAGGATCCTGCACAAAATTATAGGTGGATGATGAATGGTTTAGGAGGTTAAAACGAATGAGAGTGGGTGAAGTCATGGAAGATGGAAACGCGTTCAACATTCAGAAGGTTATTTTAATATTAAGGCTACTCCCTTGGGAGCATCCCTGTGCTTGTTGGAAGATACTTCTGGTGGTGACATAGAGGAGTTTGTTAAGGAGTCTAGTGAATGGTTGGATATTTGGTTCAGAGACATTCACATTTGGAATTTGGAGGAGATTCATAGAGGTAGGTTTGTGTGGATAAAGTGCTATGGTCTACCTTGTGTCGCCTGGAGTGATAATAATTTTCGGTTGATCTCTTCAAGTCTGAGAACGTTTGTCAAATGTAATGAGAAGACTAGGAAAAACGATTGTATGGACGTAGTGAGATTTCTGCTTAAAACAAGTTTAGGGGTCATCCTGAACAACATGATTGATGTTGAAGTGAACAGCCACACCTTTTCATTAACTTTTTCTGAAGATTTCTCGTGAGGGCGTGGAGCTTCTTTGTTTGGCGAAGAAGACAAGGTGATAGATTCTGAAGATTATGATTCCTCAATTCCTTCAGACATTGATGGCGCGTGGGAGGTGCCTGAAGAGGAAGAGAGTAGTGAATCCAATTTCTCGAATACCGAGCCAGAAGACAGAGTCCCATCTGTTAAGGTTCAAGGGTCAGACTATGATTTCTCTGTGTCTGATAACGTGTCTGTTGTTGGAGATAACTTAGGGCTAAGTATGGTAGGTGATGGGTCAAGAGGGAACAGCCACAAGAATCCTGATGCTCTTTATAGTTCAGAAGGAATCAAATCAGTTAACCATGTGGTTGACTTAGAACTAAACCAGAACAAAGTGGAAAATGAGTTACTCGTTCTTAATGGTGAATTGGTGGTGGATTTGGGGCTGCCTATGCCAATTACCAGGCCTTCAAGAGGAGTAATTGGGCCTGCAAATAGAGGTAAAGTCAAAAAGAAAAAACTTCTTCATGAGGTCTATAATTGCATTAAGATCCCTTACACCCCCTCTTATTTTTCCACCCTGCTTCTCACGGCTCCGAAGGGGAATCTTGGATCTTTATCGAGGGGTGTTGTTAGGGAGGAAAGGAAGAAGAAAAGGTTGAATAGAGACATTTCTGAGTCAAGCTCTGCTCTTTTGTGCTGTGAATCGATAACTGACACAAATGTGGAAAGAGGCAATTTAAAATGCAGAAGGGCCATTGAAGATGTTCCATCAAAATTGAGTAATTATCTAAAGGAATTAGGTGTTCAGGGAGATGATGAAGAGGGTATTGGGTGTATCCTGAGGAAATTGGATAAGGAAGATAAGGAAGTTAGGTCAGGCAAGAAGGATGTAGCTACAGGTGGTCCATGAATATTGTTTCTTTCAATGTTAGAGGATGCTGTAGTTCTTTGAAGAGAAGGAGAATTTCTCAAATTCTGCAAAGAGGTAGTGCTGACATATGCCTTATTCAAGAAACCAAGATAATTAAGATGGAGGCTGGTATTGCTTATAGCCTATGGAGGAATAATGATAGGGACTGGATAGCTCAGAACTCGTCTGGTAGATTTAGTGGTATCATTACCATGTGGAATACTACTAGAATCACAACTTGCTCAAGTTTCCGTGGTAAAGGTTTCCTGGGATTGCACATTGTTTGGAATAGTCAAAGTTTGATTGTGATCAATGTTTATGCCCCCTGTGGATCAGCTGAAAAGAGGAATCTGTGGAGAGATCTGATTAAAGTTAAAAGTAATATTTTTGGTGTTGGTTGGATTGTGCGGGGGGGGGGGGGGGGGGGGGGGGTGGGGAGGGGATTTCAACGCGGTGAAAAATGGGGAGGAAAAGAAAGGTTTAAGTGGTAACAGTAGTAGAGATATGAAGGATTTTAGTGATTTCATCAAAGCATTGAATGTGATGGATCTTCCATTTTTGGAAATCGTTCACATGGCTCAATTCTAATGGTAAAAGCAGAAGCAAACTGGACAAAATTTTGGTTGATGATCGGGTTATTTCCTTGTTATCCTTGAAGAATCAAGTGGTGGGAGATAGAGATGTGTCAGATCATCGGCCTATGTGGTTGAAGTCCAATTTCGTCAATTGGGGGCCTAAACCTTTTAGGACCTTTAACTACTGGTTCTCTCACAAGGAATTCATCCCTTTTGTCATGAAATCGTGGAACTCGTACCACTTTATAGGATCTTCCTGCAACATCCTAACTAAGAAACTTCAAGCCCTTAAAACTAACCTCAGGAATTGGAACTACAATGTTTTTGGATGGCTGAAGCTAAAGATTGAGGATAATATTAAAAAGTTCAACAAGCTGGAGTTGGATTCTGTTGTGGATCTGAATCCCAAGCTGCAGAAGTGGATAGGGAGAGGCTGCAATACCAGGAGGAAATATGGAAGAACCTTAGGCTCAAAGAAAGTATGTTGGCCCAGAAATCCCGGATAAGGTGGTAGCAAGACGGGGATCTAAACACAAAACTTTTTCACGATTCTTTAAAATCTAGGAATCGTTCGAATCGTTTATCAGCTGTTAGAGTGGAAGGCAGAATTGAGGAATATCCTGAGGGTATTAAGTCTGAAGCCGTGAAGTTTTTTAAGGAAAGCTATCTGCAACTAGACTCGTATAAGTTTAGAAGCGAGTTTGACTTGGCTACTAGTCTTGATGAGGAGGACAAATTGTTCTTGGAAACAGAATTCAGTTCTGTTGAAGTGAGAAAGGTTGTGTTTAGCTGTGACGGTAACAAGTGCCCTGGTGTCGATGGTTTTAATTTTAAATTCATCAAATCTTGTTGGGATATAGTTTTCCAGGAACGAACTGTATCCTGGAAATTTTCAAGACAGGTTTTCTCCCAAAGATGTTCGCGTCCTCTTTCATATCGTTGGGGCCGAAGATTAACAACCCTCAACATTTTGAAGATTTCAGGCCAATAACTCTTTTCAGCTATGTTCTAAAGGTTATCTCCAAGATGTTTTCCTGCAGATTGAGCAAGGTTATCCACAAACTTATATCTCCCTCTCAAACAACTTTCATTCCGGGGCGGCAAATATATGATGGGGTTCTTCTGGCCAATGAAATAGCAGACTATGCTAAGAGGTTCAACAAGGAGTGTCTATTTTTTAAAGTCGATTTCCCTAAAGCTTACGATTATGTTGACTGGTCTTATCTTGATAGTTTGCTTGTTAAGACGGGCTTCAGTATTAATTGGTTAAAATGGGTTCGTGGCTCTGTGTTCAAAAGCTACGTGTCGATTCTAATTAATGAAAGTCCATCGAAGGATTTTAAGGTTGGCAGGGGGTTGAGGCAGAGCGACCCTTTAGCTCCGTTCTTGTTCGCCATCGTAGCAGGGGGCTTGTCAAGCTTAGTGAGATCCGCGACTGTAGCTAATTTGATACCAGAATTCAAAATCCATGATCAAGCCACTGTGAGCATGCTTCAGTTTGCCGACGACACTCTGCTTATAGGAGATGGTTTGGTTACAAATATTTAGGCATTCAAGGCTATTCTGCGTGCTTTTGAATTAATTTCTAGTCTAAAAATTAATTTCTCTAAAAGCTGTCTGTATGGGATAGGAGTAGATCCTGCTTATCTTGAAGCTGCTGAAGCATTTTTGCACTGTAAATCCGGCAGACTACCGTTCAATTTCCTTGGTCTTACTGTTGGAGGTAACCATCGCCGTTACTCCTTTTGGAACCCGGTGTTGTCTTGCCTGAGGAGTAAGCTCTCAAATTGGGCTGGGAGAAATTTGTCAATGGGAGGTAGAGTATCTCTCATTAATTCGGTTATAGCTAATCTGCCTATTCATCACTTGGCTTTTTTCAAGGCTCCCAAAAAAGTAGTGAACGAAATTATCGCAATCCAACGTCGGTTTTTATGGGCTGGGAATTCCTGCAAAAAAATTCATCTCTTGGATACCTTGGAACTCAGTCTGCAAACCGAAGGATCACAGAGGACTTGGAATTAAACACGTAGGTCGCTTTAATTGTGCTCTTATAGCAAAATGGTTGTGGAGATTTCAGTGAGATGGGAGCTTGGGAGGACGTGCAGTGGGTTTGGAAAATTAGAGAAACGATGATCGACGCAGGATCCCTTATAGAACCAGAATGGATCGATTGTAGTAATATGTTGGAAAATGTTTCAGTTAACAACAATGAGCCCGATAACTGGAAGTGGTTACTTCACGACTCAATGTCGTATACGGTTAGCTCTTTTTACTCTGCTTTAACCTCTTCTTCCTCTGCTCACGATATTGGAACTGATAGTGCAACCCTTCTGGAGATCCTTTGGAAAACGGTGTTACTGGCAAAAGTTCAAACATTTAGTTGGAGGATGGCGCTTGATAGGCTGCCTACTAGATCAAATTTGATGAAAAGAAGGGTGATTGATAATGCCCAACATTTGGATTGTGCATTCTGTACGTGGAGTTACGAGGACGTCTCCCATCTTTTTTTCACGTGCATCAAATCCTCGTTGGTTTGGAAAAAAATTTGCGACTGGGTGGATATAGAGATCATCTCGGAGGCTTGTTGTAATCTTCATGCGAAGGTTTGGAACTCAAGTCTTAGTGGCTTGTTGTAATCTTCAAGCAAACAAGATCAACTCTATATGGTTTATTACTTGCTGGATTATATGGAGGGTTAAAAATAACATAATATTCAATAATGAAACCATTGAAGTAGATGAAATTGTTTTCGAAATTAAGTTATCCTCGTGGAATTGGTTGATTTTAGGAAGAGAGGAGAGTAAGCAGTGTAGATTGTATGAATGGTTTAAATTTTCGTTCGACTTTTTGTAATAATTTTGACTTCGGGGGTGGTTGTTTTGTTGTTGGTCTGAGATTTCCTTAATCTCTTTTTATAATATTTGCTTATAAAAAAATAGATGCTCAAAGAATCAAATCCATAGAGATGCTTTGACTTAAACATGCTACCGCCACAAGCAAACTTGGAAACCATTAAGGGTCTACGCACAACAGATTCCTCGGAACTCCTAAATTTCTGATATGAAATTCCGCAGCTGATGACGAATAACCTCAAAGGATGGAGCTTTAAGACTTCTATCCTGCATGAGAGTTGCACATGAAACGTGCTAACACCTAAAGATGTGCTTAGCCTATCTATACTGATCCGAGAATAACAAAGCTCATATAGGAAACGACGAGAACTATACAGCCTGAATTCAAAGGTTCTGGGGCTGCACTTCCTCTGACCCTCCCATCAAGCAAGGTCTACGGATCCAAGAGAAACTCTAGGATTCAAGTATCAAAGAGAAAAAAATACAATCTATGCGTGTTGCTACAATCATCGATAAGGATTTACAGTTCTTTTCTATAAAGAAGATTTTTTGAGAAAGATGGGTATTAAAGACTCTAAAGCAGATTTTGAACCTATCTCATTGATTTTTTTGGACTAATTGGTTTTTTAAAAAGTTGTTTTAGAATGAAATATAGTTCAATTGTAAAGTGATTAAGCACAAAGTAGCTCAATGAGTGCATATTCTATGTAATGTAAGTGTTTTAACAATGATTAATTGTATAGAATAAAGAGTAACTTATATAAAGCTCAAATATTTTAAATGTAATACAAGTTATTATTTTAATAAAAAAATGGCGTTGTCAATTTATAAAAAGTAATTTTCTAACACGAGCTATTGAATTTGTTTGCCAAATAAAATTTGGCTAAGGCTAAAACAATGCAAGATAGCATCATCATAACAATTCACTTGAGAGCTATTGAATGATGAGGTAGTAGTTGTTACCTACAGTATTCTGATTCATTTTCTTTATTTGCTAAACTTTTTCCCTCGAAGAGACTTTTATATCAATTTTCTATTGAAAAGTCCCTCTCCAGAATTATAATCATAGAAACATGTTAGATAATGCTCAACTAAAAATCACACCAACCTTAATCAGTGCAGCAACATCCTCTTCCGCAGTTCCTCCTATTTCTTCTATGAGAACGATGCCCAATTACACAAACAAACATAGTAATTAGAACCAACCATCCCATTAACTCCAACAGGAATAATTCACCAGGAAAAGAAACCATGGAGAGAAGATTTCAACATGGGTTTGTGGATAAACTAATTCGATAACATATTATATATACATGACACAAATACATAATACACCAACTCAAAAGGAGGTCCTTTATGTTCACAAACAAAAATTCCTTAACCCGATAGATCGAAAACATACATAAAAATTGAAAATAGAAACACAAGATCGAAGGCAAGTGTCAAAGCACAAAGCAACAATATCCATAAAAAATTATGAAAATGAAAATCAAATGTATACACTTTTGGCCATTTGTGCAGAAAATTAAATTTGGCGGTTGTAGAAAATCAAATGTATACACTCGTCGTCACTATTACGCGATGCAAATGCTACTTGCTACAGTGTTGCCATGTGATACAAATGTGCGATGACACTGCTGCGGTTGATATTTTTAAAAACTAGAAAATGAATAATTTTAACAACAAAACTCTAAAACAAAAATATTCCTACAAGAGAAAGATCACCTTATATAACAAAGAGAAGAGCGAGAGTCACTGATAAGAGCAGACGCAATGGCAGACAAAAAACTACAGTGCAATAGAAAATATAGTAGCGGCGAGTCGAATGAAGCAGCGGCGAAAATTATAGTGAAACAGAAAGTTTACGTGTTTAAGGAAAATTGAGAAGCATGAATAATTGATATTCATTGATGGTTGGAGGAGAAACAAAGAATGAAAAGTGAAAAAATTTCAAAAAAGAGAAAGAAGAAGGGTTACACAGGATGAGAGAATATGTGGAGAGGAAAATAGAATAACCTAGAATTATATGGTGGCTTTTACAAATTTCATTAATTGAATGAATTATATTATTAATATAATAATTATTTATAAATATAATTAATATTAATGATATGGACCAATCTAAAATATACATGTCATATGGGTAGGGATATTCAATCAAATTTGTCGGGTATTGAGTGATATATTATTAATGGATGACAGTGTAAACTTTTTTTCAATACTGTTGATGCATCATAAATAAGATTTTTTAATTTTCAATTTGAATTTATAAAAATACCCATTTTCGTTTTTAAATAAACAATGTACAAATAGTGTTTGTTTTTTATATAAAGTGAAATAAAATAATAATAAAATGAAGAAAAAAAACTTATTGCAGCACATACACATGATTAGAACAACACTATAACATTACACCGCATTGCGCGAAGAATATCCACAAAACTGACCCCCAGATTTCCGAGATGTTTTATTGTCTACCGTTTATTTTCTGAACAAATCTAATGGATCAGGATTGGTATAAGGTCACCTATTGCTACTAAGAACCTAACAGAACTTTTCAAAAGAGAGTTGATTTTTCACAAAATAGTTTTTCGGTTGGATCGAGGTCCACTTCTGGAACCCCACCCGCATTAGTAGAGGTGCTTATTTACTAAAATACTGAGTTGGCCTTATCTTCTGCCACCGAGCCTGTGTTACTAATTCCCCTTCTTGGCTTGATAGTGAAGGTAGTGGTAGTCAAGCATGTCTGTGGCTAGAGGAGAAAAGCATCTTTGAAGGAATTCGATTATAATAAGATATTTTCCTATGCTTTCTTAGTTAGAAGAATAAAGTTGGGACAGAGGAGGCTTACAAGCCTACATAGTCGGAAGTCGATGATAGAGGTTAATCATTAAAAGCACTCTTAAGCACGGGCAAAAAAGAAGCAACAAGATGCTTACTAAAGGTGGGACATAAAGGAATATCCTTTAAGGCATTTCGGGAATCGGTCTGATTCTATCTCTGTTTGTTCCCGGAAGGATCCCAAAGAATCGATCTCTCTTTTAGTTGTTGAATCTCTCTTTGATTGATCAATGTGTGATATTCTGAATCCTCATTACTAATGGAATCGAAATTATCTCTGGATTGATCAGAAGATCCTTTCTATCTACTCCGACTGAGAGATGGCCCCTTTGCGGTCGTGAAGGCCAATGATGAACCCTTGCCGGCTTAATAGATCCAGGATGTGCCTTCTACTCCTGGAGACCCTTGACTCTTAACGAGAGGGATCGCATCCCTTTAGCCATTTCCTAAACTAAAGCTCTTCTCAACTACGAGCCGAAGGGGGGGGGGGGGGTACCCGAATAGAGCTCCTCAGCGACACCTTCGAAGAAAAGCTCTTCCTGATCTTGATCTTTCTACCGATCTTTATCCTTAAACTTATTCTTACAAAAACCTATCCACCTTCAATAAACCACCTACCACATAAGTACCAGATGGCAGGTAAGCCCCCGCCAAAAGGAGAACACTCCCAATACGAACCAAAGCTCCAACAAGTAGTTAGCTTAACACAAACATCTCATTTATATTTATTTTCACATTATACACACATTTATAGTGCATATAAACTCATCACATTCACACGTTTCATCACTACTTATCATACTGTCATATACAACAACACAAACACAACAAAATAGTTACTCCAAGCATATACATCACTTTAACATGATATAATATTCATATGATGATACTCACACAATAGCTTATATACTACATACAGGTGTGTGGTAAGAACGCACATTACACTAGAAATTATTCACTAGAATAATTACTAAACTGTAATATATCTTTTAACTTTTAAGACACACCACACACACTATGTTTTATTTAGGGATGACAAAAAATTTTGTACTTGCAGATAGCCGCAGATAAAATCTGTCACAGATATGGGTGCGGGTGGTTTAATGGATATCCATGGATAAAATAAATAGATATTTAAATACCCTTTTGTTAATGGATATGGATACGAGTTTAATGATATTTGTGTGTGCGGATATCTATATTCGTTAATAAATTATAAAATTAATCTAAATATCATTAGTTTATTATACCTTATATTTTCATCTTCTAAAAGAAATTAGTCTTCTCATATTTATTTATTTATTTTGAAATTTTCTTTGAAGAAAACGTTTCACATTTCATTTAAATTTTATTAGCCATTTCATATTTAAACTCTTTAACAATTTCACAGTCCAACCAACCAATATTGTCATTCCTTTGTCGAACTAGTGTCTTCCTTTCTACTTCTCTGTCGTCTGCTCTTTCATCATAAATGTATGGATATTATGTTTGGATCTAATTATGTTTTAGTGAATAAGAAAAAAATTAAATGTGATGCAACTTCATTGTTAAATTAATAGCGAATTGTATAGATGTTATGCGATAATAACTTTTTGTGTCTCTAAAAGAAGTTAAAAAATTTTCAATTTTCTTTTTATAAAAATAAAATTGTCCATGGGTATCTGTAAATATCTGTAAATTCCTTTTTTCACGTGCATGTTTTGGAGTGATGTTTAATCATGGTAGAAACTTGGCGTACTTGGAGAGATGAAAACCCGAGGGTTATCAACATAAGGTACAAACTTTAGTCCCCTTTGCTTTTTACGTAGGAAATAGGGAGAGTATCGTGTAACTCTGTTGTTCTTCATTGACTCAAATTTCTACCCTGTTGTGCATTTTGACTTTGCATATGCCATGAATGAATCTGCTTTTAATTCTAATGCTTGATCTATGAATCCGCATCAGCATGTTTGTTGAGTTTCAGTTTGCTTTGTAATTACAATAACACTACGTTGCAATTAGGAATAACTTTGGTAACTAAACTGAAATCTGCTGATTACTAAGTCGTAGATGAGAAAGTTTTTGACTCATGAATTAGGATGTTATGAGATTAGTGTGATTGAAATTAAAATATTATGCAGGCTATGCTCTGGAGCCATTACTTGACTTGAATGTGTTGTGAGTTAAAGGCTAAGGTAGTCAACTGATTTGAACTCATTTTGAATAGGTCATGGTAGCACGTTGCAAAGCCTTGAACTCCAATTGATATTTCATTTCTCGCAGAATTTGTGTCCCTCTTTTTCTCTTAACCGCGAGTCATCCGGCCGCCACGACATTGTTGGTTCTCTTTTCATTCTTTATAACTTCTCAATTTTTCTTTTATGCCACGTGTTTACACATAGAGACTTTTGTTCTCTCTAATGTCCAAAAGAGGGACTATTATAGGCGTCCCAATGATTTAACTCTGTATGCACTAATAATTTTGGAACATAGGTATGAATCATAGTTGGATGAGAGCCAATCGATTAAGTTTCGAGTACGAACATGGAGTGGTGGAATTTCTAGAGCTTGCTGAAAGTAATGCTAAAAAAAATCTTGCTCCTCCTAAGAGTGATGCTGAAAAAAGTCTTCATCTGCTTTTTCTCTGTCCATGTGTTCGTTGTGTAAATCACGAACCAAAACTCAATAAGAAAGAAATCATGGATCATCTAATTTTTCATGGGATTTGTCAAAGTTATACACAATGGATATGGCATAGTGAGGTAGTAGCAAAGTCAAATGTGTCCCAAAGAGATAATGTTAGTGCAGAAATGGATGATCGTTTGGAAGACATGATGCGTGATATTGGAAAAGATTCGTTTAAGAAGGCGCATGCGTATGATACTTTATGCAGTGACAAGGATAAAACTTTGTACTCGGGATGCACAAATTTTACACGTTTGTCAGCCGTGTTAAAATTGTTTAATTTGAAGGCAAATAATGGGTGGACTGACAAAAGTTTTACCGAATTGCTTGAATTGTTGACACAGATGCTTCTAGAAGGTAACGTAATGCCAAATCGTTATTACGAGGCGAAAAAGATATTGTGCCCGATGGGTTTGGAGTATGAAAAGATACATGCATTCCCTAATCATTGCATATTATACAGAAAAGAGTATGTAAACTATAATCATTGTCCGAAGTGCAAGGTGTCACGCTACAAAAAGAAAGTTAGTGATTCTAGTGATGATGAGGAGGTAAAAAAGATTCCTCCCACGAAAGTGGTATGGTACCTACCAATAATTTCAAGGTTCAAGAGACTATTCGCTAATGTAAATGACGCAAAGAATCTTAGATGGTATGCAGAAGAAAGAAAGTGTGATGGAAAATTTTGCCATGTAGCTGATTCTTTACAATGGAAGAAAATAGATGCTTGGTTTCCAAATTTTGGCAAAGAGTCGAGAAACCTTAGACTTGGACTTTCAACTGATGGAATGAATCTGTTTGGTAATCTAAGTACTAACCATACTTGTTGGCATGTTCTCCTGATGATCTACAACCTATCTCCTAGGTTGTGCATGAAGCGTAAATTTATTATGTTATCGATGATGATTTCGGGCCCAAAACAACCCGGAAATGACATATATGTTTATCTAAGTCCTCTAATTGATGATTTAAAAGTGTTGTGGGAGGAAGGGGTGGATGTTTTTGATGCGTATTCTGGTGAATAGTTCAATATGCGTGCCATGTTGTTTTGTACGATCAATGATTTTCCGGCATATGGCAATTTGTCTGGTTATAAAGTTAAAGGGCATAGAGCATGTTCTATATGTGAAAAAGACACATGTTACCATCAACTTGTAAAAGGAAAGAAGACTGTTTATCTCGGGCATCGAAAATTTCTAGATCGTTATCATCCATATCGTAGATTGCAGAAAGCTTTCAATGGGGAATAAGAGCATGGTATTGCTCCAAAGCCCTTAACTGGAGAGGAAGTTTATCAACGACAACAGGGCATTAATGTCGTCTTTGGAAAGTACCAAAAGCAATCTAATTTAAAAAATATATGGAAAAAGAGGTCGGTTTTCTTCAATCTTCCATACTGGTCTAGTCTTGATGTAAGACATTGTATTGATGTGATGCACGTGGAGAAAAATGTATGTGATAGTTTAATCGGAACACTTCTCAACATTCAAGGCAAGACAAAAGATGGTTATAATGCTCGTCTGGATTTGAGTTTGATGGGTATACGAGAAGAGTTAACTCCATAACATATAGGTAACAATATATATTTGCCTCTTGCCTGCTACACTCTGTCTAAAAAAGAGAAAATAAGTTTCTGTGAGTGTTTACAAAGTATTAAAGTGCTGCATGGTTACTCATAAAATGTCAATAGGCTTGTCTAAGGTAAAGATCTCAAATTAATTGGATTAAAATCTCATGATTGTCATGTCTTAATGCAACAGCTACTGCCGGTGGCTATTCGTGGGATATTGCCTAACAATGTTAGGAAGACTATAACTAGGTTGTGCTTATTTTTCAATGCAATTTGTTGTAAAGCCATTGATCCATTAAAGCTAGACAATTTGGAAAATGAGGCTGCAGTTATCTTATGCCAATTAGAGATGTATTTTCCTCCTTCATTTTTTGACATTATGGTTCACTTGATTGTTCATCTAGTAAGGGAGATTAGATTATGTGGTCCAATTTATTTACGGTGGATGTATCCAACAAAGGGATACATGAAGATCCTAAAAGGGTATACCAAAAACCCACACCGTCCGGAAGCATCAATTGTTGAGAGGTACATCGCAGAAGAAGCAGTTGAGTTTTGTTCGAACTATCTGTCAGAAGTGGATGCTGTAGGGGTTCCCGAGTCTCGTCATGATGGAATATGTGAGGGTGTGGGTACACAAGGTTTAAAGGTAAAGAGATTAAGTATTAATGTGGTTCTTCGAGCGCATTTGTATATATTGAATAACACGGATGAAGTTCAACCTTACTTATCTGCTCACAAAAACATCATAAAGAAAAAATACCCCAAGATGAATGAAAGATGGTTGTTAAAAGAGCATAATAAGAGTTTCTCTGAGTGGTTTAAAGAAAATATTTCTAATGAGAACAATGCTTCCAATATAATTAAGTGGTTGTCCTATGAGCCTAAATGTAACATAATAACTTGGAGTGGATATGATATTAATAAAACTTGCTTTTGTACAAAGCCAAAGGATGATCGTAGTACCACATAAAATAGTGGGGTTATGATTGTGGCCGAGTCCATGCACTTATCTAGTGCTAAAGATAAAAACCCGGTTATGGCATCTACACCCTAGTTTAGGGTGATTGAAGAGATTTGGGAAGTTGATTATGTTGTGTTTAAAGTTCCTGTATTTAAATGCAAATGGATTGATATCAGCAGTGGTGTAAGAATCGATGAATTTGGAGTTACATCGGTTAATCTTAGCAAGCTAGCTTATGTGGACGAACCTTTCATCATGGCGTCTCAAGCAAAACAAGTGTTTTATGTCACATATCCTTTTAATAAAAGGTGTTCAGTGGTTATACAAGGAAAGGTGCATAATAGTGATGAAAATCAAGATGCGAACCTTGATATTTCCGAAACTCCTTCTTTCTCAATGAATATGCCTACCTTCGTTGAAGAAAACGAAGAGGATGACGTGCACGCTATTCGCATAGATCATGAAGAAGGGATATGGGAGGAGTAGTAAGGTTATTTCATACGTTAATTTGACATTACTTTAATTTCTATTTTTTTTAATATTTTGTGCTTAATTTGATGTCTAATTGTTTATATTTTGTGCTTAATTTGATTTCTAATTGTTTTTATTTTGTGTTAACAGATACATGGTTGATTCAACCGACAACCCTTCTTCATCTAGTGACCCTAAAAAAAGAAGAGTTAGAGGTCCCACTTTGATGACACAAATTAACAAAGTTCATCAAACGGGTGAAAAGATAAAGGTCGAGTTTCATCCAATAACCAAGGGATGTATGGGTAAAAATGCTTCAAATTTTAGGAGTTACATAGCGTCTCTTGCTCGACAAAGATGTAGTGTTTTGAAAAATGAGTGGAGAGACATAGATGAAGACATAAAAGAGGCTATTTGGACTGATGTTCAGGTATTTTTAACTGCTACACTTTATTATATTTTATAATCATATACTAACAACATATGCCATATACTATATGTGTAGGCTCATTTCACTATTCCAGAACCTCATGATCCAAAGAAGGATCTGTTGAAGAAAGAATGGATTAAATATGCAGGAGAGCGATGGAGAGCTTTTAAGACACAACTCACAAGCGAGTATATTAGACACCCCAAAGAAGGTCTAACTCCTCCATATATCAGGTATAATTATATTAAAGAAGAAGTATGGAAGGATTTTGTGCAGTCTCGAGAGACCCCTGAATTTAAGGTTAGTAGGAGTTATAATATTTTTTGTGCACAAATTTTTTATTATGTTTAGTATGATTAATAACTTTTTGAGTTTATAATAGGAAAAAAGTCAAAAGGGTGCAGCAAATGTGGCTAAAAATGTATACCCACATGTATTATCTCGTGGAGGGTATCGTTTGCTTGAGGAGAAAATGATAAATGAAAGGAGATCATCGAGAGATGATTCTACCTTAGATGATACTGGTAGCCCATCTCCACCATCACACCATGAGTTATGGAATAGAGCACGACAAAAGAAAGGGGGAGAATACACATCAAAGGCTACACAAGTTGTTGCTGAGAAAATTGTAAGTAAAAAAATATGGTTTTTTCATTTTGTAGGATTCTCTAGTTATAGTTATGATTGATAAAAAATATGGATTTTTCATTTTGTAGGATTCTCTAGTTGAAGAAGTTGAAAAGGGTGGCTTTGTTCCAGATGGACGTAACAATATCTTAACAACAGCCATTGGAACATCTGAGCATGGCGGTCGTGTTCGTGGTGTTGGAAAACACCATAAATAAAGCACTTTCTTTGGCAGATCTTCTTCATGTCAACAACAAGAAGATATAAGAGAACAATTTGCATAGCTTTCATCTGAATTAGAAGCAAAGCTTAAAGATGATTTTAATCAAAAGTTGGATAAAGAGCGTAAGGCGATGAAACAATGTTTCATGGAGACACTTAGTTCTATGGGTCTCTCGCAACAAAGCACTGAAAATAATAATAAATGCATTGTACAATGGGAAGCTGTTGATGGAAGCGGAAAAGGAAGTTGTTCAGCTGCAAAAGTAAGCACAAAAGAAGGAGAAGGAGAAGACAATGCTGAGAGATTAATGAGAATGGTTCTAAGAATGGGTGATGATCATTTGGCAATAGAATTAAGTCATTGTGCGAGCGCCAGTAATTTTTATATGTCAGCTAAGTGTATCAGAGAGCTGCTGGTGGGTTTTAATTGGCTTGATGTGTCTACTCTCCAAGTTTGGTGCACGTAAGTACATTTTCTATTTTTATTTGTGTCAATATCTATTAATATGTTATATCTCTAATCACTTTTATTATAATGTTGATTTTAAATTTTTTCAGGTATATTCATCGTTTGTGTATTGATACTTCACAATCTTAAGTATACGGATTTATGGACCCTGTTATGTGTTCGTACGTTGATCATGTGCCGAAAACTCAAGCAAGTGTCAAACAATACATACAAGATAAGTTACGTGACAAAAAGAGAGAGTGTCACTTGCTACCATTTATTCATGGGTAAGTTTGTATGCAATTATGTTTTCTATTTTTTAATTTTGGTAACATATATAGTTCAATTTTGGTAACATGAAATTGTGACTTTTGTGTTTCCACACACACGTACAGAGGTCATTGGCAATTAATAGTGATTTGTCCAAATGATAATATGGTGGTCGTCTTTTGTTCACTTCATCATGAACTTAATCAAACCATGACAAAAATTGTTACAAGGTAAGTTTATCTTTTATGTTCACTTCATCCTATATACATAATTTGTTACAAAAGTAATATCATATGTTATGTGGCTTTATATGAATTTTTTTATTCTGAATTAGTGCTTTTGGGGTTCATCAAGCGGCAAATGGGAATAGAAAAAAGGCTACATGGCTTCAACCCAATGTAAGCGTGGTGTAAATTATAATTATATATTTAATTTTATCATATAAGTATTCACTAATAATGTCATTCATTTGTAGACAAGGAAACAACCTAACTCTGATGATTGTGGGTATTTTGCGATGAAAAATATGTTGGATATTGTCTCTGCCAATATAACCAAATCTTGGATGAAGGTAATAAAAATGACTTTAATTTGTTATTTACTTTACGTTTTGCAACTTAATGTGAATTTTCAAAGAATAACTCTATTGTTACTTACGTGTTGTAGGTATTTGATGACGCAACAAACTTAACAAACGATGATTTGTATGATTTGCGACTCCGTTGGGCAACATGTTTCTTTGAGTTATATAAAGGTTAAGTTTTTTGTTGTTGTAGTGGTCCATCGTGTAAACCTCCTTATAATTTAGTTCGTTTATGTATATCATATATCAATACTTTTGTAAATCAATTATGTGTATACTAGATATTTGATGCAATGAAATTAGATTTGTGAGAAAAATATGAAAATAACAACCTAAATATGGTCTATGTGATGTTGGAAAACTATGAAAATAGCGACCTAAATGTGGTCTATATGATGTGCACTATGGGAAATAGCGACCTAATTATGGTCTGTGTGATGTTGGAAAAATATGAAAAAATAGGAACCGAAAAAGTTACAGGGAACGACTAAAAAATAGGAAAATAAGTTATACTCGTAACAATACATTTTACATCAGGCGAACGAAATAACCGATGTAAAAAACTACCTTTTACATCGGTTTAACCACAGATCCGATGTAAAAAGTGTTTCCTCAGTACTTTTTATTTTGTTTACTACAGTACATTTTACATCGGGTGAACCATACAACCGATGTTAAAAGTGTCACCTAGGACTTTTAAAATCGATCAACAAGAGAACCGATGTAAAAAGTGTCAGCATAAATTTTTGTTTTGTTTACTACAGTACCTTTTACATCGATTTTTCCATGCAACCGATGTAAAAACACCCTTTTATAATTAAAATTTACAATTATATTTTTTTCCACATCAAACTTAAAAATTTAACCGATGTGCTTGGTGTATTTCTTACATCGGACCAAAACTCGATGTAAAATGTCTTTGATTTACTACATCGCCTAGCTTTACATCGGATTAAGACCCGATGTTAAAAGACATTTTCGTCCGATGTAAAAAGTCATTTATGCACTAGTGAAATGGTCTATATATGATTCTTTTTTAACTTAAAATGTCAAAAATCAAATCCGTTCTTACGTTAAAATTTTGACATCCCCAAAATTGTTTTCTAAAGTTCATAATAGTTGAGGCCTTGCGAAGAACAACCATGTCTCTAAAACGACATATAGGTTTCCATCAGAGATTTGAACAACGCCCAAAATTCATTGTTGATGGTTACTTCAATTTCCACGACCAATTTCAATGGAAATCTCTACCAATTAGGAAACCCTAAATTGATTTGAGTAAAAACCTAACTGGAAAGGAAGGAAGACAACAGAACCTCAGGATGGAACGATGAAGATGACATATCCAAGCCACGCTAGCTGAGACACATACATAAACAAATGTTGTTTGAGCCAAATAGAAAAAAAGGATTTTTGTGGTACTATTTAAACAATCAAAGGATCAACTTGACCTCTTTTGAAATTAAGGGAACAAAATAGACCCCAAAGTAAAGTTAAAGGATCAAAAAAGTTATTTTGCATAAACTAAACCAATAGATAGTACTTAAAAAAATTAAATATCAACTAATATTAAATTGACGAAATTTATTGTACTAATAAAAAAAGTATTAAATTATATAAATGCAGTTTGGTTTGAATCAGTTTTAAGAAATCACTCCAAAATTTGATCGGGTGTCTGCAATTTTTATAAAAGAGAGTTCAAACAGATCCAAAATTATTCGACTTTTATGGTTTTCAATTTTTTAATTACTTTGCAGTCTTTATTTAGATTAATTTTTAATTAACCACTCCAATTTATAGTATAATAAAAATTTTGTTTTTTAAATTTAATGATATATCTAAATTATATATAAATCAAATATGTTAATTATTTAATAAATTAAAAAATTAAAACTTTCTTATAATGAAAATTAAAAAAAAGATGTTTATGAATCAGTTTTAATTAAAATTTTAAGGATATTTAATTTTTATGTGAGTCTTTCCTACTATTGAGTCAGAGGTTTTTTTCTTCCTCAATTATCTTTGGAGCTCGCAGCAACAAACAGAGTAAAATGACAAAAAGAAAATCATTTTACAAATGTATTTTAATTTATATTATTATATAAAAATACATGTTTATAAATTTTAAAAAGTTTATCAATTTTAAACCATTATATATTTAATATAAATATTTGTTTATTTTAACAATACATTTTTAATTTTTTTTTAAAATATTTTTAAAAATATAAAATGATATGATATTTTATAATTGATCTATTTATTTTTAATAAAAATGCGGGTAACGAATACGGGTATGAGTACTTACATATCCATAGGACACTCATAAGACACATGTACGGATGTTAGCTTTGACGCCTAATCGTTTATGGGTTCGGGTACGAGATTTTTTTAAATCGCGGATATAAAAATGGGTACTGTAATATCCTGCCCAAACTCTTCCTATTGTCATTCCTATGTAGTAACAACTAGAATTTTTTTTAAAGCATATCTAAATAAGAAATAAATATAATTAATTTAAAAAGTAAGTCAGGTAAATAAATAATAATTGAACTTTGTGAGTAGTCCTTGCATTTCGTGATTGCCCTAGATCTTTGGAAATTTAGATGCATAAAGTGCCTCTGGATATTTACCATGAGTTTTTCAACCTTGATTTGGAGGAGTGGTTTACTCTGAATATTAACTGGAGCTCTAAAAAGGATGTTAGGTGGAACTACTTTTACTTTTTTTTAACTAATACCGTCTAAAAGACATAAATTTTAATTTCATCTCTAATACCGTTTTAAAGACATAAATTTTATTTTTTATTAACTAATGTTTATATAGAGATGGAGGATAGAGACTAAATTGATTTTATATCATAAAATTTATTTAAATTTAATTTTATGAAAATGTTTATTATATTTTTTAATTTAAAATAAATTGCTGTAATAAAATATCATTATTTAATTTCATTGTTTATGATCTTGATGGTAAAGTTGATTATAATCACTTTGGTTTTCATATTAAACAGATTAAACTAAAATATAAATAAAATTTGAATAATTAAAAAATTAAAAGATCCAAACGTAGAAAATGATTTAAGTATTTAAAATAAAATGATATATTAAAATATAGAGGCTAAAGATTATGTTCTCATTGGGTAATCAAAACGTGTTTCCTGCTGTTTGGCATGTGTCAGGACTATGTAAAAGCCTGGAAGTGTCTTACTGTTAAATGTGCTCCAAATATTCTTACAATTGCATTGAAAAGATTTTAGTTATGAATAATTTGATCTATAAATTATCTATCTAAGTAGTCAGGTTCTTTAGGGTTGTTTATACTTTAAATTTTCGTCGTATCAATTCTAGTACTTCCATCTTTGTGTTTTATGTGATATGAATTATTTTAATTCAGCATAATTATAATCATGACTATAATGATATACCGTTTGATTTTCCTTTCATATTCTTCCTACTAATACATAAAAGCTTGGAACTAAAAGTGTACTTGCAAGGCGGGAGGTTTGGAAAGATAAACAAGAGAGCAATATTTTTTCAAAATAGATTTCAGAAGGAATTTTTACTGCAATTTTTAAAGAGAGACTTCAGTTAGTTTCTACCTTTAGACTTTAAGTTGTCAGATTCTTTAGGATTGTTTATACTTTAAATTTCCGTCGTATCAGTTCTAGTACTTCCCTATTTGTGTTTCATGTGATATGAATTATTCTAATTCATCATAATTATAATCATGACTATAATTATATACCTTTTAATTTGCCTTTTATATTCTTCCTGCTAACACAAATATATAACACTTTGTCATCCATAAATGGAGCCAATTTTCTTAAGATTTTATCCTTATCAATTAGTGGTGAGGAAATTTCTATTCATATCATCAATCAAATGCACATAAAATTAAAAACAAAAGTAAAAAATTGTCAACTCACATGTACACGCTTACTGTAGGTGAGAATAATACCGAGTGGTTTATAACTTGAAAATGTATATATGTAATTTGTACAATGGTGGGTTAGAGAAGATTTTGGTAGAGCTAGACTAAAACTCTTATACAACAATTATGAAGTCAAAAGAGTGACTCGTTAAAAATCTTACAAGAAAAAAAAGAGTGTAGCTAACCACCACATAAACTAAGGGTGATGGTTTTTGAAAATTACTATCATAAACAGTCTAACTCGATCTTCAATACTTGAAGGTTTAGGAAGAAGCATATAAAATTCATAACAATATAACTCTTATATTGCTTCTATGACTTGATTGCCTTTTAATATTACTGATACCATATATTGTGTTTAATGACTTGCCAACTTATTTTGGGAAGAAAAAATCCAAACTTTCAAGGCTCCTGGCCTGATCTCTTCAAATTGATAACTGCACAATAACAAATAAATAAGTAATGAGAAGAAAAATGATAGTTGTTATTGTAACTATTACATATAATGAATTTTATTTACTTGTTTTCCTTGAGAAATTTTGTAATGATCACCGGAAGTACTGGTTTTCCGTGACTATGTCTGCCAACTCCTAAAAAAAATTAAATAATTTATTTTAGTTTAAAACCAACACACTAAATTTACATTTTATACATATATTTTAAAATTTTATTACAAATAATATAGAAAATACCTGTTATAACTTCTAATGATTTTGACTGTGTGGCAATGATTTCGTTTAATCGAGTTTGTAGGATTTGA
Organism: Lathyrus sativus; assembly: GCA_963859935.3. Taxonomy (NCBI): domain Eukaryota; kingdom Viridiplantae; phylum Streptophyta; class Magnoliopsida; order Fabales; family Fabaceae; genus Lathyrus; species Lathyrus sativus. Next base: position 494,655,746 of record OZ012739.1, on the reverse strand, counting down.
ATTGCTTCTGATCCATGTGGACCATGCAAATATATTCTCCAAATTTTGTTTTTGCGGTTATTAATTTTGAAGATTTCTTTTGCTGCATTATAGTTATGCTCTTCAACCATAAGACGTATTTCTCTGTCGGCCATAGAATGTATTTTTGCAGAAAAATGATCTTTTTGTTGATAAGCTTTTGTGGCCTCTTTAAAGTGTTCGGATGCAAGCCTAATAGAAAAGTTATAATTCAATATTATTAAATCATTTGATACAAATTAAATTAAACTAGAAAAATTGATAGGTAAGTTAATATTTTAGTGTTTATTTTAACATTTTAGTCTAATTGTATTAATTCATGATGAAATATATTTTATCTAAAATAATCTAAATTTAATAGTAGAAATATAACTATACATTGTGATAGATTTATGTTAAACTTTTTAATCGAATACCTCCTTAAAGTGCACGTTATGTTTTAGTCTCTCATTTAAATAAAATCGCATATAAGTTATTTTTTGTCCATAAAGGTATTTCAATATATCTACTAACCTTGTCATCTCCAATGCTTCTTTTCTATATAAAACATAAATATTTGTTTTATCTGACTTGGTCTTCTTCGACTGGTCTTTAAGTTGCATTTTGTTGATTTTTGGGATATGATCATCAAAACGCTACTATAAAAAAAATTATATATGATTAGTATGAATCAAATAATAAAATATGATTGGAATTGAAAATGCCATATTTTCATATTTTATAAAAATAAAAAATTATATATATTCTAAAACAAAGAAATACAAAGCCATCTCAAAGATAACCAACACTCCTAAATACATCAAAAATACATGTGTTTAAATAAATGATACTAGTAAACTTTGGATAAATTTTTTTAAATTAGACGAACCTATGATGTGACAATGTATGAATGTATTAGTGTGTGTGGCTACAATCATGTACGTTATTTTATTAAAAACAAATTAAAATAGATGGATGATATGAAAACTGTGTGTTATGCCTCATGAAAGAATTCATTTTTACATTATAAAAATTAAAAAAAAATTATATTAGGACCGATTAAGAAGAATATTAAAATAGATGGATGATACTAGTAAACTCTCAAAGTTATTAAAAACAAATTAAAATAGATGGATGATATGAAAACTGTGTGTTATACCTCATGAAAGAATTTATTTTTACATTATAAAAATTAGAAAAAAATTACATTAGGACTGAATAAGAAAAATATTAAAATAGATGGATGATACTAGTAAACTCTCAAAGTTATTAAAAACAAATTAAAATAAATGGATGATATGAAAGAATTCTTACCGTTGAATTACGGTGGCTGGCGCTGCTCTTGCAGTTGAAAAGGATAGCTCCAAATTTGTTGAGGGTTTTGGGTTTTGTAACTATTTTATAAGATTAAAGAGTATATCCACCTCATAATTATTTGGTTATGGTTGATAAGATTAAAGAGTATATCTTTTAAAATTAAATATTATTAGATATTGGGAGTAACACTTTCCTTTTATTTAGGAAATTTTGACAACTAGAATTTTTTTAAAGCATATCTAAATAAGAAATAATGATAATTAATTTAAAAAGTAAGTCAGGTAAATAAATAATAATTGAACTTTGTGAGTAGTCCATGCATTTCGTGATTGCCCTAGATCTTTGAAAATTTAGATGCATAAAGTGCCTCTGGATATTTACCATGAGTTTGTTATATTATAATAAAAATTTTGTTTTTTAAAGTATATCTAAATAAGAAATAAATATAATTAATTTAAAAAGTAAGTCAGGTAAATAAATAATAATTGAACTTTGTGAGTAGTCCATGCGTTTCGTGATTGCCCTAGATCTTTGGAAATTTAGATGCATAAAGTGCCTCTGGATATTTACCATGAGTTTGTTATATTATAATAAAAAAATTGTTTTTTAAAGTATATCTAAATAAGAAATAAATATAATTAATTTAAAAAGTAAGTCAGGTAAATAAATAATAATTGAACTTTGTGAGTAGTCCATGCATTTCGTGATTGCCCCAGATCTTTGAAAATTTAGATGCATAAAGTGCTTCTGGATATTTACCATGAGTTTTTCAACCTTGATTTGGAGGAGTGGTTTACTCTGAATATTAACTGGAGCTCTTAAAAGGATGTTAGGTGGAACTACTTTTAGGCGATGACTTGTCATTCAATTTGCTCGTAGAAGATAATTTGGGGGATTTTACTTCTAAACAGGTATTTTTGTAGTTTGTTTTGCTTTGGGCCTTTGGCCCTCCATACTATTAAAAAACAATTGTGAGTAGTTATTGATAGAGTCAAAATAAATTTTTGAAAAAAATATTTAAATGAAACTATTGATAAAAAGAAAAGTAAAGATGAGTGACTAAAAATTAAAAAATTAAACAAGAAAATAAAGATGGTTGAATAAAAGAATTGTGGCTTTTTTTTTATAGAAATAAATATTGGGAGTAACACTTTCCTTTTATTTAGAAAATTTTGACTTTTTAATGGAAAAGGTTTTCGTTCATTAAAAGAAATGTTTTTAAAATAATTAAAAAAAACAAATAAATAAATATATGATATTACTAAATCTAAAAGTGACTAGTGTAAAAAATTATTTATTTTGTATGTTTAACGAAAATCTAAAATATAATTATATTTTAAATATTTGATTCTATGTGATTGACCTAAATATTGAAACCCCTTATCATTGGCGGATATTTTCTCCAACAGAATCCCTAATATTATGTCATACTAAAATGATAAAAATTGAAATATTTTAATATAAATATATGAAACAGCAACCACATTGTATACTTTGATTTTTTTGATAGTCATAACATTTCTCTTTTCTGGTCCTTGAGAGAACAAATTTGCATCAGAGGAATGTGATTCATCAGATTGAGCTACTTGATTCAAGGAGGTTTATGTAAAACCCTTTTCAATGGCAACCTCTTCAGTCACTTCTTTCTCCTTAGTTAAACTGCTTTCACCAACCGCTCTCTTCCTTTTTCTACTTGAACCTTTTTCTAGATTGCGCACTGCAGATATGCTACTTATTCCCAACTTCGTCACATATCCATTATGGAAGTATTTTCCGTTATTAATTTCTGGTGCTACTGGAGGGTTTATCAGTTCTATAATATTGTTATTAGTAAGAATAGCAGATATTAACCTTCCATAAGAAATCCAGATTCTTTGATTTGATAGTATTCTCTTTGAACGATTGATAGAATCACGTAAATAGTTGAAGAGAAATGGCGATAAGTTGACCTTCTTTCTCTTGGCCAGATAGAATAGCATGTACTTTAGATCAAAATTCACTTTTGTTGGATTTTCCTTTGGTGAATGAAAAATGCTGCCATACACTACTAGAAATACTCTGCATTCCTGCGGATTTTGATAAAATTTCCGCAGAAAACATGTTACCTGCGATTTTTTCTGCTATTTTCTGTGCCCGGCTAAAACCTTCGTGGGCAATTAACTTAGCAGGTAGAGTCGCATGAAATAGTCGCAGGAAAGTGTCGTAGGTAAAACAGCTAAACTCGCAGATGATGCCGCAGGTAACTGAAATTTTCGCAGGAAATGTCGCAGCAAATCCAAAATCCGCAGATAAATTCCCAGGTATTTTCTCTCTCAGGTTTTTAAATTTTATTATTAATTGTGTTTAATTCTTATTTAAAATTTTATAAATGGTAAAATATCAAAGTAACAATAATATAAAAATAAAAATCTAATATGAATAAATCAAGGCAACACTAATCTCATTCAAATTTTTAAAGCAAACATATAAAGTCAATAACAAGTACTTATAGAATTACATTACTAAAAATGACACAATCAAACTACTAATAATTACTTGCCCAACCAAGTTAATCAGAAAAAACAATCCAGATTTCAAATAAACTAACAAGAATTTTCGAAAGGCTTCCTTAGGAGTCAAATTTCTTTGTCATGGAACTTGTGAGAAAATTTTCGAAAGGCTTCCTTAGGAGTCAAATTTCTCCCAAACTCGTCTGTCCTCTCAATGTAAACATATTTTGTATTATGTACTTCCTTTCCTTCAACCTCTACAATCCCAGACAATTTGCTTTTCTTCTTATCTGTGTTTCTGCCACCTCATTCAATACTTTCCTTAAGTGTTCCTCTATCTTTAAGCATTTTCAATGCACCTGACAGTCCTTTCCCTATAACAACTTCGTGTATACTTTCATCAGGAACCATCACTTTCTTAAAAGAGTATGAATGAAACTCAGAAGAAGATCTAACATCACACTTTCGAACAACTTTTTCAATACTATTTCAACCAATAACATATAAAGCGTTGGAAAGATCTTCAAAGAGTGTATCTCTAACACACTTTTCTACTAAACAACCAAAAGATCAAAGGCATTGGCAACCACTAACTTATTATTGCATTGCGGTGCAGAATTGAAATCGTGCTTCATGAAGTATGCTAACTAATATTAAATTAAAAACACCAGTAATCTCAAATTGATGAAACAACAATTATTTTTTTAGGTAAGTTGGCTACATATTTTGGACGCTGATTCATGAATCCTACAGTTGATTCGTAAATCCTACATCTCCAATTACCTGCAAAATTCCTAGAGGAACAGTTGTTCTTATATGTACCCAAAGTGATATGTAGTTGAATAAAAAAGAAATTGAGAACACATTATTTTGGCAGTGGCTTGTCATTAAATAGGTTTCACCGTCATTTTAGTTTGTAATATCCTTGTTTTTTTATGTAGTATGTACACATGAAAGCAATACTTGTAATGAATTGAGATTATCCCAAGGAATCTTTTCGGTTGCAAGTTCCTATAATATCACCCCAATACATCAGACATGATATTAACAAGAAGCAGGAAAAAAAAAAGACAATCAAAGGCTGACATTTACATCAAAACATGAGTGAGAAGAGAGAGTATCTAAAGATGTAGATTGAATGCACTTCTCATCTAACGGTTCATTACGAAGAACTTTAGGTGCCGTCCATTGAGGCTATAAGCAGAAAAAAGCCTTTTATTCTCTCTGGCCGATCAGAATTTAATCTGCAAGCAAAATCTTCCACTTCCCTGCATCACAAAATAACATCAAAATAAATTTTGACCATCATCAAGGAAGCACTTAGTGTAACCATCCTCTAATCATCTAGTAAGGGAGATTAGATTATGTGGTCCAATTTATTTACGGTGGATGTATCCAACAAAGCGATACATGAAGATCCTAAAAGGGTATACCAAAAACCCACACCGTCCGGAAGCATCAATTGTTGAGAGGTACATCGCAGAAGAAGCAATTGAGTTTTGTTCGAACTATTTGTCAGAAGTGGATGCTGTAGGGGTTCCCAAGTCTCGTCATGATGGAAGATGTGAGGGTGTGGGTACACAAGGTTTAAAGGTAAAGAGATTAAGTATTAATGTGGTTCTTCGAGCGCATTTGTATATATTGAATAACACAGATGAAGTTCAACCTTACTTATCTGCTCACAAAAACATCATAAAGAAAAAATACCCCAAGATGAATGAAAGATGGTTGTTAAAAGAGCATAATAAGAGTTTATCTGAGTGGTTTAAAGAAAATATTTCTAATGAGAATAATGCTTCCAATATAATTAAGTGGTTGTCCTATGAGCCTAAATGTAACATAATAACTTGGAGTGGATATGATATTAATAAAACTTGCTTTTGTACAAAGCCAAAGGATGATCGTAGTACCACATAAAATAGTGGGGTTATGATTGTGGCCGAGTCCATGCACTTCTCTAGTGCTAAAGATAAAAACTCGGTTATGGCATCTAGACCCTAGTTTAGGGTGATTGAAGAGATTTGGGAAGTTGATTATGTTGTGTTTAAAGTTCCTGTATTTAAATGCAAATGGATTGATATCAGCAGTGGTGTAAGAATCGATGAATTTGGAGTTACATCAGTTAATCTTAGCAAGCTAGCTTATGTGGACGAACCTTTCATCATGGCGTCTCAAGCAAAACAAGTGTTTTATGTCACATATACTTTTAATAAAAGGTGTTCAGTGGTTATACAAGGAAAGGTGCATAATAGTGATGAAAATCAAGATGCGAACCTTGATATTTCCGAAACTCCTTCTTTCTCAATGAATATGCCTACCTTCGTTGAAGAAAACGAAGAGGATGACGTGCACGCTATTCGCATAGATCATGAAGAAGGGATATGGGAGGACTAGTAAGGTTATTTTATACGTTAATTTGACATTACTTTAATTTCTATTTTTTTTAATATTTTGTGCTTAATTTGATGTCTAATTGTTTATATTTTGTGCTTAATTTGATTTCTAATTGTTTTTATTTTGTGTTAACAGATACATGGTTGATTCAACCGACAACCCTTCTTCATCTAGTGACCCTAAAAAAAGAAGAGTTAGAGGTCCCACTTTGATGACACAAATTAACAAAGTTCATCAAACGGGTGAAAAGATAAAGGTCGAGTTTCATCCAATAACCAAGGGATGTATGGGTAAAAATGCTTCAAATTTTAGGAGTTACATAGCGTCTCTTGCTCGACAAAGATGTAGTGTTTTGAAAAATGAGTGGAAAGACATAGATGAAGGCATAAAAGAGGCTATTTGGACTGATGTTCAGGTATTTTTAACTGCTACACTTTATTATATTTTATAATCATATACTAACAACATATGCCATATACTATATGTGTAGGCTCATTTCACTATTCCAGAACCTCATGATCCAAAGAAGGATCTGTTGAAGAAAGAATGGATTAAATATGCAGGAGAGCGATGGAGAGCTTTTAAGACACAACTCACAAGCGAGTATATTAGACACCCCAAAGAAGGTCTAACTCCTCCATATATCAGGTATAATTATATTAAAGAAGAAGTATGGAAGGATTTTGTGCAGTCTCGAGAGACCCCTGAATTTAAGGTTAGTAGGAGTTATAATTTTTTTTGTGCACAAAATTTTTATTATGTTTAGTATGATTAATAACTTTTTGAGTTTATAATAGGAAAAAAGTCAAAAGGGTGCAGCAAATGTGGCTAAAAATGTATACCCACATGTATTATCTTGTGGAGGGTATCGTTTGCTTGAGGAGAAAATGATAAATGAAAGGAGATCATCGAGAGACGATTCTACCTTAGATGATACTGGTAGCCCATCTGCACCGTCACACCATGAGTTATGGAATAGAGCACGACAAAAGAAAGGGGGAGAATACACATCAAAGGCTACACAAGTTGTTGCTGAGAAAATTGTAAGTAAAAAAATATGGTTTTTTCATTTTGTAGGATTCTCTAGTTATAGTTATGATTGATAAAAAATATGGATTTTTCATTTTGTAGGATTCTCTAGTTGAAGAAGTTGAAAAGGGTGGCTTTGTTCCAGATGGACGTAACAATATCTTAACAACAGCCATTGGAACATCTGAGCATGGCGGTCGTGTTCGTGGTGTTGGAAAACACCATAAATAAGCACTTTCTTTGGCAGATCTTCTTCATGTCAACAACAAGAAGATATAAGAGAACAATTTGCATAGCTTTCATCTGAATTAGAAGCAAAGCTTAAAGCTGATTTTAATCAAAAGTTGGATAAAGAGCGTAAGGCGATGAAACAATGTTTCATGGAGACACTTAGTTCTATGGGTCTCTCGCAATAAAGCACTGAAAATAATAATAAATGCATTGTACAATGGGAAGCTGTTGATGGAAGCGGAAAAGGAAGTTGTTCAGCTGCAAAAGTAAGCACAAAAGAAGGAGAAGGAGAAGACAATGCTGAGAGATTAATGAGAATGGTTCTAAGAATGGGTGATGATCATTTGGCAATAGAATTAAGTCATTGTGCAAGCGCCAGTAATTTTTATATGTCAGCTAAGTGTATCAGAGAGCTGTTGGTGGGTTTTAATTGGCTTGATGCGTCTACTCTCCAAGTTTGGTGCACGTAAGTACATTTTCTATTTTTATTTGTGTCAATATCTATTAATATGTTATATCTCTAATCACTTTTATTATAATGTTGATTTTAAATTTTTTCAGGTATATTCATCATTTGTGTATTGATACTTCACAATCTGAAGTATACGGATTTATGGACCCTGCTATGTGTTCGTACGTTGATCATGTGCCGAAAACTCAAGCAAGTGTCAAACAATACATACAAGATAAGTTACGTGACAAAAAGAGAGAGTGTCACTTGCTACCATTTATTCATGGGTAAGTTTGTATGCAATTATGTTTTCTATTTTTTAATTTTGGTAACATATATAGTTCAATTTTGGTAACATGAAATTGTGACTTTTGTGTTTCCACACACACGTACAGAGGTCATTGTGACTTTTATAAACTTAATCAAACCATGACAAAAATTGTTACAAGGTAAGTTTATCTTTTATGTTCACTTCATCCTATATACATAATTTGTTAGAAAAGTAATATCATATGTTATGTGGCTTTATATGAATTTTTTTCTTCTGAATTAGTGCTTTTGGGGTTCATCAAGCGGCAAATGGGAATAGAAAAAAGGCTACATGGCTTCAACCCAATGTAAGCGTGGTGTAAATTATAATTATATATTTAATTTTATCATATAAGTATTCACTAATAATGTCATTCATTTGTAGACAAGGAAACAACCTAACTCTGATGATTGTGGGTATTATGTGATGAAAAATATGTTGGATATTGTCTCTGCCAATATAACCAAATCTTGGATGAAGGTAATAAAAATGACTTTAATTTGTTATTTACTTTACGTTTTGCAACTTAATGTGAATTTTCAAAGAATAACTCTATTGTTACTTACGTGTTGTAGGTATTTGATGACGCAACAAACTTAACAAACGATGATTTGTATGATTTGCGACTCTGTTGGGCAACATGTTTCTTTGAGTTATATAAAGGTTAAGTTTTTTGTTGTTGTAGTGGTCCATCGTGTAAACCTCCTAATAATTTAGTTCGTTTATGTATATCATATATCAGTACTTTTGTAAATCAATTATGTGTATACTAGATATTTGATGCAATGAAATTAGATTTGTGAGAAAAATATGAAAATAACGACCTAAATATGGTCTATGTGATGTTTGAAAACTATGAAAATAGCGACCTAAATGTGGTCTATATGATGTGCACTATGGGAAATAGCGATCTAATTATGGTCTGTGTGATGTTGGAAAAATATGAAAAAATAGGAACCGAAAATGTTACAGGGAACGACTAAAAAATAGGAAAATAAGTTATACTCGTAACAATACATTTTACATCAGGCGAACGAAATAACCGATGTAAAAAACTACCTTTTACATCGGTTTAACCACAGAACCGATGTAAAAAAGTGTTTCCTCAGTACTTTTTATTTTGTTTACTACAGTACATTTTACATCGGGTGAACCATACAACCGATGTTAAAAGTGTCACCTAGGACTTTTAAAATCGATCAACAAGAGAACCGATGTAAAAAGTGTCAGCATAAATTTTTGTTTTGTTTACTACAGTACCTTTTACATCGGTTTTTCCATGCAACCGATGTAAGAACACCCTTTTATAATTAAAATTTACAATTATATTTTTTTCCACATCAAACTTAAAAATTTAACCGATGTGCTTGGTGTATTTCTTACATCGGACCAAAACTCGATGTAAAATGTCTTTGATTTACTACATCGCCTAGCTTTACATCGGATTAAGACCCGATGTTAAAAGACATTTTCGTCCGATGTAAAAAGTCATTTATGCACTAGTGAAACGGTCTATATATGATTCTTTTTTAACTTAAAATGTCAAAAATCAAATCCGTTCTTACGTTAAAATTTTGACATCCCCAAAATTGTTTTCTAAAGTTCATAATAGTTGAGGCCTTGCGAAGAACAACCATGTCTCTAAAACGACATATAGGTTTCCATCAGAGATTTGAACAACACCCAAAATTCATTGTTGATGGTTACTTCAATTTCCACGACCAATTTCAATGGAAATCTCTGCCAATTAGGAAACCCTAAATTGATTTGAGTAAAAACCTAACTGGAAAGGGAGGAAGACAACAGAACCTCAGGATGGAACGATGAAGATGACATATCCAAGCCACGCTAGCTGAGACACATACATAAACAAATGTTGTTTGAGCCAAATAGAAAAAAAGGATTTTTGTGGTACTATTTAAACAATCAAAGGATCAACTTGACCTCTTTTGAAATTAAGGGAACAAAATAGACCCCAAAGTAAAGTTAAAGGATCAAAAAAGTTATTTTGCATAAACTAAACCAATAGATAGTACTTAAAAAAATTAAATATCAACTAATATTAAATTGACGAAATTTATTGTACTAATAAAAAAAGTATTAAATTATATAAATGCAGTTTGGTTTGAATCAGTTTTAAGAAATCACTCCAAAATTTGATCGGGTGTCTGCAATTTTTATAAAAGAGAGTTCAAACAGATCCAAAATTATTCGACTTTTATGGTTTTCAATTTTTTAATTACTTTGCATTCTTTATTTAGATTAATTTTTAATTAACCACTCCAATTTATAGTATAATAAAAATTTTGTTTTTTAAATTTAATGATATATCTAAATTATATATAAATCAAATATGTTAATTATTTAATAAATTAAAAAATTAAAACTTTCTTATAATGAAAATTAAAAGAAAGATGTTGATGAATCAGTTTTAATTAAAACTTTAAGGATATTTAATTTTTATGTGAGTCTTTCCTACTATTGAGTAAGAGGTTTTTTTCTTCCATAATTACCTTTGGAGCTCGCAGCAACAAACAGAGTAAATGACAAAAAGAAAATCATTTTACAAATGTATTTTAATTTATATTATTATATAAAAATACATGTTTATAAATTTTAAAAATTTTATCAATTTTAAACCATTATATATTTAATATAAATATTTGTTTATTTTAACAATACATTTTTAATTTTTTTAAAAATATTTTTAAAAATATAAAATGATATGATATTTTATAATTGATCTATTTATTTTTAATAAAAATGCGGGTAACAAATACGGGTATGAGTACTTACATATCCATAGGACACTCATAAGACACATGTACGGATGTTAGCTTTGACGCCTAATCGTTTATGGGTTCGGGTACGAGATTTTTTTAAATCGCGGATATAAAAATGGGTACTGTAATATCCTGCCCAAACTCTTCCTATTGTCATTCCTATGTAGTAACAACTAGAATTTTTTTTAAAGCATATCTAAATAAGAAATAAATATAATTAATTTAAAAAGTAACTCAGGTAAATAAATAATAATTGAACTTTGTGAGTAGTCCATGCATTTCGTGATTGCCCTAGATCTTTGGAAATTTAGATGCATAAAGTGTCTCTGGATATTTACCATGAGTTTTTCAACCTTGATTTGGAGGAGTGGTTTACTCTGAATATTAACTGGAGCTCTAAAAAGGATGTTAGGTGGAACTACTTTTATCTCTAATACCGTCTCAAAGACATAAATTTTAATTTCATCTCTAATACCGTCTCAAAGACATAAATTTTATTTTTTATTAACTAATGTTTATATAGAGATGGAGGATAGAGACTAAATTGATTTTATATCATAAAATTTGTTTAAATTTAATTTTATGAAAATGTTTATTATATTTTTTAATTTAATATAAATTGCTGTAATAAAATATCATTATTTAATTTCATTGTTTATGATCTTGATGGTAAAGTTGATTATAATCACTTTTGTTTTCATATTACACAGATTAAACTAAAATATAAATAAAATTTGAATAATTAAAAAATTAAAAAATCTAAACGTAGAAAATGATTTAAGTATTTAGAATAAAATGATATATTAAAATATAGAGGCTAAAGATTATGTTCTCATTGGGTAATCAAAACGTGTTTCCTGCTGTTTGGCATGTGTCAGGACTATGTAAAAGCCTGGAAGTGTCTTACTGTTAAATGTGCTCCAAATATTCTTACAATTGCATTGAAAAGATTTTAGTTATGAATAATTTGATCTATAAATTATCTATCTAAGTAGTCAGATTCTTTAGGGTTGTTTATACTTTAAATTTTCGTCGTATCAATTCTAGTACTTCCATCTTTGTGTTTTATGTGATATGAATTATTTTAATTCAGCATAATTATAATCATGACTATAATGATATACCGTTTGATTTTCCTTTCATATTCTTCCTACTAATACATAAAAGCTTGGAACTAAAAGTGTACTTGCAAGGCGGGAGGTTTGGAAAGATAAACAAGAGAGCAATATTTTTTCAAGATAGATTTCAGAAGGAATTTTTACTGCAATTTTTAAAGAGAGACTTCAGTTAGTTTCTACCTTTAGACTTTAAGTTGTCAGATTCTTTAGGATTGTTTATACTTTAAATTTCCGTCGTATCAGTTCTAGTACTTCCCTATTTGTGTTTCATGTGATATGAATTATTCTAATTCATCATAATTATAATCATGACTATAATTATATACCGTTTAATTTTCCTTTTATATTCTTCCTGCTAACACAAATATATAACACTTTGTCATCCATAAATGGAGCCAATTTTCTTAAGATTTTATCCTTATCAATTAGTGTGAGGAAATTTCTATTCATATCATCAATCAAATGCACATAAAATTAAAAAGAAAAGTAAAAAATTGTCAACTCACATCTACACGCTTACTGTAGGTGAGAATAATACCGAGTGGTTTATAACTTGAAAATGTATATATGTAATTTGTACAATGGTGGGTTAGAGAAGATTTTGGTAGAGCTAGACTAAAACTCTTATACAACAATTATGAAGTCAAAAGAGTGACTCGTTAAAAATCTTACAAGAAAAAAAAGAGTGTAGCTAACCACCACATAAACTAAGGGTGATGGTTTTTGAAAATTACTATCATAAACAGTCTAACTCGATCTTCAATACTTGAAGGTTTAGGAAGAAGCATATAAAATTCATAACAATATAACTCTTATATTGCTTCTATGACTTGATTGCCTTTTAATATTACTGATACCATATATTGTGTTTAATGACTTGCTAACTTATTTTGGGAAGAAAAAATCCAAACTTTCAAGGCTCCTGGCCTGATCTCTTCAAATTGATAACTGCATAATAACAAATAAATAAGTAATGAGAAGAAAAATGATAGTTGTTATTGTAACTATTACATATAATGAATTTTATTTACTTGTTTTCCTTGAGAAATTTTGTAATGATCACCGGAAGTACTGGTTTTCCGTGACTATGTCTGCCAACTCTTAAAAAAAATTAAATAATTTATTTTAATTTAAAACCAACACACTAAATTTACATTTTATACATATATTTTAAAATTTTATTACAAATAATATAGAAAATACCTGTTATAACTTCTAATGATTTTGACTGTGTGGCAATGATTTCGTTTAATCGAGTTTGTAGGATTTGAATTGCTTCTGATCCATGTAGACCATGCAAATCTATTCTCCAAATTTTGTTTTTGCGGTTATTAATTTTGAAGATTTCTTTTGCTGCATTATAGTTATGCTCTTCAACCATAAGACGTATTTCTCTGCCGGCCATAGAATGTAGTTTTGCAGAAAAATGATCTTTTTGTTGATAAGCTTTTGTGGCCTCTTTAAAGTGTTCGGATGCAAGCCTAATAGAAAAGTTATAATTCAATATTATTAAATCATTTGATACAAATTAAATTAAACTAGAAAAATTGATAGGTAAGTTAATATTTTAGTGTTTATTTTAACATTTTAGTCTAATTGTATTAATTCATGATGAAATATATTTTATCTAAAATAATCTAAATTTAATAGTAGAAATATAACTATACATTGTGATAGATTTATGTTAAACTTTTTAATCGAATACCTCCTTAAAGTGCACGTTATGTTTTAATCTCTCATTTAAATAAAATCACATATAAGTTATTTTTTGTCCATAAAGGTATTTCAATATATCTACTAACCTTGTCATCTCCAATGCTTCTTTTCTATATAAAACATAAATATTTGTTTTATCTGACTTGGTCTTGTTTGACTGGTCTTTAAGTTGCATTTTGTTGATTTTTGGGATATGATCATCAAAAGGCTACTATAAAAAAAAATTATATATGATTAGTATGAATCAAATAATAAAATATGATTGAATTTGAAAATGCCATATTTTCATATTTTATAAAAATAAAAAATTATATATATTCTAAAACAAAGAAATACAAAGCCATCTCAAAGGTCAAGCTCAAGATAACCAACACTCCTAAACCTCACACTTATGCCAACATAAGTTGAGCAACATGCTTACAAAGTTTTGGATTCATCCAAACTCTTTGAACGGTACAATTTATAATTTTTCCTCTTATCTCTGCGTGACTATTACTAGGAATTCTATTGCTATTTCTATACACTTTAAAGAGTACTTTTAGATAATGAAAATAATTTTCATGAAAATTAGAACAAAACACATATCTAATTTCTCTAATAAAATTCATAATATTATGTATATTATGCGAAATTGATATTTTTTCAATTTTAAAATTTTTAGACAAATTATGAGTAAAACTCTCAAAGTTATTGAGTTAATGATTTAGTTGTAATTGCATAAGGCTGACCCTAGTTTTGATTAGTGCTATATCATACATTACTTCTATATTCTGATGGACATAAAGCATGAGAGTTACGTCAATGGTTGCAATTAGTATGGGAATATGCACTTGAAATATAAAACTGTATCCTAAAAATTTGGGAATATGCACTTGAAATATAAAACTATGTCCTAAAAATTTGGAGAGTAAATTCATTGAAAAGATATTTCATTTCATTTACACTTTCTCAAAAGAGTAAATGTTGTTTTTGTATTCCATAACTTATTTCATCATGTACACTTGACTTGGGAATATTCTAGACTACTCTTCACACATTCACATTTCTTTTAGAAAAAACACTTTTACTAAATAAGTTCAAATATCAACCATTAACCCATTAAAAATTAATTACCACATATTGGCGGGAAATAGAAGCAACACCCTATCATATTCTCACACGCAGACAGAGTGACTCACTCAATCCGGCGTTACCCAAATGATCTTTTTTCTTTGGTGGCATTGTGCCCCCACACTTTGCATTTAATGCGGTCAAACAAAACATTCACCATGATCATCATCATCATCATTCACATGCATTCCCCATACTCATCAAGATACATACATTAACATACATATGGGTAAATTAAAAACATCAATGGACAACAAAAGCATGTGTCACGTGACCTAACCTGACATCAGTACAAAGGACATAGAACTAATTATACACCACCTACGCACGTACGTTCACATCACGTGATCTTCTAATAATCTTTTTATTAATAATAATAATAATAAAATAATAATAATAGTATCTATTTATCTGCTTCTAATTTATTATGAAGTTATGGAAACACACGATGGATAGGTATACTGTTAGTTAAGTGCATCTGACCAACTGTAGTATTTTTTTATTATTAAAGGAACCAACGATTGGATAAGCCATTAACCCATTAAAAATTAATTACATTAAATTTTTAGGACACAGTTTTATATTTCAAGTGAGAAAGTGAAGAAATACAAATTCAAATTTGGGTTCCAATGAATCAAATATCTTTACAAGTGTATTTACGAGACAAACAATTATACGTTTAACTCGGTTTTGTTCTATGTCAAGTACATACTCTCATACTGATTGCAACCATTGACTCAACTCTCATGCTTTATGTCCATTCATTTATTCTAATCAACACATCACTTTCATTTAAATTAGGGTAATGTTAACTTGTGCCCTTAGGGCACATGTTAAAAACTAAATTAAGAAATATCATCTTGAAAATTGTGTACAAATTTAAATTAAAGTATAAAAATAATTTTTAAATTGTTTTTTCCAATACAAATTTACTAAAAGTGGTTTCCTTAACATGTGCCCCAAGGGCACAAGTTAACATTACCCTTTAAATTATTATCTATTATCTATGTATATGTTCGAAATTCACCTCACACTCTATGAATAATTCATTTCAATCTTGATCTCAAGATTGATGAACAAACCCACAATATGATAGTAATGATAATAACAAGTAATTATCAAGAACAACAAAAGAGAAGAAGAATAACAAACAAGAAAGAGAAGAATGAAAGAAGAAATATTTGGAGAGAATGTGTTACTTACAACTGTGGGATTTCTTATTACTTATAGAACTTTCACTTGCTAAACACTGCAACTGTAAAATCTATTCTATGTTGTGTTTGAATACAAAGCAAGACACCCTATTTATAATTTTAGGTTTACAAAAGCCCAAATGATTTTGGAAATTATTGAGAAGATGTGCATGTTGGACTATTTATTTAATTAATAGTATACTATATAAGAATATTAGTATTATTATTCTAATTACATTTATCCTAATTACATTCTCATTAGTTTTGACTTTAGGGATTGTTACGTAAAGAACACCATCCTTAACCTTTGCCTTAATTTTCTCAAACTCAGTATTTTTCGGAAGCCCAAGACAAAAAAACAGACGAAATCTATTAGCAGGCCAATCTTCATGTTCATCACTTAATTCTCCATTGTCATTTACTTGACCTCCATTAATCTTCTCTGTAGCTTTTTTTGCTGCTTTCACATTCAGCACCTTCCCATCAATCGATACCTCAACATCATTCTTAGTCATACCAGGCACGTTAAATCTAAACGTGTGATGATCCTGGCCTTCTTTTACTAGAAAAGGAAATTTTCCAGTAACAGGTTTACCATTTATCGGAACAGCCCAAGGGTAATGGTCAATGTACACATCTTCCAGCGGTGGATCTTCCACATTCGTATCAGAGTCCAACAACTTTCGAAATGTCCTATCTGCATTCGCCGTCAAAAATAATAATTATCCATATATTTTAACTATGAATCTTAAAATATGTTAATTTGAGATTATAAATTTTGTTCATTCTGCAAGATGAAGTGGGAGCAGAGAAACTCATATTTGCTAGGGTTGACGTCATTTTTTATCTTTCTGCAAAGATGCTACCAAAGAATATTCAAATTTATAGAATTATTGGACGTTTTCTGGAACCAACGATTGGATAAGCCGATTGTCCATACATTTCATCCTGTGCACGTGACTTGGGAGTGTTCTAGAATTGTCCATTCATTTCATCATGTACACTTGACTTGGGAATATTCTAGACTACTCTTCACACATTCACATTTCTATTAGAAAAAACACTTTTACTAAATAAGTTCAAATATCAACCATTAACCCATTAAAAATTAATTACCACATATTGGCGGGAAATAGAAGCAACACCCTATCATACTCTCACACGCAGACAGAGTGACTCACTCAATCCGGCGTTACCCAAATGATCTTTTTTTCTTTGGTGGCATTGTGCCCCCACACTTTGCATTTAATGCGGTCAAACAAAACATTCACCATGATCATCATCATCATCATTCACATGCATGCCCCATACTCATCAAGATACATACATTAACATACATATGGGTAAATTAAAAACATCAATGGACAACAAAAGCATGTGTCACGTGACCTAACCTGACATCAGTACAAAGGACATAGAATTAATTATACACCACCTACGCACGTACGTTCACATCACGTGATCTTCTAATAATCTTTTTATTAATAATAATAATAATAATATCTATAATAATGATAAAATAATAATAATAGTATCTATTTATCTGCTTCTAATTTATTATGAAGTTATGGAAACGCACGATGGATAGGTATACTGTTAGTTAAGTGCATCTGACCAACTGTAGTATTTTTTTATTATTAAAGGAACCAACGATTGGATAAGCCATTAACCCATTAAAAATTAATTACATTAAATTTTTAGGACACAGTTTTATATTTCAAGCGAGAAAGTGAAGAAATACAAATTCAAATTTGGGTTCCAATGAATCAAATATCTTTACAAGTGTATTTACGAGACAAACAATTATACGTTTAACTCGGTTTTGTTCTATGTCAAGTACATACTCTCATACTGATTGCAACCATTGACTCAACTCTCATGCTTTATGTCCATTCATTTATTCTAATCAACACATCACTTTCATTTAAATTAGGGTAATGTTAACTTGTGTCCTTAGGACACATGTTAAAAACTAAATTAAGAAATATCATCTTGAAAATTGTGTACAAATTTAAATTAAAGTATAAAAATAATTTTTAAATTGTTTTTTCCAATACAAATTTACTAAAAGTGGTTTCCTTAACATGTGCCCCAAGGGCACAAGTTAACATTACCCTTTAAATTATTATCTATTATCTATGTATATGTTCGAAATTCACCTCACACTCTATGAATAATTCATTTCAATCTTGATCTCAAGATTGATGAACAAACCCATAATATGATAGTAATGATAATAACAAGTAATTATCAAGAACAACAAAAGAGAAGAAGAATAACAAACAAGAAAGAGAAGAATGAAAGAAGAAATATTTGGAGAGAATGTGTTACTTACAACTGTGGGATTTCTTATTACTTATATAACTTTCACTTGCTAAACACTGCAACTGTAAAAGCTATTCTATGTTGTGTTTGAATACAAAGCAAGACACCCTATTTATAATTTTAGGTTTACAAAAGCCCAAATGATTTTGGAAATTATTGAGAAGATGTGCATGTTGGACTATTTATTTAATTAATAGTATACTATATAAGAATATTAGTATTATTATTCTAATTACATTTATCCTAATTACATTCTCATTAGTTTTGACTTTAGGGATTGTTACGTAAAGAACACCATCCTTAACCTTTGCCTTAATTTTCTCAAACTCAGTATTTTTCGGAAGCCCAAGACAAAAAAACAGACGAAATCTATTAGCAGGCCAATCTTCATGTTCATCACTTAATTCTCCATTGTCATTTACTTGACCTCCATTAATCTTCTCTGTAGCTTTTTTTGCTGCTTTCACATTCAGCACCTTCCCATCAATCGATACCTCAACATCATTCTTAGTCATACCAGGCACGTTAAATCTAAACGTGTGATGATCCTGGCCTTCTTTTACTAGAAAAGGAAAATTTCCAGTAACAGGTTTACCATTTATCGGAACAACCCAAGGGTAATGGTCAATGTACACATCTTCCAACGGTGGATCTTCCACATGCGTATCAGAGTCCAACAACTTTCGAAATGTCCTATCTGCATTTGCCGTCAAAAAAAATAATTATCCATATATTTTAACTATGAATCTTAAAATATGTTGATTTGAGATTATAAATTTTGTTCATTCTGCAAGATGAAGTGGGAGCAGAGAAACTCATATTTGCTAGGGTTGACGTCATTTTTTATCTTTCTGCAAAGATGCTACCGAAGAATATACAAATTTATAGAATTATTGGACGTTTTCTGGAACCAACGATTGGATAAGCCGATTGTCCATACATTTCATCCTGTGCACGTGACTTGGGAGTGTTCTAGAATTGTCCATTCATTTCATCATGTACACTTGACTTGGGAATATTCTAGACTACTCTTCACACATTCACATTTCTATTAAAAAAAACACTTTTACTAAATAAGTTCAAATATCAACCATTAACCCATTAAAAATTAATTACCACATATTGGCGGGAAATAGAAGCAACACCCTATCATATTCTCACACGCAGACAGAGTGACTCACTCAATCCGGCGTTACCCAAATGATCTTTTTTTCTTTGGTGGCATTGTGCCCCCACACTTTGCATTTAATGCGGTCAAACAAAACATTCACCATGATCATCATCATCATCATCATTCACATGCATGCCCCATACTCATCAAGATACATACATTAACATACATATGGGTAAATTAAAAACATCAATGGACAACAAAAGCATGTGTCACGTGACCTAACCTGACATCAGTACAAAGGACATAGAATTAATTATACACCACCTACGCACGTACGTTCACATCACGTGATCTTCTAATAATCTTTTTATTAATAATAATAATAATAATATCTATAATAATAATAAAATAATAATAATAGTATCTATTTATCTGCTTCTAATTTATTATGAAGTTATGGAAACGCACGATGGATAGGTATACTGTTAGTTAAGTACATCTGACCAACTGTAGTATTTTTTTATTATTAAAGGAACCAACGATTGGATAAGCCATTAACCCATTAAAAATTAATTACATTAAATTTTTAGGACACAGTTTTATATTTCAAGTGAGAAAGTGAAGAAATACAAATTCAAATTTGGGTTCCAATGAATCAAATATCTTTACAAGTGTATTTACGAGACAAACAATTATACGTTTAACTCGGTTTTGTTCTATGTCAAGTACATACTCTCATACTGATTGCAACCATTGACTCAACTCTCATGCTTTATGTCCATTCATTTATTCTAATCAACACATCACTTTCATTTAAATTAGGGTAATGTTAACTTGTGCCCTTAGGGCACATGTTAAAAACTAAATTAAGAAATATCATCTTGAAAATTGTGTACAAATTTAAATTAAAGTATAAAAATAATTTTTAAATTGTTTTTTCCAATACAAATTTACTAAAAGTGGTTTCCTTAACATGTGCCCCAAGGGCACAAGTTAACATTACCCTTTAAATTATTATCTATTATCTATGTATATGTTCGAAATTCACCTCACACTCTATGAATAATTCATTTCAATCTTGATCTCAAGATTGATGAACAAACCCACAATATGATAGTAATGATAATAACAAGTAATTATCAAGAACAACAAAAGAGAAGAAGAATAACAAACAAGAAAGAGAAGAATGAAAGAAGAAATATTTGGAGAGAATGTGTTACTTAAAACTGTGGGATTTCTTATTACTTATAGAACTTTCACTTGCTAAACACTGCAACTGTGAAATCTATTCTATGTTGTGTTTGAATACAAAGCAAGACACCCTATTTATAATTTTAGGTTTACAAAAGCCCAAATGATTTTGGAAATTATTGAGAAGATGTGCATGTTGGACTATTTATTTAATTAATAGTATACTATATAAGAATATTAGTATTATTATTCTAATTACATTTATCCTAATTACATTCTCATTAGTTTTGACTTTAGGGATTGTTACGTAAAGAACACCATCCTTAACCTTTGCCTTAATTTTCTCAAACTCAGTATTTTTCGGAAGCCCAAGACAAAAAAACAGACGAAATCTATTAGCAGGCCAATCTTCATGCTCATCACTTAATTCTCCATTGTCATTTACTTGACCTCCATTAATCTTCTCTGTAGCTTTTTTTGCTGCTTTCACATTCAGCACCTTCCCATCAATCGATACCTCAACATCATTCTTAGTCATACCAGGCACGTTAAATCTAAACGTCTGATGATCCTGGCCTTCTTTTACTAGAAAAGGAAATTTTCCAGTAACAGGTTTACCATTTATCGGAACAACCCAAGGGTAATGGTCAATGTACACATCTTCCAGCGGTGGATCTTCCACATTTGTATCAGAGTCCAACAACTTTCGGAATGTCCTATCTGCATTCGCCGTCAAAAAAAATAATTATCCATATATTTTAACTATGAATCTTAAAATATGTTAATTTGAGATTATAAATTTTGTTCATTCTGCAAGATGAAGTGGGAGCAGAGAAACTCATATTTGCTAGGGTTGACGTCATTTTTTATCTTTCTGCAAAGATGTTATCGAAGAATATTCAAATTTATAGAATTATTGGACGTTTTCTGGAACCAACGATTGGATAAGCCGATTGTCCATACATTTCATCCTGTGCACGTGACTTGGGAGTGTTCTAGAATTGTCCATTCATTTCATCATGTACACTTGACTTGGGAATATTCTAGACTACTCTTCACACATTCACATTTCTATTAGAAAAAACACTTTTACTAAATAAGTTCAAATATCAACCATTAACCCATTAAAAATTAATTACCACATATTGGCGGGAAATAGAAGCAACACCCTATCATATTCTCACACGCGGACAGAGTGACTCACTCAATCCGGCGTTACCCAAATGATCTTTTTTTCTTTGGTGGCATTGTGCCCCCACACTTTGCATTTAATACGGTCAAACAAAACATTCACCATGATCATCATCATCATCATTCACATGCATGCCCCATACTCATCAAGATACATACATTAACATACATATGGGTAAATTAAAAATATCAATGGACAATAAAAGCATGTGTCACGTGACCTAACCTGACATCAGTACAAAGGACATAGAATTAATTATACACCACCTACGCACGTACGTTCACATCACGTGATCTTCTAATAATCTTTTTATTAATAATAATAATAATATCTATAATAATAAAATAATAATAATAATAGTATCTATTTATCTGCTTCTAATTTATTATGAAGTTATGGAAACGCACGATGGATAGGTATACTGTTAGTTAAGTGCATCTGACCAACTGTAGTATTTTTTTATTATTAAAGGAACCAACGATTGGATAAGCCATTAACCCATTAAAAATTAATTACATTAAATTTTTAGGACACAGTTTTATATTTCAAGTGAGAAAGTGAAGAAATACGAATTCAAATTTGGGTTCCAATGAATCAAATATCTTTACAAGTGTATTTACGAGACAAACAATTATACGTTTAACTCGGTTTTGTTCTATGTCAAGTACATACTCTCATACTGATTGCAACCATTGACTCAACTCTCATGCTTTATGTCCATTCATTTATTCTAATCAACACATCACTTTCATTTAAATTAGGGTAATGTTAACTTGTGCCCTTAGGGCACATGTTAAAAACTAAATTAAGAAATATCATCTTGAAAATTGTGTACAAATTTTAATTAAAGTATAAAAATAATTTTTAAATTGTTTTTTCCAATACAAATTTACTAAAAATGGTTTCCTTAACATGTGCCCCAAGGGCACAAGTTAACATTACTCTTTAAATTATTATCTATTATCTATGTATATGTTCGAAATTCACCTCACACTCTATGAATAATTCATTTCAATCTTGATCTCAAGATTGATGAACAAACCCACAATATGATAGTAATGATAATAACAAGTAATTATCAAGAACAACAAAAGAGAAGAAGAATAACAAACAAGAAAGAGAAGAATGAAAGAAGAAATATTTGGAGAGAATGTGTTACTTACAACTGTGGGATTTCTTATTACTTATAGAACTTTCACTTGCTAAACACTGCAACTGTGAAATCTATTCTATGTTGTGTTTGAATATAAAGCAAGACACCCTATTTATAATTTTAGGTTTACAAAAGCCCAAATGATTTTGGAAATTATTGAGAAGATGTGCATGTTGGACTATTTATTTAATTAATAGTATACTATATAAGAATATTAGTATTATTATTCTAATTACATTTATCCTAATTACATTCTCATTAGTTTTGACTTTAGGGATTGTTATGTAAAGAACACCATCCTTAACCTTTGCCTTAATTTTCTCAAACTCAGTATTTTTCGGAAGCCCAAGACAAAAAAACAGACGAAATCTATTAGCAGGCCAATCTTCATGTTCATCACTTAATTCTCCATTGTCATTTACTTGACCTCCATTAATCTTCTCTGTAGCTTTTTTTGCTGCTTTCACATTCAGCACCTTCCCATCAATCGATACCTCAACATCATTCTTAGTCATACCAGGCACGTTAAATCTAAACGTGTGATGATCCTGGCCTTCTTTTACTAGAAAAGGAAATTTTCCAGTAACAGGTTTACCATTTATCGGAACAACCCAAGGGTAATGGTCAATGTACACATCTTCCAGCGGTGGATCTTCCACATTCGTATCAGAGTCCAACAACTTTCGAAATGTCCTATCTGCATTCGCCGTCAAAAAAAAATAATTATCCATATATTTTAACTATGAATCTTAAAATATGTTAATTTGAGATTATAAATTTTGTTCATTCTGCAAGATGAAGTGGGAGCAGAGAAACTCATATTTGCTAGGGTTGACGTCATTTTTTATCTTTCTGCAAAGATGCTACCGAAGAATATTCAAATTTATAGAATTATTGGATGTTTTCTGGAACCAACGATTGGATAAGCCGATTGTCCATACATTTCATCCTGTGCACGTGACTTGGGAGTGTTCTAGAATTGTCCATTCATTTCATCATGTACACTTGACTTGGGAATATTCTAGACTACTCTTCACACATTCACATTTCTATTAGAAAAAACACTTTTACTAAATAAGTTCAAATACCAACCATTAACCCATTAAA
Organism: Lathyrus sativus; assembly: GCA_963859935.3. Classification (NCBI taxonomy): domain Eukaryota; kingdom Viridiplantae; phylum Streptophyta; class Magnoliopsida; order Fabales; family Fabaceae; genus Lathyrus; species Lathyrus sativus. The sequence continues at coordinate 494,631,526 of OZ012739.1, read as the reverse complement.
AATTAATTACCACATATTGGCGGGAAATAGAAGCAACACCCTATCATATTCTGACACGCAGACAGAGTGACTCACTCAATCCGGCGTTACCCAAATGATCTTTTTTTCTTTGGTGGCATTGTGCCCCCACACTTTGCATTTAATGATGTCAAACAAAACATTCACCATGATCATCATCATCATCATTCACATGCATGCCCCATACTCATCAAGATACATACATTAACATACATATGGGTAAATTAAAAACATCAATGGACAACAAAAGCATGTGTCACGTGACCTAACCTGACATCAGTACAAAGGACATAGAATTAATTATACACCACCTACGCACGTACGTTCACATCACGTGATCTTCTAATAATCTTTTTATTAATAATAATAATAATAATAATAATATCTATAATAATAATAAAATAATAATAATAGTATCTATTTATCTGCTTCTAATTTATTATGAAGTTATGGAAACGCACGATGGATAGGTATACTGTTAGTTAAGTGCATCTGACCAACTGTAGTATTTTTTTATTATTAAAGGAACCAACGATTGGATAAGCCATTAACCCATTAAAAATTAATTACATTAAATTTTTAGGACACAGTTTTATATTTCAAGTGAGAAAGTGAAGAAATACAAATTCAAATTTGGGTTCCAATGAATCAAATATCTTTACAAGTGTATTTACGAGACAAACAATTATACGTTTAACTCGGTTTTGTTCTATGTCAAGTACATACTCTCATACTGATTGCAACCATTGACTCAACTCTCATGCTTTATGTCCATTCATTTATTCTAATCAACACATCACTTTCATTTAAATTAGGGTAATGTTAACTTGTGCCCTTAGGGCACATGTTAAAAACTAAATTAAGAAATATCATCTTAAAAATTGTGTACAAATTTAAATTAAAGTATAAAAATAATTTTTAAATTGTTTTTTCCAATACAAATTTACTAAAAGTGGTTTCCTTAACATGTGCCCCAAGGGCACAAGTTAACATTACCCTTTAAGTTATTATCTATTATCTATGTATATGTTCGAAATTCACCTCACACTCTATGAATAATTCATTTCAATCTTGATCTCAAGATTGATGAACAAACCCACAATATGATAGTAATGATAATAACAAGTAATTATCAAGAACAACAAAAGAGAAGAAGAATAACAAACAAGAAAGAGAAGAATGAAAGAAGAAATATTTGGAGAGAATGTGTTACTTACAACTGTGGGATTTCTTATTACTTATAGAACTTTCACTTGCTAAACACTGCAACTGTGAAATCTATTCTATGTTGTGTTTGAATACAAAGCAAGACACCCTATTTATAATTTTAGGTTTACAAAAGCCCAAATGATTTTGGAAATTATTGAGAAGATGTGCATGTTGGACTATTTATTTAATTAATAGTATACTATATAAGAATATTAGTATTATTATTCTAATTACATTTATCCTAATTACATTCTCATTAGTTTTGACTTTAGGGATTGTTACGTAAAGAACACCATCCTTAACCTTTGCCTTAATTTTCTCAAACTCAGTATTTTTCGGAAGCCCAAGACAAAAAAACAGACGAAATCTATTAGCAGGCCAATCTTCATGTTCATCACTTAATTCTCCATTGTCATTTACTTGACCTCCATTAATTTTCTCTGTAGCTTTTTTTGCTGCTTTCACATTCAGCACCTTCCCATCAATCGATACCTCAACATCATTCTTAGTCATACCAGGCACGTTAAATCTAAACGTGTGATGATCCTGGCCTTCTTTTACTAGAAAAGGAAATTTTCCAGTAACAGGTTTACCATTTATCGGAACAACCCAAGGGTAATGGTCAATGTACACATCTTCCATCGGTGGATCTTCCACATTCGTATCAGAGTCCAACAACTTTCGAAATGTCCTATCTGCATTCGCCGTCAAAAAAAATAATTATCCATATATTTTAACTATGAATCTTAAAATATGTTAATTTGAGATTATAAATTTTGTTCATTCTGCAAGATGAAGTGGGAGCAGAGAAACTCATATTTGCTAGGGTTGACGTCATTTTTTATCTTTCTGCAAAGATGCTACCGAAGAATATTCAAATTTATAGAATTATTGGACGTTTTCTGGAACCAACGATTGGATAAGCCGATTGTCCATACATTTCATCCTGTGCACGTGACTTGGGAGTGTTCTAGAATTATCCATTCATTTCATCATGTACACTTGACTTGGGAATATTCTAGACTACTCTTCACACATTCACATTTCTATTAGAAAAAACACTTTTACTAAATAAGTTCAAATATCAACCATTAACCCATTAAAAATTAATTACCACATATTGGAGGGAAATAGAAGCAACACCCTATCATATTCTCACACGCAGACATAGTGACTCACTCAATCCGGCGTTACCCAAATGATCTTTTTTTCTTTGGTGGCATTGTGCCCCCACACTTTGCATTTAATGCGGTCAAACAAAACATTCACCATGATCATCATCATCATCATTCACATGCATGCCCCATACTCATCAAGATACATACATTAACATACATATGGGTAAATTAAAAACATCAATAGACAACAAAAGCATGTGTCACGTGACCTAACCTGACATCAGTACAAAGGACATAGAATTAATTATACACCACCTACGCACGTACGTTCACATCACGTGATCTTCTAATAATCTTTTTATTAATAATAATAATAATAATATCTATAATAATAATAAAATAATAATAATAGTATCTATTTATCTGCTTCTAATTTATTATGAAGTTATGGAAACGCACGATGGATAGGTATACTGTTAGTTAAGTGCATCTGACCAACTGTAGTATTTTTTTATTATTAAAGGAACCAACGATTGGATAAGCCATTAACCCATTAAAAATTAATTACATTAAATTTTTAGGACACAGTTTTATATTTCAAGTGAGAAAGTGAAGAAATACAAATTCAAATTTGGGTTCCAATGAATCAAATATCTTTACAAGTGTATTTACGAGACAAACAATTATATGTTTAACTCGGTTTTGTTCTATGTCAAGTACATACTCTCATACTGATTGCAACCATTGACTCAACTCTCATGCTTTATGTCCATTCATTTATTCTAATCAACACATCACTTTCATTTAAATTAGGGTAATGTTAACTTGTGCCCTTAGGGCACATGTTAAAAACTAAATTAAGAAATATCATCTTGAAAATTGTGTACAAATTTAAATTAAAGTATAAAAATAATTTTTAAATTGTTTTTTCCAATACAAATTTACTAAAAGTGGTTTCCTTAACATGTGCCCCAAGGGCACAAGTTAACATTACCCTTTAAATTATTATCTATTATCTATGTATATGTTCGAAATTCACCTCACACTCTATGAATAATTCATTTCAATCTTGATCTCAAGATTGATGAACAAACCCACAATATGATAGTAATGATAATAACAAGTAATTATCAAGAACAACAAAAGAGAAGAAGAATAACAAACAAGAAAGAGAAGAATGAAAGAAGAAATATTTGGAGAGAATGTGTTACTTAAAACTGTGGGATTTCTTATTACTTATAGAACTTTCACTTGCTAAACACTGCAACTGTGAAATCTATTCTATGTTGTGTTTGAATACAAAGCAAGACACCCTATTTATAATTTTAGGTTTACAAAAGCGCAAATGATTTTGGAAATTATTGAGAAGATGTGCATGTTGGACTATTTATTTAATTAATAGTATACTATATAAGAATATTAGTATTATTATTCTAATTACATTTATCCTAATTACATTCTCATTAGTTTTGACTTTAGGGATTGTTACGTAAAGAACACCATCCTTAACCTTTGCCTTTTTTTTCTCAAACTCAGTATTTTTCGGAAGCCCAAGACAAAAAAACAGACGAAATCTATTAGCAGGCCAATCTTCATGATCATCACTTAATTCTCCATTGTCATTTACTTGACCTCCATTAATCTTCTCTGTAGCTTTTTTTGCTGCTTTCACATTCAGCACCTTCCCATCAATCGATACCTCAACATCATTCTTAGTCATACCAGGCACGTTAAATCTAAACGTGTGATGATCCTGGCCTTCTTTTACTAGAAAAGGAAATTTTCCAGTAACAGGTTTACCATTTATCGGAACAACCCAAGGGTAATGGTCAATGTACACATCTTCCAGCGGTGGATCTTCCACATTCGTATCAGAGTCCAACACCTTTCGAAATGTCCTATCTTCATTCGCCGTCAAAAAAAATAATTATCCATATATTTTAACTATGAATCTTAAAATATGTTAATTCGAGATTATAAATTTCGTTCATTCTGCAAGATGAAGTGGGAGCAGAAAAACTCATATTTGCTAGGGTTGACGTCATTTTTTATCTTTCTGCAAAGATGCTACCGAAGAATATTCAAATTTATAGAATTATTGGACGTTTTCTGGAACCAACGATTGGATAAGCTGATTGTCCATACATTTCATCCTGTGCACGTGACTTGGGAGTGTTCTAGAATTGTCCATTCATTTCATCATGTACACTTGACTTGGGAATATTCTAGACTACTCTTCACACACATTCACATTTCTATTAGAAAAAACACTTTTACTAAATAAGTTCAAATATCAACCATTAACCCATTAAAAATTAATTACCACATATTGGCGGGAAATAGAAGCAACACCCTATCATATTCTCACACGCAGACAGAGTGACTCACTCAATCCGGCGTTACCCAAATGATCTTTTTTTCTTTGGTGGCATTGTGCCCCCACACTTTGCATTTAATGCGGTCAAACAAAACATTCACCATGATCATCATCTTCATCATTCACATGCATGCCCCATACTCATCAAGATACATACATTAACATACATATGGGTAAATTAAAAACATCAATGGACAACAAAAGCATGTGTCACGTGACCTAACCTGACATCAGTACAAAGGACATAGAATTAATTATACACCACCTACGCACGTACGTTCACATCACGTGATCTTCTAATAATCTTTTTATTAATAATAATAATAATAATAATATCTATAATAATAATAAAATAATAATAATAGTATCTATTTATCTGCTTCTAATTTATTATGAAGTTATGGAAACGCACGATGGATAGGTATACTGTTAGTTAAGTGCATCTGACCAACTGTAGTATTTTTTTATTATTAAAGGAACCAACGATTGGATAAGCCATTAACCCATTAAAATTTAATTACATAAAATTTTTAGGACACAGTTTTATATTTCAAGTGAGAAAGTGAAGAAATACAAATTCAAATTTGGGTTCCAATGAATCAAATATCTTTACAAGTGTATTTACGAGACAAACAATTATACGTTTAACTCGGTTTTGTTCTATGTCAAGTACATACTCTCATACTGATTGCAACCATTGACTCAACTCTCATGCTTTATGTCCATTCATTTATTCTAATCAACACATCACTTTCATTTAAATTAGGGTAATGTTAACTTGTGCCCTTAGGGAACATGTTAAAAACTAAATTAAGAAATATCATCTTGAAAATTGTGTACAAATTTAAATTAAAGTATAAAAATAATTTTTAAATTGTTTTTTCCAATACAAATTTACTAAAAGTGGTTTCCTTAACATGTGCCCCAAGGGCACAAGTTAACATTACCCTTTAAATTATTATCTATTATCTATGTATATGTTCGAAATTCACCTCACACTCTATGAATAATTCATTTCAATCTTGATCTCAAGATTGATGAACAAACCCACAATATGATAGTAATGATAATAACAAGTAATTATCAAGAACAACAAAAGAGAAGAAGAATAACAAACAAGAAAGAGAAGAATGAAAGAAGAAATATTTGGAGAGAATGTGTTACTTACAACTGTGGGATTTCTTATTACTTATAGAACTTTCACTTGCTAAACACTGCAACTGTGAAATCTATTCTATGTTGTGTTTGAATACAAAGCAAGACACCCTATTTATAATTTTAGGTTTACAAAAGCCCAAATGATTTTGGAAATTATTGAGAAGATGTGCATGTTGGACTATTTATTTAATTAATAGTATACTATATAAGAATATTAGTATTATTATTCTAATTACATTTATCCTAATTACATTCTCATTAGTTTTGACTTTAGGGATTGTTACGTAAAGAACACCATCCTTAACCTTTGCCTTAATTTTCTCAAACTCAGTATTTTTCGGAAGCCCAAGACAAAAAAACAGACGAAATCTATTAGCAGGCCAATCTTCATGTTCATCACTTAATTCTCCATTGTCATTTACTTGACCTCCATTAATCTTCTCTGTAGCTTTTTTTTCTGCTTTCACATTCAGCACCTTCCCATCAATCGATACCTCAACATCATTCTTAGTCATACCAGGCACGTTAAATCTAAACGTGTGATGATCCTGGCCTTCTTTTACTAGAAAAGGAAATTTTCCAGTAACAGGTTTACCATTTATCGGAACAACCCAAGGGTAATGGTCAATGTACACATCTTCCATCGGTGGATCTTCCACATTCGTATCAGAGTCCAACAACTTTCGAAATGTCCTATCTGCATTCGCCGTCAAAAAAAATAATTATCCATATATTTTAACTATGAATCTTAAAATATGTTAATTTGAGATTATAAATTTTGTTCATTCTGCAAGATGAAGTGGGAGCAGAGAAACTCATATTTGCTAGGGTTGACGTCATTTTTTATCTTTCTGCAAAGATGCTACCGAAGAATATTCAAATTTATAGAATTATTGGACGTTTTCTGGAACCAACGATTGGATAAGCCGATTGTCCATACATTTCATCCTGTGCACGTGACTTGGGAGTGTTCTAGAATTATCCATTCATTTCATCATGTACACTTGACTTGGGAATATTCTAGACTACTCTTCACACATTCACATTTCTATTAGAAAAAACACTTTTACTAAATAAGTTCAAATATCAACCATTAACCCATTAAAAATTAATTACCACATATTGGAGGGAAATAGAAGCAACACCCTATCATATTCTCACACGCAGACATAGTGACTCGCTCAATCCGGCGTTACCCAAATGATCTTTTTTTCTTTGGTGGCATTGTGCCCCCACACTTTGCATTTAATGCGGTCAAACAAAACATTCACCATGATCATCATCATCATCATTCACATGCATGCCCCATACTCATCAAGATACATACATTAACATACATATGGGTAAATTAAAAACATCAATGGACAACAAAAGCATGTGTCACGTGACCTAACCTGACATCAGTACAAAGGACATAGAATTAATTATACACCACCTACGCACGTACGTTCACATCACGTGATCTTCTAATAATCTTTTTATTAATAATAATAATAATAATATCTATAATAATAATAAAATAATAATAATAGTATCTATTTATCTGCTTCTAATTTATTATGAAGTTATGGAAACGCACGATGGATAGGTATACTGTTAGTTAAGTGCATCTGACCAACTGTAGTATTTTTTTATTATTAAAGGAACCAACGATTGGATAAGCCATTAACCCATTAAAAATTAATTACATTAAATTTTTAGGACACAGTTTTATATTTCAAGTGAGAAAGTGAAGAAATACAAATTCAAATTTGGGTTCCAATGAATCAAATATCTTTACAAGTGTATTTACGAGACAAACAATTATATGTTTAACTCGGTTTTGTTCTATGTCAAGTACATACTCTCATACTGATTGCAACCATTGACTCAACTCTCATGCTTTATGTCCATTCATTTATTCTAATCAACACATCACTTTCATTTAAATTAGGGTAATGTTAACTTGTGCCCTTAGGGCACATGTTAAAAACTAAATTAAGAAATATCATCTTGAAAATTGTGTACAAATTTAAATTAAAGTATAAAAATAATTTTTAAATTGTTTTTTCCAATACAAATTTACTAAAAGTGGTTTCCTTAACATGTGCCCCAAGGGCACAAGTTAACATTACCCTTTAAATTATTATCTATTATCTATGTATATGTTCGAAATTCACCTCACACTCTATGAATAATTCATTTCAATCTTGATCTCAAGATTGATGAACAAACCCACAATATGATAGTAATGATAATAACAAGTAATTATCAAGAACAACAAAAGAGAAGAAGAATAACAAACAAGAAAGAGAAGAATGAAAGAAGAAATATTTGGAGAGAATGTGTTACTTAAAACTGTGGGATTTCTTATTACTTATAGAACTTTCACTTGCTAAACACTGCAACTGTGAAATCTATTCTATGTTGTGTTTGAATACAAAGCAAGACACCCTATTTATAATTTTAGGTTTACAAAAGCCCAAATGATTTTGGAAATTATTGAGAAGATGTGCATGTTGGACTATTTATTTAATTAATAGTATACTATATAAGAATATTAGTATTATTATTCTAATTACATTTATCCTAATTACATTCTCATTAGTTTTGACTTTAGGGATTGTTACGTAAAGAACACCATCCTTAACCTTTGCCTTTTTTTTCTCAAACTCAGTATTTTTCGGAAGCCCAAGACAAAAAAACAGACGAAATCTATTAGCAGGCCAATCTTCATGATCATCACTTAATTCTCCATTGTCATTTACTTGACCTCCATTAATCTTCTCTGTAGCTTTTTTTGCTGCTTTCACATTCAGCACCTTCCCATCAATCGATACCTCAACATCATTCTTAGTCATACCAGGCACGTTAAATCTAAACGTGTGATGATCCTGGCCTTCTTTTACTAGAAAAGGAAATTTTCCAGTAACAGGTTTACCATTTATCGGAACAACCCAAGGGTAATGGTCAATGTACACATCTTCCAGCGGTGGATCTTCCACATTCGTATCAGAGTCCAACACCTTTCGAAATGTCCTATCTTCATTCGCCGTCAAAAAAAATAATTATCCATATATTTTAACTATGAATCTTAAAATATGTTAATTCGAGATTATAAATTTCGTTCATTCTGCAAGATGAAGTGGGAGCAGAAAAACTCATATTTGCTAGGGTTGACGTCATTTTTTATCTTTCTGCAAAGATGCTACCGAAGAATATTCAAATTTATAGAATTATTGGACGTTTTCTGGAACCAACGATTGGATAAGCTGATTGTCCATACATTTCATCCTGTGCACGTGACTTGGGAGTGTTCTAGAATTGTCCATTCATTTCATCATGTACACTTGACTTGGGAATATTCTAGACTACTCTTCACACATTCACATTTCTATTAGAAAAAACACTTTTACTAAATAAGTTCAAATATCAACCATTAACCCATTAAAAATTAATTACCACATATTGGCGGGAAATAGAAGCAACACCCTATCATATTCTCACACGCAGACAGAGTGACTCACTCAATCCGGCGTTACCCAAATGATCTTTTTTTCTTTGGTGGCATTGTGCCCCCACACTTTGCATTTAATGCGGTCAAACAAAACATTCACCATGATCATCATCATCATCATTCACATGCATGCCCCATACTCATCAAGATACATACATTAACATACATATGGGTAAATTAAAAACATCAATGGACAACAAAAGCATGTGTCACGTGACCTAACCTGACATCAGTACAAAGGACATAGAATTAATTATACACCACCTACGCACGTACGTTCACATCACGTGATCTTCTAATAATCTTTTTATTAATAATAATAATAATAATAATATCTATAATAATAATAAAATAATAATAATAGTATCTATTTATCTGCTTCTAATTTATTATGAAGTTATGGAAACGCACGATGGATAGGTATACTGTTAGTTAAGTGCATCTGACCAACTGTAGTATTTTTTTATTATTAAAGGAACCAACGATTGGATAAGCCATTAACCCATTAAAATTTAATTACATAAAATTTTTAGGACACAGTTTTATATTTCAAGTGAGAAAGTGAAGAAATACAAATTCAAATTTGGGTTCCAATGAATCAAATATCTTTACAAGTGTATTTACGAGACAAACAATTATACGTTTAACTCGGTTTTGTTCTATGTCAAGTACATACTCTCATACTGATTGCAACCATTGACTCAACTCTCATGCTTTATGTCCATTCATTTATTCTAATCAACACATCACTTTCATTTAAATTAGGGTAATGTTAACTTGTGCCCTTAGGGAACATGTTAAAAACTAAATTAAGAAATATCATCTTGAAAATTGTGTACAAATTTAAATTAAAGTATAAAAATAATTTTTAAATTGTTTTTTCCAATACAAATTTACTAAAAGTGGTTTCCTTAACATGTGCCCCAAGGGCACAAGTTAACATTACCCTTTAAATTATTATCTATTATCTATGTATATGTTCGAAATTCACCTCACACTCTATGAATAATTCATTTCAATCTTGATCTCAAGATTGATGAACAAACCCACAATATGATAGTAATGATAATAACAAGTAATTATCAAGAACAACAAAAGAGAAGAAGAATAACAAACAAGAAAGAGAAGAATGAAAGAAGAAATATTTGGAGAGAATGTGTTACTTACAACTGTGGGATTTCTTATTACTTATAGAACTTTCACTTGCTAAACACTGCAACTGTGAAATCTATTCTATGTTGTGTTTGAATACAAAGCAAGACACCCTATTTATAATTTTAGGTTTACAAAAGCCCAAATGATTTTGGAAATTATTGAGAAGATGTGCATGTTGGACTATTTATTTAATTAATAGTATACTATATAAGAATATTAGTATTATTATTCTAATTACATTTATCCTAATTACATTCTCATTAGTTTTGACTTTAGGGATTGTTACGTAAAGAACACCATCCTTAACCTTTGCCTTAATTTTCTCAAACTCAGTATTTTTCGGAAGCCCAAGACAAAAAAACAGACGAAATCTATTAGCAGGCCAATCTTCATGTTCATCACTTAATTCTCCATTGTCATTTACTTGACCTCCATTAATCTTCTCTGTAGCTTTTTTTTCTGCTTTCACATTCAGCACCTTCCCATCAATCGATACCTCAACATCATTCTTAGTCATACCAGGCACGTTAAATCTAAACGTGTGATGATCCTGGCCTTCTTTTACTAGAAAAGGAAATTTTCCAATAACAGGTTTACCATTTATCGGAACAACCCAAGGGTAATGGTCAATGTACACATCTTCCAGCGGTGGATCTTCCACATTCGTATCAGAGTCCAACAACTTTCGAAATGTCCTATCTGCATTCGCCGTCAAAAAAAATAATTATCCATATATTTTAACTATGAATCTTAAAATATGTTAATTTAAGATTATAAATTTTTTTCATTCTGCAAGATGAAGTGGGAGTAGAGAAACTCATATTTGCTAGGGTTGACGTCATTTTTTATCTTTCTGCAAAGATGCTACCGAAGAATATTCAAATTTATAGAATTATTGGACGTTTTCTGGAACCAACGATTGGATAAGCCGATTGTCCATACATTTCATCCTGTGCACGTGACTTGGGAGTGTTCTAGAATTGTCCATTCATTTCATCATGTACACTTGACTTGGGAATATTCTAGACTACTCTTCACACATTCACATTTCTATTAGAAAAAACACTTTTACTAAATAAGTTCAAATATCAACCATTAACCCATTAAAAATTAATTACCACATATTGGCGGGAAATAGAAGCAACACACTATCATATTCTCACACGCAGACAGAGTGACTCACTCAATCCGGCGTTACCCAAGTGATCTTTTTTCCTTTGGTGGCATTGTGCCCCCACACTTTGCATTTAATGCGGTCAAACAAAACATTCACCATGATCATCATCATCATCATTCACATGCATGCCCCATACTCATCAAGATACATACATTAACATACATATGGGTAAATTAAAAACATCAATGGACAACAAAAGCATGTGTCACGTGACCTAACCTGACATCAGTACAAAGGACATAGAATTAATTATACACCACCTACGCACGTACGTTCACATCACGTGATCTTCTAATAATCTTTTTATTAATAATAATAATAATAATAATAATAATATCTATAATAATAATAAAATAATAATAATAGTATCTATTTATCTGCTTCTAATTTATTATGAAGTTATGGAAACACACGATGGATAGGTATACTGTTAGTTAAGTGCATCTGACCAACTGTAGTATTTTTTTATTATTAAAGGAACCAACGATTGGATAAGCCATTAACCCATTAAAAATTAATTACATTAAATTTTTAGGACACAGTTTTATATTTCAAGTGAGAAAGTGAAGAAATACAAATTCAAATTTGGGTTCCAATGAATCAAATATCTTTACAAGTGTATTTACGAGACAAACAATTATACGTTTAACTCGGTTTTGTTCTATGTCAAGTACATACTCTCATACTGATTGCAACCATTGACTCAACTCTCATGCTTTATGTCCATTCATTTATTCTAATCAACACATCACTTTCATTTAAATTAGGGTAATGTTAACTTGTGCCCTTAGGGAACATGTTAAAAACTAAATTAAGAAATATCATCTTGAAAATTGTGTACAAATTTAAATTAAAGTATAAAAATAATTTTTAAATTGTTTTTTCCAATACAAATTTACTAAAAGTGGTTTCCTTAACATGTGCCCCAAGGGCACAAGTTAACATTACCCTTTAAATTATTATCTATTATCTATGTATATGTTCGAAATTCACCTCACACTCTATGAATAATTCATTTCAATCTTGATCTCAAGATTGATGAACAAACCCACAATATGATAGTAATGATAATAACAAGTAATTATCAAGAACAACAAAAGAGAAGAAGAATAACAAACAAGAAAGAGAAGAATGAAAGAAGAAATATTTGGAGAGAATGTGTTACTTACAACTGTGGGATTTCTTATTACTTATAGAACTTTCACTTGCTAAACACTGCAACTGTGAAATCTATTCTATGTTGTGTTTGAATACAAAGCAAGACACCCTATTTATAATTTTAGGTTTACAAAAGCCCAAATGATTTTGGAAATTATTGAGAAGATGTGCATGTTGGACTATTTATTTAATTAATAGTATACTATATAAGAATATTAGTATTATTATTCTAATTACATTTATCCTAATTACATTCTCATTAGTTTTGACTTTAGGGATTGTTACGTAAAGAACACCATCCTTAACCTTTGCCTTAATTTTCTCAAACTCAGTATTTTTCGGAAGCCCAAGACAAAAAAACAGACGAAATCTATTAGCAGGCCAATCTTCATGTTCATCACTTAATTCTCCATTGTCATTTACTTGACCTCCATTAATCTTCTCTGTAGCTTTTTTTGCTGCTTTCACATTCAGCACCTTCCCATCAATCGATACCTCAACATCATTCTTAGTCATACCAGGCACGTTAAATCTAAACGTGTGATGATCCTGGCCTTCTTTTACTAGAAAAGGAAATTTTCCAGTAACAGGTTTACCATTTATCGGAACAACCCAAGGGTAATGGTCAATGTACACATCTTCCAGCGGTGGATCTTCCACATGCGTATCAGAGTCCAACAACTTTCGAAATGTCCTATCTGCATTTGCTGTCAAAAAAAATAATTATCCATATATTTTAACTATGAATCTTAAAATATGTTGATTTGAGATTATAAATTTTGTTCATTCTGCAAGATGAAGTGGGAGCAGAGAAACTCATATTTGCTAGGGTTGACGTCATTTTTTTATCTTTCTGCAAAGATGCTACCGAAGAATATTCAAATTTATAGAATTATTGGACGTTTTCTGGAACCAACGATTGGATAAGCCGATTGTCCATACATTTCATCCTGTGCACGTGACTTGGGAGTGTTCTAGAATTGTCCATTCATTTCATCATGTACACTTGACTTGGGAATATTCTAGACTACTCTTCACACATTCACATTTCTATTAGAAAAAACACTTTTACTAAATAAGTTCAAATATCAACCATTAACCCATTAAAAATTAATTACCACATATTGGCGGGAAATAGAAGCAACACCCTATCATATTCTCACACGCAGACAGAGTGACTCACTCAATCCGGCGTTACCCAAGTGATCTTTTTTCCTTTGGTGGCATTGTGCCCCCACACTTTGCATTTAATGCGGTCAAACAAAACATTCACCATGATCATCATCATCATCATTCACATGCATGCCCCATACTCATCAAGATACATACATTAACATACATATGGGTAAATTAAAAACATCAATGGACAACAAAAGCATGTGTCACGTGACCTAACCTGACATCAGTACAAAGGACATAGAATTAATTATACACCACCTACGCACGTACGTTCACATCACGTGATCTTCTAATAATCTTTTTATTAATAATAATAATAATAATAATAATGATATCTATAATAATAATAAAATAATAATAATAGTATCTATTTATCTGCTTCTAATTTATTATGAAGTTATGGAAACGCACGATGGATAGGTATACTGTTAGTTAAGTGCATCTGACCAACTGTAGTATTTTTTTATTATTAAAGGAACCAACGATTGGATAAGCCATTAACCCATTAAAAATTAATTACATTAAATTTTTAGGACACAGTTTTATATTTCAAGTGAGAAAGTGAAGAAATACAAATTCAAATTTGGGTTCCAATGAATCAAATATCTTTACAAGTGTATTTACGAGACAAACAATTATACGTTTAACTCGGTTTTGTTCTATGTCAAGTACATACTCTCATACTGATTGCAACCATTGACTCAACTCTCATGCTTTATGTCCATTCATTTATTCTAATCAACACATCACTTTCATTTAAATTAGGGTAATGTTAACTTGTGCCCTTAGGGAACATGTTAAAAACTAAATTAAGAAATATCATCTTGAAAATTGTGTACAAATTTAAATTAAAGTATAAAAATAATTTTTAAATTGTTTTTTCCAATACAAATTTACTAAAAGTGGTTTCCTTAACATGTGCCCCAAGGGCACAAGTTAACATTACCCTTTAAATTATTATCTATTATCTATGTATATGTTCGAAATTCACCTCACACTCTATGAATAATTCATTTCAATCTTGATCTCAAGATTGATGAACAAACCCACAATATGATAGTAATGATAATAACAAGTAATTATCAAGAACAACAAAAGAGAAGAAGAATAACAAACAAGAAAGAGAAGAATGAAAGAAGAAATATTTGGAGAGAATGTGTTACTTACAACTGTGGGATTTCTTATTACTTATAGAACTTTCACTTGCTAAACACTGCAACTGTGAAATCTATTCTATGTTGTGTTTGAATACAAAGCAAGACACCCTATTTATAATTTTAGGTTTACAAAAGCCCAAATGATTTTGGAAATTATTGAGAAGATGTGCATGTTGGACTATTTATTTAATTAATAGTATACTATATAAGAATATTAGTATTATTATTCTAATTACATTTATCCTAATTACATTCTCATTAGTTTTGACTTTAGGGATTGTTACGTAAAGAACACCATCCTTAACCTTTGCCTTAATTTTCTCAAACTCAGTATTTTTCGGAAGCCCAAGACAAAAAAACAGACGAAATCTATTAGCAGGCCAATCTTCATGTTCATCACTTAATTCTCCATTGTCATTTACTTGACCTCCATTAATCTTCTCTGTAGCTTTTTTTGCTGCTTTCACATTCAGCACCTTCCCATCAATCGATACCTCAACATCATTCTTAGTCATACCAGGCACGTTAAATCTAAACGTGTGATGATCCTGGCCTTCTTTTACTAGAAAAGGAAATTTTCCAGTAACAGGTTTACCATTTATCGGAACAACCCAAGGGTAATGGTCAATGTACACATCTTCCAGCGGTGGATCTTCCACATGCGTATCAGAGTCCAACAACTTTCGAAATGTCCTATCTGCATTTGCTGTCAAAAAAAATAATTATCCATATATTTTAACTATGAATCTTAAAATATGTTGATTTGAGATTATAAATTTTGTTCATTCTGCAAGATGAAGTGGGAGCAGAGAAACTCATATTTGCTAGGGTTGACGTCATTTTTTATCTTTCTGCAAAGATGCTACCGAAGAATATTCAAATTTATAGAATTATTGGACGTTTTCTGGAACCAACGATTGGATAAGCCGATTGTCCATACATTTCATCCTGTGCACGTGACTTGGGAGTGTTCTAGAATTGTCCATTCATTTCATCATGTACACTTGACTTGGGAATATTCTAGACTACTCTTCACACATTCACATTTCTATTAGAAAAAACACTTTTACTAAATAAGTTCAAATATCAACCATTAACCCATTAAAAATTAATTACCACATATTGGCGGGAAATAGAAGCAACACCCTATCATATTCTCACACGCAGACAGAGTGACTCACTCAATCCGGCGTTACCCAAGTGATCTTTTTTCCTTTGGTGGCATTGTGCCCCCACACTTTGCATTTAATGCGGTCAAACAAAACATTCACCATGATCATCATCATCATCATTCACATGCATGCCCCATACTCATCAAGATACATACATTAACATACATATGGGTAAATTAAAAACATCAATGGACAACAAAAGCATGTGTCACGTGACCTAACCTGACATCAGTACAAAGGACATAGAATTAATTATACACCACCTACGCACGTACGTTCACATCACGTGATCTTCTAATAATCTTTTTATTAATAATAATAATAATAATAATAATAATATCTATAATAATAATAAAATAATAATAATAGTATCTATTTATCTGCTTCTAATTTATTATGAAGTTATGGAAACGCACGATGGATAGGTATACTATTAGTTAAGTGCATCTGACCAACTGTAGTATTTTTTTATTATTAAAGGAACCAACGATTGGATAAGCCATTAACCCATTAAAAATTAATTACATTAAATTTTTAGGACACAGTTTTATATTTCAAGTGAGAAAGTGAAGAAATACAAATTCAAATTTGGGTTCCAATGAATCAAATATCTTTACAAGTGTATTTACGAGACAAACAATTATACGTTTAACTCGGTTTTGTTCTATGTCAAGTACATACTCTCATACTGATTGCAACCATTGACTCAACTCTCATGCTTTATGTCCATTCATTTATTCTAATCAACACATCACTTTCATTTAAATTAGGGTAATGTTAACTTGTGCCCTTAGGGAACATGTTAAAAACTAAATTAAGAAATATCATCTTGAAAATTGTGTACAAATTTAAATTAAAGTATAAAAATAATTTTTAAATTGTTTTTTCCAATACAAATTTACTAAAAGTGGTTTCCTTAACATGTGCCCCAAGGGCACAAGTTAACATTACCCTTTAAATTATTATCTATTATCTATGTATATGTTCGAAATTCACCTCACACTCTATGAATAATTCATTTCAATCTTGATCTCAAGATTGATGAACAAACCCACAATATGATAGTAATGATAATAACAAGTAATTATCAAGAACAACAAAAGAGAAGAAGAATAACAAACAAGAAAGAGAAGAATGAAAGAAGAAATATTTGGAGAGAATGTGTTACTTACAACTGTGGGATTTCTTATTACTTATAGAACTTTCACTTGCTAAACACTGCAACTGTGAAATCTATTCTATGTTGTGTTTGAATACAAAGCAAGACACCCTATTTATAATTTTAGGTTTACAAAAGCCCAAATGATTTTGGAAATTATTGAGAAGATGTGCATGTTGGACTATTTATTTAATTAATAGTATACTATATAAGAATATTAGTATTATTATTCTAATTACATTTATCCTAATTACATTCTCATTAGTTTTGACTTTAGGGATTGTTACGTAAAGAACACCATCCTTAACCTTTGCCTTAATTTTCTCAAACTCAGTATTTTTCGGAAGCCCAAGACAAAAAAACAGACGAAATCTATTAGCAGGCCAATCTTCATGTTCATCACTTAATTCTCCATTGTCATTTACTTGACCTCCATTAATCTTCTCTGTAGCTTTTTTTGCTGCTTTCACATTCAGCACCTTCCCATCAATCGATACCTCAACATCATTCTTAGTCATACCAGGCACGTTAAATCTAAACGTGTGATGATCCTGGCCTTCTTTTACTAGAAAAGGAAATTTTCCAGTAACAGGTTTACCATTTATCGGAACAACCCAAGGGTAATGGTCAATGTACACATCTTCCAGCGGTGGATCTTCCACATGCGTATCAGAGTCCAACAACTTTCGAAATGTCCTATCTGCATTTGCTGTCAAAAAAAATAATTATCCATATATTTTAACTATGAATCTTAAAATATGTTGATTTGAGATTATAAATTTTGTTCATTCTGCAAGATGAAGTGGGAGCAGAGAAACTCATATTTGCTAGGGTTGACGTCATTTTTTATCTTTCTGCAAAGATGCTACCGAAGAATATTCAAATTTATAGAATTATTGGACGTTTTCTGGAACCAACGATTGGATAAGCCGATTGTCCATACATTTCATCCTGTGCACGTGACTTGGGAGTGTTCTAGAATTGTCCATTCATTTCATCATGTACACTTGACTTGGGAATATTCTAGACTACTCTTCACACATTCACATTTCTATTAGAAAAAACATTTTTACTAAATAAGTTCAAATATCAACCATTAACCCATTAAAAATTAATTACCACATATTGGCGGGAAATAGAAGCAACACCCTATCATATTCTCACACGCAGACAGAGTGACTCACTCAATCCGGCGTTACCCAAATGATCTTTTTTTCTTTGGTGGCATTGTGCCCCCACACTTTGCATTTAATGCGGTCAAACAAAACATTCACCATGATCATCATCATAATCATTCACATGCATGCCCCATACTCATCAAGATACATACATTAACATACATATGGGTAAATTAAAAACATCAATGGACAACAAAAGCATGTGTCACGTGACCTAACCTGACATCAGTACAAAGGACATAGAATTAATTATACACCACCTACGCACGTACGTTCACATCACGTGATCTTCTAATAATCTTTTTATTAATAATAATAATAATAATAATAATATCTATAATAATAATAAAATAATAATAATAGTATCTATTTATCTGCTTCTAATTTATTATGAAGTTATGGAAACGCACGATGGATAGGTATACTGTTAGTTAAGTGCATCTGACCAACTGTAGTATTTTTTTATTATTAAAGGAACCAACGATTGGATAAGCCATTAACCCATTAAAAATTAATTACATTAAATTTTTAGGACACAGTTTTATATTTCAAGTGAGAAAGTGAAGAAATACAAATTCAAATTTGGGTTCCAATGAATCAAATATCTTTACAAGTGTATTTACGAGACAAACAATTATACGTTTAACTCGGTTTTGTTCTATGTCAAGTACATACTCTCATACTGATTGCAACCATTGACTCAACTCTCATGCTTTATGTCCATTCATTTATTCTAATCAACACATCACTTTCATTTAAATTAGGGTAATGTTAACTTGTGCCCTTAGGGAACATGTTAAAAACTAAATTAAGAAATATCATCTTGAAAATTGTGTACAAATTTAAATTAAAGTATAAAAATAATTTTTAAATTGTTTTTTCCAATACAAATTTACTAAAAGTGGTTTCCTTAACATGTGCCCCAAGGGCACAAGTTAACATTACCCTTTAAATTATTATCTATTATCTATGTATATGTTCGAAATTCACCTCACACTCTATGAATAATTCATTTCAATCTTGATCTCAAGATTGATGAACAAACCCACAATATGATAGTAATGATAATAACAAGTAATTATCAAGAACAACAAAAGAGAAGAAGAATAACAAACAAGAAAGAGAAGAATGAAAGAAGAAATATTTGGAGAGAATGTGTTACTTACAACTGTGGGATTTCTTATTACTTATAGAACTTTCACTTGCTAAACACTGCAACTGTGAAATCTATTCTATGTTGTGTTTGAATACAAAGCAAGACACCCTATTTATAATTTTAGGTTTACAAAAGCCCAAATGATTTTGGAAATTATTGAGAAGATGTGCATGTTGGACTATTTATTTAATTAATAGTATACTATATAAGAATATTAGTATTATTATTCTAATTACATTTATCCTAATTACATTCTCATTAGTTTTGACTTTAGGGATTGTTACGTAAAGAACACCATCCTTAACCTTTGCCTTAATTTTCTCAAACTCAGTATTTTTCGGAAGCCCAAGACAAAAAAACAGACGAAATCTATTAGCAGGCCAATCTTCATGTTCATCACTTAATTCTCCATTGTCATTTACTTGACCTCCATTAATCTTCTCTGTAGCTTTTTTTGCTGCTTTCACATTCAGCACCTTCCCATCAATCGATACCTCAACATCATTCTTAGTCATACCAGGCACGTTAAATCTAAACGTGTGATGATCCTGGCCTTCTTTTACTAGAAAAGGAAATTTTCCAGTAACAGGTTTACCATTTATCGGAACAACCCAAGGGTAATGGTCAATGTACACATCTTCCAGCGGTGGATCTTCCACATGCGTATCAGAGTCCAACAACTTTCGAAATGTCCTATCTGCATTTGCTGTCAAAAAAAATAATTATCCATATATTTTAACTATGAATCTTAAAATATGTTGATTTGAGATTATAAATTTTGTTCATTCTGCAAGATGAAGTGGGAGCAGAGAAACTCATATTTGCTAGGGTTGACGTCATTTTTTATCTTTCTGCAAAGATGCTACCGAAGAATATTCAAATTTATAGAATTATTGGACGTTTTCTGGAACCAACGATTGGATAAGCCGATTGTCCATACATTTCATCCTGTGCACGTGACTTGGGAGTGTTCTAGAATTGTCCATTCATTTCATCATGTACACTTGACTTGGGAATATTCTAGACTACTCTTCACACATTCACATTTCTATTAGAAAAAACACTTTTACTAAATAAGTTCAAATATCAACCATTAACCCATTAAAAATTAATTACCACATATTGGCGGGAAATAGAAGCAACACCCTATCATATTCTCACACGCAGACAGAGTGACTCACTCAATCCGGCGTTACCCAAATGATCTTTTTTTCTTTGGTGGCATTGTGCCCCCACACTTTTCATTTAATGCGGTCAAACAAAACATTCACCATGATCATCATCATAATCATTCACATGCATGCCCCATACTCATCAAGATACATACATTAACATACATATGGGTAAATTAAAAACATCAATGGACAACAAAAGCATGTGTCACGTGACCTAACCTGACATCAGTACAAAGGACATAGAATTAATTATACACCACCTACGCACGTACGTTCACATCACGTGATCTTCTAATAATCTTTTTATGAATAATAATAATAATAATAATAATATCTATAATAATAATAAAATAATAATAATAGTATCTATTTATCTGCTTCTAATTTATTATGAAGTTATGGAAACGCACGATGGATAGGTATACTGTTAGTTAAGTGCATCTGACCAACTGTAGTATTTTTTTATTATTAAAGGAACCAACGATTGGATAAGCCATTAACCCATTAAAAATTAATTACATTAAATTTTTAGGACACAGTTTTATATTTCAAGTGAGAAAGTGAAGAAATACAAATTCAAATTTGGGTTCCAATGAATCAAATATCTTTACAAGTGTATTTACGAGACAAACAATTATACGTTTAACTCGGTTTTGTTCTATGTCAAGTACATACTCTCATACTGATTGCAACCATTGACTCAACTCTCATGCTTTATGTCCATTCATTTATTCTAATCAACACATCACTTTCATTTAAATTAGGGTAATGTTAACTTGTGCCCTTAGGGAACATGTTAAAAACTAAATTAAGAAATATCATCTTGAAAATTGTGTACAAATTTAAATTAAAGTATAAAAATAATTTTTAAATTGTTTTTTCCAATACAAATTTACTAAAAGTGGTTTCCTTAACATGTGCCCCAAGGGCACAAGTTAACATTACCCTTTAAATTATTATCTATTATCTATGTATATGTTCGAAATTCACCTCACACTCTATGAATAATTCATTTCAATCTTGATCTCAAGATTGATGAACAAACCCACAATATGATAGTAATGATAATAACAAGTAATTATCAAGAACAACAAAAGAGAAGAAGAATAACAAACAAGAAAGAGAAGAATGAAAGAAGAAATATTTGGAGAGAATGTGTTACTTACAACTGTGGGATTTCTTATTACTTATAGAACTTTCACTTGCTAAACACTGCAACTGTGAAATCTATTCTATGTTGTGTTTGAATACAAAGCAAGACACCCTATTTATAATTTTAGGTTTACAAAAGCCCAAATGATTTTGGAAATTATTGAGAAGATGTGCATGTTGGACTATTTATTTAATTAATAGTATACTATATAAGAATATTAGTATTATTATTCTAATTACATTTATCCTAATTACATTCTCATTAGTTTTGACTTTAGGGATTGTTACGTAAAGAACACCATCCTTAACCTTTGCCTTAATTTTCTCAAACTCAGTATTTTTCGGAAGCCCAAGACAAAAAAACAGACGAAATCTATTAGCAGGCCAATCTTCATGTTCATCACTTAATTCTCCATTGTCATTTACTTGACCTCCATTAATCTTCTCTGTAGCTTTTTTTGCTGCTTTCACATTCAGCACCTTCCCATCAATCGATACCTCAACATCATTCTTAGTCATACCAGGCACGTTAAATCTAAACGTGTGATGATCCTGGCCTTCTTTTACTAGAAAAGGAAATTTTCCAGTAACAGGTTTACCATTTATCGGAACAACCCAAGGGTAATGGTCAATGTACACATCTTCCAGCGGTGGATCTTCCACATGCGTATCAGAGTCCAACAACTTTCGAAATGTCCTATCTGCATTTGCTGTCAAAAAAAATAATTATCCATATATTTTAACTATGAATCTTAAAATATGTTGATTTGAGATTATAAATTTTGTTCATTCTGCAAGATGAAGTGGGAGCAGAGAAACTCATATTTGCTAGGGTTGACGTCATTTTTTATCTTTCTGCAAAGATGCTACCGAAGAATATTCAAATTTATAGAATTATTGGACGTTTTCTGGAACCAACGATTGGATAAGCCGATTGTCCATACATTTCATCCTGTGCACGTGACTTGGGAGTGTTCTAGAATTGTCCATTCATTTCATCATGTACACTTGACTTGGGAATATTCTAGACTACTCTTCACACATTCACATTTCTATTAGAAAAAACACTTTTACTAAATAAGTTCAAATATCAACCATTAACCCATTAAAAATTAATTACCACATATTGGCGGGAAAAAGAAGCAACACCCTATCATATTCTCACACGCAGACAGAGTGACTCACTCAATCCGGCGTTACCCAAATGATCTTTTTTTCTTTGGTGGCATTGTGCCCCCACACTTTGCATTTAATGCGGTCAAACAAAACATTCACCATGATCATCATCATAATCATTCACATGCATGCCCCATACTCATCAAGATACATACATTAACATACATATGGGTAAATTAAAAACATCAATGGACAACAAAAGCATGTGTCACGTGACCTAACCTGACATCAGTACAAAGGACATAGAATTAATTATACACCACCTACGCACGTACGTTCACATCACGTGATCTTCTAATAATCTTTTTATTAATAATAATAATAATAATAATAATAATAATATCTATAATAATAATAAAATAATAATAATAGTATCTATTTATCTGCTTCTAATTTATTATGAAGTTATGGAAACGCACGATGGATAGGTATACTGTTAGTTAAGTGCATCTGACCAACTGTAGTATTTTTTTATTATTAAAGGAACCAACGATTGGATAAGCCATTAACCCATTAAAAATTAATTACATTAAATTTTTAGGACACAGTTTTATATTTCAAGTGAGAAAGTGAAGAAATACAAATTCAAATTTGGGTTCCAATGAATCAAATATCTTTACAAGTGTATTTACGAGACAAACAATTATACGTTTAACTCGGTTTTGTTCTATGTCAAGTACATACTCTCATACTGATTGCAACCATTGACTCAACTCTCATGCTTTATGTGCATTCATTTATTCTAATCAACACATCACTTTCATTTAAATTAGGGTAATGTTAACTTGTGCCCTTAGGGAACATGTTAAAAACTAAATTAAGAAATATCATCTTGAAAATTGTGTACAAATTTAAATTAAAGTATAAAAATAATTTTTAAATTGTTTTTTCCAATACAAATTTACTAAAAGTGGTTTCCTTAACATGTGCCCAAGGGCAAAAGTTAACATTACCCTTTAAATTATTATCTATTATCTATGTATATGTTCGAAATTCACCTCACACTCTATGAATAATTCATTTCAATCTTGATCTCAAGATTGATGAACAAACCCACAATATGATAGTAATGATAATAACAAGTAATTATCAAGAACAACAAAAGAGAAGAAGAATAACAAACAAGAAAGAGAAGAATGAAAGAAGAAATATTTGGAGAGAATGTGTTACTTACAACTGTGAGATTTCTTATTACTTATAGAACTTTCACTTGCTAAACACTGCAACTGTGAAATCTATTCTATGTTGTGTTTGAATACAAAGCAAGACACCCTATTTATAATTTTAGGTTTACAAAAGCCCAAATGATTTTGGAAATTATTGAGAAGATGTGCATGTTGGACTATTTATTTAATTAATAGTATACTATATAAGAATATTAGTATTATTATTCTAATTACATTTATCCTAATTACATTCTCATTAGTTTTGACTTTAGGGATTGTTACGTAAAGAACACCATCCTTAACCTTTGCCTTAATTTTCTCAAACTCAGTATTTTTCGGAAGCCCAAGACAAAAAAACAGACGAAATCTATTAGCAGGCCAATCTTCATGTTCATCACTTAATTCTCCATTGTCATTTACTTGACCTCCATTAATCTTCTCTGTAGCTTTTTTTGCTGCTTTCACATTCAGCACCTTCCCATCAATCGATACCTCAACATCATTCTTAGTCATACCAGGCACGTTAAATCTAAACGTGTGATGATCCTGGCCTTCTTTTAATAGAAAAGGAAATTTTCCAGTAACAGGTTTACCATTTATCGGAACAACCCAAGGGTAATGGTCAATGTACACATCTTCCAGCGGTGGATCTTCCACATGCGTATCAGAGTCCAACAACTTTCGAAATGTCCTATCTGCATTTGCTGTCAAAAAAAATAATTATCCATATATTTTAACTATGAATCTTAAAATATGTTGATTTGAGATTATAAATTTTGTTCATTCTGCAAGATGAAGTGGGAGCAGAGAAACTCATATTTGCTAGGGTTGACGTCATTTTTTATCTTTCTGCAAAGATGCTACCGAAGAATATTCAAATTTATAGAATTATTGGACGTTTTCTGGAACCAACGATTGGATAAGCCGATTGTCCATACATTTCATCCTGTGCACGTGACTTGGGAGTGTTCTAGAATTGTCCATTCATTTCATCATGTACACTTGACTTGGGAATATTCTAGACTACTCTTCACACATTCACATTTCTATTAGAAAAAACACTTTTACTAAATAAGTTCAAATATCAACCATTAACCCATTAAAAATTAATTACCACATATTGGCGGGAAATAGAAGCAACACCCTATCATATTCTCACACGCAGACAGAGTGACTCACTCAATCCGGCGTTACCCAAATGATCTTTTTTTCTTTGGTGGCATTGTGCCCCCACACTTTGCATTTAATGCGGTCAAACAAAACATTCACCATGATCATCATCATAATCATTCACATGCATGCCCCATACTCATCAAGATACATACATTAACATACATATGGGTAAATTAAAAACATCAATGGACAACAAAAGCATGTGTCACGTGACCTAACCTGACATCAGTACAAAGGACATAGAATTAATTATACACCACCTACGCACGTACGTTCACATCACGTGATCTTCTAATAATCTTTTTATTAATAATAATAATAATAATAATAATATCTATAATAATAATAAAATAATAATAATAGTATCTATTTATCTGCTTCTAATTTATTATGAAGTTATGGAAACGCACGATGGATAGGTATACTGTTAGTTAAGTGCATCTGACCAACTGTAGTATTTTTTTATTATTAAAGGAACCAACGATTGGATAAGCCATTAACCCATTAAAAATTAATTACATTAAATTTTTAGGACACAGTTTTATATTTCAAGTGAGAAAGTGAAGAAATACAAATTCAAATTTGGGTTCCAATGAATCAAATATCTTTACAAGTGTATTTACGAGACAAACAATTATACGTTTAACTCGGTTTTGTTCTATGTCAAGTACATACTCTCATACTGATTGCAACCATTGACTCAACTCTCATGCTTTATGTCCATTCATTTATTCTAATCAACACATCACTTTCATTTAAATTAGGGTAATGTTAACTTGTGC
Organism: Lathyrus sativus; assembly: GCA_963859935.3. Taxonomy (NCBI): domain Eukaryota; kingdom Viridiplantae; phylum Streptophyta; class Magnoliopsida; order Fabales; family Fabaceae; genus Lathyrus; species Lathyrus sativus. Next base: position 494,605,035 of record OZ012739.1, on the reverse strand, counting down.
CCTTAGGGAACATGTTAAAAACTAAATTAAGAAATATCATCTTGAAAATTGTGTACAAATTTAAATTAAAGTATAAAAATAATTTTTAAATTGTTTTTTCCAATACAAATTTACTAAAAGTGGTTTCCTTAACATGTGCCCCAAGGGAACAAGTTAACATTACCCTTTAAATTATTATCTATTATCTATGTATATGTTCGAAATTCACCTCACACTCTATGAATAATTCATTTCAATCTTGATCTCAAGATTGATGAACAAACCCACAATATGATAGTAATGATAATAACAAGTAATTATCAAGAACAACAAAAGAGAAGAAGAATAACAAACAAGAAAGAGAAGAATGAAAGAAGAAATATTTGGAGAGAATGTGTTACTTACAACTGTGGGATTTCTTATTACTTATAGAACTTTCACTTGCTAAACACTGCAACTGTGAAATCTATTCTATGTTGTGTTTGAATACAAAGCAAGACACCCTATTTATAATTTTAGGTTTACAAAAGCCCAAATGATTTTGGAAATTATTGAGAAGATGTGCATGTTGGACTATTTATTTAATTAATAGTATACTATATAAGAATATTAGTATTATTATTCTAATTACATTTATCCTAATTACATTCTCATTAGTTTTGACTTTAGGGATTGTTACGTAAAGAACACCATCCTTAACCTTTGCCTTAATTTTCTCAAACTCAGTATTTTTCGGAAGCCCAAGACAAAAAAACAGACGAAATCTATTAGCAGGCCAATCTTCATGTTCATCACTTAATTCTCCATTGTCATTTACTTGACCTCCATTAATCTTCTCTGTAGCTTTTTTTGCTGCTTTCACATTCAGCACCTTCCCATCAATCGATACCTCAACATCATTCTTAGTCATACCAGGCACGTTAAATCTAAACGTGTGATGATCCTGGCCTTCTTTTAATAGAAAAGGAAATTTTCCAGTAACAGGTTTACCATTTATCGGAACAACCCAAGGGTAATGGTCAATGTACACATCTTCCAGCGATGGATCTTCCACATGCGTATCAGAGTCCAACAACTTTCGAAATGTCCTATCTGCATTTGCTGTCAAAAAAAATAATTATCCATATATTTTAACTATGAATCTTAAAATATGTTGATTTGAGATTATAAATTTTGTTCATTCTGCAAGATGAAGTGGGAGCAGAGAAACTCATATTTGCTAGGGTTGACGTCATTTTTTATCTTTCTGCAAAGATGCTACCGAAGAATATTCAAATTTATAGAATTATTGGACGTTTTCTGGAACCAACGATTGGATAAGCCGATTGTCCATACATTTCATCCTGTGCACGTGACTTGGGAGTGTTCTAGAATTGTCCATTCATTTCATCATGTACACTTGACTTGGGAATATTCTAGACTACTCTTCACACATTCACATTTCTATTAGAAAAAACACTTTTACTAAATAAGTTCAAATAACAACCATTAACCCATTAAAAATTAATTACCACATATTGGCGGGAAATAGAAGCAACACCCTATCATATTCTCACACGCAGACAGAGTGACTCACTCAATCCGGCGTTACCCAAATGATCTTTTTTTCTTTGGTGGCATTGTGCCCCCACACTTTTCATTTAATGCGGTCAAACAAAACATTCACCATGATCATCATCATAATCATTCACATGCATGCCCCATACTCATCAAGATACATACATTAACATACATATGGGTAAATTAAAAACATCAATGGACAACAAAAGCATGTGTCACGTGACCTAACCTGACATCAGTACAAAGGACATAGAATTAATTATACACCACCTACGCACGTACGTTCACATCACGTGATCTTCTAATAATCTTTTTATGAATAATAATAATAATAATAATAATAATATCTATAATAATAATAAAATAATAATAATAGTATCTATTTATCTGCTTCTAATTTATTATGAAGTTATGGAAACGCACGATGGATAGGTATACTGTTAGTTAAGTGCATCTGACCAACTGTAGTATTTTTTTATTATTAAAGGAACCAACGATTGGATAAGCCATTAACCCATTAAAAATTAATTACATTAAATTTTTAGGACACAGTTTTATATTTCAAGTGAGAAAGTGAAGAAATACAAATTCAAATTTGGGTTCCAATGAATCAAATATCTTTACAAGTGTATTTACGAGACAAACAATTATACGTTTAACTCGGTTTTGTTCTATGTCAAGTACATACTCTCATACTGATTGCAACCATTGACTCAACTCTCATGCTTTATGTCCATTCATTTATTCTAATCAACACATCACTTTCATTTAAATTAGGGTAATGTTAACTTGTGCCCTTAGGGAACATGTTAAAAACTAAATTAAGAAATATCATCTTGAAAATTGTGTACAAATTTAAATTAAAGTATAAAAATAATTTTTAAATTGTTTTTTCCAATACAAATTTACTAAAAGTGGTTTCCTTAACATGTGCCCCAAGGGCACAAGTTAACATTACCCTTTAAATTATTATCTATTATCTATGTATATGTTCGAAATTCACCTCACACTCTATGAATAATTCATTTCAATCTTGATCTCAAGATTGATGAACAAACCCACAATATGATAGTAATGATAATAACAAGTAATTATCAAGAACAACAAAAGAGAAGAAGAATAACAAACAAGAAAGAGAAGAATGAAAGAAGAAATATTTGGAGAGAATGTGTTACTTACAACTGTGGGATTTCTTATTACTTATAGAACTTTCACTTGCTAAACACTGCAACTGTGAAATCTATTCTATGTTGTGTTTGAATACAAAGCAAGACACCCTATTTATAATTTTAGGTTTACAAAAGCCCAAATGATTTTGGAAATTATTGAGAAGATGTGCATGTTGGACTATTTATTTAATTAATAGTATACTATATAAGAATATTAGTATTATTATTCTAATTACATTTATCCTAATTACATTCTCATTAGTTTTGACTTTAGGGATTGTTACGTAAAGAACACCATCCTTAACCTTTGCCTTAATTTTCTCAAACTCAGTATTTTTCGGAAGCCCAAGACAAAAAAACAGACGAAATCTATTAGCAGGCCAATCTTCATGTTCATCACTTAATTCTCCATTGTCATTTACTTGACCTCCATTAATCTTCTCTGTAGCTTTTTTTGCTGCTTTCACATTCAGCACCTTCCCATCAATCGATACCTCAACATCATTCTTAGTCATACCAGGCACGTTAAATCTAAACGTGTGATGATCCTGGCCTTCTTTTACTAGAAAAGGAAATTTTCCAGTAACAGGTTTACCATTTATCGGAACAACCCAAGGGTAATGGTCAATGTACACATCTTCCAGCGGTGGATCTTCCACATGCGTATCAGAGTCCAACAACTTTCGAAATGTCCTATCTGCATTTGCTGTCAAAAAAAATAATTATCCATATATTTTAACTATGAATCTTAAAATATGTTGATTTGAGATTATAAATTTTGTTCATTCTGCAAGATGAAGTGGGAGCAGAGAAACTCATATTTGCTAGGGTTGACGTCATTTTTTATCTTTCTGCAAAGATGCTACCGAAGAATATTCAAATTTATAGAATTATTGGACGTTTTCTGGAACCAACGATTGGATAAGCCGATTGTCCATACATTTCATCCTGTGCACGTGACTTGGGAGTGTTCTAGAATTGTCCATTCATTTCATCATGTACACTTGACTTGGGAATATTCTAGACTACTCTTCACACATTCACATTTCTATTAGAAAAAACACTTTTACTAAATAAGTTCAAATATCAACCATTAACCCATTAAAAATTAATTACCACATATTGGCGGGAAATAGAAGCAACACCCTATCATATTCTCACACGCAGACAGAGTGACTCACTCAATCCGGCGTTACCCAAATGATCTTTTTTTCTTTGGTGGCATTGTGCCCCCACACTTTGCATTTAATGCGGTCAAACAAAACATTCACCATGATCATCATCATAATCATTCACATGCATGCCCCATACTCATCAAGATACATACATTAACATACATATGGGTAAATTAAAAACATCAATGGACAACAAAAGCATGTGTCACGTGACCTAACCTGACATCAGTACAAAGGACATAGAATTAATTATACACCACCTACGCACGTACGTTCACATCACGTGATCTTCTAATAATCTTTTTATTAATAATAATAATAATAATAATAATATCTATAATAATAATAAAATAATAATAATAGTATCTATTTATCTGCTTCTAATTTATTATGAAGTTATGGAAACGCACGACGGATAGGTATACTGTTAGTTAAGTGCATCTGACCAACTGTAGTATTTTTTTATTATTAAAGGAACCAACGATTGGATAAGCCATTAACCCATTAAAAATTAATTACATTAAATTTTTAGGACACAGTTTTATATTTCAAGTGAGAAAGTGAAGAAATACAAATTCAAATTTGGGTTCCAATGAATCAAATATCTTTACAAGTGTATTTACGAGACAAACAATTATACGTTTAACTCGGTTTTGTTCTATGTCAAGTACATACTCTCATACTGATTGCAACCATTGACTCAACTCTCATGCTTTATGTCCATTCATTTATTCTAATCAACACATCACTTTCATTTAAATTAGGGTAATGTTAACTTGTGCCCCTAGGGAACATGTTAAAAACTAAATTAAGAAATATCATCTTGAAAATTGTGTACAAATTTAAATTAAAGTATAAAAATAATTTTTAAATTGTTTTTTCCAATACAAATTTACTAAAAGTGGTTTCCTTAACATGTGCCCCAAGGGCACAAGTTAACATTACCCTTTAAATTATTATCTATTATCTATGTATATGTTCGAAATTCACCTCACACTCTATGAATAATTCATTTCAATCTTGATCTCAAGATTGATGAACAAACCCACAATATGATAGTAATGATAATAACAAGTAATTATCAAGAACAACAAAAGAGAAGAAGAATAACAAACAAGAAAGAGAAGAATGAAAGAAGAAATATTTGGAGAGAATGTGTTACTTACAACTGTGGGATTTCTTATTACTTATAGAACTTTCACTTGCTAAACACTGCAACTGTGAAATCTATTCTATGTTGTGTTTGAATACAAAGCAAGACACCCTATTTATAATTTTAGGTTTACAAAAGCCCAAATGATTTTGGAAATTATTGAGAAGATGTGCATGTTGGACTATTTATTTAATTAATAGTATACTATATAAGAATATTAGTATTATTATTCTAATTACATTTATCCTAATTACATTCTCATTAGTTTTGACTTTAGGGATTGTTACGTAAAGAACACCATCCTTAACCTTTGCCTTAATTTTCTCAAACTCAGTATTTTTCGGAAGCCCAAGACAAAAAAACAGACGAAATCTATTAGCAGGCCAATCTTCATGTTCATCACTTAATTATCCATTGTCATTTACTTGACCTCCATTAATCTTCTCTGGAGCTTTTTTTGCTGCTTTCACATTCAGCACCTTCCCATCAATCGATACCTCAACATCATTCTTAGTCATACCAGGCACGTTAAATCTAAACGTGTGATGATCCTGGCCTTCTTTTACTAGAAAAGGAAATTTTCCAGTAACAGGTTTACCATTTATCGGAACAACCCAAGGGTAATGGTCAATGAACACATCTTCCAGCGGTGGATCTTCCACATTCGTATCAGAGTCCAACAACTTTCGAAATGTCCTATCTGCATTCGCCGTCAAAAAAAATAATTATCCATATATTTTAACTATGAATCTTAAAATATGTTAATTTGAGATTATAAATTTTGTTCATTCCTCAAGATGAAGTGGGAGTAGAGAAACTCATATTTGCTAGGGTTGACGTCATTTTTTATCTTTCTGCAAAGATGCTACCGAAGAATATTCAAATTTATAGAATTATTGGACGTTTTCTGGAACCAACGATTGGATAAGCTGATTGTCCATACATTTCATCCTGTGCACGTGACATGGGAGTGTTCTAGAATTGTCCATTCATTTCATCATGTACACTTGACTTGGGAATATTCTAGACTACTCTTCACACATTCACATTTCTATTAGAAAAAACACTTTTACTAAATAAGTTCAAATATCAACCATTAACCCATTAAAAATTAATTACCACATATTGGCGGGAAATAGAAGCAACACCCTATCATATTGTCACACGCAGACAGAGTGACTCACTCAATCCGGCGTTACCCAAGTGATCTTTTTTTCTTTGGTGGCATTGTGCCCCCACACTTTGCATTTAATGCGGTCAAACAAAACATTCACCATGATCATCATCATCATCATTCACATGCATGCCCCATACTCATCAAGATACATACATTAACATACATATGGGTAAATTAAAAACATCAATGGACAACAAAAGCATGTGTCACGTGACCTAACCTGACATCAGTACAAAGGACATAGAATTAATTATACACCACCTACGCACGTACGTTCACATCACGTAATCTTCTAATAATCTTTTTATTAATAATAATAATAATAATATCTATAATAATAATAAAATAATAATAATAGTATCTATTTATCTGCTTCTAATTTATTATGAAGTTATGGAAACGCACGATGGATAGGTATACTGTTAGTTAAGTGCATCTGACCAACTGTAGTATTTTTTTATTATTAAAGGAACCAACGATTGGATAAGCCATTAACCCATTAAAAATTAATTACATTAAATTTTTAGGACACAGTTTTATATTTCAAGTGAGAAAGTGAAGAAATACAAATTCAAATTTGGGTTCCAATGAATCAAATATCTTTACAAGTGTATTTACGAGACAAACAATTATACGTTTAACTCGGTTTTGTTCTATGTCAAGTACATACTCTCATACTGATTGCAACCATTGACTCAACTCTCATGCTTTATGTCCATTCATTTATTCTAATCAACACATCACTTTCATTTAAATTAGGGTAATGTTAACTTGTGCCCCTAGGGAACATGTTAAAAACTAAATTAAGAAATATCATCTTGAAAATTGTGTACAAATTTAAATTAAAGTATAAAAATAATTTTTAAATTGTTTTTTCCAATACAAATTTACTAAAAGTGGTTTCCTTAACATGTGCCCCAAGGGCACAAGTTAACATTACCCTTTAAATTATTATCTATTATCTATGTATATGTTCGAAATTCACCTCACACTCTATGAATAATTCATTTCAATCTTGATCTCAAGATTGATGAACAAACCCACAATATGATAGTAATGATAATAACAAGTAATTATCAAGAACAACAAAAGAGAAGAAGAATAACAAACAAGAAAGAGAAGAATGAAAGAAGAAATATTTGGAGAGAATGTGTTACTTACAACTGTGGGATTTCTTATTACTTATAGAACTTTCACTTGCTAAACACTGCAACTGTGAAATCTATTCTATGTTGTGTTTGAATACAAAGCAAGACACCCTATTTATAATTTTAGGTTTACAAAAGCCCAAATGATTTTGGAAATTATTGAGAAGATGTGCATGTTGGACTATTTATTTAATTAATAGTATACTATATAAGAATATTAGTATTATTATTCTAATTACATTTATCCTAATTACATTCTCATTAGTTTTGACTTTAGGGATTGTTACGTAAAGAACACCATCCTTAACCTTTGCCTTAATTTTCTCAAACTCAGTATTTTTCGGAAGCCCAAGACAAAAAAACAGACGAAATCTATTAGCAGGCCAATCTTCATGTTCATCACTTAATTCTCCATTGTCATTTACTTGACCTCCATTAATCTTCTCTGTAGCTTTTTTTGCTGCTTTCACATTCAGCACCTTCCCATCAATCGATACCTCAACATCATTCTTAGTCATACCAGGCACGTTAAATCTAAACGTGTGATGATCCTGGCCTTCTTTTACTAGAAAAGGAAATTTTCCAGTAACAGGTTTACCATTTATCGGAACAACCCAAGGGTAATGGTCAATGAACACATCTTCCAGCGGTGGATCTTCCACATTCGTATCAGAGTCCAACAACTTTCGAAATGTCCTATCTGCATTCGCCGTCAAAAAAAATAATTATCCATATATTTTAACTATGAATCTTAAAATATGTTAATTTGAGATTATAAATTTTGTTCATTCCTCAAGATGAAGTGGGAGTAGAGAAACTCATATTTGCTAGGGTTGACGTCATTTTTTATCTTTCTGCAAAGATGCTACCGAAGAATATTCAAATTTATAGAATTATTGGACGTTTTCTGGAACCAACGATTGGATAAGCCGATTGTCCATACATTTCATCCTGTGCACGTGACATGGGAGTGTTCTAGAATTGTCCATTCATTTCATCATGTACACTTGACTTGGGAATATTCTAGACTACTCTTCACACATTCACATTTCTATTAGAAAAAACACTTTTACTAAATAAGTTCAAATATCAACCATTAACCCATTAAAAATTAATTACCACATATTGGCGGGAAATAGAAGCAACACCCTATCATATTCTCACACGCAGACAGAGTGACTCACTCAATCCGGCGTTACCCAAGTGATCTTTTTTTCTTTGGTGGCATTGTGCCCCCACACTTTGCATTTAATGCGGTCAAACAAAACATTCACCATGATCATCATCATCATCATTCACATGCATGCCCCATACTCATCAAGATACATACATTAACATACATATGGGTAAATTAAAAACATCAATGGACAACAAAAGCATGTGTCACGTGACCTAACCTGACATCAGTACAAAGGACATAGAATTAATTATACACCACCTACGCACGTACGTTCACATCACGTAATCTTCTAATAATCTTTTTATTAATAATAATAATAATAATAATATCTATAATAATAATAAAATAATAATAATAGTATCTATTTATCTGCTTCTAATTTATTATGAAGTTATGGAAACGCACGATGGATAGGTATACTGTTAGTTAAGTGCATCTGACCAACTGTAGTATTTTTTTATTATTAAAGGAACCAACGATTGGATAAGCCATTAACCCATTAAAAATTAATTACATTAAATTTTTAGGACACAGTTTTATATTTCAAGTGAGAAAGTGAAGAAATACAAATTCAAATTTGGGTTCCAATGAATCAAATATCTTTACAAGTGTATTTACGAGACAAACAATTATACGTTTAACTCGGTTTTGTTCTATGTCAAGTACATACTCTCATACTGATTGCAACCATTGACTCAACTCTCATGCTTTATGTCCATTCATTTATTCTAATCAACACATCACTTTCATTTAAATTAGGGTAATGTTAACTTGTGCCCCTAGGGAACATGTTAAAAACTAAATTAAGAAATATCATCTTGAAAATTGTGTACAAATTTAAATTAAAGTATAAAAATAATTTTTAAATTGTTTTTTCCAATACAAATTTACTAAAAGTGGTTTCCTTAACATGTGCCCCAAGGGCACAAGTTAACATTACCCTTTAAATTATTATCTATTATCTATGTATATGTTCGAAATTCACCTCACACTCTATGAATAATTCATTTCAATCTTGATCTCAAGATTGATGAACAAACCCACAATATGATAGTAATGATAATAACAAGTAATTATCAATAACAACAAAAGAGAAGAAGAATAACAAACAAGAAAGAGAAGAATGAAAGAAGAAATATTTGGAGAGAATGTGTTACTTACAACTGTGGGATTTCTTATTACTTATAGAACTTTCACTTGCTAAACACTGCAACTGTGAAATCTATTCTATGTTGTGTTTGAATACAAAGCAAGACACCCTATTTATAATTTTAGGTTTACAAAAGCCCAAATGATTTTGGAAATTATTGAGAAGATGTGCATGTTGGACTATTTATTTAATTAATAGTATACTATATAAGAATATTAGTATTATTATTCTAATTACATTTATCCTAATTACATTCTCATTAGTTTTGACTTTAGGGATTGTTACGTAAAGAACACCATCCTTAACCTTTGCCTTAATTTTCTCAAACTCAGTATTTTTCGGAAGCCCAAGACAAAAAAACAGACGAAATCTATTAGCAGGCCAATCTTCATGTTCATCACTTAATTCTCCATTGTCATTTACTTGACCTCCATTAATCTTCTCTGTAGCTTTTTTTGCTGCTTTCACATTCAGCACCTTCCCATCAATCGATACCTCAACATCATTCTTAGTCATACCAGGCACGTTAAATCTAAACGTGTGATGATCCTGGCCTTCTTTTACTAGAAAAGGAAATTTTCCAGTAACAGGTTTACCATTTATCGGAACAACCCAAGGGTAATGGTCAATGAACACATCTTCCAGCGGTGGATCTTCCACATTCGTATCAGAGTCCAACAACTTTCGAAATGTCCTATCTGCATTCGCCGTCAAAAAAAATAATTATCCATATATTTTAACTATGAATCTTAAAATATGTTAATTTGAGATTATAAATTTTGTTCATTCCTCAAGATGAAGTGGGAGTAGAGAAACTCATATTTGCTAGGGTTGACGTCATTTTTTATCTTTCTGCAAAGATGCTACCGAAGAATATTCAAATTTATAGAATTATTGGACGTTTTCTGGAACCAACGATTGGATAAGCCGATTGTCCATACATTTCATCCTGTGCACGTGACATGGGAGTGTTCTAGAATTGTCCATTCATTTCATCATGTACACTTGACTTGGGAATATTCTAGACTACTCTTCACACATTCACATTTCTATTAGAAAAAACACTTTTACTAAATAAGTTCAAATATCAACCATTAACCCATTAAAAATTAATTACCACATATTGGCGGGAAATAGAAGCAACACCCTATCATATTCTCACACGCAGACAGAGTGACTCACTCAATCCGGCGTTACCCAAGTGATCTTTTTTTCTTTGGTGGCATTGTGCCCCCACACTTTGCATTTAATGCGGTCAAACAAAACATTCACCATGATCATCATCATCATCATTCACATGCATGCCCCATACTCATCAAGATACATACATTAACATACATATGGGTAAATTAAAAACATCAATGGAACAACAAAAGCATGTGTCACGTGACCTAACCTGACATCAGTACAAAGGACATAGAATTAATTATACACCACCTACGCACGTACGTTCACATCACGTAATCTTCTAATAATCTTTTTATTAATAATAATAATAATAATAATATCTATAATAATAATAAAATAATAATAATAGTATCTATTTATCTGCTTCTAATTTATTATGAAGTTATGGAAACGCACGATGGATAGGTATACTGTTAGTTAAGTGCATCTGACCAACTGTAGTATTTTTTTATTATTAAAGGAACCAACGATTGGATAAGCCATTAACCCATTAAAAATTAATTACATTAAATTTTTAGGACACAGTTTTATATTTCAAGTGAGAAAGTGAAGAAATACAAATTCAAATTTGGGTTCCAATGAATCAAATATCTTTACAAGTGTATTTACGAGACAAACAATTATACGTTTAACTCGGTTTTGTTCTATGTCAAGTACATACTCTCATACTGATTGCAACCATTGACTCAACTCTCATGCTTTATGTCCATTCATTTATTCGAATCAACACATCACTTTCATTTAAATTAGGGTAATGTTAACTTGTGCCCTTAGGGAACATGTTAAAAACTAAATTAAGAAATATCATCTTGAAAATTGTGTACAAATTTAAATTAAAGTATAAAAATAATTTTTAAATTGTTTTTTCCAATACAAATTTACTAAAAGTGGTTTCCTTAACATGTGCCCCAAGGGCACAAGTTAACATTACCCTTTAAATTATTATCTATTATCTATGTATATGTTCGAAATTCACCTCACACTCTATGAATAATTCATTTCAATCTTGATCTCAAGATTGATGAACAAACCCACAATATGATAGTAATGATAATAACAAGTAATTATCAAGAACAACAAAAGAGAAGAAGAATAACAAACAAGAAAGAGAAGAATGAAAGAAGAAATATTTGGAGAGAATGTGTTACTTACAACTGTGGGATTTCTTATTACTTATAGAACTTTCACTTGCTAAACACTGCAACTGTGAAATCTATTCTATGTTGTGTTTGAATACAAAGCAAGACACCCTATTTATAATTTTAGGTTTACAAAAGCCCAAATGATTTTGGAAATTATTGAGAAGATGTGCATGTTGGACTATTTATTTAATTAATAGTATACTATATAAGAATATTAGTATTATTATTCTAATTACATTTATCCTAATTACATTCTCATTAGTTTTGACTTTAGGGATTGTTACGTAAAGAACACCATCCTTAACCTTTGCCTTAATTTTCTCAAACTCAGTATTTTTCGGAAGCCCAAGACAAAAAAACAGACGAAATCTATTAGCAGGCCAATCTTCATGTTCATCACTTAATTCTCCATTGTCATTTACTTGACCTCCATTAATCTTCTCTGTAGCTTTTTTTGCTGCTTTCACATTCAGCACCTTCCCATCAATCGATACCTCAACATCATTCTTAGTCATACCAGGCACGTTAAATCTAAACGTGTGATGATCCTGGCCTTCTTTTACTAGAAAAGGAAATTTTCCAATAACAGGTTTACCATTTATCGGAACAACCCAAGGGTAATGGTCAATGTACACATCTTCCAGCGGTGGATCTTCCACATTTGTATCAGAGTCCAACAACTTTCGAAATGTCCTATCTGCATTCGCCGTCAAAAAAAATAATTATCCATATATTTTAACTATGAATCTTAAAATATGTTAATTTGAGATTATAAATTTTGTTCATTCTGCAAGATGAAGTGGGAGCAGAGAAACTCATATTTGCTAGGGTTGACGTCATTTTTTATCTTTCTGCAAAGATGCTACCGAAGAATATTCAAATTTATAGAATTATTGGACGTTTTCTGGAACCAACGATTGGATAAGCCGATTGTCCATACATTTCATCCTGTGCACGTGACTTGGGAGTGTTCTAGAATTTTCCATTCATTTCATCATGTACACTTGACTTGGGAATATTCTAGACTACTCTTCACACATTCACATTTCTATTAGAAAAAACACTTTTACTAAATAAGTTCAAATATCAACCATTAACCCATTAAAAATTAATTACATAAAATTTTCTAAATTATCTTTTTATTACAAAATTTTTACATAATCAATCAATGTTCACATTTTATATTCTCATCTCTTATTAAATCATATCACATTGTTATTTATTTTTAATTTTTTAATTTTTAATTTTTTCACTTTTTTTTACTCTCTTCGTTCAAATTAAAATGTTTCCACTTTTATCTCTATTCTCTTTTCTATTTTAATTTTTTAATAATAACAAATTTTAAAACTCTTTTTAGTTTAATTAAAAAACACAGAAGAATATTAAATTTTTAAAACACAAAATTTCTTTAAAATAAAAACATAATTATTTTATAATTATTACATATAATAAATATTTATAATTTATATGATTGTTGTTTGTTTTATAATTAAATAATTCATTTAAAATTTATTTAATATTATTTAATAAAGTGCACACAACTAATTTTTTATTTTATTAGAATAATATTTATTTTATTTTAATTAATAATTATTTTTATTTGAGTGATAATTTTTTTTTAATTTTTAAATGTGATTTTTTTTATATCACGAATCTCTTTTTTTATATAATTATTTAATATTTGTATAATTATTGTTTATTTTAGAATTAAATAACATGTTCGATAGCAGTGTATTTAGTTTTAAAAAAAATACAATATTTATTTAATACAATTAAATTTATTTGATCATTGTTTATTTTACAATTAATTAACTCATTTAAAATTTACATGTGTCTTTAAATAAATTTCATATCATATAAAATATATTTATCCATGTGGGCGCTAGAGTATTTTGCTAGTTGCAAATAGGAGTAAAAATATATCAGATTGATAATTGGTGCATACAACCTAATCTACACAAACTTAGGTTAGACCAATTTTTTTTTTAAAATAGAAAATACCTGAGCTTTTTCATAAGTTTATTTAGTTAAAAAGATTGGCCCCATACCATGAAAAAATCTTTTAAATCTGTCTGACATATTTAAATAAATACGAATAATCTTTTTACTATTGTTATGTTATATTTTGTATTTTGAATAAAAATACATAAACAAAAATTGATTATTTTAGAGGATTTATGAAAATAAAATAAAAACACCTTATGAACAATTTTATAAGTTATTTTAAAAAAATAGTCTCTCAAAACTTATGTTAGTATGTAAGTTAAAATAAGTCAATGTAAACAAATTTTTAGTTTCATTGATTTTTTAGTTTGTTAGTTTATTTAAATATTATTTTAATTGTTTATTTATGTGTCTAAAATAATAGACTTTTATGTAGGCTAAAAGGCTAACTAAACTTTAAAAAATTGTTAGACTTAAGTCTAAAAATAAGTTTACAAGTCTTTGACAAACTACAGATCAAGTTTAGCTTCAGTTTTTTTGGCAGGTCAGACTTAAACTTGACAAAACCTAACTCGATTCAGCTTATTTCCATCTTGTAAAGACTTCGACCTGCACTCACTTCGTCATGATATCTGCAATATGATTCTTGTAACACCCTAAATTTAATCGGAATATTTTAATTAATTTATTTAATTGAGAATATTCGTATTTTTGGTGTTTTCGGTGGTTTTGGAAATTATTGAGAAGATGTGCATGTTGGACTATTTATTTAATTAATAGTATACTATATGAGAATATTAGTATTATTATTATTAAAATAAATATAAGGGAAATAAGGGTAAATTGGACATTATGAAGAGTTAGTAAGGGTGTTATGGGAAAAGCACAATTTGTGAGGCCCAAGACTAAGTTAGACAAAATATAGTTCTGAAAGGAAATTATATTTCATTTTGTGTTTAACGTGAAAGTTCGTGGCCAGAGCTCTGAAGGAAAGGCTGGAAGCAGAAGATCCCAAAGATTAATCGTGAAAGTTGCGAATCGACTAAGGTATGGGGAGTATTGTTTTTCATAGTTTTCTATGTATGATTTTCGGTGTGTTTATGGTTGATTTAAGATTTAAGGTATTTTGGGTTGGTTGTGGGAAAATAGAGAAATTGGTGATAAGGCTTTGAGGTTATGGTTAATGGTATGTAACACTGAATATTGATATGAGAAAGGAAACCTTAGACCTTTGTGGCCAAAACCTTAAATCGTTATATGTCTGCCCATATGGGATAGAATATTTGATATTTGAAATTACGATGCCTTCGGAGCAATTGTAAGGAAATTGACGGTAGACCCTGGAGGTTAGTGGTTAGTATTCTTGACCCTTTGAGTGTAGAGATGATAAATAATGATTTTTGCCTTCGTGGCAAAAACCTTGTGATATGTTTGACCCTGTAGAAATAGGAATGTTCATATGTGAGTAACTCTGAAGTACTCATAGTAGTTGCAGGAAATAGTGTTTTAGGCGTTGCAAATGTTGTCAGAGGAGCCTAATAAACCATAGAAGTTGTGATGTTATTGCCGTATAACCTTAGGAATGTTTTAGTGATGTTTTGGGTACGTTGAGTGAGTGATTCGTAAGAATAATTGAGTAAAAATCAGTTTCGGAGCATAACAGCGTCTTTCTGTTCGTCACGACTGTTCATGTTTTTGGTCGAAATTGTTTTGGACGTAACTTTTGATCCGTAAGTCCGTTTTGACCCCCGTTCGAAGCGTTGGAAAGCTAATAAACAGAGCTATAACATAGTATAGATATGGGAATTGTTTTACCAGTATTTTTATATCTAATTATGTTTGAGAAGTCAATTGTGTATATGTTCTATTAATGAATCATGTTCTGGTTCAAGGATGTCTTAATGTTTTGATGCTGCGATTTTCCTGATGAATTACCATGAGGGTAACTGTGATAATATGATGAATTCACATGAGTAGAACCGTGAAGTTTATGTGATTGATAGGAGATAATGTGGGGATTATCGTGAGTATAACTTGATAAATTAATATGAGATGATATGAGGGTAGTACTATAAATTAATATGGGGGTAATATGGGATAAATTAATGTGATGAAATATGATGATATGTTGTATAATGATGATAACTGTGATGAGATATGATAACATGATGTATGATGATGATTGTTACGATGAGCTATGATAATATGATTTATGATGATGAATATGACGATGAGATATGACGTGTAATGATGATGAATATGATGAATGATGATGCACCATATGTTGTTATTATGAGGATTGTTGTGAAGTGTGCATCATGCATTCATGTGCATCCAGACTTCGGTTCAGGACCTCGATTACTTTGACTTTAATCCCACTGTATGGATGTGAAGTATTTTGATGTGCTCCGATCCTATTGGTGGGGATCTATGGAGGGTTGATGGCCTAGTGTCCATCAAGCTGTGATGATTAGTACTGTTGGAAATTCACCTCACACCCTATGAAGAATTCCCTTCAATCTTGATATCAAGATTGATGAACAAACCCACAATATGATAGTAATGGTAATAACAAGTAATTATCAAGAACAACAAAAGAAAAGAAGAACACACAAGAAAGAGAAGAATGAGAGAAGTATTGAGTTACCCACAACTGTGGGATTTCTGATTTTATTGAACCTTCACTTGCTAACACTGAAACTGTGAATCCAGTTCTAATATTGTGATATAGAATACAAAGCAAGACACCCTATTTATAGTTTTAGGTTTACAAAAGCCCAAACCATAAAAGGCCTAAAATATTCAAATCAAATCTAATCATATCAAATCAAATCAAAACAATGAATTACATTTAACACACCACCTAATTCATTGTGTCTAAACTGTCTACATTTATCATGGCTCTTAGTCTTCTGAAGGCTTCGACCTGCACTCCCTTCGTCATGATATCTGCAATCTGATTCTCAGTTCTGCAGTGTTCCAACTTCATCTTCCCTTCTGCTACCTGCTCTCGAAGATAATGGAACGTCATTTCGATGTGCTTGCTTCGACCATGAGCTATTGGATTCTTCGCCAAGTTGATAGCTGGCATGCTGTCTATCTTCATGGTAATTGCTCCATGATTCTTCCCTGTGATTTCTTCGACCAAGTTCACCATCCAAGTTGCTTGACATGCACAAAGAGAAGCAGCTATATATTCTGCTTCGCAGGATGACAATGCCACTACTGGTTCCTTTCTCGAATTCCAAGCAACTGGTGCACCACCTAACATAAACACATAACCAGCTGTGGATTTTCGATCCTCAGCATCACTACACCAACTGGAGTCTGTGTATCCCACTAACTTGCATTCTTTTCCTTCATCGGCTGCTGGAAATAAAATACCATAGTCGAGAGTTCCTTTCAGATACCTCAGTATCCTCTTCGCCGTTGCTAGGTGTGATACCTTTGGCTTCTGCATGAATCTACTTACCATACCAACATTGTATGCTAAGTCAGGCCTTGTGTGACAAAGGTATCTAAGTGGCCCAATAAGTCTTCTGTATTGGGTTGGGTCGACATCATCTTCATCTGAATCCTTCGACAGTTGCAATCTAGGCTCAGCTGGAGTCGAAGTTTGGTTGCAATCTTGCATCTCAAATCTCTTGAGTATTTCGCCTGCATATCTTCTTTGGTGCATCATCAAACCTCTACTTGTCTTGTAGAATTCGATGCCAAGGAAATATGAGAGATTTCCCAAGTCTGACATTTCAAACTCCTCACTTAGGTCATGTTTGAAATCTTCGATCTCCTTCTTGCAACTCCCTGTTATCAACAAATCATCAACATAGAGACATAGTATAAGTAATTCGCCATTGCTTTTTCTTACATATACTCCATGCTCAGTTGTACACTTCACAAATTCCTTCTCCCTTAAGAAGCTGTCGATTTTCTTATTCCAAACTCTTGGAGCTTGCTTAAGTCCATACAGGGCTTTATGAAGCATGTACACCTTTCTTTCTTCGCCTTGTTTCACATACCCAGCTGGTTGTGCAACATAAACTTCTTCGTCTAAGGGGCCATTAAGGAATGCACACTTCACGTCCATCTGACATGTGTGCCAGTTGTTCATATTTGCTAGACCAATAACCAACCTGATTGTTTCGATTCTAGCAACAGGTGCGAATACTTCATCGAAGTCGATTCCTTCCTTCTGAAGAAATCCTTTCGCCACAAGTCTCGCCTTGTGTCGAGTTACTTCTCCTTTAGGATTTACCTTTACCTTGTAAACCCACTTCACATCAATTGTCTTCTTTCCTTGCGGCAATTCAAAAAGTGACCAGGTATCATTGACTTCGATGGACTCCAACTCTTCAATCATTGCTTTCACCCACTTTGAATCTTTCAATGCCTCAGCTGCATTGACTGGTTCGACATCTGCGTAGAAAGCATAATGTACCAACTCACCCTCTTCATCAACTACATCATCTGATGTAATTACACATTCTTGCAACCTTGCAGGCATGTGTCTTGTTCGTCGAGGTCTGCTTGAACCTGCTTCATCTGTAACTGGTTCCTGTCGAACTTCTATTTCGGCTTCAGTGATTGGTTCTTCACAAGAGATTCTCACTGAATCCTTCTTGGCATTCTCAGTCCAATCTCATTCTTTAAGCTCATCTATGATCACGTCCCTGTTGATCACTACTTGCTTATTCACTGGGTCGAACAGCTTGTAACCTTCTGTCGAATGATATCCTATCAAGATCATCTGATTCGACTTATCATCAAGCTTCCTTCTCAACTGATCTGACACATGTCTATGTGCTATAGATCCAAACACCTTCAAGTGACTGAGACTAGGCTTGACACCAGACCAACATTCTTCTGGTGTGATTCCTTCAAGCTTCTTTGTCGGATATCTGTTCAATATATATGTTGCTGTCGAAACTGCTTCTCCCCATAATTCTTTAGGTATATGCTTTCCATTCAACATACTTCTCACCATATTCATGATGGTTATGTTCTTGCGTTCTACAATCCCATTTTGTTGTGGAGTGTAAGGTGGCACCACCTCATGCACAATCCCTTCTTTTACACATAGTGTATCAAACTCTTTCGACACATACTCTCCACCGCCATCAGTCCTCAGAATTTTCAGCTTTCGGCCACTCTGTCTTTCGACCATGGACTTGAATCTGGAAAATACCTCAATCACATCACTTTTCTTCTTGATGAGGTAAGTCCATAGCTTTCGACTGTAATCATCTATAAATGTGACAAAGTATCTATTGTCACCAATCGAATCCACCTGGATTGGACCACATACATTAGAGTATATGACTTCAAGTATTGCCTTCGACTTCCTTCCTGCATCCTTGCTGAATCTATTCTTGTGTTGTTTCGACTAAACACACTCCTCACAGACTTCACTTGGAATGTCGATTTCTGGTAATCCTGAAACCATATTTCTTCACTTCAGTTCTCTGATGTCATTAAAGTTGAGATGACCTAGTCAAAAATGCCATAGCCACTCATCTCTGCTGGCTGCAGTTGCTAGACATCTGTGCTCCATCACATTGAATCCAATCTCAAAGGTCCTATTTTGAGACATTGGAGCCTTCAAGATTAATCTACCACCTGCGTCGAGAATTCTCATCATCTTGTCTTCGATAACTACCTTGTAGTTCTTTTCGACAAGCTACCCTATACTGAGCAAATTACTCTTCATGCCTGGTATGTACAACACATTGGAAATTGTTGACCTTTTGCCATCTTTCCTCATAATCATAACATCACCAACACCTTCGGCTGCTAGAGTGTTGTCATTTGCAAACTTCACCGTGTTCTTCGACGAGGGCTTCATGTTGACAAACCAATCTTTCCTTCCAGTCATATGTGATGAGCATCCTGAGTCCAAGTACCACTGATCTTGGAATCTTTCTTCATCTTTTGTTGTGACCATTAGCAACGTTTCTTCTTCTTCATGTTTCGCCAGCTTTGCATCAGTCTCTTGATTTCTCTTTCTTTCTGGACAATCACTAACATAATTACCATACTTCTGGCAATTGAAACATTGAATGTGGCTTTTGTCTGTCTTCCGACTACCACCTCTTCCTTTACCTGTAACGCTACCTCTTTGGTTGCCTTGGTTCCAAGGTTTCTTCTGATTCGACTGGTTTCCTCCTTTGTTGCCATTCCAGCTACCTTTGCCTTTTCTTTCCTTTTCTGACTGCGCCTGTAAAGCCATATCTTTCGACTTTCCTGCAGCTCTCTCAGCCATCCTCTGTTCATGAGACTCAAGAGCCCCTTGAAGCTCTTCCTTCGTCAACACTGACAAATCTTTCGACTCTTCTATGGCAACTACCACGTGGTCGAATTTTGGAGCCAACGATCTCAAAATCTTTGAGACAATTGCTTTTGTCGTCAGCGCTTCTCCACATACTTTGATTTGATTCACCAATTTTGTAACTCTGGTGAAGAAATCTGTAATGCTTTCGTTGTCTTCCATCTGAAGCAACTCATAGGTTCTCTTGTGAGTTTGTAACCTCACCTCTTTCACCTTCTCTGCGCCTCCAAAAGACTTTTCAAGAATCTCCCATGCTTCTTTTGCTGAATCAACATCACTAACCTTTTTTAAGTTATCAGGATCAACACACTGATGAATTATAAAGAGTGCTTTATAATCCTTCTTCTTCAATTCTTTGTGCGCAGCCTTTTCCGCCTCCGTTGCGTTCTCCCCAAGCGATGTTACTCAGTCCTTCACAAGATCCCAAAGATCTTGATAAAAGAAAATCACCTTAATTTGCTTGTACCAATTCTCATAATTGTCTTTCTTGAGAATTGGCAGGGTCGCCGGAAAGTTACCGTTCGGATAATTCATCGCCATCACTATCTTCCTTCCTTGAATCTCTCAACCGGAGCTCTAGATACCTGATGTTGGAAATTCACCTCACACCCTATGAAGAATTCCCTTCAATCTTGATCTCAAGGTTGATGAACAAACCCACAATATGATAGTAATGGTAATAACAAGTAATTATCAAGAATAACAAAAGAAAAGAAGAATAACAAGAAAGAGAAGAATGAGAGAAGAATTATTTGGAGAGAATGTGTTACCCACAACTGTGGGATTTCTTATTGCTTATAGAACTTTCACTTGCTAAACACTGCAACTGTGAAATCTGTTTTATGTTGTGTTTGAATACAAAGCAAGACACTCTATTTATAGTTTTAGGTTTACAAAATCCTAAAACATAAAGGCCCAAAACATAAAGGTTATGTATATGATCCTTGTATCCGATAGAAGATAAAGTTTGAATTTTAGGAATTTCAAATTCTTGTAGAGAATATGATAAACGTTAGTTCGCTAATTACTTTTTCTAAATTTTAAGGACGCAATTTCTCTAATGAGCGGACAAATATAATACCCCTAATTTCTATAAAATATAATATTATATCTATGTATATATATTTCACCATTAAATTATTATCTATTACTTTAAATGATTCTGTGTGTATAGGTGAAGTATAAATTATTATTTTTGTGCATTTATAATGATTATGTGTTTAATCACATTTCATTTAATTTATTTTTATTTTAGTATATTGTTTATTTTTGTTTATAAGATAATTACAATGTGAGTATTTACATATGTTTGTCGTGATTTGATGGTTAATTAAAATGTTAATATTCTATTTATTAACTTTGTTACTTTAAATATTTTATAAAACAATAATATTTTAAAATGAGAATTTTAAAGAATAATATTTTAGATATTAGAAATAAAATAAAATAAAATAATTGTATGTATTAGCATTTTGATTAAAAGTTCAAAAAAAAAGAATTTGATAAGAAGTGCTTATTTGAGTTTGGCCAAATTTAAACAAACAAAAGCCAAGAAAATAGAAAAAAAAACAAACTATAATAAGACAAAATAGGGAAAAATGGCGTAGCTATAGTAGTACGGGAAAGAAGTGGGAGAAGAGATGAAAAATCAATTCCCATGTCAAATAGAAGAGCAAAACACGTTCTTCGATTCACCTCAACTTTTAGTATGAGTTTTCTACCCTTAAATTAGTTACTATTTTTCTATCATTTCAATTTTTCGACACTCTTATCTTTTTGAAAATACATTTTTTCTCCATTGTTAAACCTCATAGTTTTCATCTTTTCTTCACCATAATTCCATATTGAGTGGCACCAACGCCAAAACAATTATAAAAATATTATCAATATTAGAAGATAATGAGTCAAACAAACACGCGATCTTTACTAGTAAATAGGGATTTGCATGAGAAAGTATCAAAATAAGGTATGGTATGAGAGAGTGTTTTAATCATGAGTTGATCTGACCTGATCATAAGGGGATCACAAGCTGGTCACACTCTGCTGGACTGCTGCCTGTTCATCGGTGATAAGGAGGAGGAGGGGGTGTACCTGCAAGGCACTCCGATGCCAAAGTAAGTATATGGGCAGAGTGGTCACAAGCACAGAAAAGGGGTAAGAAGTGAATTACCTGACCCTCTTGTGGAAGAGGGTATTTATAGAGAGACCCCAGCGCTGGGCCAACGGTCACTTGTGATGGGCTAGATCGTCAAGCCCAACCCAAGCGACTGCTAGGGCTTACGTGGCGTAGTGGAGACCAGGACGTGGTCTTCGCCCTAGTTCAACTGCTCCGTGAACTCCGGAAAGTGGGTTGACCTGCTCTTTCGGAGGTGGGAAGCTGGTGGATGACGTGTCCCCGCGGAGGGGAGCACGTGGAGAACGTGTGAAGGACACGTTGTCCTGCCCGACAAGGTGCGGGTTCTGCCCGCAAGGGGCAGGTCTTGCCCGCGGAGGACAATGTTTGATCGAGAGAAGAGTCTCCTGCCCGACGTAGTTGGGGCAGGTCCTTCTCGCGGGGAGACCTTTCCTGCTTGTCGGGGACCCTGTGCCCGACGTTGTGGCCCAAGCTGGACTGGGCTTGGTGGAATATTATTGGGTTGGGCCCACGTGGCCAGGCCAGAACAGGAGCCCCCCAAGTCATAGCTTCGAGGAAGGGAGCGAGGACTTGATGACGTTGTTCCGGGGAAGGGAACTGGCCCTGGGAAAAACCCTCTAGCTCGTGTTCCGCGGGGCGCGAGCACAGGCGTCCTTTTACGTCGTCGATTACCCGGGCTTGAGGACATGTGTTGGCGAAGAAATGTGAGGGGGCGCGACTGTCTGCTTTCGCCACATGTCGCGCACTAGGTGGCTGCTAGGGCGGCTACCCTAGGGTACTCGAGTGCCTAGCGACACTTCGAGTCCCGTGCTAGGGTATAAGTAAGCGAGCCCCCGCTCATTCTTCACTCTTCGCCCTCTCGCTCTCAAGTTTTTTGTTTGCTGTCCCGCCGCCGTCTGATTTCTCTGTCGTCATGTACTCCACCATAGATTGTATCGCAATAAGTTTTCTTTCTCTTTTCTTCCGTTTTCTTGTTTGTTTTATGGCTGTGGTCGGGGCAGTTTGAATGCCCCGAAGAGGGGTGAAGATCTCCACCATTGTAGGGGGTTTTCTAGGGTTTTTATTATGAGCGTCCTGAGGAGAGATGCTAGTTCCAATGAATGTCCCTGGGAAGGACGCTTGTCCCGATGAATGCCCCGGGGAGAGATTCTTACTCCGATGAACGTCCCGGGGAGCGACGTTTATTCCGTTGGACGCCCCCAGGGAGAGTTTGTAGGTTGGGCTATACCGGTAACCGGGGAGGTGGTAGATTTCAGGTAGATCCACCGGGGACGATGCTCGGGGTGTCCTCGTCGCCCTTTCACTTGACTAGCGGTGATAGGGTGAATTTGATCTTTGTCATTGAATTCACCGTTACCTTCTGCTTTTCAGGTGTTAATGACTACGTTTGTCCCGGGCATAATGGTCGAGGATAATGAATCGGATGCCCCACATTTCGACGAGCGCGCCGTTTCGGTCGGGGACTGGGTGACCGAGGAGCCACTGTCTACGCCCTCCTGCTTTGCTTCTGACCCGACAGGGGTCTATGCCACCGTGGAGGACTGGGAAGAAGGGGATCCCCAGAAATGGCAAGTCTATCTTCCCCGGCTAGGCCATTGAATCTGCTCGAAATATGGGCAGATATGCTTCCCGATGTATGAGTTCTACTTCAAAGAGGCTAGGCTCAGGTTGCCATTCTCGGACTTCCACCTGGGCCTCTTTGACTGGCTGAGGTTGGCCCCATCGCAGTTGCATCCAAACGCCCTGGCTTTTATTCGGGCCTTCGAGGTTCTATGCCAATATCTCCAGGTCGGCGTCACGCTGTCGTTGTTCTTTCGTATCTTCCGTCTGCAATGGCAGATGGTGAATGGTCGACATGGCTGGGTGTGGTTCAAGCAACCGGACAGGCTTTTCATAACGTATATGGATTCTGTCCGGGACTTCAAAGGTCGTTTCTTCGTGGTCAGCCCGATCACGCATGAAGGGGTTCGTTCTTTATATTCGAAAGAGGATAGGATCGTGTATGGTCATCGCGAGGCCGTCATGTTGCCACGGGTGCACGTGGAATGGTCTCTGGAGCACTTTTCTTGGGGAACAGGTCGGTACACCATGCACGCGGGGTCGCTCGACGAAGAGGATATGGCCAGTTATCTAAAGATAGTTGCGTTCATGCGCAACTTGCCGCCGTCGAAGCTGGTGACCCCCGACGGCCGATACATCCTCAACAGCCACGGGAATGTTCGTGAGACGCCGAGGTTGATTAATACAAAGGCCATGCTCGAGTGTCCCTCGGAGAAGGATGCTCTACGCTATCTAGGTGGTTGACGCCTTACCTTCTCATGATCTGATACTCTTCATCTTTTATTGACCAGTTTCCTTTGTTTTGCAGGGAACATGTCTTCCATCGAGGAGCTGGTGAAAAATTTGCGCGCCTCAAGGGCTGTTGTTCCTCCGAAGACGCGGGTCACCCAATTGGTCGGGCAGTCTTCCGCAGAACAGGACGGACGAGGGTCGTCGGCGTCTCCGCCCAGCAGCCAGTCGCCCACTTCGCAAGGGGCCCCGAAGAGGGCAAGAGTTTAGGAGGAGGCAGTCGTGGTTGACTTATCGCGATTCTCCCGAGGAGGGTTACGCCATCGCTCCCTGTCACCAGCACCCCGGCTATTTTCATGGGGCTAGGTCGCCTAGTATTCCCGCCGGGGAGGCGAAAGCGATCTTGAGTGCTGATCGGGCTACGCGGAGGTAGGTCCTGACCGAGGATTTGGCCGCGCTGATGCAGACTTTCACTACAGCGATGGTCCTGAGCGAAGAAAGCTGCTCGACCGTTTAGCTGTACAAGCTGCAGGGGGACCTTGCTTTCACGCAATCTCGTCTGAACAAGGTAGTTGAGGACCTGGAGGTGAGCCGGGGGAAGGTGACTCAGCTGACCGAGGAGCTGGAGAAAAATCGTGGGGAGGTAGCTCTTTAGCGCAAGAGGGCCGACAACGCCGAGGAGAAGCTGAAGGTAGCTGAGGAGGAACTGCGGGCGTCGAAGGTTCGTGTGGGGGAGCTTGAGGGTGATATTTTTCCCGCCGACGGTGAGACTGAGGATGATAGGCTGTTGGCTACCCGGGCTTACTTGCTCGCCAAGATACGGGTGTTGGAAGGTGATTGTCTGGATGCTTTCGTCGCGGGCTTCAATGGTGCCGTCGTGCAGCTTAGAGTCGTAAACTCCGGCGTCGCCTTCGTCGACGATGGAATCCGGCCCTTCCACGAGATAATCGATGGTCAGGTGGTCGACCCGAGCACCGAGGATACTGGCCCCGTCGTCCCTTTCGTCGAGCCTGAGGCTGAGGTAGAGGAGGGAGCGTAGATTAGCCCCGGGTCTGCGTGCCCGCGTATTCTGGTTTGCGTGCCAATGCTTTGTATTTTGTTGTTTTCTTTGTCGGGCCTGCGCGCCCTTATTGGTGATGTAATATTGACTACTGGGTTGGTGCCCGCTTTTGAGTAATATATTTTGAGAATTGTTTAAGTGTGCACCTCGTTTTCGCATGTTGTTATGCTTGTTTTACTTCTGCACTTTTATATGCTCGAAATATAT
Source organism: Lathyrus sativus (assembly GCA_963859935.3). NCBI lineage: Eukaryota > Viridiplantae > Streptophyta > Magnoliopsida > Fabales > Fabaceae > Lathyrus > Lathyrus sativus. The sequence continues at coordinate 494,579,055 of OZ012739.1, read as the reverse complement.
GTTTGTATGTTTGAAATGTATGTGTTTTTGGACCCGTCCGGGGTAGTAGCTCGACGACAATTGTTTCCGGCAGTGTGGGGAACTGGCCGGTTGGCCGGCTTTGTAGCCTGACCGTTTTGAGGGTCGTTCTCCCCGTGGCGTGGACGTCCCATCGTGAGCTGGGTGTCCTGCCGGTGTTGGTACGGCAACGAGGGATCTCGATCGAGGTGTTCCCCGCCGAGCAGAGCCTTCTACCCGCGCACACAAAGGCAGGGCTTGCTTTTTCATTGGTCTTTAGAAGATGCGAGGAGGTGCGGTGGTACCATGTCGCCCCCAAGTGGTCGTGAAGTTTTGGCGTCGCAGGCAGTGTTTAACTGTAGTATCGCTTCAGCTTCGCGGCGTTCCATGGTCGAGCTAGTTGTTCCCCGTGTACGTTTTCGAGGTAGTAGGCCCCGTGCTCCGTCTTGTCGCGGACTTGGTAGGGACCCTTCCAGTTTGCAGCTAGTTTACCCTCGTGGGAGTCTTTCTGGTTTCTTCGCAAGACTAAATCGCCGACCTAAAATTCGCGTTTTTGGACTCTGCTATCGTGGTGGAGCGCCACCTGCTGTTTCAGTCGGGCTTCCCGAAGAGCAGCTCCCGATCGAATTTCCTCGACTAGGTCGAGTTCCTCTCGGAGGGCATCGTCGTTGTTGTCGGCTTCGAGGGGAGCTTCAGTTCGTCTGGATGGTTCTCGTATCTCGACCGGGATCACTACCTCAGTTCCATATGTGAGGCGAAATGGTGTCTCCCCCGTGGTTGAGTGAGGTGTCGTTCGGTATGCCCATAAGACGCTGCGGAGTTCCTTGACCCATGCCATCTTGGCGTCGCCGAGTCTTCGTTTCAGCCCTCTGAGTATTACCCTGTTCGCTGATTCGGCTTGGCCGTTTGTCTGAGGGTGTTCGACCGAGGTAGAGTGGTGCTTGGTCCCGAGCTTAGTGATGAAATCCCGGAAGTTTTTGTCGGTGAACTGTGTGCCTTTGTCGGTGACGATGGTGAGCGGGACCCCGAACCTTGAGAGGATATTTCTTTTGTAGAATCGGACTATGTTGTGGGCTGTGATTTTGGCCAGGGCTTCGGCCTCAATCCATTTGGTAAAGTAGTCGACGCCCATGATGAGGTATTTGTTCTGATAGGAACCTAGGATGAAGGGGTCGAGGATATCCATCCCCCACCAAGCGAACGACCACGGGAAGAAGAGGGATTTGAGGTCGGTCGGTGGGGCGAGGTGCATGTCCTCGTGCCGTTGGCATTTGTCGCATCTCCGGATGTGCTCTCTCACATCTGTTTGCATTGAAGGCCAGTAGTATCCTGCTCGCAAGGCCTTTCTTTCCAGGGATCATCCACCGAGGTGCTGCGCATTGATGCCCTCGTGGATTTCCTCCAGGACGTCTGTGGCCTGGGAGGCGTCGATGCATTTGAGGAGTGGGACTGCGAAGCCCCTGCGATATAGTTTGCCTTCGAGGAGGACATACGAGCAGGCGCATCGTTTGACCGCGCTGGCTTCTTTGGGGTCAGCTGGTAGGCGGTCCATGCTGAGGTAGGCGTCTAGTGGTGTCATCCAACAGTTGGTATCTCCTATGGCGTTGACGTTGTAACACCCCAATCTAACCCGACAGATAATTAAGAAAAACAGAATCAAAGTGCAACAAATTTTGTAAACATGACGGTCGTAATGAAGGTGTGACGACCGTCATATCAGCAAATTCTGGGCGTTACAATTTCAACTCACAGAAACATACATTTCACAATTTGCTCGTAGACAGCATGCATTTAGCAATGATACATAGCACAGAAGCTTGGATGAACATACAACAATAACTTGATTAACATTTTGATTACAAGGCATCTTATTAATTTGCAGCGGAATATAAAAAATTCCAACATCTAGCATGATTAAAGCAAGACCATGAAAATTGCAACAAAACTCCATTAAAATTCAGCAAGTAATTATCTTGCATCAATTCAACATAAACAACGAGTTTCAACCATAAAAATCAGCACTACCAATTCATCGGTACAATGCATCTAACCAACATTTGGCACTTAACAGCAGCCATCAATTTAATGAAAAATGCTTGATAAAATTCAGCAACAAGGAAATTAAATACAAGCAATAACATCAATCGTTCATCCCCCCAAGAGTGCTACGTATTAGAGCGACCAACAACCTTAAACGGAAAGCTACACTTATTCCGGATTACCTGCAAATTACCACCAACGGAGGTAACATACAACGTAAAGGGTGAGATATCAACAATATAACATAAGGCATGATAAAAGTCATGTCAGAATATTATCACAACATTATAATTCCAGCAGTTCGCATAATTATTAGTAATAATTAAAATGCAACCACCCTTTATTCATAACCACAACAATTATCATCATATCTCAGCAACTCATCAAAACAACTCAACAACGCAACTCAACAATGCGACTCAACAATGCAACTCAACTGTGCATATGCATGTGGTACCATTTTGGGAGCCAACACTCCACAATAATTCGGGAGACAACACTCCACAATAATTCGGGAGACAACTCTCCACAATAATTCGGGAGACAACTCTCTACAATAATTCGGGAGACAACACTCCATAATAATTCGGGAGACAACACTCCACAATAATTCGGGAGACAACTCTCCATAATCATTTTATTTTGTCATTAAAGACACAACCGTCGCCAATCCAGGACAAATGATATGCTATGAGATGCAACTATTATGGACTATAACACAACCACAACAACTGTTCAACAACCGTACAACAAGGCATCACGCCTACAACCAATTATCCATAACAGAAACATCACATTTCGCATACATCATGTACTCACCACTTCAACTTGTTCATATCAGAGAACTACCAACAGTATCGTTCCTACGAATAAGACTCTAACACATTTTCGCAGAGAACAATTAAAAACAACCTCGTCTCTATAATTGAGAACTCAACAACATTTTCATGTCAGAGAACAACTGACAACATCATTACTACAAATAAGAACTCAACACATTTTCATATACCTTCATACGGGTAATATAACTACAACTTATTCACGTAATCCAAGGAGAATATTATAATAACATTTTCTCAACAGTGACATAACAACTTCATATGCATCAAGTATTCATCATTTCAATCTTTTCATGTAGAGGAACAATAACAACATACTTTCGACAATTAAGAATTCAGCACATTATCGTAAGAACAACATTACAACTTTTACTCACTAAATTAACTAAATTAATTATAGTTCCTGAAAAGGTTCGTTAACTACGGGGCAACTAATCTTGCCTCATTAAGGGCAACCATACAACATCGTACAACACTGACGATATAACACATTCATTCCTACACAGAAAAACCTCGTTGTTGCACCCTAAAATTTGCCCATCATTTATTCACCTAGCTTGTGTTTCATTTCATTCACATTAGCATTATCATTTGCATTTCATTGACATGTATGCAGGAGATCAAGAGGTATGATTACCAATTAAGAGCTATACGAGACTATGAAGCCAGCTAAGAAGGTTATTCAGATGTTTAAGGGTTGATATCCTTGTCAGAGAAGTTGAAAGATCCTCAGAGAGAGTGATTGAAACCAAGAGTGTGTGTCTCCTAACTTGAGAGTTGTGGGAAGTCATCAGATGATTCTGAAGCCATAAAGTTAGACTTGAGGTCTTGAGAGAGCTCATGAGAAGTGTTTAAGATCACTTTGAGGCCTAGGCAGGTCATTGTGCAAGATTAAGAAGACTCAGCCATGAGTGGTGCAATTAGGGTTTGACTGGGTCAACCCTAAGTCAACTGGTGATTTGAAGAAGGTTGAGACTTAATTCAAGAGCCATGTGATCATGGATTGATACATTGAGATGTTCTAAGGATGGTTCCAAGGTCAAGTCATCATGATTGAAGAGTTTGAGAAGTTTCAGGCTAGGGTTTCTAAGACTTGACAGTGTAAAATCCCCTAGTTTGACCCCTATCTTCAAGGCCATTTAATTCAGGATATGATGGTCATATCATCTTGACCCCAACATGATTGTTGTAGAGCATGATCTTAGCTTTAATTTGAGTACTAGAAGCCCTAGATAGGATTTATAGAACTCAATTTATGAGCCAGACAAGTTACAGGTCATCTGAGGCATGTGAATTTGGAGCTTGAAAGTTACCCAACTTGCATGACACTTTTGCCCTAGAAGGATGATTCCTATGAACTTTTGGTCAACATGAATGTTACTCCTTATTCTCTTAGCTTTCTAAAGAGTACTAGAAATCCATGATTGGATTTGTAGAACTCAACTTATGGATGTGATAAGTCAAGGGTATTTTGGGTATTTGGACATTACAGGTCATTTTTGAATCATAAGTCAATTACACCATCTTGCAAGCCTCAAATGAATTTTTGTTCAACATGAAAGTTGTTCAAAATGATGTTTTTAGCTTGTCTAAACATCAAGTGTCCATTTATATGGATTGAATCAAGCATTGGTGGAAGAAAGTTCATATAAAAGCCATTTTAATGAATTAAGATGAGAAAATTCAAAACAATTGAGAATAACATATTTTCAAGTCAAATTTGTGATCAATTTGAATGGAATTGATGTTTTAAAGAGATTGGAATTGTCACATTTTTGGTTTGAAGTCCATATCATGGCCATTTGAAAGGTTGCTTCACAAATAAGAAACACATCTCACACACTCCATATGTTGAAACCAAAGGAAGGAAACCACATCAATACATCCCACAAGGCTTAAGTGAATGGTTTGGAATGAAATTGCAGAATGAACAAGGCTTGAAAGTGGATATCAACTTTGAAAATTTGGGAAAAAGGTGAAAATCAAAAACTCATGAATGGGCCTGGTTTGGGCCTCTAATCCATTGAAACAGAATATAAAAAGGATTTAGAACAGAATTGGAAGGCTCTGGTGATCATTTTCGTGAAAGAGCCATTGGAGAGAGGTGAAGAACAAAGCTTGAAATTGAAAAATCATTTTGGAGAATCAGGACGTTTCAACCAGAATTAAGCATCAAAAAGCATTCTCCATTAATCACTGAAGATTTCTGCAAGGTTTGGAAGAGAATTGAGGCGTGAATCCACTGCAATCTAAGCTTAAAGACATGTTTTAAATTCTTGAAATCTCTCTCTGGTTATGTGTTTTTAGTGAACTAGAAGAATGCGGTTATGTTCTATTCATGATCTAGATGGATTTTGGATAGTTAATTGCATCTTTAGAGACAATTTAGGGTTAATTTCATTTTCGGTTGAGATTGATATCTCAAGATTCAGGCATTTTTAGAGTGTATAAATGGTATGGATGAATTCCTGGGGAAATTCTGGTCAAGTTTCATTTAGAAATCGTGGCGAATGGTTGAGTGTAGATGGAGTTAGGGTTGCGCAGAGGTGACCGGAAAAGCCACCGGCGATGGCTGGCTGCGCGCGAGTCCTGTAGCTTGCAGAAGATTCAAAAGGTAGGAGAGATAATCACGTCCATCCGTTTGTGTTGAAGGCTTGACTTGGTCAAGCAATCCTAGCGCCCTCATGGCGCCACATACCCTTCCCTTCAAAACGCAGTGTTTTACTTAGTAAGAAACTCAGGCTTTGTAGTTTCGCTGCATATACCGAGCGTGCATTGGTTCGATACCTGGCGTGTGCATTTTTTTCTTTCATTTTTGTGAACTGAAGTGAACATGAGGAATTCAAGAGCGTTGGGCCTTAGCATTAGTTGCTATCCTCACCCCCACCATTCAAGCCCAAGGTGGATTTACAAGGCAATTTGGTTGCTGAATGCACCCCTCCTGACACTATTTCTTCTTGGCTGAGTTGATGACCAGATGGGCCTCACGCCCAGTTACTATGCGCACCCCCATTCCCTGGGCCCAAGCGAAACTGGTTAGATTAAGTTGTTGACTACACCCTCTGTTCATCTTTTCTTGTAATATTATTTTAGTATTTTGTGCATTTCATGTTAGTTTGAAAACAATTCATTAAAAATAGAAAAATAGGTCAATTAATTCTGAGATTTTTTCCCCTGATTCATGATTGAATCTAGAATTTTATAGAATAAAAATATTAGGAAAATCATGCATTTTCAATTTATGTGCATTTTTTACATTTTATTTGATAATAAAATCACAATGGTTGATACCTCTGTTTGGTGAATTTGTTTTGAGCATTTGGTATGGAGTTTTTGCTTGATTTTTTGTGTGTAGCTAGTTTAGATGTGCATGATCCTCTAGTAATTTTATCACATTTTTGTGAAGAAGTTTAGGGCTGTTTTTTGTATTGGACTTTAGGTGCTTCCTTTTAGGGTTTAAGTTTAGTACCTTCTAGTTTAGATTTTATTTCTAGGTCTTATTTGAGGATTTGATCTCTGGAATTAACATGGTAGAGTCATGATTGACATAGGTTCCCAATTTTATTTTTGTAGGATTTTATAATTGGTTTTAGTATTTTAGTTAGAATTAACTTTAGTACTAAGTTTTAGGTGATCCTAACTTGCTAATTCAACTAGAATGACTTCTTTAGTTCCCATAGATTAGGGTTTTTCTTCCATTGCTCTTGGATGATGATGAAGACTTGTGTGGGCTTCTGTGAAATGCATGATGGAGCTTGGACTTGAAGTTTGCTCTTCCTTTGGTGTAGTTTGTTTAGGGTTAAGGATTAGGGTTTTAGGGAGATCTCTTAGAATAGATTTTCTTCCTTCATGAAACATGGAAGATGTTGATCACTTCCATTCCTCCCTATGATGTAAGGTCCCATTGTGAAGACCTCATCCCTCCTTTGGTAGGATGAGTGGCTCCTCACAAATTGGTAGAATCCTTGAGGTTTCCTTTCCTTGATGGTGGAATGCTTAGAGGTGACCTTTGGTCTTCACTTTGCTTTCCACTATCCAAACCTTGCTCTTGTTAGATGAATCTTTCTCCCTTGCTAGAGGATGGAGTTCCTTTTTAGAAGATTGAAGATGCTAGAGGTTGCACTTTCCCTTTGTTTGAAGACTGCCATTGGAACTGAAGCTTGAAGATCCAGAAGAACAAGTTGATACTTGTGTGAAGAAGATCAAATTGAGATTGAATTGAGGAGCTGAAGCTTGAAGAAGAGGAGGAACAAGTTGATACCTGTGTTTGATGCATTAAAAGCTTGAAGAAGCAAGTTGATACTTGCTATTAAAGATGAAAGCCTTGAAGAACAGTTGAAAACTGAGGACTGAACTACTGTCAGAGGAGAGCTTTGCTGTGAAGCTGTGGAAGCTGTTGATCTGTTTTCTTTCCTGTCTGTTTGCTTGCTGTGCAACTGTATTAATGTGACTTGTGTGATTTGCTTGATGCATTAGAATAAGTTCATGTTTAGAATGATTTAAGCTTGGAGCATGATTGCACTAGAGGTTGAGTTGCTCCCTCTGCTTGTATTTTTACTGTATGGCTTTGCTTGCGGGTATTCGGTAGAGCCCAACTCCCTTGCCTATGTGGTTTGTGATTTTGCTCGATGGCATTTTATTTTTCCTGTATGATTGCGGTTATTCATATCTGGCTTGAGGTCAAGACGAGCTTGTGGAGGCTGATGCCCCACACACATTTCCTCCCTCACTTGCATTGCATGCATTTTACAGTCGTTTACTGTTTACTGTTTAAGCTGATGCTTTATCTATTTCTGTTTATCATTGACATGATCCCCTAGGAATCTCACTTCCTTTGATAAGGAAGTGATGATAGAACTTTAGGTTGAAACCATGTATGATAACTTCTAGGAGATCCCTGTTTCAAACTTCAACCATAGGATGAATCCTTGGCATGAAAACATTAGGACTTGATAGTCTCCCCCGTAGTTGTCCCTCTCTCTCTTCTCATCTCAGACAAACAGTAAAAAAACGTAATAAAGGCAAGTTAGTATAAGCGTGTTACGAGCCTTAAGCTACTTGGGTAATGATAATTGAGCGGCCTCCTCTCAATCGTCTAGAATGTTTAGTATACGTCCTTTGGACGATATGCGACGCATTCGTTCCCAGGTCATAGTCTCTAGTGTTGTACGAACTACAGACAACTAAAAAACAGTTCTTCCATAAAAGACAGAAAACAAACTTCAAACCTTTTTGCCCCATGGGCCTATAATTCAAAGGAAGCTTTTCTGAAGAAAAGAGTGTCGTTAACTCTCAGTTCTACCGCAAACGGTAACGCTTAAGCCTCCAAGGGTCGAGCTGCGTATGCCAAACTGCTAGAACTGTTTGTTAACCCTACTCGATAAAACAGATGAATCTGAATCCCCGTAATCCGTATTATCCCGAACTACGTAAGCTCTGATCTCTCATATATGTTGAGAGTACGTAGGAACAATACTGACGTATTGGCGAGCCACCTTCCCCGTAACCCGTAGTTAGGCGAACTACGTTGACTCTGATTTCTCATTCTCTGATGAGAATACGTAGGCATAAAGTGTGACGCTTTGCCGAGTCATTTTCTTTTCTTTTTAGACCAGCTTTGATAGGTAGATAGTGAAACCAACCCGTTAGATAAACGCAACAAGCGTGGATCCCGTCGAGTACGATGGACGTGAGGGGTGCTAATACCTTTCCCTTGCGTAACCGACTCCCGAACCCAGACAATGGTTGCGATGACCTTGTCTTATACCTTTTTGTCAGGTTTTTCCGATCGTTTCCTTTCCCGTTCTGAGGGATAAATAACGAAAGGTGGCGACTCTTCTGTTTTGCCGGCACCTTATTTTCGCAGTAGCGACAGCTGGCGACTCTGCTGGGGAATCTGGTTCTCTAAGCGAGTCTTGTCTTGGATTCTCTTCCTAGCTGCCTGGGCAATCCCCAGCAGCTGGCGACTCTGCTGGGGACTTGATAGTTTCCTGGGATCCAACGTCCCTTATGCGAGTCAGTTTGGGGATCCAACGTCCCATGCGAGAGTCAATCATAGCGCTTGTATGTTTACTTGTTGGGTTGTGTTTATTTATCGCATTTTATTTCCCGCACTTTATTTTCAGCATGATATGATTATCTGTATTGTTGTGGGAGGGGCATTCTGATGAGTGAGAAGCCAGACCCAGGCTTGAGAGCTACATAGTATTAGAGTGGGTTAGTGGAGGACGTGCTTGCTTTGCTTGCAGCTGTTCCCATGTAATCCACACTCAGACGAGGTTCTCTTTGATAGCTTTCTATCGGTTCTTTGGACTCGAGGGGTTGTTGGATCTGAGGATTGTCGACTCTGGGAACCGATCATTTGGAATTCAGTTAAGTAAGGCCGCTTCAAGAGATGATGATGCCACACCTTATGGGTATCGTATCATCGTTTCTTGAAAGTCTGTGACGCTGATGACCGCATAGGATGCCGAACCTTTTCCGTGATTAGGTCCATACCTGTGAGCAGGGTCGGGTTTGTTGCAGGAAACCTTAACCTTCAGAATACCTGGTTTTCTTGATAGTGAATCAGTTTTGTTGGTATCAGAGGTTCCCATCATCAGATATGTGTGTTCTTGACAGAGCAGAGTTATAGTCTGATATCAGGGGTTTCTTCTCATCATCAGATATGTGGTTGTTCTTGACAGAGCAGATTTATGGTCTGATATAAGGGGTTCTTCTCATCAGAGATATGGTTGTTCTTGACAGAGCAGTGTGGTGGTTTTGTTGATACAGAGCCTTCGTCTCCTCGGCAGCACAGTCATCTTGTTCTCCTGCTGCATGATTGCATTTTGCATTGTTTTGCATACTCATTTGCATATCATTAATGTGTGTCTGCGTTACATGTGCATGTTTTCCCCCGGTTCTAGTGATCTGGTCCCTTATTGATGATACGGAGGATCTGAAGAAAACGATAGCCTACAGATTTCCTACCCCGATATTGGCCCTTTGCTGAAGTTGATTGCCCTAGCTGACGGTACGGTATCAGAAGACTTCAGGAAAGCTCATGGGAGGTTGTTGAAATTTGTTTGCAAGCCTTGTGTTGACCGCTAAAAAGCAAGAATTGGATAAGGCGCATCTGAAGATCTCCAAATTCAATGTCTAGTGGAACAACACTTTCACTAGCCACAAAGAGCGGGAAGAAAAGCTGAAGCAACAAGTAGCCGAGCTAGAAGCTCAAATTATGGTGAAAGACAAGGAGATGGAGGTTGAAGCCTCACTGCGACGAGACGTCCAATATAGATTAGCTGAGGCCGAGGCGAATTTAAAAGATCTTCAACTCCGGGCTGATGCTAAGAGGAGTAGAGTCGAGAACCATTCTGAAGAAGGTGTTTCTAGGAGCGTTGCCGAAAACCTCCGAGAGTCCATCAGTCAGAGGGACCTGCCGGCCCGGGGTCTGCTTACCCAGCCAGGTCATCCCACTACAAAGAAGTTGATAGAAGATTCCCGTGCTCGCGGCCGCACCTGATCTTTTGTATCTCTTTTTTGTACATTTTATGCATTGATATGCTGATCACCGCCAGGTCTGTTGGTTGGGGTCATGCCTTGTTACTTCAGTTGTATGTGATTACAGTTTTACGCTACCCGAGCGGACTTTTCAGATATATATGAGGATTTATTTTCCATGATTGGATGATAGACTTTATTTGTCTCGGAAACTAGGATCGGGGGGATCTCCCTAAGTCACAGACACACGTTTGCATTTGCATGAATCATTTGCATGACAGGTACCTTGCCATTTTTCTAACCCCCTGTTGATGCAGGTTGTTTCAGGACTGTCTCAAGTTGATCCGAGCAATGGAACGGGTACGAGAGAGAGGTCTGAGGCCAGCTAAGGCAGGTTATGAGGGACCAGTAGACGCTCAGAGAAGAGAATGACCAGCTGAAGAATCAGGTGGGCCTGATGGCGGAAGTGCTAAAGAACATACTTAGAAGGGAGTGCAAGCAAAAGCCTGAGGCTGCAGCCGGCACACTTGCTCCACGGGTATCTGAAGAACCCGCACCAAGGCATGACAAGCCTAGAAAACCCTATGCGTAGCATGAAGCTCAGAACGCTTCCTGCCAGCAACCACGTTCGGTTCCGCAAGACAACCTCAGAAGGCAGGGTCAAAAGAGGAAACTATCTGAAAGAATCCTCGATCCAATCCCGATGGATTACGACCAGTTGTTGCAACTCTTACTCCAACTACGGTTGGTTAGACTTCGAACGTTGGCTCCCATGACTGGACAGCTGCCACCCGACTACGACGCAAACGCCCATTGCGAATTCCACTCTGGAGCACCGGGGCACGATATACTGAACTGTAAAGCTTTTAAGCATAAGGTTCAAGACATGATTGAGTCAAGAACAATTGAATTCGTGCCGGGCGGCATGAAAGCATCAGGAAAATTCATCTCTTATCGTGCAAGAGAGATGTGTGATCCTATGATCTCATCTGAAGATGAGGAAGATCAGGAGTACATTCCACGGTCCTTGAGGTCTAGATCGCCTGACCCGCAATTTTTTCATGTTCCTGGGTCGAGCTCCAGGATGAAAACCCCTGAACAAAGAGGATCTCCGTCTTCGAATTGTTTCTGCCATACAGAATCGGCAACCTCTCGCTCCTTCGCAGCGAAGCTACTAGAGCCCGAATCAGAATCAACCTCACAACAGTCGTTCTTCTGATTGAGTCTAGAGACTTCAAGGGTAGCTCCCCTCAGAAGCAAACAAGTGTGAAAGCCTAGTTCCCCGAAAGCTGGCAATTTGCATTTTATCATGTCATTTCTTTACATTTGTAGTTTCTTTCCTGTAGAATTGCAAATTTCGTTTGTAAAGCATTATTGTTTTCAATTGATATTGATAATGAAATAAATATGCATGTTTTGAACTAATCCATTCGTGTTCACTTTATTGCTTTCTTTTATTTCAACGCTTGTTTAAGTGGAATCCGGGGAGGATGACGAAATCCAATGATGCGTAAGCTTCCGATGTTATGCTTTTGAACGAAAAAACCTGTTGATGATGTACAGGCATTGTTTCAATTCTCAAACACCGGAGATATAAGGAAGATAATCCCTTGTTAACCCCTTTGGGCCTAGTTGTAGGAGTTTCTTTCTGAAGATAGACAAACCCTCAATCTTAACCCGGGGCAGGGTAGGTGTCAGTTAATTTGACCAAGCGTTCAAATAACAAAACAAGTGTCCGTTCGAGGATCAATCACACCGCTATATGTCGTACCTAAAAAACCATGATGGTTAAACCTGGCCGATCAGAAGTGAAACAGTCACAATCTCTTTAACAAGTCATACGAGTCGATGCCATACGATTGTTCAAAAAAAAAAGAAAAAAGAAAAGAATCGAAAGAAAAAGCCCGCTAAGTCGAATCTTGAAAGCAAGCGACTTAGGCAAAAATTCGGATACCCCGTTGGACTTCAAAATTGAAGAAACTCAAAAGAGTTAGCCCAGGCAAAAGTTAGGGAAAAAAACGAAAAATGAAAAGAGAAAAAGGATTACGAAAGAAAATCCTCGAGAAAGAACGAAATCGTATGGCTACCGGTGCCCAAACAAAGACGAAAAGTGAACGACTGTCACTTCGAAAAAGGATGATTTCTTGAACTATCACTCAACCTTTGAAAGGTGAACGCTAAGGTCGAGCTGAACGTAGGATTGGAGAATATCAAGGAGAATGGGTGGGTTAAAAAGAATTTTGAGCCTTTACCCTTTCTTTCTTAAAACCGTGAACCTGACCACGTTACAACCTTTAAAAGACCTAATTGAAATAGGTTTGTTTCGAAAGCATACTTCGGTAAAGATTGCATCGGAACTGACTCCTAGATAGGATTCCTATTACAGCGTTGTACTAATGTTGACATGTGGATGGGTGATTTCATACATTTTATGTCATAAATTTTTTTCCAGTGAACATGAATGGATTTTGAAAACTTCCATATGCATTGCATTTGATATGTCTTTTATGCAGAACAGTTGTTTTACTAGCGAGTAAGTGCTTGACAGTAGGAAAGTTTCCACAATGGAAAGTCTGATCAGGATAGAATGCAGAACGCCTGAGTATTCCGGTGAACCGGGGCAAGCAACGTCAAATGATCATAGTATGGGAGTCAGCCATCCAGAAATCGTTAATCCGGGGCAATCAGGTCGAGATTTGATGAATCTCTCGCACCCAAGGGTACTACTCCCCACAGATCAGCCCATGAGGGACAAAGTCATGACAAGACTGGGGCAGGTCACCCCGAGACCGTCGAAGCCATTCTTAGCCTGAAGGCAATTAACTCGAAGCGTCTCCGTGAGGTCCAAAATGCTGAAGCAGAACAGAGTGCAGAGATAGTAGATTTTCCTTCCAAGGAACATCCCCATAGAGATCCCACAGGCTGGGGAAAAAGCTGAAAGCGAAAGAATCGTTCCCCCCGTGTTGGCATAGATTGTCAGGGTTTGTCAGAAGTTGTCAGAAGATTCTGGGGCAAGCCATATCAAGTTTATTTCATGGCGTGTTTCCCAAGCAGGATGATTCCTTCTTCCCCAGTAAGTTCAGCAGCGCCTCCCCACAGAGTCTGAACATGGGACCAGGAACATTGATATGTATCCCCAAGCAGAGATAGATTCTCTTCCCCAACCAGATGTATCCTGGAGGATTATCATTTCCCCAGCTGAGTCATGCGCAGAAGTGTATGTTCATCCCCAACACTGAGTCAGTGTGCAGTTTTCTCGTAGAAGACTATTCGCAAGTGTGCAACTTTCGATAGCTCAGACTGAAGTCTCCAGGAGAATTGAAATTCCCCACAGAGTGGTACTCTCCCCAACAAGCAGGATGATTCCTTCTTCCTCAGCCGAGCTGACAAATCCCCAAAAGAGTCAAGTTCTTAGAAAGCGTTCATGCCATGATTGGTGCGCCCCAGTAGAGTGCTGAATAACTGATGCTGTATTTCCCCACCGGAGTCGTTATCTCCAGGAAAGTTTTGTCGTGAAGGCCGTGCAGTTTATTTCTGCGATTGATACCGTTTCCTCGACAGTTTGTGGTTTGAATACCTAGTTGAGCGGGTTTAGGTTCTCGTAGAATTTTGTTCCCCTGCAGCAGTCGATTGAAGTTCGTTTCCCCAGGCGGAGTCCAATTGAGATTTGTGTGACTTCTTCTCCTCGGCAGGATGATTCCTCTCCACCAGAGTGGTTCATTCTCCTTGACAGGAGGCTTCTCCCTTCAGCATTTATTTTGCTAATGGGGTCATAGCATTTTTGCATGATTGCATAGCATTTACCCAAAACGCATAGCATTTCCACCGTGTGGAGCATTACGCAATTGTCCAAGCATATGCATACGAAACATGAGCTAGGTCGTTACCGTTCTTGTGTTGCAGGTGTTCCTCCATAGAATGGTTTGCTCAAGATGATTCTTGAATACCCCGGCGAAGTTGTTTACTCAGGATGATTCGTGAGTTCCTCAGAAGAGTTATTGGTTCAGGATGATTCTTGAAGTCCCCAGAGGGTTTATTTAAGATGATTCTTGAATTCTCCAGCAAAGTTGATTTCTTAAGATGATTCTTAAAATCCCCAGTGAAGTCACCAGAGTTGGTTGCTCAAGTTGATGCTTAGAGTCCCCGACAGAGTGTTGGCTCAGGATGATTCCTGAAATCTCCAACAGAGTTATTGGTTCAGGATGATTCTTGAAGTCCCCGGTGGAGTTATTTGTCCAAGATGATTCTTGAAGTCCTCAGCAGAGTTGATTCATCCAGAATGATTTCTGGATCCCTGAAGCAGAATTACTTGATAGTTCTCCAGAATCCCCAGCGGAGATGTGTCATCCCCAGCAGGTTTTTGAACAGAGAAGTTGAGATTTCCTTGAAGTCTTGATGATTGAAGTCTGGTAGTAGTGCCAAACTACCAAGACTTACTGATGAAGTCTAACTGCGATGACGAAGCAGTTTGCCTAGCTGACGTAGAGTTCCTGATGGCAAAAGATTGTATATCCTTAGCGGTTCCTGATTGATTAAGGATTCCATTTTAAGACTTATTGACGAAGTCCGACTGTGAGGTCGAAGCAGTTCTCCCAGCTGACGCGGAGTGTCTGACGGTGAAAGAATAGATATCCCTATTGGGTTCATGATTGATTGAGGATTATGTTTCCGACTTACCGACGAAGTCTGGCTGACGCCCGAGAATCTCTTTGAATGCCCGATGGCGTAATTAACTTGATTGTTAAAAAGTTCCTAACGACCTGAGGAGTCCCGAGGAATCCTTCTGCCGTAGTATCACAGAATGCCTGACGGCAAAATCCAGCTATCCCTCACCAGTTACCGAGTAACCAGTTACCGAGTAACCAGTGATCCCTTGATGACTTGAGGATGAAGATCTACAGAAAAATTAGAGAATCATCCTGACGGAGGTTCAGATCAGTATTCTCTAGCTAGTTGTCGTGCAACTATTATTTCAGTTTCTGAAGATTCGTCCCATCAGAGTACCGTGTACTTGTGCAGTTGGAAAATTTCTGGGTTTGTTGGTATTCAACCGTCTTTCACCTTGATTATTTAAGAGCCGTTCGCATCTCACCCAGTCAGGTCCAAGCCGTTTGAATAGGGGCAGCTGTTGCACCCCAAAATTTGCCCATCATTTATTCACCTAGCTTGTGTTTCATTTCATTCACATTAGCATTATCATTTGCATTTCATTGACATGTATGCAGGAGATCAAGAGGTATGATTACCAATCAAGAGCTATACGAGACTATGAAGCTAGCTAAGAAGGTTATTCAGATGTTTAAGGGTTGATATCTGTCGCGGTGAAAATCGGATACCAAACTATTGATTAGTTTGAATCTTTAATTCATTTTGCAACCGAACTTTGATTTGTCCAAAGAAAGGGATAAAGATCGAAATTCCCACAATGCAATGCAAATGCAAGGTAGATTGTTTTAGGTTCGGGGGTTGGTTAAACTTAGGGAAGGTACTAGCATCCTAAGTTTCTGTAGTACTCTACAGGAACCTCTTGTTTTATGTTTGTTTACTGCTAAGTGTTTATCTGCTTAATGGATTAAAGACCCTAGGGGTTTATTTCTAAGTATACTCGATAAGGCATCGCACCTTGTGCCTACATATCCTTACGGGAGTGGAATCAGAGTATGTTGTAGTTCACCCTAAAGGGTTAGAGGAGTCCTTTGACTGTGGTCAAAGTTCCTACGGGTTTAGGGTAGTTGGTTGATTGGGTCTAGGAGAAGAGACGAGTCTTCATGTTAAGGGAGAGATAACCACCACAAATGTAAAAGAGAAGGGTTGTAGGAAGTGGTCTTTGCATCGTCTTAAGAGAAGGTCTTACATACTCGGATGGTCGCCAAGCATGCCTTTGTCGTTCTTAAGGCAAAGTCCCTACATGTTTGATTGTATTGTTGTGGGGTGGAGATTATATCTCACTTAAGATGATTAACATCTATTCTCTAATGTGTTTGTAGAATTGTATTGTGTGTTGATTGTTTATTTCTATGTTGTAGAAAAATAAAGACAAGGTCCTTCCTATAGGGTAGGTCCTAAACTTAAGTGATCAACTTGAAGAATCAAGGATCGAGGGGAATATGGTGCATATGATGTGCAACTACACACAACGTTGAATTATGTGTAGGTTTTTCCTTTGGACGGAATGCGATGAATGGATATAAATTGATAATGTAAATGAATTGCGGTAATGTAAATCATACACTTACGCATGAAAGCGCTAGGTGGGTGTGTGTATTGTGAATAAGAGCAAAGGTAGATAACGATAAATACGCATGAAAGCGCTATGGTGTAGGTGCATGTGTCGTGAAGTGATTGAGTTGATTAAAATGTTTTAGGAGAAGTTGGTTCGATTTTAATCGTTGATTTGATTTTAGAGAAAAAAAAGTTGAGTTGATTTAATGAGGTTGATTTCAAGCAGATTGATTTTAGTGGAATGTTGAATTGATTTTATTTTATTAATTTAAAAGATATTGATTTGAGTGAATTAATCTTAGACGAGATTGGCCTTAAGACGAGTTAATTTTATAAGAACAATCCTAAATCTTAAATGATTAATTTATTATGAAAACTTAGTGATTATTTTATATTATGGCTATTAATAAAAAAAATATTATAAAAGTTCCTTATCAAATAGATTGTTCAATAAATAAAAAGTTATTCAAAAAAGATTTATTATTATTTATTTTTAAAAAGGGGTGATTCATCATTCATTTAGAAAATAATTTAGTAGCTTATTTAAATAAAGGGATTGATAAAAAACATTTATTTAAGTTTATATAAAAGATTTATTTTAATAATAAAAGGATTATACTAGGTTTATAAAGGTTTAAATGGTTCATTAGATTTGAAATTTATAAATATTTTGATGAAAAGGTTATATTAGGGTTTTGATTACTAATTAAGGATGATTAAGAAAGCGATTAGGGGGATAAACTGGCGGTTAGTTAGGGTGTGTGTGTGTGTGTGAATATGGTGGGTGATGCATCTAATTACATCAGACAATACAGCAAAACGAAAAGAAGATGAGCAAACAGGCACACGATCGGAAACCCTAGCCCCTTTCTCTCAAATTGGTCCCTCGAACCCTCGATCATCTCCCCCTCGATTCGTCTCCGATGCGCCGTTTAATCCCTCTTCCTCATATTCGCCCAAAACTCCTCGTCAAGACCTATCAAAACCCTACAAAAAAACAACATTAATCATGAATGGAAAATGTCAAAATGAGGAAGATTACTACCCCTTGATGAACGATGGTTTCGCCGGTGATGGTGAAGTGGTTTCACGATGAGCGGTTCGCGGAGGAGGATCCCGGCGATGGTAGTGACGGTGATTTGCGGTGGGCGACACGAATAGGGCTTCGCAGATAAGTCTTTCTTTAGGTTTTTTGATTTTGGGGATTTTTGAGAACTGATGTGCGTTGGGGTTTTTCGTTGGATTTCTCCCCCTTTTCCTTCTCCCTTCATCTCTTTATATAGGCAGTAATCTGATTCTCTGATTTGAATTTCCTTAATCCTAATTGAATGCTGATTGGGGATTTTCCCTTTTGAGTTTAGATCAAACGAAAACCTTCCTGTTTTGGTGATATTGTATTAATGTCTGTTGATGAGGAAATCTCAAATCTCTGATTCTTTGGATTATTCTTTGAATCTCTTATGGAATATTCCCTATTTTGCTAATCTGATTTTTTGCATTTCCTGGTAGGTGTGGATAACAAACGAGTTGTTGGGCTGGGTGATGAATCCAAAATCGATCCTTGGTGACAAGCCCTGAATATGTGAACTTTTTCACATTGAAGTCAAAGTTTCTAACTCTGTTCCTTTGGTTTCGTTTAATTTGGCGTATATCTGACATTGTCTTTTCACGTGTTTGATGATGATGTTTGGGGAACAGGGGTAATGTATCGTGCAAGTCGTTGTTCCTATTATGGTTATCCTTATCTGCGCCAACTGATCAAGATCAAATTGCATGGAAGTGGGTGACTGTGGAAGCAAGAGCATAATGTATCCACGAGAACATACGACACTAGGTGCATCACCAATCTCTACGTCATCTTCAGTTTATCGGTTACTTGCGATTTATAACTGTTTCAATCAGCGCTTATGGCATCACGGCTACCGACATTCCAACAACAGCAATACCATCTTGCAGGGGCTATCTTCTCTAGCAATTACAATCAGCACTATCGGCATAGGGTGGGGTAGTGTAATGGTGATGTTGATTTCTTGGTAAATGAATTGATATCCTGCAAATACTTGTTTGCTGTTTGTTGTATACCGCTGTTACGATGTTGGTGTTTGCAGATGGTGCACTGGTGTTGTGATGCTTCGCCGTTGTGTTTTGCTCTTACGCAGGTGCTGCGGATGTGCCTTAGTCATGATTGTTATGAGCTGCTGAAGTACTTGTCATTTGCTTGCAGCTTGCTGGGCTGCTTGTGTCGCTAATGTTGTTTCTGTGTTGTTTGTAGTGTAAATGATGATTTATGTTGCTGGTTTTGAAATGTTTGCAGATGAGAGACCGCTGAGGTTATGTCGTTGCTGAGGCCGCTCCTAATGTTGTGGTTCCATACCGTTGTTATTGGCGTTTGCTTGCGATTGCCGGTGTAGCTCTGTTTTGATTGTAGGTAACTTTTGGAGTGATTAACCATGTTATTGGGAGGGCAATGTTACAGTGGTCCGAATCCGCTACTGACTGCTATGTTATGCACTAGAGGCCTCTATCCCTTAAACAGCTTTTATGGTAGTTTGAGGTTATCGTTTGTGGCTCCGTTTAATGGTTGTTTCCTTGAACTAACTGTGACGTTGATATGCAGGTGGAAGAAAAGAGCGTGATCAGAACTCCCATTCGTTACAGGCTGGATTACCAAGAAGTTTCCGTCTTCATATTCTAGATTGAGTACCAGTTCAATGCATACTGTGATGCATGTGGCGCACCGTTCCCGACGGCGAAGAAAAATGGTTCACGTCACATGGTTAACGTTGTTAAGTTCTGAGTGCTTTGTCTGATTCGTGAGCTGCTTCAATCAGGGGATCCGGGGCGTGTCGTAGGTAGGATCTGCAACTTGAAGCATTGATTGTATGAGGTTCAAAAATTCCTTGATGTATGGCTGAATGCTGAGGTGCAGTGTTTAAAAATCCAGGGTCATAAAGCTTGAGTCTTTTGTCATTCTTCCCTGTTTGATATCTTCTTGAAATCATGGGTTGTTGGTTGCTTGCAGGGTGCTTAAAGTGGAACTATGGAGCAGGACTGGTGCAGAGATTCAAACACGCTGCCGTCTTCTAGTCTGCGAAGCTGCGTCTCTATGTTGTGAGGTTCAGTGCGGGGTTAACAGGGTTATCAAATCGTGGGTTGGAGACTCTTAGCCGTGAGTACAGACATTTGCCGTAAAAACGATCCATCTTTGTTCTTGCCATTAGGATTTCTCTTTTCACTTATTGTTTTTGAAATGATTTAATAAACTTCCTCTCGGTTTGGTAGATTTAGAAACTGATGCTTCTCGTGACAGCGTGGACCGACTTTCATGGGGAATCCAAAGATCTTCTCCGATTTATCAAGGACGTCGGCTGTTTCCTCTAAGTTGGGTCCAGCACAACTGAAGTAGTTTCCCATCCATTTGATTATGCTTAGGTCCCTAGTTAATTGTCGTAACTGATGTAGGTACAGCATGTTGTTTTTTTCAGGTTGGTGGATCGAAACGGTGCTACAAACCAAGCCGGACATGTAATCAAACCAACAGGTCCCGAATTTCGGACTGGAGATTTAGCAGCAGATGACAAAGAGACCGGGTTGTCATGATTGACTTGATGACTGGTGTGTTGTCCGCTTCCTTGAATTAGAGCTATGACTCGTCGTTAGTTACGTTGAGATTCCTCATGAACTTGGTTGCAACAATGCCGGCAGAAGCTCTAAAGATGTTATTAGAAAAACAAAAGCAATCAATTTGTAATATCGCAGCTTAGGACCCAATGTCAATTAACTCATTATTCTAGTCGCATGTTGTTTGAAGCTTCGAACTGGTTGTATGGTCTTAGACTGTCAATTATACGGTGGCAACCATTAGGAGATTTTCCTTTCAAATAAATTGATATGGGAATGTAACATTTCAAACTACTTGCTGCTCTTTCAATTAATGAATTGCTTTACTCTTCCACTCTTCTGTGTATTATGGAGTTAATCATACGACTTGGATGGTCCTTGAATAAATGGGATCAATTGAATTTGTCCTTGGTCTAGCAGACTTGATATCACAATCTTGGATTCTTTCTTAAAAACACATCATAACTTCCAGGACTTTAATGTAAGAACTTGGATTGCCCTATGGCAACGAGAACTTGGATTGCCCTATGGCAACGACCGGGGCCCAAGACTATTCCAATGAACACTAAACCAATATTCATAGCCAACTAACTTGTACTCACAGTCCTGATTTCAAACCTTTCGTCGTGAATAAATTCAAGGAATTTGATGACAGTGTAGGCTTCCAACGATGCGTATGGATGATTTCATGTTTTATCACCAGCTTGTGTTATTAATGAGAAGACTTTCATTTGGATCCACCGAGGCCCCCTTGATTAGACGAGTAAAATGATAGTAACACCTTAATGAATCTTGAGATTTTGCGTTGGCGAATTAGAGGGTAGTTTTAGGATTTCGACGCGAAGTTTGAATGTAATGCGGAATTCGTGTTGCTGTAACAGATTAATATGTTGTAACTTGTAATCACTGCATCTGCGCAAGTTGGTTAGTCGTAAAAAAAAAAACCCAAATATTAAATATTAAATCAAATAACAAAAGAAAAAGTGCAGAAAGAGGTAGGGTCTCATGGTCAAAAATTAGGGTGCAACAGATGCCCCTATTTAAGTTGCTCCTATTCGGAGATATGGAGATTGAGATCTCCGTCTCGACGAGATAGGAGGGACTTAAATACAAACATTTGCGCAAATTTTTGGCCGTAAGAAGCCACCGAATGCAAATGATATGCAATGATATGAGAATGCAAGGCGGAAAAATCTGTGAGAAAGAGGTCATGAACTGGACGCGACATGCTAGACAGAAAAGCGACAGATCTAACAAGGCGGGACCCTACGAGGACATGAACAATCACTCATGGGAAATCTTCAAACGTGTAACGGTAACTCATGCATCAGGGATGCGGTGGTTTTGACGATTTGAGGTCGAAAAAAAAAACTTTGACTACCGAGGTGGTGGTCAATAGTAACTCAAAATGAATCTTTTTTTTATTATATATTTTGTAACTCAGCTGAAATGGTAAAATGTATAACCTCTCCTGGCATCATGGTACGGGGACCATGAGCTAGTCTCGGTCTTCGATGTCATTGTAGTTGTAGATGTTGTTGTAATTGTTGAGCTTCCCCGAGCATCATGATATGGGAGTCATGCGCCGGTCTCGGTCTCTGATGTCAAACTTCCCCTTGCTCCATGGTATGGGAACCATGAGCTGGTCTCGGTTTCTGATGTCAAACTTCCCCTTGCTCCATGGTATGGGAACCATGAGCTGGTCTCGGTTTCTGATGCTGAACTTCCCCTTGCTCCATGGTATGGGAACCATGAGCTGGTCTCGGTTTCTGATGTTGAACTTCCCCTTGCTCCATGGTATGGGAACCATGAGCTGGTCTCAGTTCCTACCCAAAATGATGGAAACTCGTGAGAGCGTCTTCAAAGAGGGGTTGTAAATTTGTAGATTGTAGATGTAACTGCAGTTGTTGAGCTTCCCCGAGCATCATGATATGGGAGTCATGCGCCGGTCTCAGTCTCCGATGTCGAACTTCCCCTTGCTCCATGGTATGGGAACCATGAGCTGGTCTCGGTTCCTACCCAAAATGATGGAAACTCGCGAGAGCATCCTCATAGAGGGGTTGTAAGTTTGTAGATTGTAATGTTGATGTAGATGTTCGACTGTGAGCCATAGTGTCATTGTAGATTGTATGTTGTAAATTGTGACACTGTAGAATTGTTGATGTAAATGTTGTCGATGTCATTTGTAATTGTAGAATTTTGTAGATGTGATCTTGTATTTGTAATTGTAGATGCAATTTGTATTGTATTGGCAATTTGTAGAATGTGCACCGGGGATCTTCAGAAGAGTTGTAAACCGGTTGATACGTGGAGTGTCCTCTTGTAAGGAGATATGTCATTGATTGTACTCGTAATGAACCCTCTGGGGAAGATCATTTCTGAGGAGTATCTTTGCTGTAATTGTAAGATATGTGAAATTGTAGTAGCAGAAGTCCTCAAATGGGGAAGTGCTTGTAATGTCCCTTGTTTCGACTTGATAATCTTGCAATAATCCACTGGGGAAGGACAAATTGTCTTGATGAAATTGTTGTTCGTCGTTTTGAGAATAGATCTGCCCAAAACGAGTTGCTCAAGTAAAGAGATCTTCTGTCATTTAGTTGTAAGTTGTTGAGTGGATCTTGTAATGTTGTTGAAGAGATGTCACGTCTTCAATGGTGATCCTCATAATGTCAAAGTGCAAAATAAACGCACTCTTGATCCATGCTCAAAAGCTGGAGATGTTCATAGTGATTGTCAAAGACCGAAGTTCAATTCGGGAAATAACCGAAGAGAAACTGTCAAGCAAGACTCAACCATAGAGGCGTAAACTCCAATGGGTATGCACTGAAATAACTGTCTTCCACGAGGATCGAACTTCGTGGGGAAATGGAAATATTGAGTTTTTTTTGCTTAGGGCTGACAACTCTATTTGGAAGGAGTAAGACGCGCCCAAATACCCAAGGGTAAACGCAATCGAAGAGATAGAGTAAAACCTACAAAGGATGCACAAAATGCCAATGTTATGCTATCTACTTATATGATATGTGTATGCTTATGCTGACAAGACAGACGAAAGCAAAGACCGAAAACGAGATGGGATAAACATCTCGGAACAAACATCCGACCAATCTTCAAAGATAGAAGTACCACTGGGGTAGATGGAGAACTAAATATAGGATCCCTTTCCTGCTTCAAAACTTCACAATTTCTTTTGAGAAAGAGTGGTCAATCCATTTGGGGATGTGACATCTTGATAAGTTTTGTATGAAATTGTAGACGGAGGTACCCAACCGAAGTTCATGGGGGATAAAATAAATATCCTGGGTCTTCGTAGTTTGTTGAATATGTTGGGGTTGAGCTTCCTGAGGATGAAATATACATCTTGCTCCAGTCTTCAAATGCCCCAAGTCACATAGTTTAAAAGAAAAACGTCTTGAGAGGATTTTATAGAAAACATGATGCCCAAATGCCCCACTGTTTTCAAACTCTCTAGAGATTCACCGAATCTCGACGTAACTTCCCCTGATTGGCAGTGAGTGAGTCCTTGAATTTCTTCTAGTTGAACGGATGAAATTTTCTTGGGAAGAATGACTTGCCCCAAGTCAGCAGAGTCTTCGAATATCATCATCAATGTCTGTATGTGGTCTTTCTAAGATGTCAAACGTATTTAGCACATTTGAAATATCCATTTTGAAATGGTTAATGCAACACGCGTTTGTCTTGAAGTTTTGAAAAGGGTGTCGCTACTGCGAAAATCGGCGCCGGCTTGACAGAAGAGTCGCCACCGTGCGTTATTTATCCCTCAGAGCGGGAAAGGAAACGCTCGAAGTAAACCTCGCAAAGACGGGAAAAGGTATGGTCATCGCAACCAAAACCTGGATTCGGGAGTCGGTTACGCAAGGGGAAGGTATTAGCACCCCTCACGTCCGTCGTACTCGACGGGATCCACGCTTGTTTTCGGGTATGGATTGTTATTCTATCTACGCTAAAGGTCTGGGGTTAAAAGAAAAGAGAATGAAAATAAAAATGACTCGGCAAAGTATCGCACTTTATGCCTACGTATTCCCGCCTGGAACGAGAAATCAGAGTCAACGTAGTTCGCCTACCTACGGGAAAGGAGGGGAAGGTTGCTCGCTAGGATATCGCATCATATGCCTACGTACTTCCACACTGCATGGAAGATCAGAGCAAACGTAGTTCGGGCCACGTACGACACAAGCTTGTCTTGATTGATTTTATTCTTTCTGGAAAAGGTTTTTCTGATTAACAGTCCAAGCGGACAAAAATGACGTTTTGATGAGTTCACGTTCTTTTACGGAAGAAGTGCCTTTTATTGTGTTTGAAATCTTTATGTGTTTTTCTGTTTGTTTTGAGAAAGAAAGAGACAGAACTCTAACCTACGGTTGCGAAGGGAAACAAACTAACCTAATGTTATCATGCATGGGTTAAGACCTAGCGTCTATCATGCTCCTCTCTTGCACAGAGAGAAACAGAGATCCTACGGGATAGGCAGAAACAGAAACAATATCAGATATATACAGTAAAGCAGTAAAATGCATGGATGCAACAGTACAAGCGAGGCAAGGGAGTCCCACTCAACCTCGAACCTAGAAAACAATAGGCAAAAGTGAACAGGCTTCACTTTCAACCCAGCAGGGTAAACAGCAAACAATACAGCCAGGAAATCCAAACAATACATCAGCAATGAAATACAACAGCAAAAGAAACAGCATCAGCAGCTCTGAGTCAACATCTGGCTTCAAGTAATTTCCAATCAGCTACAGGCTTCAACAAGCATCAATCTCCATCTTCATGGCCTTCAGGCAAGGGTTTTGATCATCAGTCTTCTATCTGCAATGGCTTTTCTTCAAGCTCAAACCTCCAGGATGAGGGATTGGTCACAAGAGTGAATTGGGTGTTAAGCAATCAATTGACTACCAAGGGTGGTGAACAGACTGCTTCTAACACAAGAGACATTTTCTCTCAAGAGTTCTATCTCATAGACACTATCACCAAGCCTTCCAAAGGAAGGGGGTGAGTGTCTTAGAGAGACTCTGAATCATAGAGAAGAATGGATGCAGACAAGGCAATCCATGTTTGAGAAACAACTTTCTAACCTAGAGCTCTGCCTAGCTCCTAAACCCTAGTCTCCTCAGCATCTGCTAGCAAGAATCTTCTCTTCAACTCTGGAAGTTGATCTTCAATCTCTGGATCTCCAATGGTCTTCATCTCCTCAAGTCTTCAGCTTCCCCAGGGCCCCAGACAAACCCAATACCCAAGCAAGCAAGCACTAATCCCCAGAGGGCACACCACACCAGTCAATCAGACACACAGCACATCAATAGCAGTAGGGGAATCCTAACTTTTCTAAGGGATCTAATAACTACCCATAGCCCCTATAGTCCCATAACTAATCTAGTTAAACCCTAAGTCCTAAGGGAAATGAAATCAAACTTCTTAAGTTGTCACCTAAAAACCCTAAGTTGTTCATGATGTTCAAACCTATTTTAATCACCTAAAATTAATTCCTAAAAATGGGTACTAAATTGAATCTACAATTTGAATGTCTAATCTAAACACCCTAAAAAGAATGAACAAAAAAATATGAAAGCATTTAATAGAACAAAAATTATTAAAATCATGCATGAAATGAAACTAATTAATATGACATTTATTTAGAAAATATGGAAAAAAATATGGAATAAAAATAAAAATGCAATTTTATTTAATGAAAATTTTCTAGACATTTTAATGAAAATGATGTAAAAAGAATGGATTAAAAATGAATTTTTATGCATTTATTATGAATTAATGAAAATTGGTAAAAATTAAAATGGAATTAAAAAAATGAATTGAATTAAAAATTGATGGGGGGTACTAATAGAAACCACGTGCAGTTCATATCCAGGATGGGCCAATAATAGGGGGTGCGCTTAGCATTTGGTTAAGGCCCAGCTTCACTTCAGAATTAGAGTAACAATAAAAGAGCGCTGGGGGGTGAGAAAAGTAGTAAAATCACGTTCAATATGGTTTGGGCTTGGAATTGGGGGTGGGAATAACAACATAACGCTCAGGCCCGCCCGTTTCAATTAATGAAACGGTGCGTTTTGGCACCAGACTAATCTCCCTCCAAAATCAGATTGAATAAGAGCCATTGGATTATCCTCCAAGTCAAAAGTCCAACACGCATTGAACGGACACGATTATGTCTTCCTCCTTGATTCTGAAACTTAGGGTTTCAGCTCCATGAGTGGCCATGCACGAGCACACTTTCACCACTCTGTTCTCACTCTACAGGCAACCAATCCACACGATGTGAACATGAAAAATGCTCAGAATTCTTCCCTCTACAATCCTATGGTTTTAATTCAGTCTGAAACTCAACAATTCATTCAACCCGATCGATGCAAATTCTGATCACCATGGATATACACTGAGATGCACCATCACAATTCTCCATCAAACTTGCACTAACCTAATCTACAACTAATGGTAACTAACCTGCGCTATCAAGCTAAGATTCTAATGCACTAACCTAAGAGTTTCAAGCCCTAACAGTTTCTACAACCTGCTAATCAACATCACCAAACCTTTCCAAATTCATCCTACTTGTTCTACTAACATCCTGCATTGCATCTAAACTAATAAAATCATGCCTAACTAACTGAATCAAGCAAATCGAATGAAAACATACCTGGTGCAAAAGCTTGAAAACAGCTATGGAAGATTGAGGATCTGAGGCTTCCAAGGCTTGAATCTTGATCAATTTACTCAGTGATTGATTCTGTATGCAATGCTTTGAGGATTCTTGACCTGAATTGTGCTGTCCAATGGAAACTTCAATTTTGATGTTCTTGAAGAAAGTGCTTGAAAATGGATGATTCACACTTGATTCTTGATTGAATTAGGATCTATGATGATGAAACAGTATGAGAAAGTTGATTATGATGAAGATTTGGTGAAGAATTTGTGAGATTGGAATGAAACTTCAATGAAAAAGAATGAGAAAGCTTGTGAAATTCTTGGGGAAAATGAAGCCAACCCTTGCTAAATTCTCATTTCATGAATATATAGACCTCATATGAACATTCTAGATCCATCTTGCACATTCCCTTGCTTTCCAACTTTGATCCATTTTTGAAGTGTTTCTTAAAGTACAAGTAACCAAAGATAACTTTCTTTTTTCCTTCTAAACTCAAAAAAGTGTTTGAACCATTGTTCTTAGAATTGCTTTTCCATTCAAAATCATATATTGGAAGTCTCCATTTGGATTCATAAATCTCCCAAACCATTTTCCATCTTGAATTTATTCACTTTATAAGCCATTTTAGTTCACATTTTGACCAATTATGCAACTTCATGTTATGAGCTTCTCCCATAATTTGTGACCTTCTTTCTAGACTTAAAATCCCATTTGGAGCAAGTTTGATGTTGTAAGTTTTTCCATTTGAGGCCTCCTTGTATGAGTTTTGGACATAGGTTAAAATGACCTGTAATTCACAAATGCCCAAAATACCCTTTGCTTGCCAAGACCATAAGTTGAGTTCCACACATCATATGAAGGCATACTATACCATTCTAGAAAGCTAAGACAATGAGGAACAATTCTTATGTTGACCAAGAATTCATTTGAAATCTCCTTGATGGGTAAAACTAGCTTGGAAGTCAAGTCACTTTCACAGACAAAAATTCAGACACCTCAGATGACCTGTAACTTGCAAGGACCATAACTTGAGTTCTATAAATCTCCTTGAGGTCTTCCACCACTCAAATTAAAGGTCTTGAGATCCTATACAAGTTTCATGTTGGCCAAGAAGCCATTTGAAGCTAGCATTTTGACTTATCTTGCTTGGAAATTTAACCTAAACTAGGGGATTTTACAGAGAAACCCTAATTTAGAAACTCCTCTTCTCCTTGATTTCTCTTGAATTCTCCTTGGCATATCTCCATATCCTTCTTTATATGTCCAATGATGAACCCCACATCTCTCCAATAGACTTGAATGCCCTTTAAATCAGTCAATTGACCTAGGGTTGACCTAGGGTTGACCCAGATGAAACCCTAGTTGACTGCCTTCAGCTATAGCTCTTGTGCTCTCATCAATGACTTGTCTCCTTCTCCAAATGACTTTCTAAGTCTCTCATAATGTCTGGATACTCTCCATGCCTTCACTTCACAGCTCACAATCCTCTTGTTGATCCTCAGATACCCTCAGCTAGGAGATGGGCTCAAGGCTTGATCTGCTGAACCCTTTGCTTTCAAATTCTTTCCTGATGACTTGAATGAGATTGAATTGGGATAATAATCTCTTGATAGGCCTCTAGAGATGAAAATAATGATTGGTCCCCTGTTGAATGACTTGCTATGCTTATGCTATGCAGATGGTTAGTCTATGTACATGACTCTGTATGCAAATGCTAATGATATTGAAACATAAACCAAAGAATAAGGTTGGGCAAATTTTAGGGTGCAACAGCTGCCCCTATTCAAGCGACTTGGACCCGATTGGATGAAGAGCCCGGAGCCTTCAGACATTCGCGGTACGAGACGGTTGAATACTAGTGAAACCAGAAATTTGCCAACCGCAAAACTAAATTGCGCTCCTGCTTGAGGAACGACATTCATCAGCTGAATCTGACTGTTACGGCAACCCACTGATCTCGCGCGACCGTGCTGGGGATTGTCTTCATCGTTCTGTAGATAATTCTGTCATAACAGATTGCTTGCTTGTCCACGTTAGGACTCCGTCTGCTATCAATACAAAGAAATCTCAACTAAAACCTGTCCACGCTAGGACTCCACTTACTGTTAACCCAGAAAAATCTTCGGCAACTCCGCCGGGGATAATTCGTCTGCATTTCCATAAACTGAATCGTCCACGTTAGGAATAAAACTCTTCCACGTTAGGAGTAACACCTGTCCACGTAAGGACTCCAATACCACTCGACATGTCCGCGTCAGGACCCCAATCTTTCCACGTAAGGAATACCAACTTCTGAATCTGTCCACGTAAGGACCCCAATTCTTCCACGTAAGGAGTTCAACTTTGGTTCTGAACCTGTCCACGTCAGGACTCAACTTCTCTTGAATCTATCCACGTAAGGAGTAAATCATTCTTCCACGTCAGTAATAGCTTCTCTGATCTGTCCGCGTCAGGACTCAATTTCTTCCACGTCAGGAATACACTCTTTCTTTCCACGTCAGGAATCCATCTCGATATGTCCGCGTGAGGACTCAATCCTTCCCCGTAAGGAATAAACTCGTCTTTCCACGTAAGGAAACCATTTTTCTTCCACATAAGGAATGCTCTTGATATGTCCACGTGAGGACCCAATCTTTCCACGTAAGGAATACCAACTTCTTTTGATTTGTCCGCGTCAGGACTACATTTTTCCACGTAAGGAATGCTCTTCTGATATGTCCGCGTATGGACTCAATCTTTTCCGCGTCAGGAATTTCCGTCTCTTTTCCACGTAAGGAATCATTTTCTCTTTCCGCGTGAGGAATCTCAATCTTTCCACGTAAGGAACTGAAACTTTTCTTTCTCTTCCACGTAAGGAATAAATTCGTCTTTCCACGTAAGGAATACTTCTTCTTCTTCCACGTTAGGAATAACTTCTATTCCACGTAAGGAATGCTCTTATCCACGTAAGGAATAACTTTTGATATGTCCGCGTATGGACTCAATCTTTCCACGTAAGGAGTCATCACATTCTCTGTCCCCGTAAGGACTCCAATCTTTCCACGTAAGGAATCATCATTTTTCCACGTAAGGAATAAGACTTCGTCTGGATCTGTCCGCGTCAGGACTAAACTCTTCCACGTTAGGAATGCGCTTGTTTCCCCGTAAGGAATCCATTTCGATATGTCCGCGTAAGGACTCAATCTTTCCGCGTAAGGAATGCCAACTTCTTTCCGCTTTGTCCGCGTCAGGACTACATTTTTCCACGTAAGGAATGCCATCGTAATCTGTCCACGTAAGGACTCCAATCTTTCCACGTAAGGAATAGCTTTTTCTTTCCACGTTAGGAACCAAACTTTGATCTGTCCACGTCAGGACTAAACTTTCCACGTAAGGAATCAATCTCTTTTCCACGTAAGGAATCACCATTTTTCCACGTAAGGAATACCTTTTTCTTTCCACGTAAGGAATAAATTCGTCTTTCCACGTAAGGAAACCATCTTCTTTCCACGTAAGGAAACATTGTCTTTCCACGTAAGGAGAACATCGTCCACGTTAGGACCCACCTTTCCACGTCAGGAACACCATCTTAATCTGTCCACGTAAGGACTCCAATCTTTCCACGTAAGGAATGCTGTCATTTCCACGTAAGGAAACTATCTTTTTCCACGTAAGGAATCATCTCTTTCCACGTAAGGAATCCAACTTGATATGTCCGCGTAAGGACTACATCGTCCACGTTAGGACCCACCTCTCCACGTTAGGAATAATAATCTCTTTGATTTGTCCACGTCAGGACACTGATCTCGTCTTGATTTGTCCACGTAAGGACTACAATCTTTTCTGCTGAGAGAATAAATCTTGTCCATGTCAGGACTTAGTCCTCCATTGATCCCACCCCACAAACTTCTTAGCACTGACGTGACAACGACTTTGAGATAGACTCTACTGGGGATATTCGGAAACCAAACTATCGGACGCCTGCTCTGATGACCGGCGGTGGTCTCTGAAATTCTGACTTATGAAACCTTTTGATGACAAATAACTCTGCTTGGTAATAAAGAGAGACTTATCCTGGTAACTCTGTGGGGAATACAGCCAAAACTGACATTGGATGTCCCATGCCGAGATCTTGAATGTTTGGTAATTCAGTTGAGCAAGAGTTCTCTCCACCTGAACTGTTAGAATACAGAAACTGCTTCAGCAAAATAAATGCTGAAGCTAATGTCGACTTTGTCGGGGATAGCCAGATGCTACAGAATTATTCCAGCAAAATAAATGCTGGAAGGGTGAAGTCAACCCTGCTGGGAAATTGGGAACTCAAACCAAACACCCTGTTGAGGTAACCCCCTGCTGGGGAACATAACTTCGCTGAGGAATAGCAGATGTGCCTAGTACAATCGGACTTTCTGCTGGAACGTGAACTGATATCACCAGTATCTCTGACAAAACAAATGACAGGACCCACCATCAACTCTGCTTGGGAGAGTCTTAATCTTCGAATTCCACTGGGAGGAAAGAACACTTGCTGAAAAGAGAGAACTCCGCTTCGGGGATACTAACGTGCCCCCAGTCTGTGTTTTGCATAGCTTGCCCCTGAATCTGCAACCATTTTGGAATGGACCCTACAGTCCTTGCATCTTGACAACCAGACATGGACGGCTTCTACATTTCGGACCTCGAAGGGGTGTTTCAAGAACATAACTCCCATGCTTCTAGGGTGACATGCCCCGGTTTCGCAACAATCTTTTGTCTCTGATCGACTGGGTCGTAGAGTACTGCCCATAGCTATGAGATTTGCCAAATCTTGACCTAACTGCCCCAGATTTACTGATTCTAGGATGACTGACTCTACCTGAATTAATCAGTATAGCTTGCCCCAGTTCACGACATATTTGGGCATTCTGCATTTTATCCCGGTCATACCTTCCACTGTAGGAATCTTTTCTGTCGGCATGCGCTTACTCGCAAGTAACACAAGTTGTTCTGCATAAAGGATATACTAAACGCAATGCATATGACAGTTTCAAAACCCAAGTCTGTTCACTGAAAAAATTTTGTGACATGTAATGAATCAATTATCAAAATGTCAATATGAAAGCTGGTAAGAGGAACCCTTTTAGGAGTCAGAATCGACGAGATCTTTACTGACGTATGCCCTCGGACAAAACCTGTTTCAATTAGGACTTTTGCGGGTTGTAACGTGGTCAGGTTCACGGTTAACAAGGAAAGATATAGGCTCAAAATTTATTTCGACCCACCCGTTCTTCGTGATGTTCTCCAATCCTATGTTCAGCTAATCCGACCTCAGCGTCCACCTATTAGAGGTGGCATGATAGGAGTGATGGTTCAGGATACCACACATTTTTTTGCTTTTGAGTGACAGTCATTTGCTTTTCGTCCTTGGGTGCCTAGAATCACACGACTTTTGTCCTTTTCGATGATTTGTTCTTTTCTTTGACAATCCTTTTCGTCTTTCGTTTTTTTCCGTTCCCTAACTTTTGCCTGGACTGAGTATCTTTTGAGATTCTTTTGATTTTCCAGTCCAGCGGGATGCCCCTGTTTTTGCCTAAGTCGCTTGTTTTCAAGTTTTGACTTAGCGGGCTTTTGATTCTTTTTGCTTTTCGTTCTCTTTTTTTTTTTTTTTTTTTTGAACAAGTCGTGTGACACTGGTTTGTCTGACTTCTTGTGGGGTAATGTGACTGTTTCACTCTTTGTCGGCACGGTTTAACCATTGCGGTTCTTTAGGCACGACTTATACAAGTGTGATTTATCCTCAACCGGACACTCCTTTCACGATTCGAACGCTTGGCCGCACTAACTGACGCCTACCCTGCCCCGGGTTGAGATTTAGGTTTTTTTCATTTTCAAAAGAAACTCCTACTACTGGCTCAAAGGGGTTATCAGGGGATTATCTTCCTTATATCTCCGGTGTTTATGGATTGAAACAATGCCTGTATCTCATCAACAGGTTCTTTATCCAAAAGCATACGATCGGAATATTATTCGTCATCTGTTTTCGTCATCCTCCCCAGATTCCTGCTAAAACAAGCATTAAGCATTAAAGAAAAACAAAGAGTGAACACGACCTGATTAATTCAAAACATGCATATCCATTTCGTTTATTAATATCAATTGAAAAACAACAAGCTTTAAGAGCGAAATTTGCAATTACACAGAAAAGAAACTACAAATGCGAGGACATGAACAAGATAACATGAAAAATGTCGGCGTCTCGGAACTGGACTTCCTGCACTCTGACTTATTGGCGAGTCAACCATCCTCAGAAGCTATCATCAGGGGTAGTCTACTGCTGTCTCGATCTTCTTTCACCGGCCCGATCAAATCTGGGAAACTTTTTCATCACCCCGGTTTTCGCTTGTCGATGGCCTTGCACCGCCTTGGGAACCCTATCGGAGAAGTTAATGACCCTGCTGTCGATTAAATCTTGGACGGTATGCTTGAACGCGTGACAACCTTCAATATCATGTCCGGGAGCCCCGGAGTGGAATTCACAGTGCTTGCTTGCATCATAGCCATCCGGCAGAGTGCCGGTTATTGGCGCCAGAGTCCTTTTCTCCACCAAGTTCAGTCTTAGTAGTGTCTGTAACAAAACTGCGTACGTTGAGGGAGGCTTCTCAAACACCCTCCTCGGCTTCTTTCCCCGAATTCTTTGCTGAGTCTTATGCTGGCCTCTTGTATGCTGCTGGCTTTGCTCGAGCGATTCCTTGGGCTCACGCGTTATCATCCTTAAGTTCAACCCTGGCATCGGCAACTGTTGTGGACATGGAGACTTAGCTTCTAGTGGCTCTGGGATATACCTCGATTCATCTGCAACCTCTGGCGGAGAAATGGGAATATCAGTCCCTGCAACCTTTATACCCTCCGGTACAAACTCAATTATTTTCTCATCCAGCAAATCTTGAATCTTATGCTTAAAAGCTTTGCAGTTTGCAATGTTATGCCCCGGTGCTCCGGAGTGGAAGGCACAATGGGCGTTCAGGTCATAATCTGGTGGTGGCTGCCCTGTCAGTGGAACCAAAATGCGGGGTTCAGCCAGTTGAAGTTGGAACAAGAGTTGCACCAGCTGATCATGATCCACAGGGATCTCATCAAATACTCTGTTAGAAGATCTCATCCTCTTACCACACCTTCTTGGGTTATCCTGCAAAACCAATTGCGACTGCTGACGAGGAGAAGTCTGAGCTTCGAATCGTGGGGAAGGTCTCTTAAGCCTATCCTGCGTGGTTAATGGTTCTTCAGACCCCTGAGGAACAGATAAACCAGCCGCGTCTTCCGACATTTGCCCTCCTTCTCTCCGGAGTACGTTCCTTAATACTTCAGCCATCAACCCTATCTGTGCCTTCAGTCGGCAGTTCTCTTCTTCTAGCGTCTCTTGATTCGTGCGCAACTCTTGCACATCTTTCGTAAACTGCCCCAGCTGGCCTCGAACATCCGTTAATTCTGCTTGAACCTGTTTGACGGCTACTCCCACAAGTTGGCGTATGCGACCTGGGAGAAAACCCTGATTCTCTAGCTGAGCAAAGTCGGCAGCTCTATCATTAGCCCGTGCCATCAGAGGCTGCACCGTATCCTGCAACTGCTTCTGACTCTCGGCCATGGCCTCCATTACCCGTATGATCCGTGTTATGTGGTCGCGCACGTCTTGCGTCTCGGTCGGATCCTGACTCATGACTCCCTTGCTGCCCGGGAATTCTTCGGTCGCTAATCTTGGAAGACCTGGTGAATACAGGAGATGAGATACAATTTAATAATTACCTGTAATGCAATATGATCATGAATGCAATGCAATGTGTCTGTGCCTTAGGGAAGTTCATTCCTCCAGTTCTAGTGCGAAGGTGCCGGTGCAGTGACAGTGCTAACAATAGGAATATCGGAGCTGAATCATAGAAAGCCTCATATATTGAAGAGAGAATGAATAAACCCAGGGTACAATATCACTGAGAGTACAAAGAAGGCATGACCTCAACCAACAATCCTGGTGATGGTCAGCACTATGCAAATAAAGCATACAAGTTACTACATGAAATGATCAAATCCTCCCAAAGGTATGGTACTCCTCTATCAACTTCTTGGTCTCCGGATGACTTGGTCGATCAAGCAGCCCTTCGACAAGCTGGTTTCTCCTCTTAAGGACACGGCGTACGTCTTCAGCAGTTTCTTCCCATGTTGCTTCTCCGAAGCAATCTTCTAGCTTTCGCTTCTGAGACACTGCTTCATCTCTGGATTTGATTGCCTTGTTCAGAGCATGCTGGACACTATACCGGGTCATCACTTCTTCCTCACACTTCTTGATGCTAGACTTCAACTTCTCCTCGAGGTCGGAAATTTGCTGCTTCAGCTTATCTTCCCTCTTCTTGTTGTTAGTGAGTGTAGCATTCCAAGTCTTATTGCAAGAAGATATCTCTCGGTGTGCTGCGTCGAGCGCCTTCTTTTTGGCTTCCAGCATGTCATGGGAGCTTCTGAACTCCTGCCCCAGACGTTCGCGCTTTTTCTTTTCCTCAGTCAACTCAGCTCCTAGCCTGTTTACTAGCTCGATCTGTTGCTGGAAAGCATATACGGCCTTGTTTTTCTCACTGCGTGCCTGGGCTAACTCTTGCTCTAACCCTTCGTTAATCTTCATCAAGGCTTCCTTTTCCTTCACAACTCGCTCATAGACTTCCCTAGAAACAGTAGTTGGCTCGGCTGCCGGAATAAGAGCGAGGATTGGTGCGTCTGGAAACGACATCTTCAACTGACTAGCCCTCTCCTGAATCCAAACTCTATAAGGTGCATAGGCCTGACAGTCATTCTTTCCTAACAACGGCTTCCCTTTGTGGTTAATACGCGTCCAGGCATGTTGCAACTTGGCTAATAACTCCCCCTTCACGTCACCTGTGAAGTACAGAGATTCCTGTACTTCTTCCTCTTGAGGTGGATTCTTCAGCGCATATCCGAACTGGCGAATGAATAGAGAAGGGTTGTAATTGATACACCCTTTTCTTCCTATCAACGGCACATTAGGGTACCCAGAACAACTGAAGATGAGCTCAGATCCCCAACAGGTCTCGATCAAACCACTCCATATCTTCCGACGATAGCCTCATCAGACGCTCCGGCCAACCAACTGGAACTGTAGTCTCTGCAGCAGATCTTCCCTTAGGAAGGTGACTCTCAAACCACATACTCAACAAGGGTACACACAGATGAACATTCTTCCCTCTTCCCTTCTCATTCTTGTAATGCAGTGAGTGGTAGAGATCTCCGAGTAAGGTAGGTACAGGATTACCAGCGGCAAACAAGTAGAAAGCATCAAAGTCCACAAAATCCGGTATATTGGGGAACAGTACTATGCCATAAATGCACAAGGCCAACACAGCATTGAAAGCAACCCAGCACCCGCTCTTAGCGTACTCCTGGGCTTTACCAACTAAGAACTGAAGCGAGAAGCCTGGGATTCCACGGGAAACAGTAGTCATAAGTTCAGAAGCATCAACATGCAAGGCTTTTGCCAATTCCTCAGGCTTGGGCTTGGCTCCATAATGAATGAATGGAACCTGGTTCTGCACGGGCAGCTCAACATACTCAGCGTATTCCTCCAGGGTTGGTCCCATAATAAAATCAGAGAACGTAAAGCACCTCAAAGCAGGGTCGTAGAATTGCATCAAAGCATACAGCCCCTCCAACTCTACCTCTGTAGGTTTGCACACCAATCTCAATAATCTACCATAGCTCATCCGGAAACTCCTACGAACACCCTCATCAGCAAGAGAGATCAACCCAAGTAAAGGAACAATATCAGGCGTAGGCAATTTGTAAGCAACCGTTCTCCTTAAGCTAGTCATGATCAAACACTCAGAAGTCTGGGCACTAGAACTAGGGAAATGCAAATGCACCTGCAGCACAGACACACGTTAGTGAAATGCAAATGGTAATGGATATGCAAGCAATGCAATGCAAGTATCATGCAACAGGGACCAAAGCTGCAGCTGAATAGCCTAAACCCAATCAAGAAAGGTCTCAGATAGACCATCCGGAAGTCATCAACCCTGGTCTCAGATAGACCTAAAATAACACTCCAATACTGGTCTCTGACAGACCTCAAATCATAACTCCGACCGGTCTCTGATAGACCTCAAATCATATCTCTAATTGGTCTCTGACAGACCCCATAACACATCTCCAAATGGTCTCTGACAGACCTCATAACTCTCCAAATGGTCTCTGACAGACCTCATATTGTTCATAAATAACCAGGATCTCTGATCAAGAAATAACCGGTATCTGAAGGTCTAGTTACCTGCATAACCCTGAATCCCCTCACAGGTGGGTGGCCCTATAACTGGCACAAGGTACGGCATCCTATGCGGTCGTCGGCGTCACAGACTTTCAGGGTTGATGATACGATTCCCAGAAGGAGTGGCATCATCAATTCCTGAAGAGGCCTCACTTAGCCAACTTCCAAATGATCGGTCCCCAGAGTCGACAATCCAACTAACCAGCAACCCACGCCAACCAAAGGAAGGGGCAGGAGGCCAACCAGAGGAACCTCGTCTGAGTGTAGATTTCATGGGACACCAAAGCAAGCAAAGCAAGCGGGCGCCCACTAATTTCTACTCTAATTCTAGGTGCACTCAAGCCCAGGTCCGGCTTATCTCTCAATGTCAGAACACCCGTCACATCCCAAATACAGCAATAATAATCAATATATAAAGCTGAAAATACAAGGTTAGACACATAGAATAACTCCATACAAAATCCTCGACGGGAAAACAAGCGCTAGGATTGACTCTCTCAAGGGACGTTGGATCCCAAATGCGTAAGAACCATCGCAGTCCTTAGCAGCCAGGGGACGTTGGATCCCCAGCAGAGTCGCCAGCTGTCGCTACTGCGAAAATCGGCGCCGGCTTGACAGAAGAGTCGCCACCGTGCGTTATTTATCCCTCAGAGCGGGAAAGGAAACGCTCGAAGTAAACCTCGCAAAGACGGGAAAAGGTATGGTCATCGCAACCAAAACCTGGATTCGGGAGTCGGTTACGCAAGGGGAAGGTATTAGCACCCCTCACGTCCGTCGTACTCGACGGGATCCACGCTTGTTTTCGGGTATGGATTGTTATTCTATCTACGCTAAAGGTCTGGGGTTAAAAGAAAAGAGAATGAAAATAAAAATGACTCGGCAAAGTATCGCACTTTATGCCTACGTATTCCCGCCTGGAACGAGAAATCAGAGTCAACGTAGTTCGCCTACCTACGGGAAAGGAGGGGAAGGTTGCTCGCTAGGATATCACATCCTATGCCTACGTACTTCCACACTGCATGGAAGATCAGAGCAAACGTAGTTCGGGCCACGTACGACACAAGCTTGTCTTGATTGATTTTATTCCTTCTGGAAAAGGTTTTTCTGATTAACAGTCCAAGCGGACAAAAATGACGTTTTGATGAGTTCACGTTCTTTTACGGAAGAAGTGCCTTTTATTGTGTTTGAAATCTTTATGTGTTTTTCTGTTTGTTTTGAGAAAGAAAGAGACAGAACTCTAACCTACGGTTGCGAAGGGAAACAAACTAACCTAATGTTATCATGCATGGGTTAAGACCTAGCGTCTATCATGCTCCTCTCTTGCACAGAGAGAAACAGAGATCCTACGGGATAGGCAGAAACAGAAACAATATCAGATATATACAGTAAAGCAGTAAAATGCATGGATGCAACAGTACAAGCGAGGCAAGGGAGTCCCACTCAACCTCGAACCTAGAAAACAATAGGCAAAAGTGAACAGGCTTCACTTTCAACCCAGCAGGGTAAACAGCAAACAATACAGCCAGGAAATCCAAACAATACATCAGCAATGAAATACAACAGCAAAAGAAACAGCATCAGCAGCTCTGAGTCAACATCTGGCTTCAAGTAATTTCCAATCAGCTACAGGCTTCAACAAGCATCAATCTCCATCTTCATGGCCTTCAGGCAAGGGTTTTGATCATCAGTCTTCTATCTGCAATGGCTTTTCTTCAAGCTCAAACCTCCAGGATGAGGGATTAGTCACAAGAGTGAATTGGGTGTTAAGCAATCAATTGACTACCAAGGGTGGTGAACAGACTGCTTCTAACACAAGAGACATTTTCTCTCAAGAGTTCTATCTCATAGACACTATCACCAAGCCTTCCAAAGGAAGGGGGTGAGTGTCTTAGAGAGACTCTGAATCATAGAGAAGAATGGATGCAGACAAGGCAATCCATGTTTGAGAAACAACTTTCTAACCTAGAGCTCTGCCTAGCTCCTAAACCCTAGTCTCCTCAGCATCTGCTAGCAAGAATCTTCTCTTCAACTCTGGAAGTTGATCTTCAATCTCTGGATCTCCAATGGTCTTCATCTCCTCAAGTCTTCAGCTTCCCCAGGGCCCCAGACAAACCCAATACCCAAGCAAGCAAGCACTAATCCCCAGAGGGCACACCACACCAGTCAATCAGACACACAGCACATCAATAGCAGTAGGGGAATCCTAACTTTTCTAAGGGATCTAATAACTACCCATAGCCCCTATAGTCCCATAACTAATCTAGTTAAACCCTAAGTCCTAAGGGAAATGAAATCAAACTTCTTAAGTTGTCACCTAAAAACCCTAAGTTGTTCATGATGTTCAAACCTATTTTAATCACCTAAAATTAATTCCTAAAAATGGGTACTAAATTGAATCTACAATTTGAATGTCTAATCTAAACACCCTAAAAAGAATGAACAAAAAAATATGAAAGCATTTAATAGAACAAAAATTATTAAAATCATGCATGAAATGAAACTAATTAATATGACATTTATTTAGAAAATATGGAAAAAAATATGGAATAAAAATAAAAATGCAATTTTATTTAATGAAAATTTTCTAGACATTTTAATGAAAATGATGTAAAAAGAATGGATTAAAAATGAATTTTTATGCATTTATTATGAATTAATGAAAATTGGTAAAAATTAAAATGGAATTAAAAAAATGAATTGAATTAAAAATTGATGGGGGGTACTAATAGAAACCACGTGCAGTTCATATCCAGGATGGGCCAATAATAGGGGGTGCGCTTAGCATTTGGTTAAGGCCCAGCTTCACTTCAGAATTAGAGTAACAATAAAAGAGCGCTGGGGGGTGAGAAAAGTAGTAAAATCACGTTCAATATGGTTTGGGCTTGGAATTGGGGGTGGGAATAACAACATAACGCTCAGGCCCGCCCGTTTCAATTAATGAAACGGTGCGTTTTGGCACCAGACTAATCTCCCTCCAAAATCAGATTGAATAAGAGCCATTGGATTATCCTCCAAGTCAAAAGTCCAACACGCATTGAACGGACACGATTATGTCTTCCTCCTTGATTCTGAAACTTAGGGTTTCAGCTCCATGAGTGGCCATGCACGAGCACACTTTCACCACTCTGTTCTCACTCTACAGGCAACCAATCCACACGATGTGAACATGAAAAATGCTCAGAATTCTTCCCTCTACAATCCTATGGTTTTAATTCAGTCTGAAACTCAACAATTCATTCAACCCGATCGATGCAAATTCTGATCACCATGGATATACACTGAGATGCACCATCACAATTCTCCATCAAACTTGCACTAACCTAATCTACAACTAATGGTAACTAACCTGTGCTATCAAGCTAAGATTCTAATGCACTAACCTAAGAGTTTCAAGCCCTAACAGTTTCTACAACCTGCTAATCAACATCACCAAACCTTTCCAAATTCATCCTACTTGTTCTACTAACATCCTGCATTGCATCTAAACTAATAAAATCATGCCTAACTAACTGAATCAAGCAAATCGAATGAAAACATACCTGGTGCAAAAGCTTGAAAACAGCTATGGAAGATTGAGGATCTGAGGCTTCCAAGGCTTGAATCTTGATCAATTTACTCAGTGATTGATTCTGTATGCAATGCTTTGAGGATTCTTGACCTGAATTGTGCTGTCCAATGGAAACTTCAATTTTGATGTTCTTGAAGAAAGTGCTCGAAAATGGATGATTCACACTTGATTCTTGATTGAATTAGGATCTATGATGATGAAACAGTATGAGAAAGTTGATTATGATGAAGATTTGGTGAAGAATTTGTGAGATTGGAATGAAACTTCAATGAAAAAGAATGAGAAAGCTTGTGAAATTCTTGGGGAAAATGAAGCCAACCCTTGCTAAATTCTCATTTCATGAATATATAGACCTCATATGAACATTCTAGATCCATCTTGCACATTCCCTTGCTTTCCAACTTTGATCCATTTTTGAAGTGTTTCTTAAAGTACAAGTAACCAAAGATAACTTTCTTTTTTCCTTCTAAACTCAAAAAAGTGTTTGAACCATTGTTCTTAGAATTGCTTTTCCATTCAAAATCATATATTGGAAGTCTCCATTTGGATTCATAAATCTCCCAAACCATTTTCCATCTTGAATTTATTCACTTTATAAGCCATTTTAGTTCACATTTTGACCAATTATGCAACTTCATGTTATGAGCTTCTCCCATAATTTGTGACCTTCTTTCTAGACTTAAAATCCCATTTGGAGCAAGTTTGATGTTGTAAGTTTTTCCATTTGAGGCCTCCTTGTATGAGTTTTGGACATAGGTTAAAATGACCTGTAATTCACAAATGCCCAAAATACCCTTTGCTTGCCAAGACCATAAGTTGAGTTCCACACATCATATGAAGGCATACTATACCATTCTAGAAAGCTAAGACAATGAGGAACAATTCTTATGTTGACCAAGAATTCATTTGAAATCTCCTTGAGGGGTAAAACTAGCTTGGAAGTCAAGTCACTTTCACAGACAAAAATTCAGACACCTCAGATGACCTGTAACTTGCAAGGACCATAACTTGAGTTCTATAAATCTCCTTGAGGTCTTCCACCACTCAAATTAAAGGTCTTGAGATCCTATACAAGTTTCATGTTGGCCAAGAAGCCATTTGAAGCTAGCATTTTGACTTATCTTGCTTGGAAATTTAACCTAAACTAGGGGATTTTACAGAGAAACCCTAATTTAGAAACTCCTCTTCTCCTTGATTTCTCTTGAATTCTCCTTGGCATATCTCCATATCCTTCTTTATATGTCCAATGATGAACCCCACATCTCTCCAATAGACTTGAATGCCCTTTAAATCAGTCAATTGACCTAGGGTTGACCTAGGGTTGACCCAGATGAAACCCTAGTTGACTGCCTTCAGCTATAGCTCTTGTGCTCTCATCAATGACTTGTCTCCTTCTCCAAATGACTTTCTAAGTCTCTCATAATGTCTGGATACTCTCCATGCCTTCACTTCACAGCTCACAATCCTCTTGTTGATCCTCAGATACCTTCAGCTAGGAGATGGGCTCAAGGCTTGATCTGCTGAACCCTTTGCTTTCAAATTCTTTCCTGATGACTTGAATGAGATTGAATTGGGATAATAATCTCTTGATAGGCCTCTAGAGATGAAAATAATGATTGGTCCCCTGTTGAATGACTTGTTATGCTTATGCTATGCAGATGGTTAGTCTATGTACATGACTCTGTATGCAAATGCTAATGATATTGAAACATAAACCAAAGAATAAGGTTGGGCAAATTTTAGGGTGCAACAAAGGGGTATCGCAATAACTTGTGATCGAAACCACTAGTTAGGATACAAATTGAATCATTGTTTATAAAGCCGATTTAAATTTGAGCATAGCTCAAGGAGTCAGGAAACAGTATCTCATCGAGTATGCTTTCGAATTAGACCCTACCTCAATTAGGATTTTGAAGGTTGTATATGGGTTTAATTTATGACTTGTAAAATGGAGGTAGAAAGGGTTAGTATATTTGTGCCCACCCAATTTTTGAAAGATGTTCATCATTTTTGATATTACCCTGCCCCAGGTTAAGAAAATGATGTTTCGGTTTGGGAGAAAGAGAGCGGATCCTCAATCAAGGTTTAAAAGAAAGGGTTGACTATGTTGGCTTTTAAAATAATGCCTTACATCATCAGTAGGGTTTTTATTCGAAGCATACAACAAGAGATCATGTGTTTTACTTCATCATCCTCCTTCCAATTCTCTGTCAGAGAGAGAGATCGGGTACAAGTCGGCATTATAAATAATTTTGAAAAACTATTTGAGTGAAAACGAATGGGTTTCTTCAAGACAACCCGTTATTGCATTACTTATTCGAAACAGAAAGTTCTTACATGCAAAAATATGCTTTTAACCAAAGAAATAAACACACAAACGAACAAAAGAAATAGAAAGTTCTTCTGGAGAGTCCTTTTCAGGATCTTTATTGCTTTCATGTAGACGGGAAAGACAGGCAGAAATGACTGGTGCGCAGCTTTCAGACACGGCGTTGGCGATCTTGAATCATGCCTGGGGAGGATGA
Organism: Lathyrus sativus; assembly: GCA_963859935.3. Lineage (NCBI taxonomy): Eukaryota > Viridiplantae > Streptophyta > Magnoliopsida > Fabales > Fabaceae > Lathyrus > Lathyrus sativus. Next base: position 494,535,800 of record OZ012739.1, on the reverse strand, counting down.
ACCTTGTCGAGACATGGGGCTATCTCGTACGTAAGGGACGGAACCCTCAAAGATCAAGACTCTATCTTTGACCAAATTTTGGACGTCTGCTTTCATGCCGTAACAACTCTCAATGTCGTGCCCTGGAGCACCTTGATGATACAGGCAAAATTTGTTGGCATTGTACCAGTATGGAAACCTCTTAGGTACCTTGGGTGGGGCTTTAGTCTGGATATGCCCTCTTTGAATTAGAGCTGGAAACAGATCAGCGTATTTCACCGGGATGGGGTCAAACTGATGAATTACTTCCCTTGGATTATCTGGAGTCATCCTTTGATACCTTTTCCGGAATTGTCGATGCTGTAGTTGATCTGGAGAGGCCAACCTCTGCCTAGGATGTGGTTGTTGTTCATGCTGAGCGGGCATCGCATACTGATGCTGAGGATGGGGTACCGGAGCTATGAATTCTCTGGAAGGTCCACAGTCATCTCTATTGTTCGGGGCTATACCCAAGTTATGATGGTATTGCTTCACAAAAGCAAAAGTTAAGTCTTCCCAAGACTGAATGTGATTCACTTGTAGCTTCATATACCATGTTAACGGTGCTCTACCCAAACTTTCTTGGAAGCAGTGAATCAAGAGTTGGTCGTTCCCAAGATAGGCGGTCATCTTCTGACAGAACATCATCAAATGATACCTTGGACAAATTGTACCTTTGTACACCTCAAAGGCGGGCATCTGGAATCCCAGGGGGATAACTGAGTTTGGAACTAGGTGTGGGTCATGAGCATGAAAATCAGGCGCACGGTTCCTCTTCATCATTTTCCATCGTTCCTCGAAGTCACGAAATTCATTCTTGAATGCTGTAAGCTCTGGATCATCCATTTCCTTTTCTTGCACAGGCTGAAGTTGCACAGGAACAAAGTCGTCGGAGGGACGGCGAAGCGTCGGGTTAGACCTTACTCTGAAGCTAGTCATGCGATCCATGTCTTTGTTCTCCTCACTATCCTTTAATGATACTTCCGGCTTGGTCAGATGGTAGAGATGGCGACTGACAGCAAAGATGGAAAACCGAAATGAGCCACAACAAAGGAAGGACACATGCACAAAAATGTAAAATGCCATGCTAAATGTAGAATGCTAATGCATAATGCAGATGCAGGAGGATACTTCAAGAAACTCAAAGTGTTTTTTCAGTGTTATAATTTAGGATAATTGAAAAACTTTTTATTTTTGAGAAACAATGAAAACAAAGTACTCTTTCAAGAGTTTATTACAACGAAAGCAAAAGAACGCTTAGAACTCTACTCCACAGTCTTCTTTGTACGGAGCTCCTCTGTCAACTGGTCAATGCGCTCCTGCAGCGCCGCTTTCTCGATGATAAGTCGTTCCACACATTCCTTCCGAGCCATGGTGGTTGAGGGGAGATCATCATTGGTGACAGCACTTGAAGAGGCATGAGGAGAAAATAAATCTCCTTGTGCCTTTCTCTTCCTGGCAACTTCTATTTCTGGTGTCTTCTGAAGTCTTTCCTTCTCTACTTTGAGGGTGAAGAACTTATTCTTCCAGGCAGTCCTCAATTTCCGGGCTTCATCCAAAGCAATCCTTACTTGTTCAATTTCCTCCTCTTCGAACCAGTCGGGGTCATGAGTAGATAATACCATAGGTTCATGGAAAGGAAAAGGCATCTTGAGATCGAGGGCCCTTTCTCGCACCCAATGTAGATATTCTTCAGAGACAGTACAATCGGGGTATCCTGAAGCAGCTGTTCCTTCCCTGTCAATGTATTTCCATGCATAAATGATGACAGTCTTGAGATCTAGGTCCTCTTCTCCTTTGAAGTAGATCTCCTCCGATGAAGCCAGGTCAGGCATTTGGATCATAGGGTGTCCAAACTGTCTACGGGCTAAGGCGGGATTATAGCTTATACATCCCTCTCTTCCAATAAGTGGTACATTGGGGAATCCTCCGATGCTAGGAATCATAGGCACGCCTCCATAGGCGGGATCATACCAGACAATGTCCGAATGGGTAAGGGCCATAAGTATCTCGGACCATCGAGGTGTTGCTACTTTGTCCCAAAGGGACGGATACAGAGTCAAACGAGCGATGAACCATGAGTACAGCAAGGCAGTACAGCATACAATGTGTCCTCCTCCTTCGGCATTCTTCGAGTGAATCGAGAAGTACGTATCAGCAAGCAGGGTGGGTACTGGATTCTTGAGTATGAACAACTTGATTGCATCCATATCAACAAAATTGTCAATTTTAGGGAACCAGAAAATCCCATAGACCAACAAAGCGAAATTGGCTTCCGATATGAGAATCTCCTTTCTTTCAGCATGGTAACGGACTTTTTCGATCAAAAAGTCGGCAGGGAACCCAAGGACTCCTTCCTGAGTGATCAGGCGCTCTTGAACATCTTCAAGGCTGAGATGAGTAGCATTTGCAATTTCTTGGTGACTAGGCGTGTCTTCCCTTCCGGTGAATAGCGGTCGGACAGTCACAGGCATCCTCAAAAGTTCTGAGTATTCTTCCAAGGTCGGCATCAGTTGGTAGTCCGGAAAAGTGAAGCAGTGATACATCGGGTCATAGAATTGAACCAATGTTTCCAACAGTCCTTCTTTCATCCTTAGCTCAAGGAAACGGAAAACTCCTCCATATTCTGCTGCGAAGGCAGAGCGATTCTCGACGAGTTCGGCTAGCTTTCTCAAGCTTTCGAGGTTGGGACTCTGAAAAGTGTACTTCAGGGTTTCTTTTCTGAAATCCATGATTACAACACCTACAGAACGAATTTGAGTTTCTTGAAGTGAACAATGGAAAAAGAATGCAATGCAAGATGATTAGGACTTCATGGGATTCCTCTATTTATAGGCATTGCGGTAAAAGAAAACGTTTTATTAAAGTTGAAACGGACTACATAAATATTCCTTTAAAGAGTCCCAAATAAAAGCTAAATAAAAGCTAGTAAAGACACTAAAGAAGCTTTGAATGCTGCTGCTTGAGCTGCTCTTCTAGTTGCGCCTTCTCACGGATGATGTTGTCCACAATTATCTTCCAAATAGTGCACTGTGGGTCGGAGAAAAATAAATCCTCCATGACTTTCCTCTTCTTGCAGGGGAGTAGCTCTTCATCCTTCAATTGTAGCTCTTCATCCTTCGATCGTAGCTGCTTCTGAAGTTCATCCTTCTCCTTTTGAAGTCCAGCATTCTGCCTTTGAAGTTTAACATTCTCCTTTTGAAGTTCAACATTCTGCTTTTGGAACTCAGCATTCTGCTTTCGACACTCATCTTTTTCTGCCACTGCTACATGGTACTTGTTCTTCCAAGATCCCAACTCATGTTGAGACTTCCTTAAGGACACCTCTAACTCCTCGGCTTTAGACATAAAGACATAAGTGGGCTCCCTCTTTGGAGCTATGGGATCTTGACGTGAATAAGGCATCTTTAGATTGGTTTCCCTTTGTCTGACCCACTGGAGGTATGATTCTAGAGACACACAGTTAGGCTTCCCCAGACTTCTCTTCCCTTTCTTGTATACCCTACGCCATGCGTCCAGAACTCTTCCTAGAAGCTCTATATCATCCTTGAAGAATATACCCTCTACTTGAACACTTTTGGGAGGTTCCTTCAACGGGTATCCCAACTGTCGACGAGCTAAGATAGGATTGTAGCTGATTCCTCCATCAAAGCTGAGCAATGGTACATTAGCAAAGTCACCGCAGCTATCAATGATTAATACTCCATCATACACTCGGTTGTACCAGTCAATGTCGGAATGGGTCAAAGCCATAACCCTTGGAGACCAATGCTCTTTGCCAATGTTTGTAAAAGAGCTAGACTTCGGCAAGTGTGAAATAAACCACTTGTAAAGTAGAGGTACACAGCAAGTAATCATCCCTCCACCACGGAGGTTTCGGAGATGTATAGAGTGATATGCATTTCCCAACAGAGTTGGTACTGGGTTGTTCTTCATAAAGATCTTGAATGCTTTGAGATCGATGAACCCTTCGAAACTTGGGAATAAAAGCAGCCCATAAACAAGCAAAGCAAAAATTGCCTCAAACGGAGCCTTATTAGAATAACCAGCATAGAAGGAAGCTTTCTCGATTAGGAAACCTGTCTTTAAACCAAGAGTTCCATCCTTAGTAACTAGGTTGGCTTTGACGTCAGACACCTTCAAACGGAGAGCTTTAGCAATATCCTTCTCATCAGGGTCCTTTTCCAAGAAGGGAAAAGGAGATTCCTCAAGGACAGGTAGACCAACCAAGAAGGAATACTCTTCTAATATCGGTAGCAACTGAAAGTCTGGAAAGGTGAAACAATGGTAAAGAGGATCATAGAACTGCAGTAGAGTGGCAAGAAGTCCTTCATTCACTGAGCAACCCAACAAGGATATCAGCTTCCCATACTTGGTCTTGAATCCTTCTTGATCTTCGATGAAACCCCACAACTTCTTTAGGTCGTCCAATTTGGGACTCTTAAAAGTATATTTCATAGTATGTCTTTTATCTGAAGCCATAGTGACCTACAATGTTCATAAACGAAAGTAAATCCCATGAAGTCCAATGCAGAATGATGCTATATGAATGCAGCAAACACAAGTATTCACATAAGGACAATAAAGATAAACAAACAAGGGGTACCCTAGGTTTGCAACGAGCATGGAGCAAAGGTGTACCCTTCCCAAAGGTTTAAGGACTAAATGTGGTTTTGTACCTGTAGAACAAGGTTCTAATAAGGTTCCCAAAGTCATTAGCCCATCTTTCGGATATTATCAACTTCCCAAGTACTCGAGGGTTAATAATATTCTCAAGAGAACTTCTTTTGAGTGTAGCATCGCGTAGCACTATTTCGGGGGTACCCCCTCATAGCCTCGCACTACGTCCTAATAAAGGCCAAAGTTGGGTTAAGGTAACTACGGTCCTCAATATCATGGGCTCCGAAGTCGAAAGTAGTGAGTGTCTTCACGATGGATCGTTCAACAGTACTATTTCGAAAGGGCCTCAACTGAGCAGGATTCTCGACTCAACTTAGTAGGGATTCCACTCCCTATAAGCCTCCTCGAATATATCCCATCCTATCTTAATTTCTCTCAAAGTTCGGGTGCAGAACTTTATCTCACCACTCAAGGACAACAATCCCCAAAGAAAAACAAGAGAAAGCATGTAAACACATAATCAAGTAGGCAGATATATAAAGCAGTAAACAAAACAAAATAAGATAGGGAAACCCACTAGAGAGTCCCCAGTGAAGTCGCCATTTCTGTCGCGGTGAAAATCGGATACCAAACTATTGATTAGTTTGAATCTTTAATTCATTTTGCAACCGAACTTTGATTTGTCCAAAGGAAGGGATAAAGATCGAAATTCCCACAATGCAATGCAAATGCAAGGTAGATTGTTTTAGGTTCGGGGGTTGGTTAAACTTAGGGAAGGTACTAGCATCCTAAGTTTCTGTAGTACTCTACAGGAACCTCTTGTTTTATGTTTGTTTACTGCTAAGTGTTTATCTGCTTAATGGATTAAAGACCCTAGGGGTTTATTTCTAAGTATACTCGATAAGGCATCGCACCTTGTGCCTACATATCCTTACGGGAGTGGAATCAGAGTATGTTGTAGTTCACCCTAAAGGGTTAGAGGAGTCCTTTGACTGTGGTCAAAGTTCCTACGGGTTTAGGGTAGTTGGTTGATTGGGTCTAGGAGAAGAGACGAGTCTTCATGTTAAGGGAGAGATAACCACCACAAATGTAAAAGAGAAGGGTTGTAGGAAGTGGTCTTTGCATCGTCTTAAGAGAAGGTCTTACATACTCGGATGGTCGCCAAGCATGCCTTTGTCGTTCTTAAGGCAAAGTCCCTACATGTTTGATTGTATTGTTGTGGGGTGGAGATTATATCTCACTTAAGATGATTAACATCTATTCTCTAATGTGTTTGTAGAATTGTATTGTGTGTTGATTGTTTATTTCTATGTTGTAGAAAAATAAAGACAAGGTCCTTCCTATAGGGTAGGTCCTAAACTTAAGTGATCAACTTGAAGAATCAAGGATCGAGGGGAATATGGTGCATATGATGTGCAACTACACACAACGTTGAATTATGTGTAGGTTTTTCCTTTGGACGGAATGCGATGAATGGATATAAATTGATAATGTAAATGAATTGCGGTAATGTAAATCATACACTTACGCATGAAAGCGCTAGGTGGGTGTGTGTATTGTGAATAAGAGCAAAGGTAGATAACGATAAATACGCATGAAAGCGCTATGGTGTAGGTGCATGTGTCGTGAAGTGATTGAGTTGATTAAAATGTTTTAGGAGAAGTTGGTTCGATTTTAATCGTTGATTTGATTTTAGAGAAAAAAAGTTGAGTTGATTTAATGAGGTTGATTTCAAGCAGATTGATTTTAGTGGAATGTTGAATTGATTTTATTTTATTAATTTAAAAGATATTGATTTGAGTGAATTAATCTTAGACGAGATTGGCCTTAAGACGAGTTAATTTTATAAGAACAATCCTAAATCTTAAATGATTAATTTATTATGAAAACTTAGTGATTATTTTATATTATGGCTATTAATAAAAAAAATATTATAAAAGTTCCTTATCAAATAGATTGTTCAATAAATAAAAAGTTATTCAAAAAAGATTTATTATTATTTATTTTTAAAAAGGGGTGATTCATCATTCATTTAGAAAATATTTTAGTAGCTTATTTAAATAAAGGGATTGATAAAAAACATTTATTTAAGTTTATATAAAAGATTTATTTTAATAATAAAAGGATTATACTAGGTTTATAAAGGTTTAAATGGTTCATTAGATTTGAAATTTATAAATATTTTGATGAAAAGGTTATATTAGGGTTTTGATTACTAATTAAGGATGATTAAGAAAGCGATTAGGGGGATAAACTGGCGGTTAGTTAGGGTGTGTGTGTGTGTGTGAATATGGTGGGTGATGCATCTAATTACATCAGACAATACAGCAAAACGAAAAGAAGATGAGCAAACAGGCACACGATCGGAAACCCTAGCCCCTTTCTCTCAAATTGGTCCCTCAAACCCTCGATCATCTCCCCCTCGATTCGTCTCCGATGCGCCGTTTAATCCCTCTTCCTCATATTTGCCCAAAACTCCTCGTCAAGACCTATCAAAACCCTACAAAAAAACAACATTAATCATGAATGGAAAATGTCAAAATGAGGAAGATTACTACCCCTTGATGAACGATGGTTTCGCCGGTGATGGTGAAGTGGTTTCACGATGAGCGGTTCGCGGAGGAGGATCCCGGCGATGGTAGTGACGGTGATTTGCGGTGGGCGACGCGAATAGGGCTTCGCAGATAAGTCTTTCTTTAGGTTTTTTGATTTTGGGGATTTTTGAGAACTGATGTGCGTTGGGGTTTTTCGTTGGATTTCTCCCCCTTTTCCTTCTCCCTTCATCTCTTTATATAGGCAGTAATCTGATTCTCTGATTTGAATTTCCTTAATCCTAATTGAATGCTGATTGGGGATTTTCCCTTTTGAGTTTAGATCAAACGAAAACCTTCCTGTTTTGGTGATATTGTATTAATGTCTGTTGATGAGGAAATCTCAAATCTCTGATTCTTTGGATTATTCTTTGAATCTCTTATGGAATATTCCCTATTTTGCTAATCTGATTTTTTGCATTTCCTGGTAGGTGTGGATAACAAACGAGTTGTTGGGCTGGGTGATGAATCCAAAATCGATCCTTGGTGACAAGCCCTGAATATGTGAACTTTTTCACATTGAAGTCAAAGTTTCTAACTCTGTTCCTTTGGTTTCGTTTAATTTGGCGTATATCTGACATTGTCTTTTCACGTGTTTGATGATGATGTTTGGGGAACAGGGGTAATGTATCGTGCAAGTCGTTGTTCCTATTATGGTTATCCTTATCTGCGCCAACTGATCAAGATCAAATTGCATGGAAGTGGGTGACTGTGGAAGCAAGAGCATAATGTATCCACGAGAACATACGACACTAGGTGCATCACCAATCTCTACGTCATCTTCAGTTTATCGGTTACTTGCGATTTATAACTGTTTCAATCAGCGCTTATGGCATCACGGCTACCGACATTCCAACAACAGCAATACCATCTTGCAGGGGCTATCTTCTCTAGCAATTACAATCAGCACTATCGGCATAGGGTGGGGTAGTGTAATGGTGATGTTGATTTCTTGGTAAATGAATTGATATCCTGCAAATACTTGTTTGCTGTTTGTTGTATACCGCTGTTACGATGTTGGTGTTTGCAGATGGTGCACTGGTGTTGTGATGCTTCGCCGTTGTGTTTTGCTCTTACGCAGGTGCTGCGGATGTGCCTTAGTCATGATTGTTATGAGCTGCTGAAGTACTTGTCATTTGCTTGCAGCTTGTTGGGCTGCTTGTGTCGCTAATGTTGTTTCTGTGTTGTTTGTAGTGTAAATGATGATTTATGTTGCTGGTTTTGAAATGTTTGCAGATGAGAGACCGCTGAGGTTATGTCGTTGCTGAGGCCGCTCCTAATGTTGTGGTTCCATACCGTTGTTATTGGCGTTTGCTTGCGATTGCCGGTGTAGCTCTGTTTTGATTGTAGGTAACTTTTGGAGTGATTAACCATGTTATTGGGAGGGCAATGCTACAGTGGTCCGAATCCTCTACTGACTGCTATGTTATGCACTAGAGGCCTCTATCCCTTAAACAACTTTTATGGTAGTTTGAGGTTATCGTTTGTGGCTCCGTTTAATGGTTGTTTCCTTGAACTGACTGTGACGTTGATATGCAGGTGGAAGAAAAGAGCGTGATCAGAACTCCCATTCGTTACAGGCTGGATTACCAAGAAGTTTCCGTCTTCATATTCTAGATTGAGTACCAGTTCAATGCATACTGTGATGCATGTGGCGCACCGTTCCCGACGGCGAAGAAAAATGGTTCACGTCACATGGTTAACGTTGTTAAGTTCTGAGTGCTTTGTCTGATTCGTGAGCTGCTTCAATCAGGGGATCCGGGGCGTGTCGTAGGTAGGATCTGCAACTTGAAGCATTGATTGTATGAGGTTCAAAAATTCCTTGATGTATGGCTGAATGCTGAGGTGCAGTGTTTAAAAATCCAGGGTCATAAAGCTTGAGTCTTTTGTCATTCTTCCCTGTTTGATATCTTCTTGAAATCATGGGTTGTTGGTTGCTTGCAGGGTGCTTAAAGTGGAACTATGGAGCAGGACTGGTGCAGAGATTCAAACACGCTGCCGTCTTCTAGTCTGCGAAGCTGCGTCTCTATGTTGTGAGGTTCAGTGCAGGGTTAACAGGGTTATCAAATCGTGGGTTGGAGACTCTTAGCCGTGAGTACAGACATTTGCCGTAAAAACGATCCATCTTTGTTCTTGCCATTAGGATTTCTCTTTTCACTTATTGTTTTTGAAATGATTTAATAAACTTCCTCTCGGTTTGGTAGATTTAGAAACTGATGCTTCTCGTGACAGCGTGGACCGACTTTCATGGGGAATCCAAAGATCTTCTCCGATTTATCAAGGACGTCGGCTGTTTCCTCTAAGTTGGGTCCAGCACAACTGAAGTAGTTTCCCATCCATTTGATTATGCTTAGGTCCCTAGTTAATTGTCGTAACTGATGTAGGTACAGCATGTTGTTTTTTTCAGGTTGGTGGATCGAAACGGTGCTACAAACCAAGCCGGACATGTAATCAAACCAACAGGTCCCGAATTTCGGACTGGAGATTTAGCAGCAGATGACAAAGAGACCGGGTTGTCATGATTGACTTGACGACTGGTGTGTTTTCCGCTTCCTTGAATTAGAGCTATGACTCGTCGTTAGTTACGTTGAGATTCCTCATGAACTTGGTTGCAACAATGCCGGCAGAAGCTCTAAAGATGTTATTAGAAAAACAAAAGCAATCAATTTGTAATATCGCAGCTTAGGACCCAATGTCTATTAACTCATTATTCTAGTGGCATGCTGTTTGAAGCTTCGAACTGGTTGTATGGTCTTAGACTGTCAATTATACGGTGGCAACCATTAGGAGATTTTCCTTTCAAATAAATTGATATGGGAATGTAACATTTCAAACTACTTGCTGCTCTTTCAATTAATGAATTGCTTTACTCTTCCACTCTTCTGTGTATTATGGAGTTAATCATACGACTTGCATGGTCCTTGAATAAATGGGATCAATTGAATTTGTCCTTGGTCTAGCAGACTTGATATCACAATCTTGGATTCTTTCTTAAAAACACATCATAACTTCCAGGACTTTAATGTAAGAACTTGGATTGCCCTATGGCAACGAGAACTTGGATTGCCCTATGGCAACGACCGGGGCCCAAGACTATTCCAATGAACACTGAACCAATATTCATAGCCAACTAACTTGTACTCACAGTCCTGATTTCAAACCTTTCGTCGTGAATAAATTCAAGGAATTTGATGACAGTGTAGGCTTCCAACGATGCGTATGGATGATTTCATGTTTTATCACCAGCTTGTGTTATTAATGAGAAGACTTTCATTTGGATCCACCGAGGCCCCCTTGATTAGACGAGTAAAATGATAGTAACACCTTAATGAATCTTGAGATTTTGCGTTGGCGAATTAGAGGGTAGTTTTAGGATTTCGACGCGAAGTTTGAATGTAATGCGGAATTCGTGTTGCTGTAACAGATTAATATGTTGTAACTTGTAATCACTGCATCTGCGCAAGTTGGTTAGTCGTAAAAAAAAAACCAAATATTAAATATTAAATCAAATAACAAAAGAAAAAGTGCAGAAAGAGGTAGGGTCTCATGGTCAAAAATTAGGGTGCAACAATATCCTTGTCAGAGAAGTTAAAAGATCCTCAGAGAGAGTGATTAAAACCAAGAGTGTGTGTCTCCTAACTTGAGAGTTGTGGGAAGTCATCAGATGATTCTGAAGCCATGAAGTTAAACTTAAGGTCTTGAGAGAGCTCTTGAGAAGTGTTGAAGATCACTTTGAGGCCTAGACAGGTCATTGTGCAAGATTAAGAAGACTCAGCCATGAGTGGTGCAATTAGGGTTTGACTGGGTCAACCCTAAGTCAACTGGTGATTTGAAGAAGGTTGAGACTTAATTCAAGAGCCATGTGATCATGGATTGATACATTGAGATGTTATAAGGATGGCTCCAAGGTCAAGTCATCATGATTGAAGAGTTTGAGAAGTTTCAGGCTAGGGTTTCTAAGACTTGACAGTGTAAAATCCCCTAGTTTGACCCCTATCTTCAAGGCCATTTAATTCAAGATATGATTGTCATATCATCTAGACCCCAACATGATTGTTATAGATCATGAGCTTAGGTTTAATTTGAGTACTAGAAGTCCTTGATAGGATTTATAGAACTCAAGTTATGAGCCAGACAAGTTACAGGTCATCTGAGGCATGTGAATTTGGAGCTTGAAAGTTACCCAACTTGCATGACACTTTTGCCCTAGAAGGATGATTCTTATGAACTTTTGGTCAACATGAATGTTGCTCCTTATTCTCTTAGCTTTCTAAAGAGTACTAGAAGTTCATGATTGGATTTGTAGAACTCAACTTATGGCTGTGATAAATCAAGGGTATTTTGGGTATTTGGACATTACAGGTCATTTTTGAATCATAAGTCAACTACACCATCTTGCAAGCCTCAAATGAATTTTTGTTCAACATGAAAGTTGTTCAAAATGATGTTTTTAGCTTGTCTAAACATCAAGTGTCCATTGATATGGAGTGAATCAAGCATTGGTGGAAGAAAGTTCATATAAAAGCCATTTTAATGAATTAAGATGAGAAAATTCAAAACAATTGAGAATAACATGTTTTCAAGTCAAATTTGTGATCAATTTGAATGGAATTGATGTTCTAAAGAGATTGGCATTGTCACATTTTTGGTTTGAAGTCCATATCATGGCCATTTGAAAGGTTGCTTCACAAATAAGAAACACATCTCACACACTCCATATGTTGAAACCAAAGGAAGGAAACCACATCAATACATCCCACAAGGCTTAAGTGAATGGTTTGGAATGAAATTGCAGAATTAACAAGGCTTGAAAGTGGATATCAACTTTGAAAATTTGGAAAAAAGGTGAAAATCAAAAACTCATGAATGGGCCTGGTTTGGGCCTCTAATCCATTGAAACAGAATATAAAAAGGATTTAGAACAGAATTGGAAGGTTCTGGTGATCATTTTCATGGAAGAGCCATTGGAGAGAGGTGAAGAACAAAGCTTGAGATTGAAAATTCGTTTTGGAGAATCAGGAGGTTTCAACCAGAATTAAGCATCAAGAAGCATTCCCCATTAATCATTGAAGATTTTTGCAAGGTTTGGAAGAGAATTGAGGCGTGAATCCACTGCAATCCAAGCTCAAAGACAGGTTTTAAATTCTTGAAATCTCTCTCTGGTTATGTGTTTTTAGTGAACTAGAAGCATGCGGTTAGGTTCTATTCATGACCTAGATGGATTTTGGATAGTTAATTGCAACTTTAGAGACAATTTAGGGTTACTTTCATTTTCGGTTGAGATTGATATCTCAAGATTCAGACGTTTTTAGAGTGTATAAATGGTATGGATGAATTCCTGGGGAAATTCTGGTCAAGTTTCATTTAGAAATCATGGCGAATGGTTGAGTGTAGATGGAGTTAGGGTTGCGCAGAGGTGACCGGAAAAGCCACCGGCGATGGCTGGCTGCGCGCGAGTCCTGTAGCTTGCAGAAGATTCAAAAGGTAGGAGAGATAATCACGTCCATCCGTTTGTGTTAAAGGCTTGACTTGGTCAAGCAATCCTAGCGCCCTCATGGCGCCACGTACCCTTCCCTTCAAAACGCAGTGTTTTACTTAGTAAGAAACTCAGGCTTTGTAGTTTCGCTGCATATACCGAGCGTGCATTGGTTCGATACCTGGCGTGTTCATTTTTTTCTTTCATTTTTGTGAACTAAAGTGAACATGAGGAATTCAAGAGTGTTGTGCCTTAGCATCAGTTTCTATCCTCACCCCCACCATTCAAGCCCAAGGTGGATTTACAAGGCAATTTTGTTGCTGAATGCACCCCTCCTGGCACTATTTCTTCTTGGCTGAGTTGATGACCAGATGGACCTCACGCCCAGTTACTATGCGCACCCCGTTCCCTGGGCCCAAGCGAAACTGGTTGGATTGAGTTGCTGACTACACCCTCTGTTCATCTTTTCTTGTAATATTGTTTTATTATTTTGTGCATTTCATGTTAGTTTGAAAACAATTCATTAAAAATAGAAAAATAGGTCAATTAATTCTGAGATTTTTTCCCCTGATTCATGATTGAATCTAGAATTTTATAGAATAAAAATATTATTTGATAATAAAATCACAATGGTTGATACCTCTGTTTGGTGAAATTTGTTTGAGCATTTGGTATGGAGTTTTTGCTTGATTTTTTGTGTGTAGCTAGTTTAGATGTGCATGATCCTCTAGTAATTTTCTCACATTTTTGTGAAGAAGTTTAGGGCTGTTTTTTGTATTGGACTTTAGGTGCTTCCTTTTAGGGTTTAAGTTTAGTACCTTGTAGTTTAGATTTTAATTTGTAGGTCTTATTTGAGGATTTGATCTCTGGAATTAACATGGTAGAGTCATGATTGACATAGGTTCCCATATTTATTTTTGTAGGATTTTATAATTGGTTTTAGTATTTTAGTTAGAATTAACTTTAGTACTAAGTTTTAGGTGATCCTAACTAGCTAATTCAACTAGAATGACTTCTTTAGTTCCCTTAGATTAGGGTTTTTCTTCCGTTGCTCTTGGATGATGATGAAGACTTGTGTGGGCTGCTGTGGAATGCATGATGGAGCTTGAAATTGAAGTTTTATCTTCCTTTGGTGTAGTTTGTTTAGGGTTAAGGATTAGGGTTTTAGGGAGATCTCTTAGAATAGATTTTCTTCCTTCATGAAACATGGAAGATGTTGATCACTTCCATTCCTCCCTATGATGTAAGGTCCCATTGTGAAGACCCCATCCCTCCTTTGGTAGGATGAGTGGCTCCTCACAAATTGGTAGAACCTTTGAGGGTTCCTTTCCTTGATGGTGGAATGCTTAGAGGTGACCTTTGGTCTTCACTTTGCTTTCCACTATCCAAACCTTGCTCTTGTTAGATGAATCTTTCTCCCTTGATAGAGGATGAAGTTCCTTTTTAGAAGATTGAAGATGCTAGAGGTTGCACTTTCCCTTTGTTTGAAGATTGCCATTGGAACTGAAGCTTGAAGATCCAGAAGAACAAGTTGATACTTGTGTGAAGAAGATCAAATTGAGATTGAATTGAGGAGCTGAAGCTTGAAGAAGAGGAGGAACAAGTTGATACTTGTGTTTGATGCATTAAAAGCTTGAAGAAGCAAGTTGATACTTGCTATTAAAGATGAAAGCCTTGAAGAACAGTTGAAGACTGAGGACTGAACTGCTGTCAGAGGAGAGCTTTGATGTGAAGCTGTGGAAGCTGTTGATCTGTTTTCTTTCCTGTCTGTTTGCTTGCTGTGCAACTGTACTGATGTGACTTGTTTGATTTTCTTGATGCATTAGAATAAGTTCATATTTAGACTGATTTAAGCTAGGAGCATGATTGCACTAGAGGTTGAGTTGCTCCCTCTGCTTGTATTTTTACTGTATGGCTTTGCTTGCGGGTATTCGGTAGAGCCCAGCTCCCTTGCCTATGTGGTTTGTGATTTTGCTCGATGGCATTTTATTTTTCCTGTATGATTGCAGTTATTCATATCTGGATTGTGGTCGAGACGAGCTTGTGGAGGCTGATGCCTTACACACATTTCCTCCCTCACTTGCATGCATGCATTTTACAGTCGTTTACTGTTTACTGTTTAAGCTGATGCTTTATCTGTTTCTGTTTATCATTGACATGATCCCCTAGGAATCTCACTTCCTTTGATAAGGAAGTGATGATAGAACTTTAGGTTGAAACCATGTATGATAAATTCTAGGAGATCCCTGTTTCAAACTTCAACCATAGGATGAATCCTTGGCATGACAACATTAGGACTTGATAGTCTCCCCCGTAGTTGTCCCTCTCACTCTTCTCATCTCAAACAAACAGTAAAAAACATAATAAAGGCAAGTTAGTATAAGCGCGTTACGAGCCTTAAGCTACTTGGGTAATGATAATTGAGCGGCCTCCTCTCAATCGTCTAGAATGTTTAGTATACGTCCTTTGGACGATATGCGACGCATTCGTTCCCAGGTCATAGTCTCTAGTGTTGTACGAACTACAGACAACTAAAAAACAGTTCTTCCGTAAAAGACAGAAAACAAACTTCAAACCTTTTTGCCCCGTGGGCCCATAATTCAAAGGAAGTTTTTCTGAAGAAAAGAGTGTCGTTAACTCTCAGTTCTACCGTAAACGGTAACGCTTAAGCCTCCAAGGGTCGAGCTGCGTACGCCAAACTGCTAGAACTGTTTGTTAACCCTACTCGATAAAACAGATGAATCTGAATCACCGTAATCCGTATTATCCCGAACTACGTAAGCTCTGATCTCTCATATATGTTAAGAGTACGTAGGCACAATACTGACGTATTGGCGAGCCACCTTCCCCGTAACCCGTAGTTAGGCGAACTACGTTGACTCTGATTTCTCATTCTCTGATGAGAATACGTAGGCATAAAGTGCGACGCTTTGCCGAGTCATTTTCTTTTCTTTTTAGACCAACCTTGATAGGTAGATAGTGAAACCAACCCGTCAGATAAACGCAACAAGCATGGATCCCATCGAGTACGATGGACGTGAGGGGTTCTAATACCTTCCCCTTGCGTAACCGACTCCCGAACCCAGACAATGGTTGCGATGACCTTGTCTTATACCTTTTCGTCAGGTTTTTCCGATCGTTTCCTTTCCTGTTCTGAGGGATAAATAACGAAAGATGGCGACTCTTTTGTTTTGCCGGCACCTTATTTTCACGGTAGTGACACTCGTCCCTAACATTTATCGAGTCACGGGAACCATATCTATGATTCGATTCCCTACCTGAAGTCGATCAAGTAAGAGCCTAATAACAACCTTTTCTCAACAAATGGGAAATTAGCGCGTGTCGGTGCCGATTCCCAACATTACTACATAAACTAATGACATAACCATTAATGCAGGCGTAGACAAACATTAACCCTTAATATTTCTCAACCTACGGGAACCTTACTACGGTAACGTTACTACGGGAACGTTAATCCTTAATATTTCTTCAACTTACGGGAACATTACTACGGGAACGTTATGGGAACGTTACTACGAGAACATCACTACGGGAACATTAATCTTAATATTTCTTCAACTTACGGGAATATTACTACAGTAACGTTACTACAGAAATATTAATCCTTAATATTTATGGATCTGCAAGAACATTAATCCTTAATATTTATCAATCTACAGGAACATCAATCCTCAATATTTATCGATCTACAGGAACATTAATCCTTAATATTTATCGATCTACATGAACATTAATCCTATGATTCCATACCCTTCATGAAATCCATCATACCCACAGTTATAGAATTGAACCCCACCCTTACCTTTGGATTGAGGATAACTCTAAACATCCGGTTTGCTCTCCCGGTGACTCTTCTGCAACAACCTTCAATTCTCTCCGGCGGTTAATTCTTTTGTTCTTCCTTTCTCCACAACCACGTCTTTTTTCCTCTTTTCTCAGCCTTTTTCCTCCAATTTGGTTTTCTGAGCAGTTTATCGTTCTTTTGCTCTTTCTCCGACAATTTCTCTAATAACTCCCTAATTCCCTTTATTCTCTCTACTACTACTACTACTACTACTACTACTACTACTACTACTACTACTACTACTACTAATAATAATAATAATAATAATAATAATATTAGTAATAATAATAATAATAATAATATAATAATATTACTACTAGTTATTAAATTATCATCATTATTAATTATATTATATTATTATCAAACTCAATGATTTATTAAATGGTTTCCTATACTTCAAGGACACCCACCAACAATTCATAAATAATTTAATTAAAATGAACGGACGTTACAACTCTCCCCTACTTAAAAGAATTTCGTCCTCGAAATTACCTCAATCAAATAGCTCCCAACCAGACCACTTTCACCAAAGCAATCTCTTCACCTCGAAGTTGCTTCTCGTTCATCCACCTGAACTAGCAACGCCTCAACAGTCAAATTACCTTTCACTTGTACACCATCCATCCGAATCAATGTACTTCTTCAACTTAGGCACATACCACATCATGTAAATTCTCACGAGTGACAGCGGTAAAACAGTCTAACCTGCTATTTTTCCCACGCTTCGGCTGCGCCACTCTGGTACAGATCACAAAACACAGTGTGCTTCCGAGACTTCAAGCTTGACCAACACCAGTTACTATCGTAACTCTCAAAACACGTCTTTCTTAGATCTTTTAGATCTTTTCAGTCGTCTCTTGCACAATCTCAGCTAGCTTCAACATAGAATGATTAATCTCACTGGTTAGGAAAAGAGTCAATTAGTTATTCTATCCAAAATCACCCAAGTAAAATTATATCCCTCAAATTCTCCGGAAAACCCAACACAAAATCCATGTGAATACCATTCGATCTCCACTCTGGAATATTCAACGGTTGCATCGGACCCAACGGTCTCTGACGTTTATTCTTCGACTCCCAACAAGTCTAATCAGCACATACAAACTCAACCACTTATCTCTTCAACTATGGCCCTCAAAATAATTTCCTCAAATCCGGTTACATCCTCATAGCATCGGGGTGGATACTTCATCTACCTCAATACTCTCATTCCACTTAATAATATCTAGAACGCAAACTCTATCACGACATCTCATGATACTATTTCCATTAATCTGAAAATCATCCCCTCGACTTTAGTTCCTCAGATTCAACCAATCTACCAACTCAAACCAATTTTCTGACCTTATCGAATCTCGTCAAGAATACCCTTAGTAAGGTCCAACATACTAAGCTAAACTCCATAAGGAGTCTCTTCACAAACCAAATTCATATCACAAAAATTGCTCAATCAATCCTAACTCTTTTCACTACCATCATTGGCATATGCAAAGATTTCCAAATCACTGCATAGGCTACCACGTTTGTGCTTTCTCGAATGAAAATTCAATCCAAACCATAATTCTTTCGGAGTCCCAATTATTTCCTTTGCCTCATATTCAACTCTTCCAAATCAAATAAATACCTTAAGCTCTTGAGATCACCAAACATTTCAAATCTCAAATTAACCCATTTAAGCCTCCAACTCCGGCACAAACCCAACAACACCTAACTCTAAATCACTCGTCAGGTGATTCCTCTTATGTACTTAAAGTTGCCTTAAAGCATAACCCAAAACTCGTTGACGTTTCACTTATCATATCAACAAGGCATCATAAACACAACAAATGGTCCTGTCGGGTTCGGCAAAAATCAACACACGATACATTTTCAATTTTCTGCTATAATTGAACCAGGTACAGGCCTCAAAATAATTTTTCCTAGAAAGAGCATCTCGTTAGCTTTCCAACGCTTTGAACGGGGGTCAAAACTGACATACGATTCCAGAGTTATGAATTTTCGAAGTTTCTCCAAAACAGAATTTTTCTGCATAAAGGCTGCTACGGGTTTGAGCATTTTCGCCCGAAAATCCGACCGATTCAATTATTTTCTTCGAAACAACCACATACTCATTCATACCAACCATATATTAGTGATTTAGAACCATCAAACGTGAAATCTACGACTTCCGATTTCAATCCGAATCTTAAATCCTCAACTCTTCAAAAATGCAAAACTTACAAAATCGATCAAATTCGATAAAACAAGCATACTCGATCACGACCTAACATTACCTGACACAACTGCGTAATCTATTCCAACTTTCATCCGTAAAAACATCGAGTCCGTAAAAAGCTGCGATCTCGGAATTCGACGTACGACACCAATTTCACACTCAGAAGGTCATTCAACACATCTTCAACTCTTGGAATATCTAGAGGTTTAATTATACTAATATTGCATTCCATATCTTACTTTCTTTACTAATCATCCGGAGTCACTGCCCACCTTTTATATACTCAACCTCACACTTTGTTGCCTTAGCACACACGCCAAACCCAAGTCTCAAAGCTACTTAATCAATTTAATTCCTTGACCATCCAAACAGACATGAAATATGGAGCTCTCACTCTCGGACTAGTTTCCGTATCTAAGTCAGTCACAACTCCACTTCACGTCCTGGTCGTACATCACTCATCTCCTCAGAAAACTTCCAGCCAACCATAATTAATCGGAAAATCGCCAACTTCTCACTTTCATTATAACTCAAAAATTTCCATCAAATTAAACACTTCAACACCGTCCTGCGCCGACTCGTCAAAACAATTCTTAAGCACTTAGCTTAACTCAAGACAATTCTCTGCTCACGCTATCTAAGCTTGCAAGACACGTCCATCCCATCCAACACAATCCCAACTACTATCAACAAGATATTAAGGGCGATCAGCTCCTCAATTTGTCAATAGACAGCCGAAAATCATGATGGGGTATAAACCATCTTTACCAAACTATAAGAGCGTTCAACCACACACTGAGCTACAACTCCACACTTGCAGCATCCTGGAGAAGCACAAGCTTCTCCCCCACTTGAATCATTCTCACTCCTGCAGACAAAGGTTCCACAACACAACATGTACCGACAGTATTTTCACACACATATCGCATACCAGGGAATACACAACATTAGACAACTTGGATGGACGGACCGACCTGCTCTGATACCACTAATGTAACACTCCAATCTAACCCGACGGATAATTAAGGAAAACAGAATCAGAGTGCAACAAATTTTGTAAACATGATGGTCGTAATGAAGGTGTGACGACCGTCACATCAGCAAATTCTGGGTGTTACAATTTCAACTCACAGAAACATACATTTCACAATTTGCTCGTAGACAGCATGCATTTAGTAATGATACATATCACAGAAGCTTGGATGAACATACAACAATAACTTGATTAACATTTTGATTACAAGGCATCTTATTAATTTACAGCGGAATATAAAAAATTCCAACATCTAGCATGATTAAAGCAAGACCATGAAACTTGTAACAAAACTCCATTAAAATTCAGCAAGTAATTATCTTGCATCAATTCAACATAAACAACGAGTTTCAACCATAAAAATCAGCACTATCAATTCATCGGTATAGTGCATCTAACCAACATTTGGCACTTAACAGCAGCCATCAATTTAATGAAAAATGCTTGATAAAATTCAGCAACAAGGAAATTAAATACAAGCAATAACATCAATTGTTCATCCCCCCCCCCCCCCCAAGAGTGCTACGTATCAGAGCGACCAACAACCTTAAACGGAAAGCTACCCTTATTCCGGATTACCTGCAAATTACCACCAACGGAGGTAACATACAACGTAAAGGGTGAGATATCAACAATATAACATAAGGCATGATAAAAGTCATGTCTGAATATTATCACAGCATTATAATTCCAGCAGTTCGCATAAATATTAGTAATAATTAAACTGCAACCACCCTTTATTCATAACCACAACAATTATCATCATATCTTAGCAAATCATCAAAACAACTCAACAACGCAACTCAACAATGTGACTCAACAATGCAACTCAACTGTGCATATGCATGTGGTACCATTTTGGGAGCCAACACTCCACAATAATTCGGGAGACAACTCTCCACAATAATTCGAGAGACAACCCTCAACAATAATTCGGGAGACAACATTCCACAATAATTCGGGAGACAACACTTCACAATAATTTGGGAGACAACTCTCTACAATCATTTTATTTTGTCATTAAAGACACAACCGTCGCCAATCCAGGCCAAATGATATGCTATGAGATGCAACTATTATGGACTATAACACAACCACAACAACTGTGCAACAAGGCATCACGCCTACAACCAATTATCCATAACAGAAACATCACATTTCGCATACATCATGTACTCACCACTTCAACCTGTTCATATCAGAGAACTACCAACAGTATTGATCTGACCTGATCAGAAGGGGGTCACGATATGGCCACGCGCTACTGGACTGCTACCTGTTCACCGGTGATGAGAAAGAGGAGGGGGGTGTACCTGCAAGACACTCCGATGCCAAAGTAAGAAGCTGGGCAGAGTGGAAGCAATAGTACAGAAAAGGGCAAGAAGAGAGTTACCTGACCCTCTTGAGGAAGAGGGTATTTATAGAGAGACCCCAGCGCTGGGCCAACGGTCATTTGAGATGGGCTGGATGACCAGGCCCAACCCTAATGACTGCTAGGGCTTACGTGGCGTAGTGAAGACCAGGACGTGGTCTTCGCCCTAGTCCAACTGCTCCTAGATCTCCGGAAGGTGGGTTTGACCTGCTCTTTCGGAGGTGGGCAGTTGGTTGATGACGTGTCCCCGCGGAGGGGAGCACGTGGAGAACGTGCGCCGGGCACGTTGTTCTCCCCGCGGAGGAGAGCTCGCGAGATACTCCAGAGCGCGTTGTTCTCCCCGCGGAGGGGAGGAACCACGACCGCGCTTTGGTGAGCCGGGGACGGTTCTGCTCGTCTGGTACGGTGGATGGTGAAAGGTTGTTGGGGCGTTGCTTGTGTTCGGCGGCATGCCCTGCTCGTCCCGAGGGATGCACGTGCCCGGCGTGCCCGATTCGCCTGTTGGGCCGTACGTGGTATTGGGCCTGCCGAGGTTGGGCCCATACCGGAACAGGAGCCCCCCAAGTCGAAGCTCTGGGGAGAGAGCGAGGACTTAAGGTCGCTGTGTCTGGAACGGGCGCTCGTGCGAAGATCTCTAGTCGTCGGCAGAGCGGAGAGAAGGCAGGTGAAGGGGCGCGACTGTCAGGTTGCCGCCACGTGTCGTGCGTTAAGCAGTCGTAGGGGCGGCTACCCTATGTCATTAATGAGCCTAGGGTCGCTTCGAGTCCCGCGCCGGGTTAAAAATATGGGGGTCCCCGCTCATTCTGCTACTTTTCACTCTGCCGTTGTGTCTGCTAAGCTTTGTCATCTCTGCTCGTCCGCCGCTTGCCGTCGATCGCCGCCGCACCGTTTGATCTTTCCTTCCGTCCGCCGCCGTTACAAGTGAGTTCTTCTTTTCCCTCCTTTTTTATTTCCGTCGTTTAATTGGAATTTATGGTCGGGGCATGATGAATGCCCCGAGGAGGGACGCGAGACCCGCCGTGTCTAGCGAACTTTCTGATGAGTGTCCCGGGGAGGATAGGCTGGTTCCGATGAATGTCCCGAGGACGGGGGCTTTCTCCGATGAATGCCCCGAGGATGGGGGCTTTCTCCGACGAATGCCCCAAGGACGGGGGGTTTTCTCCGATGAATACCCCGGGGACAAGTGCCTTTTCCGATGGCTGTCCCGAGGGGGATGGCGGGTCGGCCTCTGATTCCCCGAGGAGAGTAGACGGGGTGCGAGTGTTTGTTCGTCGCTTTCCGGCCTTTGTCGCCCTTTCACTTAACTTGCGGTGGAAGGGTGGATTTGATCCTGGTTATCGAATTCACCGTTGTCCTCTGCTTTCAGGTGTAGATGTCGGCTCTGGTACCGGGGATAATGGTCGAAGACAACGAACCCGAGATTCCGGAGTATGACAATGAGCGTATTGCCCCTTCCGAGGAATGGGCGGCCGAGGAGCCGCTTTCTACTCCTTCTTGCTTTGTGGCCGATGCGTCCGACGTGTACGCCACGGTTGAGGACACGCCTATAGGAGAGCCACAGCACTGGCAGGTGTACTGACCAAAAGAACATCACCGCATCTGCTCGCGATATGGGCGGCAGATGTTCCCGATGCATGAGTTCTACTTTAAAGAAGCTCGGCTCCGGTTACCGTTCTCCGCCTTTCATCTGGGGCTTTTTGACTGGCTGCGCCTTGCCCCGTCCCAACTGCACCCCAATGCCTTGGCTTTCATCCGGGCTTTCGAGGTGGTGTGTTTCTACCTCTCGGTGGAGCCGACGGTACCGTTATTTTTCCGCATCTTCCACCTGCAGCGGCAGACGGTGAATGGCCGCCACGGATGGGTTTCTTTTAAGCAATCGACCAAACTTTTCAAAGCGTATAGCGATTCTGTCAAAGATTTCAAAAACCGGTTCTACCTCGTCAAGCCGATTACGCAGCACGACTCAGACACTCTCTTCGACGAGGGCGAGCGAACCGTAGATGGCCAGCGATTCCGCGCGTGGCTTCCTAAGATACATCTACTGTGGACTGCGGAGCATTTCAGCCGAGGAACGGATAGGTATATCGTTCGGGCGGGGACCCTCGAGGAGAAAGACATGGCCGCTTATTTGAAAATAGTTGCCTTTGTGCGGTCTCTCCCTCCGTCGAAGCTGGTGACGCCCGACGGTCGGTATATCCTTGACGCGCAGGGGAATGTGCGCACCAAGAAGCGTTTGATAAATACTAAGACCCTGCTCGGCTGTGCGACCGGGGCGGCCGCTCTGGATTTCCTAGGTAGGAATGTTCGTTTTTTTCCCCGTGGACGGGGCTTTTGACTGTCGCTAATTCTTTTCTTTGTTTTTGCAGCGAACATGTCTTCCGTCGAGGAGTGGGTGAAGCAGTTGCGTGCTACTAGGAATGCTGCGGCCCCGAGGACGAGGGTGAGCCAGCTGGTCGGACAGGAGGTCACGACGCCGGGGGGGCAAAGTTCGTCCTCTTCGCCTCAAGAGAGCCAATCTCCTGCGTCTCAAGGAGCGTCGAAGAGGCAGAGGTCCGAGGAGGCCCGAGGTGTCGTGGATCTGACGGTCGGTACCGCCGAGGAAGGTTATGTCGTCCCGCCCTGCCATCAGCATCCGGGATATTTTCATGGTGCCCGTTCTCCCACTGTCTCCGCTGGGGAGGTGAAGGCTGTTCGTCAGGCCGATCGAGAGACTCGTCGACGTGTTCTGGCTGAGGACTTGGCCGCAATGATGCGGACGTTCACGACGGATCTTGTGCTGAACGAGGAGGGATGCTCCGCTGCTGAGCTGTCCAAACTGCAGGGGGATCTCACTTTCATGCAGTCGCGGTTGGCCAAGCTCAATGAGGAGTTGGAGAAGAGCCAGATGGATGTTGCTGAGCAGCGGAAACGGGCAGAGGGTGCTGAGGGGAAGGTGAGTTCGCTGGAGGAGAAACTGGGGACATCGACGGCCGAGGTGCAGGCGCTGAAGGTTCGCACAGAAGTTTTGGACAGCGCGGTCCGTCCGGCCGAGGACGAGACAGACGGAGATCGACGGTTAATCACTCGTGCTGACCTGATCGCTCGTATCCGGGTGTTGGAAAGCGACTGTCTGGAGGCTGTTGAGGTCGGGTTCAAGAGTGCTGTCGAGCAGGTTCAGGTCGCCAATCCTGGTGTCGTGCTGGCTGTGGACGGGATCGGGCCGTACCACGAGATTATTGACGGGAAGGTGGTCGATCCCTATCTTGTTATCCCCGAGGAGGAACCTGCGACTGCTGACCGGGCGGACGAGGAAGCATAGGTTGTCGGGCCTGCGTGCTCGTTGTTTTTATGGCATGCGTGCCGATGTTTGTGATCTCTTTGGGCCTGCGTGCTCTGTATTTGTACCATTGACTACTGGGCTGGTGCCCGCTTTTGTTTAATATATTTTTCGTGGATTTTCTAAGTGTGCGCTCGTTATTTGCATGTCGTTTATGCTCGTTTTTCATGTTTGTTTTAATGCTTTTGAATGCCTCTGATGTGTATGACATTTCTCGTAAATTTTCTAAGTGTGCGCTCGGTGTGTTCGGGTGTTAGCTCGACAATTTGTTACCGGTAGTGCAGGGAACTGGCCGGTTTGGCCGGCGATGTAGCCGGGCCGTTTCGGGGGTAGTTCTCCCCGGGGCGTGGACGTCCCATCGCGAGCTGGGTGTCCTGCCTCTTTTGGTACAACGGCGGGGAGTCTCGGTCGAGGTATTCCCTGCCGAGCAAGGCCTTCTGCCCGCGCACACGAGAGGCAGGGCTTGCTTTTCTTTGGTCGCTAGTGGACGCGGGGGTGTGCGGTGGTACCATGTCGCCCCCCTCAGTGGTCGGGACGATGGGTCGTCGCGGGCAATGTTTTAACTGTAGTACCGCTTAAGTTTCGCGGCGTTCCATGGTCGAGCTAGTTGTTCACCGTGCAGATTTTCGAGGTAATAGGCCCCGTGCTCCGTTTTGTCCCGGACTCGGTACGGGCCTTCCCAGTTCGCATCCAGTTTGCCCTCGTGGGAGTCTTTCTGGTTTCTGCGTAGAACTAAGTCGCCTGTTTGAAAATCGCGTTTTAGGACTTTGTTGTTATGGCGAAGTGTGACTTGTTGCTTCAGTCGGGCTTCACGGAGGGCTTCCCCTGAGCGGATTTCTTCGACGAGGTCGAGCTCTTCTCGGAGGGAGCCGTCGTTGTCGTCTGTGTCCAGGGGAGCTTCCGTTCGTCGGGACGGTTCGCGAATTTCGACCGGTATCACGACCTCGGTTCCGTATGTGAGGCGAAATGGGGTTTCCCCCGTGGTTGAGTGGGGAGTGGTGCGGTATGCCTAGAGGACGCTGTGGAGTTCTTCGACCCATGCTCGTTTGGTGTTGCCGAGTCGTCGTCTGAGTCCTCTGAGTATAACTCTGTTCGCCGACTCCGCCTGGCCGTTTGTCTGAGGGTGTTCGACCGAGGCGAAGTGATGTTTGGTTCCGAGTTTGGTGACGAAGTCGCGGAAGTTTTTGTCTGTGAATTGTGTGTCGTTGTCGGTGACGATGGCGAGTGGGACCCCGAATCTAGCGAGGATGTTGCGTTTGTAGAATCGGAGTATGTTGTGGGCGGTGATTTTGGCCAGAGCTTCGGCCTCGATCCACTTGGTGACGTAATCAACTCCCACGATGAGGTACTTGTTCTGGTATGAACCTAGGGGGAAGGGCCCGTGGATGTCCAGCCCCCACCAGGCGAACGGCCACGGAGATGAGAGGGACGTGAGGTCGGTCGGGGGGGAGAGGTGCATGTCCCCGTGTCGTTGACATTTATCACATCGTTTGACGTGTTCCTTCGCGTCGGACTGCATTGATGGCCAGTAGTAGCCTGCGCGTAGGGTCTTGCGTGCTAGGGATCGTCCGCCGAGGTGCTGCGCGTTGATGCCTTCGTGGATTTCTTCTAGAACGGCTGTACTCTGGGACTTATCTATGCATTTGAGGAGTGGGATTACGAAGCCTCGGCGGTATAGTCGTCCCTCGAGGAGGACGTAGGAGCAGGCCCGTCGTTTCGTCGCGTTGGCCTCTCCAGAGTTGGCCGGAAGGTGGTCGGTGCTGAGATAGGTGTGGAGCGGGGTCATCCAGCAGTCGGCGTCTCCGACGGCGTTGATGTCGAGGGGCGTGGTGGTCGCGCTGGTACTTGGTTGCGACAAGATTTCCTGAATGACCGATTTGTGGCCGCCTCGCTTTTTGGTGCTTGCCAATTTGGAGAGGATGTCGGCGCGGGTGTTCTGCTCGCGAGGGACGTGCTGAATCTCTGCTGAGTCGAAACCTCTCAGTTTTTCGGTGATGAGTGCGAGGTATCCGGCGAGGGTATCGTTTTTTGCTTGATATTCGCCTCGGACTTGTGAAACGACTAGCTAGGAATCCGTGTAGATTCGGATGTCCCTGGCTCCCAGGTCGGATGCCAGGCGAAGGCCGGCGAGAAACGCCTCGTATTCGACTTGGTTGTTAGTCGTTGGGAAAGCCAGTGTGAGGGAGAGTTCGATGACCGTACCCTCGTCGTTGTCGAGGACGATGCCGGCGCCGCTTCCCGTGGAGTTGGAGGAGCCATCCACAAAGATGGTCCAGAGGTGGTTCCGGGCGGTAGGGTCGGGTGGTATGGTCATCTCGGCGACGAAATCGGCCAAAGCTTGAGCCTTGATGGCGTGCCGGCTCTCGTAGGTGATGTCGAACTCGGAGAGTTCTAGCGACCATTTTAGCATGCGTCCGGCCATGTCGGGGCGGCCGAGTAGCTGGCGGATGGCTAATCGGTGCGGAGCACGACGGCGTGTGCGAGAAAATAATGTCGGAGTCGGCGTGCCGCTGTCACGAGGGCCAGGGCGACTTTCTCGATCAGCTGGTATCGGACTTCCGGGCCGTGGAGAGCTTTGCTAGTAAAGTAAATGGGCTTTTGTCCCTCCCTGGTTTCGCTTACCAGGACGGTGCTAACGGCTTCGTTGGACATGGCCAGATATAAGTATAGGGTTTCGCCGTTTGAGGTGGCAAAGGGCTTTCTCACATTCGTCCGTCCACTCGAATTTGGTCTCCTTCCTGAGTAGTTTGAAAAATGGGAGGGCGTGTTGGGCCGACCTCGCAATGAATCGTGAGAGGGAGGCAAGCACGTCGTTGAGGGATTGGATGGCCCTCTTCGTGGTCGGCATGGTGATATTGGAGAAGGCGTGGCATTTGTCCGGATTGGCTTCGATCCCCCGTTCGGTCAAGTAGTAGACGAGGAATTTACCGGCGCAGACGCCGAAGGTGCACTTCTCCGGGTTAAAACGCATGCGACATGACCTCGCGGTCTTGAAGACCTTCTGGAGGTGTGCCGCGTGGTCGTCCTCCGCGCCGGATTTGACGATCATGTCGTCCATATATACTTCGAGCATGTCCCCGATTTCGTCGCGGAAGACACGGTTCATCATCCGCTGGTATGTGGCCCCGACGTTTTTGAGGCCGAAGGGCATCACGTTGTAATAGTAATTGCCCGACGCCGTCATGAAGGCCGTGGCTTGTTTATCGTGTTCGGCCATCGGGATCTGGTTGTATCCCGAGTACGTGTCCATGAAGGACAAGAGCTTGAAGCCCGCAGAGTTGTCGACGAGCTTGTCGATATTGGGGAGGGGGTAGGCGTCCTTAGGACATGCCCGGTTGAGGTCAGTGTAGTCAACACACATGCGCCATTTTCTATTATTCTTTTTAACGAGTACAACGTTGGACAGCCAGGTTGAATACCGGGCTTCCGAAATAAAATTTGCCTCTAAGAGGTCTTTTACAGCTTGTTCGGCCGCTGCCGATTTTTCGGGGGACTGGCGACGCCGGCATTGTATAACGGCCTTTGCGGTCGGGTTGATGGACAGCTGGTGGCAGGCGACCTCGGGGTCGAGTTCCGGCATTTCCGCGGCGCTCCAGGCGAAGAGGTCGGCATTCTCACGGAGGCAGGCTTGGAGCTGACGTTTCGCGAGGTCTGGGAGTCCTGCGCCTATCCTCACGGTTCTGCTCGTGTCTTCCCCGAGGGAAATGAGTTCGAATTCTCCATCCGGGATAGGGCGCGCTGGGTGTGAGGGCTGCCCGTTGACTTCGTTGGTCTTTGTTTCATTGTCGAGCTCGTCGGTGAAGCGACTGTCGAGCTCAATGGATCCGACCAGCTCCGTTGGTTTGTCCTTTGGCGTAGCGCTTGACGCTTTCTTTTTGGTCGATGGAGCGATGGAGTCTAGGCCTTTCAGCGCAGCTTTGAAACACCTTCGGGCGGCTTCGATGTCTCCGTTGAGGGTTACCACGACTCTTCTTCTTGTGTAGTATTTCATCTTCAGGTGGAAGGTGGAGGGTACCGCGGTGAGTTCTGCTATCGTCGTCCTGCCCAGGATGCAGTTATAGACGGACGGGCATTCGATGACTAAGAAGCGAACGCTGATGTCCCTGGCTGTCTCCTCTTCTCCGAAGGTGACTTTCAATTCCACGTATCCCCAAGGTCTCGTCGTCGTCCCGTTGAACCCCTGAAGGTCGGAGCCTACGTAGGGAGAGAGGTTGGATTCGTCGAGCTAGAGAGTTGTGAACAGATGTGAGTACATGATGTCAACCGAGCTCCCGCCGTCGACGAGGAGGCGCCTGACGTCGAAGTTTGCCATTCGGGCACGTATGAGCAAGGGTATGTTGGAATTGGGAGATCCCCCGGGTAGTTCCTCGAGGTAAAATGTGATCGGGTTGGAGCGGCCTCGGAATTTGTCGAGCGTGCTCATTTTGCCGGAGTTGTTTGTGTTGCACCCCAAAATTTGCCCTCACAATACAAGACTTTGTGTTCTAAGAAGGTTCACAAGGTTCACAAGTTCTCCAACAACTTGCATAACCTTTCATGAAGTTCATAAAGTCCACAAGCTACTTTATGAAGGTTCACAAGGTTCACAAGTCCCACAGTGCTTTCAAGACCTTTCATGAGGTTCATGAAGTCCATAGGTTGCTTCTTGAAGGTTCACAAGGTTCACAAGATTCACAATGTTTACAAAGCTTTCCTAAGGGTCATGGGGCCTACAAAGCCACTTCATGATGTTCACAAGGTTCACAAGCTTCACAATACCTCCCATGAGTATCACAAGATATCTTATGAAGATTCACAAGGTTCACAAAGTTCACAATTGGTCAGAAGAGTTGACAACTCCCTCAG
The DNA here is from genome assembly GCA_963859935.3 of Lathyrus sativus. NCBI lineage: Eukaryota > Viridiplantae > Streptophyta > Magnoliopsida > Fabales > Fabaceae > Lathyrus > Lathyrus sativus. The sequence continues at coordinate 494,506,449 of OZ012739.1, read as the reverse complement.
ACAATGCACCTCCTAAGCAGTGCATCCAAAACTAGGGTTTTGACTTTAATCAGGCTAAATGGACTTCCAAGACTTCAAGTGAGCTTCATAACATCTTATATGTGTATAAGAACCCCCATGTCAAGTTTCAAGACTTTTCTCAAAAGTTTGCTCAGTCAGATGATCAGATAAGTCAAAAGCAGTCAATGCAGTTAAAAAGTCAAACTGAGGTCAACTGTGGTCAAACCAAAGTCAAACTTCATGATCTTTTTTGCCAACATCAAAGAGAGATTTGGTCCCAGGGGTATTTTGGTCATTTTACACAAATTCTACCAATTCCTTGAAGCCGGGCTGTTATTAAAATTCTGAGGCATTTGATGCGTTATGGTTTTGAGGCATTTATCAATCACCAGTTCTGATCATATTGAGATTTGGCATTTGGTCAGTGGAGTTTAATTACGATTAGTTTTGCTGTTGATGCTGAAAACGTTGTGACCATGGCGCACATCCGTGTTTGGTTATGAAATTGCTGGCTAGAATCTAAGTTGGAATGCAAGTGAATTTAATCAGTGGATGAGATTAGGATTACGGGCGAGACAAGTACACAGACAAGAATATCATTCGTGAATATTTATGGTTTATGACTAAGTTAATGATTTTAAATATTTGTGGATTTATTCGCAAACGTTTATAATTTATAACTAAGAAATAAATATAAATTCAAAGCTGAACAGTCATGGATATATAAATGAAGTTCTGACATTTTCATTTCATAAAAGATATCATGATACAAAAAGGAATAAATTGTTTCACATTCTGAATTGCTGTAAAATTTCAACTACAGATGTTACTTCTATCCTAAAAAGCCCTAAGTCCTAAAGAATTCTAAGTCTTCATGATGTCCCTCGATCTTCACCGCAAATCTCTGATTAACCTGCACAAAGAGAAACAGAACAAAACAGAAGCAGAGAAGGGTTAGAAGTTTGTTTTCGACACTCTCAGAACAGCGTCATCATCGAGTGCCGGGAGTGGCACGACCGAAGCCGCATCCTACCCCCGTTACCGATCCGCGCCATCGGCGTCAGATCAAGCAATCTCTGTTCTTATCAATACGGGACAACCGAGAAAGATGAAGAGAGTGAAAGAAGCTTTTCGGGCCGAAATGATCTGTGTCGAATTTGGATTCAGATGAATGCTACTATCAAGTAAAAATGGGATCCCCAAACTGATATTCATGACCAAACTGAACTGAAACGCGCAACCAAAACCAAATGGCAATGGCATCCCAAATGGTTCAGACCCTAAGGTCATCATCACCAATAACCTTTCCTCGGCAACTTGGATCCAACCAAAGCACCAGCATCAATGTTGAAAGAAAAAGAGAAAAGAAGTTAATGAAGTTCATAACAGAAAACATGAAGAGTAAACTGAAACCTGGTTTGAAACCACATCAGAAAACAAATCAAATATCTGAAAAAATCAACAACCAGATGAAATCATCAAATCACACCTGTGAGCAAATGTGCAAGGCCATACCAGAAAAAGAGGGATAAGGTAATACAATCATGTTCATGCATCAGTCATGGTGATCCCAACCGAAGTGAAGGTCACAAGTACCAAATGCAGGGCTCAGTTCATCAACATCATGGCCTGGTTCACGATCACCCTTCAGCTCAAAGGATAATTCAAAGAAAAGATACAATCAAAACCTCATGGCAATCACAACCAAACCAATACTGGAACAGCATCAGCTCGCAAGGAGCGTTATGAATCGATGAATGAACGAGGGGCATCGCGGAGTGAACATCAGAAGGGTCACAAAACAACTTCCAGCCCCTATCAAGTAAATCACGATGGGCTGGAACTGAGTTATATGTCACCTGGAAATCACATCAGGAGTATCAGAAAAAAAGACAAATCAGTTCATCATAAGCAATTCTAACTGAAACAAAACAAATATCCAGTTAACCAAAGTGAAACAGATATCCAGTTGATCAAAGTGAAACCATCTCCGAAAACAAGTTGAAACAAATCCGTTTGTGACAAAGCAAATCCAAGCAAATCCCGTAATCCACATCTGCAAAGTCCAAAAGAAAAATAAATCAAATCCAAAAGAGATCAAAAACTGTGTGAAATCCGAAAATGGAAGGTTTCCCAATCAAGCGTATCAAAAATAACGTTAGTTCAATAAAATCAAATCAATCTCACAGAAGAGAATGGAAATCGAATCATATCAGAAGAAAAATACAAAATCAAATCAAATCGAAGCCCTCAAAAGCAATCAGGAAATAGTAACGCAAATCCAACCAAAGCCCACAAGATCACTAAAAAATCAGAGGGTATAAAAGAAAGATACAACCTGTGCGAAAAACCCTAGAAGGGGGACGACCGCGAAAGAGAAGTTCGAAGTCATCGGAACTCATCAAAGCCCATACATAATCAGTCGAGGGGAGTCCACCAGCGCCGCCTAATACGCGACGAGCAAACTCACTCTGAGCTCAGATTACCATCATCATCGCCCTTCAATTTCTCATCAAAGCCCCACCGTAAATGTAAGACACCGTGCGTTTCATCTCATGTATTTGTTTCTGTTTCAGGCGAAAGAAAGGTAGCAAAGAGGACCGGAAGAGAGCACCGCGGAAGGAGAAATCGGAGAAACGACAAGATGAGAAGAAGAGAAACGATACGCGCCGTTAGGGTTCTGGGGGGAAACCCTAATCCCCTTCCAATTTGTGTGTTCCGCTCGGGTTGGGTCCGGAAATGATACCCGGCCCAACCCTCTTTTGTTTTATTTATTTTACATTTTATTTGTTTTTATTAATTTTATTATTTTCAAATTTTTATTAAAACCTTTTTTCTAACTAAATATTAACATTTGTTTTTTAAAAAAAATATAATTTAAACCTTTTAAAAAAAATCTAACTTAAACCCTTTTAAAAAAATGATAACATAAAAAATAAAAACTTTTTAGATAGTTAAACTAAACTATTTTTTTTTAAAAATTAAACTTAATCCTTTTTTTATTTAAACATCTTTTTTTAACTTATTACGTATGAACAATAAAAAAAAACTCTCCAATCTTGCACTTTTGTCTCATAATTCATCCAATGACTGTCTGATTCGGTTTACTAACAGTGTTTCCTCGTTTTGCAGCTTGTTACGCTGCCAGTAGTTATTTTTGTGTATTTTTAATTCAAATTTACATTATCATATTGTATCTGCTCCTATCATGTAATCTCGCGAATCCTAACAATCGCGCTTTAATTTCGGCCTTTAAATTTCTGCTTACATGGTTAAATTATGACATTATCTCTCTGTTTGCATGATTCAATTATCTCACGCGTTTACCACTGTTTCTGTCGCACTACACACATCCGAAGGAATTAGGTCTAGCATATGACCGCCGCGTCAATAGTCCTCAACCTCAAAACTACAAACTACAAACCCTAAATTTTTCACAAATGCCTCGCCGCAGGCAAAATTACAACTTTTACCCCTAGCATTAGGTCAAAGAGCCGCCGCGCTCATTTTAGGGTTTCCCGCCGTGGAAACCCTAACCTAATTTAACCCTAATTACAACTTAGCAATTCAACATAGAGATTGGGAGTTTCTACACTCCACGTAAGCGTGTCCTTAAGACATGTTTATTCCCCGTGAGACCTTGACCACAGTCAAGAAGTCTCTAACCTCCCTTTTGAGGGGAACTACGATTACTCTGATTCCACTCCCGTAAGGATACGTAGGCACAAGATGCGATGTCTTGCCGAGTAAACTTAGAATTAACCCCCTTTATTATTTATTATTGCTTATTTATATTTTATTTATCTTTGCTATTTAATTATTTTGCTTATTATTTTGTAATTGTTTCTTGGATGTAAAGTTGTTTAATTATTTAATTATTTAATTATCATTATGGTTAGTAATTAGGGAGTGTAACAACATGTATGTAATATTAAAATAAATTTAGATCGCTTTTAAATAAAGATAATTAAAATAAACACGTCACACACGTAAGTCGATTTTAATCGCCGTCTCACTTCCTAAGGATATCCCTCAAGTTGCCTACGAATAATGGTTAAGTGGGGTGTATAAAGCAAGTCCCTCAAATAGAAAAATCATCAAAGTCCCTTATGGTTGCCTTTACGAATCGAGTCCCTTTCGAAAAATGATGATGGTCCCTTATACGTGCTTATTACATCCCACAATGGCCTTCAAAGTCAAATTGTCCCTCACATGTCCCTTAACATCCAAAGTAAGGACTACCTACTCCATTATAGTAGGGATAGTCTTACTAAGGAAAGGATAAAGAATAAGAAAGACCTTAAAACATTAGGGTAGGCTACTCCTAGATACTTGCTCACTTCAAAACTTTTTCACACTTAAACAAATTTCCAACAAAATTTTCAAACAAGTTTTTTTCACATCCATACACGGATTATTATTGAACTATTCTGAAATTTTTTGCTATTCACACACTACACTTTCAAAACAATTCAAAAGTGAGCTTAAGTACCTAAGAGCCCATGGATAACCATGGATGAAAAGGGTGCTAACACCTTCCCTTTTCATAACCTACCCCCCGGACCCAAAATATTCTCTAAGGTCTTTCCTGTTCTTTTATAACCTTTCCTTATGGATAAAATAAAAGTCGGTGGCGACTCTTGCTATCCGCAACATTGTTTAAAGTCAGTTCTCCCACCGTGTTACAGTTTGCGATGAGTTCGTCGAATTTCCTTTTCACAGATCCTATGGATAGACTCCTCGTGGCTCCGTCAGAGATGACCATGGCTCTGGGGAAGTATTCCCATCGGCTGGTTGGTCGGATTGGCTCGTCGATTAGGTTGGGTCCTTCGGGGATGCCGAATTCTCTGCCCGCAAACCAATCCTCGGGGCGGCTGACGCACAACGCGACCTGGAGCCTGCCGCTGTCCTCTGGAGAGGGAAGTTCCTCGATTTTCTTGGCTTCCGGAGCCTCTGGCCTAGGTGGTTCACCTCCTCGGGTGTATCGCTTCAGGTGCCCGTCTTTGATTAGGATTTCGATCGCATCTTTGAGATGGATGCAGTCTTCCGTCACGTGCCCGTGGGTCCTGTGGAATCGGCAGTATTTTGACTTGTCCACGTTGGGTTTGGGCGGTGTTGGTCGCGGAAAGCGGACACCTCCCTGAACGAACTCGGTTTTAGCGCATTCGGCCAGTATGCGTTCGCGTGAAGCGACCAAGGCTGTGTACTCTGTGAATCTTCCTGCCGGGCCGCGTGGTTCGCGGGGTTCGCGGGGGCGGTCTTCCCGACAGCGGTCTCCTCCTCGTCGATGGCTCGAGGCTCCGTCGTCTCGGTGCCCGCGGGGGGCCTCCCTGTCTCGAGTGTCGCGAGCGGAGTTGGCCGCCTGTGTCTCCTCGAATCGGATGTAATGCGCGGCCCTGTCGAGGAAATCTTGGAGGGATGTGGGCCGGTGTATGCCTACGGCCTCGTAGAATTTGGATTCGTGGCGCAGGCCTTGTTCCATTAAGTAGCGTTTCATTTCGTCGGAAGTTGTCACCTGCACGGCTTCCCGAGTGAACCTTTCGATATATTTTCGGAGAGGTTCGTCGGGGCCTTAGATGATTGCCCCGAGGACTGCTTCGGTCTTCGGGTGACGCCGGGACGCCGTAAAGTGTTTGGAGAATAGGTCCTTCAAGACCCTCCACGACGTAACTGATTCGGGCTCCAGACTTTTGTACCAGGTCATAGCGCCTTTCCTCAGAGTCTTCGGGAAGAGTCTACACTTGATAGCTCCCCGGACGTTTCGGTAATCGAGCATAGCCTCGATTTCTTCCAGGTGATCGTCCGGGTCGGAGGTGCCGTCGTATGTCGACAGCGTCGGCGGTTTCTCCATCCCCTGGGGTATGGGGGCAGCCATGATCTCCCGGGACAGCGGGGTGCGGTAATCATCCTCGTCGCTGTGCGCCGGGGATCTGTGAGGAGATGAGCCGTTCAAGGTATGTCCCTGGTTTCGGGTTCTCGATCTCTTGCCTGAGTTCTCGCCTCGGGGGTCCTCGGTTGGGATCGCCGCAGTGTTCTGGTTCCTCACGCGAACGTGTCTTGCCGGGGATCTGGTGCGTTCTCGTGTCACCTGCGGGCGGTGTCTCTCCAGCCGCGGTCGGCGGTTTCTGGGTCGAGGTGAGGGACTCCTCGAACCTCCGTTCTGGTCTTCCCGCTGGGGGTACCTCGGAGGGCCGATGCGCTCTAATGCTCCAATTCTCGCATTTTGTTGGAACAACAGCTGGTTCGTCTGGTTGATGGCCGTAAAGAGAGCGGCCACCGTTGGGTCTGCTCCCGCCGCGATGGGAACGGGGTGGAATGCTGGAGGGCTCGGGGGTCGGTGATCGGCCTGGAGGGGCCGTTCCGCGGATGATGGTGACGCAGTTTGCCCGTCCCTTTCGTCGGCTTCCGTCGAACGTGTCGTTCCTGTTTGCTTCCCGTTGGTGGCGACGTTGAGCGCAAGGTCGTGCGGAGTGTCGTCGCGGTGTGGACTAGCCATGATCGTGGAGGTTTGGTGAAACTTTTGGTTTCCTGCTTGGAGTAACGGGGAAGTTTCAGTTTCCCACAGACGGCGCCACTGATCTGACCTGATCAGAAGGGGGTCACGATATGGCCACGCGCTACTGGACGGATACCTGTTCACCGATGATGAGAAGGAGGAGGGGGGTGTACCTGCAAGGCACTCCGATGCCAAAGTAAGAAGCTGGGCAGAGTGGAAGCAATAGTACAGAAAAGGGCAAGAAGAGAGTTACCTGACCCTCTTGAGGAAGAGGGTATTTATAGAGAGACCCCAGCGCTAGGCCAACGGTCATTTGAGATGGGCTGGATGAACAGGCCCAACCCTAATGACTGCTAGGGCTTACGTGGCGTAGTGAAGACCAGGACGTGGTCTTCGCCCTAGTCCAACTGCTCCTAGATCTCCGGAAGGTGGGTTTGACCTGCTCTTTCGGAGGTGGGTAGTTGGTTGATGACATGTCCCCGCGGAGGGGAGCACGTGGAGAACGTGCGCCGGGCACGTTGTTCTCCCCACGGAGGAGAGCTCGCGAGATACTCCGGAGCGCGTTGTTCTCCCCGCGGAGGGGAGGAATCACGGCCGCGCTTTGGTGAGCCGGGGACGGTTCTGCTCGTCTGGTACGGTGGATGGTGAAAGGTTGTTGGGGCGTTGCTTGTGTTCGGCGGCATGCCCTGCTCGTCCCGAGGGATGCACGTGCCCGACGTGCCCGATTCGCCTGTTGGGCCGTACGTGGTATTGGGCCTGCCGAGGTTGGGCCCATACCGGAACAAGTATCATTCCTACGAATAAGACTCTAACACATTTTTGCAGAGAATAATTAAAAACAACCTCATCTCTACAATTGAGAACTCAACAACATTTTCATGTCAGAGAACAACTGACAACATCATTACTACAAATAAGAACTCAACATATTTTCATATACCTTCATACGGGTAATATAACTACAACTTATCCACATAATCCAAGGAGAATATTATAATAACATTTTCTCAACAGTGACATACCAACTTCATATGCATCAAGTATTCATCATTTCAATCTGTTCATGTAGAGGAACAATAACAACATACTTTCGACAATTAAGAATTCAACATATTATCGTAAGAACAACATTACAACTTTTACTCACTAAATTAACTAAATTAATTATAGTTTCTGAAAAGGTTCGTTAACTACGGGGCAACTAATCTTGCCTCATTAAGGGCAACCATACAACATCGTACAACACTGACGATATAACACATTCATTCCTACACAGAAAAACCTCGTCCCTAACATTTATCGAGTCACGGGAACCATATCTATGATTCGATTCCCTACCTGAAGTCGATCAAGTAAGAGCCTAATAACAACCTTTTCTCAACAAATGGGAAATTAGCGCGCGTCGGTGCCGATTCCCAACATTACTACATAAACTAATGACATAACCATTAATGCAGGCGTAGATAAACATTAACCCTTAATATTTCTCAACCTACGGGAACCTTACTACGGTAACGTTACTACGGGAACGTTAATCCTTAATATTTCTTCAACTTACGGGAACATTACTATGGGAACGTTACGGGAACGTTACTACGGGAACATCACTACCGAAACATTAATCTTAATATTTCTTCAACTTACGGGAACATTACTACGGTAACGTTACTACGGAAATATTAATCCTTAATATTTATCGATCTGCAGGAACATTAATCCTTAATATTTATCGATCTACAGGAACATCAATCCTCAATATTTATCGATCTACAGGAACATTAATCCTTAATATTTATCGATCTACAGGAACATTAATCCTATGATTCCATACCCTTCATGAAATCCATCATACCCACAGTTATAGAATTGAACCCCACCCTTACCTTTGGATTGAGGACAACTCTAAACTTCCGTTTTGCTCTCCCGGTGACTCTTCTGCAACAACCTTCAATTCTCTCCGACGGTTAATTTTTCTGTTCTTCCTTTCTCCACAGCCACGTCCTTTTTCCTCTTTTCTCAGCCTTTTTCCTCCAATTTGGTTTTCTGAGCAGTTTATCGTTCTTTTGCTCTTTCTCCCACAACTTCTCTAATAACTCCCTAATTCCCTTTATTCTCTCTACTAATAATAATAATAATAATAATAATAATAATAATAGTAATAATAATAATAATAATAATAGTAATAATATAATATTACTACTAGTTATTAAATTATCATCATTATTAATTATATTATATTATTATCAAACTCCATGATTTATTAAATGGTTTCTTATACTTCAAGGACACCCACCAACAATTCGTAAATAATTTAATTAAAATGAACGTGCGTTACAGACGTCGAGCGGGGCGTCGGCCGCCTTAGTGCTCGGTTGTGATAGGACTTCTTGGATGACCGATTTGTGTCCGCCTCTCTTTTTGGTGCTCGCTAGTTTTGAGAGAATATCGGCTCGGGTGTGCTGCTCGCGCGGGACATGTTGAACTTCCGCGGAGTCGAAACTTTGCAGTTTTTCGGTAATGAGTTCCAAGTATTCGGCGAGGTTATCATTTTTTGCCTGATATTCTCCTCGTACCTGCGAGGCGACCAGTTGGGAATCTGTGTAGATTTTAATCTCATTGGCCCCGAGGTCTGATGCCAAGGGAAGTCCGACCAAGAATGCCTCATACTCGGCTTGGTTGTTCGTCGTTGGGAAGGCTAGTGTCAGGGAGACCTCTATGATGGTGCCTTCTCTGTTGTCGAGGATGATGCCCGCTCCGCTGCCCATGGAGTTTGAGGAACCGTCGACGAAGATAGTCCAGCTGTGGCTCCCTGTGGTAGGGTCTGGTGAGGAGGTCATCTCGGCGACAAAATCGTCCAGGGCTTGGGCCTTGAGGGCTTTCCTTCCTTCGTAGACGATGTCGAACTCAGATAGTTCTAATGACCATTTCAACATGCGTACAACCATGTCTGGTCGGCTGAGGAGCTGTCAGACGGGCTGGTCGATTCGGAGCACGATAGTGTGTGCTAAGAAGTAATGTCGGAGACATCGGGCAGCTGGTATCGGACTTCAGGCCCGTGGAGGGCTTTGCTCGTGAAGTAGATTGGCTTTTGCCCTTCTTGGGTTTCTCTGATCAGGACGGCGCTGAAGGCCTCGTTAGCTATGGCCAGGTAAAGGTATAGGGTTTCTCCCGTTGTGGGTCGCGTCAGCACCGGAGGTTCGGACATGACGCGTTTGAGGTGGCGGAGGGCTTGCTCGCATTCCTCTGTCCATTCGAACGTGGTCTTTTTTCTGAGCAGCTTAAAGAAAGGGAGGGCGTGCTGTGCCGATTTGGCGATGAACTGGGAAAGTGAGGCGAGGACGTCGTTGAGGGATTGTATGGATTTCTTCGAGGTGAGTGTGGCGAGTTCCGAAAATGCGTGGCACTTGTCCGGATTCGCTTCGATCCCACGCTCGGTCAGGTAGTAGCCGAGGAATTTTCCTACGCGGACACTGAAGGTGTATTTCTCCGGGTTGAATCGCATTCGGCAGTTCCTCGATGTGTCGAAGACCTTTCTGAGATGGGTCGTGTGGTCGACTTCCGTGTAGGATTTGACAATCATGTCGTCCATGTACACCTCGAGCATGTCGCCGATTTATCACCGGAAGAGTTTGTTCATCATCCGTTGATACGTGGCGTCGGCGTTCTTTAGGCCGAAGGGTATTACGTTGTAGTAATAGTTGCCCGACGCCGTCATGAAGGTCGTGCTCTATTTGTCGTGCTCGGCCATCGGAATCTGGTTGTATCCCGAGTATGCGTCCATAAAGGACAAGAGCTTGAAACCCGCCTGAGTTGTCGATGAGCTTGTCAATGTTAGGGAGGGGGTAGGCGTCCTTAGGACATGCCCGGTTGAGATCGGTGTAGTCAACACACATGCGCCATTTTCCATTATTCTTTTTGACAAGTACAACACTGGACAGTCAGGTTGAATACCAGGCTTCCGAAATAAAATTTGCCTCTAGGAGGTCTTTTACAGCTTTTTCAGCCGTCGCCAATTTTTCGGGGGACTGTCTACGCCTATGTTGTACTACGGCCTGACGGTCGGGTTGATGGACAATTGGTGGCAAGCAAGTGCGGGGTCGAGTCCGAGCATTTCGGCGGCGCTCCAGGCGAAGAGGTCAGCGTTCTCGCGGAGGCAGGCCTTCAGTTGTCTCTTCGCTAACTCGGGGAGTCCTGCTCCGATCTTCATGGTTCTACTCTCGTTGTCCCCGAGTGTCACGATCTCGAAGCCGCCGTCCGGGATGGGGCGTGCTAGGTGGTGGGCTGCCCGTTGGACTGGTTGGTTTCGCTGGCCTTGTCTTCGCGGTTTTTTTCTTCGGTGAAGCGGCTGTCGAGGTCCACTGATTTGACGAGCTCCTTCTGTTCGATCTTAGGCGTCGCGGCGGGTGCTGGCTTTTTAGTTGCCGGGGCGATGGTGCTCATACCTTTCAGCGTGCCTCGAAGCATCGTTGAGCAGCGTCGATGTCACCGATCAGGGTCACCACAGCTCTGCGCCTTGTATAGTATTTCATTTTTAGGTGGACAGTGGAGGGTACCACGGTGAGTTCTGCCATCGTCGTCCTGCCTAGGATACAATTGTAGAAGGATGGTCACTCGATGACCAAGAAGCGGATATTGATCTCCCTGGCAGTTTCATCCTCCCCGAATGTGACTTTTAGCTCTATGTACCCTCACGGTCTTGTCGTTGTCCCGTTGAACCCTTGGAGGTCAGAGCCCACGTAGGGGGATAGGTTGGATTCGTCGAGTTGGAGGGTCGTGAAGAGGTGGGTGTACATGATGTCCACCGAGCTGCCTCTGTCGACGAGGATGCGTCTGACATCGAAGTTTGCCATCCGCGCCCGTATCAGCAGGGGAATGTTGGAGTTGGGGGAGCCCCGAGAAGTTCCTCGAGGTAAAAGGTGATCGGATTGGGTCGGCCGCAAAATTTTTTAAGGGTGCTCATCTTACCGGAGTTGTTCGTGATAAGTTCTTTAAACTTTCTTTTCACTGATCCTACGAACAGGTTCCTCGTGGAGCCGCCGGAGATGACCATGGCTCTTGGGAAGTATTCCCATCGACTGGTGTAGCGTACCGGTTCGTCGGGCATTTCAGGGCCGTCGGGGAGGCCGAATTCTCTATGAGTGAACCAATCCTCAGGGCGGCTGATGCATAGGGAGACCTGGAGGCCGTTGTCGCCGTCTGAAGAGGGGAGCTCTTCGACTTTCTTGGCCTCGGGAGCTTTTTGCCTCGGGGTTTCTCCCCCCAGGTGTATCTCTTCAGGTCACCGTCCTTAATCAGGATTTCGATCGCATCCTTGAGATGGATGCAGTCTTCCGTCACGTGCCCGTGGCTCCTGTAGAAACGGCAGTACTTCGATTTGTCCAAGTTAGGCTTGGGGGGTGTCGGTCTGGGAAAGCGGACACCTCCCTGGACAAATTCGTTCTTTGCGCATTCGGCCAATATGTGCTCGCGGGAAGCGACTAGGGCCGTGTACTCCGTGAATCGTCCGGCGGGACCGCGCTGCTCGCGTTGTTCGCGGGGACGATCATACCGTCGGCGATCGCCTCCGCGCCGGTGGCTTGAAGCTCCGTCGTCTCGGTGCCTGCGGGGGGCTTCTCTGTCTCACGTGTCTCGAGCGGAGTTGGCTGCTTAGGTTTCCTCGAACAGGATGTAACGCGTGGCTCTGTCGAGGAAGTCCTATAAGGAGGCTGGCCGATGTATGCCCACGTCCTCGTAGAATTTGGAGTCGCGGCGCTGGCCCTGCTCCATTAGGTAACGCTTCATCTCGTCTGATGTTGTCACCTGCACCACCTCCCGTGTGAATCTTTCGATGCACTTTCGGAGAGGCTCGTTGGGAGCTTGGATTATAGCGCCGAAAACGGCTTCCGTCTTCAGATGGCGTCGGGATGCTGTGAAGTGTTTCGAAAACAGGTCCTTCAGAACCCTCCACGACTTTTGTACCACGTCATGGCACCCTTCCTTAGCATCGTCGAGAACAGTCTGCATTTGATAGCTCCTCGAACATTTCGGTAGTCGAGCAAGGCCTCAATGTATTCCAGGTGGTCGTCTGGGTCAGAGGTGCCGTCGTATGTCGAGAGCGTCGGGGGCTTCTTCATCCCGTGGGGAATGGGGGCGGCCATGATTTCCCGGGATAGAGGAGTCCTGTAGTCGTCTTCGTCGCTGAGAGTGGGTGACCGAGGGGGAGACGGGCCATTTGGTGGAGGCACCTAGTTCCGGCCCCTCGGCCTCCTGACCGGGGGTTCGACGCGCGAAGGCCTGGTCGGGGATTCTGCTTTGTTTTGTCGTCTCACACGAACTTGTCTCGTTGGGGATCTGGTCCGTTCCCGTACTACTTTGGTTCGGGGCCTCTCCAGCGGGGGTCGTTGCTCTCTGGGACGAGGCGAAGGGCTCCTTGAGTTCCCATTCTGGTCTTCCCGCGGAGGGGACCTTGGCGGGACCTCGTGCTCTAGTGCGCCAATCCGTGTGTTCTGTTGAAACAGCAGCTGGTTCGTCTGGTTGATGGCCGCTAAGAGGGCGGCCACTGTTGGGTCCATTCCGGCAGGGACGGGAACAGGTTGGAACGCTGCTGGGCTTCGGGGCCCGAGGACAGCTTGGTGTGTCGGTTTCGCGGACGATGGAGACACAGTCTGGCCGTCTCTCTCGTCGGTCTCCGTTGGGCGGGATGTCTCTGTTGGCTTGTTGTCGTTCGCAACAGGGTTGAGGATGAAGTCGGCAACGGTATCATTGTGGTGTGGGCTAGCCATGATCGTGGAGTGTTGGTGAAAATTTGGTTCTCTGCTCGGAGTAACGGGGAAGTTTCTGTTCCCACAGACGGCGCCACTGCTCTGACCTGATCAGAAGGGGATCACAAGTTGGCCACACTCTGCTAGACTGCTGCCTGTTCACCGGTGATGAGGAGGAAGAGGGGGTGTACCTACAAGGTACTCCGATGCCAAAGTAAGTATATGGGCAGAGTGGTCACAAGCACAGAAAAGGGGTAAGAAGTGAATTACCTGACCCTCTTGTGGAAGAGGGTATTTATAGAGAGACCCCAGCGTTGGGCCAACAGTCACTTGTATTGGGCTGGATCGCCATGTAACACCCCCTTCTATACCCCAAAATAACCAATAAAACAATTAAGCACGTATTCAAAATTTCATCAGAGTAATATTTAATTCATGGTATAAAAGAGATATGTCACATCATTCACCAAGACATACAATACCTGCTCAATAAAAGACATGTAATAGTGGGGTAGTTTTCAACAGAGGAACTTCGTCCTTACTCCCACATCTCAATATTTAGAATTAAAGCAGAAAATCTAAATATTGAATCACTTTAAACATATAGTCATATATATACATATCATCAGGTTTGATTCACAATATCGTTCATGTTTACAAAACATCTGCCCACAGATACATATACAAATTGTATCCCAAAATAATGCTATACAAGCCTAACTACCCGGTGCTACATATCAGAGCGACCCGACCAAAATAATGAAGCTATACTTCACAAAAAGGACCTCCAGCAATCCTAATCTGCAATGCCTCATAGAGCATTAAAAACAGCAGAAGGGTGAGAAATATTATCATAATAATCAATGCATATAATCATATATACATATAAACATAACAATATATATATTTCATATTTCTCACCACACTTCATCACAACCATCATATGCATCACAATATATACATAAGCCAGTAATGGATAACCACCAAACATGTTTCATCAATGTACGCATCCATAATTCTCGACTCAATCATTCATACACAACCGTTCTCTCCTATCACGAATCACTTCCACACCATGTGGTTTATACAACTCGTCACTCTCGTAATTCTCTATTCGAGACTATGGTACATCGCTCGTACCCCACCATGAACAACCTCTCGGTTATTCTACCCTGGTGTTTATGTTACTAGGAACAACACATAGTCATTCTACCCCAGTAACTACTCCACTAGGAACGATATCAAATCATTCTACCCCAGTGAGTTTCACATTCATACCTCATTAGGAACGACATCAAGTTATTCTACCCCAATGAGTCTCACACTAGGAACGACATCAAGTCATTCTACCCCAGTGCACACCAACACCTGTACTGCATTAGGAACAACATCAAGTCATTCTACCCCAATGCATCCAAGCACTCATATCTCATTAGGAACGACATCAAGTCATTCTACCCCAATGAGCTTCTCAATAGGAACGATATTACATCATTCTATCCCAGTGAGTTCCACACTAGTAACGACATCAAGTCATTCTACCCTAGTGCACCAATACTTACGCCACATTAGGAACAACATCTAGTCATTCTACCCTAATGATCTCGCCACTAGGAATGATATCTCATCATTCTACCCTAATGCGTACCTCACCGACCTCGCATCTATCACACAATGCACACATATTCACAATATGTTCCCATGCATTCACAATATTGCACCAATGGCAACGAATTCAATCATATTCCTCATGCATTTAATCAATTCAAATAATGCAACATAATTGCCAAACGGCCACAATTCATAATTCATCTCACCATCTAAGATTCACGCCCTACGGCTACCCACAGCACATCATAACAACATAACTATTCAATTCCAACAAGGATTGAATACAACCGAACCACACAATCAACATTGGATGGAACCACAAGGAAAACCAAATGCTGTCACGTTCGCTACTGGCTCGCCTAGCGAACATTCGCTACCTATTCGCCTAGCGAACAAGCTAGCAAACACAAACAGAAGCCACTGGAAGGCTTTGCTACCAGTTCGCCACAGCGAGACCCTAGCGAGCAACTCACTACCTTGCTTGCTACCAACGAGGAGGTCCAAACCCATTCTGTCCCAAGTCTAGGACCGTTCGCCACAGGCTCGCTAGGCTAGGACCTAGCGAACGTTCGCGACATGCTCGCCTAGCGAACAAGCTAGCGAGTGTCTGCGAACACCAAACTCCAAACTGTCCAGAATTCATCTGGAGCTCATGATTCACCCGATTCTAACCAAACTCGTTCCAGTAGACTTAGCCTAACATATCTCGACTAATCTACATCATCCCTTCCAGATTCTAACCGATAAAACTCAGTTTCTACCGATTAAACTCATTTCGACCTAAAATGGAAAAAATGGAGAAAACATCCAAACAACTCATACAATCCATACACAATCATATACATTAACAAGATGATGATATTTCACACCCTTACCTTGATGAAATCGATAGACAAGAGTTGTTCTTGATGAATCCAAGCTTTGCCTCTTTTCTTCTCTTTTTCTCCTCTTCCACTTTCTTTCTCTTCTTTCCTCTTATGTTTCTATCTTTTCTTTTCTTTCCACTTTTCCTTATATGTTTTCCATCCAATTTCCTTCCATCATATTTTCTCAAATATCTAACAAGTCATTAAATAATCATCCAATAATTAAATAACTGAAATAAATGAACTTTGAGTTTGAACTCATTTATTTTCATGTTTATGATGTGTATGTGTTAATTTCATGACATGAGACCACTCACTATTGGCTAAACCAGCTTGTATCCTCACTCTACTGTCAAACAGTTTTGAAAAATCACAATCACACACAACAGGCCCTTTTGTGTTTGAAGCATTTTTTGGTTGATGTATGAACATGAATTCATCTGCTATCATGTTTGCAATGTGTATGTATTGATTGTATGACCTTGCTACCTGGTTTTGACCTTTCATTTCACATGCCTCATCATCTTGCTGCCAACAGTTTTTCTTTTGCAAACCACAGCTGCACACACCATACACTCTTTCTGTTTGGGTTTGTTTTAAGTTATTTCATGAGCATTAGACCTTTAGATAACATGGTTAGGGTTTGTATGTGTATGAACCAGATCTCATTTTGAATGCTATGTCAATTTGTAACCCCTTCCTGTTATGACAGCCTGCTTACCATGTATACTACACTTGCAGCTTGTAAGCTAAATTTTGTTGTGTACATTTGATATTTAATCTTAAGTTGTAGAATCATTCATGGATACCTTTGAAACTTGTGTGTGGTGGTTATTTGGTCTAAAACTTGTTCCATTCATGTCTTGTTCACCATTATGCATTTTCATGTGTTAATGAGCAACTAGCATACCATTTTCATTTCTGATTGGTTTGTGACTGGGCTTGAAGTGTGGAAACACTTATTGACGTGTTTTTGGTTTGTGTGTAAGGTTTGTTCAATCAGAATCTACCTAATGCATGACATAGCTTTCCAATTGCATTTTTTTCATTTTCACATGGCATGTTGATGACAGTTCTGCTTGGTTTGTGATCTTGGCATTTGTTTGTTGCCATCTTGTTTTTCTTTACATTTCAAGTAGTTTGGTTGAGATTTCATGATTTTAATTATTTGATTTGATCAAGTGTGAGTTACATCCTTTTTTTGCCTTTTGTTTGAAATGCTGGACAACAGGGCCCCTTTGCCTTGGCCTGCTGCTTTTTGGCTGTTTTGATCAGCCTGGATCCCTTCAAATACCACATTTTAGACCAGCCATGTTTGGTGTATGTTGTAACTGTTGACTGTTTGGATTTAACAACTTTGTCTTGATGTTTTTGATCTTGTTGTTTGAGAGCACATAGTTCACTATTTTGCAACTCACCGGCCAATATGTTGCCCTTACTGTATCATACTACCTTCTTCTGCCTGAGACATCTTTGTTTGATTTGTAAACATTAAGAGCATCAATAAACATGTTTAGAACTTGTAGGCCATGTGTGTATGAATTGAACACTTCCCATCTGCACCTTGACAGCTTAATCAACTTTCATGCCATGTTTGCAACCAATGAACCAATTTCAATTATGTTGATTTGTGACTGAGCCCTAAGTGTGCAATCTATCTGTTAACATGTGTATAACTTGTGTACAATGTCTGTTTACTGTGAATGAACTCTGAATATACTTTGATTCCCATTATGCAACTCAAATGACCAAATTGCATTTGCATTCGTGTTTTTTATTGAAGGCATCATTTCACAAATTGGTTGTTACCATCTGTTAGATGCCCAATTGTGCTTATTTGAGCTATCAAATGTGGGCATCTTTCGCTCCTTTTTGTCCTAAAAATGTATTAAACCGCCTCGCTTTTGTTGATTATGCATCATTGTGTTAAATGCTCTTGGTCCCTTTGATTTATGTGCTATTGTGCAGGATTTGAGCTTGAAAGAATATAATTTGAATACACAAGAAAATTGACAAAGGAATCAGGGAAAGAAGAAGAGCAAAGGCTGGTTCGCTAGGCAAACACCTGGCGAGTGAGTAGCGAGTGTTTGCTGCAGCCTCGCCTAGCGAGCTATTAGCGAACACTCCCAGACTTGGGCAGAAGCATTCTTGACATCATTCGCTGGTAGCGAGCATATGGCGAGCAATTCCAGAATCAATCAAGCATCCTTCGATGGCTGGTTCGCTGCAGCGAAGACATAGCAAAGCTAAACAGAAGAAAATCTGCAGTCCTCGCTAGCATGTTCGCTAGGCGAGGCTGTACCGAGCATTCGCTAGCAGCTCGCCTGGCGAGACTGTACCGAGCATTCGCTAGCAGCTCGCCTGGCGAGCAGGTAGCGAACGTGCCCAGATTTTCTAGTTTCTATAAGTAGCAGGGGCTACTTTTTGGACATATCTTGTTTTACTTGTTTTTACATAGTTTTTGCTAGAGAGTGAGATTTTGTGCCCTAAAACCTTTTTGGCTCTCATTTCTTCATCTCTTAACATATTCCAACAAAAAGAAGGTGGTCATCCAAGTTGGATCATTCGACCCGGATGTTCATCAACCTTCTTTCGAAAATTCTTTTGCAAGCTACCAAGGAAATGAGTGGCTAAGTTCTTTATTTTGTCAAGGTTAGATGTAGGTGATCATTAAGCTTTGTATGTATATGGATGATCCTCATTTGTAAAACTCTTTGATGATTAATATATGGTGAAAACCTTGTTTTATTTATAACCTTTCATGTTGGTTCTTGATTGAAAGATATTTTCCAACTCTTGACCTAGGTTTTTATCCATCTCCTTTCTTGAGCTAGAAGTAGTCTTGAATGTTGTTGTTCACTAAAATATTCAACCTAAATATTGTCATTTTGATAGATTGTGTGAGAAATCAACAATGGATCAAAACGGGAAATATCACAATGTGAGTTAGAGATAATCATATTGGGAGGATATTGTGAATGTGTTTATCATTAAAAAGAGTTTATGCATTGTTGATCGAACATATACATGCAAAGTGATTACCAAACCCTAACTTTGACAATCTTTATTTAAATCGTAAAACCAATATTTTACCGCATTTCTTACTTTTATGCAAAGCTACCGTGACTTAAAACCAAACCCCCTTTTGTTACTATAAAGTTACGAATTTATCAACTGTCGAACGACGACAATATCTCATATTCCCTGTGGAGACGATAACAAAAATCCAACACTTTACCACTGTTCTAACAAAATGGCACCGTTGCCGGGGAATATAAATTGATATTGCAAGCATCGCAATAGTTGCTGAATTTTTAGATTTTGAATACTTGACTTGTGCTTGTTAATTTGTTTGGTTTAGTGTGCAGCTTTCGTTTTATGCGAGGGCAGATTCCTGAGGACCAAATTCTTTTTGATCACGAGATCGAAAGAACCGCAAGGACACTAGACAGCAGAACAAGACGGAGGAGGCAACAAGCTAGACAAAGACAAGAGCAAGGAGAAAGTTCCTCTACACCATCACCATCACCATATTTCACACTAATTATGGAAGCACCTCCACCACCACCACCTCTAGTTTCCACTCCATGCACAAACAGTCCAAGACATATAGCTCAGTTCGCACGGAATCTTCAAAACGGAAGACAAGCTGAGATGAAAACGGGAATCCTAGCCCTAGTCTATCAAAATCCTTTCACGGGACTAAACCATGAGGATCCGTTCACCCATCTTACAAAATTCTATGAGATTGTTGGTGCAACCGGAGCAACAGAAGCTGACGAAGAGTCATTGTTTAGGAGACTATTTCCTCATTCCATGATTGGGAAAGCAAAGGAGTGGTACCTTGATCAATCAAAAACAATCATGACAGATTGGAATCTTCTAGAAGAGAAGTTTCTTGAACGTTTCTTTCCACATAACCGATTTATGGAGGCTAAAACTGCGATTGCGGTATTTTCTCAAGGAGCTAGTGAATCACTAAACGAAGCTTGGGAGCGATACAAATCTATGTTAAAAAAGTGCAAGGGACACGGTTTCGACGAGCTCACTCAAGTTCATATTTTCTGCAATGGACTCCTTTCGGTTCACAAGACCTTATTGGATGCTACTGCGGGAGGTTCTTTGATGTCAAAAAGTGCAGATGATGCAATTGCAATTATTGATAAGATGGCACTTAATGATCATCAAGGGAATCATAACCGTCGGGTGACTCAAAGAAAACCGGGTGTGCTCGAGTTAGGGACAAATGACGCTATTCTCGCCCAAAACAAACTCATTTTGCAACAAGTGGAACTCCTAACTCAACAAATAAAAGAGTTGAAAGAGCCTTCAAAAGCTAAACAAATAGCTTGTTGTGAACTTTGCAAAGGTGAACACGACACCAGATTTTGTCCACCTCCCAGGTTCGAAGAAGTTAATTACATGGCAAATCAAAGAGATTACCAACCGAGGCAATATCAACAACAACAACCACCGTATCAACAACCACAACACCACCAAAATCCATAACAACAAAACTATCAAGGCAACCAAGGGGAAACTATCAACATAACCAAGGTTATGGGGGTGGTCCTTCCAACCGTCAAAATCCCTATCAAACTCAACAACCACCGGTCGTAGCTTCAAAATTGGAAGAGACATTAACGTAATTTATGCAAATGTCAATGGCTAATAAAAAAAGCAACGACGCGACAATCAAAAATCTTGAAACTCAAGTTGGTCAACTAGCTAAGCAATTAGCAGAACAACAATCCGGACCATCTTTCTCGGCAAACATGCAAACAAATCCTAAGGAGCATTGTAAGGCTATAAGGACGAGAAGTGGAAAAGATTTGGTTGATGAGAGTGAAAAAAGAGAGGGTGAGAAAAAGGATGGCAAGAAAAAATTGATGAAATTGATGGTGAAGTTGGAGATTGGAGTGAGGGGGAAGTTGAGAAGGAAGAAAAAGTGGTTGAAGTTGAAAACAAAACGAATGGTGAAGTTGAAAATAGTAAAAGTGAAAAAGTGAAGGTGGATGAAGTGAAGAAAAAAAGAGATAGAAACTCTAGAGCATCTAGAGGGAAGGAGGTAGTGAACACTACTCCGGTCCAAAATTTACCATATCCACATGCTCCATCTCAGAGAGAAAATGAACGGAATTACGCCCGGTTCATGGATATATTTAAACAACTCCAAGTCAATATCCCGTTTGCCGAAGCTTTGGAGCAAATGCCAAAGTATGCCAAGTTCATGAAGGACATACTCACCAAAAAGCGAAGGTATACGGAGCCGAAAACAGTTGTTCTTGATGCGAGTTGTAGTGCCATCATCCAAAGGACTCTATCGAGAAAAGAAGTTGATCCGGGGCGAGTCACCTTGCCGGTTACAATTGGCAACGTTTATGTTGGAAAGGGGTTAATCGATTTGGGGTCAAGCATCAATCTAATACCTTTATCTATTGTGAAAAAGCTTGGTAACATTGAGATTAAGGCCATCCATATGACATTGCAATTAGCCGATAAGTCTACTACTCATCTTCATGGAGTAGCTCAAGACGTATTAGTAAAGGTTGACAAGTTTTTCTTTCCGGTTGATTTTATTGTTATTGATATGGAGGAAGACGATGATGCGCCGCTAATTCTCGGAAGACCATTCATGAAAACCGCTCGTATGATGATTGATGTAGATGACCGTTTGATGAAGGTGAGGGTACAAAACGAAGAAGTCACTTTTGACCTTTTTGAAGCAATGAAGCACTCAAATGACAAACGTGATAGTTTCCGGATTGATGTAATTGAAGAAGTCACATTTGAAGTTGCAAAACATGTTCATGACATAACTCCCATGGAGCTAGCCCTTAATAACTCCTTTGAAGTTTTCACTCTTGAAGAAGAAGAAGCTCTTGATGAATGTTTAAGAGAACTCGATAGTCTTAAGGAGTTGCAACCATGGGAAGTGGAGGAGGAAGTCTTGAAAAAGGAGGTCAATGATGAAAACCGAATAATTGAATTGAAGGAGTTACCAAACAACTTGAAGTATGCATTTCTAGATGAAACCGAAGAAAAGCCGATTATCATTAGCAACCTTTTGTCCAAAAAGGAAGAATCCCGTTTAATTGATGTGTTAAAAAAAATCAAGAAGCGATGGGGTGGACTCTTTCCGATCTAAAAGGAATTATTCCTTCCTATTGTATGCACAAAATTTTAATGGAAGAGGATTTTAAGCCGGTGGCTCAACCACAACGCCGCTTAAATCCTACAATGAAAGAGGTTGTTAGGAAGGAAGTTGTCAAGCTTTTGGATGCGGGAATGATTTACCCTATTTCGGATAGCCCTTGGGTGAGTCCGGTGCATGTGGTTCCTAAAAAGGGTGGCATTAACGTTATTTGTAATGAGAAAGATGATTTGATCCTAACAAAGGTAGCAACGGGGTGGAGAATGTGCATTGACTATAGGCGGTTGAATACCGTAACTCAGAAAGACCACTTCCCAATTTCGCTCATGGACCAAATGTTAGAGAGACTCTCGGGACAACAATTCTATTGTTTTCTAGATGGCTATTCTGGGTACAACCAAATTGCGGTTGATCCGGCCGATCATGAGAAGACGGCTTTCACGTGTCCGTTTGGAATCTACGCTTACCGCAAAATGCCCTTTGGGTTGTGTAATGCGCCAACAACTTTCCAAAGATGCATGCAAGCTATTTTTTCCGATCTTATAGAGAAAACAATGGAAGTTTTCATGGATGACTTTTCGGTGTTTGGTGGTTCTTTTGGTTTATGTTTGGAAAATTTAGAAATCATGCTTGCAAGGGGTGTGAAGACTAATTTGGTGCTAAATTGGGAGAAATGCCACTTTATGGTAACGGAGGGGATTGTTCTCGGTCACAAAGTCTCGTCAAAAGGGCTTGAAGTGGATTGTGCTAAGGTAGATGTGATTGAGAAGTTGCCTCCTCCGGCTAACTTAAAGGGTATCCGAAGCTTTCTTGGGTATGCCGGTTTCTACCGGCGATTCATCAAAGACTTCTCAAATGTGGCTAGGCCTTTGAGTAACTTGCTGGCCAAGGACCAGGTATTTCTCTTATCTGATGAATGTTTAAAAGCTTTTGAGATTTTGAAAGAAAAATTGGTTACCGCTCCAATCATAGTTGCTCTGGATTGGAATTTAAATTTTGAGCTAATGTGTGATGCTAGAGACTATGCTATTGGAGCGGTGTTAGGCTAAAGAAAAGACAAAAAATTTCATGCTATACACTATGCAAGCAAAGTTCTTAATGAGGCGCAAATTAATTATGCCACAACAGAAAAAGAATTGCTTTCAATAATGTATGCACTAGAAAAATTTAGGTCATATCTCATTGGGTCTAAAGTGATTGTTTATACCGACCATGCGGCGATAAAATATTTGCTAACCAAACCGGATTCAAAGCAAAGGCTTATCCATTGGATCCTTTTGTTGCAAGAATTTGATGTAGAAATTAAAGACAAAAAAGGTTCAGAAATTTGGTGGCGGATCATTTATCTCGCCTTGTCAATATGGAGGTGACTACTTTAGAAAAGGAAATCCGAGAAGAGTTTCTTGATGAAAAACTCTTTAAAGTTCAAGTGAGGCCGTGGTTTGCGGATTTTGCAAACCACAAGGCGAGTGGTTTTGTGCCGCCCGACCTAACTCCTAACCAAAAAAGGAAATTCCTCTCGGATGCCAAGTACTATGTGTGGGATGACCCTTATCTGTTTAAGCTGGGAGGTGATAATTTGTTAAGGAGGTGTGTTACCGGTGATGAAGCGCAAAGTATTCTATGGCATTGTCATAACTCGCCTTATGGCGGACATTTCAATGGGGATAGAGCGACAAATGAAGTCCTTCAATCGGGATTTTATTGGCCTTCTATTTTTAAAGACGCAAATGCCCATGCGCAAAGTTGTGACAGTTGCCAACGGAGTGGTGGGATAGGAAAGAGAGGCGAGATGCCTCTCCAAAATATCCAAGAGGTTGAATTGTTTGATTATTGGGGTATCTACTTTGTCGGACCATTCTCACCCTCTTTTGGAAACGAATACTTGCTGGTTGCAGTTGACTATATGTCAAAGTGGGTTGAGGCAATTGCCTCACCAAGGGCGGATTCTAAGACGATCATAAACTTTTTAAAGAAAAATATTTT
This sequence comes from Lathyrus sativus, assembly GCA_963859935.3. Classification (NCBI taxonomy): domain Eukaryota; kingdom Viridiplantae; phylum Streptophyta; class Magnoliopsida; order Fabales; family Fabaceae; genus Lathyrus; species Lathyrus sativus. Next base: position 494,482,596 of record OZ012739.1, on the reverse strand, counting down.
TTCCCGTTTTGGAACCCCCCGAGTATTGGTTAGTGACGGAGGGTCACACTTTTGCAATTCACCGTTGGAAAAAGTTTTACAACATTACGGTGTAACGCATAGAGTGGCAACTCCGTACCACCCACAGGCTTATGGTCAAACTGAGGTGTCTAATAGAGAGATTAAGAGAATTTTGGAAAAAACCGTGTCAAACTCTAGGAAGGATTGGTCGCAAAAATTGGATGAAGCTCTATGGGCGTATCACACGACCTATAAAGCTCCAATTGGGCTAACTCCATTTCAATTGGTTTATGGTAAAACTTGCCATTTGCCGGTTGAAATGGAGCACAAGACCTTATGAGGCTTAAAATTTTTGAATTTTAATAATGAGTTGGCCGGTGAAAAGAGGAAGGTGCAACTTCTTGAGTTGGAAGAGATGCACAATGCTGCATATCACTCAAGTTGGTTGTACAAAGAGAAAGTTAAGGAATACCATGATAAGAAGCTCTGTAAGAAGGAATTTGCGCCGGGGCAGCTTGTACTATTGTTCAATTCCAGGTTACGATTGTTCCCTGGAAAATTAAAGTCAAAGTGGTCCGGACCATTCCGCGTTAAAGAGGTAAAAACCTTCGGGGAAGTTGTCATTGAGGATATGGAGAAAAAGGACAGCTGGATGGTAAATGGCCAGCGTTTAAAGATCTATCTCGGCAGTCATGTTGACCGAGAAAGTTGTGCTTTTCTTCTTGATGTTCCGGCTTGAGCATCATGGATCGTCGAACTTATCCGATGTTAAACAAGCGCTTGTTGAGAGGCACCTCAACATTGTAAGTATTTAATGTTTTCTATTGTATGTTGTGGGTTCTACGTGTTGTATACTTTTTGTTGGACTAGGCCTGTGCTTGATCTGCTATGAAAATTGCAAATCCTGTCATGCTCGCTAGCAGCTCGCTAGACGAGCATGTAGCGAGTATTCGCTGGCTATTCGCTTAGCGAACCTTGCGAAACTGGCAGTTTTTAGTTCTTTTGATGGGCCATTCACGTAGGCCCAATTGCATTTCATTTTGATTTGTTTTGGTCACTCTCTCACTCACAAACACTCTCACCCTCACGGTTTCTCATATTGCACAAGTTCTTTTCCCACAAATTCCTTGCAAACCCTAATTGCTTCAAGTTCTCTCTTCTCTGCTGCATCAGGTTTGCCCATCTCCTTTCTCTTTGTTGTTTACTGTTGACATTATTTGTGATTGAGGGATTTAGGTCAACTTTTGCATGTAGGGATTTGAGCATATTTTAGGTTGCATGTATTCAAAGAACATTCCTTATAATTATAAATCTGTTGTTTTGTGGAACTGTGCTAGACACAACTTGCATTGGTGATTTCTGGGGACCAGCAGTGGCTGTTTTTGAAAATTTCACAGCGTTCGCTAGCAGCTCGCTAGGCGAGTCTGTAGCGAGCATTCGCTAGCAGCTCGCTAGGCGAGTCTGTAGCGAGCATTCGCTAGCAGCTCGCTAAGTGAAGATGTAGCGAACATGACAGATCCTGAGTTTTTATGTGCTGATGACTAATATCTGTTGTTGCTGTGTGTTGTTTTTTTATGTTGTGTGTGTAGATGTCCTCAGGTAACTTTGGAAAGAAAAGAAAGGTCGGAAATACATCACGACCAGTTCCAATTCAGTTTGATAATGATAAGTCTGTCGGGGCGAAACAAGCTACCCGCTTCATGGCACTGCAGAAGCGAAAGATTCTGCCGGAAAGAAGGTTCACCATTGACCCGGAAGGAGAATACAGAACATTTGCAGGGTTGATGAATAGCAAAAAATGGGGAATTTTGGTGTCCCCAACCGATAGCTACAACATAGATGTTGTGCGCGAGTTCTATGCTAACGCACTTCCTGATGATGATGAGTCGTTCACTTGGTCTTCAAGAGTGTTCGGTCGTCAAATTGCTTTTGATAGGGACGCCATAAACCGTGTGCTCGATGAACCACTCCACATGGGTGAGAATGAATTGGACACCTACACTTGGAACTTGAGGCTTCACCCACAAATTGATGATATTTCTGCCGCTCTCTTGTTGGAAGGGAAGAGTGTAGAAAGGAACCATTCTGGAGAAGCTGTGAGGTTTCGCAGAGAAGACATGAACCCATTAGCTCAGCTGATTTTGATGTTGGTTCTATCGAACATCAAACCCAAGTCGCATACCTCAACAATGCCAATCCCAGTGGCACGTCTTGTTCATGCTATTCTTACAAATGTGCAGGTCGATGTAGCGGGGATTATTGCAAGAGAGATGAATTCGGTTATAGAGAGCGGGCTTAAGTCTGGGGGGAGAACTAATTACCCCCTTGCTTTTCCCTGTATTGTTATGGCTTTGTGTTCTCAGACTCGGATGAAGCTTCCTGCCTGAAGTTTGGTTAAGATTCCCGCTGCTGTTGATGATAATTATGTGAACAAATATTGCAGGCCAAATAATTATAGAGGTGGTGCATCTGCTGGTGATGCCGAGACTACTGATGGCCTCAGTGGTTTTTCCCAAGGGTTTGACCCTTTCCAGCAAGCAGTATGCAACTACAATTGGGATTGGATGGTGGCGACATAGCGTGCGATGGTTGACATTCATGACTCGATGCAGGTGTTACAGCTCCATATCCGTGACCCCTCCACAGAGCGTCCTATGATGATGCGTGAGCAGTTTATGCAGCACACGAGCTGGCCTGCGGACAGGCCTGTTTTTGGAGAGGGGGCGGGTGCGAGTGGTGCCGGTGCTGATGTTGGTAATGCTGATGATGATAAGGTTGAGGGTGAAGAGGATTTTGATGATGACAGTTCAGAGGAGGAGGAGTATGAGTCCGAGGAGGACTGATCTTTGTTTTTTTATTTGTTTCAGTTTACTGTTTTGTTTTGATTTCTGGATATTTTATTCTGTTGTCTGATATTTTGGGTTGTACTATTGGGGTGTTTTTTCCCCCATGCACATTTCTATTTCTTTAACTTCAGTTATGATTAATAGTTTTTCATTTAATTTTATTTTTAATAATTTTTTATGGATAGGTTGATGTCAAAACCTTCTAGATTGGTTGCTCTCTAAAAGAATCATCCAATGAAGGTACATCCGAGCTTGGATGGAAATGATAAAAAAAAATTAACAAGCGATTAAAGCTAAGGTACATGGTTACCTTCGGTTAGAATTCTACAATGCATTCGGAACTTTGTTCTTTTTGTGATAAAATATTGTCTTTTTGCAACATAATTGAATGAATGAGTCACTTAGGTTTTAGAACCAAAAATTGTGAGGAGACCTCTATTATGTACTTAAATGCTGGATTCTGATAAACCGTGTTGATTCATTTAATTCATGTTCTGTCTTTTATTATTATGAATTTGTGGAAGTTAGCTGAAATGATCAAGGCACTTGTTTCTTTCGAGCACAACCAGTTCCAGATGCAAACTTACCCGTGAGTTGAGAGAGTATTCGTGAAGCCCTTTTGAGCTTAAACATTTGAATCTTGGCTTGAAATAAAGCGAGACTTCAAAAATCTTTTTTCTTGAAAACCTGAAAAAAATTTATTATTGTTCTTGTGCCGTATAAAGTAAAGAACATTCACTTTTGAAGGAAGTATAAGATAACTTGGAGAGAACGAAAATATAAGTGGGTAATTTACCACAACTCATGAAAAACCAAGCAAGCACTGAAAAGAATTGTGAAAAAATAATACTTTTTTTTTATGAACACGGTGTAGAAAGAAAATGATCAAAAGAAAAGAATAATCATGAATGCTTGCTTGGAAGAAAAATGTTGAAAAATTGGGTTGTGGAAAAAGAGTTGTGAAGGTTTCAAATGAGTATCAAGATTGAACGAAATTTGTATGTGTGAATTGTTGTAGAAGTGAATGTCTCTTTTGCATCGGCAAATTCGTTTCAATGGCTTTAGATATGTTCCTTGTTTGTAAACCCGACCAAGCTACCACCGGAAAAGACCTTAGTGATCTTCGTACTTCCACATTTTCATTTATGATTGCTAGACATTATATGAATTGAATTGGTTTTTTCATTGTTTATTGGAGAGTGAAATTGTCCCCGCGCTTGCTTGTGCGAAATTTCTTCAATCCTTATTCGAAGAGGAGAGATAAGGTGATTCATTTAAGATATCATTGTTGTGAATTGATAAATGTTTTGTATTGCTTTAAGGTTTTAGTTCTTGTGCATTGTGTTTTTCTAACCGTTGGAAACGCGTGTTTGGTTGAGTCGCTTGTATTTGAGCCATTTGATCCGAGTTCAGAAAATCCTTTCTCTTTAAGCAAATCCTCTAGATCTTCAAGAGGCATACTTTGCTTGAGGGCAAGCAATATTCTAGTTGGGGAGAGTTGTTAGATGCCTAATTGTGCTTATTTGAGCTATCAAATGTGGGCATCTTTCGCTCCTTTTTGTCCTAAAAATGTATTAAACCGCCTCGCTTTTGTTGATTATGCATCATTGGGTTAAATGCTCTTGGTCCCTTTGATTTGTGTGCTATTGTGCAGGATTTGAGCTTGAAAGAATATAATTTGAATACACAAGAAAGTTGACAAAGGAATCAAGCAAAGAAGAAGACCAAATGCTGGTTCGCTAGGTGAACACATGGCTAGTGTTCGCGGCAGCCTCGCCTAGCGATCTGTTAGCGAACACTCCCAGACTTGGGAAGAAGCATTCTTGACATCATTCGTTGGTAGCGAGCATATGGCGAAAGACTCGCTAGGCGAGCTCCCAACGAGCACCTAGCGAGCAATTCCAGAATCAATCAAGCATCCTTGGCTGGCTGGTTCGCTGCAGCGAAGACATAGCGAAGCTAAATAGAAGAAAATTTGCAGACCTCGCTAGCATGTTCGCTAGGTGAGGCTGTAGCGAGCATTCGCTAGCATCTCGCGTAGCGAGCAGGTAGCGAACGTGCCCATATTTTCTACTTTCTATAAGTAGCAGGGGCTACTTTTTGGACATATCTTGTTTTACTTGTTTTTACATAGTTTTTGCTAGAAAGTGAGATTTTGTGCCCTAGAACCCTTTTGGCTCTCATTTCTTCATCTCTTAACATATTCCAACAAAAAGAAGGTGGATTCTCATCCAAGTTGTATCATTCGACCCGGATGTTCATCAACCTTCTTCCGAAACTTCTTTTGCAAGCTACCAAGGAAATGAGTGGCTAAGTTCTTTATTTTGTCAAGGTTAGATGTAGGTGATCATTAAGCTTTGTATGTATATGGATGATCCTCATTTGTAAAACTCTTTGATGATTAATATATGGTGAAAACCTTATTTTGTTTATAACCTTTCGTGTTGGTTCTTGATTGAAAGATATTTTCCAACTCTTGACCTAGGTTTTTATCCATCTCCTTTCTTGAGCTAGAAGTAGTCTTGAATGTTGTTGTTCACTAAAATATTCAACCTAAATGTTGTTATTTTGATAGATTGTGTGAGAAATCAACAATGGATCAAAATGGGAAATATCACAATGTGAGTTAGAGATAATCATATTGGGAGGATATTGTGAATGTGTTTATCATTAAAAAGAGTTTATGCATTGTTGATCGAACATATACATGCAAAGTGATTACCAAACCCTAACTTTGACAATCTTTATTTAAATCGTAAAACCAATATTTTACCGCATTTCTTACTTTTATGCAAAGCTACCGTGACTTAAAACCAAACCCCCTTTTGTTACTATAAATTTACGAATTTATCAACTGTCGAACGACGGAAATATCTCATAATCCCTGTGGAGACGATAACAAAAACCCGACACTTTACCACTTTTCTAACAAAATGAGGTACATCCGAGCTTGGATGGCGATGATAAAAAAAATTAACAAGCGATTAAAGCTAAGGTACATGGTTACCTTCGGTTAGAATTCTAGAATGCATCTGGAACTTTGTTCTTTTTGTGATAAAATATTGTCTTTTTGCAACATAATTGAATGAATGAGTCACTTAGGTTTTAGAACCACAAATTGTGAGGAGACCTCCATTATGTACTTAAATGCTGGATTCTGATAAACCGTGTTGATTCGTTTAGTTCATGTTCTGTCTTTTATTATTATGAATTTGTGGAAGTTAGTTGAAATGATCAAGGCACTTGTTTCTTTCGAGCACAACCAGTTCCAGATGCAAACTTACCCGTGAGTTGAGAGAGTATTCATGAACCCCTTTTGAGCTTAAACAGTTGAATCTCCTTGAAATAAAGCGAGACTTCAAAAATCTTTTTTCTTGAACACCTGAAATTTTTTTGATTATTGTTCTTGTGCCGTAAAAAGTAAAGAGCATTCACTTTTGAAGGAAGTAGAAGATAAGTTGGGGAGAACGAAAATATAAGTGGGTAATTTACCACAACTCATGAAAAACCAAGCAAGCACTGAAAAGAATTATGAAAAAAATAATACATTTTTTATGAACATGGTGTAGAAAGAAAATGATCAAAAGAAAAGAATAATCATGAATGCTTGCTTGGAAGAAAAATGTTGAAAAATTGAGTTGTGGAACAAGAGTTGTGAAGGTTTCAAATGAGTATCAAGATTGAACGAAGTTTGTATGTGTGAATTGTTGTACAAGTGAATGTCTCTTTTGCATCGGCAAATTCGTTTCAATGGCTTTACATATGTCCCTTGTTTGTAAACCCGACCAAGCTACAACTGGAAAAGACCTTAGTGATCTTCGTACTTCCACATTTTCATTTATGATTGCTAGACATTATATCAGTTGAATTGATTTTTGCATTGTTTATTGGAGAGTGAAATTCTCCCCGCGCTTGCTTGTGCGAAATTTCTTCAATCCTTATTCGAAGAGGAGAGATAAGGTGATTCATTCAAGATATCATTGTTGTGAATTGATAAATGTTTTGTATTGCTTTAAGGTTTTAGTTCTTGTGCATTGTGTTGTTCTAACCGTTGGAAACGCGTGTTTGGTTGAGTCGCTTGTATTTGAGCCATTTGATCCGAGTTCGGAAAATTCTTTCTCTTTAAGCAAATCCTCTAGATCTTCAAGATGCATACTTTGCTTGAGGGCAAGCAATATTCAAGTTGGGGAGAGTTGTTAGATGCCTAATTGTGCTTATTTGAGCTATCAAATGTGGGCATCTTTCGCTCCCGTTTGTCCTAAAAATGTATTAAATCGCCTCGCTTTTGTTGATTATGCATCATTGTCTTAAATGCTCTTAGTCCCTTTGATTTGTGTGCTATTGTGCTGGATTTGAGCTTGAAAGAATATAATTTGAATACACAAGAAAGTTGACAAAGGAATCAAGCAAAGAAGAAGAGCAAAGGATGGTTCGCTAGGTGAACACCTGGCGAGTGTTCGCTGCAGCCTCGCCTAGCGAGCTGTTAGCGAACACTCCCAGACTTGGGCAGAAGCACTCTTGACATAATTCACTGGTAGCGAGCATATGGCGAAAGACTCGCTAGGCGAGCTCCCAGCGAGCACCTAGCGAGTAATTCCAGAATCAATCAAGCATCCTTCGTGCCCAGATTTTCTACTTTCTATAAGTAGCAGGGGCTCCTTTTTGGACATATCTTGTTTTACTTGTTTTTACATAGTTTTTGCTAGAGAGTGAGATTTTGTGCCCTAGAACCCTTTTGGCTCTCATTTCTTCATCTCTTAACATATTCCAACAAAAAGAAAGTGGATTCTCATCCAAGTTGGATCATTCGACCCGGATGTTCATCAACCTTCTTCCGAAACTTCTTTTGCAAGCTACCAAGGAAATGAGTGGCTAAGTTCTTTATTTTGTCAAGGTTAGATGTAGGTGATCATTAAGCTTTGTATGTATATGGATGATCCTCATTTGTAAAACTCTTTGATGATTAATATATGGTGAAAACCTTATTTTGTTTATAACATTTCGTGTTGGTTCTTGATTGAAAGATATTTTCCAACTCTTGACCTAGGTTTTTATCCATCTCCTTTCTTGAGCTAAAAGTAGTCTTGAATGTTGTTGTTCACTAAAATATTCAACCTAAATGTTGTCATTTTGATAGATTGTGTGAGAAATCAACAATGGATCAAAATGGGAAATATCACAATGTGAGTTAGAGATAATCATTTTGGGAGGATATTGTGAATGTGTTTATCATTAAAAAGAGTTTATGCATTGTTGATCGAACATATACATGCAAAGTGATTACCAAACCCTAACTTTGACAATCTTTATTTAAATCGTAAAACCAATATTTTACCGTATTTCTTACTTTTATGCAAAGCTACCGTGACTTAAAACCAAACCCCTTTTTGTTATTATAAAGTTACGAATTTATCAACTGTCGAACGACGACAATATCTCATATTCCCTGTGGAGACGATAACAAAAATCCGACACTTTACCAATGTTCTAACACTATCATCATCCTTGTGTAAAAACAATCATCTTAGGCTTTAATTTTGTTAAATTTGGTGTTGATTTGATCTAGTTTGAAACCTTCACGCCTTTGGTTATGGTTGTTTGCATTTGGCCCAGAATTTCAATCTTAGATAGCCTTATCTTTTTCTGGGGTGGCTAAATACACGGATGTTCTGTAACACGGTGGGAGAACTGACTTTAAACAATGTTGCGGATAGCAAGAGTCGCCACCGACTTTTATTTTATCCATAAGGAAAGGTTATAAAAGAACAGGAAAGACCTTAGAGAATATTTTGGGTCCGGGGGGTAGGTTATGAAAAGGGAAGGTGTTAGCACCCTTTTCATCCATGGTTATCCATGGGCTCTTAGGTACTTAAGCTCACTTTTGAATTGTTTTGAAAGTGTAGTGTGTGAATAGAAAATTTTCAGAATAGTTAATAAATAATCCATGTAAGGATGTGTTAAAAACTTGTTTGAAACTTTTGTTGGAAATTTGTTTAAGTGTGAAAAAGTTTTGAAGTGAGCAAGTATCTAGGAGTAGCCTACCCTAATGTTTTAAGGTCTTTCTTATTCTTTATCCTTTCCTTAGTAAGACTATCCCTACTATAATGGATTAGGTAGCCCTTACTTTGGATGTTAAGGGACATGTGAGGGACAATTTGACTTTGAAGGCCATTGTGGGATGTAATAAGCACGTATAAGGGACCATCATCATTTTTCGAAAGGGACTCGATTCGTAAAGGCAACCATAAGGGACTTTGATGATTTTTCTATTTGAGGGACTTGCTTTATACACCCCACTTAACCATTATTCGTAGGCAACTTGAGGGATATCCTTAGGAAGTGAGACGGCGATTAAAATCGACTTACGTGTGTGACGTGTTTATTTTAATTATCTTTATTTAAAAGTGATCTAAATTTATTTTCATATTACATACATGTTGTTACACTCCCTAATTACTAACCATAATAATAATTAAATAATTAAACAACTTTACATCCAAGAAACAATTACAAAATAATAAGCAAAATAATTAAATAGCAAAGATAAATAAAATATAAATAAGCAATAATAAATAATAAAGGGGGTTAATTCTAAGTTTACTCGGCAAGACATCGCATCTTGTGCCTACGTATCCTTACGGGAGTGGAATCAGAGTAATCGTAGTTCCCCTCAAAAGGGAGGTTAGAGATCTCTTGACAGTGGTCAAGGTCTCAAGGGGAATAAACGCGCCTTAAGGACACGCTTACGCGGAGTGTAGGAACTCCAAATTTCTACGTTGAAATGTTAAGTTGTAATTAGGATTAAATTAGGGATTCCACGGCGGGAAACCCTAAAATGAGCGCGGCGGCTCTTTGACCTAATGCTAGGGGTACAATTGTAATTTTGCCTGCGGCGAGGCATTTGTGAAAATTAGGGTTTGTAGGTGTAAGGGTTGAAGTTAAGGACTATTGGCGCGGCGACCAAAAGCTAGACCTAACCTTCGGATGTGTGTAATGTGACAGAATAATAGTGATGAAAGTGTGAGAAATTTAAATCATACATCAGCGGAAATTTAAATGCGGAAACGTAAATGCGATTGTTAAGATTCGCGAGGTTACAGAGGAGGAATAGTTACAATAGTATGATACGATTTAATTTAAAAATAAGCAAAAATAAAGGGCAACGTGATGAAGCTGCACAGTGAACAAACTACGTTAGTAGACAGAAATATAAATTTCCAGACAAGTCATGAGATGGGATTATGGAATTGTGCATGTTTTTGTGATTTTATTTTTTGTGATGTATGAAAGACTTCCAATTTTAAAATAAAAGTCATAACTCTAGATTTACTTTTTTCAAAACTTATTTTAACCTAAATTACCTAAAGAGAGTTTTAATTCTATTTTTATTATAAAAAAAAGCCTTATTATAGTTTTATATTTTTTTATTTTTTAAAACATTTGTACTATTATTTAAAAAAGAAAAGCTAATAAAGTATTAATTTTAATTATTAAAAAAGAGATATAATTTTATTATGAAATATAGTTTGTTTATTCAAGAAGAAGTTTTATTTTATTTATTTTAAAAAAACAAATTGATTTTAACCAAAATTAATACTTAATAACACAATATAATATATGTAAATTCAAAAACATAAAAAACAGTAAGTTGGGTCGGTGGTTGTCTTCGTCCGACCCAAAACACACGTAGGCAATACGATTTTAGGGTTTCCAAAACTCTTTCTCATCTAACGGCGTCGCTTCGCATTCTTACTCTCTCTTCGTCTCTTTCAGTTCGCTCTCTTCGTCTCCTCTGTATTGAAAAACCTGAAATCAAAACTCAAAAGATCAAATGTAAACCGATCCGTATTCGCACTTACGTTTGTGTGTGAAGTTTCGATGAGAACGGAGGATGTTCGTGGCCAGTGATGAATCAACTGAGGCTCGCGTTTGATTGCCCGTCGGAAGACGAAGGCGGTCTTCGCTCAAGGTTCCTTTTGGTTTGGATTGGTGGTTGCGCCGTTTGTGAACGTTCGTTGTTCTTCGCTCGCAACCCTTACTCGGTTTCGCCGTCAACTCTTTCTCCGTCTCTTCTTTGTTTTCGCGGCCGTTTTCCACTTAGGGTTTTATGATTTTTTTGCCGCCCCCTCATCAGGTGATCCTGTTCCCTTTTATACTTTTTCTGGTTTTCTTTTGAATGGGCTTGGATCCTAGTGACTTACGTTATATTTACTGATACGATTTGAGGAGATTGTTTGGTGATTTTATCTGATATGATTTGATTGGATTTTTTTTCATGTGGATTGATTCGGTTGTGGATTTATCTCTGAATTAGATTTTGAATCAATTTTGTACTTTCCTTTTCCAGATTCACTTGGATATGGATTTTGTGTAACTCGAAAACCCTCTTATTTGGATATCCACTTTGAAACTGATTTGGATAGTTTTTTTCTTGAATCTTTGCAGATGTGGATTTGGATAACTTGTTTGTTTCTGATGTGGATAACTGGTTTTGGATTGCTTGACCCTGTGTTGATGTTGTGATGCTTTGCATTGAGTTAAGCCCTTGCAGATGTTTGAACTGATAGTGCTGATGCTAACATTTTTCTTCTCTTCCAGGATTCCGTTAGCGTGTCCGGAAGTTGCCGTCTTAGCCTGGGTGCTGGAAAGGGTATATGGTGGTGATGACAACTTTAAGAAGTCTGAACCATGTGAATGTTGCTGAGGTTGTGAATGTTTGCTCGTGGTTTGTGAACTGGACCTCTGCCCTCTCTTGTTTTCGAATTGACTTGAACCTGATTCTTTTAATGTACTTGCCAGGATACTGATGCTGATATGGACTTTGATTCTAATATTATCTGTTGGATTTTTGCAGACAAGTACTCCCTCTGATCTGGGACATCCGTATGGTTTGGATTTTCTACATTCAGTTGTGGATTATCCATGGATCTAATTAGCAATCTGTTGGCATCCGGATTTACTTGATAGATTCCAATTACGTACTGGTTTCGAAGCAATCCTTCGGCAAAATCCATTTCGACCCGAAACTTCTTTTTACTCTTCATCTCTCGGTTGCCCCTTAGATAAGAACAGATGTTACCTGATCTGACGCTAATGGCGCGGATCGGTAACGGGGGTAGGATGCGGCTTCGGTTGTGCCACTCCCGGCACTCGATGATGACAATGTTCTGAGAGTGTCAAATTCATCTTTCTAACATCTTCCTACTCTATTCTGTTTTGTTTCTCTTATTTTTTGCAGGTGATCGGGAACTTCGAGGAACACTCAAGGGAAGGATACCATGAAGAAGCCTTAGGAGTTTTTAGGATTTAGGATTTTTTAGAGTAGATGTAACATTTGTAAATGTAATCTCACAGCAATTCAAATGTGAAATGATTCACTTCCTTTTGTAAAATGATATTCTTCTGAAATAAAAATTCCATGATCATTCAACTTTGAATCTATTTATATTTATTTCTAGTTATAAATTATAAACATTTGTGAATAAATCCACAAATATTTAAATTCATTATTCTAGTCATAAACCATAAATACTCACGAATGATATTCTTGCCCATGTACTTGTCTCGTTGGTAGTCCTAATCTCATCACCTGACTTCATTCATTTGGATTCTAGCCAACAATATTCTCCTCATTTTCTAACCAAACGCGAATGTGCGCCGTAATCGCAACAGATTTAGTATCAATGATGATATTGCCCGTAATTGAATTCCACTGACCAAATGATATAAGCAACAATCCAATAATACCCAATTAAACTGCGCCTTATTAACAGCAACGGAAATGCTCTGGAAATAAACCATGAGCGATAAAATGGACCTTAAATCCAGTTATGCCCGACAAATTTCGATACCGAACACATCGAATTGGCACCTTGATATAATCACAACAGGTGATAAATAAATGCCTCAGAAATAGTGTCTCAAGTGTCTCACAGCTCAGTAACAGCCCGTCTTCAAAGAATTAGCGGGATCCACGTAAAAATGACCAAAATACCCCTGGGACCAAATCTGAAGTCTTGGAAGTCCATTTAGCCTGATTAAAGTCAAAACCCTAGTTTTGGATGCACTGCTTAGGAGGTGCATTGTCTGAGGGAATTGTCAACTCTTCTGACCAATTGTGAACTTTGTGAACCTTCTTAGAACACAAAGTCTTGTATGGTGAGGGCAAATTTTGGGGTGCAACAGCTGCCCCTGTTCAATTTTCTGAAACCTGAGGGGTTAGATTGGTATATTTGCCAGTCGTAACTTGGAAGGTTGAAGGGGATTGAACACAAAAGCCCAAAAATTTGCACTCACCAGTGCATGGAGTGATATTGATGGTTGGTTGAACATGATTGAGTGGGCTTAAAGATGCCACTAGGGGAAAGTTCTTCAGTAGTATAATGAGAACTGTCAGGAGTCTGGAGTAATACTGATGTAACAGCATGTCTTCATGAGGATAGAGCAATCAATAATGATAACCCTAAAGCAGTCTTGAAGTGATAAATCTGACCTCAGGAGGATAGAGCAATCAGTAGCTCTAAAGCAGTCTTGAAGTAATAATGTGATATGTTTTCAGGAGGATAGAGCAATCAATAGCTCTAAAGCAGTCTTGAAGTAATGATTTCAGGAGGATAGAGCAATGGATAGCTCTAAAGCAGTCTTGAAATAATAATGTAATTTCAGGAGGATAGAGCAATGGATAACTCTAAAGCAGTCTTGAAATAATTAGATGGCTTCAGGAGGATAGAGCAATGAATAGCTCTAAAGCAGTCTTGAAGTAGTAATATGACCTCATGAGGATAGAGCAATGAATAGCTCTAAAGCAGTCTTGAAGTAATAGGATGATTTCAGGAGGATAGAGCAATCAGTAGCTCTAAAGCAGTCTTGAAGTCATGAGAGGCTATCAGGAGGATAAAATAACCCTGAGGTTATAATAAAGCAGTCCCAAAGTAATAAGAAGCTCATCAGGAGGATAAAGTAACCCTGAGGTTACAATAAAGCAGTCCCAAAGATCATAAGCTTGTTTGTTGGATAATTAACCTGAAAACAAGGTAGCATTCTGTATAATAACATTAGTTTATGCTTTATGTATGCATGTATGACATGATGCACTTAGGTAATGTACTATAGACATATATGTTATGGTATGATGTAAATGATGTATGTATGATATGACACTGCTGGAAGTGTCTGGATATCCTTGTATAACAACTGCTGGCCAAGGAAAATAAATCCCGATTCGTTGTTGAAGAATATATAACCCTCCGTCTGCTGGGGATAACAAGGTATAGATAACCTCCCGTTGTTGGGGATAACAAGGTATAGATAACCTCCCGTTGTTGGGGATAACAAGGTATAGATAACCTTCGTTTTCGTTTGATAGTAGGATAAGTATAACATCCCGTCTTCGTTCATCGTGCCCTTATTGGAAAGTAATTTCCCGTATATCCGTATGAGGATAAAAGAGATGGATATAAATTCCAGGGGAGATTAGACTTTGTGAAAATGGATTAGTCCTACTGATGGTTTGTAACTGTCTTGTAAAGATGAACCGGCGAAGCTTCGTTGAAATCCTTCCCTCGTTCGTCCTTAGTAAATACTATTACTGCATTTTCATGCATTTCTGGTAAACATCAATCATATTAAAAGCATACATGCATTTCTGGTAAACATCAATCATATTCAAAGGCATACATACATTCAAACACAACCAATGGACGTTTCGCTTATGTAAATAGGGTAAAAGTAAATCTGGATTCAAAAGATGGAATTTATTTATATCAAAAGTGACCCATACACGGGTAAGTTTGTACAAGGAGACATAAACCCTAGTAAGAGAATTTTGTCATGAAGTTTACAAAAAGAATCAGCTATGTGGGAAATAATCCTATTGAGTTTCAATTCTACTATTGCCACTCAAGTATCTCATCTTCTTGCTGTTGAGACGGAAACGATTGGATTGAGCTTTATCTGTTTGAGCTTGAGTAAGTAGTACAACTGGTTGCAGTTTCATGAGTGATCCAAACGAGACATAGTCATACGCTTTAATCCCTAACTTTTGCCTGGATTGCCCTTTCAGGTTTTCAATCCACCGGGATACCCTTTTTTGCCCAAGCCGCCTTTTCAGGTTTTCGACTTGCCGGGTGTACATCTTTTTATATATATATCCCTAATTTTTGCCCAAACCCTTTTGGTTTGCCGGGATGCCCTTATTTTTGCCTAGGCCTGTCAACCTAGCGGGTCTCTTTTTATGCGTAGTATTTTTTAACTATGTCTGCGTTTACAGGTTGTGGGAAGTCTTCACCATCCATTGTAGTCAGTATCATGGCACCTCCTGAGAACACTGTCTTGACTACAAATGGTCCCTCATATGTTGGAGTCCACTTGCCCCTAGGATCACCCTGTGGTAATATGATACGCTTGATTACCAAGTCACCAACCTGATATACCTTTGGCTTAACCTTCTTGTTAAAAGCTTTGATCATCCGTTTCTGGTACATCTGGCCATGACAAACTGCTGCTAACAATAGCAACTTGCATACCCATGATACATGCCTCATACTCAGCCATGTTATTGGTACAATAGAAACAAAGTCTGGCAGTAATCGGGGTATGACAACCTTCAGGGGAACTAATCACAACACCAACACCATTACCATGTGCATTGGAGGCACCATCAAAAACCATAGTCCATCGGGATCCTTGTTCAGGTCCGTCATATTGTCCAGGTTCTTTGGTAACAGACATAATGTCTTCATCAGGGAACTCAAAATTCATTGACTGGTAATCATCTACTGCTTGATGAGCCAAATGATCAGCAACAACACTCCCCTTAATGGCCTTCTGAGTAGTATACTGTATATCATATTCCGTCAAGATCATTTGCCATCTTGCAATTCTTCCGGAGAGAGCAGGTTTCTCAAATATGTACTTGATTGGATCCATCTTCGAAATCAACAAGGTAGTATGGGTCAACATATACTGTCTTAGTCGGCGAGCAGCCCATGCCAAAGCGCAGCAAGTTTTCTCGAGCAGTGAGTATCTTGTTTCACAGTCGGTAAACTTTTTGCTAAGGTAGTATATTGCCTGCTCTTTTCGACCAGACTCGTCATGTTGCCCCAATACACACCCCATTGAGTTGTCTAATACTGTTAAATACATAATCAAGGGTCTTCCATCAACTGGTGGCATTAAAATTGGAGGTTCTAGCAAATATCTCTTGATTTCATCAAAGGCAGTCTGGCACTCATCATTCCATTCCATCACCTGATCTTTCTTCAACAACTTGAAGATTGGCTCACAGATGGTAGTTAATTGGGAAATAAATCTTGCAATGTAGTTCAATCGTCCCAAGAAACCTCTAACCTCCTTCTCAGTACGGGGAGCTGGCATCTCTCGTATAGCTTTCACTTTTGCAGGATCCACTTCAATACCTTTTCCACTGACAATGAAACCCAGGAGCTTTCCAGATCTAACTCCAAAAGTACACTTGTTTGGATTTAATCTCAACCTGTATTTCTTCAACCTCTCAAACAACTTGTGCAGATGATCAAGATGTTGTTCTTCATTCTGAGACCTGGCTATCATATCATCCACATATACCTCTATCTCATGATGAATCATATCATGAAACAAAGCCACCATAGCACGCTGATATGTTGCCCCTGCATTCTTCAAACCAAATGGCATTACCTTATAGCAAAAGGTGCCCCACTGTGTCACAAATGTAGTCTTCTCCATATCTTCAGGTGCCATCTTGATTTGATTGTAACCAGAGAAACCATCCATAAAAGAGAATACCTTATGCTGAGCAGTGTTGTCTACCAGAATATCAATATGAGGAAGTGGAAAGTCATCTTTAGGGCTAGCCTTGTTCAGATCTCTGTAGTCTACACACATACGTACCTTACCATCTTTCTTAGGAACTGGTACCACATTTGCAACCCACTGAGGATAAGAAGTTACGGCCAAGAACCCTGCATTGAACTGTTTCATTACCTCTGCTTTGATCTTTTCTGACATTTCAGGACGCATACGACGAACCTTCTGCTTCTTTGGACGACAATCTTCTTTCACTGGCAAACGGTGAACCACAATGTCTGTATCCAACCCTGGCATATCTTCATAAGACCAAGCAAAGATCTCCACATAGTCACGTAGCATCTGAATCAACCTGCTCTTGACACTGTCCTCTAAATCAGCCCCTATTTTGACCCCTTTTCTGTTTTCTTCAGTTCCCAGATTCACAACTTCGACTGGCTCTTCATGTGGCTGTATAGCTTTCTCTTCTTGTTGTAACAACCTAGCAAGCTCTACAGGTATTTCACAATCGTCCTCGTTTCCGTCTTCAGTTTGATAGATCGGATTCTCGAAATTGTAATTGGCAATAGTAGAACTGTTATCAACTGGATCCAGAGTGGATGAGGATCTGCATTTTAGTGACGTGGGTGTGTGTAAGAACACATAGCTGATAAAGCAAAAATAAAAGAAAAAGAAAGACAAGGAACGCAATATTTACGAAAACGAAACGTCCACTGATTTTATTGAATGAAGTATGCAAATGAAATGACAACCCGTAACAAGCACACCATTGTGCCCCGGGTAAGGCACATGGCTTGAAAGTACAAATTTAAAAACATAACACAGTAATAGTATTTACTCCCGACTAAAGGAGATAGGGATAACATCTTCAGCTTTCCAATTATTGAGTCCAGCACCCACAGTAGGAAAAATCCATGCCTCCAAGTTGTAGTCTTCATCTTGATCTCCCACAGCATTGATAACCTCTTGATTGGTGATACGAACAGCACGAGCACGACGAACAGCCTTCTGGGACTCTTCTTCCACCACAGCTTTTGCATCATTGAGGGAGGCCATTGCCATTGTTGGAGGGTTTCTGATGACCACAGGAACCTTCTTCACAGCAGGAGGAGTCACACAATCCTTAACAGCCCAGGGAACCACTTCAAATGACTGACATGGAGTTTCAATGTATTCACCTTCTACTTCCAGATACTTGAAAGTGTTTACATGGCTGACAAAGTATTCTTCCTCTCCAAAGACAGTAACGACTTTTCCATTCACCGGATATCTCAACTTTTTATGTAATGTGGAGGTCACAGCACCTGCCCCATGGATCCAGGGACGACCAAGCAGACATGAGTATGAAGGACGAATATCCATCACATAGAATGTAGTTGTAAACACCTGAGAGCCAACCTTGATTGGAAGATCAATTTCCCCATGCACTACTCTTCTAGAACCATCAAAAGCCTTTACCACAATATTACTGGGCTTCAATACCGTATCTTCAGGACTCAGCTTGTTCAGGACTTCCTTAGGCAACACATTCAGAGAGGAACCATTGTCTATCAGCACATGAGACAGGGTAGTGCCCCTGCATTCAATTGAAATATGCAAGGCCCTGTTATGATCCCTCTTGGCCGGGGTCAAGTCAGCATCAGAAAATCCTAACCCGTTGTCATAGGTCAGGTGAGCAACACAATTCTCAAACTGGTCCACAGAAATTGCACTGGGTACATGAGCCATCTTTAGAAACTTGATCAGTGACTTGGCATGAGCCTCAGAACATAATAACAGGGAGAGCATAGAAATCTTTGAGGGAGTATGCCCCAGCTGATCAACAATATCATAATCACTCTTGCGAATGATTTTCAATACTTCTTCCATCTGCTTAGAGAGGTCATCAGCAGCTGGCACATCAGTAGATACAGGCTTAATAACAGGACCCTTGCCCCGAGCATCAGTGGTGGAAGTAACAGCAGGAGTAACTGCACTCATAGAAGCAACTGGAGGAGAGAAGACTCTTCCACTACGAGTGATCTTGCTAGATCCAGCAATATTATCAATGTCAACAGGCATATCGGGTAAAGGCTCCTGCTTGACACCATGGATGTAAACATCAGACCCATAGTGCCAAGGCACAGCTTTGTCAGATGTATAAGGAATAGGACCAGGAGTGGTAATGATCAGAGGAGCTACTCTGGCTTCAGTGACAACTTTCACAGGACCTTCAGCAGTAATCTTGATTGGGCCCTGATGAGTGATTTTAATGGGACCCTTTGAAGTGATTCTTAGTGGTACTTTGTCAACCATATCAACCTCTTCAATCTTCTTACCCTGAGTCAGATGATCTACCATACTTTCTACAGATGTTGGTCTTCTTTCAAACACTATAGTATACTTATCCATGAGACGTTGAATCCCATCTCTCAAAATGAAGCAACTATCCGGCTTATAGGTACAATAAAAACAATCTTCACGACAACCTGGAAAGATCCCAGCTTGTACTAACCTCTTTTTGATAACAGACAATGGTGTGCTCAACTCCATAACCGAATAGACATGCAGATCTTCATCAATATCTTCATCAATGGCGTTGACAGTCTTCTCGTGATTTGGCATTGGAGCTGTAATCACATTTGGAGTACCTGGTGGATCAAACTCAATTTCTCCAGCATCAATCATATCTTGAATTTTGTTCTTCAAGACCCAGCAGTTATTAGTATCATGTCCTGGACAGTTTGAATGATATGCACATCGTGCATTGGGATTGTACTTGGGAGAGGTAACATTGGGATTCTGAGGGGCCTCCCTCAGGGTAATAAGTTCAGCTTTCAACAAGTGTTGCAATGCCTGAGCCATTGACATGTTGATCTTCGTGAACTGTCTTCTAGCCCTCTGTTGGTTGCCTTGAGGCTGCTCTGTTGTTGCAGGAGTTGGATTTGAAATATGAACTGCACTAACAGACTGATGCCTTCTGTTACGATCAGGCTGACCATACACAGCATTAGATTCTTTCTTCCCAGTGGGAGGCTTCTTTGCAGCACCTGATGAAGAAGTGCCCACTTGGATCTTACCACTCTTGATACCATTCTCTACTCGCTCTCCTGTCATGATCAACTCAGTGAAGCCAGATGATGAGCTTCCAATGAGATGACTGTAAAACGGACCATTCAGCGTACACATGAACATATCAACCAACTCCCTATCAGTCAAAGGGGGTTGAACTCTTCCAGCTAAGTCTCTCCACTTCTGAGCATACTCCTTAAAGCTTTCTTTGGCACCCATAGACATGCTTTGAAGCTGCATGCGAGTGGGGGCTAAGTCAGCATTGTATTGATACTGCTTGTAGAAAGCTTCAGCAAGGTCATTCCAATCTCTGATGTTGACACTCTCCAACTGATAATACCACTCTAGCTGAGCTCCAGATAAACTCTCTTGAAAGAAATGGATCCACAACTTTTTATGAGCAGTGTGGGGTTGCATTCTTCTGACATAAGACCTCAGATGCAATTTGGGACAAGAGACCCCATCATAGACAACAAATGTAGGAACTTTGAACCCAATGGGTATGACCACCCCAGATATCAAGCTCAAATCCTCAAAATCCAGCCCAGATGATTTCTGTAATTCCATAGCATCCATTCTATCCACCAGCATCTTGAATTTGTCTTCGTTAGGCTCATGGTAGTAGTTAGCCTCAGAATCAGAGTCCCCCATAGTGTTGTGGAGACTGCCTCTCTCCTGCTCAGATTCTTCAGATTCATAGTCTTCAACCTGTTCCTTGGTCTTGGCAGGACCTTTGAACCTTCTTCCCATGTTGAGCAACCCAGCAGACCTTCTAGCCTTCTTAGTCTTCTTGGCCAGCAGTGTCTTCAATTCATCCTGCCCCTTGGATAGGTTCAGGATCAGCTCTTGGAACTGTGCATTCTGTGCCTGGAGATCCTTAACTGATTGTTCAAGAGCCATTGCTTGCAATAAACAGCGAGGAGATGAGAAACCTGTGCACAATTATAAGCCTGTGATGCAATGATATGGGAATGCATATGCAATGTTTTCAAGGACCGCAGGATTTAAATTTGCTTAAACAAACAAGAAAGTAACTTTTTATTAGTAATAACTTGTTTTGCCTTTTAGGCTTACAAAAAATGAAAACGAAATAAGTACAAAAGATGGGGTTTTAAGTCTCCCATGGACGTTTCCTCTTTGTGTTGAGGTATGAGTTGAGGTTTCGTTCCTCATGAAGTAGCTTTGTTAGCTCTAGGATCCTTGCTTGGCTTGCTTTGTAATGAGCCTCGAAAGTATCCCTTTGCTCTTTCAGTTGGATCCATGATCTCTGCAAGTCTTCCATATCAGTAGGCATGTCTGGGTGAAGGATGGTATAAGCTGTGTCTCCTTCAGCAACAGGTTCCATGGTAACTGGTAGGACGGCAGGATATGGCATCATGAGTGTCTGAGCACGAGATCGTACCCATCTGAGATAAGCCTCCATAGGAATAGTGTACTTAGGCTCCAGTGTCTTGCTGTCAATCCTGTTTACCTTTCCCCAAGCTCGGATGAATCTCTGACGGTAACCCTGAAGATCGTTGTCGTAATCAAACACAATGCCCTGAATCAACATGTCATGTGGACCATCGCTCCGGGCGTAACCAAACTGTCGTAAAGCTAGAGATGGGTTGTAGGTGATGCCTCCTCTTATGCCTAGAAGTGGCACATTAGGAAACTCCCCACAACGGTCAATGATGGTGACATTCTCCATAGATCTGGAGCACCAATGGATGTCTGAGTGAGAAAGTGACATGATCCTCTTGGACCATCTGAACCCTTGCTCATTCTTCATTACTGAGCGAGGAAGGTGAGAAATAAACCACCTAGAAAGTAAAGGTATGCAGCACATCAAAGTTCCTCTCGCCCTTGTAGTACGGGTGTGAAGAGAATGTAGGATGTCTCCAAGTAAGGTAGGCACTGGATTGTGACTCAGGAATATGTTGATGGCATGAACGTCTATGAACTGATCAGGATTGGGGAACAACACTAAGCCATAAATCAATAAGGCTAAGATCTCCTCAACAGCACCGTAGCTCATAGCCTTCAAGAACATTTGAGCTTTATCCACTAATACCCTGGCAAGAATACCTTTAACTCCACTTCTCGTCTCTAGAACAATGTCAGACTTCTTCAAATGTAGAGCTGCAGCAATAACTTCTGGTTTAAGCTCCTTCTCTAAGCCTGTGAATGGCTTCTGATCAAGAACAGGTATACCCAGAAGTTTAGAGAACTCCTCCATGGTTGGAACCAGCTGATAATCAGGAAATGTAAAGCAATGGTGCTTAGGGTCAAAGAACTGAAACAGCACACTCATCATGTCTTCATTGAACCCTGAAGTAACTAGATCCAATAAGTGACCATGTCTCTTGTTGAACTGGGAATGATCAGGCACTAGGGAAACCAACTCCTTGAGCTTAGCAGGTATCCCTACAAAGTTGATCCTGATGGTGTTTCTACGAGCAGAAGCCATGACCTGCAACAAAGGACAAAGATAAATCCTTTGGTCCTTGAAATGGTTAGGGAAAATGATATGCTTATGATGCATGATGATGTCATGATGTCATGCTCAATCACAAACATGTGGCACACACAAACAAGTCACACCATAGCCCTAGGTTTAAAGGCTTGCATGAGGTTCAAAGGCAAGTACCCTCCCCTGAAGTTAGATGGTTCATCCTGTCCTACAAAAGTAACCAGGTTCTAAGGGATCTCAATATCATTGATCCTTCACAAGGGTGGTTGTTCAGAAGGCAACTTACTTGCCAACCAAAACCCTCCAAGTTTAAGATCTCAATGAGCGTAGTATCGAGTGTCAACCAACTTCAGTCTGCACAAAAGCCGGTTACCTCACTACTTTCTAAAGGCCAAGATGAGTTAACTAGGGTTCTAAAAGTCAGTTAGTGCATTGACAACATATGGCAGCCTCAATATTATCCTCAACTTGACTTAAGGAATACAAGCACCAACCAAGAAGTCGCACCAACTATGGCCACCAGATCAACCGTATCGATATACGTCGTACAGTTTCCTTGGTCTATTGCCATTTACCTAAGGTACACTAGATCCGGGTTAGGACCTTTCACACATAAGAGCACCCCAACAATATAATAATAAAGCAAACAAGGCAAACAATTTAAAGTGATCTTAATTCCTAAGGGTACCCCTCTTAAATAGATCCCCAGCAGAGTCGCCAGTTCTGTAACACGGTGGGAGAACTGACTTTAAACAATGTTGCGGATAGCAAGAGTCGCCACCGACTTTTATTTTATCCATAAGGAAAGGTTATAAAAGAACAGGAAAGACCTTAGAGAATATTTTGGGTCCGGGGGGTAGGTTATGAAAAGGGAAGGTGTTAGCACCCTTTTCATCCATGGTTATCCATGGGCTCTTAGGTACTTAAGCTCACTTTTGAATTGTTTTGAAAGTGTAGTGTGTGAATAGAAAATTTTCAGAATAGTTAATAAATAATCCATGTAAGGATGTGTTAAAAACTTGTTTGAAACTTTTGTTGGAAATTTGTTTAAGTGTGAAAAAGTTTTGAAGTGAGCAAGTATCTAGGAGTAGCCTACCCTAATGTTTTAAGGTCTTTCTTATTCTTTATCCTTTCCTTAGTAAGACTATCCCTACTATAATGGAGTAGGTAGCCCTTACTTTGGATGTTAAGGGACATGTGAGGGACAATTTGACTTTGAAGGCCATTGTGGGATGTAATAAGCACGTATAAGGGACCATCATCATTTTTCGAAAGGGACTCGATTCGTAAAGGCAACCATAAGGGACTTTGATGATTTTTCTATTTGAGGGACTTGCTTTATACACCCCACTTAACCATTATTCGTAGGCAACTTGAGGGATATCCTTAGGAAGTGAGACGGCGATTAAAATCGACTTACGTGTGTGACGTGTTTATTTTAATTATCTTTATTTAAAAGTGATCTAAATTTATTTTCATATTACATACATGTTGTTACACTCCCTAATTACTAACCATAATAATAATTAAATAATTAAACAACTTTACATCCAAGAAACAATTACAAAATAATAAGCAAAATAATTAAATAGCAAAGATAAATAAAATATAAATAAGCAATAATAAATAATAAAGGGGGTTAATTCTAAGTTTACTCGGCAAGACATCGCATCTTGTGCCTACGTATCCTTACGGGAGTGGAATCAGAGTAATCGTAGTTCCCCTCAAAAGGGAGGTTAGAGATCTCTTGACAGTGGTCAAGGTCTCAAGGGGAATAAACGCGCCTTAAGGACACGCTTACGCGGAGTGTAGGAACTCCAAATTTCTACGTTGAAATGTTAAGTTGTAATTAGGATTAAATTAGGGATTCCACGGCGGGAAACCCTAAAATGAGCGCGGCGGCTCTTTGACCTAATGCTAGGGGTACAATTGTAATTTTGCCTGCGGCGAGGCATTTGTGAAAATTAGGGTTTGTAGGTGTAAGGGTTGAAGTTAAGGACTATTGGCGCGGCGACCAAAAGCTAGACCTAACCTTCGGATGTGTGTAATGTGACAGAATAATAGTGATGAAAGTGTGAGAAATTTAAATCATACATCAGCGGAAATTTAAATGCGGAAACGTAAATGCGATTGTTAAGATTCGCGAGGTTACAGAGGAGGAATAGTTACAATAGTATGATACGATTTAATTTAAAAATAAGCAAAAATAAAGGGCAACGTGATGAAGCTGCACAGTGAACAAACTACGTTAGTAGACAGAAATATAAATTTCCAGACAAGTCATGAGATGGGATTATGGAATTGTGCATGTTTTTGTGATTTTATTTTTTGTGATGTATGAAAGACTTCCAATTTTAAAATAAAAGTCATAACTCTAGATTTACTTTTTTCAAAACTTATTTTAACCTAAATTACCTAAAGAGAGTTTTAATTCTATTTTTATTATAAAAAAAAGCCTTATTATAGTTTTATATTTTTTTATTTTTTAAAACATTTGTACTATTATTTAAAAAAGAAAAGCTAATAAAGTATTAATTTTAATTATTAAAAAAGAGATATAATTTTATTATGAAATATAGTTTGTTTATTCAAGAAGAAGTTTTATTTTATTTATTTTAAAAAAACAAATTGATTTTAACCAAAATTAATACTTAATAACACAATATAATATATGTAAATTCAAAAACATAAAAAACAGTAAGTTGGGTCGGTGGTTGTCTTCGTCCGACCCAAAACACACGTAGGCAATACGATTTTAGGGTTTCCAAAACTCTTTCTCATCTAACGGCGTCGCTTCGCATTCTTACTCTCTCTTCGTCTCTTTCAGTTCGCTCTCTTCGTCTCCTCTGTATTGAAAAACCTGAAATCAAAACTCAAAAGATCAAATGTAAACCGATCCGTATTCGCACTTACGTTTGTGTGTGAAGTTTCGATGAGAACGGAGGATGTTCGTGGCCAGTGATGAATCAACTGAGGCTCGCGTTTGATTGCCCGTCGGAAGACGAAGGCGGTCTTCGCTCAAGGTTCCTTTTGGTTTGGATTGGTGGTTGCGCCGTTTGTGAACGTTCGTTGTTCTTCGCTCGCAACCCTTACTCGGTTTCGCCGTCAACTCTTTCTCCGTCTCTTCTTTGTTTTCGCGGCCGTTTTCCACTTAGGGTTTTATGATTTTTTTGCCGCCCCCTCATCAGGTGATCCTGTTCCCTTTTATACTTTTTCTGGTTTTCTTTTGAATGGGCTTGGATCCTAGTGACTTACGTTATATTTACTGATACGATTTGAGGAGATTGTTTGGTGATTTTATCTGATATGATTTGATTGGATTTTTTTTCATGTGGATTGATTCGGTTGTGGATTTATCTCTGAATTAGATTTTGAATCAATTTTGTACTTTCCTTTTCCAGATTCACTTGGATATGGATTTTGTGTAACTCGAAAACCCTCTTATTTGGATATCCACTTTGAAACTGATTTGGATAGTTTTTTTCTTGAATCTTTGCAGATGTGGATTTGGATAACTTGTTTGTTTCTGATGTGGATAACTGGTTTTGGATTGCTTGACCCTGTGTTGATGTTGTGATGCTTTGCATTGAGTTAAGCCCTTGCAGATGTTTGAACTGATAGTGCTGATGCTAACATTTTTCTTCTCTTCCAGGATTCCGTTAGCGTGTCCGGAAGTTGCCGTCTTAGCCTGGGTGCTGGAAAGGGTATATGGTGGTGATGACAACTTTAAGAAGTCTGAACCATGTGAATGTTGCTGAGGTTGTGAATGTTTGCTCGTGGTTTGTGAACTGGACCTCTGCCCTCTCTTGTTTTCGAATTGACTTGAACCTGATTCTTTTAATGTACTTGCCAGGATACTGATGCTGATATGGACTTTGATTCTAATATTATCTGTTGGATTTTTGCAGACAAGTACTCCCTCTGATCTGGGACATCCGTATGGTTTGGATTTTCTACATTCAGTTGTGGATTATCCATGGATCTAATTAGCAATCTGTTGGCATCCGGATTTACTTGATAGATTCCAATTACGTACTGGTTTCGAAGCAATCCTTCGGCAAAATCCATTTCGACCCGAAACTTCTTTTTACTCTTCATCTCTCGGTTGCCCCTTAGATAAGAACAGATGTTACCTGATCTGACGCTAATGGCGCGGATCGGTAACGGGGGTAGGATGCGGCTTCGGTTGTGCCACTCCCGGCACTCGATGATGACAATGTTCTGAGAGTGTCAAATTCATCTTTCTAACATCTTCCTACTCTATTCTGTTTTGTTTCTCTTATTTTTTGCAGGTGATCGGGAACTTCGAGGAACACTCAAGGGAAGGATACCATGAAGAAGCCTTAGGAGTTTTTAGGATTTAGGATTTTTTAGAGTAGATGTAACATTTGTAAATGTAATCTCACAGCAATTCAAATGTGAAATGATTCACTTCCTTTTGTAAAATGATATTCTTCTGAAATAAAAATTCCATGATCATTCAACTTTGAATCTATTTATATTTATTTCTAGTTATAAATTATAAACATTTGTGAATAAATCCACAAATATTTAAATTCATTATTCTAGTCATAAACCATAAATACTCACGAATGATATTCTTGCCCATGTACTTGTCTCGTTGGTAGTCCTAATCTCATCACCTGACTTCATTCATTTGGATTCTAGCCAACAATATTCTCCTCATTTTCTAACCAAACGCGAATGTGCGCCGTAATCGCAACAGATTTAGTATCAATGATGATATTGCCCGTAATTGAATTCCACTGACCAAATGATATAAGCAACAATCCAATAATACCCAATTAAACTGCGCCTTATTAACAGCAACGAAAATGCTCTGGAAATAAACCATGAGCGATAAAATGGACCTTAAATCCAGTTATGCCCGACAAATTTCGATACCGAACACATCGAATTGGCACCTTGATATAATCACAACAGGTGATAAATAAATGCCTCAGAAATAGTGTCTCAAGTGTCTCACAGCTCAGTAACAGCCCGTCTTCAAAGAATTAGCGGGATCCACGTAAAAATGACCAAAATACCCCTGGGACCAAATCTGAAGTCTTGGAAGTCCATTTAGCCTGATTAAAGTCAAAACCCTAGTTTTGGATGCACTGCTTAGGAGGTGCATTGTCTGAGGGAATTGTCAACTCTTCTGACCAATTGTGAACTTTGTGAACCTTCTTAGAACACAAAGTCTTGTATGGTGAGGGCAAATTTTGGGGTGCAACAGTATCACCACCCCAGTGGTTACAACATGCGCCTTTCACCTTTCATGCCTGGGTTCGATCCTCAGTGATGACCCTTTTGGCATTTTTCTGATTTTCCCCATGTTTTCATCATTTTATCCTTCCTTTCCATTCCTTGACAGCGGGCGCGCAAGTGCTGAGTAGTTAAATTCTGGGTTTGTGAACCAAAGGGCATGGGTTCAACCCCCTCCCATGACCATTTCATTTTTATTACATGCTTCATTTTTATTATTTTCACCAAAAATTCAATAATTCATAACTTTTGCATGCCTCATTATTTTCAATCCATTATTTTTGCAAAATATTCATATTAATGTCTAGTTTCATTTAATGAAGGAAAATTTCAAATTGCTTGTATTCACACTGCCTTTTGCCTACTTGGAAGTTGGTTCGTTTTTAAGGTCGCTACCTTACGTCTTGATGAATTTCTTTTATACCATGCTTGACTTATCTTGTAAGATTTGTTTGTGATTGATTCCTATGTGTTAGTTAACATGTTAGGGTTTGCCTTCCTTTGGTTGTCACCATGAGCCTATGTGCTCCCTCCCAAATCTTGAACTTAACTGTTGTGAACATTCTTTACATACTTGATTGTCATCAATGCCTAAATGTTATTACATTTGAATTTATAACATGATTATCTTAAGTTGTGACTTATTTGCATGATTGTGGTTTCCATATTTGTTAATATGTATCCCTTGGGTTGTTACCATAATCTTTGTTAAGATATGTTATCTCTTCTAAATCTCTATGCTTAGGTCTTGTAAGAACCTCCCTCATGATGTTATGATGTCTTATACTTGGTTGAAACCACTTGTATCAATTTAATCCTTGCTTATTGAGATATGCATGCTTGCTTGGTTGTAACCATATTCTTTGTATTATTTATGCTTGTTTGTTTATGTTGCTTTGATAAGTATTTTCTTCCCCAAGTGATGAAACTCTTTAGTTCTCATCCAGACTGCCTCCTCTTTCCTTCCAAAGGAAAGTCTCTCTATTGACCCTTGGGTCATAGATAGCTCAATACCCTCATAGGTCTGCATAGAACCTTCTCCCCCTTTTGGTCTGGATTGAACCAATAAGATTTAAAATCATAGGTCTAGATAGAACCTTCTCCCTCTTTTTGGTCTGGAAAGAACCAATAGATCCTTATTCTGTAGTTTGCGCCTGAACTACGACCGCTCTGATTTTTCATTGGACAATGAGAATACGTAGGCACAAGATGTGATATCTTCACGAGCAACCTTCCCCCTTCTCCCACCTTTTGGTCTGGATAGAACCAATTGGTCTCACAATGTAAAACTTTAGGATAGAGTTTGGTTAACTCTATGTAAGAATCATGGAAATGATTACATGCTCCCCTTTCTTGACTGTTTAACATAGATCTAGAGAGTTTTGTGAAACTCTACACAAGCATGGATATGTTTGTTCTCCTTTGAACCTTGATCATAATCAAGTGTTCTTTAACCCTAGTGAGGTGAACTACGATTGCTCTGATTCTATCCTAGTTAGGATACGTAGGCAGAGGACGCGACGCCTTTGCGAGCAAACTTAGAAACCATCTTTAGGTTTTAACCTTCACCTAATCCCAGTCCCAACCTTAGCAAACATTTAGCAAACTTAGCATGCAAACAAACAAAAGGTTCCTGTAGATTACTACAGATGTTTAGGATGTGAAATACCTACCCTATGCATAACCAACTCTCGATCCCCGAATCTCTTAGCATTGTTGTTACATCGCGCAAAAGGTTCTTTCTTTCTTTAGACCTTTCCTTTGGATAAATGAAAGTCCGATTGTGAATTTAAGAATTAAGATTCAAGTTAATCAATAGCTTGGTATCATAATTCTCACCGCAACAGAAATGGCGACTTAATTGGGGATACTTAAACTTGAGGGTTTAGCCTATTTTGTTTAATTGCATGCTATATTTGTGAATATTTGCTTAACATGTATATTTGTCAATATATTTGTATGTCGGATATTGGGTACTTTGAGTGGTGAGACGGTCCTATACCCGGACTTGAGTGCAATTATGATAGGATGGTGGTATATTCAAGAAGGCTTATAGGGAGTTGATTCCCGACCAAGCTAACTTGAGAAACCACCGCTCAGTGTAGGCCCTCTTGAGAGTTTAGTATTGTTGACCGAGTATTCGTGAAAACAATGCTACTTTCGACGAAGGAGCCCATGACACTGTGGACTTTTAGATTACATTTTACCCCACTTTGGCCTTATTAGGACGTAGTGTGATGGCTATAAGGAAGTATTTCCGAAGTAGTTGATACGCGATGCTACACTCGGGCGAGACTCTCTTGAGAATATTATCGATTACCGAGTAATTTGGGAAATTGATAATATCCGAAAGATGGGTTGTTGACCCTGGGAACTTTATTAAGAACCCGTTCGACAGATACAAATTAACCCATAGTACAAATCCTTGGGGATGGGTAGACCTTTGACTCCTTGCTTTGATCTTGAGCCTATGAGGTCTTTGTATATGCTTTGTATTTATGAATACTTGCCTTTGTGTTATGTGTGCATCATCTCATCATATCACCACAAGTATATCATGTCGCAACTAGTTTTGTAAGACTCAGTCGATCTCTGATATTTTTAAAAAAGTTGTAACTTTTTCGAACGATTGGTGAAATGAGGATTTTGACCTAGTCAATCTTCTGAGTTTTATAAAACCAGTTTGCTCTTTGCATGGCATTTGCATTTTGCATTTTCTCTTCTCAGCCTTGCGTCTCTTTGTCTCCCACTTGTAGAGAGAGATACCTAGCACATATCTGAGACAAATGGCCACAATGGAGGAACTTTTGAAAGCCTAGGAAATGCTGAAAGAGGACATCAGAATTCTCAAATGTCGGATGAATTAGGTTCTTGAGACATTGCAGAACATGATGAAAAAAGAAGGTCACTCCAACCATGTGACGTCCATAGAAACTAGGGATGTATTATCTCCGATGATTCCTCCAACTCTAGGACGTTCTCGGTATCGACAACCAGATAACCGTCAATCACGTCAGCACGCCCAACAAAAACCAAGGAAAGCAGAGAGTCTGTTTCCAATGTCACACGATCAGAGCAAGCCAGATTTGACCCAAGGCGGATTGATAATACCAAAGGAGCTGAAAACAGTAATTCCTCCTCACCCTCTGAACTGTGGTACCAACGCTAAAAGGGACTATCATACTGGGACACTAGGGCGTTCAAATGAAGTCTCTCGCCAGTCGGTGTTTGTTCCTCCTCAAGGTTCTCAAAGCCGAAGATTGAACAAGAAAAATCATGTCAGGAAAAGTAAGACTTGCGGTAGACCAACTCCAGTACTGTTAAGCAAACTTTACCCGCTACTGATTCATAACTCACTAGTGACTCCACGATTATCCAATCCTATGCTAGGACCATGGCATAATGCGAACCTGAACTGTGAATTTCACAAAGGAGCTGAAGGACACAACTTAGATGCATGTATAGCATTGGGTTATCTTGTACAAGAGCTAATCATTAACAAACACTTGATCCTCGAGGAAGACTACCCAAAAGTAGAATGTGGATATCATACTAGGACAACAGGGCACCTAGTTGAAGAGTGTGAAGGTTTTAAACTAAGACTAGAAGAGTTGCTGAAACCTCAGGAGGATAAATCAAATGACAGTGCCGCAATTCCTAAATCCAAAGGCAAAGAACCCGTGAGACCCCTTACAATTCTATATCACAAGGAGCAAGTGGTGGTTGAAGGTGTACCCCCACATGGGCCTAAAATTTGAAATTTGTTTTGACAATTTTAATTCCCTAAGGCTGGCAGTTGTAGACTGTTTCAGCATCGTGTTGTATTTTCTTTGCATTTGAATTGCTTGTAAGTTGTTGTTCATTTTGAATTGGCAAGATTAATGAAATGTTTGTGCATCTTTTGATTAAGTCCATTCGTTTCACTCTTTCTCTTTCCTTTCATCGTTATAACGAAAAACGCAAAAATTTCTTTACTAAACTGTTGTTTAAAGCAAAGATTGGGGAGGATGATGAAAACTATATCCATAACTGCTGTCGATATGCTTTCAATTTAACTTTTCCGATGATGTAAGGCATTGTTTCAATCCCTAAACACTGGAGAAATAAGGAAGATAATCCCTTGTTAACCCCTTCGAGCCTAGAAGTAGGAGTTTTTCTTTCTTTACAAAAATAGAAACCTTAAATCTCAAACCTGGGGAGGGTAGTTTTCAGTTAACTCGGAGATATATGCATACAAGACACTTTTCATATAAAAGTGGTGCACTCAGGTTTTCCTTCGCATACAACAAGCAAGTGTCGAAGATGCTTTTCAGCATAAAAGGTGATGATGGTTCACCGTATTAAACAAGGTAGTCACATCCTTTCTCAAAAGAAAAAAAAAAGGAAAAGTGAAAAAAGAAAAAGCCCGCTAAGTCGAAACCTATGAAGGAGACTTAGGAAAAAATGGGGCATCCCATTGACTGTATATTCAAAAAAAGAAGTTCAGACAAGATTCAGGGATAAAAAGAGAAGGATGTTGTAAGAGTTATCACTCTTAAAAATCCTCAAATAGCAAAAGCTATCTAATACGGTAAGGGAGTTGTGACTACCCTAGGTTTGTGAACCATCCCCAACTATCATCAGTTCAATTTTTAAGAACCTGAATGTATTAGTTTAAGTTAACTGAGCGTAGGATTAGAGTTCATCATGGATAGTGGGTGGGACCAAATAACTTTGAGCCTTTATCCTTTGTTTTATGAACCATGAACCAAGCCACGTTACAACCCTTAAAAGACCTAATTGAGGTAAGGTTGTTTTGAAAGCATATTACAGCAAGGTTGGATAACCTGACTCCTAATGATCTTTGTTAATTGTGTGTGTTCATCACTTTATCCATCATCTGTAAAATGATTGGATCACTTTCACTTTGATCACTTGATCACTCCGCCGTGTGTGTTTCATCAAAAAATGCTTTCGAATGATTGCATGAATTTTACATTGAAAATTGCCAATTTTTAATGAACAGCATTGCGTGCAAAACAATCCAATATCAAAGGAATCCCAACAAGCGCCGTCAGCTAGGGAATTTGACTTGATAAAGGAAGCTCAGCCTGGGGCAACCAATTTGAAGGATTTGTTAATTATTTGTCATAATGTTCAGCTAATCAGAGTCGACCAGGTCAAGATCAGATGAAGCTCTCAATGAACAGTTTAGTCTGGGGCAAATCTTTTGCAGTTACCAGTAAGCAGGGGCAAGTTTGTTACCCAGTCGTTACTCCCATAGTCCGAGACTTTGTTGGGCAAGCACCGTTAAACTGGGGCAATCACGTCAAGATTTGTAAATCTCTCTCTATAAGAGTTTGAAGACATTGAAGCATCTTTATGCTCGTTCTCTTGATGGTTTCTTCCCACAGACCATGTAATTGGGGCAGAAAATTTTAAAGACTGTTTGTCGCAAGAGTCGTTGCTCACTGAAGAGGATTGTTATACTATTAATGGGGCAGAAAGATTTTGGTCTTATGATACCCTTTGTTAGCTCTCCGATTAAGTTGTTACTTCGGTTGATCTTGGAACTTCCTTTGGTGTTTTTTCCTTCATCAAATAATTCAAGCTTATGTTGGCAATCCAAGTGAAGTCATGATGTTTTGGTCTAAGAAGATTACTCTCTCCCAAAGAAGGTGGTAACCTTGAAGAGGAATTGTTGTTCTTCATGATCATCCCTTTGATGTCCAATCTTGGTGAAGTTGGTTAGGTCTCCGTGTCGAGATGTTTATTTTATCTCCAGTTTTGTTTTGTCTGTTTTGTCAGCATAAACATAAGCATAAGCATGGCATAAGCATAGCATCCGTGCATTTTTGCTATCTCTAGTTATTACCTGTTCCTGTTTCACTTTGGTGTTTTTCACCAAGTGACTGGATGCGTTGTCTCTATCTAATAGAGTTGTCAGTCCTTAAGCATAAAATGTCCATCCTTTCTCAATTCCCCACAGAGTTTAATCTTCGTGGATGATGGTTTCTTCAGTTATCTTTTTCCATGATTGGATAAGGTGAGTCACCATTCGAGTTCATTTCTCAATGGTTGGAGTCTTGTTGGACAGTTTCTTTCTAGATATATTCTAGATTGAACGTTGGTCCCTATCGGTCACCAAACCTATATGGACGTGCATTTATTTTGCATTATATATCAAGAAGAACATTTTACATTGCGATGCAATAAGTGGCAGTCTCTGTAGAGAAGTATATTTGTCTCCAGATAAGTGGCGGTCTCTGGTGAGAAGCTTATCATTCATCAACAATAAATGGCAGTCTCTTCGGAGAAGTTTAATCGTCTTCAGCGATAAATGGCAGTCTCTTCGAAGAAGTTTAATCGTCTTCAACAAATAAGTGGCAATCTCTAGTGAGAAGCTTATCACCTCAATGATAAATGGCAGTCTCTTCGGAGAAGTTTAATCGTCTTCAACGATAAATGGCAGTCTCTTTGGAGAAGTTTAATCGTCTTCAGCGATAAATGGCAATCTCTTTTGAGAAGTTTATCTTAAGGACATCGACGCACGGTTGTAACCAGCATTGTTTGAAAATCCAGTGGATACTGATATAAGTAATTTGGCGGCGACCAATCATGTTTCAAGTAAGACCTGTTGGTAACTGGCACTATAAAACTCTATGGATTATAGATATTGAAAATTTGGTTGTGTATCATTCCAAACTAGGTCACGATGGTTTCCATCCCAAGCTCAGGTTTCGTACCTTTGGAGATGTATTATTTGATTCCAAGCACAGGTTTCGTACCTTTGGAATAGGTTTGTTTCTATCCCGAGCACAGGTTGTATACCTTTGGAGATAAATGTTTGTTTCCATCCCAAGCACAGGTTGTGTACCTTTGGAGATGTATCATTTCTATCCAAGCACAACTTTCGTACCTTTGGAGGATGTATTGTTTGATTCCAAGCACATGTTTCGTACCTTTGGAAGAGGTTTGTTTCTATCCCGAGCACAGGTTGTGTACTTTTGGAGATAAATGTTTGTTGCCATCCCAAGCACAGGTTGTGTACCTTTGGAGATGTATCGTTTCTATTCAAGCACAAGTTTCGTACCTTTGGAGGATGTATTGTTTGATTCCAAGCACAGGTTATGTACCTAGTGAAGATGTTTGTTTCTATCCCGAGCACAGGTTGTGTACCTTTGGAGATAGATGTTTGTTGCCATCCCAAGCTCAGGTTTCGTACCTTTGGAGATGTATTGTTGGATACCGAGCACAGGTTTTGTACCTTTTGAAGATGTTTGTTTCTATCCCGAGCACAGGTTGTGTACCTCTAGAGATAGATGTTTGTTGCCATCCCAAGATCAGGTTTCGTACCATTGGAGATGTATTGTTGGATGCCGAGCACAGGTTTTGTACCTTTAGAAGATGTTTTTTGCCATCCCGAGCACAGGTTGTGTATCTTTGGAGATGTATACTTTGAATCCCGAGTTCAGAAATTGCCAGAGACTAAAGTGGTTGCATTTGCATGAAGTGTTCTATATCCTAATGTTTTGAGGGTATTAGTTTTTTATCCTAAGGTTTTGAGGGTCTTTGTCCAATCCTAATGTGTTGAGGGTGGTGTCTCTTCTATATCCTAATGTATTGAGGATGTTCAACTTTCGTTCCTAATGTTTGGAGGGTATTAGTTTTTGATCCTAAGGTTTTGAGGGTCTTCATACAATCCTAACGTGTTGAGGGTTGTGTCTCTGCTGTATCCTAACGCTTTGAGGATATTAGCTTTTTTCCCTAAAGTATTGAGGGATATACTTATACTTCCTGTTTGCAGACCTGGTCGTCACCAAACTCTTTGAAAATCCAGTATTTATTAGTATTACCCAAATCCAATGGTTATTGGTCTCCTTGGCCTCGGTCGTTACCAATCTCTCAAGTTAAATCTAGTGGTTACTAGCATTATCCGGAATCAATTGTTATTGGTATACCCCGATTTGGTCATCACCAGTCCCCTCTAAGCCTAGTAGTCACTGGCATTGCTTGAAAACTAATCGTTATTAGTCGGTTGTTACCAATTCCCCCAGCTAAAGTCCTGTGTTTCATCAATATTGTTTGGAATTCTCAATTGTAATTGGAACTTTGATTTGATCGTCACCATATCCCAGGAAGTCTAGCGATATTTAGCACTTTTTGGAAACCGTTTGTTGGATTGGTCATCACCATCATCCCCAGGGAGTCTAGTGGAAACTAACACTACTTAAAAATGGTTGTTGTTCTGGTCGTCACCGGTTTCCCCTTTGAAGCTTTTGGCTTTTCCAGTCGAGTCTCAGAGAACTAGTGGATACTAGCTTTCCCGGCGCGTCCGGTCTTGTTTCTAACCTTTTCCTGAAGATCCCGTTTGAACTCTTTGTTATAGGAAATTTCTCACCTGGTTATCCCCAGTGAGATTCGTGTCTCCGTTCCGTCATTTCCCCGGTGAATATTTGCTTCCCCAGTGGAATTATTCCCAGCAAAGTTTTCCCCAATGGATTTCTTCCCTGGAGAGGTTTGCATTTCTTTTCTTTTGTTTCCCCAGTGGGCTTCCTCATCTGGTTATCCCCAGTGAGGTTTGTGTCTCTTTTCCCCAGTGAAGATGTGTCTTCTATGGTGGAATTTGTTTCCCCTATGTGAAAGATTCCCTTGAACATCATCTTTAGTCATGTTTGAACTATCTTGCTTATTTTGCCTTGAATCTTTCCCCAGTGTGTTGGGTCCCTCGTGAGTGGTTGCTCGTCGTATTGCCGTTTTTTAATTTTTGCTCGTGTGTGTGCATCAGTCTTGCATTCAAGCATCATAAAACACCATTTAGAACTCATTGCATTTCAGTATTGGTCCTTTTTCATACCATCGGATCTAAGGGACAAAATTTCTGGTTTGCTATATTTAAATACCTTTCACTACGATTCTATGAAGATTGCCATCTCTCATTTCCATCTAGTGAAGATTTTTAAATAGGGGCAACGTTTGCACCCTAAATTTTGACCCCTTAGATCCTCATCATCATTTTAGGATCATATTCATTTGATTAACTAACCTTAACCAATTTCAAGTTTATCTTTGTCAAGATGCAGATGAATCAGGGTTCCGTACCGTCAAAATCGAGGCTTCGATGGTTTGATCAATCAATGTTTTGGATTGATTCAAATATAAACAATATTAAGGATACTACATTGGGTCAAGTATGAATCCAATTTGAGGCGGTCACCCAAGAATTGAGAACAGTGCAGTTCAGGATACCCGATTAGGGTTTTCGATTAGGAAAAGTCAATTGTAGTTTGACTTTTGATTTAAAAAGTGTTCCAATGGTGGGATCATGGTCCATGAATTTCCTATCGCTTATTAAAGTCTACTCAAGAAGTTTCAAGGCCTCAAAATACCCAGAACGTCAACAGTCGACTCGGTAGCCACTGATTGATCGTACGATTGACCGAAAAGTCAACTCTTCAATCATAAGGAATTTAACTTCAAGATGTGAATAAAAAATGTTCCTTATGTCATACTACACCTTCCCATAAAATTTCATGACCATTGGATCAAGGGTTAGGGAGTAATTGCAAAAATCGGGAATTAGGGTTTTGAAAGGGGCAAGACCATAACTCCTCAACCACACATCCAATTGAGTTGGTTCAAAGCTCATTGGGAAGCTCTTGACAAGTCCTACAAAAGTACCAAAGTGGTCCATGATAAAAAAATGCATAGATATGGAGTTATGACCAAATTCATTTCAAGAAGGGAAATAACAGAAAAATTTTAAGTTATTTGGCCTCTTAAGTATGTTTTTTCAGCAACTTGGAGGGGGTTTTTCAACCTAGTTCCATCTAGAGTTTGAAAATCTCAAAAACATGAAAGTTGTAGAGCTACTTGAGGGCTTTCTAAAATATGGTAGAACTCCTCAATAGCATTTGTGAGCTGAGAGTTATGGATCATGGAAGTTGAGGCTGCCACACTTGAAGTCACCACTTCAACTCTTTCCAAAATTCAAATTTCAACAACTTGGGCCACCCTTAGCCATTGGATCATGTTTTATTCTGATAATGTGAAGCCTAGATGAAGAAAAAACCAGAAGAAAGGAAGGATTGATGGGCTTTTGCAACTTGGAGCAAGTGGCTAATATAATAATCATTTAAAGGAGGAAGAAAGAGAAACTTTTTCAAAGTGTTGTGCAGCTGCAGTCCCCTACTCTCATAGCTTCACTTCAATCATCTCATCCCTCCCATCTTACTTGATATTTTGACCAGCAATTTGCGCAAGAGCTGATGGAAAAATCTGCCACATGATCTTGGCAAGATTTCCTTCAAAATCTCCCTCCAAAATGGGAAAAACCAAGGCTGCCCTCACCCTCACTCTCCCTATAAATAGAGACCTTTCTCTATGTTGTTAACCACACCAGAGCTACCAAGAATA
This sequence comes from Lathyrus sativus, assembly GCA_963859935.3. Lineage (NCBI taxonomy): Eukaryota > Viridiplantae > Streptophyta > Magnoliopsida > Fabales > Fabaceae > Lathyrus > Lathyrus sativus. Next base: position 494,444,781 of record OZ012739.1, on the reverse strand, counting down.
CCAGAAAACTCATAGCTCTCTTCCTTCCTTCTTTACTTGTAAGTGAAGAAAATCACCAAAATCCACTATTTTGCACTTTTCATGCCATTTCTTGTTCCAAACACCAAAACACTTCAAAGACCATCTACACACCCTTAAAATGGCCATTTGAAACTGTTCCCACCATTACATTCATAAAAAAAACTCATCAATCTAAAAGTCAACCTTCATACCTTCATATTTTGACTTTTATGCACTTTGGAAGCCAAGTCTCTACTTAAGGCCTTTCCTACCATTTCAACACCCCCAACACCTCATATATATCTTGTTTCAACTGTCCAAAGGCTCAAAAACTAACTGGGAGGCTCATTACTCAAACTTTCATAGAAGTTGCTTATTGCTTCAAGAGGAAGAAAACTCCAAATCTGTGCCAAAGAAGAAGATCTTTGGGTTTCTTTGCTTTCTAGCTTGCTCAAGAAGGTCTACAAGAGGTATGTAATGTTCAACCTCCTCATTATATATACATTGTCATGTTTTGTAAATTTGAGGTTCTATTTTGAAAATCATAGTCATGCTGTCCCAAAATGGCTCTTTGTCAAGAGCTTGTGTTTTATTGTTATGTTCTTGCTTTTGTTAAAGTATATTGTTCATGAGTGATATGTATTGATGATTTTCTGTCAAGGATGAACTTTGTATGTTGTTTACAATTGTCTTGAGGTATTTGTCCATAAGAGTAGTTTTAGAGGCTTTTTAACATGAAATGTTGTTGTGCTTAATACAAGTCTAACAACCCTTGTTTATTTGTAATGTTTGAATTGCTTGTTAGCTATTTCATGAGGTTCCCCTGCCCCTAGGTCATGTATGAATCTAGATTGGCTTTTGTTTCACAGTTGTGATGCTTGTTTCATTTGCTACACCATTTTCATGAGTTTTGTGCCAAAATGTTATGTGCCTACCTGTTTCACACTCCATTACCATGTTTCATATTGTGATATTTACATCTCAAGTGTTTAAACTGTTGGCTTGTTCTGATTTGGTCTTGCTTGTATTATTTGAGACTTGTTGAATTGTCAAAAACATGAGGATTAGCTATTAGGACCTGTTGTGAGGTATTGCTTATTTTGCTGTCAAATGCTTGCAACAACATATTAGTTCTTGTTTTGAACAGTTTGTGTTTGATCTTTAAGTGTGAAAGCATCAGTTTACATATTTAGAGGTTGTGTGTGGTATTTGCATGTTTAAACTGGCCCTGCATTTTCAAGACTACTGTTCACTTTCACACTTGCATTTTCAAGCTTTATGTTACCAACAACATGTCCAATTCTGTTTCAGTTTGTTTCTGTTTGATCTACTAGCCTAGAATCATCATTTAACATGTTTTAAGGTGGTGTGTGATGCCTAACTGTCTCAATTTGCCATAAACTATCCTGCTGCATAAATGAACTTGTTTTTGCATTTCATAAGTATCAACATATCAAATTCTGTTTTGTTTGAAATGTGCCTAAATTTTGAGTTTGATTTCATTTATCTTCATGTTTGTAATGTGTGTGTAGTGATTGTATGATCTATTTCCACCTGTTTTATCTTTTCGCTTTCAAAATGCATTTTCAATATCCATTCAAGCCAAATATACCATGAACCATACTAAATTCTGCCTTGATTGCAATATACCTGAAATTTGAATCATATATTAAATTTTTTAAATCATAAATACAAAAATTAATTATATTATTTAAAGGTAAATAGAGAACTCATCTTGTTCTTTTATTTTTATTGAATTTGTCTTTTGTTCTCATCTTAAATGAGTAATACATAAGTTAGACCTCATCTGTCATTGAATTTTTAAAGTTTTTACTCTCTATTATATAAATGTTGTATATTTTAAAGACTAAAGTGTTTAGGAGATATAAAGCTTATTATTAAATAATATCTTAATTTTTAAATTTCGGTTGTTTATCTTTTAACTATTCGAATGTGACAATATTAATTGCGTAAATTTAAAAGATAAAGTTTGTTAAAACAATTTGAAAAAGTGTGGAATTTAATATCAAATATTATTATTTTTGAACCAATTCAATTGAAAAGTGTTTATTAAACTGTAATACAAATAAGATAATATAAATTGATGATGTGAAATATATTTTGTTTAGTTAAAATTACTTAGAGTTTCCGTGAATGTAATGTGACAATTTTGAACCAAAAACTATGATACAAGCAACTATAAAATTTTGTCTCATCGGAGATATTCTAAATGTGAATGTCTTAGTGAATGATATATATGATTTTCCAATTCAAGATTTTTATGAGCCAGATTCAAATTTTATCAATTAAAACATCATTTTTTGGATGATATTTTACTTTTAAATTAATTTTTTATTATAAATATAAAATTACTGTTAAATTATTAAAGATTTGATATTAAATAGTTAACTTATGTAACTAATATTATCTTAAGTTTTAAAAGTCTTAAAAAAAACTAACTTGAAACGTTCAAATTGAATTTTAATGGAAAAAAATAGATTGGTAACAAAAATTTAAAAGAAAAAAATATTAATTTTTTATGAATTAAATACAAAAATTAACATATTTAGAAATATAAAAATATATATTTTAGGATAGTTGTCATTCACAATACTTCATCATTTTTTATTTAGTGTATATGGGTTTTTTATTATTAAAAATAATAATAATAATAATAATAATAATAATAATAATAATAGTAATAATAATAAAAGAAAAATAATAAAATAATAGTAATTAATTTTTCTTTTCCAATTATTTTGTAAAGAAAAAAGGGATGAGCGTGGATATTAGAGGCTCCGAGAAATCATGACGATGGAGTATTACTTACAAAATGCTGCTAGCATCGAACAAAAAGTGAATTACTTAATAGTAAATATTGATATTTGTAAATATATATAGTGTTAAGAATATTTGTATATAGAATAGTCCCACATCGACTATATCATGTAATTAGTTGTAATATATCTATATATAATAATATCTCCGTAGTACTTTTCAAAACATATGGTTTATTCAAATGTCTCTTAGTCTCTTGTATTTTATCATGGTATTAGAGTCTCGTTTATGATCCGGTGGACCAGCTTCTATGGTTTCTGCTATCGGGTCACCTACCATTTATTTTTACGCTTCAGTTGTCCAGTCCTGAGCGTGAGGGGTGTGTTAAGAGTCTCACATCGGACAATATATGGCATGAAGATATATTTATAAGTAGGGGCAATCCTCACTCTATCAACTGGTTTTGTAGGGTTGAGTTAGGTTCAACCACATTTCTTAACATGATATCTAGAGCCTGCTAAGAGGCACTTCTTTTTTCGCCGTGCTTTACCCGGTTGACCCACTTTCTTTCGGTGAGAATTTTTTTTTAATTTTTTTTTGCAAACCGTGTTGCCACTCCGATTTGCCTCTCACTGTTCAAAATTCTCAGGTGACCACCCTGAAGCCACTGCCGCCGTTACTGTTCCAGATCAGTTTTCAACATTATCCGTTCATAACCGTATAACCTCCGCCATTGCTATTATTCTCGACGACCTTCCGACAAACTTTTTTATCGGCAGAAACCTCCACAAGAGCCCACACGCGCCACCTCTGTCTTCGCGTGTGGGCATCATGCACCGCCACCTAAACCGAGTAACACCCTGTTTCCCGAAATAAAATAAAACAATTAAATAAGCAAATATCAGAGTTTCTCTCCCAAACGGGATGTCACAATTTCCAACAAATTCCATAAATCATTTTTCCAAATTAATTTCTCAATAAAACTGCAGCGGAAAATATATATATATATATATATATATATATATATATATATATATATATATATATATATATATATATATATATATATATATATATATATATATATATATATATATATATATATATATATATATATATATATATATATATATATATATATATATATATATATATATATATATATATATATATATATATATATATATATATATATATATATATATATATATATATATATATATATATATATATGCGGTACCGACTCAACTCAGGATAGATCGCACATCATCAACAATCACACACACAACCACAATGCAACACATGCACTCGACTCGACAATATGCGGTACCGACTCAACTCAGGATAGATCGCATCCACTCCCTCTGAGCAACGATCCATCCCTACAACGCTCCTCCTGAGCTCATATCATCACATATCAACGTCCCCCACTTGGGACACGGGTGATCGCATACACTCCTTCCAAGCAACGATCCAAATTCCCGTCCACGCTCCCCACTGGAGCACGCCAGTGAATCATATACTGCGTCCACACGCTCCCTATTTGGAGCACGTGAGCCACACAGGCCTCACGTCCATGCTCCCCATTTGGAGCACGTGAGCCACACAGTCCTCACGCTCCCCATTTGGAGCATGCGAGTAACTCATACACCGCGTCCACACGCTCCCTATTTGGAGTACGTGAGCCACACAGGTCTCACGTCCACATGCTATGCAAGACACTATGCATAAACACACAACACACATAATGCACACGACCACACTGCTCCATCGCATCATAATATGCATACATACACAAGCACACAAAGTGCATCGATCCTACCGATCAACTCACCACACAACATATCACACATCATGCACCTAAGGCATATCGGTCCTACTGACCCAATCATCAAAACAACACATAAACACGACGCATATAAGCGTATCGATCCTACGGATCCTATCATCAAAACACATCACCACAACACACTCAAGGCACCACGATCATACTGATCCTCATATCTCACACACAGCACGCATACGGTGCACATATCTCTCGTACGCATCCACATTGGTTCATACATAATGCGTACTCCACCAATTAGGCCAATTGCGATAAACGCCGGCTAAACAACCCTACAATCACCAACATACGCTCGCATCAGCTCCCCAACAAGCCTCTCGTCACACATGACCAACGAGGGTCCAAGTCCACAGCGGGACAACAAAAAAACAGCAGCAGAATCACAAACTGTTGTCGTGCTCGCTGGCGCATTCGCCTGGCGAAGCCCCGCAGTGAACACTCGCTGCCATTCGCCTGGCGAAACCTCTGGCGAAGTCAAACAGAAGCTTCTGCCAGCACTCGCTGACTAGTTCGCCCGGCGAAGCCTGGCAAAGGCTCGCCCCCATTCGTCCAGCGAATACCTGCGTACACAGAAAAATTCTGCGCACCAGAAACATCATCCACTCCCGATTCTGCCCGATTAAATCAAAACCCACGACCAACAACATAGTACAACTGAACTACGGGTCTATTTCCCGATTCTATCCGATAAAACGCATCATCTTCTCAATTTACCGACTTCCGGCATAACTCCGAAACTACTCAAAAACCCCAAACTCATTCAACCCAATATTCTCAGCGCATGCAAACGAATTTAACATAATCTAACAACTTAATCTCAGCAAAAACAACATGCAATAATATCAATTCATCATCAACATGCAAATTATTCATACATGGGGTTAGGGATTCCCCTTCTACCAACATTCATGTAAAATACCATTTAACCGTTAAATTTTCCCCCCTTACCTCAATTCAAGTTCTGATGATGAACAAGTTTTTCAATCCACACGAAATCCGCTTGCTAGATTGTTGTTCTTGATCGTCCTCTTTCTCTTGCTCAACCGTGTTTCTCCTCTTCTTTCCAATTCTATTTTTTCCCCAAAATGGCAATGTTACCCCTCATCCCAAATAATCTCCTTTATTATTCCAATTATATTAATAATCTCATTTTCTTAATTTCCAAAAATTAATATTATCACTTCATAATACCAATATTAATAATAATAATAATAATAATAATAATAATAATAATAATAATAATAATAATAATAATAATAATAATAATAATAATAATATCAACATTAATATTAATTATTAATTATTATCATTATCAATTATCCAATATTAATATTATGCCTCTATTCTTCACCAATTCCCACACCAAAACACGTTGACGAATAAAATAACACCGGAACTAAAAATAATTAAAATGGGCGTTACAACTCTCCCCCACTTTAATTATTTTCGTCCTCGAAAATACCTGATGGAAACAGCTCTGGATACGCTTCCCGCATCCTGCTCTTCAATTCCCAGGTTACACTACCTCCTGCAGCACCTCCCCACGCCACTCGCACCAACGGTATCTCTTTCCCTCTAAGTCGCTTCATCTTGCGATCCTCGATCCTCAACGGCGACGTCTCCACAGTCAGATTCTCTCTAACTTGGACTTCATCCCTCTGAATGACATGAGACGGATCGGGTACATACTTCCGAAGTTGCGACACATGAAACACGTCATGCAAGTTCGAAAGCTCCGGCGGCAACGCCACCATATAGGCCACAACACCAATCATATGCAAAATCTGATACGACCTGATAAACTTCGGATCCAACTTCTTGGACTTCAAAGCACGTCCAACACCCGTCACTGGGTTAACCCTAAAAAATACATGGTCACCCTCACTGAATTCCAACTCTTTCCTGCAGTTATCATAATAACTCTTCTGCCGATCCTGAGATGCTTTCATCTTCTCACGGATCATCTGCACTGTCTCAGTAGTCTGCTGCACCAACTCTGGTCCCAACACAACATTCTCACCCGACTCATCCAACATAAAGGAGTTCTGCACCTCCTACCATAAAGAGCTTCAAACGGCGCCATCCCGATACTGGAATGGTAACTGTTGTTGTACGTGAACTCAACCAAAGGCAAATGAGTATCCCACGTACCACCTTTCTCTAACACACAAGCCCGCAACAAGTCCTCTAAAGTCTGAATAGTCCTCTCCGACTGTCCATCCGTCTGCGGATGATAAGCTGAACTCAACTTCAACTCGGTACCCAAAGCCTCTTGCAAACTCTTCCAAAATACAAAAGTGAACCTCGGATCTCTATCTGACACAATACTCAAAGGCACACCATGCAACTTCACAATTACTCGAATATAGATCTTGGCAAGCTTCTCCAACGGAAAGCTGACACTAATCGGCACAAAGTGTGCAGACTTAGTAAGCCGACCCACAATCACCCAAATGGCATCAAATCCTCTCGCCGTATTCGGCAAACATGTAACAAAGTCCATAGCAATACAATCCCACTTCCAAACCGGAATCTCTAACAGTTGCATCATCCCAGAAGGTCTCTGATGCTCCACCTTCGACTTCTAACAAACCAAACAAGCATAGACATATCGAGCAATATCCTTTTTCATGCCCGACCACCAAAACAACTTTTTCAAATTCTGATACATCTTCGTAGCTCCTGGATGCACACTCAGGCTACCACGATGCCCTTTGTCCAAAATTGACTTCTTTAACTCATCATTATCCGGCACGCAAATTCTGCCCCGAAACCTCAACACACCTGCATCATCCAACCTGAAATCACTACCGGAGTCACTTCCGGCTCCTCGCATCAAATCCACAAGTCTCACATCTAACTTCTGATGTTCTCTTATCATATCCAAGAAATCATTCTTCACTTGCAATTTACCCAACATTACACCACCTGTAGTAAACTCACAAACCATATTCAAATCTCGAAATTGCTCAATAAGCTCCATCTCTTTCACCATCAAAGCTGACATATGAATTACCTTCCTGCTCAATGCATCTGCAACTACATTTGCTTTCCCTGGGTGATAACTCAAACTGAAATCATAATCTTTCAAGAATTTCAACCATCTTCTCTACCTCATATTCAACTCTTTCTGATCAAACAGGTACTTCAAACTCTTGTGATCACTGAACACCTCAAACCTTGAACCATACAAATAATGTCTCCAGATCTTCAAAACAAAAACCACCGCAGCCAATTCAAGGTCATGAGTAGGATAATTCCGCTCATGCACCCTCAACTGTTGCGACGCATAAGCTACCACTTTTCCATTCTGCATGAGAACTCCGCCCAATCCTATCTTGGACGCATCACAATACACCACAAAAGGCTCACACGGATTCTGTAACACCAACACCGACGCTGAAGTCAATCTCTTTTTCAGCTCCACAAAACATTCTTCGCACGCAGCATCCCACACAAACACTTGATCTTTCTTCGTCAACTGAGTCAATGGCAACGCCAACCTAGAAAAGCCTTCAATAAATCTTCGGTAATAACCAGCTAAACCCAAGAAGCTCCGAACTTATGTTACCGTCTTTGGTGATTCCTACTGTAACACCGCACTAACTTTCGAAGGGTCTACTGAAACACCATCACCCGAAATAACATGCCCCATAAAACTCACAGTCTTCAACCAGAACTCACACTTCAATAACTTAGCAAACAACTTATTATCTTTCAACACTTGCAAAGCAATCCTCAAATGCTCCGCATGCTCTTTCTCAGACTTAGAATAAATCAGTATGTCATCAATGAACACGACAATGAACTGATCCAAATAAGAATGGAAGATACATTTCATATATTCCATAAACACACCCGACGCATTAGACCCTCCGAAAGGCATTACCGCATACTCGTAATGTCCATATCGAGTCCTAAATGCCGTCTTCTGAATATCACCTTCCTTAACTCTGATTTGATGATAACCCGACCTCAAGTCGATCTTACTGAACACACAGGATCCCACCAACTGATCCATCAAATCATCAATCCTTGGAAGAGGAATTTGTTCTTGATGGTCACTTTGTTCAACTGACGGTAATCGATGCACAAACGCATGCTACCGTCCTTCTTCTTCACTAACAACACTGGAGCTCCCCACGGCGACACACTTGGTCTGATAAACTCCCTATCCAGCAACTCTCCAATCTGAGTCTTCAACTCGGTTAGCTCCACTGCCAACATCCTGTACGGCGCCATAGAAATAGGCCTCGTACCAGGAACAAGATCAATGCTAAACTCAACCTCTCTCTTCGGAGGTAACTCTGTAATATCATCCGGGAACACCTCCGGAAACTCATTAACAACGGCTAACTCATCCAACAATGCCTTGTTGTCAATAGACAGTGATGCAAATAAAGCAAACACCTGAGCTTCATCTTTCAACAAAGTTCTCAATTCCTTACCGGACAAAGAATCTGCCAACGCTTCCTCTTCCGGAGTCAAAAATAGTAACACCTTCCGAAAACAATCAATGTACACTCGGTTGAACTCCAACCAGTTCATACCAAGTATAATATCCAAATGACCAAGTGGCAAACAGATCAAATCCACACCGAAGTCTCGGCCAAAGATAGTCAGTGGACACTTCAAACATACTAGCGAAGTAGTCACTGAACCAATTAAGGGAGTTTCAATAGTCATCCTCCGCTCAAGAGTAGTCGGCACCAAACCTAACCTCTTCACACAATCAACAGAGATAAACGAGTGGGTCGCACCCGTATCAATCATAGCAGTCAAAGGAATTCTATTGATAAAACATGTACCTTTGATCGAACGCTCCTCGTCCACCGACTGAGTACCCACCACCGCAAACACTTTACCGCTGACCTGAGGCGCTTGCTCCCTCCTTGGCTTCTCATAATGAGTGCTAATATGGCCTTTATCACCGCAGTTATAACAAGTAGGCATATTAGTCCTACAATCCGCCATCACATGGCCCGACTTCCCACACTTGAAGCACTTCTTAATCTCTTGAGGACAATCAATAGCACGATGCCCATCGACACCGCACCGATAACATTTCAAATCTGACGATGCCTTCCTCTCTCAGAATCTCTTATCAGACACAGCCTTTTGCTTTCCTTTACCGGTCGGCACACTGTAGGGTGTACCACCAAACCTCTGCTTACCCTTGCGGTCATTCACCGCCTTATAATGTGCAATCCTTGCACGGTTATCATTGTCATATATCCGACTTCTACTCACCAACTCAGGATAGCTCCTGATTTTCTGACATGCGATCCCCATCTTGATCTCCGGCCTCAGCCCATTCTCAAATTTCAAGCACTTAGAAGTCATCGCTTCCTCAGTATTGTAATGAGGACAATACTGAGCCAATTCCTCAAACTTAGCCGCATACTCGGCTACCGACATACTGCCCTGTTTCAATTCCAGAAATTCCACCTCTTTAGCACTTCTTATATCTTCTAGAAAATACTTCTCCAGAAATCCAGATCGAACCACCTCCCAAGTAATCAGAGTCCCCGAAGCCTCCATCCTCTGACGGCAATTGTCCCACCAAGCCTCAGCCTCTCCTTTAAGCATGTGAGTACCAAATCTCACTTTCTGCTCGTCACTGCACCCCATGGTCCTGAAGATCTTCTCTATCGCCTTCAGCCATTTCTGTGCAGCTACCGGATCCAGAATCCCACCTTCAAACTTTGGTGGCTTGTTGCTCTAGAACTGCATCAGGTCTCTGAACTGAGCACCCGCAGCCAGATTCTGATTGGCCACCACTTGAGCCATAGCCCGTATAGCCGCAACCAATGCCGCGTCATTCCTCCCAGCCATACTGCTCAACAACAACAACAGGTTAACAGAGAACAACCAACTCTATCCTACAGACAGACTCAAAACACTACACTGGCCGGACGGACCGACCTGCTTTGATACCAACTTGTAACACCCCGTTTCCCGAAATAAAATAAAACAATTAAATAAGCACATATCAGAGTTTCTCTCCCAAACGGGATGTCACAATTTCCAATAAATTCCATAAATCATTTTTCCAAATTAATTTATCAATAAAACTGCAGCGGAAAAAAAATTATATATATATATATATATATATATATATATATATATATATATATATATATATATATATATATATATATATATATATATATATATATATATATATATATATATATATATATATATATATATATATATATATATATATATATATATATATATATATATATATATATATATATATATATATATATATATATATATATATATATATATATATATATATATATATATATATATATATAATCTGTCACAAATCGAAATAAAACATATACATCATGTCATCAACATCGTCATATACATCAGCCGGCTAACCGCCCCAAAACATATATAGTATCATCAACTGTCAACACATATCTCCCAAAATTAGATACGCCACTGGGGCACATATAATCAACAAATAAACACATAAACTCCCCAAACGCCCCGGTGTTACGTATCAGAGCAGTCCTACAGAGACACCACAATCCAAGCTAGCTAAACACCTGGATTGTCTATACTTCCGAAGAAACACAGACCACAACAACAACAAAGGGGTGAGAATCTCGATCAAATATTAACGGTATCAACGTACATGAAATAAAAGGCAGAAACAATAAATCAATTGTTTCATATTTCTCACACCCGGACCTACTGTCCCATCATCAACAATCACACACACAACCACAATGCAACACATGCACTCGACTCGACAATATGCGGTACCGACTCAACTCAGGATAGATCGCATCCACTCCCTCTGAGCAACGATCCATCCCTACCACGCTCCTCCTGAGCTCATATCATCACATATCAACGTCCCCCACTTGGGACACGGGTGATCGCATACACTCCTTCCGATCAACGATCCAAATTCCCGTCCACGCTCCCCACTGGAGCACGCCAGTGAATCATACACTGCGTCCACACGCTCCCTATTTGGAGCACGTGAGCCACACAGGCCTCACGTCCACGCTCCCCATTTGGAGCACGTGAGCCACACAGGCCTCACGCTCTCCATTTGGAGCACGTGAGTAACTCATACACCGCGTCCACACGCTCCCTATTTGGAGTACGTGAGCCACACAGGTCTCACGTCCATATGCTATGCAAGACACTATGCATAAACACACAACACACACAGTGCACACGACCCCACTGGTCCATCGCATCATAATATGCATACATACACAAGCACACAAAGTGCATCGATCCTACTAATCAACTCACCACACAACATATCACACATCATGCACCTAAGGCATATCGGTCCTACTGACCCAATCATCACAACAACACATAAACACGACGCATATAAGCGTATCGATCCTACGGATCCTCTCATCAAAACACATCACCACAACGCACTCAAGGCACCACGATCATACTGATCCTCATATCTCACACACAGCACGCATACGGTGCACATATCTCTCGTACGCATCCACATTGGTTCATACATTATGTGTACTCCACCAATTAGGCCACTTGCGATAAACGCCGGCTAAACAACCCTACAACCACCAACATACGCTCACATCAGCTCCCCAACAAGCCTCTCGTCACACATGACCAACGAGGGTCCAAGTCCACAGCGGGACAACACAAAAACAGCAGCAGAATCACAAACTGTTGTCGTGCTCGCTGGCGCATTCTCCCGGCGAAGCCCCGCAGCGAACACTCGCTGCCATTCGCCCGGAGAAACCTCTGCCGAAGTCAAACAGAAGCTTCTGCCAGCACTCACTGACTAGTTCTCCTGGCGAAGCCTTGCGAAGGCTCGCCCGCATTCGTCCAGTGAATACCTGCGTACACAGAAAAATTCTGCGCACCAGAAACATCATCCACTCCCGATTCTGCCCGATTAAATCAGAACCCACGACCAACAACATAGTACAACTGAACTACGGGTCTATTTCCCGATTCTATCCGATAAAACGTATCATCTGCTCAATTTACCGACTTCCGGCATAACTCCGAAACTACTCAAAAACCCCAAACTCATTCAACCCAATATTCTCAGCGCATGTAAGCGAATTTAACATAATCTAACAACTTAATCTCAGAAAAAACAACATGCAATAACATTAATTCATCATCAACATGCAAATTATTCATACATGGGGTTAGGGATTCCCCTTCTACCAACATTCATGTAAAATATCATTTAACCGTTAAATTCTCCCCCCTTACCTCAATTCAAGTTCTGATGATGAACAAGTTTTTCAATCCACACGAAATCCGCTTGCTAGATTGTTGTTCTTGATCGTCCTCTTTCTCTTGCTCAACCGTGTTTCTCCTCTTCTTTCCAATTCTATTTTTTTCTCCCAAAATGGCAATGTTACACCTCATCCCAAATAATCTCCTTTATTATTCCAATTATATTAATAATCTCATTTTCTTAATTTCCAAAAATTAATATTATCACTTCATAATACCAATATTAATAATAATAACAACAATAATAATAACAATACTAATATCAACATTAATATTAATTTTTAATTATTAATTATTATTATTATCAATTATCCAATATTAATATTATGCCTTTATTCTTCACCAATTCCCACACCAAAACACGTTGACGAATAAAATAACACCGGAACTAAAAATAATTAAAATAGGTGTTACAACTCTCCCCCACTTTAATTATTTTCGTCCTCGAAAATACCTGATGGAAACAGCTCTGGATACGCTTCCCGCATCCTGCTCTCCAATTCCCAGGTCACACTGCCTCCTGCAGCACCTCCCTACGCCACTCGCACCAACGATATCTCTTTCCCTCTGAGTCGCTTCATCTTGCGATCCTCAATCCTCAACGGCAACGTCTCCACAGTCAGATTCTCTCTAACTTGGACTTTATCCCTCTGAATCACATGAGACGGATCGGGTACATACTTCCGAAGTTGCGACACATGAAACACGTCATGCAAGTTCGAAAGCTCCGGCGGTAATGCCACCCTATAGGCCACAACACCAATCCTATAAAAAATCTGATATGGCCCGATAAACTTCGGATCCAACTTTTTGGACTTCAAAGCACGTCCAACACCCGTCACTGGGTTAACCCTCAAAAATACATGGTCACCCTCACTGAATTCCAACTCTTTCCTTGTATATTATCCTTGTATCCGATAGAAGGTAAAGTTTGAATTTTAGGAATTTCAAATTCTTGTAGAGAATATGATAAACGTTAGTTCACTAATTACTTTTTCTAAATTTTAAGGACGCAATTTCTCTAATGAGGGGACAAATATAATACCCCTAATTTCTATAAAATATAATATTATATCTATGTATATATATTTCACCATTAAATTATTATCTATTACTTTAAATGATTTTGTGTGTATAGGTGAAGTATAAATTATTATTTTTGTGCATTTATAATGATTATGTGTTTAATCACATTTCATTTAATTTATTTTTATTTTAGTATATTTTTTTATTTTTGTTTATAAGATAATTACAATGTGAGTATTTACATATGTTTGTCGTGATTTGATGGTTAATTAAAATGTTAATATTCTATTTATTAACTTTGTTATTTTAAATATTTTATAAAGCAATAATATTTTAAAATGAGAATTTTAAAGAATAATATTTTAGATATTAGAAATAAAATAAAATAAAATAATTGTATGTATTAGCATTTTGATTAAAAGTTCGGAAAAAAAGAATTTGATAAGAAGTGCTTATTTGAGTTTGGCCAAATTTAAGCAAACAAAAGCCAAGAAAATAGAAAAGAAACAAACTATAATAAGACAAAATAGGGAAAAGTGGCGTAGCTATAGTAGTACGAGAAAGAAGTAGGAGAAAAGATGAAAAATCAATTCCCATGTCAAATAGAAGAGCAAAGCACGTTCTTCGATTCACCTCAACTTTTAGTATGAGTTTTCTATCTTTAAATTAGTTACTATTTTTCTATCATTTCAATTTCTAGACACTTTTATCTTTTTGAAAATACATTTTTTCTCCATTGTTAAACCTCATAGTTTTCATCTTTTCTTCACCATAATTCCATATTGAGTGGAACCAACGCCAAAACGATTATAAAAATATTATCAATATTAGAAGATAATGAGTCAAACAAACGCGCGATCTGTACTAGTAAATAGGGATTTGCGTGAGAAAGTATCAAAATAAGGTATGGAATGAGAGAGTGTTCTAATCATGAGTTGATCTGACCTGATCAGAAGGGGATCACAAGCTGGCCACACTCTGCTGGACTGCTGCCTGTTCACCGGTGATGAGGAGGAGGAGGGGGTGTACCTGCAAGGCACTCCGATGCCAAAGTAAGTATATGGGCAGAGTGGTCACAAGCACAAAAAAGGGGTAAGAAGTGAATTACCTGAACCTCTTGTGGAAGAGGGTATTTATAGAGAGACCCCAACACTGGGCCAACGGTCACTTATGTTGGGCTGGATCGTCAGACCTAACCCAAGCGACTACTAGGGCTTACGTGGCGTAGTGGAGACCAGGACGTGGTCTTCGCCCTAGTTCAACTGCTTCGTGAACTCCGGAAAGTGGGTTGACCTGCTCTTTCGGAGGTGGGCAGCTGGTGGATGACGTGTCCCCGCGGAGGGGAACATGTGGAGAACGTGTGAAGGACACGTTGTCCTGCCCGACAAGGTGCGGGTTCTGCCCGCGGGGGGCAGGTCTTGCCCGCGGAGGGCAGTGTTTGGTCGAGAGAGGAGTCTCCTGCCCGACATAGTTGGGGCAGGTCCTTCTCGCGGGGAGACCTTTCCTGCTCGTCGGGGACCCTGTGCCCGACGTTGTGGCCAAAGATGGACTGGGCTTGGTGGAATATTCTTGGGCTGGGCCCGCGTGGCCAGGACGGGGCCCAGGCTAGAACAGGAGCCCCCCAAGTCATAGCTCCGAGGAAGGGAGCGAGGGCTTGATGACGTCGTTCCGGGGAAGGGAATTGGCCCTGGGAAAAACCCTCTAGCTCGTGTTCTGCGGGGCGCGAGTACGGGCGTCCTTCTACGTCGTCGATTGCCCGGGCTTGAGGACATGTGTTGGCGAAGAAATGTGAGAGGGCGCGACTGTCGGCTTTTGCCTCGTGTCACGCACTAGATGGCTGCTAGGGCGGCTACCCTAGGGTACTCGAGTGCCTAGCGAAGCTTCGAGTCCCGTGCTGGGGTATAAGTAAGCGAGCCCCCCCTCATTCTTCACTTTTCGCCCTCTCGCTCTCAAGTTTTCTGTTTGCTGTCCCGCCGCCGTCTGATTTCTCCGCCGCCACGTACTCCGCCGCAGATCATATCGCATTAAGTTTTCTTTCTCTTTTCTTCCATTTTCTTGTTTGTTTTACGACCGTGGTCGGGGCAGTTTGAATGCCCCGAGGAGAGGTGAAGATCTCCGCCATTGTAGGGGTTTTCTAGGGTTTTTATTATGAGCGTCCCGAGGAGAGATGCTAGTTCCGATGAATGTCCCGGGGAAGGACACTTGTCCCGATGAATGCCCTGGGGAGAGATTCTTACTCCGATGAACGTCTCGGGGAGCGACGTTTATTCCTTTGGACGCCCCCGGGGAGAGTTTGTAGGTTGGGTCATGCCGGTAACCGGGGAGGTGGTAGGTTTCAGGTATATCCACCGGGGACGATGCTCAGGGTGTCCTCGTCGCCCTTTCACTTGACTAGCGCTGGAAGGGTGAATTTGATCTTTGTCATCGAATTCACTGTTACCTTATGCTTTTCAGGTGTTAATGACTACGTTTGTCTCAGGCACAATGGTCGAAGATAATGAACCAGATCTCCCACATTTCGACGAGCGCACCGTTTCGGTCGGGGACTAGGTGGCCGAGGATCCTCTGTCTATGCCCTCCTGCTTTGCTTCTGACCCGACAGGGGTCTATGCCACCGTGGAGGACCGGGAAGAAGGGGATCCCCAGAACTGGCAAGTCTATCGTCCCCGGCCAGGCCATCGAATCTGCTTGAAATATAGGTGGATGCGCTTCCCGATGTATGAGTTCTACTTCAAAGAGGCTAGGCTCAGGTTGCCATTCTCGGACTTCCACCTGGGCCTCTTTGACTGGCTGAGGTTGGCCCCGCCGCAGTTGCATCCAAACGCCATGGCTTTTATTCAGGCCTTCGAGGTTCTATGCCACTATCTCCAGGACGGCGTCACGCTGCCGTTGTTCTTTCGTATCTTCCATCTGCAACAGCAAACGGTGAATGGTCGACATGGCTGGGTGTCGTTCAAGCAACCGGACAGGCTTTTCAGAACGTATATGGATTCTGTCTGGGACTTCAAAGGTCGTTTCTTCGTGGTCAGCCCGATCACGCATGAAGGGGTTCGTTCTTTATATTCGGAAGGGGAGAGGATCGTGGATGGTCATCGCGAGGCCATCATGTTGCCATGGGTGCACGTGGAATGGTCTCTGGAGCACTTTTCTCCGGGAACAGGTCGGTACATCATGCGCGCGGGGTCGCTCTACGAAGAGGATATGACCATCTATCTGAAGATAGTTTCGTTCGTGCGCAACTTGCCGTTGTTGAAGCTGGTGACCCCCGACGGCCGATACATCCTCGACAGCCACGGGAATGTTTGTGAGACGCCGAGGTTGATTAATACAAAGGCCCTGCTCGAGTGTCCCTCGGAGGAGGATGCTCTACGCTATCTAGGTGGTGGACACCTTACCTTCTCACGATCTGATACTCTTCATCTTTTATTGACCAGTTTCCTTTGTTTTGCAGGGAACATGTCTTCCGTCGAGGAGCTGGTGAAAAAGTTGCGCGCCTCAAGGGCTGTTGTTCCTCCGAAGACGCGGGTTGCCCAATTGGTCGGCCAGTCTTCCGCAGAACAGGACAGATGAGGGTCGTCGGCGTCTCCGCCCAGCAGTCAGTCGCCCACTTTGCAAGGGGCCCCGAAGAGGGCAAGAGTTCAGGAGGAGGCAGTTGTGGTTGACTTATCGGTGGATTCTCCCGAGGAAGGTTACACCATCGCTCCCTGTTGTTGCACCCCAAAATTTGCTCAACATCACCTGGTTTATGGTTCATTGCATTAGCACTTGCATAGTTATATCATTTGCATATCATGACATCATTCACCCAACAGGGGATCAAGTATGTTTTTGTCAAGAGAAGCCTAGCAAATAGGTCTCACTCAAGATTGAGGAATGGTCAAAGTCATCAGAAGGTGGTTTGAGTGCCTAAGGGTTTAGATGTTTGAGTATGAATCTTCTCCTAATTTGAGGATCAATTGAAGACCATCAGAGGGTTGTGAAGTGTTGAGGTGTGAATATGATATGTGTATAGAGCTCATGGAGTGCCTAGAGAGCCATGTTGGAGCTAAATCAAGCCATTGTGTCAAATGCAAGAGCCACAGTTGAAATGCAGACAATTAGGGTTTCATCTGGATCAACCCTAGGTCAATTATGCAATTGAAAAGCATTCAAGCCTACTTTGAGGTCATGGAGTTCATGGAATGATGTGATAAGACATTTTTGGTGTTGTGCCAAGATCAAATCAAGAAGAATCAAGAATGTGGGAAGTTGCTAAATTAGGGTTTCAGTGCAAATTACCCTGTTTAGTGCCTAAATTCAAGGCCACATAAGTCAAGATACAAGTTTCAAATGGATCTTTGGCCAACATAAAACTTGTAGATAATCTCAATACCTTTAATTTGAGTACTAGAAGTCCTCCATTGGATTTATAGAACTCAAGTTATGGCCCAGACAAGTTACAGGTCCTCAGATGCTTCTGAAATTTGTCTGTGAAAATCATCTAACTTCAAGGCTATTTTTGACCTAGAAGGAGGTTTCACCTGAACTTTTGGTCAACATGAAAGTTGTTCCTCATGATCTTAGCTTTCAAAATTGTACTAGAAGTCTTCCATCGTATTTGTAGAACTCAAGTTATGAGGTTTACAAGTCAGGGGTATTTTGGGAAAGTAAGATTATAGGTCATTTTCAATCATAGGCCAAAATCTCCAACTTGCACTTGTCAAATGCAATTTTGTTCAACATGAAAGTTTCTCAAAATGGGGTTTTTAGGCTAGCCAAGAGGTCATGAGGGATTGATTGAGCTCATAGCAAGAGTTGGTCTGAATTGGTTTCAAAAGGGGAAAATTCAAATGTGTAAAGGAGGGAAAATTGACTTTTTGTGCTAGATGCCTCAAACCAAGAAAATGAGTACATTTTCTGATTGGAAATCACATTCTAAGAGCATTGGCAATACCAGAATTTTGAGTTTAAGCCAAATTTTGAGAGTTGGCATGTGGTTGCTTTACTTGAAAGTTACATGACCAAACATTCACACAATGCATAACAGGCCATTCTATCAATCCAAATTCACTCCAAATGTAATTTGCAAGGTGTTAGAACCTTCTAGAACAAGAAACTAGCTTGTATGGCATAACTGGTGTATGAACTTGCAAGCAAAAATCAGAAAATTGGACACACAGATTTGGGCTTCAAACACATTGCAAAAGCCCATGAAACTCTTCTATATATTCATTAGAGCAAGTTCAGATCAAGTTTGAGCCTCATTTCGCGCCAGAACCAGAAAGATCAAGTGAAATTTAACAGTTGCAACTTGAAATCGAATTTTCAGATTGGAGCCAATTCAAGCCAAATTGAGGTGTGCAATCTCTTCCTTGTGGATCATTGAAAGTTTCTGGAGCTTTTTGAAGCAAGCCACGACTTCTAACTGCACCTATTTCAAGATCTATACCAGGTTAGCATCTCTCAAAATTCAACATGATTTAACATGATTCAGTTAGCTTTAGACTTGTGGTTAAGATCTAGACATGACATAGATCGTTTTAGGCTTGATTTGGACTCAATTGGTGATGTTTGAAGATGACATAACAGATCTGTTTGGACTTGAATCTCTTGATTCATGAGGTTTTGTAGCAAGTTGTTTAGATCAGGTTGATCATCGCAACATGAGGAGGATTTCTATGTATTTAATTTAGCATTTGGTGAGAGTTGATTTGGATGACATCTCTGAACATCGCTTCGTGTTTGCTTACCTATTGAGAGTTAGATCATTTTGATTAAAGATTTGGAATCTACGTTGAAAACTGAGTGGAATTGGTGTAGAGATTGTTATTTTTGGTTGCCTGAACCTGGACCCTCGTCGGAGAAGACGACCGGAGTCTTCTCCGGCCACCACCAA
Source organism: Lathyrus sativus (assembly GCA_963859935.3). Lineage (NCBI taxonomy): Eukaryota > Viridiplantae > Streptophyta > Magnoliopsida > Fabales > Fabaceae > Lathyrus > Lathyrus sativus. The sequence goes on along the minus strand of OZ012739.1, from coordinate 494,424,979 downwards.
CCACCAGCCTGAATCTCCACTCTGATGACCTGAGATTTGGAGAAGATGAGTTGCAGACCATTGGATCATGCTCTGACCAAAGACTTTCCATCAGATCCTAGGGCTGTGTTTTAATCTGAGGAGTAGACTTTTTCAATTCAAAACGCAGCGTTTAAATAATGCGCTGGCTTCATGTGGCGCGTCCAGATCTTTGACTAGTCTCCTGATCCAACCATCCATGTTTAATTCTGATTTTAATTTCTTTTTATTCATTTTCTTTTTATTTTAATTGTCTATTGCTTCCAAAATTCATTTTAATTCCATTATTGATCAAAAAAATATTTTAAAAATATGTTCATGTTCTTCTTTTTATTTGTGATTTTCTGAAATTGTTAGATGGCATTTTCATGCATTTTTCAATTTAATTTGATTTTTCTTATTTTATTAATTCTTTTAATTTTGCATATTTGACCATCTGTTTTGTGGAATTTTGTTCTTCCAATTGGTGATGAGTTTGGCTTTGATTTTTTAGTATGTGTTAGGGTAGGCATGTATGTTCCCTTAGAATTTTTGGTGGATTTTTAGAACAAAATTAGGTTCTGTTTTAGGTATTAAGATTAGGACTCTCCCAAACTTGTGGATTCCTTTGACCTATCTCAATGTAGGAATTGTTTAGATAACTTAGAAGTTGATTTAGTCTTCAATCTCTTTACACTAGGTTGTTCAAACATGTATGTTCCCGTAGGAATTTTATTAGATTTTTTCAACTTCATTTTCTATTTTAGTTGTATTTTGCAAGTGGCTTGTATTTGTGGATTCCTCTCTTGAGTGCTTTGGATTGTTTGGCTTGGTTGGCTTCTTTGGAGCTGGTTTAAGCTTGAGTTCTTTTTGTTGGAGCTTCTGGATTCATTAAAGATGCTTGGGATTGAATATTGGAGCTTGGAGTTGAAGGCTTTTCCTCTTGTGGAAGTTTCTTAGGAGCTTAGGAAATTAGGGTTTTAGGAAGTGCCTTATACCTAGTTTTGATTCATTCTTCAAACATGGAGTGCATTGTTTGCCTCTATTCTATCCAATGACATAAAGTCCTCCTTGGGAAGCTCCATCTCTCCTTAGGAGGGATGAGTGGTATGCCCAAGTGAGTAGAACTTTGAGGATACCTTTCATTTGCAATGTTGAGTTCTTAGTGATTTCCTTTGGTTGTCATTAAGTTCCTTAACATTATAACTTGATCTTGATGATTAATCCTCCTCTTGGAGTGTGCTTGTTGGAGCTTGAAGATTGATGAGGCTTGAAGATAGAAGCTTGCTTGAAGAGGAAACCTTTGTTGTCTATCCAACTGTGCTGTTTAGAGCTTGAAGTTGCTGTCTGTAGAAGTTGCTGCTGCTTGGGCTGCCTCCTTTGTATCTTTTGTTTTTCTCTGTATTGTCTGTTTGCTTTTCTTGATTACCTCTAGGTTTAAGGTGGAGCTGGTCTCCTCTTGCCTGTTGTTTTCTCCCTTGCCTCTCTTATATTGCTGTTGCATGTATTTTACTGTTTACTGTAATTGCTTGCTGTCTTTTGCTGTTTATCCCCTAGGATCTCTGATTTCCTCTGGGCAAGAGGAAATTATGACAGACATTAGGTTTTGGCCCATGCATGATAATATTAGGTTAGTTTCCCTTTTAACCATAGGCTTTTTAGAGCGTCTTTCTCTTCTCATCTCAAAACAATTCAAAAACACAGTAATAAGGATAACGCGTGTTGTACGCTACGAGCCTTAAGCTATTTGAGAAAAGGTTGCTGGAGGGTCACTCTTCGGTAATCTGGCTACTTAGTATGGTACCCTTAGGGTGACATGTGACATAGTCACTCTCAGATCACAAGTCTTTAGTGCAGTACAAGTTGCAAACAGACTAAAAAACATTTCTTTCGTAAAAAACTCAAACAAACATTCAAACTCTGCTTTTGTCCTCATGGACCTTTAATCAGGAAAACCCTTTTCAGAAGGAGATAAAAAACTATCAGACAGGCTTGTGTCTTCCGTAGCCCGAACTATATTTGCTCTGATCTTTCATGCTGTATGAAAGTACGTAGGCATAGGATGCGATATCCTAGCGAGCAACCTTCCCCTCCTTTCTCGTAGGTAGGCGAACTACGTTGACTCTGATTTCTCGTTTCAGACAGGAATACGTAGGCATAAAGTGCGATACTTTGCCGAGTCATTTTCTTTTCTTTTTAACCCAGACCTGTAGAGTAGATAGAATAACACACCCTTAGATAGAAAACAAGCGTGGATCCCGTCGAGTACGACAGATGTGAGGGATGTTAATACCTTCCCCTTGTGTAACCGACTCCCGAATCTAGGATTTGGTTGCGATGACCATTCCTTTCCCTCTTTGCGTTAGGTTTACTCTGAGCATTTCCTTTCCCTCTTGTGGGATAAATAACACACGGTGATGACTCTTCTGTCATAGCCGGCGCCGATTTTCGCAGTAGCGACAGCTGGCGACTCTGCTGAGGATTCCAGCGGTTCCCTATGCGAGTCAATCCTAGCGCTTGTTTTCCCGTCTGGGGGTTTTGTATGTATTTACCTTTCTGCCTTTACTTTCAGTACTCTATTATTGTTGTTGTGCTGGGAAGAGGGTTAGATTGAGAGATAAGTCGGACCTGGGCTTGAGTTTGCACATAGACTTAGAAGTAGAGAGTAGTGGTTAGCCTGCTTGCTTAGCTCGCACCAGCTACCCACGAAATCTGCGCTCGGGCGAGATTCTCTTTGATGCTTCTTGCCTGGCCCTTAGGGCTCGACAAGTTGTCTGACCCGAGGATTGTCGACTCTGGGGACCTATCAATTGGGATTCAGCTAAGTGAGGCCGCTTCAAGGGATGATGATGCCACACCTTCTGGGTATCGTATCATCGCTCTTGAAAGTCTGTGACGTTGAACCCGCATAGGATGCCGTACCTCGTCTGCGAGTTAAGTACATATCTGTGAGGGGTAGGTAGGTCTGTTTGCAGGAAACCTTTGACCTCAGAGTACCTGGTTTATATCTGTCAGTGAGATATGGTTACAGGGTTCTGTTGAGTGGTTGGTTTGGTCAAGCTGAACGGAGCTTATGGTTTTCACCTGTCAGTCCTTGTTGAGAAGGCTACACAGTGCGCGAAGAGTGGATGTTGGGTTGCCTTCAGTGCCATTCTAGCTGTCTGCATCTATAGGGTTGTCTTGTTTCCCAATGTGCCAGATTTTTTTGACTCAGATGCCTTCTTGATTCTTGCCTCGAAGAATCCAGTTCTTACTCTCTTGGGCGATGTTTATCATTCTATTCACTATAAGAATGAGAAACATCGTGGCAAGAATGTTTCTTGCTGTCTTCCTCTCTTGTACAGGTGGTTCCAGGGGCAACTTCCGAAGACAGGACCTTTTGTTGATGCTGTTGATACTTTGGATTGGTCTTCCCAGTTGATGGGGCTGTCTGCTGAGAACATCATTTGGTTTGATCGGAGTATGCTTGGCACTGATATTGTATATAGTTGCAGTGGCTTTCCGAATGTCCCTTTGATTGGACAGAAAGGCTGTATCAACTATAACCCTTCTCTGCTGGTGAGACAGTTTGGTTATGCCTTGAGAGATGCTCCTATTGAGGTTGAGATACAGGAATCTCTGTATCTCACAGGCTTATTAGACGAGGCTGTTTTGATCAGGTTGAGACATGCATGGGCTAACATCCATAGGAGAGGGAAAGCTTTGCTTGGTAAGAGCAACAACAAAGCTTATGATCCTTATTTGGCTTGGATCCACGAGAGAGCTAGTATTTCCTTGATGCCATATCCTGCTGTGGAACCTCTGTATCTTCCGGTGATTGAGGCACCTACTTCGGTAGAGATTGAGAAGTATAACAAATTGTTGGCTGAAAACAAAGAATTGAGAAAAGCCAATGATGAGTTAGAGAAAGAGATCTTCCAGTTGCGTCATAAAAAGAATGAAGCTACCTTCAGTGTGAAGGAACAGATTGAGTTGATTAATAGGTTGGGTTCAGATTTGAATGAAGAGACCAACAAGAGGGAAAAAGTGGGAGTAGCCTTGAACGGTCTTAGCAAGGTGCTTGCTTCCAAGAAGGAACTCTTAAACAAAGCTTATTCCCGACTCGGCAAGTGGGAAACATTGTGGAATACCACGCCTACCAAGAAGAAGGAGCGTGAAGATGAGCTGAAGCTGCAGATTGCCACGCTAGAGGCGCAGATTAGAGCCCAGGATGCAAAGATTGCTGAAGAGACATCACTTAGGAGCGCTGTTGAGCTTAGAGTGAGTGACCTTGGCAAGGAGCTGAGAGGTTGTGAATTGAAGGCCGGCTCCAAGAGATGTAGACTCGACGAGTGTTTTAGCGAAGGAACCTGCAAGGACGATGCAAAAAAGCTGAGATCCACTATTGAGCGACATGCATTACTGATACAGGAGCTAATCTCCAGGCTAGGTCATTCAGAGACGTTGAGGATATTGGAAAATGTCAGAGTACGCCATTTGGCCTGATTTATCTTTGCTTTGCTTTTGTTATCTGTACTTGTATTTTGACCATCGCCAGGCTTGTTGGCCGAGGTCTTTTCAGTTGTATTCAGTTATATCTTTGTACTTTGCCTCTGGGCATTTGTTTATGTATGAGGTTTTTCTGATTCCTCGCTTGCTTGATTGGGACTCCATTGTTGTGATGGCCTTCTCTCTGAAACTAGAATCGGGGGGGAATATAACCTGTGGCATACTTATACATTTGCATCTGCATACTCATATTGCATGACCGGTATTTTTTGAATCTGTATCTTATTTCCTGCATCTCACAGTTTTCAGGATTGACAACCAGAGAATGCATCGTTATTCTACCAGGAACAACTGCAAGAGAATCATGGATCAAGTTCAAGTCGAGATGCAGGAAATTTGTGAGAAGTTGGCACTTTTCATGCAAGCAATGGAAACTGTGGTCAAGGGCCAGGAGAATCTCCAGACTCTGGTGCAACCGCTGCTGGTGCGGACAAATGGAAATACTGATTATCACTCTGTTGGAACTCCTCGCAGGGAGGATGGGATACCTACAGTGGTCGTTCCCACAAGTGGTGGAGTTGGTGCCGGTGATGGCAATGGCAATAGAAATACTAGCGCTGGTGCTGGTAATGGTAACACTGGTATTGGTAACACTGGTACTGGAAACGCTGGAAATGGTGATGGGAATGTTGTTAACGATACTGGCAATGCTGAAAATGCTAATCAAGGGTTCGGTGACAACAATGGTTTTGGAAACAATAACCAAGGGTTTGGCATTGGTAATCATGATGGTAATTTTGGTTTCAACAATCAAGGCTTTGGCTACGATGGCTATGGTAACAACAATCAAGGGTATGGATACGGTGATGCTGGCTTTGGTAACATGAACAACAACGGTGCTGGGATGGTGCCTTTCAACACCGGTTATAGACTAGGTGGGGTCAATAAAGGATTCGGTAACAGAGGACGGGACCCTATTTTCAATCAACAGGGATATGGCCGTAACACTGGTTACGAGGGATATGGCAATGAGAATCTGAACTAGGGCGAGGATCGCCAGGAAGATGCCTTCTTCGGGCAAGGCGTGGGATTTGAAAGGCCTAATGATAACGATAGGAGGTTCAAAATGCTGGAAGAGCAGATCAAAGTGATAGGCAATCAGAACTTTGTTGGGTTAGATATGACTACCATGGGACTAGTGCCTGGGCTGAGGGTGCCTTTGAAATTCAAAGCTCCAACATTTGACAAATATAAGGGAGATACATGCCCTAGAGTTCATGTACGTTCTTATTACATAAGAATGTCTTCATACTCTGACGACGAGAAGATGCTTATGCATTTCTTTCAAGACAGTTTATCGGGACCATCGCTGGAATGGTACATGGGACTGGAGTCCACCCAAATTAGAAGTTGGAAAGAATTGGCTGATGCTTTTGTTAAACATTACCAATATAATAGTGACTTGGCGCCAAATAGGGTCCAGCTGCAGAGTTTGTCTCAGAAGAATGGTGAGAGTTTCAAGGAGTACACGCAGCGCTGGCGTGATATTGCGGCTAGGGTGCATCCCCCTTTGGTTGAAAGAGAGTTGATTGATATGTTTATTGGAACATTCTCTGGAATGTATTACGACAAATTGCTCAATGTCTCGATGGGTAGTTTCTCCGACAAGATTCTCATGGGAGAACGGATTGAAAACGGAATTAAGATTGGGAAGATTCAGGCAGGTGAATCTACCTCAGCTGGAGGTGCAAGGAAAGCCTTTGGTGGAAGGAGACAAGGCGACGCTAGTGCGGTATATGGTGGTCGAGGTCGTGGAAGAGGTAGGAATCAGTATCAGTCACAACAAGTTGCTAGTGTTACTATCCCGATACCTCAGCAAAAAAAACAACAACAGCAACGACAATAACAACCGCATCAACAGAGAATGCACCCTGCTCAGCGTAGAATTCAAGAGGGTAGGCCAAAGAGAGTATTTGAAGCACCTCCTTCAACTTATGCTGAACTTCTTCAAACGCTGTTGGGTTTGAATTTGGTTGAAAAGAGAACAATGGCCCCGTTGACAGGCACTCCTCCATTTGGTTTCGACGCTGGTAAACATTGTGATTTTCATTCCTGGGCGCCTGGACATGATATTGAAGGTTGCCATGCTTTCAAACATAAGGTTCAAGATTTACTTGATAGTAAGGCCATTAACTTTGGTCAGGATGGTCCTAATATTGTACAACAACCCATGCCGAATCATGGAGCGAATGCTATCATAACGGAAGAGAGTTTGAACTTGGTTATGGATGTGAATGAAGTGAAGACACCGTTGAGTTGTGTTAAAAGTATACTGTTGAAAGGGGGAGTATTCCCTGGATGTGATGAATATTGTCTGGATTGCTGGACCCAACCAGAGGGTTGCGCTGATATGAAAAGAGGTATCCAAGCCATGATAGATGAGGGGATTTTTCAATTTGATCGGACTGCTGTTGAGAAGCCTGTTGAGGCACTGTTTGAAAAGCAGGATGAGATTGCAACTGTTACGATCCCAAGGAAGACTATTACGATATTGGCGCCCGCCAAGCGGCCGACTATCACAATAACAAAAGCAGGACCCGTTCCTTTTGAGAGTATAAAAGTTGTTCCATGGACGTATGGGTTAGAAGCGTACTGTAACGGAGAAAAGATTGAGGTGAATAGCCGGCCGGCAGGGGCAGTTGAAAATGTTGTTGGAACGGGAGGCATGACCCATAGTGAAGAATCTTCACCGCACCTGAAGTGGAAGCAGAGAAGATTGCTAAAGGCAACGCCAAGGTGAATGAAAATGGACCATCCCAGTTGAAAGAGAAAGACACGTCGCTCAAGGACGTAGAAGAGTTCATGAGGCTAATTCGCAAGAGCGATTATAAGATTGTTGAGCACTTACAACAGACACCCTCAAAAATTTCAATCCTATCTTTGTTGCTTTGTTCTGAGGCTCATCGAAATGCTTTGTTGAAGATATTGGACACGTCATTTGTACCTCAAGAGGTTTCTGTCAACCAGCTAGAGGGGGTACTGGCGCATGTCAATGTTGGACATAGTTTGGGTTTCACTGATTTTGATCTAACACCCAGAGGCCGAGAGCATAATTTGGCTTTGCACATATCGGTGGAATGCCGGGGCACCGTAATGTCGCACGTTCTTGTGGATACCGGATCATCTTTGAATGTATTTCCTAAGAAGGCTATGATGAAGTTAGATATCCGGGGAATTATTTGCATGCCAAGTGATTTGGTTGTGAGTGCGTTTGATGGAACGAGAAGGTCAGTGTTTGGATCGATAATGTTGCCGTTGCAGGTCAGGCCGAAAATATTTGACACTAAATTTTATATCATGGATATTCATCCAGCTTATAGTTGTTTACTTGGGCGTCCGTGGATACACTCTGCAGGGGCTATGACGTCCACGCTGCATCAGAAGCTTAAGTTTGAAGTCGGTGGTGGCATCGTTACTATTTGTGGGGAAGAGGACATCTTGGTCAGTCATCTCTCATCATTCAAGTACGTTGAAGTGGATGGAGAAATCCACGAAACTCCCTGCCAAGCCTTCGAAGGGTTGCAAATCAAAGACAAGTCCAGTGTTCCCAGCAAAGTGCCAGAGGTTGCTGTGGCTTCATCCAAAGATGCTCAAGCATTGGTTCAGACTGGTGAGACCAAGGGTTGGGGTCAAGTACTAGAAATTCCTGTCAAGATGGACAAGTTTGGACTAGGGTATCGCCCAACATCAGCATCTTCTTCACAGAAAGCACCCAAGTTCAAAGGACCGGTGGTGATTACTCTAAAGGGAGTCTGCTTTAAGATGATTAATGATGTTTCTAACTCTGAAGACGAAGATAATGATTGCGATATGGACGCGTGGATCAAGCCTAGCGTGCCGAGACAAAGTCTCTGCAACTGGTCCATCTGGGAAATTGTCCCAGTGACTACAAAACAATAATGATTTGTTTTTTTGATTATTGTATAATCCTGTGTCCTACCCGGGGCACAGTGATTTTGTTTTAGGGCCACCTGCTTATGTGTATGCGCTGTTTAATCATTGAATAAAGGCGTTTTTCTCATACAAATTTTGTGTTCCATGTTTTTCCTGTTTTTATTTCAACAATAAATGGTAACGTGGTTATGAGCTTTGTTTGCACTCATTTGAAGCATTTAACCATTTCCTTTGCAGGATTCATATTTCAGATGACACCGAACACGAACTTCCTATGACTCGCTTTGACTTCGAGCACCCGGTATTTCAAGCTGAGGAAGAGATTGTTGAGGATAGCGACTTGCCAGAAGAGCTGACTCGACTGTTGAAACAGGAAGAAAGAATCATTCTGCCTCATCAGGAAGAGATTGAGATTATCAAGTGGGGTCCGAGGGAGTTGTCAGGAACATCCGGATAGGGGCTGCGCTGCAAAGCGACATCAAGCAAGGTCTGATTGAGATGTTGCAAGAGTACAGTGATATCTTTGCCTGGTCGTACGAGGATATGCCAGGATTGGATACTGACATGGTTATTCATCGTCTACCATTGCGAGAAGAATGTCTGCCCGTTAAGCAGAAACTCAGAAGAACTAGACCAGATATGTCTGTGAAGATTAAGGAGGAAGTTCAGAAACAGTGGGATGTTGGGTTCCTTGCTGTTATAACTTATCCCTCATGGGTCGCCAATATAGTACCGGTACCAAAGAAAGACGGTAAGGTGCGGATGTGCGTAGACTATCGTGATTTGAATAGGGCGAGCCCAAACGACGACTTTCCGCTTCCTCATATCGATGTGCTGGTCGATAACACTGCTCAATTCTCCGTGTTCTCCTTCATGGATGGCTTCTCGGGTTATAATCAGATAAAAATGGCGCCAGAAGACATGGAGAAAACAACCTTCATTACCCCATGGGGAACATTTTGCTACAAAGTGATGCCCTTTGGTTTGAAGAACGCTGGGGCAACATATCAACGTGCAATGACGACGCTCTTTCATGACATGATGCATAAAGAGATCGAGGTTTATGTTGATGATATGATTGCCAAATCCCAGACGGAGGAAGAGCATTTGGTTAATCTGCTGAAATTATTCAAGAGGCTTAGGAAATTCAGGCTGAGGCTGAATCCTAACAAGTGCACCTTCGGGGTGAGATCCGGTAAACTATTGGGGTTTATGGTGAGCGAAAAAGGAATTGAGGTTGATCCTGCTAAGATAAAAGCAATACAAGAAATGCCAACGCCTAAAACAGAAAAAGAAGTGCATGGGTTTTTAGGGAGGTTGAACTACATTGCTCAGTTCATATCTCATCTAACCGCTACATGCGAGCCATTATTCAAATTATTGAAAAAGAATCAGGCTGTGACCTGGAATGAAGATTGTCAAAGGGCGTTTGAAAAAATAAAAGAATATTTGCAGGAACCTCCAATATTGATACCCCCAGTATCCGGGAGACCATTGATTATGTATTTGACGGTTCTTTAGGAAAGTATGGGTTGTGTTCTTGGTCAACATGACGAGACTGGACGTAAAGAGCATGCGATTTACTACTTGAGTAAAAAGTTCACAGATTGTGAATCCCGTTACTCAATGCTCGAAAAGACGTGTTGTGCGCTAGCCTGGGCTGCCAAACGTTTGAGACAGTACATGTTAAACCATACAACCATGCTAATTTCAAAGATGGATCCGATCAAATACGTATTCGAAAAGCAAGCACTCTCCAGGAGGATTGCTCGATGGCAGATGGTGCTGACAGAATATGATATTCAATATGTTTCTCAAAAGGCTATCAAAGGTAGTGTTCTATCAAAGTACCTAGCGGAGCAGCCGATTGAAGATTACTAACCAATGAGGTTTGATTTTCCTGACGAGGATATCATGTACTTGAAAATGAAAGATTGTGATGAGCCGTTGCCGGATGAAGGTCCAGAGTTGGGTTCCAAATGGCAGTTGATATTTGATGGCGCTGTTAACTCCTACGGTAGTGGAATAGGGGCAATTATCACTACTCCTCAAGGGACGCACATTCCCTTTACTGCCAGATTGACCTTTCCAGTTACCAATAATGAGGTTGAATATGAGGCGTGCATCATGGGTCTTGAGGAGGCTATTGATTTGAGAATCAAATATCTTGATGTATACGGGGACTCTGCTCTAGTGGTCAACCAGATTAAAGGAGAATGGGAGACGCGGTAGCCCAATCTGATACCCTATATGAATTATGCAAGAAGATTGTTGCCTTTCTTTGACAAAGTAGAATTGCATCACGTGCCACGGGCAGAAAATCAGATGGCCTACGCTCTCGCGACGTTGTCTTCAATGTATAAAGTTAACTTCTGGAATGAGGCTCCCAGGATTGTTATCTCTCGCCTTGATAGGCCCGCCTTCATATTCGCCATTGAGGAAACATCCGATGGCAAACCGTGGTATTTTGATATCCAGAATTTCCTGAAGAACCAAGAGTATTCGACTGGGGCATCCAGTCGAGATCAGAAGACTCTTAGGAGATTGGCTGGCAATTTTTATTTGAATCCGGATGGCGTCTTGTACAAGAGAAACCACGACTTGGTGTTGCTACGATGTGTAGACGAGAAAGAGGCTAAGTTTCTCATGGAAGAGATCCATGAAGGTACATTTGGTACGCATGCTGGTGGACATGCAATGACGAGAAAACTATTGCGGGCAGGTTACTATTGGATAACGATGGAAACAGATTGTTTCAAGTTCGCGAAACAGTGTCATAAATGTCAAATTTATGCGGACAAAATTCATGTGCCTCCGAGCCCTCTGAATGTTATGTCATCATCGTGGCCTTTCTCGATGTGGGGAATTGATATGATTGGCAAGATTGAGCCTACGGCATCATACGGACACCGGTTCATTTTGGTAGCTATTGATTACTTCACCAAATGGGTGGAAGCAGCGTCATATGTTAATGTCACCAAACAAGTGGTAGCCAGATTTATCAAAAGAGATATTATCTGCAGATATGGAATCCTAGAGCAGATTATCACCGAAAACAGTTCAAACTTGAATAACAAGATGATGAAAGAGCTGTGTCAGAATTTCAAGATCGAGCATCACAACTCTTCCCCTTATCGACCCAAGATGAATGGCGCTGTCGAAGCGGCCAATAAGAACATAAAGAAGATTATTCAGAAGATGGTTGTGACTTACAAGGACTGGCATGAGATGTTGCCTTTCGCTTTGCACGGTTATCGTACGACGGTACGCACGTCAATCGGGGCAACCCCTTTCTCATTGGTGTATGGCATGGAGGCAGTGTTACCATTGGAGGTTGAGATTCCTTCTTTGAGGGTTTTACTCGATGTCCAACTTGATGAGGCAGAATGGGTAAAAGATAGACTGAATCGGCTCAATTTAATGGATGAGAAGAGACTGGCTTCTCTCGCATATGGTCGGTTGTATCAGAGCCGGATGAAGAAAGCTTACAATAAGAAGGTATTCCCTCGAAGCTTTCAGACGGGCGATCTTGTGTTGAAAAAGATTCTCCCACCACAATCGGATCACAGGGGCAAATGGACTCCCAACTACGAGGGTCCATATGTCGTCGGAAAGGTTTTCTCTGGAGGAGCCTTGTTGTTATCCACCATGGATGGTGAGGACTTTACGTCTCCTGTGAATTCGGACGCAGTTAAAAAATACTTTGCTTAAAGTGACCCGCTGGACAGAAAAAAGAGTCCAGGCAAAAATGGGACATCCCGGCGAACCATAAAAAAGGAATAAAAAGGTTCGGGCAAAAGTTAGGGATAAAATTGAAAAGATATACACCCGCGAAGTTGAAAACTTGAAAAGGGCAACTTCGGAAAAAAAGGGTATCCCGGTGAATTGAAAACCCGCAAAGGGCAATTCACGCAAAAGTTAGGGATTGAAAAAGCAAATGACTGCGGTCCGAGTTTGATACTGCATTGCTTGGTGGTTTAGTAATACCTGAGGGTCGCTCATCTAAAACAATTTTTCCGAAGATCGAGTACCGAGAAAGCGCCAGAGTCGGGCGAGTCATAGGAGAATCAGCTCATGGTGTTTGTCTGTACCACGTTGCCGACATTTATTTTGTATCTTTCTTTGTGCTTCTTATGCATATGTTGTATTTTTCTTGTGCGTAACTTCCTCTTTTCAGGAGTTACATCCAGTGTACAAAGCTTTGCCTATTTACAGACCCATTCAATAAAGCATGTTATTCAGTACTTGATGCTTGTTCTTTACTATTTTGTTTGTGAAAAACGCCGATGTTTTTGATGAACTTGCACTTGCATAAACTTGCTGGCCCTTGCCAATAATTGCTAAAACTTTGAATTGACTGAATGAATGTCACGGATATTAACTCGGATAGATTTTGTTGTGTAGATTTGTTTTTTCTCGTTTGTGTTTTTGCAGGGTCCTTACCTTTGAAGCAAACGGTCAGGAATTGTATTCCCCAGCCAAAGTCTCTTGACGTAGGGCCTGACTTCAGTTGATGTCATTCCTTAGCAAGTCGTATCTTATTCCCAGAGAGTGGAGACGGCGCTTATTCCTACCAGATGTGGAATTATCCTCCCCGAGAGAGTATCACCAGGAATGTCGCCTGAAGAGTATCCTCATGGAAGTGGTCCATAGGATATTCCTAGTAGGTCAAAATCAATATCCCCAGCAGAGGACGCCTCCCCAAAGGATGGTTTTTCCTTTCCCCGCAGGTTGTCATTCTTTCGTCAGGATGATTTATCCTCAGCAGAGTTTGTAGCTCAGAGTTTGTAGACTGTGTCCCGACAGTGTAGTTCTTCCCCCAGAAGGGTCGCATCTTTCCCCAGCAGGGTTTGTGTTTTCTTCCCAAATGTCTGATCTCTCCCCAGCAGAGTTGGTTGTTGTTTCGGGCATTTATTTTGCCGGAATACTTTGTGATACACGTTCATTCCCAGTGGAGTTGGTTTTGTTCTTAGCCATTTCATACCAGAATGTTTCTCAGCAGTTTGAGCCTGCATTAGCATTTGCATATATCATCATATTTGCATCTACCCAAACGTGTAGCATTTACATGTCAAATGGAGCATTACGCCATTGTCAAACATACGCATTTTGAAACATAAGCCAGGTTGGTTAACCTTTTGTTTTCAAGTGTTGTTTTCCCTGCAGGTGGAGGGAGCTCTTGCTCAGATTCATTACCAGATAAGCAAGGTATCAACGTGAGACGTGTAATGATAATGTTTGTCTTATTCACCAGAGAGTTTCTTGGATTAGTTTCTCTTACCCTTCCAGCGGAGTATTTCTTCAAAATTGTTATTATGACAGTATCAAAAGATTTCGTGAATCATTTGTTGGAAGTTGCCGCCTATGTCGAAGTAGGTGTTTGGCAGTTTAGGTTCAGAAAATCCCCAGTAGAGTCCTTCTCAGAGTTGCTTCCATGACCGCGGTAAAAAGTTTGAAGATTGGACCAGTATTTTGTTACCCATTTGATTGATGGAGTTAGCTACTACAAAGATAGGCAGAAAAGCTGTATTCAAAGATATTTCCCGTAGTAGTGACGGAGTTATTTTCCTGTATCGGACAGAGTTATTTTCCCGTAGTAGTGACGGAGTTATTTTCCTGTATCGGACAGAGTTATTTTCCCGTAGTGATGACGGAGTTATTTTCCTGTATCGGACAGAGTTATTTTCCCGTAGTGGTGACGAAGTTATTTTCCTGTATCGGGCAGAGTCATTTCCCGTAGTGATGACGGAGTTATTTTCCTGTATCGGACAAAGTTATTTTCCCGTAGTGGTGACGGAGTTATTTTCCTGTATCGGACAGAGTTATTTTCCCGTAGTAGTGACGGAGTTATTTTCCTGTATCGGACAGAGATATTTCCCGTAGTGGTGACGAAGTTATTTTCCTGTATCGAGCAGAGTCATTTCCCGTAGTGGTGGCGGAGTTATTTTCCTGTATCGGACAGAGATATTTCCCGTAGTGGTGATGGAGTTATTTTCCTGTATTATTGGCGGAGTTAGTTCCTGTGTTGTTGGCATAGTTATTTCTTATTTGTTGATAAAACTATTTCCTCAGTGGAAGTCGCCAAAGTTATTCCCTGTGTTGTTGGCAGAGTTGTTTCCTCAGTAAAAGAGTTAGAAAAGATTATCTTCTGTTAACAGAGATATTCATACCCATTTGAGTGATGGAGTCATGTGATTAGAAAAGATGCTGTGATTAGACAGAAAAGTTGTATTTTTGTATTGACAAACCCCATAGCAAAGATGGAGTATAATTTGGTGGATTTTGTTCTCCAAATAATTTGTGTAGTTCATGTATGCAGTTGGCAAATTTCTGGGTTTCTTGGTATTCAACAGTCTTTTACCTCGATTGTTTGAAGGTCGTTCGCTCTTCAGCCAGTCGGGTCCAAGCCGTTTGAATATGGGCAGTTGTTGCACCCTAAAATTTGCTCAACATCTTTTACCTGGTTTATGTTTCATTGCATTAGCATTTGCATAGTTATATCATTTGCATATCATGACTTCATTCATCCAACAGGGGATCAAGTGTGTTTTTGTCAAGATAAGCCTAGCAAAGAGGTCTCACTCAAGATTGAGGAATGGTCAAAGTCATCAGAAGGTGGTTTGAGTGCCTAAGGGTTTAGATGTTTGAGTATGAATCTTTTCCTAATTTAAGGATCAATTGAAGACCATCAGAGGGTTGTGAAGTGTTGAGGTGTGAATATGAGATGTGTATAGAGCTCATGGAGTGCCTAGAGAGCCATGTTGGAGCTAAATTAAGCCATTGTGTCAAATGCAAGAGCCACAGTTGAAATGCAGACAATTAGGGTTTCATCTGGATCAACCCTAGGTCAATTATGCAATTGAAAAGCATTCAAGCCTACTTTGAGGTCATGGAGTTCATGGAATGATGTGATAAGACATTTGTGGTGTTGTTCCAAGATCAAATCAAGAAGAATCAAGAATGTGGGAAGTTGCTAAATTAGGGTTTCAGTGCAAATTACCCTGTTTAGTGCCTAAATTCAAGGCCAGATAAGTCAAGATACAAGTTTCAAATGGACCTTTGGCCAACATAAAACTTGTAGAGCATCTCAATAACTTTAATTTGAGTACTAGAAGTCCTCCATTGGATTTATAGAACTCAAGTTATGGCCCAGACAAGTTACAGCTCCTCAAATGCTTCTGAAATTTGTCTGTGAAAATCATCTAACTTCAAGGCTATTTTTGACCTAGAAGGAGGTTTCACCTGAACTTTTGGTCAACATGAAAGTTGTTCCTCATGATCTTAGCTTTCAAAATTGTACTATAAGTCTTCCATCGTATTTGTAGAACTTAAGTTATGAGGTTTACAAGTCAGGGGTATTTTGGGAAAGTAAGATTATAGGTCATTTTCAATCATAGGCCAAAATCTCCAACTTGCACTTGTCAAATGCAATTTTGTTCAACATGAAAGTTTCTCAAAATGGGGTTTTTAGGATATCCAAGAGGTCATGAGGGATTGATTGAGCTCATAGCAAGAGTTGGTTTGACTTGGTTTCAAAAGGGGAAAATTCAAATGTGTAAAGGAGGGAAAATTGACTTTTTGTGCTAGATGCCTCAAACCAAGCAAATGAGTACATTTTCTGATTGGAAATCACATTCTAAGAGCATTGGAAATACCAGAATTTTGAGTTTAAGCCAAATTTTGAGAGTTGGCATGTGGTTGCTTTACTTGAAAGTTACATGACCAAATCATCACACAATGCATAACAGGCCATTCTATCAATCCAAATTCACTCCAAATGCAATTTGCAAGGTGTTATAACCTTCTAGAACAAGATACTAGCTTGTATGGCACGACTGGTGTATGAACTTGCAAGCAAAAATCTGAAAATTGGACACACGGATTTGGGCTTCAAACACATTGCAAAAGCCCATGAAACTCTTCTATATATTCATTAGAGCAAGTTCAGATCAAGTTTGAGCCTCATTTCGCGCCAGAACCAGAAAGAGCAAGTGAAATTTCACAATTGCAACTTGAAATCGAATTTTCAGATTGGAGCCAATTCAAGCCAAATTGAGGTGTGCAATCTCTTCCTTGTGGATCATTGAAAGATTCTGGAGCTTTTTGAAGCAAGCCACGAGTTCTAACTGCACCTATTTCAAGATCTATACCAGGTTAGCATCTCTCAAAATTCAGCATGATTTAGCATGATTCAGTTAGCTTTATACTTGTGGTTAGGATCTAGACATGACATAGATCGTTTTAGGCTTGATTTGGACTCAATTGGTGATGTTTGAAGATGACATAGCAGATCTGTTTGGACTTGAATCTCTTGATTCATGAGGTTTTGTAGCAAGTTGTTTAGATCAGGTTGATGAGCGCAACATGAGGAGGATTTCTATGTATTTAATTTAGCATTTGGTGAGAGTTGATTTGGATGACATCTCTGAACATCGCTTCGTGTTTGCTTACCTATTGAGAGTTAGATCATTTTGATTAAAGATTTGGAATCTACATTGAAAACTGAGTGGAATTGGTGTAGAGATTGTTATTTTTTGTTGCCTGAACCTGGACCCTCGTCGGAGAAGACGACCAGAGTCTTCTCCGGCCACCACCAACCACCAGCCTGAATCTCCACTCTGATGACCTGAGATTTGGAGAAGATGAGTTGCAGACCATTGGATCATGCTCTGACCAAAGACTTTCCATCAGATCCTAGGGCTGTGTTTTAATCTGAGGAGTAGACTTTTTCAATTCAAAACGCAGCGTTTAAATAATGCGCTGGCTTCATGTGGCGCGTCCAGATCTTTGACTAGTCTCCTGATCCAACCATCCATGTTTAATTCTGATTTTAATTTCTTTTTATTCATTTTCTTTTTATTTTAATTGCCTATTGCTTCCAAAATTCATTTTAATTCCATTATTGATCAGAAAAATATTTTAAAAATATATTCATGTTCTTCTTTTTATTTGTGATTTTCTGAAATTGTTAGATGGCATTTTCATGCATTTTTCAATTTAATTTGATTTTTCTTATTTTTTTTAATTCTTTTAATTTTGCATATTTGACCATCTGTTTTGTGGAATTTTGTTCTTCCAATTGGTGATGAGTTTGGCTTTGATTTTTTAGTATATGTTAGGGTAGGCATGTATGTTCCGTTATAATTTTTGGTGGATTTTTAGAACAACATTAGGTTCTGTTTTAGGTATTAAGATTATGACCCTCCCAAACTTGTGGATTCCTTTGACCTATCTCAATGTAGGAATTGTTTAGATAACTTAGAAGTTGATTTAGGCTTCAATCTGTTTACACTAGGTTGTTCAAACATGTATGTTCCCGTAGGAATTTTATTAGATTTTTGCAACTTCATTTTCTATTTTAGTTGTATTTTGCAAGTGGCTTGTATTTGTGGATTCCTCTCTTGAGTGCTTTGGATTGTTTGGCTTGGTTGGCTGCTTTGGAGCTGGTTTAAGCTTGAGTTCTTTTTGTTAGAGCTTCTGGATTCATTGGAGATGCTTGGGATTGAAGATTGGAGCTTGGAGTTGAAGGCTTTTCCTCCTGTGGAAGTTTCTTAGGAGCTTAGGAAATTAGGGTTTTAGGAAGTGCCTTATACCTAGTTTTGATTCTTTCTTCAAACATGGAGTGCATTGTTTGCCTCTATTCTATCCAATGACATAAAGTCCTCCTTGGGAAGCTCCATCTCTCCTTAGGAGGGATGAGTGGTATGCCCAAGTGAGTAGAACTTTGAGGATACCTTTCATTTGCAATGTTGAGTTCTTAGTGATTTCCTTTGGTTGTAATTAAGTTCCTTAATATTATAACTTGATCTTGATGATTAATCCTCCTCTTGGAGTGTGCTTGTTGGAGCTTGAAGATTGATGAGGCTTGAAGATAGAAGCTTGCTTGAAGATGAAGCCTTTGTTGTCTATCCAACTGTGCTGTTTAGAGCTTGAAGTTGCTGTCTGTAGAAGTTGCTACTGCTTGGGCTGCCTCCTCTGTATCTTTTCTTTTTCTCTGTATTGTCTGTTTGCTTGTCTTGATTACCTCTAGGTTTGAGGTGGATCTGGTCTCCTCTTGCCTGTTGTTTTCTCCCTTGCCTCTCTTATATTGCTGTTGCATGTATTTTACTGTTTACTGTAATTGCTTGCTGTCTTTTGCTGTTTATCCCCTAGGATCTCTGATTTCCTCTGGGCAAGAGGAAATTATGACAGACATTAGGTTTTGACCCATGCATGATAACATTAGGTTAGTTTCCCTTTCAACCATAGGCTTTTTAGAGCGTCTTTCTCTTCTCATCTCAAAACAATTCAAAAACACAGTAATAAGGATAATGCGTGTTGTACGCTACGAGCCTTAAGCTATTTGAGAAAAGGTTGCTGGAGGGTCACTATTCAGTAATCTGGCTACTTAGTATGGTACCCTTAGGGTGACATGCGACGTAGTCACTCTCAGATCACAAGTCTTTAGTGCAGTACAAGTTGCAAACAGACTAAAAAACATTTCTTTCGTAAAAAACTCAAACAAACATTCAAACTCTGCTTTTGTCCTCTTGGACCTTTAATCAGGAAAACCCTTTTCAGAAGGAGATAAAAAACTATCAGACAGGCTTGTGTCTTCCGTAGCCCGAACTACGTTTGCTCTGATCTTTCATGTTGTATGAAAGTACGTAGGCATAGGATGCGATATCCTAGCGAGCAACCTTCCCCTCCTTTCCCGTAGGTAGGCAAACTACGTTGACTCTGATTTCTCGTTTCAGACGGGAATACGTAGGCATAAAGTGCGATACTTTGCCGAGTCATTTTCTTTTCTTTTTAACCCAGACCTGTAGAGTAGATAGAATAACACACCCTTAGATAGAAAACAAGTGTGGATCCCGTCGAGTACGACGGATGTGAGGGGTGCTAATACCTTCCCCTTGCGTAACCGACTCCCGAATCCAGGATTTGGTTGCGATGACCATTCCTTTCCCTCTTTGCATTAGGTTTACTCTTAGCGTTTCCTTTCCCTCTTGTGGGATAAATAACGCACGGTGGCGACTCTTCTGTCATAGCCGGCACCGATTTTCGCAGGAGCGACACCTGTCACCAGCACCCCGCTATTTTCATGGGGCTAGGTCACCTAGTATTCCCGCCGGGGAGGCAAAAGCGATCTTGAGTGCTGATTGGGCTACACGGAGGCAGGTCCTGACCGAGGATTTGGCCGCACTGATGCGGACTTTCACTACAACGATGGTCCTGAGCGAAGAAAGCTGCTCGACTGTCGAGCTGTCCAAGCTGCAGGGGGACCTTGCTTTCACACAATCTTGTCTGAACAAGGTGTCGCTACTGCGAAAATCGGCGCCGGCTGACAGAAGAGTCGCCACCGTGCGTTATTTATCCCTCAGAGCGGGAAAGGAAACGCTCGAAGTAAACCTCGCAAAAACGGGGAAAAGGTATGGTCATCGCAACCATAGCCTGGGTTCGGGAGTCGGTTACGCAAGGGGAAGGTATTAGCACCCCTCACGTCCGTCGTACTCGACGGGATCCACGCTTGCTTGGGTTGTCTACTGGATACAAAACAATCTTATCTACGGCTGCTAAATCTAAACGGAAGGGAATTGACTCGATAGAGCATCGCACTCTATGCCTACGTATTCTCAAGAGAGAAAGTCAGAGTCAACGTAGTTCGGGACTACAGGGAAAATGGCTCGCCAGGACATCGCGTCCTGTGCCTACGTACTTCCACTGGATGGAAGATCAGAGCTTTACGTAGTTCAGACTCACTACGGCTAATCAAACATTCTCACACAGCAGTGAGAAAAACAACTGGCTTCACAGGGTCGGGAACCTATGGTCTTAACTATGGCTGAGTCTCAAATGCACTTGGGCAAGAGAGAAAAATGGTTCTCAATTAATCGTCAGCGGGAAAGTCTCGATCGCACAGCCGCGAGAGAACAACAGTTAGTCGTTAGTGTGCTCGCTAGGATATCGCATCCCATGCCTACATATCTTCGTCTGGTACGAAGAATCAGAGCAGCTGTAGTTCGGCTACTATCGGACCACAGCTCAAATCTCGTTTTATTCATCTCTGAAAAATGATTACAATGGTTGCATACTGCAAATAAACTCCTAGGACACTATCCTATTCTATCCTGAATAATCGAGTGAAAAATAGCCCCCTAACAAATGGGCTTCTAAACTCTCCTAAAAGTCGTAAAATAAAGTCTATGAAAATACCTAAAAGAAAATGCTTTAAAAATATTAAACCTACTTTTAATATTTTTTCTCTTTTTTCTCCTTTTCTCTTTAACATATTTTTTTCATCTATTTCTCACAATATTTTTCTCTACTTTTTCTATATTTCTTTTTTCTATTTTCTCAAATATATTCTTTTCCTTTTTTCATAATCTTTTTCACTTTCTTTCTATTTTTTCAAATATATATTTTCTTTTCATTTTCTATTTCCCTTTTTCTTTTTCTATATCTTTTGATATTTTTCTTTTCACTTCTTTTTCCTTTTTGTGTAACAAGTAACAAAATAAAAAAAGAAAGAAAATAAAAGGGCTGGGGGGTGTAACTGGTGCAGGGGGAGTTGACAAGAAAATAAAACAAAAAAACAAACTGAAGGGCCCAGCCCAATGAAGGCTTCAGAAAAAAAAACCATAGGGGGGTGTGGACTGAATTGGGAGGCGTTGAGACACACTGATTTCGCTGGGCCCAGCCCAGTCTCAGCCAAAAACGGGGGGTAGTGCCTCCCAAAAACGCCATTGGGCCTGGCCCAATCTCCTCGTAGCCATCCTCCTTCTCCCTCTCTATTCACTCTGGGTTCATGAAACCCTAATCTTCTTCCTCTCCTTCTTCCGCCGCCGCCGTCACAAACTTCCAAACCTCTCCGTTCAACATCCCTTAACACCAACCTCCCTCTCCTTCAATCTACGTTATTCCCAGACTCAACCTCAAATCCTTTCTTTCTGTTCGTTCCTCCTCAAACATGAAGCAAGATAATGAATATGAAGATTCGCGAACCCTTGCTCGCGTTTGATGAATATGGCAAGTTTCTTGAAGAACCTTTCTGGAAAAGTTGAGGGAAGAAGATGCAACCAGATCTTGATGAGTGATGATTCTGACGGTAGTTCATGCGTGGAGATCTGTAAACGCTGGTTGTTCTTGATGAAGAACGATGCCTGATCCTGTGGAGAGATTCTGGAAACCTGGTGACGATGGCTTGAAGAAGTTCTGTGTTGGCGTTCTTCTGGAGATGGAAGAAGAACGGATAATGAATGTTCTTGGGGAATGATTTTTGTTGGGGGAATTCCTGGAGATCGTTGACGAAGTGATAAACGTTAGGGTTCTGGATCTCTAATCTTGATGATGAAGATCCATCGGGGAAGGAGAGGGTTCGAGATTGAATTTCTGGTGATCTTCTCTGCAGATTATTCTGGTGTGGTTGATGGAGGTTGTTGAACGGAAACTGGGAAGGATGAGTGTACGATGGGATTTTCTGGGAACGACGGTGGTTTCTGGGCGTTTGGAGGTTGAGAACGATGAAGATCAAAGGATGAAGGTGGAGATGGAGATGACCGGAGATCTGGGTTTCTTTGATGTTTCCGGCGGGGTCACGGTGGCCGCCGGCCATGCAGGCCGGCCGGTGGCTCCTTTCAGGCGGGAGGCTACGGGGATGACGCGTGGTGGGGGAAATGGAGGGGGAGGCTGCATGCCTGCCACCTGTTGGGTGGTGTGGCAGAGAGAGAGGGCCTGGGACGACGCGTGGCGCGTGCGTGTGAAGCAATGTGGGACCGCCCCTCTGCAACACGTGGCCTGCTATTTATGGCGCTGAGAAGAGCCTGGGAGCTTCCAGAATCTTCTGGACAGTGCTGGAAGTTGCTGGAACGAAAATGGACACTTTCTGGACCTTTTTGGACAAAAACACCAATGGGCCTGCATTGAACTGGGCTGAACGAAAATCCACAAAAAGACCACAAAAACTGAATTAAAACAATGATTAATAACCTAATTAAATCTAACACTAATCTAATTAAACTCTAATTAAAACTCTAATAAACCCACTAATTAATAAAATCCTAATAAAACTATATTATTCTATTAAAATCTATAACAGAAAATAAAATGAAAAATCTATTTATCTATTAAAAATGAAAAAAACCATATTATATTCTAAAAATTCTATTAAATTCTATTCAATTTCTATAAAAGAAAATCTATTAATTCTATATCTAAAATTAAAAACAATTAATTTCTATTAACAAAACTATTTATTAATAAGAAATTAATTCTATCTATTTCTATATTAAAAGAAAAACCATATATTTCTATCAAAGTCATTTAATATCTAATATATTCTAAACTCAATTAATATCCTAGAAAACTCTATATTATCTTAAAAAAATCCATTAAATCCTAAAAATCTATTTAAAATCTAGTATATTCTAAAAATGAATTAAATCTATCAATATTCTATAAAATGCTAAAAATGATTTAAAAAGAATTAAAAATATCAAAAATTCTATTAAATCCTAAAAAATGATTTAAAAGCTATTAATATTCTATAAAATGCTATAAAATCCAGAAAAATCATAATAATTCCCAGAGGGACAAAATAAGCACCGAACGACACAAAAATAATCGGTAAAAATAAACGGGCACCGAAATATCCCAAAAATCGACTCTACTGATTAAAAACACCTGAAACACGAGACGGGAGCTGTGATCCCTGATAAAATCAAAACAAATGAACAATGCAATGTATGCGATATGCAGATGCGAATGCGGTTATGCGTCGAAACATCGAGCCAAATGCGAGACCCGGTTGGTCAAATTTTGGGGTGCAACAGCTGCCCCTATTCAAGCGACTTCGACCTGAATGGGTGAAGAGCGCTTAGCCTTCAGACATTCAAGGTAGATGACGGTTGAATATAAAATGGAACCCTGAAATTTGCCAGCCGCAAGAATATACTGCAAAACTGCTTGAGGAATAGCTTCCAATAAACTGAAGTTTGGTTGTAACGGCAACATCTGGTCAATTTTCTGATAAAATTTTCTTCTCCAAAACCTGTGTGACGCCACAAGTATTGAAATAATGCTTCATAAAGCAAACACCTTGATTCCCATCTCTTTCGTGGGATCAAATCTGGTCAACTCACAGTTCATTGCGAACTTGAGGACAATTCTCCTGGGGAACTTCTGAATTGAACTGCCTTGCACCTGTTTTGACAAAGGGGGCAGCTTCAGAAGTCTGATATATGTCAATCTCCTTGTTGTTGTTGTTGTTTTTTTTCGATGCTGACGTAACAAACAAATATGAAGAATCACTCCGCTGGGGAAGACAAGAAGCTGAACCACACAACTCTGCAGGTGAACAAACTCGAAATCCAATAGGTAACCATCTTGGTCTATGTTTCGACATGCGTATGCTTGATAATGATGCAATGCCCTCTATGACATGAATATGCTATGCGTTTTGTTTGAAAATGCGATGCCTAGACGACATGGATACACTATATGCTTGATAAATGCAATGACTATATATACAAATGCTAATGCAAGCTCGAGCTGCCAGAGAACACCAGGTCTGAAAGCCACTTGGCAAAATAAATGCCGAAGATAACGTCAACTCTACTGGGGATGACCTGAAGTCACAGAACCATCTCAGCAAAATAAATGCTGGCAACGAGAAATCAACTCCGCTGAGGATAACTGCCCTGCTGGAGAGATGAAAAGGCAACCCTGCTTGACGACTTCACTGGGGAAAGAAAGACAACTCTGCTCGGGGATGCTTTCTTCAAACCATTGGCAACTGATTGCGCTCTGCGGGGATTGACCCAAACTGAGATTGATTACGCGCAGCACACTGCTGGAAATGCTCCTACTATCAAGGATATCACTCTTAATCTGCTGAAGATGCTCCTGATCCTGATGCGGGGTAAAAGACAATCTCGACTCTTCCGGGGATAATAAGCAACTTTCATCTGCTGAAGAGTGGCAATTCTGATTTGACAACATCCACAAGGAATTTAAACATTGCTCGGAGCACTGATATTCGTCGAGCTTCGTATCGGGGAACATGACAACATGCGGGTCATTGGGAAATACTGTGTCAGATACCTTTAGGTTTTTTTTGTTTTCGTTTTCGGTTTAGAATAAACATGGACTATGCACACAGGGAAATGGAAATACTAGACGAGAACTAGCATTCAAAGGTAGACTACCAGGCGAGGACTGATAGGAAAATAGGTTAGGAAAATTGATTTTTTGTGTTTTTGAACATCAGACGAGCTGACTGGATAACAGACTGAGAAAAAGACAACCAGGCGAGAACTGGCTGAACGCTAACGTACACCAGGCGAGAACTGGTGTAACACATAGGGTAAAACACACGAGAACTGATTATGCGATGACATGTACCAGGCGAGAACTGATACCACACTTGAAGAAACGGTGACCAAACGAGAATTGGTTACCAATAAACTGCACCAGGACGGGAACTGCTGCTTACAATAAACTGCACCAGGACGGGAACTGATGCTTACGGATGGTGGGCCAGACGAGAACTGGTTACCGATTTGCCAGGCGAGAACTGGACTTTGGAAACGACTGGTTACTGACACGCAACAGGTTTAAACTGCAGGATAATGGTCCAACGACAACAAGATCTTCTTATTTGAAAGGTTCAGGTTTTTGGTAAGGGTATTGACATGATTCCCCGATACTCAACTCTGGCTGGGAATAAACAAACTTGTTTGAATGACTTGCCCCTGGTATACTCAGCTGGGGGATAGAAGACTAGCTTGCACAACTTGCCCCAGTACAATTCACCTTGCCCCAATCTAACTCTTGGGAATACTTGATCTGAACAACTTGCTACGAGAATACTTCGAGAATACTTGCCTCGGCATCTGTACAACAACAGAATTCAATCTCCAATTAAACACCTAACAACCAGTTGATTTCAACATTCTCTGCGATGTCTTGCCCCTGAATGAGCGTTCTAGCGACTTAACCTGATCTGATTATCCACCTGAAGTACCTGCTTTCAAATCTCAGCGCTCTGCATAATTGCCCCTGATTGGATCTTGAGAAGACTCCTCCTGATCAACTGCTTCTCAAATGAACTGCCCCTGCTCAACTGGAACTTCGGGACTTGTCCTCAGACTGACTGATACTGAACTTACTGGCAGATAATACCCCTGATTCATTGGGCTTCACAACATTCACCATTCTGGTTCAGACTGCTGGATTACTCAGTCCTATTCGATTATTTTCTGCTGGAATTTCTTTCATGTCAACTACTAACCTGCAATTTGAATCGTCTGTCTACGAATGGTAATCTTAATGCAATGGCTATGCAGATTTTGAAAAATTTTGAGCTGTCACTCATTTATATGCATATGATGATGAGTGACGAATGAACCAAAGTTCAAACGCAGTGCTTACGTGGTCAGTGAAAATACAACAAGATATGACTAGCAAGTCAAGAAGGAGTCAGGTTACTCGACCTTATCGTAATGCGCTTCAGAATAACCCTACCTCAATTAGGTCTTTTGAGGGTTGTATCGTGGTCGGGTTCACGGTTTGTGAAACAAAGGATATTCGGCTCAAATTTTGATTTGTACCCACCCCTTCTACGTGATGATCTCCGATCCTAAGGTTCAGTTAACCTGGCACAAGCACTCGCCTCTTTGAGAAGTGTGTTGAATGGTAAGAACCACAGTTAAGGAATTCACAAGCTTTTCTTCTAGAGTGATAGTTACTCCTTCTTCGCTTTTGGTGTCTGTGTACACGACTTTGTGATCTGCTGGGGAAAATTTCTTTTTAATCCCTCTTTTTCATTCTTTTGATTCCCTAACTTTTGCCTGGACTGACTCATTTTGAGTTCTTTTCGATTTTTTTTCTTTTGATTTCTTTTGAAGTCCAGCGGGATGCCCTGATTTTTGCCTAAGTATTAGCTTTCCAGCTTTTCTTTCTTTTTACTTAGCGGGCTTTCTTCCTTTCTTTCTTTTGGAACAAAGTCGTGTGACACTGGTTGTCTTGATTGCTCCGAAAGGATTGTAACTGTCTCACTCCTGATTGGTGAGGTCTGACCTCTTGAAAGGTGTAAACTGATTGGTCCTTGAAAGACAACACTCTTCTGTAAGACTTGAATGCTCGGTCAAGCTAACTGACAACTACCCTGCCCCGGGTTAAGATGTGAGGGTTTATAAAGTCCGAAAAAACTTCTACTTCCTGGCTCGAAGTGGTTGGCAAGGGACTAACTCCTTATATCTCCAGTGTTTGGGGAATTTGAAACAATGCCTTGTACATCATCGGTACGGTCTTATCTGAAAGCATACAATCATTGGTTATGAGTTTCAGTTTCATCATCCTCCCTCCTAACTTTGCTAGTCACAGCGAAAAAATGGAGTGAATAAAATGCAAGTGTCAGTGCAATGCAATAAATGAGCGACAGCGACATGATTAATTCAGAAAAATGCATAGTCACTTTATTATTATCACCATTCGAAACATACAATGTTTAAAAAGCAAGTAGTAACTAACAGAAAAAGAAACTACAGATGCAAATGATGTAAAAGTTTGAGAACTGCCAATGCTGAGGCGCCTGCCTGTCTGAACCACTGGCTTATGCTGGGGAATACCCTCTGAGTTTACGAGCTTAGACAACTGAGCGGTTAGGGATGAACAAACAGAAACCCTTCTCGAAAGGAAATGCGATCCTGATCAATCAACTGCTGTACCTTCGCCTGAAATGCTTTACAATCTTCCGTTGAATGCCCCGGAGAGCCACCATGATAACCACACTGCACGTGGGGATTGTACCCAGGAGGGTAAGGTTCTGGAACTGGCTTAAGAGCTTTCGGCTCCACCAAAGACTTCTGGATCAAAGATGGTAGCAACTGGCTATACGGCATCGGCACTGGATGAAAAGGAGCTTTCCTTCGTTCCAAGTTGTTGCGAGGTCTGCTCTGATTCTGACGCTGATTCTGATAACCTCGGCCACGAGTTCGCTGATTTGCAATGGAAGCGACATAAGATTCCTGATAGAGTGCCCCAGGCACGGCTGTCTGTTCAGTATAACAAGCCACGGGAGGTACTGATCTCTGATAAGATGATGCACCAACAAAATTCACTGATTCGCTTCGAGGATATTCAATCTTTGGCATGACTGAGTTGATCACCACTTCTTCTTCACTTTGATAGTCACAAGGGTATTCAGTTTCACCAGCTTGATCATATGAAGTAATCTGAATTTTCCCCATTCTTATGGAGTACTCAAGGCGTTCTCCTAATGCTACCACGTCAGAGAAACTTGCCGGAACTCCGAGCAATCTTTTGAAGTACGGATATTGTAGGGAATCCACAAACATGCTTGCCAGCTCTTGGTCTAACAGCGGTGGACGCACTTTAGCAGCAAATTCTCTCCATCTCTGAGCATACCTCCTGATAGGTTCATTGATCTCTTGAGACAACTCTTGCAAATGCATGCGATAAGGAGCAATGTCTAGGTTGTAATCATACTGCTTCAGAAAAGCTCTGGCTAAATCCATCCATGACTGAATCTGATTCCTCTCTAACTGCATATACCACCTCAAAGATGCCCCAGTCAGACTATCTTGAAAGCAATGGATCATCAACTTGTCATCTCGCGCAAACGCAGTCATTCTTCGACAGAACATCATCAAATGCAGCTTTGGACAGCTATCTCCCGTGTACTTCTCAAATTTCGGCACTTTGAACTTGTAAGGCAACACCAGGTCAGGAACCAAACACATGCCTACAGCATCTAGGTTAACAGCATCTTTGGCTTTCAAAGCTCTCATTTGCTCTTCCAACACTCGGACTCTTCTACCCTTTTCGAGAGCTCCTGGATCTACCATCCCAGCTGCTGGAATATCTCTTCGGTAATTCATCACAGGGAAAGCAACACCTTGATTGGTGACAGGAGGAGGACGCTCATTCTGGGCAACAAACTGCTCATGTCGATCTCGGTTCTCAACAGAAGGCTGTACAACTTGGTCTGCAGCAACGTTGTTCACTTGCGGGGAATCTTCCATGGAATCATACAGAGGGTTGGACGCCATAGTGAACCCTGTCAGGGTGTTAGGAGACTGGAAATTGCCTTCAGACATGGCTACCAATAATCTTCAGCTGACTTCGATACTTGATTCTGCTCAAATCTACTCAACCCCTAGATAGGTCTTCTGACAATCAACAGCTGCTCAATCCAAACTCCGGGTAATCACCTTCAGGAAACAAAGGCTGGATCAGAACTCTGGCTAGCTGGAGGACGGTATGCAATGCAACACTGATATGCATATGATATGCAAAATGCAGCAAACAATGGGACCACAGCCCCCACACAAAATCTGAATACTGCTGCTCTGCTGACGGAGACGCTCTCTGAAAAGAAGACCAGAATAACGGGTAGGTTGGAAGTCAAGTTTCCTGCAAATAAAACCCCCCCACTCACAGGTGTGGACCTATATCTGACAAGGTACGGCATCCTATGCGGTCGTCAGCGTCACAGACTTTCATGAGGAATGATACGATTCCCAGAAGGAGTGGCATCGTCATCTCATGAAGAGGCCTCACTTAGCTAACTTCCAATTGATCGGTTCCCAGAGTCGACAATCCTCACGTCTGGACTCCCCTCAGATCCTCAGGACCGGAAAGGAGCACCTCTGCGAGAACCTCGTCCGAGTGCGAATTTTCGTAGGGAACTGCGCCTGCTCAGCAGACAGGTTCGTCTACTACTTCTCCACAACTATATCTAGGTGTATACTCATACTCGAGCCCAGGTCCGGCTTATCTCAATCATAGAATACCCGTAACAGCCCAACAGCAATAGATAATATCGATAAATAAACACCTAATAGACAAGCAAACAAGCGCTAGGATTGACTCTCTCGAGGGACGTTGGATCCCACATGCATGGGGAACTATCGTTATCCCCAGCAGAGTCGCCAGCTGTCGCTACTGCGAAAATCGGCGCCGGCTGACAGAAGAGTCGCCACCGTGCGTTATTTATCCCTCAGAGCGGGAAAGGAAACGCTCGAAGTAAACCTCGCAAAAACGGGGAAAAGGTATGGTCATCGCAACCATAGCCTGGGTTCGGGAGTCGGTTACGCAAGGGGAAGGTATTAGCACCCCTCACGTCCGTCGTACTCGACGGGATCCACGCTTGCTTGGGTTGTCTACTGGATACAAAACAATCTTATCTACGGCTGCTAAATCTAAACGGAAGGGAATTGACTCGATAGAGCATCGCACTCTATGCCTACGTATTCTCAAGAGAGAAAGTCAGAGTCAACGTAGTTCGGGACTACAGGGAAAATGGCTCGCCAGGACATCGCGTCCTGTGCCTACGTACTTCCACTGGATGGAAGATCAGAGCTTTACGTAGTTCAGACTCACTACGGCTAATCAAACATTCTCACACAGCAGTGAGAAAAACAACTGGCTTCACAGGGTCGGGAACCTATGGTCTTAACTATGGCTGAGTCTCAAATGCACTTGGGCAAGAGAGAAAAATGGTTCTCAATTAATCGTCAGCGGGAAAGTCTCGATCGCACAGCCGCGAGAGAACAACAGTTAGTCGTTAGTGTGCTCGCTAGGATATCGCATCCCATGCCTACATATCTTCGTCTGGTACGAAGAATCAGAGCAGCTGTAGTTCGGCTACTATCGGACCACAGCTCAAATCTCGTTTTATTCATCTCTGAAAAATGATTACAATGGTTGCATACTGCAAATAAACTCCTAGGACACTATCCTATTCTATCCTGAATAATCGAGTGAAAAATAGCCCCCTAACAAATGGGCTTCTAAACTCTCCTAAAAGTCGTAAAATAAAGTCTATGAAAATA
Organism: Lathyrus sativus; assembly: GCA_963859935.3. Classification (NCBI taxonomy): domain Eukaryota; kingdom Viridiplantae; phylum Streptophyta; class Magnoliopsida; order Fabales; family Fabaceae; genus Lathyrus; species Lathyrus sativus. The sequence goes on along the minus strand of OZ012739.1, from coordinate 494,394,704 downwards.
CCTAAAAGAAAATGCTTTAAAAATATTAAACCTACTTTTAATATTTTTTCTCTTTTTTCTCCTTTTCTCTTTAACATATTTTTTTCATCTATTTCTCACAATATTTTTCTCTACTTTTTCTATATTTCTTTTTTCTATTTTCTCAAATATATTCTTTTCCTTTTTTCATAATCTTTTTCACTTTCTTTCTATTTTTTCAAATATATATTTTCTTTTCATTTTCTATTTCCCTTTTTCTTTTTCTATATCTTTTGATATTTTTCTTTTCACTTCTTTTTCCTTTTTGTGTAACAAGTAACAAAATAAAAAAAGAAAGAAAATAAAAGGGCTGGGGGGTGTAACTGGTGCAGGGGGAGTTGACAAGAAAATAAAACAAAAAAACAAACTGAAGGGCCCAGCCCAATGAAGGCTTCAGAAAAAAAAACCATAGGGGGGTGTGGACTGAATTGGGAGGCGTTGAGACACACTGATTTCGCTGGGCCCAGCCCAGTCTCAGCCAAAAACGGGGGGTAGTGCCTCCCAAAAACGCCATTGGGCCTGGCCCAATCTCCTCGTAGCCATCCTCCTTCTCCCTCTCTATTCACTCTGGGTTCATGAAACCCTAATCTTCTTCCTCTCCTTCTTCCGCCGCCGCCGTCACAAACTTCCAAACCTCTCCGTTCAACATCCCTTAACACCAACCTCCCTCTCCTTCAATCTACGTTATTCCCAGACTCAACCTCAAATCCTTTCTTTCTGTTCGTTCCTCCTCAAACATGAAGCAAGATAATGAATATGAAGATTCGCGAACCCTTGCTCGCGTTTGATGAATATGGCAAGTTTCTTGAAGAACCTTTCTGGAAAAGTTGAGGGAAGAAGATGCAACCAGATCTTGATGAGTGATGATTCTGACGGTAGTTCATGCGTGGAGATCTGTAAACGCTGGTTGTTCTTGATGAAGAACGATGCCTGATCCTGTGGAGAGATTCTGGAAACCTGGTGACGATGGCTTGAAGAAGTTCTGTGTTGGCGTTCTTCTGGAGATGGAAGAAGAACGGATAATGAATGTTCTTGGGGAATGATTTTTGTTGGGGGAATTCCTGGAGATCGTTGACGAAGTGATAAACGTTAGGGTTCTGGATCTCTAATCTTGATGATGAAGATCCATCGGGGAAGGAGAGGGTTCGAGATTGAATTTCTGGTGATCTTCTCTGCAGATTATTCTGGTGTGGTTGATGGAGGTTGTTGAACGGAAACTGGGAAGGATGAGTGTACGATGGGATTTTCTGGGAACGGCGGTGGTTTCTGGGCGTTTGGAGGTTGAGAACGATGAAGATCAAAGGATGAAGGTGGAGATGGAGATGACCGGAGATCTGGGTTTCTTTGATGTTTCCGGCGGGGTCACGGTGGCCGCCGGCCATGCAGGCCGGCCGGTGGCTCCTTTCAGGCGGGAGGCTACGGGGATGACGCGTGGTGGGGGAAATGGAGGGGGAGGCTGCATGCCTGCCACCTGTTGGGTGGTGTGGCAGAGAGAGAGGGCCTGGGACGACGCGTGGCGCGTGCGTGTGAAGCAATGTGGGACCGCCCCTCTGCAACACGTGGCCTGCTATTTATGGCGCTGAGAAGAGCCTGGGAGCTTCCAGAATCTTCTGGACAGTGCTGGAAGTTGCTGGAACGAAAATGGACACTTTCTGGACCTTTTTGGACAAAAACACCAATGGGCCTGCATTGAACTGGGCTGAACGAAAATCCACAAAAAGACCACAAAAACTGAATTAAAACAATGATTAATAACCTAATTAAATCTAACACTAATCTAATTAAACTCTAATTAAAACTCTAATAAACCCACTAATTAATAAAATCCTAATAAAACTATATTATTCTATTAAAATCTATAACAGAAAATAAAATGAAAAATCTATTTATCTATTAAAAATGAAAAAAACCATATTATATTCTAAAAATTCTATTAAATTCTATTCAATTTCTATAAAAGAAAATCTATTAATTCTATATCTAAAATTAAAAACAATTAATTTCTATTAACAAAACTATTTATTAATAAGAAATTAATTCTATCTATTTCTATATTAAAAGAAAAACCATATATTTCTATCAAAGTCATTTAATATCTAATATATTCTAAACTCAATTAATATCCTAGAAAACTCTATATTATCTTAAAAAAATCCATTAAATCCTAAAAATCTATTTAAAATCTAGTATATTCTAAAAATGAATTAAATCTATCAATATTCTATAAAATGCTAAAAATGATTTAAAAAGAATTAAAAATATCAAAAATTCTATTAAATCCTAAAAAATGATTTAAAAGCTATTAATATTCTATAAAATGCTATAAAATCCAGAAAAATCATAATAATTCCCAGAGGGACAAAATAAGCACCGAACGACACAAAAATAATCGGTAAAAATAAACGGGCACCGAAATATCCCAAAAATCGACTCTACTGATTAAAAACACCTGAAACACGAGACGGGAGCTGTGATCCCTGATAAAATCAAAACAAATGAACAATGCAATGTATGCGATATGCAGATGCGAATGCGGTTATGCGTCGAAACATCGAGCCAAATGCGAGACCCGGTTGGTCAAATTTTGGGGTGCAACACAAGGCAGTCGAGGACCTGGAGGTGAGCGGGGTGAAGGTGACTCAGCTGACCGAGGAGCTGGAGAAAAATCGTGGGGAGGTAGCTCTTGAGCGCAAGAGGGCCAACAGCGCCGAGGAGAGGCTAAAGGTAGCTGAGGAGGAACTGCGGGCGTTGAAGGTTCGTGTGGAGGAGCTTGAGGGTGATCTTTTTCCTGCCGACGATGAGACTGAGGATGATAGGCTGCTGGTTACCAGGGCTGACTTGCTCGCCAGGATACGGGTGTTGGAAGGTGATTGTCTGGATGCTTTCGCCGCGGGCATCAATGGTGCCGTCACGCAGCTTAGAGTCGTAAACTCCGGCATCGCCTTCGTTGAGGATGGAATCGGGCCCTTCCACGAGATAATCAATGGTCGGGTGGTCGACCCGAGCTCCAAGGATACTGGCCCCGTCGTCCCTTTTGTCGAGCCTGAGGCTGAGGTAGAGGAGGGAGCGTAGATTAGCCTCGGGTCTGCGGGCCCGCGTATTCTGGCTTGCGTTCCAATGCTTTGTATTTTGTTATTTTCTTTGCTGGGCCTGCGCGCCCTTATTGGTGATGTAATATTGACTACTGGGCTGGTGCCCGCTTTTGAGTAATATATTTTGAGAATTGTTTAAGTGTGCGCCTCGTTTTCGCATGTTGTTATGCTTGTTTTACTTCTGCACTTTTATATGCTCGAAATATATGTTTGTATGTCTGAAATGTATGTGTTTTTGGACCCGTCCAGGGTAGTAGCTCGACGAAAATTGTTTCCGGCAGTGTGGGGAACTAGCCGGTTGGTCGGCTTTGTTGCCTGACCGTTTCGGGGGTCGTTCTCCCCGTGGCGTGGACGTCCCATCGTGAGTTGGGTGTCCTACCGGTGTTGGTACGGCGGCAAGGGATCTCGATCGAGGTGTTCCCCGCCGAGCAGAGCCTTCTACCCGCGCACACAAAGGCAGGGCTTGCTTTTTCGTTGGTCTTTAGAAGACGTGAGGAGGTGTGGTGGTACCATGTCGCCCCCCAGTGGTCGTGATGTTTTGGTGTCGCGGGCAGTTTTTAACTGTAGTACCGCTTCAGCTTCGCGGCGTTCCATGGTCGAGCTAGTTGTTTCCCGTGTAGGCTTTCGAGGTAGTAGGCCCCGTGCTCCGTCTTGTCGCCGACGCAGTATGGACCCTCCCAGTTTGCAGCTAGTTTACCCTCGTGGGAGTCTTTCTGGTTTCTTTGCAAGACTAAATCGCCGACCTAAAATTCGCGTTTTTGGACTCTGCTGTCGTGGCGGAGCGCCACCGGCTGTTTCAGTCGGGCTTCCTGAAAAGCAGCTCCCGGTCGAATTTCCTCGACTAGGTCGAGTTCCTCTAGGAGGGCATCGTCGTTGTCGTCGGCTTCGAGGGGAGCTTCAGTTCGTCTGGATGGTTCTCGTATCTCAACCAGGATCACTGCCTCGGTTCCCTATGTGAGGCGAAATGGTGTCTCCCCCGTGGTTGAGTGAGGTGTCGTTCGGTATGCCCATAAGACGCTGTGGAGTTCCTCGACCCATGCCCTCTTGGCATCGCCGAGTCTTCGTTTCAGCCCTCTGAGTATTACCCTGTTCGCTGATTCGGCTTGGCCGTTTGTCTGAGGGTGTTCGATTGAGGTGAGGTGGTGCTTGGTCCCGAGCTTAGTGACGAAATCCCGAAAGTTTTTGTCGGTGAACTGTGTGCCGTTGTCGGTGACGATGGCGAGTGGGACCCCGAACCTTGCGAGGATATTTCTTTTTTAGAATCGGAGTATGTTGTGGGCTGTGATTTTGGCCAGGGCTTCGGCCTCAATCCATTTGGTAAAGTAGTCGACGCCCACGATGAGGTATTTGTTCTGATAGGAACCTAGAATGAAGGGGTCGAGGATATCCATCCCCCACCAGGCAAACGGCCACGAGAAAGAGAGGGATTTGAGGTCGGTCGGTGGGGCGAGGTGCATGTCCCCGTGCCGTTGGCATTTGTCGCATCTTTGGACGTGCTCTCTCGCATCTGTTTGCATTGAAGGCCAGTAGTACCCTGCTCGCAAGGCCTTTCTTGCCAGGGATCGTCCACTAAGGTGTTGCGCGTTGATGCCCTCGTGGATTTCCTCCAGGACGTCTGCGGTCTGGGAGGTGTCGATGCATTTGAGGAGTGGGACTGCGAAGCCCCTGCGATATAGTTTGCCTTCGAGGAGGACATACGAGCAGGCGCATCGTTTGACCGCGCTGGCTTCTTTGGGGTTAGCTGGTAGGCGGTCCGTGCTGAGGTAGGCGTGTAGTTGTGTCATCCAACAGTTGGTATCTCCTATGGCGTTGACGTCGAGCGGGGCGTCGGCCGCCTTAGTGCTCGGTTGTGATAGGACTTCTTGGATGACCGATTTGTGTCCGCCTCGCTTTTTGGTGCTTGCTAGTTTTGAGAGAATATCAGCTCGGGTGTTCTGCTCGCACGGGACGTGTTGAACTTCCGCGGAGTCGAAACTTTGCAGTTTTTCAGTAATGAGTGCCAAGTATTCGGCGAGGTTATCATTTTTTGCCTGATATTCTCCTCGTACATGTGAGGCGACCAGTTGGGAATCTGTGTAGATTTTAATCTCATTGGCCCCGAGGTCTGATGCCAAGCGAAGTTCGGCCAAGAATGCCTCGTACTCGGCTTGGTTGTTCGTCGTTGGGAAGGCTAGTGTCAGGGAGACCTCTATGATGGTGCCTTCTCCATTGTCGAGGATGATGCCCGCTCCGCTGCCCGTGGAGTTTGAGGAACCGTCGACGAAGATAGTCCAGTTGTGGCTCCCCGTGGTAGGGTCTGGCGATGAGGTCATCTCGGTGACAAAATCGACCAGGGCTTGGGCCTTGAGGGCTTTCCTTCCTTCGTAGACGATGTCGTACTCAGATAGTTCTAATGACCATTTCAACATGCGTCCAACCATGTCTGGTCGGCCGAGGAGCTGTCGGATGGGCTGGTCGGTTCGGAGAACAATAGTGTGTGCTAAGAAGTAATGTCGGAGACATCGGGCAGCTGGTATCGGACTTCAGGCCCGTGGAGGGCTTTGCTCGTGAAGTAGATTGGCTTTTTCCCTTCTTGGGTTTCTCTGATTATGACGGCGCTGACGGTCTCGTTAGCTACGACCAGGTAAAGGTATAGGGTTTCTCCCGTTGTGGGTCGCGTCAGCACCGGAGGTTCGGACAGGACGCGTTTGAGGTGGCGGAGGGCTTGCTCGCATTCCTCTGTCCATTCGAACGTGGTCTCCTTTCTGAGCAGCTTAAAGAAAGGGAGGGCGTGTTGTGCCGATTTGGCGATGAACTGGGAAAGTGAGGCGAGGATGCCGTTGAGGGATTGTATGGATTTCTTCGAGGTGGGTGTGGCGAGTTCCGAAAATGCGTGGCACTTGTCCAGATTTACTTCGATCCCATGCTCGGTCAGGTAGTGGCCGAGGAATTTTCCTGCGTGGACACTGAAGGTGCATTTCTCCGGGTTGAATCGCATTCGACAGTTCCTCGCTGTGTCGAAGACCTTTCTGAGATGGGTCGTGTGGTCGACTTCCGTGTAGGATTTGACAATCATGTCGTCCATGTACACCTCGAGCATGTCGCCGATTTCTCCCCAGAAGACTTTGTTCATCATCCGTTGATACGTGGCGCCAACGTTGTTTAGGCCGAAGGGCATTACGTTGTACTAATAGTTGTCCGACACTGTCATGAAGGCCATGCTCTGTTTGTCGTGCTCGGCCATCGGGATCTGGTTGTATCCCGAGTATGCATCCATAAAGGGAAAGAGCTTGAAGCCCGTCGAGTTGTCGACGAGCTTATCAATGTTAGGGAGGGGGTAGTGTTGCACCCCAAAATTTGACCAACATTTCTTTACCTAGCTTGTGTTTCATCTCATTCACATTAGCATTATCATCTGCATTTCATTGACATGTGTGCAGGAGATCAAGAGGTATGATTACCAGTCAAGAGCATCACAAGACTTTGAAGCTAGCCAAGAAGGTTATTCAAGTGTTCAAGGGTTGATATCTTTGTCAGAGAAGTTAAGAGATCCTCAGAGAGATTGGTTGAAACCAAGGTTGTGTGCCTCCTAACTTGAGAGTTGTTGGAGCTCCTCAGATGATTCTGAAGCTATGAGGATGGACTTGAAGCTTTGAGAGAGCTTATGATATGTCTTGAAAGCCATCATGAAGCCTAGAGAGGTCATTGTGCAATATTAAAGAGACCCAGCCATGAGTGGTATAATTAGGGTTTAACTGAGTCAACCCTAGGTCAACTGATGATTTAGAGAGGGTTGAGACCTAATACAAGAGCCATATGATCATGGATTGATGCATTGAGATGCTATAAGGATGATTCCAAGATCAACTCATCATGATTGAGGAGTTTGAGAAGTTTCAAGCTAGGGTTTCTAAGGCTTGACAGTATAAAATCCCCTAGTTTGATCCCTATCTTCAAGGAAGTTTAGCTCAAGATGTGATTGTCATATCATCTTACCCCCAATATGAATGTTGTAGAGCTTGCTTTTAGCTTTAATTTTAGCACTAGAAGTCCTTGATAGGATTTGTAGATCTCAAGTTATGACTTTGACAAGTTACAGGTCATCTGAGGTATGTGAATCTGGGGCCTTGAAAGTCACCCAACTTGCATCCAACTTTTGCCCAAGAAGGATGATTCCTATGAACTTTTGGTCAACATGAATGTTGTTCCTTATATTCTTATCTTTCTAGAGAGTACTAGAAGTCCTTGATAGGATTTGTAGAACTCAACTTATGGCTTTGACAAGTCAAAGGCATTTTGGTCATTTGGAGATTATAGGTCATTTCAAGCATAAGGCTATAACTCCTATTTCCAAGCTTCAAATGGAAAAATCTTCAACATTAAACTTGCTTAAAATGATGTTTTAAGGCTATCAAGGAAGTCATGAGATGTTGAAAAGGCTTGTAGCTCAAAATGGTAAAAATGACCTAAAATGGAGGCATAAGTTAAATAAGTCAAAGTTGGAAATTGAAATTTCCAAGCTACACATCCAAACCATGGCATGTAATATACCATTTTGACTCTATAAAGCATTTTAGAAACAATGGTTCAGCCACATTTTTGATTTGAGGTTTAGATCATGGACTTGCTTTGAAGAATGGTTACTTGCATATTAAGGTACATATGCAAAACACAAGGAAACTCAATACACAAGCTAGTAAAGTATCCTAACACATCATGCATCTCACCTAAGGAGATTTTCAAAGGAGATACAAGTGCTGCAAGAGGTATAACACAAGATGGCATGTGAGATGGATTGAAATCAAAAACTCATGACATGAGAATCTCAAATTCTCATTGGATGATTCCAGAAAGTTCTGGATGGCTTAGAATCATCCTATATGTGGATTAGAACTTGCTCAGATGCAAGGTTGGTGAGAGATTAGAGAGGAGAGTGAGATAGCCATTTCAATTTCTTCCATTGCAAGTTGAAATCAATATCTACATTCCACACTATTTCCATTGATTCTTTCAATCCTAACACCGTCCATTGATCATACTGAATGTGTGCATACCAAATTGAGGGCAAGATCATGAAGAATTGAAGAGTTAGCATTTGGATTTTGGGAGCTGCAAGTCACCATCGGATTTGGAGATTCAAGCTTCTTGGATCAAATCTTTTGCAAACAGAAGCACTAACATCAATCAAGGAGTGATTCTGAAGAGTTTGAGAGGTTGAAGTGAAGGTTTGACCTATCTGGTATTCAAGATTTGACAGGTTTGCAACTTTTCTTCTACGCCTTAATTTAAGCATTGTTAGTGAGATTTGTTAGGTTAGAATGGTTAGAGATGGTTAGGAGATGGATTCTGGAAAGTTTGAGATCATTTGGTGAAGTTTGAGTTAGTGACACCATTTTTGTTTTGATCAAGAACACGATGTATAGTGAGATATAACATGAGTTTAATAGTAAGATTTAACTAGTGTGAGGTGGTGATCATTCTGAGCCAATCAATTTCAAGAATCGTTAAAGTTGAAGTTTGAGCATAGTTTTGATCTTGGATCGGGTTTAGAGATTGAGTGCATTTCAATTGATTCTAATACCATGATCATAATCAGCATGAAATTTAGAACAGATTAGGGTTTTGAACCATGGATTTTGGTTGAGTTTGGATGGAGCACGAGTTAGGAGAAGTTTGAGATAAAGCTCTGCAACCATGGAGCTTTCCCCCATTTTCATGGCTGAAGGAAGAAGACAATGCTATGGTCGTTGGATGGAGAGTGGACTCATTGACTAGGGTCAGATCGTGTGGCCAAGATTTAATTTCACATTTGAAGAGGGAAGTCTGAAGGCAATGAAACGAGGCGTTTCATTAATTGGAGTATTGGGCTTAATTGCTATACACACCCCAAGTCTTGGCCCATCTGGATATTGAACTAATTTTCCTTGCTTTCTGCACCGAGTATTTTTCTTTTTCTTTATAATTTTGTTATTTGTTTTCTGATTAAAATTGGGCCTAGCGCATTTATTGTTTGCACCCCCGTTTTAAGCCCAACCATGATTTGCACTGCATACCATTGCTATATGCACCAAGCATTTACCATTTTATTTTCTTTTTCTCCATTTTTATTTAATCTTTGAAAAATCATATTAAATAGAAAAATGATGATTTTTACATGGGTATTTTTTCTCCTATTTCATGTTAATGTCTAGAAAATTATAAAATCAAAATGTGTGCATTTCATGCATTTTTAATATTTTTTGAGTGTTTTCTCTTTTAATAGCATTTTAATTCATTTTATGTTGATGCATAGATTTGTAGAATTTTGTTTAGCTAGTTCCCTTTGAATATTTATGCCATTCTTTTTAGGATAGTTAGATTAGGACCTTAGCTCCCTGTGGATTTATTCCATAATTTTGTGATTAATTTTTTACTAGTTTTGATTAGATGACTTTAGGTTGTGTAGATTTAGGTCAATCCTTAACATAGGTCCATAATAACACTAGAATTTTGGGTTTTTAGGTCAAGTTAGACATTGGGACATATAGGGTATTAAGGGCAGTCATATAGGATCCCCTAGAAATTATATTAGATTTTAATATAATAGTATACTATTTTTAATTGATTTTTGTAGTTGATTATTGTTTGTGTTGCCCTTGTGGGCTTGTATTTTGTTTTGCTTTGCTTTGTGGGTTTGCTTGGCTTGGTGGGCTTGGTCTTGCTTTGTGGAGCATGGAGGAGCATAGTAGAAGACTTGAAGGTTGAAGAAGGAGCTTGAGAGCTTGAAGACTTGTTTGTTTTGTTGTTGTTTTAGGGTTAGGAATTTAGTAGAGCTTAGACTTAGTTAAGTTCTTTCTTAAACATGGATGGTATCTGTCACCTCCATTCTTCCCCATGATTCAAGGTCCTCCCATGGTATTCACCTCCATCCTTAGGAGGGATAAGTGATGGTACCTAGGAAGTAGAACCTTTGAGGGAACCATTCTTTTGATGTTAAACCCTTATAGGTCACCTTTGGTGGTCAATAAGCAGTTTAATATCCTAGCTTATCTAGTTAAGTGATTTCTTCTAGTTTGAGCATCTTGAGTAATGTTGGGCTTGAGCGTGAAGATGAATACTTCATTGAAGAGTATGGAAGAGGATGATTCCCTAAGCATTGCCATTGTAGCTGAAGCTTGAAAAGCATAAAGACTGAGTTGATGCTTGAAGACCCAAGGAAGATCCAGTAAAGACTGAAAGGAGAGCTGAGGCTCAAAGATTGAAGGATGAAGTTGACACTTCTAAATGATTAAAGACTACTCTGAGAAGATGAAGCTTGTAGGAAGAACAAAGAATAAGTTGATACTTACTTTGAAGCTTGGAAACCTGAAGAATCAAGTTGATACTTGTGGTTAAGAGTGAAGCCTGAAGGTGGAACTGATTAAGGAGCTGAAGCTTGAAGAAGAAGATAAGTTGAAACTTATGTTTGGTGGATTGAAACCTGGAGAAGCAAATTGATATTTGTCAAGAGTGATTGAAGTCTGAAGATTGAGTTGCTGTCAGAAGAGCTGAGGCTTGGAGTTGAGAGAGGAGTTGATCTGCTTTCTTGTCTGTTTCTTTTCTGTATTGATGTGCCTTGTTTGATTTGCTTGATGCATTAGAATAAGTTCATATCTAGACTTTAATATAGAAGCATGATTGCACTAGAGGTTGAGTTGCTCCCTCTGCTTGTAATGTTACTGTATGGCTTTGCTTGCGGGAATTCGGTAGAGCTCAGCTCCCTTGCCCATGTGGTTTATTTTTGCTTGATAGCATGATTTCATTGTTACTGTATGATTGCAGTTTACTGTATGTTGCTTGATAGCATGTTTTATTATGATTACTGTTATTCATTCTGGCTTGAGGTTGAGATGAGCTTGTGGAGGCTGCTGCCCCACACACATTTCCTCCCTCACTTGCATTGCATGCATTTTACAGTCATTTACTGTATTACTGTTTACTGTTTAAGCTGATGCTTTACCTGTTTCTGTATCATTGACATGATCCCTTAGGACTCTCATTCCCTTTGATAAGGAAGTGATGATAGAACTTTAGGTTGAAACCTATGCATGATAACTTCTAGGAGTTCCCTGTTTCAAACCTCAACCATAGGATGAATCCTTGGCATGACAACAATAGGACTTGATAGTCTCCCCGTAGTTGAGTCTGTTCTCTTCTCATCTCAAAACAGCTTAAGATACAGTAATCATGAATGATTTCTTTCGTATGTTACGAGCCTTAAGCTATCTGAGAAAGGATTGTTGGAGAGCTTCTTTTCAACAGTCTGGATGTTTAGTATGGCACCCTTTGGGTGACATGCGACGCATTCACTCTCAGGTCATAGTCTTTAGTGCGATTGAAATTGCAAACACAATAAAAAACACTTCTTTCGTAAAAGACAGAAAACAAACCTCAAACCTTTTTGCCTCGTGGGCCCATAATTCAAAGGAAAGCTTTTCTGAAGAAAAGAGTGTCGTTAAACTTCAGCGCCAACGCAAACAGGCTTTGTCCCTAACTGCTGGAACTGTTGTTTAACTCTACTCGGTAAAACAGATGAATCTGAATCCCCGTAATGCGTAGTATCCCGAACTACGTAAGCTCTGATGTCTCATACCTGTTGAGAGTACGTAGGCACAATACTGACGTATTGGCGAGCCACCTTCCCCGTAACCCGTCGTAGGCCGAACTACATTGACTCTGATTTCTCATTCTCTGATGAGAATACGTAGGCATAAAGCGCGACGCTTTGCCGAGTCATTTTCTTTTCTTTTTTAAGCCAACCTTGATAGGTAGATAGATCAACCAACTCGTCCAGTAAACACAACAAGCGTGGATCCCGTCGAGTACGACGGACATGAGGGGTGCTAATACCTTCCCCTTGCGTAACCGACTCTCGAACCCAGACAATGGTTGCGACGACCTTGTCTTACCCTTTTTCGTCAGGTTTTTCCGATCGTTTCCTTTCCCGCTCCGAGGGATAAATAACGAAAGGTGGCGACTCTTCTGTTCTGCCGGCACCTTATTTTCGCGGAAGCGACAGCTGGAGACTCTGCTGGGGAATTCATAGTTTCCTGGGGATCCAACGTCCCGTATGCGATTCAGTTTGGGGATCCGACGTCCCCTGCGAGAGTCAATCCTAGCGCTTGTATGATTACTTGTTGGGTTATGTTTATTTATCGCATTTTTATTTCCCACACTTTATTTTCAGTATGATATGATTATCTGTGCTGTTGTGGGAGGGGCATTCTGATGAGTGAGAAGCCAGACCCAGGCTTGAGTGAACATAACATTAGTTGTGGAAATTAGTGGGCGCGTGCTTGCTTTGCAGGCAATAGTGTCTCATGAAATCCACGCTCAAACGAGGTTCTCCCGGTTGACTTCTCTTTCAACCCTTTGGGTTGAGACGGTTGTTGGTTTGGAGGATTGTCGACTCTGGGGACCGATCATTTGTGATTCAGCCGAGTGAGGCCGTTTCATGAGCTGGTGATGCCACACCTTCTGGGTATCGTATCACCCCTCTTGAATGTCTGTGACGCTGATGAACGCATAGGATGCCGAACTTGAGTCAGTTTAAGTCCATACCTGTGAGCAGGGTTGGGTTTATTGCAGGAAACTTTGACCTTCAGACCACCTGGTTTTCTTGATAGTGGATCAGTTTTGTTGGGATCTGAGGTTCTCATCTGCAGATATATGATTGTTCTTGACAGAGCAGGTTCTTGATTGGGATCAGAGGATCTTATCATCAGATGTGTATTTGTTCTTGACAGAGCAGGTTTATGACTGGGGTCTAAGGATCTCATTATCAGATGTTTGTTCTTGATAGAGCAGAGTTTTGGTCATCAGTTGTTTGTTCTTGACAGAGCGGATTTATGGTCCTGTATCAGAGGTCCTTATTATCAGATGTGTGTTCTTGACAGAGCAGTTTTTGGTCCTGTATCAGAGGTCCTTATTATCAGACGTTTGTTCTTGACAGAGCAGAATTATGGTCTTGTGTATATGGCCCTATCAGATGGTTGTTCTTGACAGAGCAGATTTGTGGTCCGATACCAGGGTTTTCTTATTATCAGATGTAGTGGTTGTTCTTGACAGAGCAGCATCATGGTTTTGTTGATACAGAATCTCCACAGCACAGTTGCTTTGATCTCCTGCTGCATGATTGCATTTTAGATTGCTTTGCATACTCATTTGCATTTCATTAACGTGTGTCTGTGTTGCAGGTACCGTTTTCCCCGATCCAGGATTTCTTGCCTCCTATTGTATTGTTATGGGTTCTATGAGGAAGACTGTGGCTTACAAGTTCCCTGCCCCTGATGTGGTTCGGCTGACCGGTTTGATTACTTTAGCAGATGATTATGTGAGGGATGAGTTTAGAAAGTCTTACGGCAAATTGCTCAGTTTGGTTCGTAAACCTTCTGCGTTCGAGTTGAATGGGTTGCACGCTCTGCTGCAGTTCTACGACCCTCCGTTGAGATGTTTCACTTTTCAGGATTTTGTTCTCGCACCCACGCTAGAGGAATATGCTGATTTGTTAGGTGTGCCTATCAAGAGGCAGATGCCTTTTGTTCATATGGACGTTGAGCCTGATCTGGCTGATTTAGCTCCTTCACTTCATTTGGATGCCTCCGAGTTGGTATTGACTAGTTGGAACAAGGTTCCTGGTTTCTCCTTGCAGTTTTTAGTGGGAAAGGCTCAGCAGTGCGCCAAAGACGGGTGTTGGGTCACGTTCAATGCCATCCTCGCTCTGTGCATATATGGCATCATTTTGTTCCCCAATATGCCCGATTTTGTAGACTTCGATGCATTTCATATCTTTGCTTCAGGGAATCCAGTCCCTACCTTGATAAGAGATGTCTACCATTCCATCCACTACAAAAACGAGAACAGGAGGGGCAAGAATGTCTCATGCTGTGTACCCTTGCTTTACAAATGGCTTGATAGTCATCTGCCCAAGAGGGGTCCTTTTGTTTCGTCTGCAGCCACGGCTGAGTGGTCCGAGCGTCTGATGAGTTTGTCTGCAGAGGATATTGACTGGTTTGACAGAGATAGGTTGGGTACCGAGATTATCTTTAGCTGCAGCGGGTTTCCAAACGTGCCTTTGATAGGCAGGAAGGGCTGTATAAACTATAATTCGTCTTTGATGGTCCGACAGTTTGCGTATGCTTTGAGAGCTCCGCCGAAGGATGAAGAGGTACAGGAATCTCTGTACCTCACTGGTCTTCTGGAAGGAGATCTGTTATCCAAGCTTCAGCGCGCCTGGAATGGCATCAGTAAGTGGGGAAAGCCATTGCTGGGGAGAAGCAACAATCAAGCCTACCCTCCATATGTGACTTGGATCAAAGCCATACCAGATGCTATAGGGATGCCGTTTCTTCCTGCCAAGCCAGAAAGCCCTCCAATGATTGAAGAGCCTACTACTGTGCCCATTCAGCAGCATAATCAGGTGTTAGCTGAGCGAGATGAATTGAAGCGGGAAATGAGGAACTGGAGAAAGAATTGGCTCAGCTCCGAAGCGAGAGGAACGAAGCCGTTCATTCTTTCAAAAGGCAAACAGAGCTGGTGAACCGGCTGGGGACAGACCTGACTAAGCAGATAGCCGAGCGTGAACGCATGGGTCAAGACTTCAAAGCTATCAACGACGTACTGGCTACGAAGAAGCAGCACTTGGACGAAGCGTATCGGAGGATATCCAAGTTCAACCAACACTGGAAGGCCTCCCTGGCCACCTGGAAAGAGCGGGAGGATAAGCTGATGCTACAGATCTCCAAGCTGGAAGCCCAGGTAAAAGCTAGTGAGAAGAGGTTTGATGAAGAAACCGCTCGCAGATACGCCGCCGAAGGCCAGCTCAACAAGGCTCTCGCTAACCTGAAGGAGCGCAAACTGACGTTTGAGTCCAAGAAACGGAAGTTAGAAGATTGTTTCGGCGAAGGAGCATGGGAAGGTTCGGTCGAAGGACTTCAGTACACCATTGTGCAGAGGGAATTACTCGTCGAAGGGTTACTCACTCTGCCAGATCATCCAGAAACGAAGGAGTTGTTAGAAGAGTATCGCGCCCGTGGCCGTACTTGACTATTTGTATTCCTTTTGTTTTGATCATTGTTGTATGCTGACCATCACCAGGCTTGTTGGCTGAGGTCACGCTGTTGATTCATCTTGTACTCGCTGATGTTGTGTACTGCCTTGATGGGCTTTCTTTATATATGAGATTGTTATTTCCATGATTGGACTCGGACTTCTTCTTATTATCAGCACTGGCACTCAGGCACTAGGATCGGGGGAGATCTCCCTAACGCACAGACACATGTTTGCATTTGCATGAAGCATTTGCATAACGAGCACTTTGTCGTTTTTTCCTAACCCTTTTGTGTTTATAGGTTGTTTCAGGTTGTTTCAGGTGGTTCCAGGATTGATCAGAGACCTATTCACCGCTATCCGACTAGAGCTAATCAAACCAGAATCATGGAGCAAGTGCAAACTGATGTTTAAGAACTCCGCGAAAGAATGGATCGCTTCATGGAGCTCATGCAAGCGGTCGCCAATGGCCAGGATCAGCTCAGAACCTTGGTTCAGCCTCTGATTTCAAGGGTCGATAGCAATGGCGTACTCCATGGTGGGACTGTGCCTACTCCTCCACCAGTTGAAACTCCACATAATGGTGTTCCCGTGACCGGGGGCAACGGCAGTGCCAACGGCAATATGATGGCCAACATGGGACTCAATACGACGGGCGTCGGTAATGGGAGTCTAGGAGCTAATGTAAATGTCGGGCTGGGCAACGGCAATGCAGGTGTCAGGAATCTGTTTGGGCCCCAGCCATGGCTAGAGGATCGTCAGGACGATGTGTTCTCTCAGAGAGGTGCTGAAAGGGAGCTGAATGTTGAAGCACGGCTTAGATTCAAGGCACTTGAAGATAAGATGAGAGATATCGAGAATCAGAATACTTTGGGCGTTGATATGTCCAAGTTGGGACTAATTGATGATTTCAAGGTGCCTCCCAAGTTCAAGGTACCTGACTTTGAAAAATATAAGGGCACCACTTGCCCTCGCGTCCACCTGAGATCGTACTACAGGAAAATGTCAGCTCATTCTGATGACGAGAAGTTGCTGATGCACTTCTTTCAAGACAGTCTTTCTGGGCCATCCCTCGAATGGTACATGAGTCTGGAGCCCACTAGTGTGCGCACGTGGAAGGATCTTGCTGAAGCATTTGTGCACCACTACCAATACAATAGCGACTTGGCCCCGAACCGAGTCCAGCTGCAGAATCTGTCGCAGAGGAACAATGAAGGGTTTAAGGAATACGCCCAGCGGTGGCGTGAGTTGGCAGCTAGGGTTCAGCCGCCGATGGTTGAACGTGAGCTCGTGCAGATGTTTGTCGCCACCCTCCCAGGGGTTTACTATGAGAAGTTGGTCAGCGGGATGTCTGGAACATTCTCAGATCTCATCATCACGGGTGAGCACATCGAAAATGGGATCAAGCTCGGGAAAATTCAAGGTGAGTTATCCTCAGCTGGAGGAGGCGGAAAGAAACCTTATGCTGGCAAAAGACGAGAAGGAGAAGCAAGCGTTGTGACCAACGCTCGAAGGAAGGGTAAAGGTCCTCACCAGAAGGTGGCCAGCATAACTATCCCAGCAGTTCCACAACAGCAGCAGCAGCAGCAACAACCGAATCAACAAGGATACAGAAAGTATCAGAATTGGGCACCTTTGTCGAACCGTCACCTCGAGACACTGCCCATGTCGTACGCGCAACTCTTGCAGACTTTGCTTCAGCTACAGTTGATCCAGAAGAGAACGCTGGCTCCCTTGACAAGGGCACCTCCGCCAGGGTACGACGCGAATGCCACTTGTGAGTTTCACTCAGGGGCACCAGGCCACACAATAGAGAACTGCAAAGCCTTCAAGCATAAGGTGCAGGACATGGTGGATGCTAAGATCATCAATTTCTCCGATAATGTGCCAAATGTCACGAAGAATCCTACGCCGAATCATAGGGGAGGCAGAGAGAACGCCATTATCGAAGACGAGAGTTCAGATTTGTTGACTGATGTCAGAGATCTGAAGATGCCGCTTAGCTTCGTTAAAGCTAAGTTGATGAAAAGAGGGTTCTTTCCAGGTTGCGGAGAGCTATGTATGGATTGTGCCACACGTTCTGATGGATGTGAGCAGTTGGTAGAAGGAATTCAAAGTCTGATGACTGAAGGGATTTTACAGTTTAGCCGAAGGGCCGAATGTGGGTCAGGAGAGGTAGTGCTGAAGCAAGATGATGAGGTCGCCACCATCACCATCCCTCGCCGGACGATAACTATTTCTGCGCCCAGGTCGCCCATAATTACTATCACCAAAGCTGGGCCAATACCGTTCGAAAGCACTAATGCTGTCCCATGGCATTATGGGGCTGAAGTTTACTGCAACGAACAGAAGTTAGAGCTGGAACCGTTTGGGTCGACGGTGGAGAACCTTGCGGGAATCAGTGGTAGTACTCGCAGCGGAAGAGTGTTTGCACCACCAGAGGTCGTGGCAGATAAAGCAGTCAGAGCTGATGCGGCTGATACAGGTAAAAGTAAAGTCGTTAAAGAGGTCCCGCGTGGGGCAGAAAAAGACTTGCTTGTTAAAGATGCCGAGGAGTTTATGCGGTTGATTAGAAAGAGTGACTACAAGATTATAGATCATCTCCATCAGACGCCCTCAAAGATTTCCATCCTGAACTTATTGCTGTGTTCCGAAGCGCACCGCAACACGCTGCTGAAGGTGTTGAACGCCGCATATGTACCGCAGGAAATATCGGTAAGCCAGCTAGAAGAGGTCGTAGCCCATGTGAATGCTGGAAATGGGTTAGGGTTCACAGACCTGGAGCTGACGCCAAAAGGGAGGAATCACAATAGCGCCCTGCACATCTCGATAGAGTGTAGGGGCACGATTATGTCGCACGTGTTGGTGGACACGGGTTCGTCACTTAATGTTCTTCTGAAGAAGGCATTAATGAAGTTGGATACTCGTGGAGTGATTTGCACACCCAGTGATCTGGTGGTGAAAGCATTCGATGGAACCAAACGACATGTTTTCGGGGAGGTGACCCTGCCAATCCAAGTCGGGCCGGAAACGTTCGACGCGGTCTTTTACATTATGGACATCATGCCTGCCTACAGTTGTCTCTTGGGCCGGCCGTGGATCCATGCTGCTGGTGCCGTGACCTCCACGTTGCACCAGAAACTCAAATATGCTGTCGGGGGTAGCATCGTAACTGTGTGTGGCGAGGAAGACATGATGGTGAGCCATTTGTCGTCCTTCAAGTATGTTGAGATGGATGGAGAAATCCATGAGACTCTATGCCAAGCGTTCGAAGCTGTCAAACTGAAGGACGTAGCTCCTGTAGTCACTGAAAAGCCAGAGATGACTCTCTCCTCATTCAAGGAAGCTCGGGCCGTTGTCCAAGCCGGATCTACCCCAGACTGGGGGCGAATTTTGGAGATACCTAACAAGCAAGATAAGTTTGGGTTGGGATATTCTCCTGGAGCTGAAGCTTCTTCTTCTTCTAGCAGTGCGTCTCGAGGTAAAGGGCCGATCCAGTTTACCAGTGGCGGAACGATTTTCGAAAGCATCAACGCGGTGTCTGAAGACAGCGGAGATAGCGACTGTGACCTCGACTCTTGGATCCAGCCAAGCAAGCCAGGCGAGGGCCTTACCAACTGGTCCGTCAAGGATATCATCCAGATGACAAGCGAAGAGTAATGATTTACTTTTTCCAATCATTGTACAACCATATGTCTTACTCGGGGCGTAGTGGTTTTATTGTCAGGGCCTTGTTGGATTATGTACATGCATTTTGTTAATAAATCAAAGGCGTTTTCTTCGTATTCAAATATTGTGATCTCTGTTATTCCTGTTTTATATTTGTTTTGAAAAACAATAAAATGGCAATGGGGTTGTGCTAACCTGCACATCCTTGTTTTAAACTTAACCCTTGTTATTGCAGGATCCACATAACAGATGACATCGACTCTGGACCTTCTACGGCTCACTTCGACTTCGATTGCCCGATCTATCAAGCCGAAGAGGAGATTGATGAAGACGAAGACCTTCCTGAAGAGTTGGCCCACTTGTTGAAACAAGAAGAGAAAGTTATTCTGCCTCATGAGGAGGAGATTGAGATCGTGAATCTGGGTTCTGAAGAACTCGTCAGAAATGTCAGGATAGGGGCTGCATTGCAGAGTGATGTCAAATAGAGATTGGTCGAGATGCTAAGAGAGTATAGTGATGTCTTTGCTTGGTCATACGAAGATATGCCCGGACTTGACACGGACATCGTGGTCCACCATTTGCCACTGCGAGAAGATTGTCCTCCCGTTAAGCTGAAGCTTAGGAGGACGAGACCAGATATGGCCGTTAAGATCAAAGAAGAAGTGCAGAAACAGCTTGATGCTGGCTTCTTAGCGGTCACTACTTACCCTCCGTGGGTCGCCAACATAGTGCCTGTACCGAAGAAGGACGGTAAGGTACGCATGTGCGTCGATTATCGGGATTTGAATAGGGCGGGCCCTAAAGATGATTTCCCGCTGCCTCATATTGATGTGTTGGTCGACAATACAACCTAGTTCTCCGTGTTTTCGTTCATGGATGGCTTCTCCGGTTACAATCAGATCAAGATGGCGCCAGAGGACATGGAGAAAACGACGTTTATCACTCCTTGGGGAACATTTTGCTACAAGGTAATGCCTTTTGGTCTGAAGAATGCAGGGGCCACTTACCAACGAGCAATGGTAACTTTGTTTCATGACATGATTCATCATGAGATTGAAGTCTATGTTGATGACATGATTGCGAAGTCCCAAACGGAGGAGGGATATCTGGTCAATTTGCTGAAGCTTTTTGAGAGGCTTAGGAAGTTCAGGTTGAGGCTGAATCCTAACAAGTGTACTTTTGGAGTACGGTCCGGAAAGTTACTGGGGTTTATCGTGAGCGAAAGAGGCATCGAGGTCGATCCTACGAAGATTAAAGCGATACAAGAAATGCCAGTGCCAAAAACAGAAAAAGAAGTTCGTGGTTTCTTGGGCAGAATAAACTACATTGCAAGGTTTATCTCTCAGCTCACGGCCACGTGTGAACCGATGTTCAAACTTTTAAAGAAAGATCAGGCGATTATCTGGAACGAGGATTGCCAGAAGGCATTCGACAAGATAAAGCAGTATCTTCAGGAACCTCCAATCTTGATACCCCCAGTGGCTGGACGACCACTAATCATGTACTTGACAGTTCTTGAGAATAGTATGGGGTGTGTTCTCGATCAGCACGACGAGACGGGCAGAAAGGAGCATGCCATTTACTACTTGAGTAAAAAGTTCACAGACTGTGAATCTCGCTACTCGATGCTGGAGAAGACGTGTTGTGCACTAGCCTGGGCTGCCAAACGTTTACGACAGTACATGCTCAATCACACCACTATGCTAATTTCGAAGATGGATCCGATCAAGTACGTCTTTGAGAAGCAAGCGCTTTCGGGCAGGATTGCCAGATGGAAAATGGTGTTGACGGAATATGACATTCAGTACGTTTCCCAGAAGGCCATTAAGGGCAACGTATTGTCTGATTACCTGGCCGAACAGCCGATCAAGGATTATCAGCCGATGAAATTTGAATTCCCTGACGAGGATATCATGTTTCTCAAAGCGAAGAATTGCGATGAGCCGTTGCCCGACGAGGGGTCAGATAGGAAATCCCAGTGGAAGTTGATATTCGACGGGGCGGTTAATTCTTATGGAAGTGGCATTGGGGCGATCATCACGACTCCCCACGGATCCCATATCCCGTTCACTGCGAGACTGACGTTTCCAGTCACCAATAATGAAGCGGAGTACGAAGCATGCATCATGGGTCTAGAAGAGGCAATTGATTTGAGAATCAAGAATCTAGACGTATATGGTGATTCGGCGCTTGTGATCAACCAGATTAAAGGGGAGTGGGAGACTCACCAATCGAATTTGGTGCCGTACATGAATTATGCCAGAAGGCTGCTTCCGTTCTTTGATCGAGTGGAACTCCATCATGTGCCCAGGGCCGAAAATCAGATGGCTGATGCCTTAGCCACGTTGGCTTCGATGTATAAAGTCAATTTTTGGAATGAGGCTCCAAGAATTGTCCTTTCTCGTCTTGATAGACCTGCATTTGTCTTTGCAATCGAGGAAGCCGCGGACGGCAAGCCATGGTTCTATGATATCCAGACCTTCCTTATGACTAAGGAGTATCTGGTGGGAGCGTCAACCCAGGATAAGAAGACTCTGAGGAGGCTGTCTGGAAATTTTTATCTCAATCCTGATGGAGTTTTGTATAAAAGAAACCACGACCTCGTGCTACTCAGATGTGTAGATGAGAAAGAAGCGAGTATGCTCATGGAAGAAGTCCATGAAGGCACATTTGGCACGCACGCCGGTGGGCACGCTATGACAAGAAAGATCCTGAGAGCAGGATATTACTGGATGACGATGGAGTCTGATTGCTTCAAATTCGCGAAGAGGTGTCATAAATGCCAGATTTATGCTGATAAAATTCATGTGCTGTCGTGCCTGTTAAATGTCATGTCCTCCCCGTGGCCGTTCTCCATGTGGGGCATCGACATGATAGGCAAGATCCAGCCCACTACATCTAACGGTCATCGCTTCATTCTAGTAGCTATCGACTACTTCACCAAGTGGGTGGAGGCAGCCTCGTATGCTAATGTGACCAAGCAGGTGGTTGCTAAATTCATAAAGAGGGACATCATCTGTCATTACGGAATTCCTGAGCGAATCATTACCGTTAATGGTTCGAATCTGAATAACAAGATGATGAAGGAGCTGTGCCATAGTTTCAAGATTGAACACCACAACTCATCTCCTTACCGGCCGAAGATGAATGGCGCCGTTGAAGCGGCCAATAAGAACATAAAGAAGATTGTTCAGAAGATGGTTGTGACCTACAAAGATTGACACGAGATGCTGCCATTTGCATTGCACGGTTATCGTACGATGGTGCGTACGTCGACCGGGGAAACTCCTTTCTCCTTGGTGTACAGTATGGAAGCAGTCCTATCGTTAGAAGTGGAGATCCCTTCTTTACGAGTTTTGGTTGATGTGACACTCGACGAGGCAGAATGGATTAAGAACCGACTGAACCAACTCAGCCTGATGGACGAGAAGAGGTTGGCATCGATTGCGCACGATCGTTTATACCAAAGCCGAATGAAGAAAGCTTATGATAATAAGGTGCATCCTAGAAGCTTTCAGACGGGTGATCTCGTCCTGAAGAAGATTCTTCCTCCACACTCCGATCACCGGGGCAAGTGGACCCCCAATTACGAAGGTCCGTACGTCGTCA
The DNA here is from genome assembly GCA_963859935.3 of Lathyrus sativus. Classification (NCBI taxonomy): domain Eukaryota; kingdom Viridiplantae; phylum Streptophyta; class Magnoliopsida; order Fabales; family Fabaceae; genus Lathyrus; species Lathyrus sativus. The sequence goes on along the minus strand of OZ012739.1, from coordinate 494,372,271 downwards.
GCAAGGTCTTCTCGGGAGGAGCTTTGTTGTTATCCATGATGGATGGTGAAGATTTTGCATCCCCGGTGAACGCGGACGCAGTTAAAAAATACTTTGCTTGAAAGCGACCCGCTGGACAGTAAAAAGAGAGTCCAGGAAAAAAAGGGGCATCCCGGCGAACCATAAAAAAGGAAAAAGGTTCGGGAAAAAATTAGGGATATAAATTGAAAAAATGTACACCCGCAAAGTCGAAAACCCGGATGGGCGACTTTGGCAAAAAAGGGTATCCCGGTGAACTGAAAACCCGCAAAGGGCGGTTCACGCAAAAGTTAGGGATTTGAAAAAGCAAATGACTGCGTTACGCGTGTGGACTTTCTTTGTTTAGTGGTTCGGAAGACCTGAGGGCCGTTTATCTGAATCAATCTCTTCTGAAGCTGAAGCGTCGGAGAAGTATCGAAGTCGAGTGGGTCATAGAGGGATCAACTCATGGTGTTCGTCTATGCCTCGTTGCCGACATTTGTATATACTGATGTATATTTATGTTTTATTTTTTGCGCGGCTTCCTCATTCCAGGAGCTTGCATCTGTTGTAAAACATTTTTACCCATTCAGGGGTTCGTTATCAATAAAATGTATACTATTCAGCGATTCTGTTTGTCTGTTTAGCATTTATCTGTTTTGTTTGCGAAAAAGAACGCCGATGTTTTTGATAAAATGCCCATACATAAACTTACTGGCCTAGGCCACTGATTGTTGAAACAATGAATTACTTGAACATTGTCACGAGATAATAACCTTGATAGGTCCCTTTGAGAAGGGTATCTTGTCTGTTTGTTTGTGTTGTTACAAGTGTAGCATATTCCAGACAGTGCGCCGTGCGTATCCCCAAGCAGGATGATTCCTCCTTCTTCAGCAAAGTTCAGCAGCCTCTCCCCGCAGAGTCTGAACGTGAGATCGTGAGCATTGATGTGTCTCCCCAGGCAGAGAAGATTCTCTCCCCGATCAGATGCATCCTAAAGGAACGTCATCTCCTCAGTTGAGTCATTCACCGAAGTGTGCAGCAACTGAGGGTTCATGACTGAAGTCTCCAGCGGAATTGAGTTCTCCCACAGAGTCGTACTCTCCCCTGCAAGCAAAATGATTTCTTCTTCCTCAGCCGATTTTGCAGATCCCCAAGAAGAGCCGAGTCCTTGGAAGCCGCTCAGGCCATGATTGGTTTTCCCCAGTGGAGTGTTGAATAGCTGATGCTGTGTTTCCCCGTCGGAGCCGTTATCTCCAGGGAAGTAGCCGTGAAGGCCGTGCAATTTATTCCCGCGATTGACATCGCTTTCCCTCAGCAGGTCCAGGTTCTCGTAGAGCTTCGTCCCCCTGCAGCAGTCAACTGAAGTTCACTTCCCCCATAACGCCCGATTGAGATTGGCGTGACCTTGTTCTCCTCAGCAGGATGATTCCTTCCCCCTATCTGAGTGGTTCTTTCTCCTTGACAGGAGGATTCTCCCTTCAGCATTTATTTTGCTGACGGGATCACATCATTTTGCATGACTGCATAGCATTTATCATAAACGCATAGCATTTCCACCGTGTGGAGCATTGCGCCATTGTCGAAGCATATACATAGTAAGCATGATCTAGGTTGTTACCGTTCTTGTTTTGCAGGTGTTCCGCCGCAGAATTGATTGCTCAAGATGATTCTTGAATTCTCCCCAACGGAGTCGCTTGCTCAAGATGATTCTTGAAATGCCCAGTGCAATCGCCATAGTTGGTTGCTCAAGTTGATGCTTAGAGTCCCCGGCAGAGTGTTTGCGCAGGATGATTCCTGAAATCTCAAGCATAGTTATTGGTTCAGGATGATTCTTGAAGTCCCCGGCGGAGTTATGTGTCCAAGATGATTCTTGAAGTCCTTAGCAGAGTTGATTCATCCAGAATGATTCCTGGATCCCCGAAGCAGAGTTACTTGATAGTTCTCCAGAATCCCCAGCGGAGATGTGTCATCCCCACCCGGTTTCTGAACAGCGAAGTTGAAACTTCCCCTGAAGACTTGATGATTGAAGTCCGACCGTGTTAACGAAGCAGTTCTCTCAGCTGATGCGGAGTGCCTGATGGCAGAAGTTTGGATATCCCCAATTGGTTCATGATTGACCGAGAATCCTGTTCCCAACTTACTGATGAAGTCTGGCTGATGCCCGAAAGTTTTCTTTGAATGCCCGACGGTATGATTTAACTAGATTGTTAACCTGATGAGTCCTGAGGAATCTTGATGCCTGACGGCATGATCGATCATGTATTACCGGTTACCGTGTGACCAATCCCCCAGCTAGTTGTCGTGCAGCTAATATTTCAGTGTTCGAAGATTTGTTCCCATCAGAGTACTGTGTACTTGTGCAGTTGGAAAATTTCCGGGTTTGTCGGTATTCAACCGTCTCGCACCTTGATTGGTTGAGAGCCGTTCGCTTCTCACCCAGTCAGGTCCAAGCCGTTTGAATAGGGGCAGCTGTTGCACCCCAAAATTTGACCAACATTTCTTTACATAGCTTGTGTTTCATCTCATTCACATTAGCATTATCATCTGCATTTCATTGACATGTGTGTAGGAGATCAAGAGGTATGATTACCAGTCAAGAGCACCACAAGACTTTGAAGCTAGCCAAGAAGGTTATTCAAGTGTTCAAGGGTTGATATCTTTGTCAGAGAAGTTAAGAGATCCTCAGAGAGATTGGTTGAAACCAAGGTTGTGTGCCTCCTAACTTGAGAGTTGTGGGAGCTCCTCAGATGATTCTGAAGCTATGAGGATGGACTTGAATCTTTGAGAGAGCTTATGAGATGTCTTGAAAGCCATCATGAAGCCTAGAGAGGTCATTGTGCAAGATTAAAGAGACCCAGCCATGAGTGGTATAATTAGGGTTTGACTGAGTCAACCCTAGGTCAACTGATGATTTGGAGAGGGTTGAGACCTAATACAAGATCCATGTGATCATGGATTGATGCATTGAGATGCTATAAGGATGATTCCAAGATCAACTCATCATGATTGAGGAGTTTGAGAAGTTTCAAGCTAGGGTTTCTAAGGCTTGACAGTATAAAATCCCCTAGTTTGATCCCTATCTTCAAGGCAGTTTAGCTCAAGATTTGATTGTCATCTCATCTTACCCCCAACATGAATGTTGTAGAGCTTGCTCTTAGCTTTAATTTGAGTACTAGAAGTCCTTGATAGGATTTGTAGATCTCAAGTTATGACTTTGACAAGTTACAGGTCATCTGAGGTATGTGAATCTGGGGCCTTGAAAGTCACCGAACTTGCATCCAACGTTTGCCCAAGAAGGATGATTCCTATGAACTTTTGGTAAAGATGAATGTTGTTCCTTATCTTCTTAGATTTCTAGAGAGTACTATAAGTCATTGATAGGATTTTTAGAACTCAACTTATGGCTTTGACAAGTCAAGGGCATTTTGGTCATTTGGAGATTATAGGTCATTTCAAGCATAAGGCCATAACTCCTATTTCCAAGCTTCAAATGGAAAAATCTTCGAAATCAAACTTGCTTAAAATGATGTTTTAAGGCTAGTAAGGAAGTCATGAAATGTTGAAAAGGCTTGTATCTCAAAATGGTAAAAATGACCTAAAATGGAGGCATAAGTTAAATAAGTCAAAGTTGGAAATTGAAATTTCCAAGCTACACATCCAAACCATGGCATGTAATATACCATTTTTACTCTAGAAAGCATTTTACAAACAATGGTTCAGCCACATTTTTGATTTGAGGTTTAGATCATGGACTTGCTTTGGAGAATGGTTACTTGCATATTAAGGTACATATGCAAAACACAAGGAAACTCAATACACAAGCTAGTAAAGTATCCTAACACATCATGCATCTCATCTAAGGAGATTTTCAAAGGAGATACAAGTGCTGCAAGAGGTATAACACAAGATGGCATGTGAGATGGATTGAAATCAAAAACTCATGGTATGAGAATCTCAAATTCTCATTGGATGATTCCAGAAAGTTCTGGATGGTTTAGAATCATCCTATATATGGATTAGAACTTGCTCATATGCAAGGTTGGTGAGAGATTAGAGAGGAGAGTGAGATAGCCATTTCAATTTCTTCCATTGCAAGTTGAAATCAATTTCTCCATTCCACACCATTTCCATTGATTCTTTCAATCCTAACACCTTCCATTGATTATACTGAATGTGTGCATACCAAATTGAGGGCAAGATCATGAAGAATTAAAGAGTTAGCATTTGGATTTTGGGAGCTGCAAGTCACCATCGGATTTGGAGATTCAAGCTTCTTGGATCAAATCTTTTGCAAACAGAAGCACTAACATCAATCAAGGAGTGATTCTGAAGAGTTTGAGAGGTTGAAGTGAAGGTTTGACCTATCTGGTATTCAAGATTTGACAGGTTTGCAACTTTTCTTCTACGCCTTAATTTAAGAATTGTTAGTGAGATTTGTTAGGTTAGAATGGTTAGAGATGGTTAGGAGATGGATTCTGGAAAGTTTGAGATCATTTGGTGAAGTTTGAGTTAGTGACACCATTTTTGTTTTGATCAAGAACACGATGTATAGTGAGATATAACATGAGTTTAATAGTAAGATTTAACTAGTGTGAGGTGGTGATCATTCTGAGCCAATCAATTTCAAGAATCGTTAAAGTTGAAGTTTGAGCATAGTTTTGATCTTGGATCGGGTTTAGAGATTGAGTGCATTTCAATTGATTCTAATACCATGATCATAATCAGCATGAAATTTAGAACGGATTAGGGTTTTGAACCATGGATTTTCGTTGAGTTTGGATGGAGCACGAGTTAGGAGAAGTTTGAGATAAAGCTCTGCAACCATGGAGCTTTCCCCCATTTTCATGGCTGAAGGAAGAAGACAATGCTATGGCTGTTGGATGGAGAGTGGACTCATTGACTAGGGTCAGATCGTGTGGCCAAGATTTAATTTCACATTTGAAGAGGGAAGTCTGAAGGCAATGAAACGAGGCGTTTCATTAATTGGAGTATTGGGCTTAATTGCTATACACACCCCAAGTCTTGGCCCATCTGGATATTGAACTAATTTTCCTTGCTTTCTGCACCGAGTATTTTTCTTTTTCTTTATAATTTTGTTATTTGTTTTCTAATTAAAATTGTGCCTAGCGCATTTATTGTTTGCACCCTCGTTTTAAGCCCAACCATGATTTGCACTGCATACCATTGCTATCTGCACTAAGCATTTACCATTTTATTTTCTTTTTCTCCATTTTTCTTTAATCTTTGAAAAATCATATTAAATAGAAAAATGATGATTTTTACATGGGGATTTTTTATCCTATTTCATGTTAATGTCTAGAAAATTATAAAATCAAAATATGTGCATTTCATGCATTTTTAATATTTTTTGTGTATTTTCTCTTTTAATAGCATTTGATTCATTTTATGTTGATGCATAGATTTGTAGAATTTTGTTTAGCTAGTTCCCTTTGAATTCTTATGCCATTCTTTTTAGGATAGTTATATTAGGACCTTAGCTCCCCTCTGGATTTATTCCATAATTTTGTGATTAATGTTTGATTAGTTTTGATTAGATGACTTTAGGTTGTGTAGATTTAGGTCAATCCTTAACATAGGTCCATAATAACACTAGAATTTTGGGTTTTTAGGTCAAGTTAGACATTGGGACATATAGGGTATTAAGGGTAGTCATATAGGATCCCTTAGAAATTATATTAGATTTTAATATAATAGTATACTATTTTTAATTGATTTTTGTAGTTGATTATTGTTTGTGTTGCCCTTGTGGGCTTGTATTTTGTTTTGCTTTCCTTTGTGGGTTTGCTTGGCTTGGTGGGCTTGGTCTTGCTTTGTGGAGCATGGAGGAGCATAGTAGAAGACTTGAAGGTTGAAGAAGGAGCTTGAGAGCTTGAAGACTTGTTTGTTTTGTTGTTGTTTTAGGGTTAGGAATTTAGTAGAGCTTAGACTTAGTTAAGTTCTTTCTTAAACATGGATGGTATCTGTCACCTCCATTCTTCCCCATGATTCAAGGTCCTCCCATGGTATTCACCTCCATCCTTAGGAGGGATAAGTGATGGTACCTAGGAAGTAGAACCTTTGAGGGAACCATTCTTTTGATGTTAAACCCTTATAGGTCACCTTTGGTGGTCAATAAGCAGTTTAATATCCTAGCTTATCCAGTTAAGTGATTTCTTCTGGTTTGAGCATCTTGAGAGATGTTGGGCTTGAGTGTGAAGATGAAGACTTCATTGAAGAGTATGGAAGAGGATGATTCCCTAAGCATTGCCATTGTAGCTGAAGCTTGAAAAGCATAAAGACTGAGTTGATGCTTGAAGACCCAATGAAGACCCAAGGAAGATCCAGTAAAGACTGAAAGGAGAGCTGAGGCTCAAAGATTGAAGGATGAAGTTGACACTTCTAAATGATTAAAGACTACTCTGAGAAGCTGAAGCTTGTAGGAAGAACAAAGGATAAGTTGATACTTACTTTGAAGCTTGGAAACCTGAAGAATCAAGTTGATACTTGTGGTTAAGAGTGAAGCCTGAAGGTGGAACTGATTAAGGAGCTGAAGCTTGAAGAAGAAGATAAGTTGAAACTTATGTTTGATGGATTGAAACCTGGAGAAGCAAATTGATATTTGTCAAGAGTGATTGAAGTCTGAAGACTGAGTTGCTGTCAGAAGAGCTGAGGCTTGGAGTTGAGAGAGGAGTTGATCTGCTTTCTTGTCTGTTTCTTTTCTGTATTGATGTGCCTTGTTTGACTTGCTTGATGCATTAGAATAAGTTCATATCTAGACTTTAATCTAGGAGCATGATTGCACTAGAGGTTGAGTTGCTCCCTCTGCTTGTATTATTACTGTATGGCTTTGCTTGCGGGTATTCGGTAGAGCTCAGCTCCCTTGCCCATGTGGTTTATTTTTGCTTGATAGCATGATTTCATTGTTACTGTATGATTGCAGTTTACTATATTTTGCTTGATAGCATGTTTTTTTATGATTACTGTTATTCATTCTGGCTTGAGGTTGAGATGAGCTTGTGGAGGCTGCTGCCCCACACATATTTCCTCCCTCACTTACATTGCATGCATTTTACATTCGTTTACTGTATTACTGTTTACTGTTTAAGCTGATGCTTTACCTGTTTCTGTATCATTGACATGATTCCTTAGGACTCTCATTCCCTTTGATAAGGAAGTGATGATAGAAATTTAGGTTGAAACCTATGCATGATAACTTCTAGGAGTTCCCTATTTCAAACCTCAACCATAGGATGAATCCTTGGCATGACAACAGTAGGACTTGATAGTCTCCCCGTAGTTGAGCCAGTTCTCTTCTCATCTCAAAACAGCTTAAGATACAGTAATCATGAATGATTTCTTTCGTACGTTACGAGCCTTAAGCTATCTGAGAAAGGATTGTTGGAGAGCTTCTTTTCAACAGTCTGGATGTTTAGTATGGCACCCTTTGGGTGACATGCGACGCATTCACTCTCAGGTCATAGTTTTTAGTGCGATTGAAATTGCAAACACAATAAAAAACACTTATTTCGTAAAAGACAGAAAATAAAACTCAAACCTTTTTGCCTCGTGGGCCCATAATTCAAAGGAAAGCTTTTCTGAAGAAAAGAGTGTCGTTAAACTTCAGCGCCAACGCAAACAGGCTTTGTCCCTAACTGCTGGAACTGTTGTTTAGCCCTACTCGGTAAAACAGATGAATCTGAATCCCCGTAATGCGTAGTATCCCGAACTACGTAAGCTCTGATCTCTCATACTTGTTGAGAGTACGTAGGCACAATACTGACGTATTGGCAAGCCACCTTCCCCGTAACCCGTCGTAGGCCGAAATACGTTGACTCTGATTTCTCATTCTCTGATGAGAATACGTAGGCATAAAGCGCGACGCTTTGCCGAGTCATTTTCTTTTCTTTTTTAAGCCAGCCTTGATAGGTAGATAGATCAACCAACTCATCCAGTAAACACAACAAGCGTGGATTACGTCGAGTACGACGGACGTGAGGGGTGCTAATACCTTCCCCTTGCGTAACCGACTCCCGAACCCAGACAATGGTTGCGACGACCTAGTCTTACCCTTTTTCGTCAGGTTTTTCCGATCGTTTCCTTTCCCGCTCCAAGGGATAAATAACGAAAGGTGGAGACTCTTCTGTTCTGCCAACACCTTATTTTCGCGGAAGCGACAGGTAGGCGTCCTTAGGACATGCCCGGTTGAGATCGGTGCAGTCAAACACATGCGCCATTTTCCATTATTCTTTTGGACAAGTACAACATTGGACAACCAGGTTGAATACCGGGCTTCCGAAATAAAATTTGCCTCTAGGAGGTCTTTTACAGCTTTTTCAGCCGCCGCCGATTTTTCAGGGGACTGTCTACGTCTACGTTATACTACGGCCTGGCGGTCGGGTTGATGGACAGTTGGTGGCAAGCGAGTGCGGGGTCGAGTCCGGGCATTTCGGCGGCGCTCCAGGTGAAGAGGTCAGCGTTTTCGCGGAGGCAGGCCTTCAGTTGTCTCTTCGCTAACTCGGGGAGTCCTGCTCCGATCTTCACGGTTCTACTCTCGTCGTCCCCGAGTGTCACAATCTCGAAGTCGCCGTCCAGGATGGGGCGTGCTGGGTGGGTGGGTTGCCCATTGGACTGGTTGGTTTCCCTGGCCTTGTCTTCGCGGTCGTGTTCTTCGGTGAAGCGGCTGTCGAGGTCCACTGATCCGACGAGCACCTTCTGTTCTATCTTAGGCGTCGCGGCGGGGGCTGCCTTTTTAGTAACCGGGGCGATGGTGCTCAGACCTTTCAGCGCGGCCTCGAAGCATCATCGGGCAGCATTGATGTCGCTGTTTAGGGTCACCACGGCTCCGTGCCTTGTATAGTATTTCATTTTTAGGTGGACAGTCGAGGGTACCGCGGTGAGTTCTGCCATCGTCATCCTGCCTAGGATACAATTGTAGAGGGATGGGCACTCGATGACCAGGAAGCGGATATTGATCTCCCTGGCAGTTTCATCCTCCCCGAATGTGACTTTTAGCTCTACGTACCCCCACGGTTTTTTCGTTGTCTTATTGAACCCTTGGAGGTCAGAGCCCACGTAGGGGGATAGGTTGGATTCGTCAAGTTGGAGGGTCGTGTAGAGGTGGGTGTACATGATGTCCACCAAGCTGCCTCCGTTGACGAGGATGCGTCTGACATCGAAGTTCGCCATCCGCACACGTATCAGTAGGGGAATGTTGGAGTTGGGGGAGCCCCGGGAAGTTCCTCGAGGTAAAAGATGATCGGATTGGGTTGGCCGTAAAATTTTTTGAGGGTGCTCATCTTACTGGAGTTGCTCGTGATAAGTTCTTTGAACTTTCTTTTCACTGATCCTACGGACAGGTTCCTTGTGGAGCTGCCGGAGATGACCATGGCTCTTGGGAAGTATTCCCATCGACTGGTGGGGTGTACCGGTTCGTCGGGCATTTCAGGGCCGTCGGGGAGGCCGAATTTTCTATGAGCGAACCAATCCTTAGGGAGGCTGACGCATAGGGCGACCTGGAGGCCGTTGTCGCCGTTTGAAGAGGGGAGCTCTTCGACTTTCTTTGCCTCGGGAGCTTCTTGCCTCGGGGTTTCTCCCCCTCGGGTGTATCTCTTCAGGTGACCGTCCTTAATCAGAATTTCGATCGCGTCCTTGAGATGGATGCAGTCTTCCGTCATGTGCCCGCGGCTCCTGTGGAAACGGCAGTACTTCGATTTGTCCACGTTAGGCTTGGGGGGTGTCGGTCTAGGAAAGCGGACACCTCCCTGGACAAATTTGGTCTTTGTGCATTCGACCAATATGCGCTCGCAGGAAGCGACTAGGTCCGTGTACTCCGTGAATCGTCTGGCGGGACCGTGTGGCCAATATGACAGCCTGCTTACCATGTATACTACACTTGCAGCTTGTAAGCCAAATTTTTTTATGTGCATTTGATATTCAATCTTAAGTTGTAGAATCCTTCATGGATACCTTTGAAACTTGTGTGTGGTGGTTATTTGGTCTAAAACTTGCTCCATTTATGTCTTGTTCACCATTATGCATTTTCATGTGTTAATGAGAAACTAGCATACCATTTTCATTTCTGATTGGTTTGTGACTGGGCTTGAAGTGTGGAAACACTTATTAACATGTTTTTGGTTTGTGTGTAAGGTTTGTTCAATCAGAATCTGCCTAATGCATGAAATAGCTTTCTAATTGCATTTTTTTCATTTTCACATGGCACGTTGATGACAGTTCTGCTTGGTTTGAGATCTTGGCATTTGTTTGTTGCCATCATGTTTTTCTTTACATTTCAAGTAGTTTGGTTGAGATTTCATGATTTTAATTGTTTGATTTGATCAAGTGTGAGTTACATCCTTTTGTTGCCTTTTGTTTGAAATACTTTGATTCCCATTCTGCAACTCAAATGACCAAATTGCATTTGCATTCGTGTTTTTGATTGAAGGCGTCATTTCACAAATTGGTTGTTACCATCTATTAGATGCCCTATTGTGCTTATTTGAGCTATCAAATGTGGGCATCTTTCGCTCCTTTTAGTCCTAAAAATGTATTAAACTGCCTCGCTTTTGTTGATTATGCATCATTGTGTTAAATGCTCTTGCTCCCTTTGATTTGTGTGCTATTGTGCAGGATTTGAGCTTGAAAGAATATATTTTGAATACACAAGAAACTTGACAAAGGAATCAAGCAAAGAAGAAGAGCAAAGGCTGGTTCGCTAGGCAAACACCTGGCGAGTGAGTGGCGAGTGTTTGTTGCAGCCTCGCCTACCGAGCTGTTAGCGAACACTCCACGACTTGGGCAGAAGCATTCTTGACATCATTCACTGGTAGCGAGCATATGGCGAAAGACTCGCTAGGCGAGCTCCCAGCGAGCACCTAGCGAGCAATTCCAGAATCAATCAAGCATCCTTCACTGGCTGGTTCGCTGCAGCGCAGACATAGTGAAGCTAAATAGAAGAAAATCTGCAGTCCTCGCTAGCATGTTCGCTAGGCGAGGCTGTAGCGAGCATTCGCTAGCAGCTCGCCTAGCGAGCAGGTAGCGAACGTGCCCAGATTTTCTACTTTCTATAAGTATTAGGGGCTACTTTTTGGACATATCTTGTTTTACTTGTTTTTACATAGTTTCTGCTAGAGAGTGAGATTTTGTGCCCTATAACCCTTTTGGCTCTCATGTCTTCATATCTTAACATATTCCAACAAAAAGAAGGTGGATTCTCATCCAAGTTGGATCATTCGACCCGGATGTTCATCAACCTTCTTCCGAAACTTCTTTTGCAAGCTACCAAGGAAATGAGTGGCTAAGTTCTTTATTTTGTCAAGGTTAGATGTAGGTGATCATTAAGCTTTGTATGTATATGGATGATCCTCATTTGTAAAACTCTTTGATGATTAATATATGGTGAAAACCTTGTTTTGTTTATAACCTTTCGTGTTGGTTCTTGATTGAAAGATATTTTCCAACTCTTGACCTAGGTTTTCATCCATCTCCTTTCTTGAGCTAGAAGTAGTCTTGAATGTTGTTGTTCACTAAAATATTAAACCTAAATATTGTCATTTTGATAGATTGTGTGAGAAATCAACAATGGATCAAAATGGGAAATATCACAATGTGAGTTAGAAATAATCATATTGGGAGGATATTGTGAATGTGTTTATCATTAAAAAGAGTTTATGCATTGTTGATCGAACATATACATGCAAAGTGATTACCAAACCCTAACTTTGACAATCTTTATTTAAATCGTAAAACCAATATTTTACCGCATTTCTTAATTTTACGCAAAGGTACCGTGACTTAAAACCAAACCCCCTTTTGTTACTATAAAGTTACGAATTTATCAACTGTCGAACGGCGGAAATATCTCATATTCCCTGTGGAGACGATAACAAAAACCCGACACTTTACCACTGTTCTATCAAAATGGCGCCGTTGCCGGGGAATATAAATTGATATTGCAAGCATCGCAATAGTTGCTGAATTTTTAGCTTTTAAATACTTGACTTGTGCTTGTTAATTTGTTTGGTTTAGTGTGCAGCTTTCATTTTATGCGAGGGCAGATTCCTGGGGACCAAATTCTTTTTGATCCCGAGATTGAAAGAACCGCAAGGAGATTGAACATCAGAACAAGACGGAGGAGGCAACAAGCTAGACAAAGACAAGAGCAAGGAGAAAGTTCCTCTACACCACCACCATCACCATATTTCACACCAATTATGGCAGCACCTCCACCATCACCACCTCCAGTTTCCACTCCATGCACAAACAGTCCAAGACATATAGCTCCGTTCACACGGAATCTTCAAAACGGAAGACAAGCTGAGATGAAAACGGGAATCCTAGCCCTAGTCTATCAAAATCCTTTCACGGGACTAGACCATGAGGATCCGTTCACCCATCTTACAAAATTCTATGAGATTGCTGGTGCAACCGGAACAACAGAAGCTGACGAAGAGTCATTATTTAGGAGACTATTTCCTCATTCCTTGATTGGGAAAGCGAAGGAGTGGTACCTTGATCAATCGACAACAATCATGACGGATTGGAATCTTCTAGAAGAGAAGTTTCTTGAACATTTCTTTCTACATAACCGATTCATGGAGGCTAAAACTGTGATTGCGGTATTTTCTCAAGGAGCTAGTGAATCACTAAACGAAGCTTGGGAGCGATACAAATCTATGTTAAAAAAGTGCAAGGGACAAGGTTTCGACGAGCTCACTCAAGTTCATATTTTCCGCAATGGACTCTTTTCGGTTCACAAGACCTTATTGGATGCTACTGCGGGAGGTTCTTTGATGTCAAAAAGTGCAGATGATGCAATTGCAATTATTGCTAAGATGGCACTTAATGATCATCAAGGGAATCATAACCGTGGGGTGACTCAAAGAAAACCGGGTGTGCTCGAGTTAGGGAAAAATGACGCTATTCTCGCCCAAAACAAACTCATTTCGTAACAAGTGGAACTCTTAACTCAACAAATAAAAGAGTTGAAAGAGCCTTCAAAAGCTAAACAAATAGCTTGTTGTGAACTTTGCAAAGGTGAACACGACACCGGATTTTGTCCACCTCCTGGGTTCGAAGAAGTTAATTACATGGCAAATCAAAGAGATTACCAACCGAGGCAACATCAACAACAACAACCACCATATCAACAACCACAACACCACCAAAATCCACAACAACAAAACTATCAAGGCAACCAAGGGTACCAACCTAGGGGAAACTATCAACATAACCAAGGTTATGGGGGTGGTCCTTCCAACCGTCAAAATCCCTATCAAACTCAACAACCACGGTCGTAGCTTCAAAATTGGAAGAGACATTGACGCAATTTATGCAAATGTCAATGGCTAATCAAAAAAGCAACGACACGACAATCAAAAATCTTGAAACTCAAGTTGGTCAACTTGCTAAGCAATTAGCGGAACAATAATCCGGACCATCTTTCTCGACAAACACGCAAGCAAATCCTAAGGAGCATTGTAAGGCTATAAGGACGAGAAGTGGAAAAGAGTTGGTTGATGAGAGTGAAAAAAGAGAGGGTGAGAAAAAGGATGGCGAGAAACAAATTGATGAAATTGATGGTGAAGTTGGAGATTGGAGTGAGGGGGAAGTTGAGAAGGAAGAAAAAGTGGTTGAAGTTGAAAACAAAAGGAATGGTGAAGTTGAAAATAATAAAAGTGAAAAAGTGAAGGTGGATGAAGTGAAGAAAAAAAGAGATAGAAACTCTAGAGCATCTAGAGGGAAGGAGGTAGTGAGCACTACTCCGGTCCAAAATTTACCATATCCACATGCTCCATCTCGGAGAGAAAATGAATGGCATTATGCCCGGTTTATGGATATCTTTAAACAACTCCAAGTCAATATCCCGTTTACCGAAGCTTTGGAGCAAATGCCAAAGTATGCCAAGTTCATGAAGGACATACTCACCAAAAAAAGCGAAGGTATACGGAGTCGGAAATAATTGTTCTTGATGCGAGTTGTAGTGCTATCATCCAAAGGACTCTACCGAGAAAAGAAATTGATCCGGGGCAAGTCACCTTGCCGGTTATAGTTGGCGACGTTTATGTTGGAAAGGGGTTAATCGATTTGGGGTCAAGCATCAATCTTATACCTTTATCTATTGTGAAAAAGCTTGGCAACATTGAGATTAAGGCCATCGGTATGACGTTGCAATTAACCGATAAGTCTACTACTCATCCTCATGGAGTAGCTCAAGACGTATTGGTAAAGGTTGACAAGTTTTTCTTTCCGGTTGATTTTATTGTTATTGATATGGAGGAAGACGATGATGCGCCGCTAATTCTCGGAAGACCATTCATGAAAACCGCTCGTATGATGTTTGATGTAGACGACGGTTTGATGAAGGTGAGGGTACAAAACGAAGAAGTCACTTTTGACCTTTTTGAAGCAATGAAGCACTCAAATGACAAATGTGATAGTTTCCAGATTGATGTAATTGAAGAAGCCACCTTTGAAGTTGCAAATCATGTTCATGACATAACTCCCATGGAGCTAGCCCTTAATGACTCCTTTGAAGTTTTCACTCTTAAAGAAGAAGAAGCTCTTGATGAATGTTTAAGAGAACTCAATAGTCTTAAGGAGTTGCAACCATGGGAAGTGGAGGAGGAAGTCTTGAAAAAGGAGGTCAATGATGAAAACCGAATAATTGAATTGATGGAGTTACCAAACAACTTGAAGTATGTATTTCTAGATGAAACCGAAGAAAAACCAGTTATCATTAGCAACCTTTTGTCCAAAAAGGAAGAATCCCGTTTAATTGATGTGTTAAAAAAAATAAGAAGCGATGGGGTGGACTCTTTCCGATCTAAAAGGAATTAGTTCTTCCTATTGTATGCACAAAATTTTAATGGAAGAGGATTTTAAGTGGGTGGCTCAACCACAACGCCGCTTAAATCCTACAATGAAAGAGGTTTTTAGGAAGGAAGTTGTCAAGCTTTTGGATGCGGGAATGATTTACCCTATTTCGGATAGCCCTTGGGTGAGTCCGGTGCATGTGGTTCCTAAAAAGGGTGGCATTACCGTTATTCGTAATGAGAAAGATGAGTTGATCCCAACAAAGGTAGCAACGGGGTGGAGAATGTGCATTGACTATAGGCGGTTGAATATCGCAACTCGGAAAGACCACTTCCCACTTCCATTCATGGACCATATGTTAGAGAGACTCTCGAGACAACAATTCTATTGTTTTCTATATGGCTATTCCGGGTACAACCAAATTACGGTTGACCCGGCCGATCATGAGAAGACGGCTTTCACGTTTCCGTTTGGAATCTTCACTTACCGCAAAATGCCCTTTGGGTTGTGTAATGCGCCGTCAACTTTCCAAAGACGCATGCAAGCTATTTTTTTTCGATCTTATAGAGAAAACAATGGAAGTTTTCATGGATGACTTTTCGGTGTTTGGTGGTTCTTTTGATTTATGTTTGGGAAATTTAGAAACTGTGCTTGAAAGGTGTGTGAAGACTAATTTGGTGCTAAATTAGGAGAAGTGCCACTTTATGGTAACGGAGGGGATTGTTCTCGGCCACAAAGTCTCGTCAAAAGGGCTTGAAGTGGATCGTGCTAAGGTAGATGTGATTGAGAAGTTGCCTCCTCCGGCTAACTTAAAGGGTATCTAAAGCTTTCTTGGGCATGCCGGTTTCTATCAGCAATTCATCAAAGACTTCTCAAAGGTGGCTAGGCCTTTGAGTAACTTGCTGGCCAAGGACCAGGTATTTCTCTTATCTAATGAATGTTTAAAAGCTTTTGAGATTTTGAAAGAAAAATTGGTTACCGCTCCAATCATAGTTGCTCCGGATTGGAATTTAAATTTTGAGCTAATGTGTGATGCTAGCGACTATGCTATTGGAGCGGTGTTAGGCCAAAGAAAATACAAAAAAATTCATGCTATACACTATGCAAGCAAAGTTCTTAATGAGGCGCAAATTAATTATGCCACAACAGAAAAAGAATTGCTTGCAATAGTGTATGCACTAGAAAAATTTAGGTCATATCTCATTGGGTCTAAAGTGATTGTTTATACCGACCATGCGGCGATAAAATATCTGCTAACCAAACCGGATTCAAAGCAAAGGCTTATCCGTTGGATCCTTTTGTTGCAAGAATTTGATGTAGAAATTAAAGATAAAAAAGGGTCGAAAAATTTGGTGGCGGATCATTTATCTCGCCTTGTCAATGTGGAGGTGACTACTTTAGAAAAGGAAATCTGAGAAGAGTTTCCTGATGAAAAACTCTTTAAAGTTCAAGTGAGGTCGTGGTTTGCGGATTTTTCAAACCACAAGGCGAGTGGTTTTGTGCCGCCCGACCTAACTCCTAACCAAAAAAGGAAATTCCTCTCGGATGCCAAGTACTATGTGTGGGATGACCATTATCTGCTTAAGCTGGGAGGTGATAATTTGTTAAGGAGGTGTGTTACCGGTGATGAAGCGCAAAGTATTCTATGGCATTGTCACAACTCTCCTTATGGAGGACATTTCAATGGGGCTAGAACGGCAAATAAAGTCCTTCAATCGGGATTTTATTGGCCTTCTATTTTTAAAGACGCAAATGCCCATGCACAAAGTTGTGACAGTTGCCAACAGAGTGGTGGGATAGGAAAGAGAGATGAGATGCCTCTCCAAAATATCCAAGAGGTTGAATTGTTTGATTGTTGGGGTATCGACTTTGTCGGACCATTCCTACCCTCTTTTGGAAACGAATACTTGCTGGTTGCAGTTGACTATGTGTCAAAGTGGGTTGAGGCAATTGCCTCACCAAGGGCGGATTCTAAGACGGTCATAAACTTTTTAAAGAAAAATATTTTTTCCTGTTTTGGAACCCCCCGAGTGTTGATTAGTTACGGAGGGTCACACTTTTGCAATTCACCGTTGGAAAAAGTTTTACAACATTACGGTGTAACGCATAGAGTGGCAACTCCGTACCACCCACAGGCTAATGGTCAAGCTGAGGTGTCTAATAGAGAGATTAAGAGAATTTTGAAAAAAACCGTGTCAAACTCTAGGAAGGATTGGTCGCAAAAATTGGATGAAGCTCTATGGGCGTATCGCACGGCCTATAAAGCTCCAATTGGACTAACTCCATTTCAATTGGTTTATGGTAAAACTTGCCATTTGCCGGTTGAAATGGAGCACAAGGCCTTATGGGCCTTAAAATTTTTGAATTTTAATAATGAGTTGGCCGGTGAAAAGAGGGAGGTGCAACTTCTTGAGTTGGAAGAGATGCGCAATGCCGCATACCACTCAAGTTGGTTGTACAAAGAGAAAGTTAAGGAATACCATGATAAGAAGCTCCGTAAGAAGGAATTTGTGCAAGGGAAGCTTGTACTATTGTTCAATTCCAGGTTACGATTGTTCCCTGGAAAATTAAAGTCAAAGTGGTCTGGACCATTCCGCGTTAAAGAGGTAAAAACCTTCGGGGCAGTTGTCATTGAGGATATGGAGAAAAAGGACAGTTGGACGGTAAATGGCCAGTGTTTAAAGATCTATCTCGGCGGTCATGTTGACCGAGAAAGTTGTGTTTTTCTTCTTGATGTTCTGGCTTGAGCATCATGGACCGTCGAGCTTATCCGACGTTAAACAAGCGCTTGTTGAGAGGCACCTCAACATTGTAAGTATTTAATGTTTTCTATTGTGTGTTGTGGGTTCTATGTGTTGTATACTTTTTGTTGGACTAGGCCTGTGCTTGAACTGCTATGAAAACTGCAAATCCTGTCATGCTCGCTAGTAGCTAGCTAGGCGAGCATGTAGTGAGTATTCGCTGGCTATTCGCTTAGCGAACCTTGCGAAACTGGCAGTTTTTAGTTCTTTTGGTGGGCCATTCACGTAGGCCCAATTGTATTTTATTTTGATTTGTTTTGGTCACTCTCTCACTCACAAACACTCTCACTCTCACGGTTTCTCATATTGCACAAGTTCTTTTCCCACAAATTCCTTGCAAACCCTAATTACTTCAAGTTCTCTCTTCTCTGCTGCATCAGGTTTGCCCATCTCCTTTCTCTTTGTTGTTTATTGTTGACATTGTTTGTGATTGAGGGATTTAGGTCAACTTTTGCATGTAGGGATTTGAGCATATTTTAGGTTGCATGTATTCAAAGAACATTCCTTATAATTATAAATCTGTTGTTTTGTGGAACTGTGCTATACACAACTTGCATTGGTGATTTCTGGGGACCAGCAGTGGCTGTTTTTGAAAATTTCGCAGCGTTCGCTAGCAGCTCGCTAGGCGAGTCTGTAGCGAGCATTCGCTAGCAGCTCGCTAAGCGAAGCTGTAGCGAACATGACAGGTCCTGAGTTTTTATGTGCTGATGACTAATATTTGTTGTTGTTGTGTGTTATTTTTATTATGTTGTGTGTGCAGATGGCCTCAGGTAACTTTGGAAAGAAAAGAAAGGTCGGAAACACATCACGACCAGTTCCAATTCAGTTTGATAATGATAAGTTTGTCGGGGCGAAACAAGCTACCCGCTTCATGGCACTGCAGAAGCGGAAGATTCTGCCGGAAAGAAGGTTCACCATTGACCTGGAAGGAGAATACAGAACATTTGCAGGGTTGATGAATAGCAAAAAGTGGGAAATTTTGGTGTCCCCAACCGATAGCTACAGCATAGATGTTGTGCGTGAGTTCTATGCTAACGCACTTCCTGATGATGATGAGTCGTTCACTTGGTCTTCAAGAGTGTTCGGTCGTCAAATTGCTTTTGATAGGGACGCCATAAACTGTGTGCTCAACGAACCATTCCACTTGGGTGAGAATGAATTGGACACCTACACTCGGAACTTGAGGCTTCACCCACAAATTGATGATATTTCTGCCGCTCTCTTGTTGGAAGGGAAGACTGTAGAAAGGAACCATTCTGGAGAAGCTGTAAGGTTTCGCAGAGAAGACATGAACCCATTAGCTCAGATGATTTTGATGTTGGTTCTATCGAACATCAAACCCAAGTTGCATACCTCAACAGTGTCGATCCCAGTGGCACGTCTTGTTCACGCTATTATTACAAATGTGCAGGTCGATGTAGCGGGGATTATTTCAAGAGAGATGAAGTCGGTTATAGAGAGCGGGCTTATGTCTGGGGGGCGAACTAATTGCCCCCTTGCTTTTCCCTGTATTGTTATGGCTTTGTGTTCTTAGACTCGGATGAAGCTTCCTGCCCGAAGTTTGGTTAAGATTCCCACTGTTGTTGATGATAATTATGTGAACAAATATTGCAGGCCAAAGAATTATAGAGGTGGTGCATCTGCTGGTGATGCCGAGACTACTGATGGTCTCGATGGTTTTTCTCAAGGGTTTGACCCTTTCCAACAAGCAGTATGCAACTACAATTGGGATTGGATGGCGGCGACACAGCGTGCGATAGTTGACATTCATGACTCGATGCAGGTGTTACAGCTCCAGATCCGTGACCCCTCCACAGAGCGTCCTATGATGACGCGTGAGCAGTTTATGCGGCATGCGAGCTGGCCTGTGGACATACCTGTTTTTAGAGAGGGGGAGGGTGCGAGTGGTCCCAGTGCTGATGTTGGTGATGCTGATGATGATGAGGTTGAGGGTGAAGAGGATTTTGATGATGACAGTTCAGAGGAGGAGTAGTATGAGTCCGAGGAGGACTGATCTTTGTTTTTTTATCTGTTTCAATTTACTGTTTTGTTTTGCTTTCTGGATATTTTATTTTGTTGTCTGATATTTTGGGTTGTACTATTGGGGTGTTTTGTCCCCCAGGCACATTTCTATTTCTTTAATTTCAGTTATGATTAATAGTTTTTCATTTAATTTTGTTTTTAATAATTTTTTATGGATAGGTTGATGTCAAAACCTTCTAGATTGGTTGCTCTCTGAAAGAAGTATCTAATGAAGGTACATCCGAGCTTGGATGGCAATGATAAAAAAAATTAACAAGCGATTAAAGCTAAGGTACATGGTTACCTTCGGTTAGAATTCTAGAATGCATGCGGAACTTTGTTCTTTTTGTGATAAAATATTATCTTTTTGCAACATAATTGAATGAATGAGTCACTTAGGTTTTAGAACCACAAATTGTGAGGAGACCTCCATTTTGTACTTAAATGCTGGATTCTGATAAACCTTGTTGATTCATTTAATTCATGTTCTGTCTTTTGTTATTATGAATTTGTGGAAGTTAGTTGAAATGATCAAGGCACTTGTTTCTTTCGAGCACAACCAGTTCCAGATACAAACTTACCCGTGAGTTGAGAGAGTATTCGTGAACCCCTTTTGAGCTTAAACAGTTGAATCTCGGCTTGAAATAAAGCGAGACTTCAAAAATCTTTTTTCTTGAAAACCTGAAAAAAAATTTATTATTGTTCTTGTGCCGTAAAAAGTAAAGAACATTCACTTTTGAAGGAAGTAGAAGATAAGTTGGGGAGAACGAAAATATAAGTGGGTAATTTACCACAACTCATGAAAAACCAAGTAAGCATTGAAAAGAATTGTGAAAAAAATACTTGTTTTATGAACATGGTGTAGAAAGAAAATGATCAAAAGAAAAGAATAATCATGAATGCTTGCTTGGAAGAAAAATGTTGAAAAATTGAGTGGGGGAACAACAGTTGTGAAGGTTTCAAATGAGTATCAAGATTGAACGAAGTTTGTATGTGTGAATTGTTGTACAAGTGAATGTCTCTTTTGCATCGGCAAATTCGTTTCAATAGATTTAGATATGTCCTTTGTTTGTAAACCCGACCAAGCTACAACCGGAAAAGACCTTAGTGATCTTCGTACTTCCACATTTTCATTTATAATTGCTAGACATTATATGAATTGAATTGATTTTTGCATTGTTTATTGGAGAGTGAAATTGTCCCCGCACTTGCTTGTGCGAAATTTCTTCAATCCTTATTCGAAGAGGAGAGATAAGGTGATTCATTCAAGATATCATTTTTGTGAATTAATAAATATTTTGTATTGCTTTAAGGTTTTAGTTCTTGTGCATTGTGTTGTTCTAACCGTTGGAAACGCGTGTTTGGTTGAGTCGCTTGTATTTGAGCCATTTGATCCGAGTTCGGAAAATCCTTTCTCTTTAAGCAAATCCTCTAGATCTTCAAGAGGCACACTTTGCTTGAGGGCAAGAAATATTCTAGTTGGGGAGAGTTGTTAGATGCCCAATTGTGCTTATTTGAGCTATCAAATGTGGGCATCTTTCGCTCCTTTTTGTCCTAAAAATGTATTAAACCGCCTCGCTTTTGTTGATTATACATCATTGTGTTAAATGCTCTTGGTACCTTTGATTTGTATGCTATTGTGAAGGATTTGAGCTTGAAAGAATATAATTTGAATACACAAGAAAGTTGACAAAGGAATCAAGCAAAGAAGAAGAGCAAAGGCTGGTTCGCTAGGCGAACACCTGGCGAGTGTTTGATGCAGCCTCGCCTAGCGAGCTCTTAGCGAACACTCCCAGACTTGGGAAAAAGCATTCTTGACATCATTCGTTGGTAGCAAGCATGTGGCGAAAGACTCTCTAGGCGAGCTCCCAGCGAGCACCTAGCGAGCAATTCCAGAATCAATCAAGCATCCTTCGTTGGCTGGTTCGCTGCAGCGCAGACATAGCGAAGCTAAATAGAAGAAAATCTACAGTCCTCGCTAGCATGTTCGCTAGGCGAGGCTGTAGCGAGCATTCGCTAGCAGCTCGCCCAGCGAGCAGGTAACGAACATGCCCAGATTTTCTATTTTCTATAAGTAGCAGGGGGTACTTTTTGGACATATCTTGTTTTACTTGTTTTTACATAGTTTTTGCTAGAGAGTGATATTTTGTGCCCTAGAACCCTTTTGGCTCTCATTTCTTCATCTCTTAACATATTCCAACAAAAAGAAGGTGGATTCTCATCCAAGTTGGATCATTCGACCCGGATGTTCATCAACCTTCTTCCGAAACTTGTTTTGCAAGCTACCAAGGAAATGAGTGGCTAAGTTCTTTATTTTGTCAAGGTTAGATGTAGGTGATCATTAAGCTTTCTTTTTATATGGATGATCCTCATTTGTAAAACTCTTTGATGATTAATATATGGTGAAAACCTTGTTTTATTTATAACCTTTCGTGTTGGTTCTTGATTGAAAGATATTTTCCAACTCTTGACCTAGGTTTTCATCCATCTCCTTTCTTGAGCTAGAAATAGTCTTGAATGTTGTTGTTCACTAAAATATTAAACCTAAATGTTGTCATTTTGATAGATTGTGTGAGAAATCAACAATGGATCAAAATGGGAAATATCACAATGTGAGTTAGAGATAATCATATTGGGAGGATATTGTGAATGTGTTTATCATTAAAAAGAGTTTATGCATTGTTGATCGAACATATACATGCAAACTGATTACCAAACCCTAACTTTGACAATCTTTATTTAAATCGTAAAACCAATATTTTACTGTATTTCTTACTTTTATGCAAAGCTACCGTGACTTAAAACCAAACCCCCTTTTGTTACTATAAAGTTACGAATTTATCAACTGTCGAACGACGACAATATCTCATATTCCCTGTGGAGACGATAACAAAAACCCGACACTTTACCACAGTTCTAACAAAATGAGGTACATCCGAGCTTGGATGGCAATGATAAAAAAAATTAATAAGTGATTAAAGCTAAGGTACATGGTTACCTTCGGTTAGAATTCTAGAATGCATGCGGAACTTTGTTCTTTTTGTGATAAAATATTGTCTTTTTGCAACATAATTGAATGAATGAGTCACTTAGGTTTTAGAACCACAAATTGTGAGGAGACCTCCATTATGTACTTAAATGTTGGATTCTGATAAATCGTGTTGATTCATTTAATTCATGTTCTGTCTTTTGTTATTATGAATTTGTGGAAGTTAGTTGAAATGATCGAGGCACTTGTTTCTTTCGAGCACAACTAGTTCCAGATGCAAACTTAGCCGTGAGTTGAGAGAGTATTCGTGAACCCCTTTTAAGCTTAAACAGTTGAATCTCAGCTTGAAATAAAGCGAGTCTTCAAAAATATTTTTTCTTTAAAATCTGAAATTTTTTTGATTAGTGTTCTTGTGTCATAAAAAGTAAAGAACATTCACTTTTGAAGGAAGTAGAAGATAACATGTCAAATTCTGTTACCAACAACATGTCCAATTCTGTTTCAGTTTGTTTCTGTTTGATCTACCAGCCTAGAATCATCATTTAACATGTTTTAAGGTGGTGTGTGATGCCTAACTGTCTCAATTTGCCATAAACTATCCTGCTGCATAAATGAACATGTTTTTGCATTTCATAAGTATCAACATATCAAATTCTGTTCTGTTTGAAATGTGCCTAAATTTTGAGTTTGATTTCATCTATCTTCATGTTTGTAATGTGTGTGTAGTGATTGTATGATCTATTTCCACCTGTTTTATCTTTTCGCTTTCAAAATGCATTTTCAATATCCATTCAAGCCAAATATACCATGAACCATACTAAATTCTGCCTTGATTGTAATATACCTGAAATTTGAGTTTTAACTCATTTATTTTCATGTTTATGATGTGTATGTGTTAATTTCATGAAATGAGACCACTCACTATTGGCTAAACCAGCTTGTATCCTCACTCTGCTGTCAAACATTTTTGAAAAATCACAATCACACACAACAAGCCCTTTTATGTTTGAAGCATTTTTTGGTTGATGTATGAACATGAATTCATCTGCTATCATGTTTGCAATGTGTATGTATTAATTGTATGACCTTGCTACCTGGTTTTGACCTTTCATTTCACATGCCTCATCATCTTGCTGCCAACAGTTTTTCTTTTGCAAACCACAGCTGCACACACCATACACTCTTTCTGTTTGGGTTTGTTTTAAGTTATTTCATGAGCATTAGACCTTTAGATAACATGGTTAGGGTTTGTATGTGTATGAACCAGATCTCATTTTGAATGCTATGCCAATTTGTAACCCCTTCCTGTTATGACAGCCTGCTTACCATGTATACTACACTTGTAGCTTGTAAGCCAAATTTTGTTGTGTGCATTTGATATTCAATCTTAAGTTGTAGAATCATTCATGGACACCTTTGAAACTTGTGTGTGGTGGTTATTTGGTCTAAAACTTGCTCCATTCATGTCTTGTTCACCATTATGCATTTTCATGTGCTAATGAGCAACTAGCATACCATTTTCATTTCTGATTGGTTTGTGACTGGGCTTGAAGTGTGGAAACACTTATTAACATGTTTTTGGTTTGTGTGTAAGGTTTGTTCAATCAGAATCTGCCTAATGCATGACATAGCTTTCCAATTGCATTTTTTTCATTTTCACATGGCATGTTGATGATAGTTCTGCTTGGTTTGTGATCTTGGCATTTGTTTGTTGCCATCTTGTTTTTATTTACATTTCAAGTAGTTTGGTTGAGATTTCATGATTTTAATTGTTTGATTTGATCAACTGTGAGTTACATCCTTTTTTTTCCTTTTGTTTGAAATGCTGGACAGCAGGGGCCCTTTGCCTTGGCCTGCTGCTTTTTGGCTGTTTTAATCAGCCTGGATCCCTTCAAAAACCACATTTGAGACCAGCCATGTTTGGTGTATGTTGTAATTGTTGACTGTTTGGATTTAACAACTTTGTCTTGATGTCTTTGATCTTGTTGTTTGAGAGCACATAGTTCACTATTTTGCAACCTACCAGCCAATATGTTGCCCTTACTGTATCATACTACCTTCTTCTGCCTGAGACATCTTTGTTTGATTTGTAAACATTAAGAGCATCAATAAACATGTTTAGAACTTGTAGGCCATGTGTGTATGAATTGAACACTTCCCATCTGCACCTTGACAGCTTGACCAACTTTCATGCCATGTTTGCAACCAATGAACCAATTTCAATTATGTTGATTTGTGACTGAGCCCTAAGTGTGCAATCTATCTGTTAACATGTTTATAACTTGTGTACAATGTCTTTTTGCTGTGAATGAACTTTGAATATACTTTGATTCCCATTATGCAACTCAAATGACCAAATTGCATTTGCATTCGTGTTTTTGATTGAAGACATCATTTCACAAATTGGTTGTTACCATCACCATCCTTGTGTAAAAACAATTATGTTAGGCTTTAATTTTGTTAAATTTGCTGTTGATTTGATCTAGTTTGAAACATTCACGCCTTTAGTTATGGTTGTTTGCATTGGGCCCAGAATTTCAATCTTAGATAGCCTTATCTTTTTCTAGGGTGGCTAAATACACGGATGTATCGCCACCCCAGTGGTTACAACATGCGCCTTTCACCTTTCATGCCTGGGTTCGATCCTCAGTGATTACCCTTTTGGCATTTTTCTGATTTTCCCCATGTTTTCATCATTTTATCCTTCCTTTCCATTCCTTGATAGCGCGCGCGCAAGTGTATGAGTGGTTAAATTCTGGGTTTGTGAACCAAAGGGCATGGGTTCAACCCCCTCCCATGACCATTTCATTTTTATTACATGCTTCATTTTTATTATTTTCACCAAAAATTCAATAATTCATAACTTTTGCATGCCTCATTATTTTCAATCCATTCTTTTTGAAAAATGTTCATATTAATGTCTAGTTTCATTTAGTGAAGGAAAATTTCAAATTGCTTGTATTCACAGTGTCTTTTGCCTACTTGGAAGTTGGTTCGTTTTTAAGGTCGCTACATTGCGTCTTGATGAATTTCTTTTATACCATGCTTGACTTATCTTGTAAGATTTATTTGTGATTGATTCCTATGTGTTAGTTAACATGTTAGGGTTTGCCTTCCTTTAGTTGTCACCATGAGCCTATGTGCTCCCTCCCAAATCTTGAACTTAACTGTTGTGAATATTCTTTACATACTTGATTGTCATCAATGCCTAAATGTTATTACATTTGAATTTATAACATGATTATATTAAGTTGTGACTTATTTGCATGATTGTTGTTTCCATATTTGTTAATATGTATCCCTTGGGTTGTTACCATAATCTTTGTTAAGATATGTCATCTCTTCTAAATCTCTATGCTTAGGTCTTGTAAGAACCTCCCTCATGATGTTATGATGTCTTATACTTGGTTGAAACCAATTGTATCAATTTAATCCTTGCTTATTGAGATATGCATGCTTGCTTGATTGTAACCATATTCTTTGTATTCTTCATGCTTCTTTGTTTATGTTGCTTTGATAAGTATTTTCTTCCCCAAGTGATGGAACTCTTTAGTTCTCATCCAGATTGCCTCCTCTTTCCTTCCAAAGGAAAGTCTCTCTATTGACCCTTGGGTAATAGATAGCTCAATACCCTCATAGGTCTGGATAGAACCTTCTCCCCCTTTTGGTCTGGATAGAACCAATAGGATTTAAACTCATAGGTCTGGATAAAACCTTCTCCCTCTTTTTGGTTTGGAAAGAACCAATAGATCCTTATTCTGT
Source organism: Lathyrus sativus (assembly GCA_963859935.3). Lineage (NCBI taxonomy): Eukaryota > Viridiplantae > Streptophyta > Magnoliopsida > Fabales > Fabaceae > Lathyrus > Lathyrus sativus. Next base: position 494,345,886 of record OZ012739.1, on the reverse strand, counting down.
AGTTCGCGCCTGAACTACGACCGCTCTGATTTCTCATTAGAAAATGAGAATACGTAGGCACAAGATGCGATATCTTGACAAGCAACCTTCCCACTTCTCCCACCTTTTGGTCTGAATAGAACCAACTGGTCTCACAACCTAAAACTTTAGGATAGAGTTTGGTTAACTCTATGTAAGAATCATGGAAATGATTACTTGCTCCCCTTTCTTGAGTGTTTAACATAGATCTAGAGAGTTTTGTGAAACTCTACACAAGCATGGATATGTTTGTTCCCCTTTGAACCTTGATCATAATCAAGTATTCTTTAACCCTAGTGAGGTGAACTACGATTGCTCTGATTCTATCCTAGTTAGGATACGTAGGAAGAGGACGCAACGTCTTTGTGAGCAAACTTAGAAACTATCTTTAGGTTTTAACCTTCACCCAATCCCAATCCCAACCTTAGCAAACATTTAGCAAACTTAGCATGCAAACAAACAAAAGGTTCCTGTAGAGTACTACAGATGTTTAGGATGTGAAATACCTACCCTATGCATAACCAACCCCCGATCCTCTAATCTCTTAGCGTTGTTGTTACATCGCACAAAAGGTTCTTTCTTTCCTTAGACCTTTCCTTTGGATAAATTAAAGTCCGATTGTGAATTTAAGAATTAAGATTCAAGTTAATCAATAGCTTGGTATCACGATTCTCACCGCAACAGAAATGGCGACTTCACTGGGGATACTTAAACTTGAGGGTTTAGCCTATTTTATTTAATTGCATGCTATATTTGTGAATATTTGCTTAACATGTATATTTGTCAACATATTTGTATGTCGGATAATGGGTACTTTGAGTGGTGAGACGGTCCTATACCCGGACTTGAGTGCAATTATGATAGGATGGTTGTATATTCAAGAAGGCTTATAGGGAGTTGATTCCCGACCAAGCTAACTTGAGAAACCACCGCTCAGTGTAGGCCCTCTTGAGAGTTTAGTATTATTGACCGAGTATTCGTGAAAACAATGCTACTTTCGACGAAGGAGCCCATGACACTGTGGACTTTTAGATTACATTTTACCCCACTTTGGCCTTATTAGGACGTAGTGCGATGGCTATAAGGAAGTATTTCCGAAGTAGTTGATACGCGATGCTACACTCGGGCGAGACTCTCTTGAGAATATTATCGATTACCAATTCGGGAAATTGATAATATCCGAAAGATGGGTTGTTGACCCTGGGAACTTTGTTAAGAACCCGTTCGGCAAGTACAAATTAACCCATAGTACAAATTCTTGGGGATTGGTAGACCTTTGACTCCTTGCTTTGATCTTGATCCTAGGAGGTCTTTGTATATGCTTTGTATTTATGAATACTTGCCTTTGTATTATGTGTGCATCATCTCATCATATCACCACGAGTATATCATGTCGCAACTAGTTTTGTAAGACTCAGTCGATCTCTGATATTTTTAAAAAAGTTGTAACTTTTTCCAACGATTGATGAAATGAGGGTTTTGACCTAGTCAATCTTCTGAATTTTGTAAAACCAGTTTGCTCTTTGCTTTGCATTTGCATTTTGCATTTTCTCTTCTCAGTCTTGCGTCTCTTTGTCTCCCACTTGTAGAGAGAGATACCTAGCACATATCCGAGACAAATGGCAACAATGGAGGAACTTTTGAAAGCCCAGGAAATGCTGAAAGAGGACATCAGAATTCTCAAATGTTGGATGAATTGGGTTTTAGAGACATTGCAGAACATGATCAAAAAAGAAGGTCACTCCAACCATGTGACGTCCAGAGAAACTAGGGATGTATTATCTCCGATGATTCCTCCAACTCCAGGATGTTCTCGGTATCGACAACCAGATAACCATCAATCACGTTAGCATGCCCAACAAAAACCAAGGAAAGCAGAGAGTCTGTTTCCAATGTCACACGATCAGAGCAAGCCAGATTTGACCCAAGGCGGATTGATAATACCAAAGGAGCTGAAAACAGTGATTCCTCCTCACCCTCTGAACTGTGGTACCAATGCTAAAAGGGATTATCATACTGGGACACTAGGGCGTTCAACTGAAGTCTCTCACCAGTCGGTGTTTGTTCCTCCTCAAGGTTCTCAAAGCTGGAGATTGAACAATAAAAATCATGTCAGGAAAAGTAAGACTTGCGGTAGACCAACTCCAGTACCGTTAAGAAAACTTTACCTGCTACTGATTCAGAACTCACTAGTGACTCCACGAGTATCCAATCTTGTGCCAAGACCATGGCATAATGCGAACCTGAACTGTGAATTTCACAAAGGAGCTGAAGGACACAACTTAGATGCATGTATAGCATTGAGTTATCTTGTACAAGAGCTAATCATTGACAAAAACTTGATCCTCGAGGAAGACCACCCAGAAGTAGAATGTGGATATCATACTGGAACAACAGGGCACCTAGTTGAAGAGTGTGAAGGTTTTAAGCTAAGACTACAAGAGTTGCTGAAACCTCAGGAGGATAAATCAAATGACAGTGTCACAATTCCTAAATCCAAAGGCAAAGGACCCGTGAGATCCCTCATAATTCTATATCACAAGGAGCAAGTGGTGGTTGAAGGTGTTTCCCCACATGGGCCTAAAATTTGAAATTTGTTTTGACAATTTTAATTCCCTAAGGCTGGCAGTTGTAGACTGTTTCAGCATTGTGTTGTATTTCCTTTGCATTTAAATTGCTTGTAAGCTGTTGTTCATTTTGAATTGGCAAGATTAATGAAATGTTTGTGCATCTTTTGATTAAGTCCCTTCTTTCACTCTTTCTCTTTCCTTTCATCGTTATAACGAAAAACGCAAAAATTTCTTTACTAAACTGTTGTTTAAAGCAAAGATTGGGGAGGATGATGAAAACTATATCCATAACTGCTGTCGATATGCTTTCAATTTAACTTTGTCGGTGATGTAAGGCATTGTTTCAATCCCTAAACACTGGAGAAATAAGGAAGATAATCCCTTGTTAACCCCTTCGAGCCTAGAAGTAGGAGTTTTTCTTTCTTTACAAAAACAGAAACCTTAAATCTCAAACCTAGGGCGGGTAGTTCTCAGTTAACTCGGAGATATATGCATACAAGACACTTTTCAAATGAAAATGGTGCACTCAGGTTTTCCGTCGCACACAACAAGCAAGTGTCGAAGATGCTTTTCAGCATAAAAGGCGATGATGGTTCACCGTAATCATTAAACTAGGTAGTCACCTCCTTTCTCAAAAGAAAAAAAAGGAAAAGTGAAAAAAGAAAAAGCCCGCTAAGTCGAAACCTATGAAGGAGACTTAGGAAAAAATGGGGCATCCTATTGACTGTATATTCAAACAAAGAAGTTCAGACAAGAGTCATGGATAAAAAGAGAGGAATGTTGTAAGAGTTATCACTCTTAAAAATCCTCAAATAGCAAAAGCTATCTAATACTGTAAGGGAGTTGTGACTACCCTAGGTTTGTGAACAATCGCCAACTATCATCAGTTCAATTTTTAAGAACCTGAATGTATTAGTTTAAGTTAACTGAGCGTAGGATTGAAGTTCATCATGGAGAGTGGGTGGGACCAAATAACTTTGAGCCTTTATCCTTTGTTTTATGAACCATGAACCAAGCCACGTTACAACCCTTAAAAGACCTAATTGAGGTAACGTTGTTTTGAAAGCATATTACAGCAAGGTTGGATAACCTGACTCCTAATGATCTTTGTTAATTGTGTGTGTTCATCACTTTATCCATCATTTGTAAAATGATTGGATCACTTTCACTTTGATCACTTGATCACTCCGCCGTGTGTGTTTCATCAAAAAATGCTTTCGAAAGATTGCATGAATTTTACATTGAAAATTGCCAATTTTTAATGAACAGCATTGCGTGCAAAACAATCCAATATTAAAGGAATCCCAACAAGCGCTGCCAGCTAGGGAATTTGACTTGATAAAGGAAGCTCAGCCTAGGGCAACCAATTTGAAGGATTTGTTAATCATTTGTCATAACGTTCAGCTAATCAGAGTCGACCAGGTCAAGATCAGATGAAGCTCTCAATGAACAGTTTAGTCTGGGGAAAATCTTTTGCAGTTACCAGTAAGCAGGGGCAAGTTTGTTACCCAGTCGTTACTCCCACAGTCCGAGACTTTGTTGGGCAAGCACCGTTAAACTGGGGAAATCAGGTCGAGATTTGTAAATCTCTCTCTATAAGAGTTTGAAGACATTGAAGCATCTTTATGCTCGTTCTCTTGATGGTTTCTTCCCACAGACCATGTAATCTGGGGCAGAAAAGTTTAAAGACTGTTTGTCGCAAGATCCGTTGCTCACTAAAGAGGATTGTTATATTATCAATGGGGCAGAAAGATTTTGGTCTTATGATACCCTTTGTCAGCTCTCCGATTAAGTTGTTACTTCGGTTGATCTTGGAACTTCCTTTGGTGTTTTTTCCTTCAACAAAGAATTCAAGCTCATGTTGGAAATCCAAGTGAAGTCACGATGTTTTGGCCTAAGAAGATTACTCTCTCCCAAAGAAGGTGGTAACCTTGAAGTGGAATTGTTGTTCTTCATGATCATCCCTTTGATGTCCAATCTTGGTGAAGTTGGTTGGGTCTCCGTGTCGAGATGTTTATTTCATCTCCAGTTTTGTTTTGTCTGTTTTGTTAGCATAAACATAAGCATAAGCATGGCATAAGCATAGCATCCGTGCATTTTTTCTATCTCTAGTTATTACCTGTTCCTGTTTCACTTCGGTGTTTTTCACCAAGTGATTGGGTGTGTTGTCTCTCTCCAATAAAGTTGTCAGCCCTTAAGCATAAAATGTCCATCCTTTCTCAATTCCCCACAGAGTTTAATCCTCGTGGATGATGGTTGCTTCAGTTATCTTTTTCCATGATTGGATAAGGTGAGTCACCATTCGAGTTCATTTCTCAATGGTTGGAGTCTTGTTGGACAATTTCTTTCTAGCTATATTCTAGATTGAATGTTGGTCCCTGTCGGTCGCCAAACCTATCTGGACGTGCATTTATTTTTCACTATCTATCAAGAATAACATTTTACATTGCGATGCAATAAGTGGCAGTCTCTGTAGAGAAGCTTATTCGTCTCCAGATAAGTGGTGGTCGCTGGCGAGAAGCTTATTCGTCTCCAGATAAGTGGCGGTCTCTGGCGAGAAGCTTATCATTCATCAAAAATAAATGGGAGTCTCTTCGGAGAAGTTTAATCATCGTCAGTGATAAATGGAAGAATCTTCGGAGAAGTTTAATCATCTTCAACGATAAATGGAAGTCTCTTCGGAGAAGTTTAATCATCTTCAACAAATAAGTGGCAATCTGGGCGAGAAGCTTATCATCTCAACGATAAATGGCAGTCTCTTTGGAGAAGTTTAATCGTCTTCAATGATAAATGGCAGTCTCTTCAGAGAAGTTTAATCGTCTTCAGTGATAAATGGCAGTCTCTTTTGAGAAGTTTATCTTAAGGACATCGACGCACGGTTGTAACCAGCATTGTTTGAAAATTCAGTGGATACTGATATAAGTAATTTGGCAGCGACCAATCATATTTCAAGTAAGGCCTGTTGGTAACTGGCACTATAAAAATCTATGGACGACAGATATTGACAATTTGGTTGTGTATCATTCCAAACTAGGTCACGATGGTTTCCATCCCAAGCTCAGGTTTCGTACCTTTGGAGATGTATTGTTTGATTCAGAGCACAGGTTTCGTACCTTTGGAAGAGGTTTGTTTCTATCCCGAGCACAAGTTGTGTACCTTTGGAGATGTATCATTTCTATCTAAGCACAGGTTTCGTACCTTTGGAGGATGTATTGTTTGATTCCAAGCACAGGTTTCGTACCTTTGGAAAAGGTTTGTTTCTATCCCGAGAACAGGTTGTGTACCTTCAGAGATAGATGTTTGTTGCCATCCCAAGCACAGGTTGTGTACCTTTGGAGATGCATTGTTTCTATCCAAGCACAGGTTTCGTACCTTTGGAGGATGTATTGTTTGATTCCAAGCACAGGTTTCGTACCTTTGGAAGAGGTTTGTTTCTATCCCGAGCACAGGTTGTGTACCTTTGGAGATAGATGTTTGTTGCCATCCCTAGCACAGGTTGTGTACCTTTGGAGATGTATCATTTCTATCCAAGCACAGGTTTCGTACCTTTGGAGGATGTATTGTTTGATTCCAAGCACAGGTTTCGTACCTTTGGAAGAGGTTTGTTTCTATCCCGAGCATAGGTTGTGTACCTTTGGAGATAGATGTTTGTTGCCATCCCAAACACAGGTTGTGTACCTCTGGAGATGTATCGTTTCTATCCAAGCACAGGTTTCGTACCTTTGGAGGATGTATTGTTTGATTCCAAGCACATGTTATGTACCTTTGGAAGATGTTTGTTTCTATCCCGAGCACAGGTTGTGTACCTTTGGAGATAGATGTTTGTTGCCATCCCAAGCTCAGGTTTCGTACCTTTGGAGATGTATTGTTGGATATCGAGCACAAGTTTTGTACCTTTGGAAGATGTTGTTTCTATCCCGAGCATAGTTTATGTACCTTTGCAGATAGATGTTTGTTGCCATCCCAAGCTCAGGTTTCGTACCTTTGGAGATGTATTGTTGGATGCCGAGCACAGGTTTTGTACCTTTGGAAGATGTTTGTTTCCATCCCGAGCACAGGTTGTGTATCTTTGGAGATGTATACTTTGAATCCCGAGTTCAGAAATTCCCAGAGACTAAAGTGGTCGCATTTGCATGAAGTGTTCTATATCCTAATGTTTTGAGGGTATTAGTTTTTGATCCTAAGGTTTCGAGGGTCTTCGTCCAATCCTAATATGTTGAGGGTGGTGTCTCTTCTATATCCTAATGTATTGAGGATGTTCAGCTTTCATTCCTAATGTTTGGAGGGTATTAGTTTTTGATCCTAAGGTTTTGAGGGTCTTCGTACAATCCTAACGTGTTGAGGGTTGTGTCTCTGCTGTATCCTAACGCTTTAAGGATATTAGCTTTTGTTGCTAAAGTATTAAGGGATATACTTATGCTTCCTATTTGTAGACCTGGTCGTCACCAAACTCTTTGAAAATCCAGTATTTATTAGTATTACCCAAATCCAATGGTTATTGGTCTCCTTGGACTCGGTCGTTACTAATATCTCCTGTTAAATCTAGTGGTTACTAGCATTATCCGGAATCAATTGTTATTGGTACACCCCGATTTGGTCATCACCAGTCCCCTCTAAGTCCAGTAGTCACTGGCATTGCTTGAAAACTAATTGTTATTAGTCGGTTATTACCAATTCCCCCAGCTGAAGTCCTGTGTTTCATCAATATTGTTTGGAATTCCCAATTGTAATTGGAAGTTTGATTTGGTCGTCACCATATCCCCAGGAAGTCTAGCGGTATTTAGCAATTTTTGGAAACCGTTTGTTGGATTGGTCATCACCATCATCCCCAGGGAGTCTAGTGGAAACTAACACTACTTGAAACTATTTGTTGTTCTAGTCGTCACCGGTTTCCCCTTTGAAGCTTTTGGTTTTTCTAGTTGAGTCTCGGAGAACTAGTGGATACTAGCTTTTCCGGCGCGTCCGGTCTTATTTCTAACCTTTTCCTGAAGATCCCGTTTGAACTCTTTGTTATAGGAAATTTCTCATCTGGTTATCCCCAGTGAGATTCGTGTCTCCGTTCCGTCTTTTCCCCGGTGAAGATTTGCTTTCCCAGTGGAATTATTCCCCAGTAAAGTTTTCCCCAGTAGATTTCTTCCCTGGAGAGGTTTGCGTTTCTTTTCTTTCGTTTCCCCAGTGGGCTTCCTCATCTGGTTATCCCCAGTGAGGCTTGTGTCTCTTTTCCCCAGTGAAGATGTGTCTTCCCTGGTGGAATTAGTGTCCCCTGTGTGAAAGATTCCCTTGAATAGCATCTTTAGTCATGTTTGAACTATCTTGCTTATTTTTCCTTGAATCTTTCCCCAGTGTGTTGGGTCCCTCGTGAGTGGTTGCTCGTCGTATTGTCGTTTTTTAATTTTTGCTCATGTGTCTGCATCTGTCTTGCATTCAAGCATCATAAAACACCATTTAGAACTCATTGCATTTCAGTATTGGTCCTTTTGCATACTATCGGATTTAAGGGGCAAAATTTCTGGTTTGCTATATTTAAATACCTTTCACTACGATTCTATGAGGATTGTCATCTAGTGAAGATATTTAAATAGGGGCAACTATTGCACCCCACATTTTAACCCCTTAGATCCTCATCATCATTTTAGGATCATATTCATTTGATTAACTAACCTTAACCCATTTCAAGTTTATCTTTGTCAAGATGCAGATGAATCAGGGTTCCGTACCGTCAAAAATCGAGGCTTCGATGGTTTGATCAATCAATATTTTGGATTGATTCAACTATAAACAAGATTAAGGATACTACATTGGGTCAAGTATGAATCCAATTTGAGGTGGTCACCTAAGAATTGAGAACAGTGCAGTTCAGGATACCTGATTAGGGTTTTCGATTAGGAAAAGTCAACTGTAGTTTGACTTTTGATTTAAAAAGTGTTACAATGGTGGGATCATGGTCCATGAAGTTCTTATGGCTTAGTAAAGTCTACTCAAGAAGTTTCAAGGCCTCAAAATACCCAGAACGTCAACAGTCGACTCGATAGCCACTGATTGATCGTACGGTTGACCGAAAAGTCAACTCTTCAATCATAAGGAATTTGACTTCAAGATGTGAATAAAAATTGTTCCTTCATATTACACATTCCCATAAAATTTCATGACCATTGGATCAAGGGTTAGGGAGTAATTGCAAAAATCGGGAATTAGGGTTTTGAAAGGGGCAAGACCATAACTCCTCAACCACACATCCAATTGAGTTGGTTCAAAGCTCATTGGAAATATCTTGACAAGTCCTACAAAATTCCCAAACTGGTCCATGATCAAAAGATGCATAGATTTGGAGTTATGACCAAATTCATTTCAAGAAGGGAAATAACTTAGAAAATTTTTAAGTTATTTGGCCTCTTAAGTATGTTTTTTCAGCAACTTGGAAGGGTTTTTCAACCTAGTTCCATCTAGAATTTGAAACTCTCAAAAACATGAAAGTTGTAGAGCTACTTTAGGGATTTCTAAAATATGGTAGAACTCTTCAATAGCATTTGTGAGCTGAGAGTTATGGATCATGGAAGTTGTGGCTGCCACACTTGAAGTCACCACTTCAACTCTTTCCAAAATTCGAATTTCAACAACTTGGGCCATCCTCAGCCATTGGATCATGTTTTTTTCTAATAATGTGAAGCCTAGATGAAGCAAAAACCAGAAGAAAGGAAGGATTGATGGGCTTTTGCAACTTGGAGCAAGTGGCTAATATAATAATCATTTAAAGGAGGAAGAAAGAGAAACTTTTTCAAAAAGTTGTGCAGCTGCAGTCCCCTACTCTCATAGCTTCACTTCAATCATCTCATCCCTCCCATCTTACTTGATATTTTGCCCAGCAATTTGCACAAGAGCTGATGGAAAAATCTGCCACATGATCTTGGCAAGATTTCCTTCAAAATCTCCCTCCAAAATGGGAAAAACCAAGGCTGCCCTCACCCTCACTCTCCCTATAAATAGAGACCTTTATCTATGTTGTTAACCACACCAGAGCTACCAAGAATACCATAAAAATCATAGCTCTCTTCCTTCCTTCTTTACTTGTAAGTGAAGAAAATCACCAAAATCCACTATTTTGCACTTTTCATGCCATTTCTTGTTCCAAACACCAAAACACTTCAAAGACTATCTACACACCCTTAAAATGGCCATTTGAAACTGTTCCCACCATTACTTTCATAAAAAAAACTCATCAATCTAAAAGTCAACCTTCATACCTTCATATTTTGACTTTTATGCACTTTGGAAGCCAAGTCTCTACTTAAGGCCTTTCCTACCATTTCAACACCCCCAACACCTCATATATATCTTGTTTCAACTATCCAAAGGCTCAAAAACTAACTGGGAGGCTCATTACTCAAACTGTCATAGAAGTTGCTTATTGCTTCAAGAGGAAGAAAACTCCAAATCTGTGCCAAAGAAGAAGATCTCTGGGTTTCTTTGCTTTCTAGCTTGCTCAAGAAGGTCTACAAGAGGTATGTAATGCTCAACCTCCTCATTATACATACATTGTCATGTTTTGTAAATTTGAAGTTCTATTTTGAAAACCATAGTCATGTTGTCCCAAAATGGCTCTTTGTCAAGAGCTTGTGTTTTATTGCTATGTTCTTGCTTTTGTTAAAGTATATTGTTCATGAGTGATATGTATTGATGATTTTCTGTCAAGGATGAACTTTGTATGTTGTTTACAACTGTTTTGAGGTATTTGTCCATAAGAGTAGTTTTAGAGGCTTTTTAACATGAAATGTTGTTATGCTTAATACAAGTCTAACAGCCCTTGTTTATTTGTGATGTTTGAATTTCTTGTTAGCTATTTCATGAGGTTCCCCTGCCCCTAGGTCATGTATGAATCTATATTGGCTTTTGTTTCACAGTTGTGATGCTTGTTTCATTTGCTACACCATTTTCATGAGTTTTGTGCCAAAATGTTATGTGCCTACCTGTTTCACACTCCATTACCATGTTTCATACTGTGATCTTTACATCTCAAATGTTTAAACTGTTGGCTTGTTCTGATTTGGTCTTGCTTGTATTATTTGAGACTTGTTGAATTGTTAAAAACATGAGGATTAGCTATTAGGAACTGCTGTGAGGTATTGCTTGTTTTGCTGTCAAATGCTTGCAACAACAATCAGTTCTTGTTTTGAACAGTTTGTGTTTGATCTTTAAGTGTGAAAGCATCAGTTAACATATTTAGAGGTTGTGTGTGGTATTTTCATGTTTAAACTGGCCCTGCATTTTCAAGACAGCTGTTCACTTTCACACTTGCATTTTCAAGCTTTATGTTACCAACAACATGTCCAATTCTGTTTCAGTTTGTTTCTATTTGATCTACCAGCCTAGAATCATCATTTAACATGTTTTAAGGTGGTGTGTGATGCCTAACTGTCTCAATTTGCCATAAACTATCTTGCTGCATAAATGAACTTGTTTTTGCATTTCATAAGTATCAACATATCAAATTCTGTTCTGTTTGAAATGTGCCTAAATTTTGAGTTTGATTTCATCTATCTTCATGTTTGTAATGTGTGTGTAGTGATTGTATGGTCTATTTCCACCTGTTTTATCTTTTTGCTTTCAAAATGCATTTTCAATATCCATTCAAGCCAAATATACCATGAACCATACTAAATTCCGCCTTGATTGCAATATACCTGAACTTTGAGTTTGAACTCATTTATTTTCATGTTTATGATGTGTATGTGTTAATTTCATGACATGAGACCACTCACTATTGGCTAAACCAGCTTGTATCCTCACTCTGTTGTCAAACAGTTTTGAAAAATCACAATCACACACAACATGCCCTTTTGTTTTTGAAGCATTTTTTGGTTGATGTATGAACATGAATTCATCTGCTATCATGTTTGCAGTGTGTATGTATTGATTGTATGACCTTGCTACCTGGTTTTGACCTTTCATTTCACATGCCTCAACATCTTGCTGCCAACAGGTTTTCTTTTGCAAACCACGGTTGCACACACCATACACTCTTTCTGTTTGGGTTTGTTTTAAGTTATTTCATGAGCATTATACCTTTAGATAACATGGTTAGGGTTTGTATGTGTATGAACCAGATCTCATTTTGAATGCTATGCCAATTTGTAACCCCTTCCTGTTATGACAGCCTGCTTACCATGTATACTACACTTGCAGCTTGTAAGCCAAATTTTGTTGTGTGCATTTGATATTCAATCTTAAGTTGTAGAATCATTCATGGACACCTTTGAAATTTGTGTGTGGTGGTTATTTGGTCTAAAACTTGCTCCATTCATGTCTTGTTCACCATTATGCATTTTCATGTGTTAATGAGCAACTAGCATACCATTTTCATTTCTGATTAGTTTGTGACTGGGCTTGAAGTGTGGAAACACTTATTAACATGTTTTTGGTTTGTGTGTAAGGTTTGTTCAATCAGAATCTGCCTAATGCATGACATAGCTTTCCAATTGCATTTATTTCATTTTCACATGGCATGTTGATGACAGTTCTGCTTGGTTTGTGATATTGGCATTTGTTTGTTGCCATCTTGTTTTTCTTTACATTTCAAGTAGTTTGGTTGAAATTTCATGATTTTAATTGTTTGATTTGATCAAGTGTGAGTTACATCCTTTTTTTTCCTTTTGTTTGAAATGCTGGACAGCAGGGCCCCTTTGCCTTGGCCTGCTGCTTTTTGGCTATTTTGATCAGCCTGGATCCCTTCAAATACCACATTTAAGACCAACCATGGTTGGTGTATGTTTTAAATGTTGATTGTTTGGATTTAACAACTTTGTCTTGATGTCTTTGATCTTTTTGTTTGAGAGCACATAGTTCACTATTTTGCAACTCACCAGCCAATATGTTGCCCTTACTGTATCATACTACCTTCTTCTGCCTGAGACATCTTTGTTTGATTTGTAAACATTAAGAGCATCAGTAAACATGTTTAGAACTTGTAGGCCATGTGTGTATGAATTGAACACTTCCCATATGCACCTTGACAGCTTGACCAACTTTCATGCCATGTTTTCAACCAATGAACCAATTTCAATTATGTTGATTTGTGACTGAGCCCTAAGTGTGCAATCTATCTGTTAACATGTTTATAACTTGTGTACAATGTCTGTTTGCTGTGAATGAACTCTGAATATACTTTGATTCCCATTATGCAACTCAAATGACCAAATTACATTTGCATTTGTGTTTTTGATTGAAGACATCATTTCACAAATTGGTTGTTACCATCATCATCCTTGTGTAAAAACAATCATGTTAGGCTTTAATTTTGTTAAATTTGGTGTTGATTTGATCTAGTTTGAAACCTTCACGCCTTTGGTTATGGTTGTTTGCATTTGGCCCAGAATTTCAATCTTAGATAGCCTTATCTTTTTCTGGGGTGGCTAAATACACGGATATATCGCCACCCCAGTGGTTACAACATGCGCCTTTCACCTTTCATGCCTGGATTCGATCCTCAGTGATGACCCTTTTGGCATTTTTCTGATTTTCCCCATGTTTTCATCATTTTATCCTTCATTTCCATTCCTTGATAGCGCGCGCGCAAGTGGCTGAGTGGTTAAATTCTGGGTTTGTGAACCAAAGGGCATGGGTTCAACCCCCTCCCATGATCGTTTCATTTTTATTACATGCTTCATTTTTATTATTTTCACCAAAAATTCAATAATTCATAACTTTTGCATGCCTCATTATTTTCAATCCATTCTTTGTGCAAAATGTTCATATTAATGTCTAGTTTCATTTAATGAAGGAAAATTTCAAATTTCTTGTATTCACATTGCTTTTTGCCTACTTGGAAGTTGGTTTGTTTTTAAGGTCGCTACCTTGCGTCTTGATGAATTTCTTTTATACCATGCTTGACTTATCTTGTAAGATTTGTTTGTGATTGATTCCTATGTGTTAGTTAACATGTTAGGGTTTTCCTTCCTTTGGTTGTCACCATGAGCCTATTTGCTCGCTCCCAAATCTTGAACTTAACTGTTGTGAACATTCTTTACATACTTGATTGTGATCAATGCCTAAATGTTATTACATTTGAATTTATAACATGATTATCTTAAGTTGTGACTTATTTGCATGATTGTTGTTTCCATATTTGTTAATATGTATCCCTTGGGTTGTTACCATAATCTTTGTTAAGATATGTCATCTCTTCTAAATCTCTATGCTTAGGTCTTGTAAGAACCTCCCTCATGATGTTATGATGTCTTATACTTGGTTGAAACCACTTGTATCAATTTAATCCTTGCTTATTGAGATATGCATGCTTGCTTGGTTGTAACCATATTCTTTGTATTCTTCATGCTTCTTTGTTTATGTTGCTTTGATAAGTATTTTCTTCCCCAAGTGATGGAACTCTTTAGTTCTCATCCAGATTGCCTCCTCTTTTCTTCCAAAGGAAAGTCTCTCTATTGACCCTTGGGTCATAGATAGCTTAATACCCTCATAGGTCTGGATAGAACCTTCTCCCCCTTTTGGTCTGGATAGAACCAATAGGATTTAAACTCATAGGTCTGGATAGAACCTTCTCCCTCTTTTTGGTCTGGAAAGAACCAATAGATCCTTATTCTGTAGTTCGCGCCTGAACTACGACCGCTCTAATTTCTCATCGGACAATGAGAATACGTAGGCACAAGATGCGATATCTTGACGAGAAACCTTCCCCCTTCTCCCACCTTTTGGTCTGGATAGAACCAATTGGTCTCACAACCTAAAACTTTAGGATAGAGTTTGGTTAACTCTATGTAAGAATCATGGAAATGATTACTTGCTCCCCTTTCTTGAGTGTTTAACATAGATCTAGAGAGTTTTGTGAAACTCTACACAAGCATGGATATGTTTGTTCCCCTTTGAATCTTGATCATAATCAAGTGTTCTTTAACCCTAGTGAGGTGAACTACGATTGCTCTGATTCTATCCTAGTTAGGATACGTAGGCAGAGGACGCGACGTCTTTGCGAGCAAACTTAGAAACTATCTTTAGGTTTTAACCTTCACCCAATCCCAATCCCAACCTTAGCACACATTTAGCAAACTTAGCATGCAAACAAATAAAAGGTTCCTGTAGAGTACTACAGATGTTTAGGATGTGAAATACCTACCCTATGCATAACCAACCCCCGATCCCGGAATCTCTTAGCGTTGTTGTTACATCGCGCAAAAGGTTCCTTCTTTCTTTAGACCTGTCCTTTGGATAAATTAAAGTTCGGTTGTGAATTTAAGAATTAAGATTCAAGTTAATCAATATCTTGGTATCACGATTCTCACCGCAACAACTTTTAATGAGATAAAATTATAATCTGAAGTTGTTGCGATTTGAAGCATGTACACTAAATAAGTTTACTCCTCAATTTTTAAGATAACCGAGGAAATATATTGAATTTATTTTTAAAAAATAGGGCGTCTCCAGAAATTTTACCTCGGTTTTTTTCGTTATGTTTGGTGAAATCATAGTCATAAAAAATAGTTTTTCTAGCAGGGATATTTTCGCATAGATAATGAAATAGTAATTATTCTGACTCGTGGTAAAGGCAATACTCTTAAAGAGTAACCTAGGCCAACGAGGGGATGAACTAGAAATTAGGGTTTTTCACGTGGATGTCACCTTAAAAGTGTAAAGGTAGTCTGTGATAAGGCTAAATTGATGTTAGAGAAGTAACTGACATATAGGGTCAGTATGGTGTAATATCAAATATAGAAAAGTATCATGTTAGATATGGTGCAGTATCACTAGAGAGAAGTGACCATATGGTGTAGTATCATTTGAGAGAAGCATACCCAAAGTTGTATCATGGAATGTAATATAATATCTCTTGAGAGGAGTATTACACAAGTGTAGTATCGTTTGAGAGAAGCAGACCTGAAATTAAATAGTAGGATATAATAAAGTATTGGTTGAGAGAAGTATTACACATGTGCAGTATCATTTGAGAAAAGATCATTTGTATGTGTGTTATAGGCATCATGCAATATCTTAAAGAGTAACGTGGTCTCTTATAGAGTAAAATGATATCAAAGAAAGAGAAAAACTTTAGAGTTCAAGAACACGCATATCATACATTAACATGTAATTAAACTTGATGATTTTTGTGATTTTTGTTGATATTCTAAATTGTTTTATTTTATTAAGGTTGCTTTGAGATGAGGATGTTTGTATCTTAAAAATGTAAAGTTTGTAGATATTTGATGTTGATGGTCTGTGTTAAGTATGGTAGTTATGATACGATGTTTACATTATTATTTGTGTGTTCTTCTCAATTATTTTATATTTTACATGTTGTCAAATGTCACTCTTTCATGTTTGTGGTTGTTTGACTTGATTCTGCGTTTGCTAAATTGCAGTAAATACAAGTTAAAAAGTCTTGACATTTAAGTTGAAAGAAGTCTCGCTCTGATAGGTGACATCAGGTTGGAAAAGTTGTTTTAAAATGTTTATGATTTTTGCATTAAACGATTATAAATATTAAGTATAATGATGTATAATTGTTTAAATTTAATGGAGTTTTTTTAAAATTACTTGTAATGTGTAAGTGGACAAAGAGATGTCCTTTATATCAAAAAAGATTTTGAAACTCGTAAATTTTATTAGTTTTAAAAACTCTAAATATTTATAAATATCAGATATATTATTTAAGGATTTGGGTATTTTTAAATCTTATATTAAATTACTCAATTTATCAATTTACACAAATCAAAATATAAATTGTATAAATTAAAGGGAGATAATATATTATTTATTAAAGTATTTGTATCATATATTAAATTTTTTAAATCATAAATACAAAAATTAAATATATTATTTAAAGGTAAATAGAGAACTCATCTTGTTCTTTTATTTTTATTGAATTTGTCTTTTGTTCTCATCTTAAATGAGTAATACATAAGTTAGATCTCATCTGCCATTGAATTTTTAAAGTTTTTACTTTCTATTATATAAATGTTGTATATTTTAAAGACTAAAGTATTTAAGAGATATAAAGCTTATTTTTAAATAATTTCTTAATTTTTAAGTTTCGGTTGTTTATCTTTTAACTATTCGAATGTGACAATATTAATTGCGTAAATTTAAAGGATAAAGTTTGTTAAAACAATTTAAAAAAGTGTGAAATTTAATATCAAATATTATTATTTTTGAACCAATTCAATTGAAAAGTGTTTATTAAACTGTAATACAAATAAAATAATATAAATTGATGGTGTGAAATATATATTGTTTAGTTAAAATTACTTAGAGTTTCCTTGAATGTAATGTGACAATTTTGAACCAAAAGCTATGATACAAGCAACTATAAAATTTTGTCTCATTGAAATTGAAGATATTCTAAATGTGAATGTTAGTGAATGATATATATGATTTTCCAATTCAAGATTTTTATGAGCCAGATTCAAATTTTATCAATTAAAACATCATTTTTTGGATGATATTTTACTTTTAAATTAATTTTTTATTATAAATATAAAATTATTGTTAAATTGTTAAAGATTTGATATTAAATAATTAACTTATGGAATTAATGTTATCTTAAAGTTTTAACCGTCTTAAAAAAAACTAACTTGAAACGTTCGAATTGAATTTTAATGGAAAAAATAGATTGGTAACAGAAATTTAAAAGAAAAAATATTAATTTTTTAGGAATTAAATACAAAAATTAACATATTTAGAAATATAAAAATATATATTTTAGGATAGTTGTCATTCACAATACTTCATCATTTTTTATTTAGTGTATATGGGTTTTTTATTAATAATAATAATAATAATAATAATAATAATAATAATAATAATAATAATAATAATAATAATAATAATAATAATAATAATAATAATAATAATAATAATAATAATAGTAATAATAATAAAAGAAAAATAATAAAATAAAAGTAATTAATTTTTCTTTTCCAATTATTTTGTAAAGAAAAAAGGGATGAGCGTGGATATTGGAGGCTCCGAGAAATCATGACGATGGAGTATTACTTACAAAATGCTGCTTGCATCAAACAAAAAGTGAATTACTTAATAGTAAATATTGATATTTGTAAATATATATAGTGTTAAGAATATTTGTATATAGAATAGTCCCACATCAACTATATCATGTAATTAGTTGTAATATATCTATATATAATAATATCTCCGTAGTACTTTTCAAAACATATGGTTTATTCAAATGTCTCTTAGTCTCTTGTATTTTAACATGGTATCAGAGTCTCGTTTAAGATCCGGTGGACCAGCTTCTATGGTTTCTGCTATCGGGTCACCCACCATTTATTTCTACGCTTCAGTTATCCAGTCCTGAGCGTGAGGGGTGTGTTAAGAGTCTCACATCGGACAATATATGGCATGAAGATATGTTTATAAGTGGGGGCAATCCTCACTCTACCAACCGGTTTTGTAGGGTTGAGTTAGGTCCAACCACATTTCTTAACATGATATCTAGAGCCTGCTAAGAGGCACTTCTTTTTTCGCCGTGCTTTACCCGATTGACCCACTGTCTTTCGGTGAGAATTTTTTAAAATTTTTTTTTTTTGCAAACTGTGTTGCCACTCCAATTTACCTCTCACTGTTCAAAATTCTCAGGTGATCACCCTGCAGCCACTGCCGCCGTTATTGTTCCGGATCAGTTTTCAACATTATCCGTTCATAACCGCATAACCGCCGCCATTGCTACTATTCTCGGCGACCTTCCGACAAACTTTTTCATCGGCAGAAATCTCCACAAGAGCCCACACGCGCCACCTCTGTCTTCGCGTGTGGGCATCATGCGCCGCCACCTAAACCGCACGTGACAACACGTCCGACAAACGATCGCGTGATATTTTCTCTCTTCAGACACTCATGGTTATTCTTCATCTCTCGAAACAATTTCAGAAAAAAGATCTTGGTAATTTCAGTGGAAATATGCTATAAATATTTTGGAAGAAAAAGGTCTGTTAAATGCTAAACCAACCGATACTCCTATGGATCCAAGTGTTAAACTACTACCCAACCAGGGGGAGCCTCTATCTGATGCATGAAGGTATAGCAGATTGGTTGGAAAGTTGAATTATCTCATAGTCACTCGTCCAGATATTTCTTTTGCAATCAGTGTGGTAAGCCAGTTCTTAAATTCCCCTTGTCAGGAACACATGGATGTTGTTATCTGAATTCTGAGATACATCAAATGTGCTCCAGGAAAAGGTCTTGTGTATGAGGATAAAGGACATAACCAGATAATTGGATAGACCCATTGATAGTGATCCACCTCTAGGTATTATGTACTTGTTGGAGGAAACCTTATATCCTGATAAACAAAGAAACAAAATGTAGTTGCAAGATAAATCACCGAGGCAGAGTATAGGGCCATGGCAATGGCAACATGTGAACTTATTTGGTTAAAACAGTTGCTCAAGGAACTTCAAATTGAAGAAGCAAGACCAATGACACTTATTTGTGATGATCAAGCTGCATTGCACATTGCTTCAAATCCAGTCTTCCATGAGAGGACCAAACATATTGAGATAGATTGTCACTTTGTCAGAGAGAAGATCGAGTCAGGCGACGTCGTCACAAGCTTTGTCATCTCTAGTGATCAATTGACATATGTGTTTACCAAATCCCTACGAAGCCCCATAACTAACTATATATGTAACAAGCTTGGTGCATTTAACTTATATGCTCAAGCTTGAGGGGGAGTGATAATATTTTTAAATATATATAGTGTTAAGAATATTTGTATATAGAATAGCCCCACATCAACTATATCATGTAATTATTTGTAATCTATCTATATATAATAATGTCTCTGTAGTGCTTTTCAAAACATACGGTTTATTCAAATGTCTCTTAGACTCTTGTATTTTAACAGTAAAAATTATGCACTTTTTTTGGAAGAGTGTTAAAAAATGGTGTCAGGATATCTTTTCATTTTTTGGAAAGCACATATTGAAGAGGTTTGTACTATGAGGATAATTGAAATAGGTAACACTTTTTCATTTATGAATGGAGCCAATTTTCTTTAGGTTTCAATTTGTAGTGGTATATATGTGAGTGTCATAAGTTAGGACATTGTTGCCTAAGAGCGATAATGCCTAGACGGTGACTTAAGAATTCACCCTGGACGCTCATGATGTGTGTAAATCCATTGGTCAATAGAGATTTAGTCTATCATCACTCTCGAAAGGATAGATGGTCAATAACTTTCCCATGTCAAGAGATATCAGTTATTACCACTTAGGGTTACCCAGCCACTAGGTCTAAAAACATATATAAATATACCTCCCTCATAGAGGACATGACTTATAATAACTTATACTGATCACACCGCTCCTACGCTTACCTCTAAGCACAATTAGTCACAAAGCCTCTCAACTCACATGAGTAGAACTTCTAAAACCACCGTAAAATACCATCATACAAGCCTTCTCGCCGTCATCGGCAATCACTAACCACCATACCTTGTAACATACCTACTATGGCCTCTGAGTCCCCTGTCCTTACAAGATTAGGACTCGCACTTGTACCTTTTAACCAGCACAGTGGTGCCTTCATGGGACCCAAGTAAAAGTAACATGGGCCATACAATCGTCATCACCATCACCATGTCCGATGTTACCTTTGATTTCTATGCCTAGCCACTTTCAACCATGGTTAACAAAAGAGCTTCAACCTTTACGCCAAAAGGTACCAGTGATAGCAGTGATTTCGATGCCCTAGCGGAGATGTGTGTCGTCATAGACAAGTTACACGACCATCACCAGACATTAGATGATGACATCTACAACGTCAGAAAGCGCAAATAGGACTCAAATCCTCCGGAGGAAATGAAAATGTTAGACCCCTGTCCACTCTCACGTGAGATATGGAGGCATCCGTCTCGGAGGGCTTCAAACCCCATATCCTTATTAGAGTTTGATAGGCATAACAATCTCTACGAGCACTTCGCCTCCATCAATATACAGATGACCATCATAGGGGTTCCTGATCCTTGAAGTGCAAGCTGATATGTGTCACTTACTCGACGTCACCCTTCAATCGTTTAAGGGTTTACCTCGTGCCTCCATCAGTAGGTATTAGGAACTAGTAAAGAAGCTAGTACACCAGTTCTCCTCCAGCCACCTCAGGAAAATGACCACCACGAGCTTGTTTAACATACGATAAGGTCCATCAAACTCACTAAGGGACTATCTCTCTCGCTTTAATGAAACCAACAATAAGTTTGTCCCACCAAACCAAGAGATGTTTGTGGGGGCGTTCTAAATTAGACTCAAGGTGGAACACTTTAACATAGTTACTCTCCAAAAAGCCAAAATTTTCATTGAAAGATGTGGCCACAAAAGCAGAGTGCTACATAAAGGGCGAGGAGAGCAATATCAAAAAGAAGGTGCATGATGTCAACGAGAGCATCCCTAATGTCGAAGGCTCACATCACTAGAGAAAGAGAAATTATAACTTTTCCATAAAGGCCCCTGAATATTCTACATGAGCAGATCTGGCGCAAGGTTCTCCATATGCACAACATCTATATGCCACCTGCTCCTAAGGCGGATGTGATGGGTTGTGAATCAAGAAGTTGGTGTACTTTTCATAGAGTGAAGGGACACCACATTGAAGATTGTTTCTAGCTCAAAAAGGAAATTGAGAGACTATTATAGAAGGTACACCTCAAGAAATATGTGAATGGTGATTATAGGACGACCAACATTTAATCTGTTGGGCACAACCTTTTCAACTTTTTATTTATGCATGAGGTGCACATTTTCAAATGGACGGTTGAGAGTAATTTAAAAAGTACATATTAAAAATTAAATGAATTTTGGCGTCCAATGCACTACTAGAAAAATATGAAATAGTGACAGAATTTAGAGACGAATAATTTTCAATCTCGAATAGTGACAGAAATTGCGACAGAAAATATCAATTTGAGACCAAAATCAAAATTTTGATATCTGAGATGGATTTTAGAGACGAATCCATCCGTCTTTACTTTAATTTTCATTTTTTGGTCATTACATTTGCTACCACAAGGATGTCTAGGGAAATTGGTATAAAATTGATGATTCAAAGGTAAATTTCTGTGTGCCAATGAAAATATACATGATGTACTTATATATGATAAACGATCCAATTATTTTGTGTTTATATAAAGAAATTATACATGTTGTACTTATAGCCCAATGATATTTTTCTATAACCACATATTGTATGTGATATGTGTTAGTATAATTCACTTATGTAGTTAGTTTTGTGTTTATGTTTGTTAAGTGATTTGGTTCGTTATCATAAACACATCATATATCAGTAGACCAACCTCTTAATTTTGAGTTAATGATTTCTTTGATTTTAATTTAATCTAATTAATGATAGTTGTCATAGAATCTATAATATTATAATATGTCGTGTTGAACTTCAATTTTGTGATTTTTTTTAATATATTTGATTTGATGGACAAAGATTAGTTATTGAAATTATTAGTAATTTAAAATTCCATCGTATCAATTCTAGTACTTCCTTCTTTGTGTTTCATGTGATATGAATTATTCTAATTCAACATAATTATAATCATGACTATAATTATATATCGTTTAATTTTGCTTTCATATTCTTCTTGCTAATACATAAAAGTGTACTTGTAAGGCGGGAGGTTTGGAAAGATAAACAAGAGAGCAGCATTTTTTCAAGATAGATTTCAGAAGAAATTTTTACTGCAAGTTTTAAAGAGATACTTCAGTTAGTTTTTACCTTTAGACTTTAAGTTCAGATTACAAGTACATAGTATATATATTGTTTGTTTTGTAATAACTAAATATGAATAGTTGGTTCTTTTATTGCGTATGTCCAAGACCATGTATTATGTTTGTGATAGATTTGTGTTGAACATTTTAATAGCTTTCCTTTGTATAACCAACTCCTGATTCCAGATCTCTTTGCATTTGTAGAGAAAACACTTGTGCGCAGGGTTAGTTTAAGATATATTTCCCTTCCTTTTAAGCTTCATAGGATAAATATAAAAATCACAAAGTAGCATCAGGAGCGGTAGTGATCTTCAGCCACAAAAACCGACTGTGACATATCCCCTTGATGATCACTATTGGAGAACAAGATTCGGCCAAATAGATAAATGTTAGGTATTTAGTTATTGATGCCCCTTATTCGCACAATATAATTATAGGACGACCAACTTTTAATCGGCTGGGTACCACCTTTTCAACTCTTTATTTATGCATGAAATATACATTTCTCAATAGACGGTTAGGAGTCATTTAAAAAGCACATAGTAAAAATTAAATGAGTTTTGACGTCCAATACACTACTAGAAAAATATGACATAGTGATAGAGTTTAGAGACAAATAATTTTCAATCTCAAATAGTTATAGAAATTCAGACAGAAAATATCAATTTGAGACCAAATTTAAAATTTTGATATCTGGGATGGATTTCAGAGACGGATCCATCCGTCTATACTTTAATTTCATCTCTAATACCGTCTCAAAGACATAAATTTTATTTTTTATTAACTAATGTTTATATAGAGATGAAGGATAGAGACTAAATATGATTTTATATCATAAAATTTGTTTAAATTTAATTTTATGAAAATGTTTATTTTATTTTTTAATTTAAAATAAATTGTTGTAATAAAATATCATTATTTAATTTCATTGTTTATGATCTTGATAGTAAAGTTGATTATAATCACTTTTGTTTTAATATTACACAGATTAAACTAAAATATAAATAAAATTTGAATAATTAAAAAATTAAAAGATCCAAACGTAGAAAATGATTTAAGTATTTAAAATAAAATGATATATTAAAATATAGAGGCTAAAGATTATGTTCTCATTGGGTAATCAAAGCGTGTTTCCTGCTGTTTGGCAGGTGTCAGGACTATGTAAAAGCATGGAAGTGTCTTACTGTTAAATATGCTCCAAATATTCTTACAATTGCATTGAAAAGATTTTAGTTATGAATAATTTGATCTATAAATTATCTATCTAAGTTGTCAGATTCTTTAGCGTTATTTATACTTTAAATTTTCGTCGTATCAATTCTAGTACTTCCATCTTTGTGTTTTATGTGATATGAATTATTCTAATTCAGCATAATTATAATCATGACTGTAATTATATACCGTTTAATTTTCCTTTCATATTCTTCCTACTAATACATAAAAGCTTGGAACTAAAAGTGTACTTGCAAGGCGGGAGGTTTGGAAAGATAAACAAGAGAGCAACATTTTTTCAAGATAGATTTCAGAAGGAATTTTTACTACAATTTTTAAAGAGAGACTTCAGTTAGTTTCTACCTTTAGACTTTAAGTTGTCAGATTCTTTAGGATTGTTTATACTTTAAATTTCCGTCGTATCAGTTCTAGTACTTCCCTATTTGTGTTTCATGTGATATAAATTATTCTAATTCATCATAATTATAATCATGACTGTAATTATATACCGTTTAATTTTCCTTTCATATTCTTCCTACTAATACATAAAAGCTTGGAACTAAAAGTGTACTTGCAAGGTGGGAGGTTTGGAAAGATAAACAAGAGAGCAACATTTTTTCAAGATAGATTTCAGAAGGAATTTTTACTACAATTTTTAAAGAGAGACTTCAGTTAGTTTCTACCTTTAGACTTTAAGTTGTCAGATTCTTTAGGATTGTTTATACTTTAAATTTCCATCGTATCAGTTCTAGTACTTCCCTATTTGTGTTTCATGTGATATAAATTATTCTAATTGATCATAATTATAATCATGACTATAATTATATACCGTTTAATTTGCCTTTTATATTCTTCCTGCTAACACAAATATATAACACTTTGTCATCCATAAATGGAGCCAATCTTCTTAAGATTTTATCCTTATCAATTAGTGGTGAGGAAATTTCTATTCATATCATCAATCAAATGCACATAAAATTAAAAACAAAAGTAAAAAATTGTCAACTCACATCTCCACGCTTACTGTAGGTGAGAATAATAACGAGTGGTTTATAATTTGAAAATGTATATATGTAATTTGTACAATGGTGGGTCAGAGAAGATTTTGGTACAGCTAGACTAAAACTCTTATACAACAATTATGAAGTCAAAAGAGTGACTCGTTAAAAATCTTACAAGAAAAAAAAGAGTGTAGCTAACCACCACATAAACTAAGGGTGATGGTTTTTGAAAATTACTATCATAAACAATCTAACTCGATCTCAATACTTGAAGGTTTAGGAAGAAGCATATATAATTCATAACAATATAACTCTTATATTGCTTCTATGACTTGATTGCCTTTTAATATTACCGATACCATATATTATGTTTAATGACTTGCCAACTTATTTTGGGAAGAAAAAATCCAAACTTTCAAGGCTCCTGGCCTGATCTCTTCAAATTGATAACTACATAATAACAAATAAATAAGTAATGAGAAGAAAAATGATAGTTGTTATTGTAACTATTACATATAATGAATTTTATTTACTTGTTTTCCTTGAGAAATTTTGTAATAATCACCGGAAGTACTGGTTTTCCGTGACTATGGCTGCCAACTCCTAAAAAAAATTAAATAATTTATTTTAGTTTAAAACCAACACACTAAATTTACATTTTATACATATATTTTAAAATTTTATTACAAATAATATAGAAAATACCTGTTATAACTTCTAATGATTTTGACTGTGTGGCAATGATTTCATTTAATCGACTTTGTAGGATTTGAATTGCTTCTGATCCATGTAGACCATGCAAATCTATTCTCCAAATTTTGTTTTTGCGGTTATTAATTTTGAAGATTTCTTTTGCTACATTATAGCTATGCTCTTCAACCATAAGAAGTTTTTCTCTGCCGGCCATAGAATGTTGTTTTGCAGAAAAATGATCTTTTTGTTGATAAGCTTTTGTGGCCTCTTTAAAGTGTTCGGATACAAGCCTAATAGAAAAGTTATAATTCAATATTATTAAAACATTTGATACAAATTAAATTAAACTAGAAAAATTGATAGGTAAGTTAATATTTTAGTGTTTATTTTAACATTTTAGTCTAATTGTATTAATTTATGATGAAATATATTTTATCTAAAATAATCTAAATTTAATAGTAGAAATGTAACTATACATTGTGATAGATTTATGTTAAACTTTTTAATCGAATACCTCCTTAAAGTGCACGTTATGTTTTAGTCTCTTATTTAAATAAAATCACATATAAGTTATTTTTTGTCCATAAAGGTATTTTAATATATCTACTAACCTTGTCATCTCCAATGCTTCTTTTCTATATAAAATATAAATATTTGTTTTATCTGACTTGGTCTTCTTCGACTGGTCTTTAAGTTGCATTTTGTTGATTTTTGGGATATGATCATCAAAAGGCTACTATAAAAAAATTATATATGATTAGTATGAATCAAATAATAAAATATGATTGAAATTGAAAATGCCATATTTTCATATTTTATAAAAATAAAAAATTATATATATTCTAAAACAAAGAAATACAAAGCCATCTCAAAGGTCAAGCTCAAGATAACCAACACTCCTAAATACATGAAAAATACATGTGTTTAAATAAATGATACTAGTAAACTTTGGATAAATTTTTTTAAATTAGACGAACCTATGATGTGGCAATGTATGAATGTATTAGTGTGTGTGGCTACAATCATGTACGTTATTTTATTAAAAACAAATTCAAATAGATGGATGATATGAAAACTGTGTGTTATACCTCATGAAAGAATTCATTTTTACATTAGGACCGAATAAGAAGAATATTTTTAAAGAGGACGGAAACCTAAAGAAACGCAGTAGAAAGAGGAGGGATAGTGAAGAAAAACCAAAAATCACATTACTGGAATGTTCGAATTACGGTGGCGCTGCTCTTGTAGTTGAATTGTAGTTGAAAAGGATAGCTCCAAATTTGTTGAGGATTTTGGGGTTTACTAACTATTTTATAAGTGGTGTTGTTTAAGAATGTTTAAATAGACACAATATCCACGTCATAATTATTCGGTTATTGTTGATAAGATTAAAGTGTATATCTTTTAAAATTAAATATTATTAGATGGATGATATGAAAACTGTGTGTTATACCTCATGAAAGTATTTGATGACTAGATTTTTTTTATAGACATATAAGACATTTGTATTTATTTTAGGGAGAAACCTTATGTCATTATATTTTAGCATTACCAATGAATTTTTTGTTGTTATTTTTTTATATTTAAAGTGAGTTGGTGTGTTTTGAATCCTATCAAGTTTATGATTTTAATGAAAATATGATATAATTTTTTTTTATAGAAATAAATATTGGGAGTAACACTTTCCTTTTATTTAGGAAATTTTGACTTTTTAATGGAAAAGGTTTTCGTTGATTAAAAGCAATGTTTTTAAAATAATAAAAAAATAAATAAATAAATATATGATATTACTAAATCTAAAAGTGACTAGCGTAAAAAAGTATTTATTTTGTATGTTTAACGAAAATCTAAAATATAATTATATTTTAAATATTTGATTCTATGTGATTGACCTAAATATAGAAACCCCTTAGCATTGGCAGATATTTTCTCCAACAGAATCCCTAATATTATGTCATACTAAAATAATAAAAATTGAAATATTTTAATATAAATATATCAAACAGCAACCACATTGTACACTTTGATTTTTTGATAGTCATAACATTTCTCTTTTCTGGTCCTTGAGAGAACAAATTTGCATCAGAGGAATGTGATTCATCAGATTGAGCTGCTTGATTCAAGGAGGTTTATGTAAAACCCTTTTCAATGGCAACCTCTTCAGTCACTTCTTTCTCCTTAGTTAAACTGCTTTCACCAACCGCTCTCTTCCTTTTTTTACTTGAACCTTTTTCTAGATTGTGCACTGCAGATATGCTACTTATTCCCAACTTCGTCACATATCCATTATGGAAGTATTTTCCGTTATTAATTTCTGGTGCTACTGGAGGGTTTATGAGTTCTATAATATTGTTATTAGTAAGAATAGCAGATATTAACCTTCCATAAGAAATCCAGATTCTTTGATTTGATAGTATTCTCTTTGAACGATTGATAGGATCATGTAAATAGTTGAAGAGAAATGCCGATAAGTTGACCTTCTTTCTCTTGGCCAGATAGAATAGCATGTACTTTAGATCAAAATTCACTTTTGTTGGATTTTCCTTTGGTGAATGAAAAATGCTGCCATACACTACTAGAAATACTCTGTGTTCCTACGGATTTTGATAAAATTTCTGCAGAAAACATGTTACCTGCGATTTTTTCTGCTATTTTATGTGCCCAGCTAAAACCTTCGTGGACAATTAACTTAGCAGGTAGAGTCGCAGGAAAGTGTCGCAGGTAAAATAGCTAAACTCGCAGATAGTACTGCAGGTAACTGAAATTTTCGCAGGAAATGTCGCAGCAAATCCAAATTCCGCAAATAAATTCCCAGGTATTTTCTCTCTCAGGTTTTTAAATTTTATTATTAATTGTGTTTAATTCTTATTTAAAATTTTATAAATGGTAAAATATCAAAGTAACAATAATATAAAAATAAAAATCTAATATGAAGAAGTCAAGGCAACACTAATCTCATTCAAATTTTTAAAGCGAACATATAAAGTCAATAACAAGTACTTATAGAATTACATTACTAAAAATGACACAATCAAACTACTGATAATTACTTGTCCAACCAAGTTAATCAGAAAAAACAATCCAGATTTCAAATAAACTAACAAGAATTTTCGAAGGGCTTCCTTAGGAGTCAAATTTCTTTGTCATGGAACTTATGAGAAAATTTTCGAAAGGCTTCCTTAGGAGTCAAATTTCTCCCAAACTCGTCTGTCCTCTCAATGTAAACATCTTTTGTATTATGTACTTCCTTTCCTTCAACCTCTACAATCCCAGACAATTTGCTTTTCTTCTTATCTGTGTTTCTGCCACCTCATTCAATGCTTTCCTTAAGTGTTCCTCTATCTTTAAGCAGTTTCAATGCACCTGACAGTCCTTTCCCTACAACAACTTCGTGTATACTTTCATCAGGAACCATCACTTTCTTAAAAGAGTATGAATGAAACTTAGAAGAAGATCTAACATCACACTTTCGAACAATTTTTTCAATATTATTTCAACCAATAACATATAAAGCGTTGGAAAGATCTTCAAAGAGTGTATCTCTAACACACTTTTCTATTAAACAACCAAAAGATCAAAGGCATTGGCAACCACTATCTTATTATTGCATTGTGGTGCAGAATTGAAATCGTGCTTCATGAAGTATGCTAACTAATATTAAATTAAAAACACCAGTAATCTCAAATTGATGAAACAACAATTGATTTTTTTAGGTAAGTTGGCTACCTATTTTGGACGCTGATTCATGAATCCTACAGCTGATTCGTAAATCCTACATCTCCAATTACCTGCAAAACTCCTAGAGAAACAGTTGTTCATATATGTACCCAAAGTGATATGTAGTTGAATAAAAAAGAAATTGAGAACACATTATTTTGGCAGTGGCTTGTCATTAAATAGGTTTCACCGTCATTTTAGTTTGTAATATCCTTGTTTTTATGTAGTATGTACACATGAAAGCAATACCTGTAATGAATTGAGAGTATCCCAAGGAATCTTTTCGGTTGCAAGTTCCTATAATATCACCCCAATACATCAGACATGATATTAACAAGAAGCGGAAAAAAAATACAATCAAAGGCTGACATTTACATCAAAACATGAGTGAAAAGAGAGAGTATCTAAAGATGTAGATTGAATGCACTTCTCATCTAACGGTTCATTACGAAGAACTTTAGGTGCCATCCATTGAGGCTATAAGCAGAAAAAAGTCTTTTATTCTCTCTGGCCGATCGGAATTTAATCTGCAAGCAAAATCTTCCACTTCCCTGCATCACAAAATAACATCAAAATAAATTTTGACCATCATCAAGGAAGCACTTAGTGTAACCATCCTCTAAACTTCTCTTTATAATAAAGAAATTTTTTTACCGGAAATGAACTAATGAAAAATAACATACAAGGTAAATATATAGTTTCATGAATAAAAAATAGACCCACTTGTCAATTTTTGCCACTTTGGCCCTCTGAATTTCAATGCTCTGAACCCTCTGAATTTGGCCCTGATAACCCAAAGCTCATCTATAAATAAAGTCAATCCAAAAGGAATGTAAAGTTAGCCATGTTAAATATATTACATAGAGTAATTTATTTGTAATTAAGTTAAAGAATAGTAAAATACTTATTATATAGAAAACGTTGTTGTGTTCAAGTGAGAAAATGCATGATGGCATTTTTTCAAACATGTTATTTATCTGCCACCAAAGAAAATAAAATAAAATAGTTAGTGGTAGAAACAATATAAATAAAGGTTACTCAGACTCCTAAAGGTAAGGGGAATATCGAGGTAAAAGTTAGCTTACCGCGAGAAAAAAACTAATGAAGACAGGACCTTGAATAAAAAGTCCCTTCAATGGCGAAAGAGGACTCACACCATGTCTGAATTAATGAAATCAGCAAAGACAAAAGGACATTTAGTGAAACAAAAGATCAATGAAGTTTGATTGAATACTTAAACTAAAGGTTTATTTCCAATTCATATTTCTTATATATTACATAACAAATCTTAAATCAACTATAGCGATCACAGTCTAGCCAAAAGAAATATTAAACTATCTAATTCATTTGATTGTTTACAGAAACACCATTTTCAATTTAATGAAAACAGCATAATCAAAATGAGGCAAAAATAGTGGTGACACTGAACAGAGGGGTTGGGTAGCTTAACTAATAACTCGTTTGAGCTTAAGTATTAAAGGGGTTGGAGGACCCGGGTTCAAACCCAGTTAAAGATAAAATACTAACATAAAAAACTAATTACTAACAACAATTCGCCGTTTCAAATAAAAGTAGTGACACTGAACACTGAATGTTATGATTTTAAGTTAAGGCCATCACAAGTCACCACAAAGATTACTCCACTGATGCATCGTATCATCGAATGTAGCATTTACACTAAACTTGGAGATCAAACATGACTATTAGCAGTTATGCATTAAAGAAACCATGAGATGACAACAATTACACTAAACTTGAGATCAAACATGACTATTAGCAGTTATGCATTAAAGAAAACATGAAATTACTTACTCTTTAAATAGCTTTTTCATCCGCTTCTGACCTTCGGCAACATCCTCGGGATCAAATGTCTGAAAAATGGATCCTATTGCGATTAGAGAGGAACCTTCTTTGATATAACAACATATAACATGTGATGTAGGTAAGAAATTTGAAAACTTATCATGTTTATCCAATATATCAAAGAACCAATTTGTTATAGATTATTTCGTAGAAAAATCACTTATTTAAAATAAAAAATCATTTTCATGGATTCTGCTGAAGTTTTTAGTTTTAGATAAAAGGGAGGAGATAAATAATAAGAGTTTCAAATTATTGATAACAACTGGACAATGAACCGATTCAACAAACCAAACACTAGTTCCTATCCTAATTAAAGGGAATAAGGATATATGACTCCTAATTTTCATGGTTAGTGCTGAAGTTGTTAGTTTCAAATAAAAAGGAAGTTGGTGTTTCTGAATTCCCTAATTGGTTATCATGTTTTGATTTTATAGCCGCTTTGTCCAAGAACCTGTTAAAAGGGAAATTCATTTAGATTTTAATAGAGGCATATATTTTATTGTATAAAAATTTGATCTAAGACTCTTCATTTTAACTCCCTTTTACTAGTGAATTATGACCAAGAGAGATGTAGAATGAACATTTGAACCTGAGAATTTCTCTATGAGGTAGAAACTCAATTTCCTCAGCAGCTTCCTTGTCCTGATCAATCCCGAGTAGCAGCTCAGAACGACCGGCCCCAAAAGTGGGATAGCGTATAACGGGATGACCGGTATTTGATTATTTTTTGACAAATTACATATAGAAAAGAGGATAGGTGTTTGCACCGTCCTTGCCCGGCCTGCCATAAATGCTTGTACAAGGAAATTTCCTTGGTGACAAAAACAAAATATACAATGATCCCTAACTATATCTTTAGTTAATCACTTGCATAGAACCCAACATTCTTTTACAAAGATCTTCAAAGTCATTAAGAAATTGAATATAGCTAATTTCAGCAACAAACAAATACTAACAGATTATATCCAACCGTAAAATAAATTAAAAAATTAAGGCATTAGCTTCAGTGTGTGTAACATTGAGATCATTGATAAAATCTCACTGAAATCGGCTAAGATAATTAAATTATCATCATAAGCCAGCAAAAAATAATAAAACGATTATAAGAACAAACTAGTAAAAATCAATAAAATTAGAGAAAACTAAAAGCTTATAAAGAATAATAATTAAACGATTTTATTGAAGGTAAACTATGAAGTCAATTTTAGTTTAATAACTTAACATTACATGTTCAAACATGTGGCAGTAGCGATACCTTTGAAATTTGTTTGCATGCATGAATGAACAATGGTCACTGAAAAGCATGTGATTCATTGATTGAGTTCACTGCGAAGCGCGTGATGGAAGCAACTCACATTGGGCTGAATTGAAGTAACTTAGTAATGTCATGGCTTGTTTGGTTTGATATTCAAAGTCTGCCATATGTATGGGCTTCAACGCATTGCTACAGTAGACAGATGTGTGAATGAATAACATCAAACATAAAAACAAATGTTAACCCCGTTGCGGAGTTTTCTAGGTTTCCCTCCTAATGAAATCAATATTAGTGTTTTTCTATGGTTGTACTATTTGTGTATGTATCCATCTTACTCTGTCAAGCAGAATGATACCTACTTTGAGTTGGTAAAACAAACTTATCAAGGCCTTACTACCTGCTAGGGATTGATAGGCCAGAATTATATACTCCTTTCAACATTGCAGTTGGCGCTGGGCTTACAGTTCCATTACTATGTGCACTTGTCCAACATCAAACCTGAAAGAAAAAGAGGTTACCTCTTGGAGATCGATACACTTCACCAATGTCCATGTTAGACTGTCCACGCCCACTAAAGTTGGCTTTCCCAACAGTCTCTTAAAGCCTGCATATAACTGCAAAAAAATAGAAAACAAAAGTTAAGTTTGACCAACCCAAGGTCTGTTAGGTCCTTAATTATGTTCCTCTGGAAATCATCCAATGTGTTTATATTGTATGCCTAATCATTAAAAACGATCAAATGTCAAAGGCGCATTAATTTGAAGTTACAAAAGGGATATAAGAAAACAGAGGTCAGACTAGAACAAAAGTTGAAGAAGTAATGACAATGTAGAAGTAGAATATAATAGTGCAAACAAATGAGATACATTTTGGAGCTTCTCCGCCTCTACATTGGTACATAAAAATGGTAGCAAATATGAGATACATTTACAACACCCACATATGAACATAGTGCAAACAACTGTTACAAATGAGAAGTAACATTGCCAAGTAAACAGAACTTCTGACTTAGGAGACAAATGAAGTTTTGTTTAAGTTGTGCATTTCATCAAACAGCTAGAAGTCATAAAAAAACCTGATGCCAAGCAAATCAATAGCTAAGAAATCCAAAAGCAAAAACACTAATACTACGATTTTGGAGAATAAGTGAAAAGTGAAAGCCATAAAGAATTTTAGATTCTATAACAAGCTAAGGAAAATCGATGAAGAAATAGAGAGACAAACTGAATATGATGAGCAATCAGAAGCTACGATTTCTTGAAGAAATTAGGGATACGATGAAGAGAGAAATTACAGAACCTGGAAGCGATTTCAATCTGGAAGTAATTTTGGGCTATGATATGTTGAAGCAATTTCAATCTGAGATACGATTTTGGTATGAAATATAGGTTTCAATAATCAGAGCGTGTAGAAATCAAAATAGCAAAACCAAGTTGTTGTGTGAAAAGACTAACTGACAAATTATACATATATTTTGTTTTTAACAATTGATGTTATTGTCCCCATGGTAAATTACTTTAACTCATGTGAGAGTCGACGTGGGTTCGATACTCACCTCTTATATATTTTTCAAAATATTTAAACTTTTTATTTATTTTATTTTTCAAATTTTTAAACAATTGTTTTTGATTAAAAAATATAATTTATTTAAAAAATATTTTGACATGAATTGTGTGACTTACCATTTTTGTCCATAGTAGCCTTTAAATTGTATGGAGTAGTAAAAGATATTATTATTTTAAGAAAACATTCCTACAAGCCTTTGCTAAATATTATTTCCAATAAACTTTCGCTATGTTATCCGATAAGTAAACAAAAGTAGTTGTGAAAAATTATTTTAAAATAATTTTGTTTCCTAAAATTAATAAATAAATTTGCTAAAATAGTGTTTCATGTCTTTTATTTAAAAAATGTTTTAAATAAGAATAATATGTCCTAAAATAGATGGATGATATGAAAACTGTGTGTTATACCTCATTAAAGTATTTGATGACTAGATTTTTTTTATAGACATATAAGACATTTGTATTTATTTTAGGGAGAAACCTTATGTCATTATATTTTAGCATTACCCATGAATTTTTTGTTTTTATTTTTTTATATTTAAAGTGAGTTGGTGTTTTGAATCCTATCAAGTTTATGATTTTAATAAAAATATGATATAAAATTTTTTGTTACAATAAATATTTTATAAAGCAATAATATTTTAAAATGAGAATTTTAAAGAATAATATTTTAGATATTAGAAATAAAATAAAATAAAATAATTGTATGTATTAGCATTTTGATTAAAAGTTCGGAAAAAAAAAAAAAAAGAATTTGATAAGAAGTGCTTATTTGAGTTTGGCCAAATTTAAGCAAACAAAAGCCAAGAAAATAGAAAAGAAACAAACTATAATAAGACAAAATAGGGAAAAGTGGCGTAGCTATAGTAGTACGAGAAAGAAGTAGGAGAAGAGATGAAAAATCAATTCCCATGTCAAATAGAAGAGCAAAGCACGTTCTTCGATTCACCTCAACTTTTAGTGTGCGTTTTCTACCTTTAAATTAGTTACAATTTTTCTATCATTTCAATTTCTAGACACTCTTATCTTTTTGAAAATACATTTTTTCTCCATTGTTAAACCTCATAGTTTTCATCTTTTCTTCACCATAATTCCATATTGAGTGGAACCAACGCCAAAACGATTATAAAAATATTATCAATATTAGAAGATAATGAGTCAAACAAATGCGCGATCTTTACTAGTAAATATGGATTTGCGTGAGAAAATATCAAAATAAGGTATAGAATGAGAGAGTGTTCTAATCATGAGTTTTTCTGACCTGATCATGAAGGGATCACAAGCTGGCCACACTCTACTGAACTGTCGCCTGTTCACCGGTGATGAGGAGGAGGAGGGGGTGTACCTGCAAGGCACTCCGATGCCAAAGTAAGTATATGGACAGAGTTGTCACAAGCATAGAAAATGGGTAAGAAGTGAATTACCTGACCCTCTTGTGGAAGAGGGTATTTATAGAGAGACCTCAGCGCTGGGCCAACGGTCACTTGTGTTGGGCTGGATCTTCAGGCCCAACCCAAGCGACTGCTAGGGCTTATGTGGCGTAGTGGAGACCAGGACGTGGTCTTCGCCCTAGTTCAACTGCTCGGTGAACTCTAGAAAGTGGGTTGACCTGCTCTTTCGGAGGTGGGCAGCTGGTGGATGACGTGTCCCCGCGGAGGGGAGCACATGGAGAACGTGTGAATGACACGTTGTCCTGCCCGACAAGGTGCAGGTTCTGCCCGCGGAGGGCAGTGTTTGGTCGAGAGAGGAGTCTCATGCTCGCGGGGGGCAGGTCTTGCCCATCGGGGACGATGCTCGGGGTGTCTCCGTCGCCTTTTCACTTGACTAGCGGTGGAAGGGTGAATTTGATCTTTGTCATCGGATTCACCGTTACCTTCTGATTTTCAAGTGTTAATGACTAAGTTTGTCTCGGGCACAATGGTCGAGGATAATGAACCGGATGTCCCACATTTTGACGAGCGCGCCGTTCCGGTCGGGGACTGCTTTGCTTCTGACCCGACAGGGGTCTATGCCACCATGGAGGACCGGGAAGAAGGGGATCCCTAGAACTGGTAAGTCTATCGTCCCCGGCCAGGCCATCGAATCTGCTCGAAATATGGCCGGATGCGCTTCTCGATGTATGAGTTCTACTTCAAAGAGGCCAGGCTCAGGTTTCCATTCTTGGACTTCCACCTGGGCCTCTTTGACTGGCTGAGGTTGGCCCCGTTGCAGTTGCATCCAAACGCCCAGGATTTTATTCGGGCCTTCGAGGTTTTATGCCACTATCTCTAGGTTGGCATCATGTTGCCGTTGTTCTTTCGTATCTTCCATCTGCAACAGCAGACGGTGAATGGTCGACATGTCTGGGTGTCGTTCAAGCAACCGGACAGGCTTTTCAGAACGTATATGGATTCTGTCCGAAACTTCAAAGATCGTTTCTTCGCGGTCATCCTGATCATGCATGAAGGGGTTCGTTCTTTATATTCGGAAGGGGAGAGGATCGTGGATGGTCATCGCGAGGACGTCATGTTGCCACGGGTGCATGTGGAATGGTCTCTGGAGCCCTTTTCTCGGGGAACAGGTCGGTATATCGTGCACGCGGGGTCGCTCGACGAAGAGGATATGGCCAGCTATCTGAGGATAGTTTCGTTCGTGCGCAACTTGCCGCCGTCGAAGCTGGTGACCCCCGACGGCCGATACATCCTCGACAGCCACGGGAATGTTCGTGAGACACCGAGGTTTATTAATACAAAGGCCCTACTCGAGTGTCCCTCAGAGGAGGATGCCCTACGCTATCTAGGTGGTGGACGCCTCACCTTCTCACGATCTGATACTCTTCATCTTTTATTGACCAGTTTTCTTTGTTTTGCAGGGAACATGTCTTCCGTCGAGGAGCTGGTGAAAAAGTTGCGCGCCTCAAGGGCTATTGTTCCTCCGAAGACGCGGGTCGCCCAGTTGGTCGGGAAGTCTTCCGCAGAACAGGACGGACGAGGGTCGTCGGCGTCTCCGCCCAGCAGCCAGTCGCCCACTTCGCAAGGGGCCCCGAAGAGGGCAAGAGTTCAGGAGGAGGCAGCCGTGGTTGACTTATCGGCGGATTCTCCCGTGGAGGGTTACACCATCGCTCCCTGTCACCAGTACCCCGACTATTTTCATGGGGCTAGGTCGCCTAGTATTCCTGCCGGGGAGGCGAAAGCAATCTTGAGTGCTGATCGGGCTACGCGGAGGCAGGTCCTGACCGAGGATTTGGCCGCGCTGATGCGGACTTTCACTACAACGATGGTCCTGAGCGAAGAAAGCTGCTCGGCCGTCGAGTTGTCCAAGATGTAGGGGGACCTTGCTTTCACGCAATCTCGTCTGAACAAGGTAGTCGAGGACCTGGAGGTGAGCCGGGGGAAGGTGACTCAGCTGACCGAGGAGCTGGAGAAAAATCGTGGGGAGGTAGCTCTTGAGCGCAAGAGGGCCGACAGCGCCGAGGAGAAGCTGAAGGTAGCTGAGGAGGAACTACGGGCGTCAAAGGTTCGTGTGGGGGAGCTTGAGGGTGATATTTTTCCCGCCGACGATGAGACCGAGGATGATAGGCTGTTGTTTACCTAGGCTGACTTGCTCGCCAGGATACGGGTGTTGGAAGGTGATTGTCTGGATGCTTTCGCCGTGGGCTTCAATGGTGCCTTCGCGCAGCTTAGAGTCGTAAACTCCGGCATCACCTTCGTCGAGGATGGAATCGGGCCCTTCCATGAGATAATTGATGGTCGGGTGGTCGACCTGAGCGCCGAGGATACTGGCCCCGTCGTCCCTTTTGTCGAGCCTGAGGCTGAGGTGGAGGAGGGAGCGTAGATTAGCCCCGGGTCTGCATGCCCGCGTATTCTGGCCTGCGTGCCAATGCTTTGTATTTTGTTTTTTTCTTTGCCGGGCCTGCGCGCCCTTATAGGTGATGTAATATTGACTACTGGGTTGGGGCCCGCTTTTGAATAATATATTTTGAGAATTGTTTAAGTGTGCGCCTCGTTTTCGCATGTTGTTATGTTTGTTTTACTTCTGCACTTTTATATGCTCGAAATATATGTGTGTATGTTTAAAATGTATGTGTTTTTGGACCCGTCCGGGGTAGTAGCTCGACGACAATTGTTTTTGGCAGTGTGGGGAACTGGCCGGTTGGCCGGCTTTGTTGCCTGACTGTTTCGGGGGTCGTTCTCCCCGTGGCGTGGACGTCCCATCGTGAGCTGGGTGTCCTGCCGATGTTGGTACAGCGGCGAGGGATCTCGATCGAGGTGTTCTTCGCCGAGCAGAGCCTTCTACCCGCGCACATAAATGCATGGCTTGCTTTTTCGTTGGTCTTTAGAAGACGCGAGGAGGTGCGGTGGTACCATGTCCCCCCAGTGGTCGTGATGTTTTGGCGTCGCGGGCAGTTTTTAACTGTAGTACCGCTTTAGCTTCGCAGCGTTCCATGGTCGAGCTAGTTGTTCCCCGTGTAGGTTTTCGAGGTAGTAGGCCCCGTGCTCCGTCTTGTCGCGGACGCGATAGGGACCCTCTCAGTTTGCAACTAGTTTACCCTCATGGGAGTCTTTCTAGTTTCTTCGTAAGACTAAATCGCCGACCTAAAATTCGTGTTTTTGGACTCTGCTGTCATGGCGGAGCGCCACCTGCTGTTTCAGTCGGGCTTCCCAAAGAGCTGCTCCCGATCAAATTTCCTCGACTAGGTCGAGTTCCTCTCGGAGGGCATCGTCTTTATCGTCGGCTTCGAGGGGAGCTTCAGTTTGTCTGGATGGTTCTCGTATCTCAACCGGGATCACTGCCTCGGTTCCATATGTGAGGCGAAATGGTGTCTCCCCCGTGGTTGAGTGAGGTGTCGTTCGGTATGTCCATAAGACGATGTGGAGTTCCTCGACCTATGCCCTCTTGGCGTCGCCGAGTCTTCGTTTCAGCCCTCAGAGTATTACCTTGTTCACTTATTCGGCTTGGCCGTTTGTCTGAGGGTGTTCGACCAAGGTGAAGTGGTGCTTGGTCCCGAGCTTAGTGACGAAATCCTGGAAGTTTTTGTCGATGAACTGTGTGCCGTTGTCGGTGACGATGGAGAGTGGGACCCCGAACCTTGCGAGGATATTTCTTTTATAGAATCAGAGTATGTTGTGGGCTGTGATTTTGGCCAGGGCTTCGGCCTTAATCCATTTGGTAAAGTAGTCGACGCCCACGATAAGGTATTTGTTCTGATAGGAACCTAGGGTGAAGGGGCCGAGGATATCCATCCCCCACCAGGCGAACGACCATGGGAATGAGAGGGATTTGAGGTCGGTCGGTGGGGCGAGGTGCATGTCCCCGTGCCGTTGGCATTTGTCGCATCTCCGGACGTGCTCTCTCGCATTTGTTTGCATTG
Source organism: Lathyrus sativus (assembly GCA_963859935.3). Classification (NCBI taxonomy): domain Eukaryota; kingdom Viridiplantae; phylum Streptophyta; class Magnoliopsida; order Fabales; family Fabaceae; genus Lathyrus; species Lathyrus sativus. The sequence goes on along the minus strand of OZ012739.1, from coordinate 494,306,909 downwards.
AAGGCCAGTAGTATCCTGCTCGCAAGGACTTTCTTGCCAGGGATCGTCCACCGAGGTGCTGCGCATTGATGCCCTCGTGGATTTCCTCCAGGATGTCTGCAGCCTGGGAGGCGTCGATGCATTTGAGGAGTGGGACTGCGAAGCCCCTGCGATATAGTTTACCTTCAAAGAGGACATACGAGCAGGCGCATCGTTTGACCGTGCTGGCTTCTTTGGGGTCAGCTGGTAGGCGGTCCGCGCTGAGGTAGGCGTTGACGTCGAGCGGGGCATCGGCCGCCTTAGTGCTCGGTTGTGATTGGACTTCTTAGATGACCGGTTTGTGTCCGCCTCGCCTTTTGGTGCTCGCTAGTTTTGAGAGAATATCGGCTCGGGTGTTCTGCTCGCGTGGGACGTGTTGAACTTCCGCGGAGTCGAAACTTTGCAGTTTTTTGGTAATGAGTGCCAAGTATTCGGCGAGGTTATCATTTTTCGCCTGATATTTACCTCGTACCTGCGATGCGACCAGCTGGGAATTTGTGTAGATTTTAATCTCGTTGGCCCCGAGGTCTGATGTCAACCGAAGTCCGACCAAGAATGCCACGTACTCAGCTTGGTTGTTCGTCATTGGGAAGGCTAGTGTTAGGGAGACCTCTATGATGGTGCCTTCTCCGTTGTCGAGGATGATGCCCGCTCCGCTGCCCATGGAGTTTTAGGAACCATCGGCGAAGATAGTCCAGTTGTGGCTCCCCGTGGTAGGGTCTGGCGAGGAGGTCATCTCGGCGACAAAATCGGCCAGGGCTTGGGCCTTGAGGGCTTTCCTTCCTTCGTAGACGATGTTGAACTCAGATAGTTCTAATGACCATTTCAACATGTGTCCAGCCATGTCTGGTCGGCCGAGGAGCTGTCGGACGGGCTGGTCGGTTCGGAGCACGATAGTGTGTGCTAAGAAGTAATGTCGGAGACATCGGGCAGCTGGTATCGGACTTCAGGCCCGTGGAGGGCTTTGCTCGTGAAGTAGATTGGCTTTTGTCCTTCTTGGGTTTCTCTGATCAGGACGGCGCTGACGGCCTCGTTAGCTACGGCCAGGTAAAGGTATAGGGTTTCTCTCGTTGTGGGTCGCGTCAGCACCGGAGGTTCGAACATGACGCGTTTGAGGTGGCGGAGGACTTGCTCGCATTCCTCTGTCCATTCGAACGTGGTCTCCTTTCTGAGCAGCTTAAAGAAAGGGAGGGCGTGTTGTGCCGATTTGGCGATGAACCGGGAAAGTAAGGCGAGGACGCCGTTGAGGGATTGTATGGATTTCTTCGAGGTGGGTGTGGCGAGTTCCAAAAATGCATGGCACTTGTCCGGATTCGCTTCGATCCCACGCTCGGTCAGGTAGTAGCCAAGGAATTTTCCTGCGCGGACACTGAAGGTGCATTTCTCCGGGTTGAATCGCATTCGGCAGTTCCTCGCTGTGTCGAAGACCTTTCTGAGATGGGTCGTGTGGTCGACTTCTGTGTAGGATTTGACAATCATTTCGTCCATGTACACCTCGAGCATGTCGCCGATTTCTCCTCGGAAGACTTTGTTCATCATCCGTTGATACGTGGCGCCGACGTTCTTTAGGCCGAAGAGCATTACATTGTAGTAATAGTTGTCCGGCGCCGTCATAAAGGTCGTGCTCTGTTTGTCGTTCTCGGCCATCGGGATCTGGTTGTATCCCGAGTATGCGTCCATAAAGGACAAGAGCTTGAATCCCGCCAAGTTGTCGACGAGCTTGTCAATGTTAGGGAGGGGGTAGGCGTCCTTAGGACATGCCCAGTTGAGATCGGTGTAGTCAACACACATGCGCCATTTTCCATTATTCTTTTTGACAAGTACAACATTGGACAGCCAGGTTGAATACCGGACTTCTGAAATAAAATTTGCCTCTAGGAGGTCTTTTATAGCTTTTTCAGTCGCCGCCGATTTTTCGAGGGACTGTCTACGCCTACGTTGTACTACACCCTTGGAGGTCGGGTTGATGGACAGTTGGTGGCAAGTGAGTGCGGGGTCGAGTCCGGGCATTTCGGCGGTTCTCTAGGCGAAGAGGTCAGCGTTCTCATGGAGGAAGGCCTTCAGTTGTCTCTTCGCTAACTCGGGGAGTCCTACTCCGATCTTCACGATTCTACTCTCGTCATCCCCGTTTGTCACAATCTCGAAGTCGCCGTCCCGGATGGGGAGCGCTGGGTGGGTGGGATGCTCGTTGGACTGGTTGGTTTCGCTGGCCTTGTCTTTGCGGTCGTGTTCTTCGGTGAAGCGGCTATCGAGGTCCACTGATTCAACGAGCTCCTTCTGTTCGATCTTAGGCGTCGCGGCGGGGGCTGCCTTTTTAGTTGTCGGGGCGATGGTGCTCAGACCTTTCAGCGCGGCTTCGAAGCATCATCGGGCAGCGTTGATGTCGCCGTTCAGGGTCACCATGGCTCCGCGCCTTGTATAATATTTCATTTTTAGGTGGATAATGGAGGGTACCGCGGTGAGTTCTGCTATCGTCGTCCTGCCTAGGATACAATTGTAGAGGGATGGGCACTCGATGACCAGGAAGCAAATATTGATCTCCCTGGCAGTTTCATCCTCCCCAAATGTGACTTTTAGCTCTACGTACCCCCACGGTCTTGTCGTTGTCCCGTTGAACCCTTGGAGGTCAGAGCCCACGTAGGGGGATAGGTTGGATTCGTCGAGTTGGAGGGTCGTGAAGAGGTGGGTGTACATGATGTTCACTGAGCTGCCTCCGTCGACGAGGATGCATCTGACATCGAAGTTCGCCATCCGCGCCCGTATCAGCAGGGGAACGTTGGAGTTAGGGGAGCCCCCGGGAAGTTCCTCGAGGTAAAAGGTGATCGAATTGGACCGGCCGCGAAATTTTTTGAGGGTGCTCATCTTACCGGATTTTCTCATGATAAGTTCTTCGAACTTTCTTTTCACCGATCCTACGGATAGGTTCCTCGTGGAGCCGTCAGAGATGACCATGGCTCTTGGGAAGTATTCCCACCGACTGGTGGGGCGTACCGGTTCGTCGGGCATTTCAGGGCCGTCGGGGAGGCTGAATTCTCTATGAGCGAACCAATCCTCAGGGCGGCTGATGCATAGGGCGACCTGGAGGCCGTTGTCGCCGTCTAAAGAGGGGAGCTCTTCGAATCTCTTGGCCTCGGGAGCTTCTTGCCTCGGGGTTTCTCCCTCTCGGGTGTATCTCTTCAGGTGACCGTCCTTAATCAGGATTTCGATCGTGTCCTTGAGATGGATGCAGTCTTCCATCACGTGCCTGTGGCTCCTGTGGAAACGGCAGTACTTTGATTTGTCCACGTTAGGCTTGGGGGGTGTCGGTCTGGGAAAGCAGACACCTCCCTGGACAAATTCGGTCTTTGCGCATTCGGCCAGTATGCGCTCGCGGGAAGTGACTAGGTCTGTGTACTCCGTGAATCGTCCGGCGGGACCGCGCTGCTCGCGTTGTTCGCGGGGACGATCCTCCCGTCGGCGATCGCCTCCGCGCTGGTGGCTTGAAGCTTCGTCGTCTCGGTGCCCGCGGGGGGCTTCTCTGTCTCGCATGTCTCAGGCGGAGTTGGCTGCTTGGGTTTCCTCGAACCGGATGTAATGCGCGGCTCTATCAAGGAAGTCCTGTAAGGAGGCTGGCCGATGTATGCCCACGACCTCGTAGAATTTGGAGTCGCGGCGCAGGGCCTGCTCCATCAGGTAACACTTCATCTCGTCTGACGTTGTCACCTGCACCGCCTCCCGTGTGAATCTTTCGATGTACTTTCGGAGAGGCTCGTCGCGAGCTTGGATTATAGCGCCGAGAGCGGCTTCCGTCTTTGGATGGCGTCGAGATGCTGTGAAGTGTTTCAAAACCTCCAGAACCCTCCACGACATAATCAATTCAGGCTCCAAACTTTTGTACCACGTCATGGCACCCTTCCTTAGCATCGTCGGGAACAGTCTGCATTTGATAGCTCCTCGGACATTTCGATAGTCGAGCATGGCCTTGATGTCTTCCAAGTGATCGTCTGGGTCAGAGGTGCCGTCGTATGTCGAGAGCGTCGGGGGCTTCTCCATCCTGTGGGGAATGGGGGCGGCCATGATTTCCCGGGATAGAGGAGTCCTGTAGTCATCTTCGTCGCTGAGAGTGGGTGACCGAGGGGGAGACGGGCCATTTGGTAGAGGCACTTGGTTCCGGCCCCTCGGCCTCCTGACCGGGGGTTCGATGCGCGAAGGCCTGGTCAGGGATTCTGCTCTGTTTTGCCGTCTCTCACGAACTTGTCTCATTGGGGAAATGATCGGAAAAACTTGACGAAAAGGGTAAGACAAGGTCGTCGCAACCGTTGTCTGGGTTCGGGAGTCGGTTACGCAAGGGGAAGGTATTAACACCCCTCACGTTCGTCGTACTCGACGGGATCCACGCTTGTTTGTGTTTACTGGACGAGTTGGTTTATCTATCTACCTATCAAGGCTGGCTTAAACAGAAAAGAAAAATGACTCGGCAAAGCATCGCGCTTTATGCCTACGTATTCTCATCAGAGAATGAGAAATCAGAGTCAACGTAGTTTGACCTACTACGGGTTACGGGGAAGGTGGCTCGCCAATACATCAGTATTGTGCCTACGTACTCTCAACAGGTATGAGAGATCAGAGCTCACGTAGTTCGGGCTAATACGGATTACGGGGATTTAGATTCATCTATTTTATCGAGTAGGGTTAAACAGCAGTTCCAGCAGTTAGGGACAAAGCCTGTTTGCGGTGGCGCTGAAGTTTAACGACACTCTTTTCTTCGGAAAAGCTTTCCTTTGAATTATGGGCCCACGGGGCAAAAAGGTTTGCAGTTTGTTTCTATCTTTTACGGAAGAACTGTTTTTTATTGTGTTTGCAATTTCAATTGCACTAGAGACTATGACTTGAGAATGAATGCGTCGCATGTCACCCAAAGGGTACCATACTAAACATCCAGACTGTTGAAAAGAAGCTCCCCAACAATCCTTTCTCAGATAGCTTAAGGCTCGTGACGTACGAAAGAAATCATTCATGATTACTGTATCTTAAGTTGTTTTGAGATGAGAAGAGAACAGGCTCAACTAAGGGAAACTATCAAGTCCTACTGTTGTCATGCCAAGGATTCATCCTATGGTTGAAGTTTGAAACAGGGAACTCCTAGAAGTTATCATGCATAGGTTTCAACCTAAAGTTCTATCATCACTTCCTTATCAAAGGAAGTGAAATTCCTAGGGGATCATGTCAATGATAAACAGAAACAGACAAAGCATCAGCTTAAACAGTAAACAGTAAACGACTGTAAAATGCATGCAATGCAAGTGAGGGAGGAAATGTGTGTGGGGCAGCAGCCTCCACAAGCTCATCTCAACCTCAAGCCAGAATGAATAACAGTAATCATACTGAAGAGATAAAACATGCTATCAAGCAAAATAGAAGAGACTGCAATCATACAGAAAGAATAAAATGCTATCAAGCAAACTAAACACATGGGCAAGGGAGCTGGGCTCTACCGAATACCCGCAAGCAAAGCCATACAGTAACAATACAAGCAGAGGGAGCAACTCAACCTCTAGTGCAATCATGCTCCTAGAGTAAAGTAAGTCTAATTATGGACTTATTCTAATGCATCAAACAAGTCAAACAAGGTACATCAGCACAGAAAAGAAAACAAACAAGAAAGCAGATCAACCCTTCTCAACTCCAAGCTTCAGCTCTTCTGACATCAAGCCAGTCTTCAGACTTCAATCACCCTTCAAGGCTATCATCTCTCATGACAAATATCAATTTGCTTTTCCAGGTTTCAACCCTTCAACATAAGTTTCAACTTAATCTTCACTTCTCCAAGCTTCAGCTCTTCAGGGTAATCTTCACTCATCTGGAAGTGTCAACTTGATTCCTTCAGGCTCTCCATGCAGTGCAAGTATCAACTTATCTTTTATTCCTCAAGCTTCAGCTCTACACTCAATCTCAATTGAATCCTCTTCATAAGTATCAACTTAGTCTTCAAGCTTCAGCTCTCTTTACTTTACCAGTCTCAACTTGGTCTTCTTCTCCTACAAGCCTCAGCTTCCCAGAGTAGTCTTCAATCATCTGGAAATGTCAACTTCATCCTTCAATTCTCTTTCAAGCCTCAGCTCTTCATTCAGTCTTTATTGGATCTTCAAGTATCAACCTGCTCTTCTTGCTCTTCAAGCTTCAGCTGTAATGGTCATGCTCAAGGAATCATCCTCTTCCACACTCTTCAATGAAGTCCTCATCTTCAAACTCAAGTCCAACATCTTTCAAGATACTCAAACCAGAAGACAATTGATTTAACAGAATGAGTGGAAATGATAAACAGCTTATTGACAACCAAAGGAAGCATGTAAGGGTTCATCATTATGAGAGACTGGTTCCCTCAAAGTTCTACTTCCCAGATAAAGCCACTCATCCTTCCAAAGGAGGGATGTGAATATCTGAGAAGGACTTTTAGTCATTGGGAGGAATGGAAGCACAAGATGCTTTCCATGTTTGTGAAAGAAATCATTCTAACTACAAGGCTCTCCCTATGTCCTATCTCCTAGCCTTCATCAGACACCTTCAGGCACAAACAATCCAAAGCTCCAAGCAACTTTAAGCATCCTCCTCTTGTCTTTAACTTGTCTTCAATCTCAACCAAAGGCAAACCAAGCACAAACCCTAATCTAAGGGAACTAGGGAAGCTAAACTAGTTGAATTAGTAAATTAGGATCACCTAAAACCTAGTACTAAAGTTAGTCCTAACTAAAATACTAAAATAAAATGTAAAATCCTACAAAAATTACTATGGGGACCTAGGTCAATCATGACTATACCACATTAGTTTCAAAGATCAAACCATCAAATTGGACCTAGAACTAAATTCTACATTCTAAGGCATCAAACCTAAAGCCCTAAAAGGAGGCACCTAAATATCAATCTAGAAAGCACACCTATTTTCATCACAAAACTGTGAGAAAATTTCTATGGGATCATACATGTCTAAACTAATCACACACAAAAAATTAGGCTCAAAATCATCACCATGAGATCAAACAAAATTCCACAAAATTATGCTTCAAACATGAACATTTTAGTATCAATTAAAATGCAAAATTCCAATTAAATCAGAAATTACATGAAATGAAAATATTTTTCCTCTAAAAAATTATAGACTCAATCATGAGTAGTATGCAAAAAGAATGGGTTTAATTGGATTAATATTCAATTAATTATGATTTTTACAAAAACCATGAATTAAATGGAAATTAAATGAAAATCAAATAAAAATGAATAAGCGCGCGGTGTGGATAGCAATCATTTAAATTTATAAATCTGGGTTGGGCTCGCTGGGGGGTGCGCATAGTGATTCATCACTTAAGCCCAAAACTGAAATTAAGCGATACGCAGCGTTTCATGCTTCAGAATCCTTCACAACTCAATTTTAAAACACAGTCGTTGGATCCTCTCCCAGTCAAAGGTCAAGCTCTCATCCAATGGTGAAAACTTCATCTCCTACCTCTGGCCATGGAAATGGAGGGAAGAACCAGAGTTCAAACATGGTTCTTTCTCAATTCGAACTTCATCATATCTCCATCAAAACACATGGTTTAAAGCACTAACACACTCCAAATTCCACACTGATCACAATCATGGTCTTAGATTCAATTGAAACATCCTCTAACCCTAAACACGATCGGGGATCAAAATTCTGACCAAGAATCAATTGTCTCCAATCTTGAAATTGCTTGGTCTAAAATGCTCATCTCATTACACTGATCAGTTTCCCCTATAGAATTCATATTATTGCTCACTATACACCAAGTTCTTGATCCAAACTGAAATGGTGTCATCACCTTGAACATAACCAAATGCTCTCAAACTCTCCAGAATCCATCCCCTAGTTGTCTCTAACCATTCTAACCTAACAATTTGACTTAACAATGCTTAAATTAAGGTGTATGGTGAAAGTTACAAACCTGGGATTTCTTGAATAACAGATGCACCAAATCTTCACTTCAACACTTCAATCCTTCCAGAATCGTTCCTTGTATCAAGATATAGCTTCGGTTTGCAAAAGAATTGATGGAAGATGCTTGCAACTCCAAACCCGATAGTGACTTGCAGCAGGTGGAACTCAAAAGCTCATGCACGATTCAGCCATGTTCTTGCTCTCAATTTGCTATGGAATCACTCAGTAACTCATAAGGAAGAGATTGCAATAGAAAGAATCAATTGAAATGGTGCAGAAATGAAGAATGGATTTCAATTTGCAATGAACAAATTTGGAATCCCAACTCTCTCTCCTTCCTCAACTCTCACCAACCTCTTCCATGGACAGCTTCTAAATCATATATAGAATGATTCTAAACCCTCTAGCACCTTCTGGAACCATCCAAGGAGATTTTGAAAATCTCATGTCATGGTTTCTCATTTCAAGCCATACTCACACCAGTCCATGTTTCCCTTGTTCTCAGCTCCAATTCTGAATTGAAAATCTCCTTAGATGAGATGTATGAGATGTTAGTATGCTTGGATAGCTTGTACATTGATCTCTCTTATGTTTTGCAAATGTAACTTATATTACAAGTAACTTATGATAAGTCCCTTAATTTGACCTCAAATCAAAATTGTAATAATGCCATTGTTTCTAAAATGATTTTTCCATTCAATTTGGTAGGTCACTTGCATTGTTTTGGTTATGTATTGAAAATTCCCAAAAATAGGTCACTTTAATACATTAAATCCTCCTTTATTTTGACCATTTTGATAAGTATGAGCTACAAACATTTCTAACATCTCGTGACCTCCTTACTAGCCTTAAAACATCATTTTGAACAAGTTTGATGTTGAAGATTTTTCCATTTGAAGCTTGGAAATAGGAGTTATGGCCTTATGCTTGAAATGACTTGTAATCTCCAAATGACCAAAATGCCCTTGCCTTGTCAAAGCCATAACTTGAGTTCTACAAATCCTATCAAGGAATTCTAGTACTCTCTAGAAAGCTAATAAGATAAGGAACAACATTCATGTTGACCAAAAGTTCATAGGAATCATCATTCTTAGGCAAACGTTTGATGCAAGTTGGGTAACTTTCAAGTCCCCAGATTCACATACCTCAGATGACCTGTAACTTGTCAAAGTCATAACTTGAGTTCTACAAATCCTATCAAGGACTTCTAGTACTCAAATTAAAGCTACGAGCAAGATCTACAACATTATTGTTGGGGGTAAGATGAGATAACAATCACATCTTGAGCTAAACTGTCTTGAAGATAGGGGTCAAACTAGGGGATTTTACACTATCAAGCCTTAGAAACCCTAACTTGAAACTTCTCAAACTCTTAAATCATGATGAGTTGACCTTGGAATCATCCTTATAACATCTCAATGTGTCAATCCATGATCACATGGCTCTTGAATTAGGTCTCAACCCTCTCCAAATCATCAGTTGACTTAGGGTTGACCCAGTCAAACCCTAGTTACACCACTCATGGCTGGGTCTTCTTAATCTTGCACAATGACCTGTCTAGGTTTTATGATGGCTTTCAAGACATCTCATAAGCTCTCTCAAGGCTTCCAGTCCACATTTATGGCTTCAGAATCATCTGAGGTCTTCCCACAACTCTCAAGTTAGGAGGCATACACTCTTGGTTTCAACCACTCTCTCTGAGGATCTTCTAACTTCTTTGACAAAGATATCTACCCTTGACCACTTGAATAACCTTCTTGGCTAGCTTCATAGTCTTGTGTAGCACTTGATTGGTACTCATACCTCTTGATCTCTTGCATACATGTCAATGAAATGCAAATGCTAATGCTAATGTGAATGAAATGAAACACAAGCTAGGTAAAGAAATGTTGGTCAAATTTTGGGGTGCAACAGCTGCCCCTATTCAAACGGCTTGGACATGACTGGGTGAGAAGCGAATGGCTCTCAACCAATCAAGGTGCGAGACGGTTGGATACTGTCATACCCTAAAAAGCGTGACCCAGCAAGCGTGACCGTTGTCAATTGCCTTACTGTCATCCTTTTGGTGATAGCTGAACTTCGTCGGTTCAACATAGCCTGCATCCTTTCAATGTTGGTAACCTTCAATTAGTGTTTGTCCTATCATCCTTTTGGTGGTAGTGGCCGGTGTGAGTTTCGCTCCATCATCCTTTTGGTGGTGGGTCTGGCATTTCGTCGATGTCAGATTGTGCGATTGTGTGTGCCCTATCATCCTTTTGGTGGTAGTGGCCGGTGTGAGTTTTGCTCCATCATCCTTTTGGTGGTGGGTCTGGCATTTCGTCGATGTCAGATTGTGCGATTGTGTGTGCCCTATCATCCTTTTGGTGGTAGTGGCCGGTGTGAGTTTCGCTCCATCATCTTTTTGGTGGTGGGTCTGGCATTTCGTCGATGTCAGATTGTGCAATTGTGTGTGCCCTATCATCCTTTTGGTGGTAGTGGCCGGTGTGAGTTTCACTTCATCATCCTTTTGGTGGTGGGTCTGGCATTTCGTCGATGTCAGATTGTGCGATTGTGTGTGTCCTATCATCCTTTTGGTGGTAGTGGCCGGTGTGAGTTTCGCTCCATCATCCTTTTGGTGTTGGGTCTGGTATTTCGTCGATGTCAGATTGTGCGATTGTGTTTGCCCTATCATCCTTTTGGTGGTAGTGGCTGGTGTGAGTTTCGCTCTGTCATCCTTTTGGTAGTGGGTCTGACATTTCGTTGATGTCAGATTGTGCGATTGAGTTTGTCCTATCATCCTTTTGGTGGTAGTGACTGGTGTGTGTTTCGCTCCGTCATCCTTTTGGTGGTGGGTCTGGCATTTCGTAGATGTCAGATTGTGCGATTGTGTTTACCCTATCATCCTTTTGGTGGTAGTGGCTGGTGGGAGTTTAGCTCCGTCATCCTTTTGGTGAGGGGTATATCATAATCATTTATGATAGATCGTGCGATAGTTTGTTGTGTTTCGCTCTGTCATCCTTTTGGTGGGGGGTCTGTCATAGTCATTAATGTCAGATTGTGCGTTTGCACTTTGCTCTACCATCCTTTTGGTGGTGGTAGCTGTGTGTGTTTCATTCCATCATCCTTTTGATGATGACGACTTTTTGCCTATTATTCACAATTTACTCAAGTTGGTTTACATTTTCCGGCATTTTAATTCTCTAGCATCTCTTTTTCTTTCGGACAAATTCAGGGTCTTCTTTATATCTAATCGGCATCTACCTCAGGAAAACGAACGCTGTAGCAGTTTATTTCCCTAGGTTTAAGCCCATTAGATAGGGGCATCTGTCATACCCTAAATTTGTCCTACCCCTTTCGTAAATATTTTCGCATTTATTGTTTCATGCCGTTTAGACACGTGTCCACCCGAAATTGGACGTTTTTCAAATTTTTTCCCTTTAACCAATTAAAGCGTGACACGTGGCCTAAAAAAAGCATTTTTTGTGAATATTAATCTTTTTTTTTAATTTCCTAAACCTTTTTCTTTTTAAAATATTATTAATAATAATATTTCATGCACATATATAGCTCTTTTATTTGTAAATATTAATTTTTGTTTTTTTAGTTTGTTTTACATATATATTTGTTAATATCTTTTATTTTTATATTTAATATTTATATATTTAAATAGTTATTAATTTAGTTTAATTTAGTTTTTATATTTGTTAATGTTTGTTAATAATAATTGAAAAGAAAATAAAAAAAAGAGGATTGAAGGAAGGGCCCATTTTCAGCGGCCCGTTAGGGTTGGCTTTGGGTGTGCTTTTAAAAGAAGAAAGACCGATTGAAAGAAAAAAGAACAAAATCACTGTTCATCCTCCTTCTTCAGAAAGGCCGCCACCTTCATTTCTGAACCCTAAAAAACCCTAAACGGCCGTAGCCACCCACCGAAACCCTCTCTATTCGCTCACAAACCCTTCTTTTCCCTCGATATAAACCCTCTCTATCCGCTCACAAACCCTTCTTTTCCCTCGATATAAACCCTCTCTATCCGCTCACAAACCCTTCTTCTACCGCGATACAGACCCATCACGCTACCATCACCGTTTTTTTCTTCTTCACTGTAAAACCGAAGCTCCGGTCGATAACCTCCACAAGTGCTTCGTCGAAAAGCCGCGCACGCAAGAACATCACTAAAGCCAACAATTTCAGGGGCGTTCCTTCAATATCGACAACCTTGTTGTGATCGAGTTCTGTCAATGATGAGTGAATAATGGTGTCAACAACACTTTGGCGTGATTTTGTATCAACTCGACACAATAACCACCGATTTTAAGCTCAACAGCTCTTCAGTTCGCGGCAATGACTCGGCGACAATGATACTACAACAACAATTTATGAATGACCTGACCATATGTTGTTAATTTCATATGCAGGTTTCGAATCAGATGCGAGATGGGAATCTATTGCGTTTAAGTTTTAAATCTGTTTCAGTTTGTAGTAACACGATCTCTGAACGATTGCGCATCGAAGTTCAAGAACGACAGGTTTGGAGCCATAACAATTTCGCTCATGACTTGTAGCGATGTTAAAAGAAAACAACTCAGTTGTCACAAATTCGTGTCGGTATCATTCTGTTTACACTTTTCAATTTGAAGCTGCTTACCTTGCTTTCACACTTTGTATATCATTGGGTAACTGTTGGATTATATGTGTTTGGTTATATAACTTTGAATCTGGTTTGATTATGTTTTTGGTTTCCGGTTTTGACGTTTTTTGTGATTTCTCCCATCTGAAGATAGAAAGGTTGATGAGCAGGTAGTAGCATAACAACTTCATGGAATCAAGAAGGTTCCAACCAGTAATGGCTTGCATCATCTTTCAACAAGCAACTCTGATTCAACAACAACTTTGCCACAACTGCGGCGAGTCGGTGACAACGGTTTGCGACTTATACGAATTATGCAGGTTTCGGTTATGTGCGGGTCAAATTACGATAAGTTTATGAAGATAGCAGCAAGAAGCAAGAAGAGTGAATGGGTTATGTATATGCTTAGTTTTTCTTTTTCATTTTTCAATTTCTGTGATGGTTTCCTATTCTTGTTTGGGTTGTGTTTCTATCCATCGCAGGTTTGAGTGTGGCAGAAGCGACTGTAAAGTCGAGCTAATTCTGAATCACGATGTCAGTTCGTCTCATATGTTTGCAGTTGAAAGCTCACCTGATACGACGCCGACAACGACTACGCGCTAGCTATTGATGTTTCCATTACTCTGTGTGCTGCTGCCACAGACTTAAATTGAATAATATGTGGATTTGGTTTTACCATTTTTTGAGTGCAGGATTTTGGTTTGACGGTAGCCGCAACACTAACATTGCCGGAAGCATTGATAACTTGGAAGAAAGCAATGTCAAGCGCAAATTGCAAGTTTCACGAACTCGACAATGTCACAATGACAATATTCGATAACAACAGCGAAACCTTCGTGTAATGAAGCACTTCAGGAACTGAAACACTGGATGAAGCCTGAAAAAGAAGCTTAACAGGAGTAGCAACCGTTGTGGTCTCGATAAATCATCAAATCCATTCAATCACCTGTGCACATCACGGCTCATGGATGTCGTCACCTGTCCGGGTTTGTCATTTTGCCCAGACCTTATCAACCTCGCAGCGAGCTCCAAGTAACGGCGATGTAGCGACAATGACGATGCCAACAACACTTTGACTTGATGCAACTCGATGCAATAGCCACCAGCTCAACAGCTCTTCAGCTTGCGGCAATGACTCTGCAACAACACAGCAATAACGTAAGCTTGGGTTTCTTTGTAACGGTTCCAATGGCAAGGCATTCGGCGTCTCGGTAACATACTTCTTGTTGTGCTTTGATAACTTTGATTCAGATTGAATGTGTTCTATTTGGTTTAGGAATTAGTTCAATTTCTTTTTTCTGAAAGATATTCTGCTATGTGTAAGATATGGCTGTATACGTGTTTTTTTTGGGATAATAGTTTGTTTTCGCCAAATTTGCCTTGAATTTTTTTTTGTATACAAGAGCTGTGGGAAGGTTGCACTACCTTTGCCTATCTTTTGTGTCGAAATACTTTGTCGAATTCAGTTCTATTTTAAACCTCGTGTTGCTTAACTGGGAGTTAGTGTTTAAATAAGTTTATGTCCTTTGTAAAAGTCATATTTTTGTGCTTTGTTTAATTTTAAGCTTACGGTAATTTGATTCTCTGGGTTGTCACTATTCTGCGATGTTAACCGAAATATTCGTAGCGTTGCAGTTAAATTTGCATAGTTTCGTTGGAAGTAAGCTGCTCCATGAATTTTTGTACAGGATTTAATACATTAACAAATTTGAATGTTTACCTATGGGTTTACTAACAGTAGGACTATTAGTTTAAAGTTGTTTCCAATGATGCTAATAAATATTTGCTAAGTTCGATGGAATCAAGCCAATTGCTGAGTGTTAACTACCAAGATATTTAAGGTTTCCTTTTGATATTATATTCCTTATTTATATCAAGAATTGTTAATACTTTCATCTGTGAGTACGTAAATGGTGCAAGGAAATTTTAAAGCTGCGAAGACAATCGGCAATGAATTCTGTGTCAATACAAATCCTTTGACTTGAAGTTCATACGTATCCTCCATTCCAAACATTGAACACTTCTCAAAATCAAAAGCAGAAGGAACAATCCTAGGTAACATGCAGGAAATGAAGGTACCATGACAATGTGACAAGTTTTTTTTACGAAACACTTCAAGAAAGAAAAAGAAATCGAAAAATCTTAAGTCAATGTTGTTTGTGCATGCTTACATTTGGGTTATTTTATTCTCATTTGATATAATATGTCCCAACTCCCTTCAAATGTAATAGCTTCTTATAGCTTTCTTTTTATCTTCATTATGCCTTAATAACTCAAAAAAAAATTTCAAAATAAACTCTCGATTTATCGAGTCATTTTTACCCATGTAAGTCGAGTGCTTTAAAAGCCTCGCCATCAACCTCGACTCACCTTGAGTATTTTTTTAAAAGCAAATTAAATCTTTGAAGTCTAGCACTTTTTGGATTTTTGGACGAACATTATTGGGGTGTACACCTTAAATAATATGTCGTTCTACTATTCGTTTAGTACGCTATTTTGGACAAAGAAATATCATAGGAATCTAGCATTCTGTGTGATATTTCCGTTGTTCATCCAAACATTTTTCAAATAAAAATGGTGTTGTCGAGATCTAGCATCTCGATAATATTCCGATTATTTGGTTGTGAGGATGACGTCTCATTTATCAAATAATTATCACTTCTCCTAAATCATTTTCAAAATTCAAATTCATTTTCAAATTCAAATTCATATCCTTACCTCATACATTCACAAATTATTTTCATACCCCATTTCATTTCAAATTATTTTTCAAAACATCTTCCTCGATTAAAATTTCGAAAGAAAGAAGTTCTTGGAATCTAGCATTCCTTGAATTTCCGAGTAAATAATTCTCGAGGCACGCTCTTGAGTTGTTATTCACTCAACCTTTCGACCTTTTCAAACTCAATCATTTTCAAACACTCTCCTAAGTCGAGTGCTCGTATGCATTCGCAATCGACATTGCGCACACACTTCACAATTCCTCGTGGTTTCGATATTAGGGGCACCCTCAGGGACTAATATCGTTTCTCACAATCTTAACCCTTGACACGTCGTCAAGTAGGTTTCATTTTCAATCAAATCCTCGACACGTCGTCGAGCCGTTTCCAAACCAACTTCCTTTGGCCTCGCATGTCATTTTTTCGATTCGATCCTTTCACAAACATTTTTAAAACTTACGAAAGAGGGATATTCTCAGAATCTAGCATTCTTTGAATATTCGAATGAGTAACTCTCGAGGCGCGCCCTTGAGTTGTTAATAGTTCATTCTTTCAATTTCAAAACATCCAACTCTTTATCTTCAACTTATTCAGTCAATTCCCGAAAGAACTGAGTTCTTGGAATCTCGCATTCCTCGAATTCTTGAGTGACAAGCTCTTAAGACGTGCTCTTGGGTTGCTTGTCAGTCACCCTTTCGTCTCAAACTCAAACTTCAACCCTTTTCAAACCTCATCTTTTCGTGGCCGATACCACGAACTACGGACGCTCTGATTCTTTATTCATTCTTGAATATAAGATACGTAGGCACAAGATTGCGATGATCTTGGCGAGCACACTTCTATCTTCCTCCATTATTCCGTCCACACATCCCCAACCTTTCCCGTAGTCAAACTACGAAGCTCTGATTTCTCATTCCCGTCCGAATGAGCATACGTAGGCACAAGGGCCCCAATCCTTGGCGAGCACCCTATCCTCTAATCACCCATCTCTCCTTTGCGTATTTAACCTTTTACCCTACCAATTCTACCTTTAACAACGAGAAGAAAACAAGTAAACCTAAACAACACTCCCCACATTTACCTTAAGAGGTTCCCGTCGAGTACGACGGACGTGAGGGGTGCTAGTACCTTCCCCTCACGTAACCGACTCCCGAACCCGGAACTTGGTTGCGACATCCCTGTTCCTATTCCTTTCGTTTTTAGGAGGTTTTCTCAATATTTTCCTCTCCCGTTTATTCGGGATAAATAAAGTTCAGTGGCGACTCTGTCGAACTGCATTTCCGCGCCTTTCGCGCGAGGGTCGTTTCTTCGAAATGTCTCCGTGATTTTTCGAGGTGCGACAGCTGGCGACTCTGCTGGGGAAGTTTTGCTCCACACAAAGAGAGATTCGGGCCTATATTTTGGTTTGTGAGGAGTGTTTGTTTGCTTTCCTTTTCGTTTATGTATTTGTTCTCTTGTAGACTTTATTTGTGGCCTGTTGGTTCTTGGGATGACGTCATGAGTAAGGCTCTACGCCCGAGCTTTGGTAAAAGCAGAGAGAACACTTAGTTTAGAATTGGTAGTCGAGTAGTGCTAGTCTCCGAGGACTTGCTCCTTGTGGGCCTAGCATGAAAGCTCCTCCAGAGGAGATCTATTCATAGATCTCGTTGTAACACAGCTAGCCTGTTGCACGACTTGATTAATGAAGGGTCCGTGATTCTGGGAACTTTTTGTTAGCACCAGTTCCGATATTGGTGGTCGTGTAGTGTTAGTCTCCAAGGACTCGCTCCTTGTGCGCCTAGCATGAGGACCCCGCTCAGGAGAGACCTTATCGTCATTATCGTCGTAATACAGCTAGCATGTTGCGTGACGCTAATACGACTAGTGTCCGTGATCCTGGGAACCAAACGTAGAAACCATCCCGTAAGTGGGTTTATGGGTAGAATGTTTAGACCTTCCCGTATAGGTTGTACCTGTCAATTTTCTTTGAGCAGGAATTATGGTTACTTATCTATTACAGTTACCAGCTTCAGGAGCTGTTTGAACTATGATCCTGTGATCCTGGATCTTGTATCTTGGGTTGCATCTTGCATATCATTTGCATTGCATTTCATATGTTGTGCATTTTGCATTTCCAGTCCTTCAACAGAATCTTATGTCTTCGTTCCTTCCTCTCCAGTAAATCAAGCTGATTCCCCGACACCAGTACGCAACTAGAGCCAATACAAGACGAACAATGGAGCAGATTCAGCAAGAACAGGTTGCTATCAGGAAGGAGCTGGAATCCCTCAACAGAAAGATGGATCAGATCTTCGAAGCCCTCTCCATAACTGGAAAGGAATCAGAACAGTGAACCGTTCAACGACCGCGTCAGCAAAATCAACACAGAACATGGAAGCCAGATAGAGTATTTGATAATCTTCCAATGACATATGCAGATATCTTTGCTCAACTGATGGAGAAAAAGGCTATCGTTCCGAGAGATCTAGCTCCCCCAACTGTCCTTCCTGCTGATTACGACGCGAATGCTCATTGTGAGTTTCATAAGGGTGCTCCAGGTCACAACATTGAGAACTGCAGGTTTCTCAAGCACAAAATTCAAGACCTGATTGACAAGGAAGCTCTCACCTTTGATGGGAAGTATCTCAGTGCCATCAACAACCCGATGCCGCCAGCCAACTAGTGCTAGCATCAGATCAAGTCCAGTCAAGTCCATTCTCTGAAGAAGGCCGTCTTGCTGCCATTTAATATTACGCATTTCTTATATTTGTCTTTGTTTGTTTAAGTATTGTATGCTTTGAACAATTGTCATTCGTATTTGGTTTTCATTAATGTATCGTTTATGCATGTTTTGAATTAGTTATGTCGTATTCACTCATTTTCACTTATCACCGGCACATTTATTCATTCCACTCTATTCACTATTGTTTAGCATGATTTGAGGGAGGATGATGAAAACGAGATACCCATAATTGCAAAACGTATGCTTTCAGACAAAATCTCGTTAATGATGTACAGGCATTGCTTCAATTCCCCAAACACTAGAGATATAAGGAGTTAATCCCTAGTAAACCACTTCGAGCCTAGAAGTAACAGTTTCCTTCGGATATTCAAACCCTTTATACTCAACCTGAGGCAGGGTAGTGTTCAGTTAATCCAACTCCGCACTCGAATCAACAAAGCAAAATCCAGAAGACGGTTGTTCATCAAAGACTCATGACATGGCAGTCACAATCCTCCAACAAAATCCAAAAAAAAAACATCAAAAGCCTGCTAAGTCAAACACCTTAGAGGGGACTTAGGCAAAATCAAGGCAATCCCGATGGATCTGACAAGCAAAGTCAATCCATGCAAAAGTTAGGGATCAACAAAAACAAAAGCAAAAGAGGACCCCGAAACCCTCAACAAAAAAACAAAATAAGAATCAGTGGCCACCCAAATCAAAAGGGCCACCGACATTCATCAAAACCAAAATAAAGTGATTGTCGCGTCGAGCAAACCTTGAACCTTCAAGCTTACACCGTCCAGATTAGTGCAGAATTAACTGAGCGTAGGACTGGAGATCATTAAGAAGAAGGGGTGGGTACAAATCATACTTTGAGCCTAATAACCTTGTTTCATAACCGTGAACCAGACCACGTTACAGCCCTCGAAAGACCTAATTGAGACGAGGTTTACTCTGAAAGCATATTATCACAAGGTTGCGTAACCTGACTCCTCACATGATTTCTAATCATCAACATTGGTGTCATTATCCTTGCTATATCTTTCTCACTAATAAAAATTAGCACGAAGTTTGGACTAACAGTCCATTCACTATCACGACACTCCAATAAAAGACACTTTTTCAGATCTTGCATCGAACTTTTCATTAATATTACCATTTATGAATGTACAATTTTATTTGCAAATCAGTACTAGGTATTCAAAGACACTCCAGCAAGGGGCAATCGAGGAGGAACTTGACTTTCACTAGCGTACACGAGGCAAGATTATTTCAAAGCCCACAGGCTGGAGCAAATCATTCAATAGCTCGAGCAGGGGCATATCATTACCATATTCAGACTGAGGCAGGACCAAATTACCCTAATCATCAGGCAGAGCTGCAACCTTCTCTGAAGCAAATTCACAGTAAACCACAAAGTACCCAGACTTGGGGCATCCAGAGCATCATCTTCTGCTTCAATCGTGACGTCTTCAACAAACTGCGTGTCGAGGAAGTCAATCCCTCCCACCACCCGAAGTCCAATCCGCATTGGCAACTACCAAAGATCCACCACGCTGGCGTCTCCCTGCATTTCCAATTACCTGTCTGCAATCATATGCATCATACGCATCGCATTCAACCTCATAAGCATCTTACATCATATGCATACCAATCATATCATACTTCCCTAGCTCTTGCATCTCCGCGCGTCAGCATTTGCATTTGCATTTCCATTCATTATGGAACATCATTATCATCCAACATTCATATATGCAAGCCGAGGTCCGGGATCAGTCTCGAAGACTTCCAAAACTATCATCAGCCCAGTCAGGGGCAATCTTCTACAATTGTAGGTTTCTCCCACGAAATTCAAAGCAAGATTCAGCCCAGTCAGGGGTATCTTTTTCAAGACCATGGGTACCTCCCATGACGTATTTCAACCTCGTAGTTGATCAGATCTTCAAATCAACATTCAGCCTAGTCAGGGGCATACCATTCAAGACCGTGGGCGTTCTCCACGAAGTTGTTCAACCTTTTGTTGGGCAAATCCGAAGACCTTAAGTGCAAGATTCAGCCCAGTCAGGGGCATCGTCAGCAAAAAAAACGTGAGCGTTCCTCACGAAGTGGTTCAACCTTTTGTTGACCAAAACAAGACATCAAGACAAACTCAGCCCAGTCAGGGGCATCCTCTTCAGAATGCATGGGTGTAACCATGAAATCATTTCAGCAAAACTATTATCTCCAAACAAAGACGGTGGGCGTACCCCATTTACTCATTTCAATTTAATCTTCCTCTTGGGGGTTCCCCATTGAGTTGTACCCAGCAAGCGTGACCGTTGTCAATTGCCTTACTGTCATCCTTTTGGTGATAGCCGAACTTCGTCGGTTCAACATAGCCTGCATCCTTTCAATGTTGGTAACCTTCAATTAGTGTTTGTCCTATCATCCTTTTGGTGGTAGTGGCCGGTGTGAGTTTCGCTCCATCATCCTTTTGGTGGTGGGTCTGGCATTTCGTCGATGTCAGATTGTGCGATTGTGTGTGCCCTATCATCCTTTTGGTGGTAGTGGCCGGTGTGAGTTTCGCTTCATCATCCTTTTGGTGGTGGGTCTGGCATTTCGTCGATGTCAGATTGTGCGATTGTGTGTGTCCTATCATCCTTTTGGTGGTAGTGGCCGGTGTGAGTTTCGCTCCATCATCCTTTTGGTGTTGGGTCTGGTATTTCGTCGATGTCAGATTGTGCGATTGTGTTTGCCCTATCATCCTTTTGGTGGTAGTGGCTGGTGTGAGTTTCGCTCTGTCATCCTTTTGGTAGTGGGTCTGACATTTCGTTGATGTCAGATTGTGCGATTGAGTTTGTCCTATCATCCTTTTGGTGGTAGTGACTGGTGTGTGTTTCGCTCCGTCATCCTTTTGGTGGTGGGTCTGGCATTTCGTAGATGTCAGATTGTGCGATTGTGTTTACCCTATCATCCTTTTGGTGGTAGTGGCTGGTGGGAGTTTAGCTCCGTCATCCTTTTGGTGAGGGGTATATCATAATCATTTATGATAGATCGTGCGATAGTTTGTTGTGTTTCGCTCTGTCATCCTTTTGGTGGGGGGTCTGTCATAGTCATTAATGTCAGATTGTGCGTTTGCACTTTGCTCTACCATCCTTTTGGTGGTGGTAGCTGTGTGTGTTTCATTCCATCATCCTTTTGATGATGACGACTTTTTGCCTATTATTCACAGTTTACTCAAGTTGGTTTACATTTTCCGGCATTTTAATTCTCTAGCATCTCTTTTTCTTTCGGACAAATTCAGGGTCTTCTTTATATCTAATCGGCATCTACCTCAGGAAAACGAACGCTGTAGCAGTTTATTTCCCTAGGTTTAAGCCCATTAGATAGGGGCATCTGTCATACCCTAAATTTGTCCTACCCCTTTCGTAAATATTTTCGCATTTATTGTTTCATGCCGTTTAGACACGTGTCCACCCGAAATTGGACGTTTTTCAAATTTTTTCCCTTTAACCAATTAAAGCGTGACACGTGGCCTAAAAAAAGCATTTTTTGTGAATATTAATCTTTTTTTTAATTTCCTAAACCTTTTTCTTTTTAAAATATTATTAATAATAATATTTCATGCACATATATAGCTCTTTTATTTGTAAATATTAATTTTTGTTTTTTTAGTTTGTTTTACATATATATTTGTTAATATCTTTTATTTTTATATTTAATATTTATATATTTAAATATTTATTAATTTAGTTTAATTTAGTTTTTATATTTGTTAATGTTTGTTAATAATAATTGAAAAGAAAATAAAAAAAAAAGAGGATTGAAGGAAGGGCCCATTTTCAGCGGCCCGTTAGGGTTGGCTTTGGGTGTGCTTTTAAAAGAAGAAAGACCGATTGAAAGAAAAAAGAACAAAATCACTGTTCATCCTCCTTCTTCAGAAAGGCCGCCACCTTCATTTCTGAACCCTAAAAAACCCTAAACGGCCGTAGCCACCCACCGAAACCCTCTCTATCCGCTCACAAACCCTTCTTTTCCCTCGATATAAACCCTCTCTATCCGCTCACAAACCCTTCTTCTACCGCGATATAAACCCTCTCTATCCGCTCACAAACCCTTCTTCTACCGCGATACAGACCCATCACGCTACCATCACCGTTTTTTTCTTCTTCACTGTAAAACTGAAGCTCCGGTCGATAACCTCCACAAGTGCTTCGTCGAAAAGCCGCGCACGCAAGAACATCACTAAAGCCAACAATTTCAGGGGCGTTCCTTCAATATCAACAACCTTGTTCTGATCGAGTTCTGTCAATGATGAGTGAATAATGGTGTCAACAACACTTTGGCGTGATTTCGTATCAACTCGACACAATAACCACCGATTTTAAGCTCAACAGCTCTTCAGTTCGCGGCAATGACTCGGCGACAATGATACTACAACAACAATTTATGAATGACCTGACCATATGTTGTTAATTTCATATGCAGGTTTCGAATCAGATGCGAGATGGGAATCTATTGCATTTAAGTTTTAAATCTGTTTCAGTTTGTAGTAACACGATCTCTGAACGATTGCGCATCGAAGTTCAAGAACGACAGGTTTGGAGCCATAACAATTTCGCTCATGACTTGTAGCGATGTTAAAAGAAAACAACTCAGTTGTCACAAATTCGTGTCGGTATCATTCTGTTTACACTTTTCAATTTGAAGCTGCTTACCTTGCTTTCACACTTTGTATATCATTGGGTAACCGTTGGATTATATGTGTTTGGTTATATAACTTTGAATCTGGTTTGATTATGTTTTTGGTTTCCGGTTTTGACGTTTTTTGTGATTTCTCCCATCTGAAGATAGAAAGGTTGATGAGCAGGTAGTAGCATAACAACTTCATGGAATCAAGAAGGTTCCAACCAGTAATGGCTTGCATCATCTTTCAACAAGCAACTCTGATTCAACAACAACTTTGCCACAACTGCGGCGAGTCGGTGACAACGGTTTGCGACTTATACGAATTATGCAGGTTTCGGTTATGTGCGGGTCAAATTACGATAAGTTTATGAAGATAGCAGCAAGAAGCAAGAAGAGTGAATGGGTTATGTATATGCTTAGTTTTTCTTTTTCATTTTTCAATTTCTGTGATGGTTTCCTATTCTTGTTTGGGTTGTGTTTCTATCCATCGCAGGTTTGAGTATGGCAGAAGCAACTGTAAAGTCGAGCTAATTCTGAATCACGATGTCAGTTCGTCTCATATGTTTGCAGTTGAAAGCTCACCTGATACGACGCCGACAACGACTACGCGCTAGCTGTTGATGTTGCCATTACTCTGCGTGTTGCTGCCACAGACTTAAATTGAATAATATGTGGATTTGGTTTTACCATTTTTTGAGTGCAGGATTTTGGTTTGACGGTAGCCGCAACACTAACATTGCCGGAAGCATTGATAACTTGGAAGAAAGCAACGTCAAGCGCAAATTGCAAGTTTCACGAACTCGACAACGTCACAATGACAATATTTGACAACAACAGCGAAACCTTCGTGTAATGAAGCACTTCAGGAACTGAAACACTGGATGAAGTCTGAAAAAGAAGCTTGACAAGAGTAGCAACCGTTGTGGTCTCGATAAATCATCAAAGCCATTCAATCACCCGTGCACATCACGGCTCATGGATGTCGTCACCTGTCCGGGTTTGTCATTTTGCCCAGACCTTATCAACCTCGCAGCGAGCTCCAAGTAACGGCGATGTAGCGACAATGACGATGCCAACAACACTTTGACTTGATGCAACTCGATGCAATAGCCACCAGCTCAACAGCTCTTCAGCTTGCGGCAATGACTCTGCAACAACACAGCAATAACGTAAGCTTGGGTTTCTTTGTAACGGTTCTAATGGCAAGGCATTCGGCGTCTCGGTAACATACTTCTTGTTGTGCTTTGATAACTTTGATTCAGATTGAATGTGTTCTATTTGGTTTAGGAATTAGTTCAATTTCTTTTTTCTGAAAGATATTCTGCTATGTGTAAGATATGGCTGTATACGTGTTTTTTTTGGGATAATAGTTTGTTTTCGCCAGATTTGCCTTGAATTTTTTTTTGTATACAAGAGTTGTGGGAAGGTTGCACTACCTTTGCCTATCTTTTGTGTCGAAATACTTTGTCGAATTCAGTTCTATTTTAAACCTCGTGTTGCTTAACTGGGAGTTAGTGTTTAAATAAGTTTATGTCCTTTGTAAAAGTCATATTTTTGTGCTTTGTTTAATTTTAAGCTTACGGTAATTTGATTCTCTGGGTTGTCACTATTTTGCGATGTTAACCGAAATATTCGTAGCGTTGCAGTTAAATTTGCATAGTTTCGTTGGAAGTAAGCTGCTCCATGAATTTTTGTACAGGATTTAATACATTAACAAATTTGAATGTTTACCTATGGGTTTACTAACAGTAGGACTATTAGTTTAAAGTTGTTTCCAATGATGCTAATAAATATTTGCTAAGTTCGATGGAATCAAGCCAATTGCTGAGTGTTAACTACCAAGATATTTAAGGTTTCCTTTTGATATTATATTCCTTATTTATATCAAGAATTGTTAATACTTTCATCTGTGAGTACGTAAATGGTGCAAGGAAATTTTAAAGCTGCGAAGACAATCGGCAATGAATTTTGTGTCAATACAAATCCTTTGACTTGAAGTTCATACGTATCCTCCATTCCAAACATTGAACACTTCTCAAAATCAAAAGCAGAAGGAACAATCCTAGGTAACATGCAGGAAATGAAGGTACCATGACAATGTGACAAGTTTTTTTTACGAAACACTTCAAGAAAGAAAAAGAAATCGAAAAATCTTAAGTCAATGTTGTTTGTGCATGCTTACATTTGGGTTATTTTATTCTCATTTGATATAATATGTCCCAACTCCCTTCAAATGTAATAGCTTCTTATAGCTTTCTTTTTATCTTCATTATGCCTTAATAACTCAAAAAAAATTTTCGAAATAAACTCTCGATTTATCGAGTCATTTTTACCCATGTAAGTCGAGTGCTTTAAAAGCCTTGCCATCAACCTCGACTCACCTTGAGTATTTTTTTAAAAGCAAATTAAATCTTTGAAGTCTAGCACTTTTTGGATTTTTGGACGAACATTATTGGGGTGTACACCTTAAATAATATGTCGTTCTACTATTCGTTTAGTACGCTATTTTGGACAAAGAAATATCATAGGAATCTAGCATTCTGTGTGATATTTCCGTTGTTCATCCAAACATTTTTCAAATAAAAATGGTGTTGTCGAGATCTAGCATCTCGATAATATTCCGATTATTTGGTTGTGAGGATGACGTCTCATTTATCAAATAATTATCACTTCTCCTAAATCATTTTCAAAATTCAAATTCATTTTCAAATTCAAATTCATATCCTTACCTCATACATTCACAAATTATTTTCATACCCCATTTCATTTCAAATTATTTTTCAAAACATCTTCCTCGATTAAAATTTCGAAAGAAAGAAGTTCTTGGAATCTAGCATTCCTTGAATTTCCGAGTAAATAATTCTCGAGGCACGCTCTTGAGTTGTTATTCACTCAACCTTTCGACCTTTTCAAACTCAATCATTTTCAAACACTCTCCTAAGTCGAGTGCTCGTATGCATTCGCAATCGACATTGCGCACACACTTCACAATTCCTCGTGGTTTCGATATTAGGGGCACCCTCAGGGACTAATATCGTTTCTCACAATCTTAACCCTTGACACGTCGTCAAGTAGGTTTCATTTTCAATCAAATCCTCGACACGTCGTCGAGCCGTTTCCAAACCAACTTCCTTTGGCCTCGCATGTCATTTTTTCGATTCGATCCTTTCACAAACATTTTTAAAACTTACGAAAGAGGGATATTCTCAGAATCTAGCATTCTTTGAATATTCGAATGAGTAACTCTCGAGGCGCGCCCTTGAGTTGTTAATAGTTCATTCTTTCAATTTCAAAACATCCAACTCTTTATCTTCAACTTATTCAGTCAATTCCCGAAAGAACTGAGTTCTTGGAATCTCGCATTCCTCGAATTCTTGAGTGACAAGCTCTTAAGACGTGCTCTTGTGTTGCTTGTCAGTCACCCTTTCGTCTCAAACTTAAACTTCAACCCTTTTCAAACCTCATCTTTTCGTGGTCGTTACCACGAACTACGGACGCTCTGATTCTTTATTCATTCTTGAATATAAGATACGTAGGCACAAGATTGCGATGATCTTGGCGAGCACACTTATATCTTCCTCCATTATTCCGTCCACACATCCCCAACCTTTCCCGTAGTCGAACTACAACGCTCTTATTTCTTATTCCCGTCCGAATGAGCATACGTAGGCACAAGGGCCCCAATCCTTGGCGAGCACCCTATCCTCTAATCACCCATCTCTCCTTTGCGTATTTAACCTTTTAGCCTACCAATTCTACCTTTAACAACGAGAAGAAAACAAGTAAACCTAAACAACACTCCCCACATTTACCTTAAGAGGTTCCCGTCGAGTACGACGGACGTGAGGGGTGCTAGTACCTTCCCCTCACGTAACCGACTCCTGAACCCGAAACTTGGTTGCGACAGCCCTATTCCTATTCCTTTCGTTTTTAGGAGGTTTTCTCGATATTTTCCTCTCCCGTTTATTCGGGATAAATAAAGTTCGGTGGCGACTCTGTCGAACCGCATTTCCGCGCCTTTCGCGCGAGGGTCGTTTCTCCGAAATGTCTCCGTGATTTTTCGAGGTGCGACAAATACCGACAAACCCGGAAATTTGCCAACTGCACAAGTACACGGTACTCTGATGAGAACAAATCTTCGAAAACTGAAATATTAGCTGCACGACCACTAGCTGGGAATTGGTCACACGGTAACCGGTAATACATGGTCGATCATGTCGTCAGGAATCAGGTCAACAATCAAGTTAACCATGTCGTCGGGCACTCGAAGAAATCTTTGAGCGTCAGCCGGACTTCATCAGTAAGTCGGGAATAGGATTCTCGGTCAATCATGAACCAATTAGGGGTATCCAAACTTTTGCCATCAGGCACTCCGCATCGCCTGAGAGAGCTGCTTCGTCAATACGGTTGGACTTCAATCATCAAGTCTTCAGGGGAAGCTTCAACTTCATTGCTCGGAACCTGCTGGGGACGACACATCTCCGCTGGGGATTCTGGAGGACCATCAAGTAACTCTGCTCCGGGGATCCAGAAATCATTATGGGTAGGTCAACTCTGCTGAGGACTGCAAGAATCATCTTGAACAAATAACTCCGTGGAGACTTCAAGAATCATCCTGAACCGATAACTCTGCTGGAGATTTCAGGAATCGTCCTGAGAAGATGCTCTGCCGGGGACTCTAAGCATCAACTTGAGCAACCAACTCTGGAGACTGCACTGGGGATTTTAAGAATCATCTTAAACAAACGACTTCGCTGGAGAATTCAAGAATCATCTTGGGCACACGACTCTGCGGAGGAACACCTGCAAAACAAGAACGGTAACGACCTAGCTCATATTTGGTATGCGTATGCTTTGACAATGGCGCAATGCTCCACACGGTGGAAATGCTACGCGTTTATGATAGATGCTATGCAATCATGCAAAATGCTACGGCCCCGTGAGCAAAATAAATGCCGAAGGGAGAGTCCTCCTGTCAAGGAGGAAGAACCACTCTGGTGGAGAAAATGTCACATCGAACTCAATCGGACTCTGCATGGGGAAGCAAACTTCAGTTGACTGCTGCAGGGGGATGAAGCTCTACGAGAACCCGGACATGCTGAGGAGAGCGATGTCAATCGCGGAAATAAACTGCACGGCCTTCACGGCTAACCCTCCTGGAGACAACGACTCCGGTGGGGAAATACAGCATCAGCTATTCAACACTCTACTGGGGACAACCAATCATGGTCCCAACTGCTTCCAAGGACTCGGCTCTCTTGGGGATCTGCAAACTCGGTTGGGGAAGAAGGAATCATCCTGCTTACAGGGGAGAGTACGACTTTGTGGGGAATCTCAATTCCGCTGGGGACTTCAGTCTTGAACTATCAATTGTTGCACACTTCAGTATATGACTTGGCTGGGGAGATGCCGCTCCTTCAGGATGCACCTGGTTGGGGAGAGAATCTTCTCTGCCTGGGGGACGTATCAAAGCTTACGATCTCACGTCCGGACTCTGCGGGGAGAGACTGCTGAACCTTGCTGGAGAAGGAGGAATCATCCTGCTTGGGGACGCATACGGCGTACTGCCTGGAATATGCTACCTGTAACAACACAAACAAACAGACAAGATACCCTTCTCAAAGGGACCTATCAAGGTTATCATCTTGTGACAATGTTCAAGTAGTTCATTGTTTCAACAATCAGTGGTCTAGGCCAGTAAGTTTATGTATACGCATTTTGTCAAAAACATCGGCGTTCTTTTTCGCAAACAAAACAGATAAATGCTAAACAGACAAACATAATTGCTGAATAGTATACATTTTATTGATAACAAACCCCTGAATGGGTAAAAATGTTTTACAACAGATGCAAGCTCCTGGAATGAGGAAGCTGCGCAAAAAAAAGTAAGAACATAAATATACATCAGTATATACAAATGTCAGCAACGAGGCGTAGACGAACACCATGAGTTGATCCCTCTATGACCCACTCGACTTTGATACTTCTCCGACGCTTCCGCTTCAGAAGAGATTGATTCAGATAAACGGCCCTCAGGTCTTCCAAACCACTAAACAATGAAAGTCCACACGCGGAACACAGTCATTTGCTTTTTCAAATCCCTAACTTTTGCATGAACCGCCCTTTGCGGGTTTTCAGTTCACCGGGATACCCTTTTTTGCCAAAGTCGCCCATCCGGGTTTTCGACTTTGCGGGTGTACATTTTTCGATTTATATCCCTAATTTTTGCCCGAACCTTTTTCTTTTTTATGGTTCGCCGGGATGCCCCATTTTTGCCTGGATATTCTTTTTCTTTCCAGCGGGTCATTTTTTAAGCAAAGTATTTTTTAACTGCGTCCGCGTTCATCGGGGATGCAAAATCTTCACCATCCATCGTGGATAACAACAAAGCTCCTCCCGAGAAGACCTTGCTGACAACGTACGGACCTTCGTAATTGGGAGCCCACTTGCCCCGGTGATCGGAGTGTGGAGGAAGAATCTTCTTCAGGACGAGATCACCCGTCTGAAAGCTTCTAGGACACACCTTCTTATCATAAGCTTTCTTCATTCGGCTTTGGTACAGACGACCATGTGCAATCGATGCTAACCTCTTCCCGTCCATCAGGCTGAGCTGGTTTAGTCGGTTCTTAATCCATTCTGCCTCGTCGAGTTTCACATCAACCAAAACTCGTAAAGAAGGGATCTCCACTTCTAATGGTAGGACAGCTTCCATACCGTACACTAAGGAGAAAGGAGTTGCCCCAGTTGACGTACGTACCGTTGTACGATAACCGTGCAATGCAAACGGCAGCATCTCGTGCCAATCTTTATAGGTCACAACCATTTTCTGAACAATCTTCTTGATGTTCTTATTGGCCGCTTCAACGGCGCCATTCATCTTCGGCCGGTAAGGAGATGAGTTGTGGTGTTCAATCTTGAAACTCTGGCACAACTCCTTCATTATCTTGTTATTCAGATTCGAACCATTATCAGTAATGATCCGCTCGGGAATTCCGTAACGACAGATGATATCCCTCTTTATAAATTTAGCCACCACCTGCTTGGTCACATTAGCATATGAGGCTGCCTCCACCCACTTGGTGAAGTAGTCGATAGCTACTAGAATGAAGCGATGACCGTTAGATGCAGTGGGCTCGATCTTGCCTATCATGTTGATGCCCCACATGGAGAACGGCCACGGGGAGGACATGCCATTTAACGGGCACGGCGGCACATGAACTTTATCAGCATAAATCTGGCATTTATGACATCTCTTCGCGAATTTAAAGCAATCCGATTCCATCGTCAGCCAGTAGTATCCTGCTCTCAGGATCTTTCTCGTTATAGCATGCCCACCGACGTGCGTACCAAATGTGACTTCATGGACCTCTTCCATGAGCATACTCGCCTCTTTCTCATCTACACATCTGAGTAGCACGAGATCGTGATTTCTCTTATACAAAACTCCATCAGGATTGAGATAAAAATTTCCAGACAGCCTCCTCAGAGTCTTCTTATCCTGGGTCGACGCTCCCGCAGGATACTCCTTAGTGATAAGGAAGGTCTGGATATCATGGAACCATGGCTTGCCGTCGGCGGCTTCCTCGATCGCAAAGACGAATGCAGGTCTATCAAGACGAGAAAGGACAATTCTTGGAGCCTCATTCCAAAAATTGACTTTATACATTGAAGCCAACGTGGCTAAGGCATCAGCCATCTGATTCTCTGCTCTGGGTACATGATGGAGTTCCACTCGATCAAAGAACGGAAGCAGCCTTCTGGCATAGTTCATGTACGGCACCAAATTCGATTGACGAGTCTCCCACTCCCCTTTAATCTGGTTGATCACAAGCGCCGAGTCACCATATACATCTAGGTTCTTGATTCTCAAATCAATTGCTTCTTCTAGACCCATAATGCATGCTTCGTACTCCGCCTCGTTATTGGTGACTGGAAACGTCAGTCTCGCAGTGAACGGGATATGGGATCCGTGGGGAGTCGTGATGATCGCCCCGATACCACTTCCATAAGAATTAACCGCCCCGTCGAATATCAACTTCCACTGGGATTTCCTATCTGGCCCCTCGTCGGGAAACGGCTCATCGCAATCCTTCGCTTTGAGAAACATAATATCCTCATCAGGGAATTCAAATTTCATCGGCTGGTAATCTTCGATCGGCTGTTCGGCAAGGTAATCAGACAATACGCTTCCCTTGATGGCCTTCTGGGAAACGTATTGAATATCATATTCCGTCAACACCATTTTCCATCTGGCAATCCTGCCCGAAAGCGCTTGCTTCTCGAAGACGTACTTGATCGGATCCATCTTCGAAATTAGCATGGTGGTGTGATTGAGCATGTACTGTCGTAAACGTTTGGCAGCCCAGGCTAGTGCACAACACGTCTTCTCCAGCATCGAGTAACGATATTCACAGTCAGTGAACTTTTTACTCAAGTAGTAAATGGCATGCTCCTTTCTGCCCGTCTCGTCGTGTTGACCGAGAACACACCCCATACTATTCTCAAGAACTGTCAAGTACATGATTAGTGGCCGTCCAGCCACTGGGGGTATCAAGATCGGAGGTTCCTGAAGATACTGCTTTATCTTATCGAATTCCTTTTGGCAATCCTCATTCCAGATAATCGCCTGATCTTTCTTTAAAAGCTTGAACATCGGTTCACACGTGGCCGTGAGCTGAGAAATAAACCTTGCAATGTAGTTTATTCTGCCCAGGAAACCACGAACTTCTTTTTCTATTTTTGGCACTGGCATTTCTTGTATCGCTTTAATCTTCGCAGGATCAACCTCGATGCCTCTTTCACTCACGATAAACCCCAGTAACTTTCCGGACCATACTCCGAAAGTACATTTGTTAGGATTCAGCCTCAACCTGAACTTCCTAAGCCTCTCAAAAAGCTTCAGCAAATTGACCAGATGTCCCTCCTCCGTTTGGGACTTCGCAATCATGTCATCAACATAGACTTCAATCTCATGATGAATCATGTCATGAAACAAAGTAACCATTGCTCGTTGGTAAGTGGCCCCTGCGTTCTTCAGATCGAAAGGCATTACCTTGTAGCAAAATGTTCCCCATGGAGTGATAAACGTAGTTTTCTCCATGTCCTCCGGCGCCATTTTGATCTGATTGTAACCGGAGAAGCCATCCATGAACGAAAACACGGAGAACTGAGCTGTATTGTCGACCAACACATCAATATGAGGCAGCGGGAAATCATCTTTAGGGCTCGCCCTATTCAAATCCCGATAATCGACGCACATGCGTACCTTACCGTCCTTCTTCGGTACAGGCACTATGTTGGCGACCCACGGAGGGTAAGTGGTGACCACTAAGAAGCCAGCGTCAAGCTGCTTCTGCACTTCTTCTTTGATCTTAACGGCCATATCTAGTCGTGTCCTCCTAAGCTTCTGCTTGACGGGAGGACAATCTTCTTGCAACGGCAAGTGGTGGACCACAATGTCAGTGTCAAGTCCGGGCATATCTTCGTATGACCAAGCAAAGACGTCACTATACTCTCTTAGCATCTCGACCAATCTCTGCTTGACATCAATCTGTAATGCAGCCCCTATCCTGACGTTCCTGACCAGTTCTTCAGAACCCAGATTCACGATCTCGATTTCCTCTTCATGAGGCAGAATAACTTTATCCTCTTGTTTCAACAAGCGGGCCAACTCTTCAGGAAGGTCTTCGTCTTCATCAATCTCTTCTTCGGCTGGATAGATCGGGCAATCGAAGTCGAAGTGAGCCGTAGAAGGTCCAGAGTCGATGTCATCTGCTATGTGGATTCTGTAATAACAAGGGTTAAGTTTAAAACAAGGATGTGCAGGTTAGCACAAACCCCATTGCCATTTTATCGTTTTTCAAAACAAATATAAAACAGGAATAATAGAGATCACAATATTTGAATACGAAGAAAAACGCCTTTTGATTTATTAACAAAATGCATGTACATAATCCAACAAGGCCCTGACAATAAAACCGCTATGCCCCGGGTAGGACATAGGGTTGTACAATGATTGGAAAAAAGTAAATCATTACTCTTCGCTTGTCATCTGGATGATATCCTTGACGGACCAGTTGGTAAGGCCCTCGCCTGGCTTGCTTGGCTGGATCCAAGAGTCGAGGTCATAGTCGCTATCTCCGCTGTCTTCAGACACCGCGTTGATGCTTTCAAATATCACCCCGCCGCTGGTAAACTGGATCGGCCCTTTACCTCGAGACGCGCTGCTAGAAGAAGAAGCTTCAGCTCCAGGAGAATATCCCAACCCAAACTTGTCTTGCTTGTTAGGTATCTCCAGAATTCGCCCCTAGCCTGGGGTAGATCCGGCTTGGACAACGGCCCGAGCTTCCTTGAAGGAGGAGAGAGTCATCTCTGGCTTCTCAGTGACTATAGGAGCTATGTCCTTGACTGTAACAGCTTCGAACGCTTGACATAGGGTTTCATGGATTTCCCCATCCATCTCGACATACTTGAAGGACGACAAATGGCTCACCATTATGTCTTCCTCGCCACAAACGGTCACGATGCTACCTCCGACAGCATACTTGAGTTTCTGGTGCAACGTGGAGTTCACGGCTCCAGCAGCATGGATCCACGGCCGGCCCAAGAGACAGCTGTAGGCAGGCATGATGTCCATAATATAGAAGATCGCATCGAATGTTTCTGGCCCGACTTGGATTGGCAGGGTCACCTCCCCGAAAACATGGCGTTTGGTTCCATCGAACGCTTTCACAACCAGACCACTGGGTGTGCAAATCACTCCACGAGTATCCAACTTCATCAATGCCTTCTTCGGAAGAACATTGAGCGGCGACCCCGTGTCTACCAACACGTGAGACATAATCGTTCCCCTACACTCTATCGAGATGTGCAGGGCGCTATTGTGATTCCTCCCTTTCGGCGTCAGCTCTAGGTCAGTGAACCCTAACCCATTTCCAGCATTCACGTGGGCTACGACCTCTTCTAGCTGGTTTACCGATATTTTCTGCGGTACATATGCGGCGTTCAACACCTTCAGCAGCGCGTTGCAGTGTGCTTCAGAACACAACAACAAATTCAGGATGGAAATCTTCGAGGGTGTCTGATGGAGATGATCCACAATCTTGTAGTCACTCTTTTTAATCAACCGCATAAACTCCTCGGCGTCTTTAACAAGTAAGTCTTTTTCTATCCCACGAGGGGTCTCTTCGACGACTTTACTTTTCCCTTTATCAGTTGCGTCAGCTCTGACCGCTTTGCCTGCCACGACCTCAGGTGGTGAAAACACTCTCCCGCTGCGAGTAATACCACTGATTCCCGTGAGGTTCTCCACAGACGACCCAAACGGTTCTAGCTCCAACTTCTGTCCATTGCAGTAGACTTCAGCCCCATAATGCCATGGGACAGCATTAGTGCTTTCGAACGGTATCGGCCCAGCTTTGGTGATAGTAATCATGGGCGGTCTGGGTGCAGAAATAGTTATCGTCTGGCGAGGGATGGTGATGGTGGCAACCTCATCATCTTGCTTCAGCACTACCTCTCCCGATCCACTTTCAGCCCTCCGGCTAAACTGCAGGATCCCTTCAGTCATCAGACTTTGAATTCCTTCTACCAACTGTTCACATCCATCAGGACTAGTCGCACAGCCCATACACAGCTCTCCGCAACCTGGAAAGAAACCTCTTTTCATCAGCTTAGCTTTAACGAAGCTAAGTGGCGTCTTCAGATCTCTGACGTCAGTCAACACATCCAGGTTCTCGTCTTCGATAATGGCGTTTACTCCACCCCCTATGATTCGGCATAGGGTTCTTCGTGACATTTGGCACATTATCCGAGAAGTTGATGATCTTGGCATCCATCATGTCCTGCACCTTGTGCTTGAAGGCTTTGCAATTATCTATTGTATGGCCTGGTGCCCCTGAGTGAAACTCACAAGTTGCATTCGCGTCATAACCTGGCGGAGGTGCCCCTGTCAAGGGAGCCAAAGTTCTCTTCTGGATCAACTGTAGCTGAAGCAAAGTCTGTAATAGTTGCGCGTAAGACATGGGCGGTGTCTCGAGGTGACGACTCGACAAAGGTGCCCGATTCTGATACTTTCTGTACCCTTGTTGATTCGGTTGCTGCTGCTGCTGTTGTGGCTGTTGAACTGCCGGGATAGTTATGCTGGCCACCTGTTGGTGAGGGCCTTTACCCTTCCTTCAAGCGTTGGTCACAGCGCTCGCTTCTCCTTCCCGTCTTTTGCCAGCATAAGGTTTCTTTCCGCCTCCTCCCGCTGAGGACGACTCACCTTGAATTTTCCCGAGTTTGATCCCATTTTCAATGTGCTCACCCGTGATAATGAGATCTGAGAAGGTTCCAGACATACCGCTGACCAATTTCTCATAGTAAACCCCTGGGAGGGTGGCTACGAACATCTGCACAAGCTCGCGTTCAACCATCGGCGGCTGAACCCTAGCTGCCAACTCACGCCACCGCTGGGCGTATTCCTTAAACCCTTCATTGTTCCTTTGCGACAGATTCTGCAACTGGACTCGGTTCGGGGCCAAGTCGCTATTGTATTGGTAGTGGTGCACGAATGCTTCAGCAAGGTCCTTCCACGTACGCACACTGGTAGGTTCCAGACTCATGTACCATTCGAGGGAGGGTCCGGACAGACTGTCCTGAAAGAAGTGCATCAGCAACTTCTCGTCCTCAGAATGAGCGGACATTTTTCTGTAATATGATCTCAGGTGAACGCGAGGGCAAGTGGTGCCCTCGTACTTTTCAAAGTCAGGTACCTTGAACTTGGGAGGCACCTTGAAATCAGCAATCAGTCCCAACTTGGACATATCAATGCCCAGGGTGTTCTGGTTCTCGATATTTCTCATCCTATCCTCGAGTGCCTTGAACCTTAGACGTGCTTCAGCAGTCAGCTCCCCTTCAGCACCTCTCTGAGAGAACACATCGTCCTGACGATCTTCTAACCACGGCTGAGGCCCAAACAGATTCCCGACACCTGCATTGTCGTTGCCCAGCCCAGCATTGACATTAGCTTCAAGACTCCCATTACCGACGCCCGTCGTATTGCCATTGAGTCCCATATTAGCGATCACATTACCGTTGGCACTGCCATTCCCCCCGGTCACGGGGACGCCATTCTGAGGAGTTTCAACTGGTGGAGGAGTAGGCACGGTCCCACCATGGAGTACGCCATTGCTATCGACCCTTGAAATCAGAGGCTGAACCAAGGTTCTGAGCTGATCCTGGCCATTGGCGACCGCTTGCATGAGCTCCATGAAGCGATCCATTCTTTCGCGGAGTTCCTGAACATCAGTTTGCACTTGCTCCATGATCCTGGTTTAATTAGCTCTGGTCGGATAGCGGTGAATAGGTCTCTGATCAATCCTGGAACAACCTGAAACAACATGTAAACACAAAAGGGTTAGGAAAAACGACAAAGTGCTCGTTATGCGAATGCTTCATGCAAATGCAAACGTGTGTCTGTGTGTTAGGGAGATTTCCTCCGATCCTAGTGCCTGAGTGCCAGTGCTGATAATAAGAAGTCCGAGTCCAGTCATGGAAATAACAATCTCATATATAAAGAAAGCCCATCAAGGCAGTACACAACGTCAGTGAGTACAAGCAGAATCAACAGCGTGACCTCAGCCAACAAGCCTGGTGATGGTCAGCATACAACAATGATCAAAACAAAAGGAATACAAACAGTCAAGCACGGCCACGGGCGCGATACTCTTCTAACAACCCCTTCGTTTCTGGATGATCAGGCAGAGTGAGTAACCCTTCAACGAGTAATTCCCTCTGCACAATGGTGTATTGAAGACCTTCGACCGAATCTTCCCATGCTCCTTCGCCGAAACAATCTTCTAACCTCCGCTTCTTGGACTCAAACATCAGTTTGCGCTCCTTCAGGTTAGCAAGAGCTCTGTTGAGCTGGCCTTCGGCGGCATATCTGCGAGCGGTTTCTTCATCAAGCCTCTTCTCACTGGCCTTCACCTGGGCTTCCAGCTTAGAGATCTGTTGCATCAGCTTGTCCTCCCGCTCTTTCCTGGTGGCTAGGGAGGCCTTCCAGTGCTGGTTGAACTTGGATATCCTCCGATATGCTTCGTCTAAGTGCTGCTTCTTCGTGGCCAGTACATCGTTGACAGCTTTGAAGTCTTGACCCATGCGTTCACGCTCAACTATCTGCTTAGTCAAATCTGTTCCTAGCTGGTTCACCAGCTCGGTCTGCCTCTTGAAGGAATAAACGGCTTCGTTCCTCTCGCTTCGAAGCTGAGCCAATTCTTTCTCCAGTTCCACATTTGCCTGCCTCAATTCATCTCGCTCAGCTAACACTTGATTATGCTGCTGAATGGGCATAGTAGTAGGCTCTTCAATCACTAGAGGGCTTTCTGGCTTGGCAGGAGGAAACGACATCCCTATAACATCGGCTCTGGCTCTGATCCACGTCACATACGGAGGGTAGGCTTGATTATTGCTTCTCCCTAGCAATGGTTTTCCCCTCTTACTAATGCCATTCCAAGCACGCTGAAGCTTAGATAACATATCCCCCTCTAGAAGACCAGTGAGGTACAGAGATTCCTGCACCTCTTCATCCTTCGGCGGAGCTCTCAAAGCATACGCGAACTGTCGGACCAGCAAAGACGAATTATAGTTTATGCAGCCCTTCCTGCCTATCAGAGGCACGTTCGAAAACCCGCTGCAGCTGAAGATAATCTCAGTACCCAACCTATCTCTGTCAAACCAGTCAATATCCTCCGCTAATAGACTCATCAAATGCTCGGACCACTCAGCTGTGGCTGCAGACGAAACAAAGGGACCCCTCTTGGGCAGATGACTATCAAGCCATTTATAAAGCAGGGGCACACAACACGAGACATTCTTGCCCCTTCTGTTCTCGTTCTTGTAGTGGATGGAATGGTAAACATATCCTATCAAGGTAGGGACTGGATTCCCTGAAGCAAAGATGCGAAAGGCGTCGAAGTCTACAAAGTCGGGCATATTGGGGAACAGAACGATGCCATATATGCACAGAGCGAGAATGGCGTTGAACACGACCCAACATCCGTCTTTGGCGCACTGCTGAGCCTTTCCCACCAAGAACTGCAAGGAGAAACCGGGAACCTTGTTCCAACTAGACAATACCAACTCGGAGGCGTCCAGATGAAGTGACGGAGCTAGACTAGCCAGATCAGGCTCAGCATCCATATGAACAAAGGGCATCTGCCTTTTGATAGGCACACCTAACAAATCAACATATTCCTCTAGCGTAGGTGCGAGAACAAAATCTTGGAAAGTAAAGCATCTCAACGGAGGATCGTAGAACTGCAGCAGAGCGTGCAACCCATTCAACTCGAACGCAGAAGGTTTACGAACCAAACTGAGCAATTTGCCGTAAGATTTTCTGAACTCTTCTCTCACAGAATCATCTGCTAAGGCAATCAAACCAGACAGCTGAACCACATCAGGGGCAGGGAGCTTGTAGGCCACGGACTTCCTCAGAGAACCCATAACAATACAATAAGAGGCAAGAAATCCTGAATCAGGGGGAAACGGTACCTGGAACACAGACACACGTTAATGAAATGCAAATGAGTATGCAAAGCAATGTAAAATGCAATCATGCAGCAGGAGATCAAGGCAACTGTGTTGTGGAGATTTTGTATCAACAAAACCACGATACTGCTCTGTCAAGAACAACCACTATATCTAATAAGAAGAAAATCCCGGTATCGAACCACAAATCTGCTCTGTCAAGAACGCACACCCATAGGACCATAAATCTGCTCTGTCAAGAACAAACATCTGATAATAAGGACCTTTGATACAGGACCAAACTCTGCTCTGTGAAGAACAAACATTTGATGATAAGGACCTTTGATACAGGACCAAAACTCTGCTCTGTCAAGAACCCACATCTGATGATAAGGACCTCTGATACAGGACGAAAACTCTGCTCTGTCAAGAACCCACATCTGATGATAAGGACCTCTGATACAGGACCAAAACTCTGCTCTGTCAAGAACAAACATCTGATGATGAGATCCTCAAACCCCAGTCATAAACCTACTCTGTCAAGAACAAACATACATCTGCTGATAAGATCTTCTGATCCCAATCATAAACCTGCTCTGTCAAGAACAAATACTCATATGAATATAAGGTCTTCTGATACAGGACCAAAGCTCTGCTCTGTCAAGAACAATCATCTGATAATAAGGACCTCTGATACAGGACCAAAAATCTGCTCTGTCAAGAACAATCATATATCTGATGATGAGACCCTATGATCCCAACAAAACTGATCCACTATCAAGAAAACCAGGTAGTCTGAAGGTCAAAGTTTCCTGCAACAAACCCAACCCTGCTCACAAGTATGAACCTAAACTGACTCAAGTTCGGCATCCTATGCGGTCATCAGCGTCACAGACATTCAAGAGGGTGATACGATACCTAGAAGGTGTGGCATCATCGACTCATGAAGCGGCCTCACTTGGCTGAATCACAAATGATCGGTCCCCAGAGTCGACAATCCTCCAAACCAACAACCCCCTCAACCCAAAGGGTTGAAAAAGAAGCCAATCGGGAGAGCCTCGTCTGAGCGTGGATTTCATGAGACACTAGTGCCTGCCAAGCAAGCACGCGCCCACTAATTTCCACAACTAATGCTATGTTCACTCAAGCCTGGGTCTGGCTTCTCACTCATCAGAATGCCCCTCCCACAACAGCATAGATAATCATATCATACTGAAAATAAAATGCAGGAAATAAAATGCGATAAATAAACACAACTTACAAGTAATCATACAAGCGCTAGGATTGACTCTCGCAGGGGGCGTCGGATCCCCAAACTGACTCGCATACGGGACGTTGGATCCCAGGAAACTATCAAGTCCCCAGCAGAGTCGCCAGCTGTCGCTTCCGCGAAAATGAGGTGCCGGCAAAATAGAAGAGTCGCCACCTTTCGTTATTTATCCCTCGGAACGGGAAAGGAAACGATCGGAAAAACCTGACGAAAAGGGTAAGACAAGGTCGTCGCAACCGTTGTCTGGGTTCAGGAGTCGGTTACGCAAGGGGAAGGTATTAGCACCCCTCACGTCCGTCGTACTCAACGGGATCCACGCTTGTTTGTGTTTACTGGACGAGTTGGTTTATCTATCTACCTATCAAGGTTGGCTTAAACAGAAAAGAAAAATGACTCGGCAAAGCATCGCGCTTTATGCCTACGTATTCTCATCAGAGAATGAGAAATCAGAGTCAACGTAGTTCGACCTACTACGGGTTACGGGGAAGGAGGCTCGCCAATACATCACTATTGTGCCTACATACTCTCAACAGGTATGAGAGATCATAGCTCACGTAGTTCGGGCTAATACGGATTACGGGGATTCAGATTCATCTATTTTATCGAGTAGGGTTAAACAGCAGTTCCAGCAGTTATGGACAAAGCCTGTTTGCGGTGGCGCTGAAGTTTAACGACACTCTTTTCTTCAGAAAAGCTTTCCTTTGAATTATGGGCCCACGGGGCAAAAAGGTTTGCAGCTTGTTTCTGTCTTTTACGGAAGAACTGTTTTTTATTGTGTTTGCAATTTCAATTGCACTAGAGACTATGACCTGAGAATGAATGCGTCGCATGTCACCCAAAGGGTACCATACTAAACATCCAGACTGTTGAAAAGAAGCTCCCCAACAATCCTTTCTCAGATAGCTTAAGGCTCGTGACGTACGAAAGAAATCATTCATGATTACTGTATCTTAAGCTGTTTTGAGATGAGAAGAGAACAGGCTCAACTAAGGGAAACTATCAAGTCCTACTGTTGTCATGCCAAGAATTCATCCTATGGTTGAAGTTTGAAACAGGGAACTCCTAGAAGTTATCATGCATAGGTTTCAACCTAAAGTTCTATCATCACTTCCTTATCAAAGGAAGTGAAATTCCTAGGGGATCATGTCAATGATAAACAGAAACAGACAAAGCATCAGCTTAAACAGTAAATAGTAAACGACTGTAAAATGCATGCAATGCAAGTGAGGGAGGAAATGTGTGTGGGGCAGCAGCCTCCACAAGCTCATCTCAACCTCAAGCCAGAATGAATAACAGTAATCATACTGAAGAGATAAAACATGTTATCAAGCAAAATAGAAGAGACTGCAATCATACAGAAAGAATAAAATGCTATCAAGCAAACTAAACACATGGGCAAGGGAGTTGGGCTCTACCGAATACCCGCAAGCAAAGCCATACAGTAACAATACAAGCAGAGGGAGCAACTCAACCTCTAGTGCAATCATGCTCCTAGATTAAAGTCAGTCTAATTATGGACGTATTCTAATGCATCAAACAAGTCAAACAAGGTACATCAGCACAGAAAAGAAAATAAACAAGAAAGCAGATCAACCCTTCTCAACTCCAAGCTTCAGCTCTTCTGACATCAAGCCAGTCTTCAGACTTCAATCACCCTTCAAGGCTATCATCTCTCATGACAAATATCAATTTTCTTTTCCAGGTTTCAACCCTTCAACATAAGTTTCAACTTAATCTTCACTTCTCCAAGCTTCAGCTCTTCAGGGTAATCTTCACTCATCTGGAAGTGTCAACTTGATTCCTTCAGGCTCTCCATGCAGTGCAAGTATCAACTTATCTTTTATTCCTCAAGCTTCAGCTCTACACTCAATCTCAATTGAATCCTCTTCATAAGTATCAACTTAGTCTTCAAGCTTAAGCTCTCTTTGCTTTACCAGTCTCAACTTGGTCTTCTTCTCCTACAAGCCTCAGCTTCCCAGAGTAGTCTTCAATCATCTGGAAATGTCAACTTCATCCTTCAATTCTCTTTCAAGCCTCAGCTCTTCATTCAGTCTTTATTGGATCTTCAAGTATCAACCTGCTCTTCTTGCTCTTCAAGCTTCAGCTGTAATGGTCATGCTCAAGGAATCATCCTCTTCCACACTCTTCAATGAAGTCCTCATCTTCAAACTCAAGTCCAACATCTTTCAAGATACTCAAACCAGAAGACAATTGATTTAACAGAATGAGTGGAAATGATAAACAGCTTATTGACAACCAAAGGAAGCCTGTAAGGGTTCATCATTATGAGAGACTGGTTCCCTCAAAGTTCTACTTCCCAGATAAAGCCACTCATCCTTCCAAAGGAGGGATGTGAATATCTGAGAAGGACTTTTAGTCATTGGGAGGAATGGAAGCACAAGATGCTTTCCATGTTTGTGAAAGAAATCATTCTAACTACAAGGCTCTCCCTATGTCCTATCTCCTAACCTTCATCAGACACCTTCAGGCACAAACAATCCAAAGCTCCAAGCACCTTCAAGCAACTTCAAGCATCCTCCTCTTGTCTTCAACTTGTCTTTAATCTTAACCAAAGGCAAACCAAGCACAAACCCTAATCTAAGGGAACTAGGGAAGCTAAACTAGTTGAATTAGTAAATTAGGATCACCTAAAACCTAGTACTAAAGTTAGTCCTAACTAAAATACTAAAATCAATTGTAAAATCCTACAAAAATTACTATGGGAACCTAGGTCAATCATGACTCTACCACATTAGTTTCAAAGATCAAACCATTAAATTGGACCTAGAACTAAATTCTACATTCTAAGGCATCAAACCTAAAGCCCTAAAAGGAGGCACCTAAATATCAATCTAGAAAGCACACCTATTTTCATCACAAAAATGTGATAAAAATTCTATGGGATCATACATGTCTAAACTAATCGCACACAAAAAATTAGGCTCAAAATCATCACCATGAGATCAAACAAAATTCCACAAAATTATGCTTCAAACATGAACATTTTAGTATCAATTAAAATGAAAAATTCCAATTAAATCAGAAATTACATGAAATGAAAATATTTTTCCTCTAAAAAATAATAGACTCAATGATGAGTAGTATGCAAAAAGAATGGGTTTAATTGGATTAATATTCAATTAATTATGATTTTTACAAAAACCATGAATTAAATGGAAATTAAATGAAAATCAAATAAAAATGAATAAGCGCGCGGTGTGGATAGCAATCATTTACAGTTATAAATCTGGGTTGGGCTCGCTAGGGGGTGCGCATAGTGATTCATCACTTAAGCCCAAAACTGAAATTAAGTGATACGCAGCGTTTCATGCTTCAGAATCCTTCACAACTCAATTTTAAAACACAGCCGTTGGATCCTCTCCCAGTCAAAGGTCAAGCTCTCATCCAATGGTGAAAACTTCATCTCCTACCTCTGGCCATGGAAATGGAGGGAAGAACCAGAGTTCAAACATGGTTCTTGCTCAATTCGAACTTCATCATATCTCCATCAAAACACATGGTTTAAAGCACTAACACACTCCAAATTCCACACTGATCACAATCATGGTCTTAGATTCAATTGAAACATCCTCTAACCCTAAACACGATCGGGGATCAAAATTCTGACCAAGAATCAATTGTCTCCAATCTTGAAATTGCTTGGTCTAAAATGCTCATCTCATTACACTGATCAGTTTCCCCTATAGAATTCATATTATTGCTCACTATACACCAAGTTCTTGATCCAAACTGAAATGGTGTCATCACCTTGAACATAACCAAATGCTCTCAAACTCTCCAGAATCCATCCCCTAGTTGTCTCTAACCATTCTAACCTAACAATTTGACTTAACAATGCTTAAATTAAGGTGTATGGTGAAAGTTACAAACCTAGGATTTCTTGAATAACAGATGCACCAAATCTTCACTTCAACACTTCAATCCTTCCAGAATCGTTCCTTGTATCAAGATATAGCTTCTGTTTGCAAAAGAATTGATGGAAGATGCTTGCAACTCCAAACCCGATAGTAACTTGCAGCAGGTGGAACTCAAAAGCTCATGCACGATTCAGCCATGTTCTTGCTCTCAATTTGCTATGGAATCACTCAGTAACTCATAAGGAAGAGATTACTATAGAAAGAATCAATTGAAATGGTGCAGAAATGAAGAATGGATTTCAATTTGCAATGAACAAATTTGGAATCCCAACTCTCTCTCCTTCCTCAACTCTCACCAACCTCTTCCATGGACAGCTTCTAAATCATATATAGAATGATTCTAAACCATCTAGCACCTTCTGGAACCATCCAAGGAGATTTTGAAAATCTCATGTCATGGTTTCTCATTTCAAGCCATACTCACACCAATCCATGTTTCCCTTGTTCTCAGCTCCAATTCTGAATTGAAAATCTCCTTAGATGAGATGTATGAGATGTTAGGATGCTTGGATAGCTTGTACATTGATCTCTCTTATGTTTTGCAAATGTAACTTAGATTATAAGTAACTTATGATAAGTCCCTTAATTTGACCTCAAATCAAAATTGTAATAATGCCATTGTTTCTAAAATGATTTTTCCATTCAATTTGGTAGGTCACTTGCATTGTTTTGGTTATGTATTGAAAATTCCCAAAAATAGGTCACTTTAATACATTAAATCCTCCTTTATTTTGACCATTTTGATAAGTATGAGCTACAAACATTTACAACATCTCATGACCTCCTTACTAGCCTTAAAACATAATTTTGAACAAGTTTGATGTTGAATATTTTTCCATTTGAAGCTTGGAAATAGGAGTTACGGCCTTATGCTTGAAATGACCTGTAATCTCCAAATGACCAAAATGCCCTTGCCTTGTCAAAGCCATAACTTGAGTTCTACAAATCCTATCAAGGACTTATAGTACTCTATAGAAAGATAATAAGATAAGGAACAACATTCATGTTGACCAAAAGTTCATAGGAATCATCCTTCTTGGGCAAACGTTTGATGCAAGTTGGGTAACTTTCAAGTCCCCAGATTCACAAACCTCAGATGACCTGTAACTTGTCAAAGTCATAACTTGAGTTCTAAAAATCCTATCAAGGACTTCTAGTACTCAAATTAAAGCTAAGAGAAAGCTCTACAACATT
Organism: Lathyrus sativus; assembly: GCA_963859935.3. NCBI lineage: Eukaryota > Viridiplantae > Streptophyta > Magnoliopsida > Fabales > Fabaceae > Lathyrus > Lathyrus sativus. The sequence goes on along the minus strand of OZ012739.1, from coordinate 494,262,348 downwards.
CATGTTGGGGGTAAGATGATATGACAATCACATCTTGAGCTAAACTGTCTTAAAGATAGGGGTCAAATTAGGGGATTTTACACTGTCAAGCCTTAGAAACCCTAGCTTGAAACTTCTCAAACTCTTCAATCATGATGCGTTGACCTTGGAATCATCCTTATAACATCTCAATGTGTCAATCCATGATCACATGGCTCTTGAATTAGGTCTCAACCCTCTCCAAATCATCAGTTGACCTAGGGTTGATCTAGTCAAACCCTAGTTACACCACTCATGGCTGGGTCTTCTTAATCTTGCACAATGATCTGTCTAGGTTTTATGATGGCTTTCAAGACATATCATAAGCTCTATCAAGGCTTCCAGTCCACATTCATGGCTTCAGAATCATCTGAGGTCTTCCCACAACTCTCAAGTTAGGAGGCATACACTCTTGGTTTCAACCACTCTCTCTGAGGATCTTCTAACTTCTTTGACAAAGATATCTACCCTTGACCACTTAAATAACCTTCTTGGCTAGCTTCATAGTCTTGTGTAGCTCTTGATTGGTACTCATACCTCTTGATCTTCTGCATACATGTCAATGAAATGCAAATGCTAATGCTAATGTGAATGAAATGAAACACAAGCTAGGTAAAGAAATGTTGGTCAAATTTTGGGGTGCAACAGCGGGGTCGTCACTCTCTGGGACGAGGCGAAGGGCTCCTCAAGTTCCCATTCTGGTCTTCCCGCGGAGGGGACCTTGGCGGGACCTCGCGCTCTAGTGCGCCAATCCGTGCGTTCTGTTGAAACAGCAGCTGGTTTGTCTGGTTGATGGCCGCGAAGAGGGCGGCCACTGTTGGGTCCTCTACGCCCGAGACGGGAATAGGTTGGAACGTTGCAGGGATTCGGGGCCCGGGGACAGCCTGGTGTGTCGGTTCCGCGGACGACGGAGACGCAGTCTGGCCGTCTCTCTCGTCGGTCTCTGCTGGGCGGGACATCTCCGTTGGCTTGTTGTCGTCCGCGGCAGGGTTAAGGATGAAGTCGGCAACAATATCATCCTGGTGTTGGCTAGCCATGATCGTGGAGTGTTGGTGAAACTTTGGTTCTCTACTCGGAGTAACGGGGAAGTTTCTGTTCCCACAGACGGCGCCACTGATCTGACCTGATCAGAAGGGGATCACAAGCTGGCCACACTCTGCTAGACTGCTGTCTATTCACTGGTGATGAGGAGGAGGAGGGGGTGTACCTGCAAGACACTCTGATGCCAAAGTAAGTATATGGGCAGAGTGGTCACAAGCATAGAAAAGGGGTAAGAAGTGAATTACCTGACCCTCTTGTGGAAGAGGGTATTTATAGAGAGACCTCAATGTTGGGCCAACGGTCACTTGTGTTGGGCTGGATCGCCAGGCCCAACCCAAGCGACTGCTAGGGCTTACGTGGCATAGTGGAGACCAGGACGTGGTCTTCGCCCTAGTTCAACTGCTCTGTGAACTCCGGAAAGTGGGTTGACTTGCTCTTTCGGAGGTGGACAGCTGATGGATGACGTGTCCCCGCGGAGGGGAGCACGTGGAGAACGTTTGAAGGACACGTTGTCCTGCCCGATAAGGTGCGGGTTCTGCTCGCGGAGGGCAGTGTTTGGTCGAGAGAGGAGTCTCATGCCCGACGTAGTTGGGGCAGGTCCTTCTCGCGGGGAGACCTTTCCTGCTCGTCGGGGACCCTGTTCTCGACGTTGTGGCCCAAGCTTGGTGGAATATTATTGGGCTGGGCCCGCGTGGCCAGGCCGGGGCCCATGCCAGAACAGGTGTAAAATAAGTGAGATGAACGAGAGAGTCGTATCTCTCGAAATTCATCTAGGGCTCGCTGTGATAGTTGTAGCTCTTGATTGATAATTAAATAAATGTGTAAATCTGAAAGTGTGAGGTTAAAAGTGAAATTGTAAACTTTATTAAGGTTTTGATTGATTTAATTTATGTTGAATGTATGATAATTGATGTTATTGTAAAATATTGTATTTTATTCTAATTTTGTAAAATGTTATAGTTATCTAATTATCATAATTATTTGATAATCAACAAAATTATGAGTTGAGTATATGTGATAAATAAACTGATGTGATAAATTCTCGTAATAATGTGCTAGTGATGTTATTGGAGTTGTAATTGACTTTGTGTAAATATGTGTGTTAGATTATGAGTTGATTTACTTATGTGTATATAGATATGCTAAGTGATATGTGATGGTATGAGTTAAATAATGATAATGAAAAATGGTGAATTTGACATGATAAAATCGAGATACTATGATTGTTTGATTTGAAGAAGTATTATTGGTAAATATAATTATGGTTAAATAAGTTTTTGGTGCTCATAAATATTTTCACTTTTCACTTTTAGTACCTCAAAAAATTTCCTTTAAAGAATGATCCTCCTAATATTTTACGTCCACACTTTTAGTCACTCCGGTCAATGTCTGTTAATAGAAGATGACGTGGAATTGCCACGTGATATTTTTTTTAGGAATGGGCTTGCACGTGGCAGTGCCAACATGGCAAATATGCTAATGTGGCATACCACATGGCTAAGTTCAATACCACACTTGAATCCATAAATATTCCTATTTAATTTATAGTTAAAATCATAGTTAATTTGTAGCAAATTCAAAAACCATAAAACTATCCAATTCTATTTACTATTCATTAATGGTTTTAGTTGAGCCACCATGTATAACATTTTTCTTCATAGCTGGTGTCAGTGGTTAACTTTATAGCCATAAAAAAATTATTAAAAAGAAGTATTTGTGTTCTGTTGTTCAAAAAAAAGTTATAATTATCTAATTATCATAATTAATTGATAATCGATAAAATTGTGAGTTGAACAAATGTTATGAATGAATTGATTTGATAAATTTTGGTAATAATGTGTTAGTGATGTTATTGTGGTTGCAAATGACTTTGTGTGAATATATGTTTTAGATTATGAATTAATTTACTTATATGTGTATACATATGCTAAGTGATATGTGATGGTATAAGTTACATAATGGTTAGGAAAAAAGGTGAATTTGATGTGATGGAATCGAGATGCTATAATTATTTGATTTGTAGAAATATTATTAGTAAATATAATTATTTGTGAAAATGTTATGATTGTAATTGATACGTGATAATAATAATTATTTTTGTCTCGATGAATTTAGATGAATTGATATACCTAACTGTGATGCATAGGTAATATATGATGTTTTAATATATTAGTTATGTTTTTGATGATGTATAAATAATAAATAAAATATTGTAAAATTGAAGTGAAAAATTATTTGATGCACTACAACAAAAAATACCTTTTACCCCAGTTTCACAGGCGAGATAACAAAGGGCCACTACAACATTTTTACTCTATAGCAACGTCTAATTTTCAAGAAGTAAAAAAATGGTTCTCGTAGAGAGTAATAGGCAACTAACTATATAATTTGTTGTTGTAGCATATTTATTTTTTTGTAAATTTTATACAACGGCCCGAAACTGTTCTGGTAGAGGGCAATGAGAACGGCTCCTATTAGCAACAGCTAGAGCCGTTCTTATATAATTTTTAATTATTTTAATAAATTATTATTACTAACAAAATTTTCAGTCTCCCTCCACGAATAAAATTTTCACTTCCCTCCACCGTTCTCACCTTTCATTCTCCCTCCCAAACCTCCCAAACTTGAGTAAAATTTTCAGTTCCCTCCACGAGCTTCTCTCAAACAATTCATTGTCCCTCCCAAATACGAGCTTCATCGAACGATTCTCTCAAATGTACGAGCTTCTCCTTAACCCTAATATTCATCCCAAATTGATTCTTCATCGAGCTTCTCCCAAACTCTAACATTTTGTTCTTCATCCCATATTGATTCTTCATGGTACGATTCTCTCAAACCCTAACATTCATCCCGAACTTGTGTGTGTAAATGTTCTCCTTCAACTTTCTCTATTTTTTATCGACAAATCTAACGGTTTTGTTTTCATAGGTCTCAATTTTCAAACGTAATAGTGCGCGAGTTTTCAGTGGTGTGCGAGTTTTCAGCGGTGTGTGCGTTTTTGGTTCATCCTGGTAAAAAGGTAATAATTTGATTATAATTCGTAGCCCTGTGTTATTTTGGTGGGTCATTGAGTTAGAGATAGTTAACTAACTCAAATTATCTAGTGCTTCTCTGCATCTGTCCGGTGTCGGTGCCGCTTCTCTGCATCTGTACCCTCTAGTTGCTAATTGTTAGAAATTGGAAAAAAGTCATGATCTGTGTCTGTTAATCATGCTTTTAGAAATTGGAAATGCTTTTGCACTCAGGATTGCAAAATGCTTAATCATTTATTTTAAGCATGATGTTAATTAGTTTCTGTAGCTTAATTTATATTTTGTTGATATGTGTCTGTTAATCAGTTGGTTTGTCTTCAGTTGATAAAATAATCATGACTTATGTGGTTAACCTTGGAACTAGAAAAGTTTTGTTGATCTGTGCCGCTTCTCTGCATCTGTACCCTCTAGTTCCAATTTCCAATTTATATTTTGTTAATTGAAGTTTGGTTTGAGTAATGCTTGGTTGTATTGTCATTTTCTTCTTTGAATTGTTATGGAATTTATAAAACAATGAGCAGTATAAGTAATTCGATGAACAAATTGAAATTGAAACTACACCTTAACTGCAATCTTTTCATGCTTCCTTTATTCAACTCATTCAACCTTTCAGCTGTTTCATGTATGAGTACTCTACATATACATAACAGATAGGCAAGGCCTTAGACCAGACCAAGACAAGGTAGACCCTAAAATTTCAGATATAGGATCCAGCCATCTCCAGATTGAATAATAGACCAGCCATACACACCACACAATCCAGTAGCAATGTAGGGAAACAAAATGGGGATACTTCTACTATCCAATCATATAACAGCTTCAAAAGGAAGAGTGTTTCCTTCCAAGACTATTTATTATTTATTGAACTCATCAAACATGATATACCCTACATTAGAAATTTAGAACTGTTCTAATGTCAGACTACAGTTGAAAATGTTGTCCAGAGTAGCTCTTTGAGACAAGGTAGAAGGGTAGAAACTTCACAAATAAAAGTTGTGGAATCAGGAGAAAAGAAAACTATGATTCACTCGTTTTGACAAGCAGTTCCATAACTAAGGATTTTGTATATCCGTTGAATATCAGGATGTAGAAATGTTAGTAGAACTGGTAGAACTGTTATGCTGTTATACTGTTATGCTGTTAGTAAATCTAGTTGCTAATTGTTAGAACTGTTAGAAATTGGAAAAAGAGTTAGGAACTGGTAGATAGTATTGAACTGGTGGAATTAGCTAACATATTAATAAGTTATGTTGTATAAGTACTGTTTAGTAAATGGTACTGGTAGTTAGCCCATCATAGTAAATGGTAATTAATAAGTTATGCTAATAAATATTGTTTAGTAAGTATTGAATTGATGTGAACTGTTACTGGTAGTTAGTTAACATATAAATTAATAAGTACTGTTATGAATGAAACATATTATGGTTTGAGTATTGGTTCTGTTATGGTTGTGTTGGAGGGGTTCAAAGAATAAAATGAATTTAATGTAAAGTTTGAGTATTGGTTCTGTTATGGTTGTGCAAAGTGCAAGTTTTTATGCAAATGTTGTATGTCTTGACTTTGTTCTGAGATTATTTTGGTTGATTATGTCATAGAACAACTAGAATTCATTGTTTTATCTTAAGTACCGGAGATCCGAAGTATCAAGAGAAGTTCAGACCCTACAGACTGAAGTTACAACTATTTATGCCCATCTGACATTATATGAGCTTCTCATTCAACTTGTGTGAGTGCAAATGTTCTCCTTCAACTTTCTCTATTCTCTACCGACAAATATAACGATTTTGTTTTCATAGGTCTCAATTTTCAAACGTAATAGTGCGCGAGTTTTCAGCGGTATGCGAGTTTTCCGCGGTGTGTGAGTTTTCGGTTCATCCTGGTAAAAAGGTAATAATTTGATTATAATTTGTAGCCCTGTGTTATTTTGGTGGGTCATTGAGTTAGAGATATCTTTGTGATTTCTTTGCGTGATTTCTTTGTGATTTTTTCTGCATATGAATTTTGCTTGTGATTTTCAGTGTGAATGTCATGTTGATGTGTGTATATACTCTGCCTATATGCGTGTGAATTTTGTTTGAATTTTCAGTGAGGCTTTCTAGATGATGTTTTGCTGATGTTAGTGACACTTAGTAAGTTAATTGGACTTAGAAATTAGTTGACGTTAGTTTGGATTGTTTGAACTGTTATGTTAATTATTTGGAGATTAGAGGTGATTGAAACAATTGTTAGAAATTGAAAAAGAGTTAGGAAAATAGTTAGTTTACTGGTGTGTTAAAGTGAACTGTATGCTTGACTTGCACACCAGTCCAATCAGCCAGTGCCGCTTCTCTGCATCTGGAAACAATAGATTACAGTACTTAGTAGTTGGTCTTTGTGGGATCTAACATCTCTTTGTTATCATAACTTGGCCACACTTTATTATCATAAGCAGCTTGATCATAGTATCCTCCATCTCTTTGTTTGTCACTGCTGTTAGATTTGAAAATGTTGAAAATAGACCATGATGACTTTGATTTCCTTTGATTGTGTCGCTTCCGCGAAAATAAGGTGTCGGAAAAACAGAAGAGTCGCCACCTTTCGTTATTTATCCCTCGGAACGGGAAAGGAAACGATCGGAAAAACCTGACGAAAAGGTATAAGACAAGGTCATCGCAACCGTTGTCTGGGTTCGGGAGTCGGTTACGCAAGGGGAAGGTATTAGCACCCCTCACGTCCGTCGTACTCGACGGGATCCACGCTTGTTGTGTTTACTGGACGGGTTGGTTTATCTATCTACCTATCAAGGCTGGCTTAAACAGAAAAGAAAATGACTCGGCAAAGCGTCGCACTTTATGCCTACGTATTCTCATCAGAGAATGAGAAATCAGAGTCAACGTAGTTCGACCAACTACTGGTTATGGGGAAGGTGGCTCGCCAATACATCGGTATTGTGCCTACGTACTCTCGACAGACATGAGAGATCAGAGCTTACGTAGTTCGGGCTAATACAGATTACGGGGATTCAGATTCATCTGTTTTATCGAGTAGGGTTAACAAATAGTTCCAGCAGTTAGGGACAAAGCCTGTTTGCGGTGGAACTAGGAGTTAACGACACTCTTTTCTTCAGAAAAGCTTCCTTTGAATTACGGGCCCACGGGGCAAAAAGGTTTGAAGTTTGTTTTCTGTCTTTTACGGAAGAAGTGTTTTTTATTGTGTTTGCAATTTCAATCGCACTAAAGACTATGACCTGAGAGTGAATGCGTCGCATGTCACCCAAAGGGTGCCATACTAAACATCCAGACTGTGGAAAAGAAACTCTCCCACAATCCTTTCTCAGATAGCTTAAGGCTCGTAACGTACGAAAGAAATCATTCATGATTACTGTATCTTAAGCTGTTTGAGATGAGAAGAGAGAGGCTCAACTACGGGGAGACTATCAAGTCCTACTGTTGTCATGCCAAGGATTCATCCTATGGTTGAGGTTTGAAACAGGGAACTCCTAGAAGTTATCATGCATAGGTTTCAGCCTAAAGTTCTATCATCACTTCCTTATCAAAGGAAATGAGATTCCTAAGGGATCATGTCAATGATACACAGAAACAGATAAAGCACCAGCTTAAACAATAAATAGTAAACAACTGTAAAATGCATGCAATGCAAGTGAGGGAGGAAATGTGTGTGGGGCAGCAGCCTCCACAAGCTCATCTCAACCTCAAGCCAGAATGAATAACAGTAATCATACAGAAAAGTAACAACATGCTATCAAGCAGAATATAAGAGACTGTAATCATACAGAAGAAAATGGAATTCTATCAAGCAAAATAAACCACATGGGCAAGGGAGTTGGGCTCTACCGAATACCCGCAAGCAAAGTCATACAGTAAAAATACAAGCAGAGGGAGTAACTCAACTTCTAGTGCAATCATGCTCCTAGATTAAAGTTAGTCTAGATATGAACTTATTCTAATGCATCAAGCAAGTCAAAAAAGGCACATCAGTAATACAGAAAAGAAAACAGACAAGAAAGCAGATCAACCCCTCTCTTCCGAGCTTCAGCTTTTCACTTAGCAACCCAGTCTTCAGACTTCAATCACCTTTCAAGGCTATCAGCTTCCATGACAAATATTAATTTGTTCCTTCAAGCTCTCAACCTTTCAAACAGAAGTTTCAACTTAATCTTCTTCTTCAACAAGCCTCAGCTTCTCAGAGTAGTCTTCAATCACTTAGAAGTGTCAACTTCATCCTTCAGTTTCCCTTAAGCAAGGACCTCCTCACTCTTCACTCCATCTTCATTGGGTCTTCAAGTATCAACTTGTTCTTCAAGCCCTTCAAGCTTCAGCTACAATGGCAATGCTCAAGGAATCATCCTCTACCACACTCTTCAATGAAGTCCTCATCTTCAAACTCAAGCCCGACATCTTTCAAGATACTCAAACCAAAAGATAATTGATTTAACAGAGTGAGAGGAAATGATAAACAGCTTACTGACAACCAAAGGAAGCCTGCAAGGGTTCATCATTATGAGAGACTGGTTTCCTCAAAGTTCTACTTCCTAGATAAAGCCACTCATCCTTCCAAAGGAGGGATGTGAATATCTGAGAAGGACTTTTAGTCATTGGGAGGAATGGAAGCACAAGATACTTTCCCTGTTTGTGAAAGAAATCATTCTAACTACAAGGCTCTCCCTATGTCCTATCTCTTAATCTTCATCAGACACCTTCAGGCACCAACAAATCCAAAACTCCAAGCAACTTCGCCTTGGAGCCACAATTCATTTTATCACTACTAATCTTTAGTCTTTTAAAAATATTCAATTTACTTTTATTTTTTAATCTCTTAAAAAATACTTGTTACCATTTCTCTTAAACATATTTTGATGATTGATTAAGTAAAATTAAAAATTTTAAAAATAATCCACGAATACACCTAAATCAAATGTGAAGATTTATTGTCAAAACAGATTGTGCATTGCGGTAGGACTCCGTTAAAATTCACAACCGAGTTAATTATTTCATCTTGAGAATGTGGTGATTGATAATCTGTTCCCTAATATTTATGAAGAGTGTCACAAGTTCACAACACATCATTAAAAAAAACTATATAGTGACTAAAACAATTATAAACAATATTAAATTCTTGTTACAACAATATTAGATGAAAGTGTGCATTTTTTTCTCTTTTTTTATAGTCATAATTATAAACAAAAATAATTTATTTTAATATTGATTAAAATAATTAATTAAATATAATTAGTTTTTTTAATTTTACATATAATTAAATAAAAGTTTACTATAATAGTCTCAGTTATATTTAATAAATCAATTACTAATATTAAACAATTTTAAATTAAATTAAGAGTATATAATAACATTGTTTGTTATTAGTTATAATGCTGACAAAATTTTAAAGTAAATTTTATTTATTTATATCGGAGAAAGTATGTTTATATCTTCACTTATATGGTTGCTTTTAGGAATGATAATTTGACCAATTTTCAATGGACATTTGCAAAATTATCAATAATAATTAGAATAAAAATCTGCAAAATTAGATACGAGAATGAACTCGAATAATTATTCACAAAAATAAATGAGTATAAGTGCGGATATGGACACCTTAGTACTCATTCAGTCCATACAGTACAATATATTTATATACTTTAATTTATATTATTATATAAAAATATAGCTCTATCAATTTTAATTTTTTTTTAATGTTAAAATATTAATATTCAATATAAGTGTTTGTTTATTTTTAAAATAAATTTTAATTCTTTTTAATGTTTTTAAAATTTTAAAAATATGATATTTTATAATTGATCAATTTATTTTTAATAGAAATACGCGTAACAGATATTAATATGTTACATACTGTAAGACACGAGATATTAATATGTATATTACATACCTGTAAAACACGAGTACATGTGGCACTCCAAGAAAATGTTGATTTTTTCAAGTGATTTAGTGACGTGGTAAACACGCGGAAAAAAAACCTGTTGCACGTCACTAAAATATTTAATTAATAAATTAAGAACACCTAAAATCTGCAATGAAATTTTGGAATTTTAAGAGGGAGGGAAGTTTGAATTTTTCACAAATTCAGTTATGGCGTGTAAAACACAAGGGAACTGAAAATTCAAAAAAGTCATTTTATTTGCCACTTGAGTAGCATGTCACAAAATACCCACATGCCTTTCACGTCGCAAAACTGCAAATAATAAATGTCTCAGCTTTTTCATTAACCGTTGTGTTGGCATTTAGTGGAGCAACGATTATAATTTAATATATGGGAATGTTCCGACGTGTTCTGCACGTGGCAAATTTCCGAAGGGAATTTCACGTCGCAAATGTTGAAAAGGTAGATGGTTCCGACATGGTTTTCACGTGGGTACCTTCCCACGTGGCCACCACGTCGCAAGTGTCCCTATATATTCACTTACTCAGAGTTTCATCAGCCACATCTCGTTTCTCTTCTTTCCTTCTGCCTCTTCCCTTCATTGTTCTCCTTCTGCCTCCCTCAGAGCTCCATTTTTAACAAAAATTTCGCAAAAAATTTAAGGTGAAGTGATCTGACCTGATCAGAAGGGGATCATGGGCTGACCACACGCTGTTGGACTGCTACCTGTTCACCGGTGATGAGGAGGAGAAGGGGGGTGTACCTGCAAGACACTCCGATGCCAAAGTAAGTACGGGCAGAGTGGTCACAAGCACAGAAATGGGGTAAGAAGTGAATTACCTGACCCTCTTGAGGAAGAGGGTATTTATAGAGAGACCCCAACGCTTGGCCAACGGTCATTTGTGTTGGGCTGGATGGCCAGGCCCAACTCAGGTGACTGCTAGGGCTTACGTGGCGTAGTGAAGACCAGGACGTGGTCTTCGCCCTAGTCCAACTGTCCCTAGATCTCCGGAAAGTGGGTTTGACCGGCTCTTTCGGAGGTGGGCAGTTGTTTGGTGACGTGTCCCCGCGGAGGGGAGCACGTGGAGAACATGCGTATGGCACGTTGTTCTCCCCGCGGAGGGGAGTTCGGGAGGTTCCTCGGGGATGTGTGGTTCTCCCCGCGGAGGGGAGCACGTGAGGACGTGGGAGAACCAAGGGTTCTTGCCCAATGGCACGAGGAGTGTCGCCCGCGGAGGGCCCTCCATTCGGCTACCAGGGGGCCCCGAGGACGCTTCGAGACGTGCCACTCCGCTTGGCGGGGAGCGTATCCTGCCCTTCCTAAGAGGGAGTGTGCCCGGTCAAGCTATTCCACTTATTGGGCCTTGTGCGTTATTGGGCTGGACCGCGAGGCTGAGCCCAGACCAGAACAGGAGCCCCCCAAGTCGAAGCTCTGTGGCGGAAGAGCGAGGACTTAAGGTCGTTGCTTCGGGAAAAGAGGTGGCGAGGCGGGTGGCTCGTTGGTCTTGTGTCCGGTGGGATGCGGGCACGTACGAAGGTCTTCTTGTCTTCGGGAGAGCGGGTCGAAGGAATATGAAGGGACGCGACCGTCAGGTTACCGCCACGTGTCGCACGCTGAGTGGGTAGTAGGGCGGCTACCCTAGGACACTCAAAAGCCTAGTGTCGCTTCGAGTTCCGCGCCGGGTTATAAATGTGGGGGTCCCCACTCATTTTTTTACTTTTTATCTTGCTGTCTTACCTGTGAAACTCTGTGATTCCTCCCCGTCCGCCATTGTTGTGAATCGCCGCCGCGCCGTTAGTTCTTCATCCCGTTCTCCGCCGTCACAAGTGAGTTTCCCTCTTTTCTTCTTTTATTTCTGTCGTTTAGTTAGGGTCTGTGGTCAGGGCGCGATGAGTGCCCCGAGGAGAGACGCGCGTTCCGCCGTGTCTGGTGGTTTTTTGGGTTAGTTTGGATGAATGCCCCGGGGAGGTTTGGTTGTTCTGATGAATGCCCCGGGGACGGGTGCTTTCTCCGATGAATACCCCAGGGACGCGTTCCTTTTCCGATGAGTACCCCGGGGAGGGGTGATAGGTTAGCCTTTGAACGCCCCGTGGAGGCGCGGCGGGGAGCGTCCCTCGGGGACCGCCCGCGCGCTCGTCGTTCTCCCGTCGTTGTCGCCCTTTCACTTGACCTGCGATGGAAGGGTGGATTTGATCTTGGCTATCGAATTCACCATTGTCCTCTGCTTTTCAGGTGTACATGTCGGTCTTGATACCGGGGACGATGGTCGAAGACAATGATCCCGAGATCCCAGATTTCGACGAGCGGGTCCTCCCCGTCGAAGAGTGGGTGGCTGAAGAGCCGTTGTCCACCCCCTCTTGCTTCGTGCTCGACGTGTCCGATGTCTACGCTACCGTGGAGGATACGGTGGAAGTGGAGCCACAACACTGGCAGGTGTATCGTCCGAAGGAGCATCATCGTATTTGCTCAAGATATAGGCGGCGGATGTTTCCCATGCACGAGTTCTACTTCAAAGAGGCTCGGCTCAGATTTCCGTTCTCCGCTTTCCACTTGGACCTTTTTGACTGGTTACATTTGGCCCCGTCCCAGCTGCATCCCAATGCTCTGGCCTTTATCCGCGCGTTCGAGGTGGTGTGCCATTATCTCGAGGTGGAGGCCACGGTGCCCTTGTTTTTTCGCATCTTCCACCTACAACGCCAATCGGTGAATGGCCGTCAGGGATGAGTCTCGTTTAAGCAGCCGACCAAGCTCTTCAAGACGTACAACGACTCTGTCCGAGACTTCAAGGGTCGGGTCTTCCTCGTGAAGCCGATCACCCAGGAAGGTTCGGATACTCTTTTTAGCGAGGGAGAGCGAATGGTAGACGGCCAGTGGTTCCTTGCATGGCTCCCCAAGGTACATTTATTGTGGACCTCAGAGCATTTCAACCGCGGTACTGATCGGTACATCATGCGGGCTGGGACTCTCGACGAGAGGGACATGGCCGCCTATATGAAAATAATGGCCTTTGTGCGGGATCTTCCTCCGTCGAAACTGGTAACACCTGACGGTCGGTACATCCTCGACGTGCAGGGGAACGTGCGGACGAAGAAAAGGATGATTAATACGAGGACCATGCTCGGTTGCGCCTCGGGGGCGGACGCTCTAGAATATCTAGGTAGGGATGTTTCTTCTTTCTCGTGATTGTATGTTTTGTCTGTTGCTGACTCTTTCTGTTTGTTTTTGCAGCGAATATGTCTTCCGTCGAGGAGCGGGTGAAGAAGCTGTGCGCCTCAAGGGCTGCCGCGGTCCTGAAGACGCGGGTGAGCCAATTGGTCGGGCAGGAGGCCGCGACGCTGGGAGGCCAGAGTTCGTCTTCTTCTCCCCAGGAGAGCCAGTCTCCTATGTCTCGGGGAGCTGCGAAGAGGCCGAGATTCGAGGAGCCCAGCGGCTTGATTGACCTGACGACTGGCTCGACCGAGGAGGGCTATGTCGTCCTGCCGTGCCATCGACATCCGGGCTATTTTTACGGGGCCCGGTCTCCTACCGTCTCTGCTGGGGAAGTGAAGGTTGTCCGTGACGCTGATCGGGAGTCTCGTCGACGCACCCTGGCGGAGGATTTAGCCGCGATGATGCGGACTTTCACAACGGCCCTGGTCCTGAACGAGGAGGGTTGCTCTGCCGCCGAGCTGGACAAATTGCAGGGGGACCTTACCTTCATGCAGTCGCGCCTGGCCAAACTTACCGAGGAGCTGGAGAAGAGTTGGAAAGACGTTGCCGACCAGCGCAAGCGAGCGGAGGGTGCTGAGGAGAAGGTGACATCGGTGGCCGAAGTGCAGGCGCTGAAAGTTCGTATGGAAGTCCTGGACAGCGCTCTTCGTCCGGCCGAGGACGAGACTGAGGAGGACCGGTGGATGATCACGCGTGCTGATTTGGTCGCTCGGATTCGGGTGTTGGAGAGTGATTTTCTGGACGTTGTCGAGGTCGGGTTCAAGAGCGCCGTTGCGCAGATCCAAGTTGTCAACCCCGGCGCTGCGTTGATCGTGGAAGGGATTGTGCCGTATCATGAGATTGTCGATGGGAAGGTGGTTGATCCCGAGCTTGTCGTTTCCGATGTTGACCCCGTGGGTGCTGAGTAGGAGGGCGAGGATGTATAGGTTTCTCGGGCCTGCGTGCTCGTAGTTTCTCGGCCTGTGTGCCGATATTTTGTAACTTGTTTTCTTTGTTGGGCCTGCGTGCCCCTGTTCGTGTAATATTGACTACTGGGTTGGTGCCCACTTTTTCTTAATATATCTTTTGAGAATTTTCTAAGTGTGCGCTCGGTATTTGCATGATGTTTATGCTCGTCTTATTTCTGCATTTATTTGTATGCTTGAATTATATGTTTGATATGCATGTGTTAGTATGCTTTTTGGGCCCGTCCGGGGTGTTAGCTAGACAAACTTGTTACCGGCGGTGAAGGGAACTGGCCGGTTTGGCCGGCGGTGTTTCCTGACCAGTTCGGGGGTAGTTCTCCCCGTGGCGTGGACGTCCCATCGCGAGCTGGGCGTCCTACCGGTTTTGGTACGGCGGTGGGGAATCTCGGTCGAGGTGTTCCCCACCGAGCAAGGCCTTCTGCCCGCGCACACAAGAGGCAGGGCTTGCTTTTCTCTGGTCGTTAGTGGACGCGAGGAAGTGCGGTGGTACCATGTCGCCCCCCAGTGGTCGTGACGATGGGTCGTCGCGGGCGGTGTTTAACTGTAGTACCGCTTAAGTTTCGCGGCGTTCCATGGTTGAGCTAGTTGTTCCCCGTGCAGGTTTTCGAGGTAATAGGCCCCGTGCTCCGTCATGTCGCGGACACGGTAGGGGCCTTCCCAATTCGCAGCCAATTTGCCCTCGTGTGAGTCTTTCTGGTTTCTGCGCAGAACTAAGTCGTCGTTTTGGAAGTCGCGTTTTAGGAATTTGTTGTCGTGGCGAAGTGCTACTTGCTATTTTAGCCGGGCTTCCCGGAGGGCTGATCCTGAGCGAATCTCCTCGATGAGGTCGAGCTCTTCACGTAGAGCGCCGTCGTTGTCGTCGGTGTCGAGGGGAGCTTCAGTTTGTCTGGATGGTTCGCGTATTTCGACTGGTATCACGGCTTCGGTTCCATACGTGAGGCGGAATGGGGTTTCCCCCGTGGTTGAGTGGGGAGTGGTGCGGTATGCCCAGAGGACGCTGTGGAGCTCCTCGACCCATGCCTGCTTTGCGTCACCGAGTCGTCGTTTGAGTCCCCTGAGGATGACCCTGTTCGCGGATTCTTCCTGGCCGTTTGTCTGAGGGTGCTCGACCGAGGTGAAGTGGTGTTTGGTTCCGAGCTTGGTGATGAAGTCGCGGAAGTTTTTGTCCGTGAATTGTGTACCGTTGTCGCTGAGGATGGCGAGTGGGACCCCGAATCTTGCGAGTATGTTTCGTTTATAGAATCGGAGTATGTTGTGGGCCGTGATTTTGGCCAGGGCTTCGACTTTGATCCATTTGGTGAAGTAGTCTACGCCCACAATGAGGTACTTGTTCTGATAGGACCCCAGGGTGAAGGGCCCGAGGATGTCCAACCCCCACCAGGCGAACGGCCACGGGGAGGAGAGGGATTTGAGTTCGGTTGGAGGGGCGAGGTGCATGTCCCCGTGTCTTTGGCATTTGTCACATTGTTTGACGTGTTCCTTCGCATCCGTTTGCATCGAGGGCCAGTAGTAGCCTGCTCGTAGAGCCTTTCGTGCCAGGGATCTTCCTTCGAGGTGCTGCGCGTTGATGCCCTCATGGATTTCCTCTAGGACGGCTGCACTCTGGAAGTTATCTATGCATTTGAGGAGTGGGATCGCGAAGCCTCGGCGATACAACTTTCCTTCGAGGAGGACGTACGAGCAGGCTCGTCGCTTGGTTGTGCTAGCCTCTTTAGGGTCGGTCGGTAGGTGGCCGGTGCTGAGGTAGGTGTGTAGTGGGGTCATCCAGCAGTCAGTATCTCCGATGGTGTTGATGTCGAGAAGGGCAGTGGTCACTCTGGTGCTCAGTTGCAATAAAACTTCTTGGATGACCGACTTGTGGCCTCCTCGCTTTTTGGTGCTTGCCAACTTGAAGAGGATATTGGCGCGGGTGTTCTGCTCGCGTGGGACGTGCTGAATCTCCGCTGAGTCGAAACTTTGAAGTTTTTCGGTGATAAGTGCTAAGTACTTGGTAAGGTTGTCGTTCTTCGCTTGATATTCTCCTCGTACTTGTGAAGCGACTAGTTAGGAATCTGTGTAGATTCAGATGTTTCTGGCCCCGAGGTCTGATGCCAGGCAAAGTCCGACCTGGAACGCTTCGTATTCGGCTTGGTTATTAGTCGTCGGGAAGGCCAGCATGAGGGAGACTTCGATGAGGGTGCCCTCGTCGTTGTCGAGGACGATGTCGACACCGCTTCCCGTGGAGTTGGAAGAGTCGTCCACGAAAATGGTCCAGATGTGGCTCCTGGTGGTGGGATCGGGTGACGGGGTCATCTCGGCGACGAAGTCTGCCAGGGCTTGAGCTTTGATGGAGTTCCGGCCTTTGTAGGCGATGTCGAACTCAGATGGTTCTAACGACCATTTCAGCATGCGTCCGGCCATGTCGGGACGGCCGAGGAGCTGGCGGATGGGCTGATCGGTGCGGAGCACGACGGTGTGTGCGAGGAAGTAATGTCGGAGCCGTCGCGCTACGGTGATAAGGGCTAGTGCCACTTTCTCGATCAGCTGGTATCGGACTTCGGGGCCGTGGAGGGCTTTGCTTGTAAAGTAGATGGGTTTTTGGCCCTCCCCGGCTTCGCTGATGAGGACGGCGCTGACGGCTTCGTTAGCCACGACCAGATATAGGTATAGGGTTTCGCCCATCACGGGACGTGTCAGCACCGGTGGTTCGGACATGACGCGTTTGAGGTGGCGGAGGGTTTTCTCGCATTCCTCTGTTCATTCGAACGTGGTTTCCTTCCTGAGCAGTTTGAAGAAGGGGAAGGCGTGCTGGGCGGACTTGGCAATGAACCGGGAAAGTGAGACGAACACGCTGTTGAGGGATTGGATGGACTTCTTCATGGTGGGCGTGGTGATTTCTGAAAAGGCGTGGTATTTGTCCGGGTTGGCCTCGATCCCACGTTCGGTCAGGTAGTAGCCGAGGAACTTGTCGGCGCGGACACCGAAGGTGCATTTCTCCGGGTTGAAGCGCATTTGGCATGTCCTTGCGGTCTCGAAGACCTTCCTGAGGTGGGCCATGTGGTCGTCTTCTGTGCAGGATTTAACGATCATGTCGTCCATGTATACTTCGAGCATGTCGCCGATTTCGCCCTGGAAGACACTGTTCATCATCCGTTGGTATGTGGCTCCGACGTTCTTTAGGCCGAAGGGTATTACGTTGTAGTAATAGTTGCCCGACACCGTCATGAAGGCCGTGCTCTGTTTATCGTGCTCGGCCATCGGGATCTGGTTGTATCCCGAGTATGCATCCATGAAGGACAAGAGCCTGAAGCCCGCGGAGTTGTCGACGAGTTTGTCGATGTTGGGGAGGGGGTAGGCGTCCTTAGGACATGCCCGGTTGAGATCAGTATAGTCAACACACATGCGCCATTTCCATTATTCTTTTTAACGAGTACAACATTTGACAGCCAGGTTGAATACCGGGCTTCCGAAATAAAATTTGCCTCTAGGAGGTCTTTTACAGCTTTCTCGGTTGCTGCCGATTTTTCGGGGGACTGTCTACGCCTACGTTGAACTCGATGACTAAGAAACGAACATTGATCTCCCTGTCCGTTTCTCTTCTCCGAAGGTGACTTTCAGCTCCACGTATCCCCAAGGTCTCGTCGTCGTCCCGTTGAACCCCTGAAGGTCGGAGCCTACGTAGGGGGAAAGGTTGGATTCATCGAGTTGGAGGGTTGTGAATAGGTGTGTGTACATGATGTCAACCGAGCTGCCCCTGTCGACGAGGATGCGCCTGACGTCGAAGTTCACCATCCGTGCTCGTATGAGCAGGGGAATGTTGGAGTTGGGGGATCCCCCGGGGAGTTCCTCGAGGTAGAATGTGATCGGATTGGATCGACCTCGGAATCTCTCGAGCGTGCTCATTTTTCCGGAGTTGCTCGTGATAAGCTCGTCGAACTTTCTTTTCACTAATCCTACGGACAGGCTCCTCGTGGTGCCACCCGAGATGACCATGGCTCTGGCGAAGTATTCCCATCGGCTGGTTGGTCGGATTGGCTCTTTGACTAGGTCGGGGCCTTCGGGAAGGCCGAATTCTCTGTCCGCGAACCAATCCTCGGGACGGCTAACACATAGTTCGACCTGGAGTCTGCTGTCGCCCTCTGGAGAAGGGAGCTCCTCGATTTTCTTGGCCTCGGGGGCCTCTTGCCTCAGGGGTTCTCCCCCCGGGTGTATCTCTTTAGGTGGCCGTCTTTGATCAGAATTTCGATCGCGTCCTTGAGATGGATGCAGTCTTCGGTCACGTGCCCGTGGCTCCTGTGGAATCGACAGTATTTCGATTTGTCCACATTGGGGGGTGTCGGTCGGGGGAAAACAGACACCTCCCTGGACAAATTTGGTTTTGGCGCATTCGGCCAGTATGCGCTCGCGGGAAGCGACTAAGGCCGTGTATTCCGTGAATCGACCGGCAGGGCCGCGTTGTTCGCGAGGTTCGCGAGGGCGATCTTCCCGACGACGGTCACCTCCCCGCCGATGGCTCGACGCTCCGTCATCTCGGTGCCCGCGAGGGGCCTCCCTGTCTTGGGTGTCTCGAGCGGAGTTGGCTGCTTGGGTTTCTTCGAATCGGATATAATGCGCGGCTCTGTCGAGGATATCCTGGAGGGAGGTTGGCCGGTGTATGCCTACGGCCTCATAGAACTTGGAGTCGTGGTGTAGACCCTGCTCCATTAGGTAGCGCTTCATCTCGTCTGACGTTGTTACCTGCACCGCTTCCCGGGTGAATCTTTCGATGTACTTTCGGAGAGGTTCGTCAGGGGCTTGGATTATCGCCCCAAGGACGGCCTCCGTCTTCGGATGTCGCCGGGTCGCTGTAAAGTTTTTGGAGAACAGGTCTTTCAGGACTCTTCACGACGTGACCGATTCGGGCTCCAAACTTTTGTACCACGTCATGGCGCCTTTCCTCAGGGTCGTCGGGAACAGCCTGCACTTGATAGCTCCTCGGATGTTTCGGTAATCGAGCATGGCCTCGATGTCCTCTAAGTGATCGTCTGGGTCGGATGTGCCGTCGTACGTCCATAGTGTCGGGGGCTTCTCCATCCCGTGGGGGATGGGGGCAGCCATGATTTCCCGGGACAGCGGAGTGCGATAGTCGTCCTCGTCGCTAGGAGTGGGTGACTGATGATGAGACGAGCCGTTTAGAATAGGCACCTGGTTTCGGGTCCTCGACCTCCTGACTGGGGCTTCGCCGCGAGGATCCCTGGCCGGGATCACCGTAGTGTTCTGGCGCCTCCCGTGAACTTGTCTTGCTGGGGACCTGATGCGTTCTCGCACCACCTCTGTTCGGTGTCTCTCCAGCCGCGGTCGGCGATTTCTGGGTCGAGGCGAGAGACTCCTCGAGCCTCCACTCTGGTCTTCCTGCGGGGGGGACCTCGGAGGGCCTTCCCGCTCCAACGCTCTAATTCGTGCGTTCTGCTGGAACAGCAGCTGGTTCGTCTGGTTGATGGCCGCAAAGAGAGCGGCCACCGTTGGGTCCGCTCCCGCTGGGATAGGAACGGGTTGGAATGTTGCTGGGCTCGAGGGCCGGTGGTCGGCCTGGCGCAGCCGTTCTGCGGATGACGGTGAGGCAGTCTGGCTGTCTCTCTCGTCGGTCTCCGCCGGACGCGATGTTTCCATCTGCTTGCTTCCGTTGGTGGCGACGTTGAGCATAAAGTCGTGCGTGGTATCGTCGTGGTGTGGGCTAGCCATGACCGTGGAGTGCTGGTGAAACTTTGGTTTGCTGCTCGGAGTAATGGGGAAGTTTTTGTTCCCACAGGCGGCGCCACTGATCTGACCTGATCAGAAGGGGATCACGGGCTGGCCACACGCTGTTGGACTGCTACCTCTTCACCGGTGATGAGAAGGAGAAGGGGGGTGTACCTGCAAGACGCTCCGATGCCAAAGTAAGTACGGGCAGAGTGGTCACAAGCACATAAATGGGGTAAGAAGTGAATTACCTGACCCTATTGAGGAAGAGGGTATTTATAGAGAGACCCCAGCGTTGGGCCAACAGTCACTTGTGTTGGGCTGGATGACCAGGCCTAACTCAGGTGACTGCTAGGGCTTACGTGGCGTAGTGAAGACCAGGACGTGGTCTTTGCCCTAGTCCAACTGTCTCTAGATCTCCGGAAAGTGGGTTTGACCGGCTCTTTCGGAGGTGGGCAGTTGTTTGGTGACGTGTCCCCGCGGAAGGGAGCACGTGGAGAACGTGCGTATGGCACGTTGTTCTCCCCGCGGAGGGGAGTTCGGGAGGTTCCTCGGGGATGTGTGGTTCTCCCCGCGGAGGGGAGCACGTGAGGACGTAGGAGAACCAATGGTTCTTGCCCGATGGCACGGGGAGTGTCGCCCGCGGAGGGCCCTCCGTTCGGCTACCAGGGGCGCCGAGGACGATTCGAGACGTGCCACTCCGCTTGGCGGGGAGTGTATCCTGCCCTTCCTAAGGGGGAGTGTGCCCGGTCAAGCTATTCCACTTATTGGGCCTTGTGCGTTATTGGGCTGGACCGCGAGGCTGAGCCCAAACCAGAACATGAAGCATTTGTATGTTGGTTTTGTGACTGTTTTACCTTACCGTTTATTTTATGTTTTTCTATTGTGTTGTTGTTGTTGAAAGCAAAAAAAATAAAAATAATATGTTATGTATTTTTAATTAGAAAAACAGAATATTTATTGAAAATAAATTAGAAAAATAGAATATTTATTAGAAACAAATATAATATATTAGAAACAAATTAAATATGTTATGTATTTTTAATTTTTAAAAACAGAATATTTATTATGTTAGAAAAAGTAGAATTTTTAAAAATATTTTTAATAAACAATATTGTAAATAGAAAAAATTAAAATATATTTTTTTAAAAACATAAAGAATATGTATTATATTTAAAATGTGTTATTTTTAAATGTATTACTTTTTGAAAAAGTATTTTTATTAAAAAAAATGAATATGTATTAAATGTGTTATTTTTAGTAAACCAATTATATATATTATAGAATATTATATTATTGAATAGTTATTATATTTTAGTAAACATAATATATATTATTTTAGAAAAACAGTTTTTTAAAAATAATGAATATATATTATATTTTAAATATGTTATTATTAGTAAACAAATTATATATTATATTTTAAAATATTATATTTTGAGAATATGTAGTATATTTTAGTAAACATAATTTATATTATTTTAGTGAACATTTTTTATTAGGTTGGTGTCGAAATAGAAAAAATAGATTTAAATTACATATTTTATTAAAATGATATATAATGATAGTACAAATGTGCAGTATGGAATATTTTCATTACTATCGTAGTTGGATGTACGATAGAACGTTACCAGGAAGACGTGGACTCACACCAAATTTTGAGGAAGGAGTTAAGGGGTTTATCACGTGGGCATTCGCATAAGAATGTTGTCGACGTGAAGGAGGAGTGAGATGTCCTTGTCTTAAATGTGAATGTAGACCTATAATTAGTGACCGAGAGGAAGTAGAACGTCATTTGAAGAGGAAGGGTTTCATTAAAAATTATTGGGTTTGGACATATAATGAAGAACAACTGCCGAGTAACGTATATGCAGAGACAACTAATTATAGGTCTACATATGGAATTTGATGAGCAATTTAATCTGATCGATGAAATGGTTGGAAATGCATTTGGAGTAAAAGTGACATATGATGAACCTCAGGATTTTGATGGGGAAGAGTTGCCGAATGAGGAAGCACAAAGATTTTACCAATTGTTGAAAGAAATGAATACACCGTTGTTTGAGGGGTCGGCAGATTCAAAATTATCAATGTGTGTAAGATTATTGGCCGCAAAGTCAAATTGGAATGTTCCTGATCAGTGTTTGGAATACTTTGCAAAAATGATGTTGGATGTGACTCCTACGAAAGAAAATTTGCCTACAAGTTATTATGATGCAAAGAGGTTGGTGTCGAAGTTGGGTTTAGAAGTACGGAAGATTGATTGTTGCATGAATGGATGTATGTTGTTTTATGACAATGAGTTTGGTATTAATGATGAGGCGCTGGAGGAATGTAAGTTCTGTAAGAGTCCGAGATATCAAGTTCGTAGTAAAGTCATTAACCGTAAACAAAAACGTGTAGCAGTGAAGTCCATATTTTATTTGCCGATAATACCAAGGTTAAAAAGATTGTTTGCTTCAATGCATAGTGCAAGTCAAATGACATGGCATCATACAAACAAAACATGTTCAGGCATTATGCGGCATCCATATGATGGCGAGGCATGGAAACATTTTGATAGGGTACATTCTGATTTTGCCGCAGAACCTAGAAATGCCAGGCTCGGACTATGCTCTGATGGTTTTACTCCATACGTTCAAGCATTTGCAATTGCATATTCTTGTTGGCCAGTTATCGTAACCCCTTACAACCTCCCTCCAGAGATGTGCATGACAAAACCATACATGTTTTTGACTTGCCTCATTCCAGGACCGTCAAGTCCTAAATCCAGAATCGACGTTTATTTACAACCTTTAATAGATGATTTGAAGAGGTTGTGGATTGGAGAATGGACCTATGATATATCTCGCAAACAAAACTTTACTTTGCGAGCTGCCTTGATGTGGACTATTAATGACTTTCCTGCTTATGGAATGTTATCTGGGTGGGGTACGCATGGCAAAATGGGATGTCCACATTGCATGGAATTTACAAAGGCTTTTACTTTGGAATTTGGAGGGAAAAGTTTGTGGTTTGACTGTCACCGCAGATTCCTACCACGAGACCATGTATTTAGAAGAAACAAGACTGATTTCAAAAAAGATGTACGAGTAAAAGATTTGCCTCCTCCGCGTTTGTCACTAGAGGAAATATGGAATCGAGTTTCTGAACTGCCAAAATTTACAGATTATGGTGAAGCATGCAGAATTGAAGGATATGGGGTCAAACACGATTGGACAAAAAGAAGTATATTTTGGCACCTCCCATATTGGAAAGATAATTTATTGCGACATAATCTTGATGTTATGCATATTGAAAAGAATTTCTTCGATAATATATTTAACACAGTGATGGATGTTCAAGGCAAAACAAAGGATAATGAGAAGGCTAGAAGGGACATGAAAATTTTGTGTGATAGAAAAGAGTTGGAGTTGAAGCCTCGGCCTAATGGAAAATTATTAAAACCTAAGGCATGTTACAGTCTAACTTCCCAAGATGCTAAAGCGATTTGTCGATGGTTAAATGAATTGAGAATGTCGGATGGTTATGCATCAAATTTGGCAAGGTGTGCTGACACCAAAATTGGGAAGTTGCATGGAATGAAAATTCATGATTGTCATGTTTTCATGGAACGATTGCTTCCAATTGCGTTCAGTTCACTACCCAACCATGTGCTATATCCGCTAATTGAAATAAGTCAATTTTTTAGAGATATTTGTGCGTCAACATTAAGAGTCGATAGCATCATTAAGTTGGACCAAAATATTCCAGTTATTCTATGCAAGTTGGAACGAGTTTTTCCACCTGGTTTTTTCGACTCTATGGAGCATCTACCTGTGCATCTTGCATATGAAGCCTATCTTGGAGGCCCCGTTCAATACAGGTGGATGTATCCCTTTAAAACAAGTTTATTATGTTCCGTACCCTTCAATTCAGTCACGTAAATGTGGATGGTGTGTTATAATCAAAACAAAACCATTGGGTCATATTGAAACTGACGATCTAGTGGAAGATGCTGCTTACCAAGAACATGAAATTTCTCAAATTAATGATGTGGTTGAAGTTGAATAAATTACAAATTTGTGTGATACATTGGCTAAGGGTCATCAAATTGATGCATCTGTGTTGTTGGTAGATAACAATGTGGACGAAGAGCATGAAGAGTTTGGATCTGAGGACATTATTGGATCAGATGATGAAAATAATATGGACGAAGAGCATGAAGAGTTTGAATAGATAGTTTTTATTTGTTTTATATGAATGCAAATGAGTTTTACGTATGTATATTGTGTTGATAATAATCTTGATTTATTTACGTATTATTTATTTATTGATAACTCTTTCAAAATAGATACAATGCCACCCCGAACTGACAAGGGTAAGGCTAAGGAGACCCAGCCCCGTTCGAGAGCCAGAGTACGTGAGGTACCGCCCTCGCCCATGTATGCTTCTCGCCCACAGACTCAGGCAGATCTAATGTCTGTAGACACTTCACAGCCATTTACGACATTACTCTCCTCCTCCCAAACGGTTCCATCTGGGAATCCATCGTTTATTAGTCCGTTTGGGGGATCCTTCATGCATCCATCTACGTTTACACAACAGTCTGAGGGATCTAGTTTTCCCCATGTACCATCTACGTTTACGCAGCAGTCTGGGGGATCTAGTTTTCCTGGGGGAGCTAGTTTTCTTCCTCAGCATTATTCCTTCACATAGCAGCCTGAGGGATCTAGTTTTCCTCAGCAGACTCACTTCGCACAGCCTGGGGAATCTGTTTTTCCTCAGCAGTATTCCTTTACACCGCAGCTTTCAGGATCTAGTTTTCCTCATCCGACTCCCTCCACACACCAGCCAGAGGGATCTGGCTCCCGCATTCCACACCCCACACATATACCTGCGCGTCAGCAACAGGATGACCATACTATTCAGGAGGATGACGATGTTCATGAGGAGCAGACAAATCCTGTTGCAGAGGAGATTTTGGTGGTTGAAAGACGACATCTGATTAGGCCTGAGGGATCTGGGTATGTTTTTAATTTATAATATATATTTAGCTATATATATTTCCGTTTTATGTTTAATACTCGTTCAAATTATTGTTGTTTAGTTTTGATCCGTGTCGGCCTACTGCAAAAGCTGTAAACTGGGTCATTCAAGTGATGTATACAAAACTCATTAAGTCTTTCGGAGAGCTCCCAGATACTGAGAAAGATATATGGTTTGATAAATTCAAGGTAAATTGTATTTTTATTATAGTTATGTTATTTTATAACTATTCTTTGTTATATATATCTAACATTTTATTTGACTTTCATATAACTTGTAGGAAATGTGTACTTGGCAAAAATTTGACGAGCTTAAAAATTTTTTTTTCCAGAAGTAAGGTATCTAGCAGATTATCTGACATGCTCAGGAATGTTAGACAACGTTGGGACAGAGATCAAACTCGTCCTGACTGGATAGACGAGGAAATATTTAGGAAACTTATTGAGTGGTGAAAGACAGAAGATTTTCAAAGAAGATCTGAACATGCTAAAAAGATGAGGGCATCGAAAGCAGGTGGCTGTCTTAGTACAGTTGGAAGTATCAGTATCGGCCAACATCGTCGACGAATGGTAATTATAACTATTTTTTTAAGTTTTATTTTGTATTATTATATATTTAATTAAACTTCATTATTTTAATTAGAAAAAAGGATTTGGAACCAAAAAAATCGGGGGAGTTTGTTGACGACCGTTCCAAATCAACCTTGGTAACTTGTTTATTATATAGTTGAATTCTTTTAATTTCATAATTACTGTATATAATTAAATTGTTTAAATAATATTTAATTTAATTTTTTTTAATGTGTGTGTAGGAGTTGTACCAGACCTTGCTTGCCCAATTTCTAACTGAAAATCCTCAGTATACGCCGATTGGGGATACACCGCTTGATCCACGCGTTGATCTTTATATTTGGAATTTAACAGTAGGCGGGAAGAGAGTCAATGGATATTTTTTTGGTCTGGGGTCTTTGGCTGGCGATTATAGAAAAGGGGAGCGAACTTTATTTCAAAGACTCGATGATGGGGAAGGAGGATCTCGTCCGGCAGAATTGACACCCGAAATGTTGGCAACAGTGAGAAGTTAACTCTATCTGAGGCGAGACGAGAGGCGGAGACACGTGAGGTGGCCCTAAAGGCCGAAACAGAGAATATGAGAAATAGACAAAATGCTGAAATAGAGGAAATGAGGAAGCGACAATCAGACATGGAGGCACAAATGCGAATTTTTTTTTGCCTCGAAATCGAATTATTCTGTCGATGAAGAAGATGTATCATTTAGTACTGACGATGAATAACTTTTTATTATTATTATTTATATTTGTGACGTGAATATTACGTGACAACTTTTAATATTATTATTTGGATTTGTGACGTGAATTTCATGTGACTAAATATTAATATTTTTTTAATTGAAAATTATTTTAATTTTTTAAATGTTATAGTTAATATTTAATATTTATTTTAATTTTATAGTTATTTTCAATTAATATTATTTATTTTTTATTATTATTAAATTTCATAGTGAAGTGCATCCCATGCCACTAATATAAATTTTTTTTTCATTGTAGCATGCAAACTACGTCACTAATTAGTGACTATAGGAAACAATTTAATGAGTGTGTGGGTTCCCACGTGAAATTAAAGCCACAAATTAGTGACATGTGAGTCACATGGGAAACAAATTCAATTGGTGTCAGAGAGAACTATGTCACAACTTTGTGACTTGTTTTCCACGTGAGAAAATGTTCCCACCATTGTATTTCCGACGTGTTTTACCCACGTCGCAAAAGTTGATCAGTGAAGTGATTTTTGGGTTAGTGACTTTAAAATCACTTAGAAAAATATAATATTTCTTGTAGTGTGGTAACTTAAACGGACATAAAATCGGATACATAATATTTTTTCAAATCATAGATATGAAAATGTATGCTATAATATCTTGTTTATTGTCATTCCTAGTTGTTTTGATGATTTTTTTTAATGTAAGAAATGATTATAGATTATTAGGGAAAATAAATTTTAACATTAAATATGAAATGAAACACAAGTTACAACAAATTGAATGCAAAATCTAGTTTTGTAAAATCGATCTGCCATAACGAAAGAATAAATATTCTACAGACTGTCCTGCTGTGTCCTTTATATGTACAAGAAATTCATTTTAATACATTAACTGTAATCACCTTCAAGTCAGACTGTGTCAAATACTTGTTTTAATGCTTTTTGGTAAACTAATTTCACGGTTGTTGCACTTGCACATGTTGTGTGTTCCATATTTCATTAGATTTGAAAAGTGTAAAGAGATAAAATAAATAGTACAGATCTCGTGATCCCAAATGTAGATCTAGCTAGCTAGCACATGAAATGCAGATGTACAGGGACATAGAGACGGTGTCAAGCCCCACATTTGCTCCCTCCTTGCTTACTTACTTCATCTCAGCCACCTCCCAAATGTAAAGGAACAAAGATACGTGGCCTTTCTATATATTTGCCTACTCTACTACTTTACAATATTTATCATCCTTTTTTTTTAAATTGTGATTATTATCATGAAGTAATTCACTAAATTTTAGATATATTTGACAAATTCTTATTGTGAAATCGTCAATAACGAATAACTATTCATATTTGAATGTATGAATAACTTACTTAAACCTTAAATTTATTTAAAAAATTATTAAACTTATAAAAGTGACTAAAAAGTTGTACTACTTTATATGACCAAAACTTTCTATTTCCGACATTACAATAATTTCGAATAGGGCATTATAATAAAAACTTTCTATTTCCAACCTATAATAAAAACTTTCTATTTCCAACCTTTAACGCTATTGCAATATAACCCATACTCGGAGAACCTATTTTACATTTGACGTGAAAAATTCGTTTTGATTGGATTTTTTCTGATTAAAAAATATGCAAACGAACCCGTTAATGGAGACACTAGTACTCACTCCAGATCCACTCTATTTATTTTATTATTTATATTAGTATTTAGTTTTGTTAATTTAGAATATTAAATATGTGGTTAATGTTTTAATATTTTGATTTGTATTAATTATTTAAATTATTTGAAATGAGTGTATGAGATTTTTTGAGATTGTTTTATTTTATTATTTTTGATGTAATGTGAGTTTTGAAAAAATAAATATTTTTATTTAAAAAGTTAATTATATTAAATGAAGATGGTGGGCCAGACTAACCAAACCAAACCCAAATCTGTTTGGGACGAGTTTGTGTTTTAATTCTCTATTTTTCTTTGAGTTTGAGGTGGAAAAATGAGATTGTGTGTAAATTTGAGTTTAGATTTGGGAAAGGTAAAAACCATCTCAACCCGTCCTATTGTCATATGTCTATTTAATACTTTCGGTCTCTATTGAGTGATTCAGTTGACTTTTTTAAATAAATTAAAAAATAAAATAAATAAAAGAGAGAATGATATTTTTATTAAAATAATTTTATTGAAAATAGTAAAAGTAATATTAATTAGAGAATAAAATTAAAAAATATATTAAAAATTAAAATAAATAATTTATTTTAAAATACTCTTTTATTATAAATAAATTACTTATTATTATTATTATTATTATTATTATTATTATTATTATTATTATTATTATTATTATTATTATTATTATTATTATTAAAGGGAGGGAATAATTTTACAGCGGCATTATAATAATTTTTCAGTGGCATTATAATAATTTTGCAGCGCAAATTATGCGAGTCAAGATCATGTAACAGAAAAATTGTCAAAGAAAAAGATAAGGGACAGAAAAATGATTTTCCACCTATGAGTATTTTGATGAGATGATAAAGAATTTTTGCTGACTTAACTTAACCACAACTCTTAAATTTGAATTCAGTATCTAGCAGTATTAAATTTTTTATAGAAATAGCTTTGTCATTTATTATAATCCTACCCAACTCAAATCTGTTTCTTAAAAATAAATTTAACGGTAATCAATAACTGTCACAATTACCTGAAAGTATAACAAAAATTTAAAGTATACCAATTAAATTCATAAAAAAAATTATTAGTGTTTCATTAGTTTTAGTAGCAAATCACATGATTAATAGTTATAAATGAAAGAAAAGAAAACAAGTCACATGATTAATTAATCTTCAGTCATACTACTTAAAAAAATCAACACCCTTTTCTGTTGACTCACCGACACAAGAATCTTCACCTTTCTATGCCTTCTTTTTCAACTTTTTCCACTACCATTACCATTACCACTCTCTCTCACATTACTAGTAATAATAATAACAATGTCTCTTCCGTCGTATTTTCCTCTTCGTTGGGAAAGCACACGACAGCAATGGTGGTACGCATCACCAATTGACTTAGCAGCCTCAAACGGCCACTACGATCTCGTCATCGAGCTTCTCCACCTCGACACAAACCTCCTAATCAAACTCACTTCCCTTCAAAGAATTCGCCGGCTCGAAACTCTTTGGGACGACGACGAATCACAGTTCCACGGCGTCGCTAAATGCCGCTCCCACGTTGCCAGAAAACTCATGCTGGAATGCGGAACCGGAAAGAGAAACTCTCTCGTTAAAGCTGGATATGGCGGATGGCTTCTTTACACTGCTGCTTCTGCTGGTGATGTTGGTTTTGTTACTGAATTGTTGAGAAGAGAAGCTTCTCTTGTTTTTGGAGAAGGTGAGTATGGTGTTACTGATATTTTGTATGCTGCTGCGAGGAGTAAAGATTGCGAGGTTTTTAAGATTGTGTTTGATTATGCAACGTTGAAAAATAGTGGACGAGAGTTCGATTTGGATGAGGTTTTTAAGATCGATATGATGAATAGAGCTGTTCATGCCGCGGCTAGAGGTGGTAATTGGGAGATACTCAATGAGTTTCTTGAAAGCGTTCATGACATTTTAGCTTATAGAGATTCTCATGGATGCACTGTTTTGCATACGGCAGCTGCTACCGGACAAGCTGAGGTAAGATAGATTGTTTCAATTTAGTCTCTAAATTATCATTTTATCTCCAATTTAGTACTTAAATTTTGGTTTATTTGTGTAATTGCGGTCAAATGTTGTCGATTTGATATCGATTGGGATCTTCTTTGGGTTGTATATGCATTGTACTTTATTTTTTTGACATGTATTGTGGTAATGATGCAGGTGGTGAGAAAGCTACTTGAATCTTTTGATATCATCGACTTAACCGATGATCATGGGAACACGGCATTACATGTAGCTTGTTACAGGGGCTACTTACCCGTGGTGGAGATTCTAATAGATGCATCTCCCTCGCTAGCACTGTTAGTTAACCATCATGGAGATACTTTACTTCATTTGGCAGTGGCTGGTTTCAAAAGTCCTGGTTTCTGTAGACTAGACAGGCATTTCGAACTCGTGCAGAAATTAGTGAGTGAGAAGATTGTGAAGATACGAGACATCGTCAATTTAAAGAACAATGATGGAAGAACTGCTCTTCATGTATCCGTGATTGATAACATCCAAGTTGAGGTAGTGGAATTGTTGATGTCTTTGCCGTCAATCGATTTGAACATTTGTGATGTCGACGGGCTGACCCCTGTAGATCTTTTGAAGCAAAGGTCACAATCGACGTCTTCTGATTTTTTAATAAAAAGGTTGATTTCCGCGGGAGGGATGAATCGCGAACTTATTTCAAACACTTCTGAATCAAGTTGTAGTACTGTGCAGACGCTGCAGAAGATTCAAGTCAGTGTAAATGGAGCCAATCCCGGGACGTTGTTTAGAATACCAGATGCAGAGATATTCTTGTACACTGGCATTGAGAATGCATCTGATGCTAATTATGTTCAAACAAGTCCTGAATCATATTCCTGCTCAAGTGAACTAAGTAACAACTCTGATGGTGCCAATTCTCCATATAACCACAAATCTAGCTCGGTTAATAACACTGCAAGACGCTTAAAGTTTCTTCTAAGGTGGCGTAGGAGAAAAGACAGAAAAGCCGCTTTCTCAGATTTGGAAGATGATGATTCTCTTGATCCTTTTAGTTCAAGTAGAAACTTGGATGATTTTTCAATCCCATTAAGGCAAAGATACTCGCAATCATGTCCCCTTAGAACACATTCTATTCGGAGTTTTCTTCCAAGTCCATCCTCCAAAATGAATTTCACTACAGGCCTCATCCAAGGAGTAATTCAGCTAAATCCACCACATGTTACTCTTCCTCTTCATTCAACTCCTAATCTTTTTCAAGAATTGTCTGTTGTTTCTCTTTCTTCGATCAATAAACAAAAGAATCTTGATATAATTGGACCCTCATGCTCAAATCGATCGATAAAAGACAATAGCACACTTCAGTTGAACTACAAACAAGATTCGTTCAATAAGAAATTGATGAATCCGTATCTTTCTTTTGGAGCACAAGGTCTCATGAACATCGAAGATTCAAATATCTGTGAATCAAATCAAAGTTATAAGTGTTTCAGTTCGTTTGTTGCCTAGCTAACTGTTGTCACTTGTCATCAACTCAGTAAGAACACGATGATAACATATTCTTAGCTTGTAATGACAATTTTGCAAATAATTCTAATTTTTTTTCTTACCACTGTCTATTTTTACTAAGAACATGATGAAAATATATGTGTATGAGAGACGGATTGTTAAAGTTTTTTTACCACTATGTCTATGAGAGACGGAGTGTAAAAGTTTTTTTACCACTATGTCTATTTTTAGTTATAAACTCGGCCAAATTTAGATTGTAGCTTTTCTGATTGGACACATCAGTTACCAACGTTGATTCTATGTAAAAAAAAGTCTCTTCATAATGTCAATTAAAACAATTTTTTCCACCAAATGAAGCAACTTGAGAATAACATGTACTCCACGTACAATAATTGCACAGACACACATGGGTGATGATCCGAGACAATTCATCAAAAAGGAGTAGTTTGTGGCTAGAACCATGTAAGATACTAATGGAACAACAACAGAAAAAGAAACTATTCTAATTATAGCTACTCTCTCTATGTTATATAAATGAAACTAGTTATCTTACTCATGAAGAAAATCGTTAGCGTTAATTTTGGATATTAGAAAAACATACAAATAAAGTTTGTGCGTGTAACCTTAATTGTCTAGTCTTACTCACAAAATCAAAACTATTGCATGTGTTATTAAAGTAAAATTTTAAGGTGATCGAAAAAAAATGGGTGTAGGTGTCGAAGGAGGACAACCAGAAGAAAAAAGTAATGTTGACCCTAAACAAAAGGCTATTGATGATTGGCTTCCTGTAACTGCGTCGAGAGAGGCCAAATGGTGGTATTCTGCTTTTCACAATCTAACAGCCATGGTTGGGGCTGGTGTTCTCACCCTTCCATATGCTCTATCCAATATGGGCTGGTAAATAAGATACTTTTTATGAATTCATAAGAAAATAAATATTATCGCATATCTGGAGCGGGTCAATTTATAAAGTTTAACATTAACCGTATTATATGATTATTAATTTATTATTATATATGTGGTACAAAATAATAGGGGAGCAGGAGTTACCATTCTTATTCTATCATGGATAATTACATTGTATACTCTATGGCAAATGGTTGAGATGCATGAAATGATTCCTGGAAAGAGATTGGATAGATATCATGAATTGGGACAAGAAGCCTTTGGAGAGAAATTGGGCCTTTGGATTGTGGTTCCACAACAAATTCTTGTTGAAGTTGGCACATGTATTGTGTACATGGTCACGGGTGGTAAATCATTGCAGAAAGTTCATGACACTCTTTGTCCTAGTTGCAAAGATATCAGAACCTCATATTGGATAATTATTTTTGCATCGGTCAACCTTGTTCTTGCACAATGCCCCAACTTTAACTCCCTTTCTATTATATCTTTGAGCGCAGCTGCTATGTCTTTGACGTAAGTAATCAAATATCATTTATAAATGAAATTTACGACGAGGGGGATAATGCTATAATTCAATGTAAGTTTATAGATGATTTTGTAATTTTGTATGTTATATTGATATGCTCAAATGATTGTTTACTAGATATTCAACCATAGCATGGGCTGCTTCAGTTAAAAAAGGGATTACCCCAAATGTTAATTATGGACCAAGATCAAATTCAACTGCAGATAATGTATTCCACTTCTTTTCTGCATTGGGAGATGTAGCATTTGCTTATGCAGGTCACAATGTGGTTCTAGAAATCCAAGCAACTATGCCCTCAACCCATGAAGTACCTTCCAAGAAACCCATGTGGAAAGGAGTTGTTTTGGCATACATAGGAGTTGCATACTGCTACTTCCCTGTTGCACTCATTGGATACTATATGTTTGGTAACTCTGTTGAGGATAACATCCTCATCACACTAGAAAAACCTGCTTGGCTCATTGCTGCTGCTAACTTGTTTGTTGTTATCCATGTCATTGGAGGCTATCAGGTGATTTATTCAATTTGATTTACTCGTTACGATGCTATTTTAAGACGTAACTACAATTTTGATCTTAGTTTATAAATTTAATTTGGTACCTCTGGGTGAGAAGGATACTTGATCTTGCACTATATATTATCATCAATTTTTTGTTGTTGTAAAAAACAGGTATTTGCAATGCCGGTGTTTGACATGATTGAAACTGTCATGGTTAAGACATTGCATTTTCCACCTGCTTTTGCACTCCGTTTTTCAGTTCGCAGTATATATGTTGGTATGTGGTATACTTTACTTTGCTGATAATATGAATTAATGCAGGCTTTATCCATTGGTATGTAGTTAACTTTTTAATCCTATTTTGCAGCATTGACCACGTTCATTGCCATATGCGTCCCTTTCTTCGGTTCACTTCTTGGGTTTCTAGGAGGATTTGCATTTGCCCCAACAACTTACTTTGTAAGTAAAACCTTTTTTCAGTACTTAATGAATTTGTATAGAATATTTCATAGTATTATCTTAACTTATCTCATTACTTATTATATCCATTATTTTTACAGTTACCTTGTATTATCTGGCTTAAACTCAAAAAACCTAAGAAATTTGGCTTATCTTGGACGATTAATGTGGTATGCTATTTACTACAAATATGCTATCATTTAAAGTCTCTTATTCAATTAGCAAGATGCTTTAATTAATTTTGTTATGAACTTATTTTTCAATTTCAGATATGCATTATTATTGGAGTCTTATTAATGATACTATCCCCAATTGGAGCTTTGAGGAATATCATTGTACAAGCCAAAGGCTACAAGTTCTTCTCATAAATTAGAGGAACAAAACATCAAATTTTCTAGCACATTTAACTTTGATGGATGAAACTAAGTACAACTAGGTAATGCATTCACAACATATGGTTGTACAGTCCAAAATTATCGCACATTCTGTGTTATAGTGATGCGATAGCAATTTACACGGTTTAAAAATAATTTCATGCCCACGAATTTTAAACGTTGTGGGTGTGATTCACATAAACAATGATTACCTGAGTTGTAACAAAATTTTATATCAATAAAATTGATTGATGGTCGACATTGTTTTTTTATCATTTATTATTACTTAAAATGTGAATATATGCTACTAATATTTATACCTGTGTAGGAGAGATAACTTTAAACTGAAAATATAATAATGAAGCTGAAAACAATTAACTAACTAACAAATATCATAATAAAATTGGACATTAAATGGAAATAATAGTTATCTTTCTATGACATATTTATTATTATGTATAATATATTGTTGTGGGCTACCTACCTGTCTACGAAGAATCGTTTGATCAAATTTAAAAGGATCACAAACAGTAAGTATATTTGCAGCCACCTCTTCTTTGAGTGTGATGAGGGCGTCTGATTCATCATAGCCCTAAGGAATGACGTGCAAAACTTTCAACAATCTGCAACTTGTCCCATGGTAAATGTTGCATTAAGAAATTTTTGAAAATAGTCTTTACATAAAATGTTTATGCTACATGGTCTCTTAGGAATTTGATTATCCTTTTGAGCAAGAAAGTGGACTATGTAACACTCCAATTTTATTAATTATTTATTTATTTATATTATATTAATTAATTGAGTGATTTTGTGCATAATTAATTTATTTGATTTAATTGAATAAATTGAATTATTTGATTTATTTTATTTGGTGGAATAATATGTGAAAATGATAGAAATAAGTAATTAGACATAGATTGGAAGTGTGAATAATAAGTGGGAGAATGAGTTAAGTAAACTCATTAGAATAATGAGAAATTGTGGGATTTGATAAAATAAAGAAAGAATATGGTTAGAAAGATAGAAAAGAGAAAAAGATGCAAAGAGAGAATGGAAAAAAAAAGAGAAGAAAACCTAAGGAAGAAACTCAAGAGTTCATCAAAAAACCAAGATAAGGATGAGTCTTTCCATGGTTATGGGATTGTATGATATTGTATGATGAGTGGTAGTATATTTAGGATAAAAATCCCTAATTTTCATAGTTGTTGTTATATGATGAATTTGTGTGCCTTATATGTGCGTATTCTTTTTCTTTTTGGAGGATTGAACCTATATCCATCAATTACAAATGTTTTATGCATAATCTTAAAACAATGATTAGATGGTTTAATTGTGTTAAAATTATAAATTTACTTAAGATAATTACAGTATTAGATGGGTTGTAATTTTATGAGAGTTTGAGATTTTACAGAATTGAAATCGGAGGTCTGGAAGGCCTCCAACGGTGAAAAACGCAGAAAATTCTACATGATGTTCGTCACGACTGTTCATGTTTTTGGTCGAAATCGTTTTGGTCATAACTTTTGATCCGTAAGTCCATTTTGGTTCCCGTTCGAAGTGTCAGAAAGCTAATGAATAGAGCTATATCATAGTATAGATAAGAGAATTGGTTGCCAAATAATTTTATATCTAATATGTTTGGGAACTCAATCCTGTATATGTTCTATTAATGAATTATTGCACTGTTTGTTGCCGATTGTGAAATTATTTATGGATAATTTATCGAATACTTGTTTGTGTGATTGTATAAGTATATTTTGGGTGTGACAACATAAAATTCATGATAGTTATTGCTTGTTGTAATGATAATACAATTGTGATTGTATTGTAAAATATGTTGTATACTATTTGAAAGTGAATTGTGTGTGGATGATTCATAAAAATGTGCAAGTATGTGTAATTGTGTGGTATTTAAGTGTGATGAATTATTGAAGATATGCATGAATATTAAGATTAGGAAATGATCTTAATTTCATATGGTTGTTGAACTTGTACATGCATCATTTGTTGTCAAGAGGCAATGCTTGATAGTTCTGTGGGAACTAATGACTTATCTTAAACCTAGAGCAGGGTTTGCAGCTTAGAGAATAGGCTTTTGTGTGTTATTGGTCTAGGGAACGAACCTGATTTAATGTAAAAACAAAAAAATAATAACAAGTGATTGGTACCACATACATGAGTTACATTTGAGTCTTGCGTCGAGTCACATCATGTATATGTTTGCAATATGAGATTATGTAAAATATGTGAAATTGATGAATTGACGAATTATGGAATTGTGAGTATGTATTTGTGAATAGTATGATCACTTGAGTGATAATATCTTGATGAAGCTTTTGGAGTGTGAGAATAACCATGATATATTTGTATGCCATAAATTATATATTATCTTATGATTTCGATAATTATGTGAATTCTCACCCTTCTGTTGGAATGATGTTTTATACGATATCGCTCAGGTATCGAGGAGTAGAGTTGCTTCTAGCGTGAGGTAGTTGTTGGAGTAGCACTGTTTTAATTTCTCTATTTATTTTGGGTTGAGTCGTAGTCTGATCATGTAACACTAAGAACGTTTCGATTCATGTTTTGAGAGATATTTTATGTACTCTACTTTATTTTGTTATTGTTATTTGAATTATGTGGAGTATCGACATTTATGCCTAAGTGATGATTATGAATGAGTTGATAATGGGGCTTTCATTATGTTAATTTATGATTGAAATAATTATGCGGCAACATGCTATGTGATAGTATATAAAAAACATGAATTTGTTTTAAGTGTTATTGAGCATGACAAGTATATGTGTGATGTTTTGAATTATATGTGACACCCTTATTTGAGATGAATGATAATTTACTCTGATTATTTATATATATTCTGCGGGGTTTAGAAGGGTGTTACATTAGTGGTATCAGAGCAGGTCGGTCCATCCGGCCAGGTTGTTTAATGTTGTTTGTTCTCTAGTATGCGACATGTGTATGAAAATACTATCAGTACACGTTTATTTTTCTAAACTTTGTCTGCAGGAGTGGGATTGAAACAAGTGGAGGAGAAGCTTGTGCTTCTCCAAGATGCTTCAAGTAAAGAGTTGTGGCTCAGTGTGTCGTTTAATGCTATTATAGTTTGGTAAAGATGGTTTATGCGCCATCATGATTGTCGGTTGTCTATTGACAAATTGAGGAACTGATCACCCTTAATCTCTTGTTGATAGTAGATTGGATCATGTTGGATGGAATATGCGTGTCTTGCAAGCTTAGATGTTGTGTGTAGTGAATTGTTTGGAGTTAAGCCAAGTGCTTACAGATTGCTTTGATGAGTCGGTGCCTGATGGTGCTGAGATGTTTATGCTGATGGCAACTTTGAGTGTTAGTGAAAGTGGGCAGTTGGTGTTTTGCCAATTGTTTGTGATTTTCCAGAAGTTTTTCCTGATGAGTTAAGTGATTTACCGTCAGAAGGTGAAATAGAGTTTATGATCGACTTAGTTCCTGGAACTAGTTCGGTATCGATGGCTCCATATCGTATGTCCGCATCAAAATTGGAAGAGTTGAAGAGTCAACTTGAATATCTACTTGAGAAGAGATTCATTTGTCTGAGTGTGTCACCATGGGGTGCACCAATTTTGTTGGTCAAGAAGAAAGAAGGTTCTATGAGACTTTGTGTGGATTACAGACAATTGAACAAGGTGCCTATCAAGAACAAGTATCCACTTCTGAGGATTGATGATTTGATGGATCAGTTTGTTGGTGCATGTGTGTTTAGTAAGATAGATTTGAGGTCTGGGTATCATCAGATTCGTGTGAAGGCTGAAGATATTCAGAAGACTGCTTTTAGAACCAGATATGGTCATTATGAGTATTATGTGATGTCGTTTGGTGTGACTAATGCATCAAGTGTATTTATGGAGTACATGAACATGATTTTCCATCTGTACTTGGATATTGATGATATTTTAATCTATTATAAGATTGAAGAGGATCATGCTGAACATTTGAGGATTGTGCTATCTATGTTAAAAGAGAAGCAGTTGTATGCTAAAATTTCTAAGTGTGAGTTTTGGTTGAAGTAAGTGAGTTTCCTTGGCCATGTGATTTCGAGTAGAGGTATTGTAGTTGATTCGTTGAAGGTTGAAGCTGTATCACAGTGGGAAGCTCTGAAATCAGTTTTTGAGATTATAACTTTTCTTGGTTTGACAGGTTATTATCGGAATTCATTGAAGAATTTGCCAAGTTATCTTTGTCGTTGACGCAGTTGACTAGGAAGGGTTAAGCTTTTGTTTGAAATGCAAAGTGTGAAGAAAGTTTTCAAGAGCTTAAGAGAAGGTTGACGACACCTCCTGTTTTGACTTTGCCAAATCCGGCAGAACCGTTTGTTGTGTATTGTGATGCTTCGTTGACGAGTTTGGGAGGTTTATTAATTCAATATCAGCAAGTTATAGCTTATGCTTCAAGATAACTTAAAGTGCATGATAGGAATTATCCGACGCATGATTTAGAGTTGGTTGCAGTTGTGTTTATGTTGAAGCTTTAGAGGCATTGCTTGTTTGGATCAAGATTTGAGGTGTTTAGCGATCATAAGAGTTTGAAGTATCTCTTTGATCAGAAAGAATTGAATACGAGTGGAGCTAGCGGGATTATACCTGAGTGAATCACACACTCAAAGATACAACAGAGTTGCCACCGAACTTTATTTAGTCCCAAAGGACAGAGAAAATATCGATAAAACCCAAGGGAAGAGAAACGAGAAAGGGGGTCGGTTATGCGAAAGGAAGGTACTAGCACCTTAAGCATCCATCGTACACGACGGGAACCATTTCGCTTGCTTATAGGCTTGGATGGGTTATCTATATAAATGCTTCTAGCTAAAAGAAAAGAAAAGAGAGAAAAAGAAAGAGAAAGAAAGAAAGTGCTCGCGGAGGATTGGGCCCTCGTGCCTACGTACCCTCATAGTGCAATGAGGAAGTTAGAGCTCCGTAGTTCAAGGAACCAAGGAAAAGAAGAGGATCTGGACGGGCCAGAGAGACAGAAGAATGGACGGAGACGGAGGAAGGTGGCTCGCCAAGATTTCGCAATCTTGTGCCTACGTACCCTCATAGTGCAATGAGGAAATCAGAGCCTACGTAGTTCGGGGAACTAACGCTGAAAAAAGAAAAGGGAAAGAGACGGTGTAAAGCTAGAAGCTAAAAGAGAAAGCAAGACCCAACTGGGGAATGCAAAAGGAATGGTGTCAAAACCAAGAAAAAGGCAAAGGAAAACTCTGCTGAGGAAAGGAGAAGCAAATCAAGAAATTTGTCGTGGAATACAGAGGAAAAGAGATGACTCCACTGAGGGGAAGACGAAAGAACGGAGCCGGGAAAAAAGGACAAGAATTGAAGTAAATGTGACATCTGAAAAGAGTCAGGTGCATTAACTGGCGAGCAATGATTAACTGAAGAAAGATAAGAGTAAGACTTTATAAGGAGAGAAAAAAAAGGTTGGTGTCAACATACGGACTATGACGAACCAGGAGAAAGAGAGTACTGAACTAAAAGAAAATGTTTGACTCTGAGGGGAAATTGGTATATTAACTGATAAACAGTGGTTAACTGGAAGGAGAAAGGAACTAGTTTTAACCAATAAACGGTGATTAACCAACAGACGGATGTGGAACCAAGCAAAGGTTGTGACCCAAAGAATGGGTGTGGAACCAAGCGACAGTTGTGACCCAAAGAATGGTACTTTGACTGAACAAACAGCACTTGACCAAAGGAAAGGGTATTCAAACTGAAAAAAGGTTACTAACTTAAAACTGGCAGTATTTGATTCAAATAAAGGTTGCTAACTGCAGAGGGTTCGGTGCTTAATAGACTGACTGTGATTAACCGAAAAGAATGAGTGATTAACCAAAAGAAGGTGATTAACTCCAAAGAAACTCAATATCTTAACAAAAAGACTGTGGTTAACTGAGGAATAGGGTGATTGGTTCAAATAGGCGGACTGTGATTGACCAAAAGGTAGGTGACTAACCAAGAGAATGTGATTAACCCAAAGAAAAAGCTGGTTTTAACGGGCGAACCGTGATCAATCAAAGATCGGGTGATTAGCCGAAAGAAGGCGATTAATCCAAAGAAAATTCAGTATTGTTGCGGTGAAATTTGGATGTCAAGCTATTGATTAACTTGAATCTTAATTCATTTACAACCGGTCTTTGATTTATCCGAAGGAAAGGTTAAAGAAAGGAAAAACCTAAAAGGGAGAGATCTAAGGTTCGGGGGTTGGTTAAATTTAGGGAAGGTATTAGCACCCTAAACTTCCGTAGTACTCTACGGGAACCTTTTGTTTATTTTTTTTTATTTATTTCATTAATTATTTTGCTTTAGGGTATATATAAAGGATTGAAAATTAAAAAAAAAGACCTAGGGGTTAATTCTAAGTTTACTCGGCAAGACATCGCATCTTGTGCCTACATATCCTTACGGGAATGGAATCAGAGTAACTGTAGTTCCCCTCTCAAGGGAGGTTAAAGAACACTCGACTGTGGTCAAGGTCTCAAGGGGAATAAACGCATCTTAAGGACACGCTTACATGGAGTCTTAAACTCCGATCTCTACGTTATGAATTGTTAAGTTGTAATTAGGGTTAAATTAGGGATTCCACGGCGGGAAACCCTAAAATGAGCGTGGCGGCTCTTTGACCTAATGCTAGGGGTAACATGGTAATTTTGCCTACGGCGAGGCATTTGTGAAAAGTTAGGGTTTGTAAGGGTTTGAAGTTTTGAGGACTATTGGCGTGGCGACCAAACGGCTAGACCTAATCCTTCGGAGGAATGCAATGGGACAAATTAACGATGCAAATGCGCGAATTTAAACCATACAAACAGCAGAAATTAAAGTGCGGAAAGGTAAACGCGATAATTTGTTCGCGAAGTTACAAATGAGAAACAGATACAATTATAATACAACTTGAATTGAAAAACACATTAAAATAGATAATAGCAACGTAACAAGCTGCACATTGAATACACAAGGTTAGTAGATAGATTCAGACAATAATCAGACGAGTTATGAAACGGAAGTGCGAAAGTTATAGATATTCTTTGTTGTTTATTTGTGATATATAAAAAAGCTTTTGATTTAAGTTAAAAAAAGAGGTTTTAATATTATTAAAAAAACTTTTCAAAAATAGTCTTAATTTAATTATCTAACAAAAAGGTTTTATTTTTAAAAAAAAAGGTTTAATGTTATTATTATATATTTTTTTTTAACGATTCTAGTTATTATTTTAAAAAAAGATTTTAGTTATTATTTTAAATTTATCTAAAAAAAAGTTTTTCTTAAAAATAATAGGTTTTCATATTAATTTGGAAAAGATGTTAATGTTATTTATTTTAAAAAACAGATTTTTATATTATAACAAGTTTTAATAAATTAATGATAATAATAATAATAATAATAGTAATAATAATAATAATAATAATGATAATAATAATAATAAATAATGATAATAATAATACTAATAATAATAATAATAATAAATAATGATAATAATAATACTAATAATAATAATAATAATAAAGCAATAATGAATTTTAAATGTGCCAAATAACCCAACAATGTTGCTAACGCAGAAATAAGCTCAGCGCAACCAGATCTAAATCGGACGAAACAAAATTTATCGCAAAGAAAAAGAAATTAAGCAAAAAAACAGTATTATTGCT
This sequence comes from Lathyrus sativus, assembly GCA_963859935.3. Classification (NCBI taxonomy): domain Eukaryota; kingdom Viridiplantae; phylum Streptophyta; class Magnoliopsida; order Fabales; family Fabaceae; genus Lathyrus; species Lathyrus sativus. The sequence goes on along the minus strand of OZ012739.1, from coordinate 494,220,564 downwards.
CACACAAAAATGCGATCATCGCAACCAGATCGAACTAACACAAATGTCACGCGTCATGCACACAAATGTGCAAACATCGTATCGATATAATTCGATCAAAAATTAATCTTATATATATAAACTCTAACAATTTAAAAATTATAAATATATAAACGTAACAGTAATAGATGAAGAAAAAGAAATAACGGTAATAGATGAAGAAAAAGAAATAACGGTAAAAGATGAAGAAAAAGAAACAACAGTAATAGATGAAGGAAAAGAAATAACGGTAAACGATGAAGAAAAAGAAACAACAGTAATAGATGAAGAAAAAGAAATAACGGTAAACGGCACTCACTCCTCTTAGGTTTTTTTTCATTCTCCCTTTTTTTCAACAAGGCAACACATGTATATATAGGAAACAAATTAGGGTTAACACCAAATTGTCAATAATGTCTCTAAAGCCCATTTTAAAGCCCAAACTAAATAATTAGTTAAGAAAAAATAAAATTTAAATAATTTAAAATAATTAAAATAAACTTAAAATAAAAAATAATAATCCTATTGATTCCTAAAATCAAAAATATTATAAAAAGAACAAAATTTTTCTAATATTTTTTTATTTTATGATTTTTTAGATATTTTTATGAATAATTTAGAAAAAAGTGAAAAAAATAATATTTTAAAAAATGATTTAATTAAAATACGAAAATAATAATTAAATAATAATAAAAAACTAATTTTGTTATTTTTTAATGAGAGATAGAAACATTTAGAGTAAAAATAATAAAAAACAAAAAGTGACTAAGGTGAGATTCGAACTCTCAACCTCTCACACTCACAACTCCTTACACATGTCCTCTTACCAATTGTGCCATTTTTACTTTTTAGAAAAAATACATGCCATATGATATTTACCTGCAAAAAGTCAAACGACTACACAAATTTGTTAGTAATTGATTAAATGCAATGAAATGCGACGATAAATCTTAGGGCAAAATTTGGGGTATTACAGTTGCCCCTATTTAAATAACTTCACCGGGTGATTCGAGCAACGGAGACTCGAGAAATCGTGGTGGAGGGATTTAAATACAGATAACCGGAAATTTTGCCTTTAGACGCAGTGCTATGCAATGATATGGACAAAACAAAACGAACTATAATGCTAAATATAATATGAATCTGATATGATGCGTATGATGAAAATGACAAATGCACGGATACAGACGAAACAACGTCACAGGGGACGACCCACCGAGGAATTGCACTAGGGAAGAAGACATGTCATATCTGGAAGAACGTCGGGTAGACACGACACAGAATTGTTGATAGGTGCCAAGTAAATTAGAAATTGTCCGCAAGGTAAGACGCGGGTAAAACACGAGCTCAGGAGAAAAATGCAAATGGGGATAAAACACCCATGATGCCAAGTAAATAAATTTTGCCCACACGGTAAGACGCGAGTAAAACACGACCTCAGGGAGAAAAAAAAAGTAAATGGGGGTAAAACACCATGATGTTAGGTAAACCCAGGAATATCTGGTAAACGGGGAATAAAACACTCGGGATAAAAGGTACATGGGGGATAAAACACCCAAGGATAGAAGGTAAATGGGGAGTAAAGCACCCAAGATAGAAATGTAAATGGGGAGTAAAGCACCCAGGATAGAAATGTAAATGGGGAGTAAAGCACCCAAGATAAAAATGTAAATGGGGAGTAAAGCACCCAAGATAAAAATGTAAATGGGGAGTAAAGCACCCAAGATAAAAATGTAAATGGGGAGTAAAGCACCCAAGATAGAAATGTAAATGGGGAGTAAAGCACCCAAGCTAGAAATGTAAATGGGTAGTAAAGCACCCAAGATAAAAATGTATAGGAATTATGCTATGATATATGATCAAATGCAAATGCAGACATCGACGACAAGGCTCGACTCTTTCGGTGAGATGACAAAACTGGAGGACTGATTCTTCAACATGGAGATCACTGTCATTCTGTTAAACTGTATAAGTTGATAGTCACTGTAGGAATGATGAATAACTGCTTAGGGATTATGCAAGTAAACTGCCCCAGGTCAAATGAACTGATAATTGCTTCAGCTGTCTAATTCGTGGAATCGACTGTTTTGCTGTATCCTCGGAGGGCTTGCCCCAGTCTGGGTCTTGAACAATTCTCTGGATAAACCAAATCTGAGAAGATATTGCCTTGAACAAATCTTGAACTAATTCTTTGACAGGATGTAAAAGGAACTTGTCCCTGATAAGATCACTTGACCAAGTTTCTCATTGTTTGAAAATTCCTTAGAGGAAAGCCAGTTTGCAAACAAAAATATTCATACAAACATGGTAATGCAAAGTTCATGCGATTTTTGAAAAATTATTTTTGAAAGATGGAAAATACATGAGTCGTTAGTCAGAACAAGGCGGTTCAAGACATTCAAAGTTTAAAATAAAAGTGTATTGCCAAAATAAATGATTCGCAATGATCTTTTGGAGTCAGGTTACGCAACCTTGTTGTAGTATACTTTCAAAATAACCCTGTTTCAGTTAGGTCTTTTGAGGGTTGTAACGTGGCCTGGTTCACGGTTTATGAAACAAAAGATAAAGGCTCAAAATTTATTTGTACCCACCCAATCTACGTGATGATCTTCAGTCCTATGCTCAGTTAACTCATACTATGCATTCAGGTTCCCATAAGTTAGGGATTTCATTGATCGTAGCAGTGATGATTCAGAAGTCAAAGGGACCTATTAAAAGGCAGCCACTACTCCCCTATAACATTTGATTGTTTTGACATTGAGGATTTTCAAGATAAGGATTTAAAAATCTCTTTGTATTATCCCTAAATTTTGCCTAAACTGTTTATTTTAGAGTTTACAGTCAGCGGGATGCCCCAGTTTTGCCTAAGTCTCCTTCATAGGTTTTGACTTAGCGGGCTTCTTTTGCTTTTTTTATATTATTTTTTTTGTGAAGGAAAGTGACTGTTTGATTTTAATGATTACGGTGAACCATCATCGACCTTTTGATTAGAAAACATCTTCGACACTTGTTTGACGTGTGCGAAGGAAAATTTGTTAATGAAAGGTGTATCGTATGAACACACAACCAAGTTAACTGAGAACTACCCATCCCAAGGTTAAAATTGTGGGTTTTTTGTAACGAAAGAAACTCCAACTTCTAGGCTCGAAGGGGGTAACGAGGGATTAACTTCCTTATTTCTCCAGTGTTTGGGAATTGAAATAATGCCTTACATCGTCAACAAGGTTTGATTGAAAGCATACTGATAGCAATTATGGGTATAACGTTTTCATCATCCTCCCTCCAATCTTAGCATATCAAAATTTTGGACAAGAAGTAAACATTTGAAAAATAAAGCATAAAGATGCAAATAAATGGACGGAAATGAATTGAATCAAAAGTCGCAATGCTTATTTCATTAATGAAAGTACAAACATAATTAAAAGCAAACAACTTAAACAAAATAAGGAAAGTGCAAACAACGAGAAACAAAAGGCCTAGTGACAAAACTTCATTTCTGATGTACTGGCAAGGGATTTTTCTGAACATCCGGATGACTGTCTGTAAAATCAAGTATTCCAGTTCTAACCAATTCACATACTCTAGCCTTCAATGCAAAACAATGCTCCAAGTCATGGACTGGGGCACCCTCATGGGAAGCACAATGGAGATCAGCCCTAAATCCAGCCGAAGGATTAAGAGGAGGTGGTAAAGCCTTTGTAGTAATCAGTCCTTGCCGGACTAAGTCAGGATATAGCTCTGTGTAAGTCATGAGAATAGGATCAAAGTGACTCCTGTTCCGTTTCTGGTCTGATATCTGTGTCGAGGAATCAGCTTGATGACTCAAAGGTACACTAGAAGACGATAGGACCAAGAAGGAGAAACTGGGGGATAAATGCAATGCAAAAATGTGATGCTAATGCCATGCAATGGTCTCAAGAATTTCAACGGTCGATTGCAAACATTCCCTTTTAGGAAAGCGAGAAAAGCTGTTAGACTTTAAAATGTAGGACTTCTTGAATTTGCAAAGGACTTTTGAATTCCTTGAAACTAGAAATGATATGATGCTTTATGGATGCAAAGCACAAACGCACATAAGCAAACAAAGGTCCTAATTTTAGAGGAACAATGAATGGAGTCAAGGTCTACCCTTCCCAAAGTGGTGTGTATTATAGGTTAATTGTACCTGCAGAACAAGGGTTCTAAAAAGTGCCCAAAGTCATCAGCCCATCTTTTGGATATTATCAACTTCTCGACTGACTCAAGGGTCGATACTATTCTCAAGAGAACCTCGTTCGAGTGTAGTATCGCGTAGCAACCATTGTATGACTACTCCCACATAGTTCCCGCACTACGTCCTAGATAAGGCCAAGATGGTGTAAAGGTACTACGGTTCCCAATATCACAGACTCCAATCGATAATGGTAAAAGTTTTCATGACTACACTCGATCAACTGAACCATTTTCAAAAGGGTCTCAACTGAGCGGTGATTCTCGATTTAGCTTAGTCGGGACTCACTCCCTATAAGCCTCGTCGAATATATCGCCATCCTATAATAATGTCACTCAAGTCCGGGTGTAGGACTTATCTCACAACACAGTAATTCCCAAGCAAGGTACCCCTGAACAATATATATACAAATGAGCAAAAATATTAATGAAACAAATATATAATGAAAAATAAACAAAATGGGGATAACCCTCAAAAGTTAGGACTCCCCAGTGAAGTCGCCATTTTCTGTTGCGGTGAAATTTGGATGTCAAGCTATTGATTAATTTGAATCTTAATTCATTTACAACCGGTCTTTGATTTATCCGAAGGAAAGGTTAAAGAAAGGAAAAACCTAAAAGGGAGAGATCTAAGGTTCGGGGGTTGGTTAAATTTAGGGAAGGTATTAGCACCCTAAACTTCCGTAGTACTCTACGGAAACCTTTTGTTTATTTTTTTTATTTATTTCATTAATTATTTTGCTTTAGGGTATATACAAAGGATTGAAAATTAAAAAAAAAGACCTAGGGGTTAATTCTAAGTTTACTCTGCAAGACATCGCATCTTGTGCCTACATATCCTTACGGGAATGGAATCAGAGTAACTGTAGTTCCCCTCTCAAGGGAGGTTAAAGAACACTCGACTGTGGTCAAGGTCTCAAGGGGAATAAACGCATCTTAAGGACACGCTTACATGGAGTCTTAAACTCCGATCTCTACGTTATGAATTGTTAAGTTGTAATTAGGGTTAAATTAGGGATTCCACGGCGGAAAACCCTAAAATGAGCGCGGCGGCTCTTTGACCTAATGCTAGGGGTAACATGGTAATTTTGCCTACGGCGAGGCATTTGTGAAAAGTTAGGGTTTGTAAGGGTTTGAAGTTTTGAGGACTATTGGCGTGGCGGCCAAACGACTAAACCTAATCCTTCGGAGGAATGCAATGGGACAAATTAACGATGCAAATGCGCGAATTTAAACCATACAAACAGCAGAAATTAAAGTGCGGAAAGGTAAACGCGATAATTTGTTCGCGAAGTTACAAATGAGAAACAGATACAATTATAATACAACTTGAATTGAAAAACACATTAAAATAGCTAATAGCAACGTAACAAGCTGCACATTGAATACACAAGGTTAGTAGACAGAGTCAGACAATAATCAGACGAGTTATGAAACGGAAGTGCGAAAGTTATAGATATTCTTTGTTGTTTATTTGTGATATATAAAAAAGCTTTTGATTTAAGTTAAAAAAAGAGGTTTTAATATTATTAAAAAAACTTTTCAAAAATAGTCTTAATTTAATTATCTAACAAAAAGGTTTTATTTTAAATAAAAAAAGGTTTAATGTTATTATTATATTTTTTTTTAACGGTTCTAGTTATTATTTTAAAAAAAGATTTTAGTTATTATTTTAAATTTATCTAAAAAAAAGTTTTTCTTAAAAATAATAGGTTTTCATATTAATTTGGAAAAGATGTTAATGTTATTTATTTTAAAAAACAGATTTTTATATTATAACAAGTTTTAATAAATTAATGATAATAATAATAATAATAATAATAGTAATAATAATAATAATAATGATAATAATAATAAATAATGATAATAATAATACTAATAATAATAATAATAATAATAATAAATAATGATAATAATAATACTAATAATAATAATAATAATAAAGCAATAATGAATTTTAAATGTGCCAAATAACCCAACAATGTTGCTAACGCAGAAATGCGCTCAGCGCAACCAGATCTAAATCGGACGAAACACAATTTATCGCAAAGATAAAAAAATTAAGCAAAAAAACAGTATTATTGCTCACACAAAAATGCGATCATCGCAACCAGATCGAACTAACACAAATATCACGCGTCATGCACACAAATGTGCAAACATCGTATCGATATAATTTGATCAAAAATTAATCTTATATATATATAAACTCTAACAATTTAAAAATTATAAATATATAAACGTAACAGTAATAGATGAAGAAAAAGAAATAACGGTAATAGATGAAGAAAAAGAAATAACGGTAAAAGATGAAGAAAAAGAAACAACAGTAATAGATGAAGGAAAAGAAATAACGGTAAACGATGAAGAAAAAGAAACAACAGTAATAGATGAAGAAAAATAAATAACGGTAAACGACACTCACTCCTCTTAGGTTTTTTTTCATTCTCCCTTTTTTTCAACAAGGCAACACATGTATATATAGGGAACAAATTAGGGTTAACACCAAATTGTCAATAATGTCCCTAATAAACACAGATTTATTCCTAATAAATACATGCATGAGATGTTGTCTTTTCTCTTTTTAATCGTCTTAACAACCAGATTTCATAGAGTCGAATAAATTCTAAATGGAAATTATTGGGTTAGGATTGATCGAAACCAGCTCATTATGTATATGATTCACCATGCCAACTATAAAACAACTTATTAGAAACGCAAGACAGCCAATCCGGACTGTAACAAAATCTCCCGCTCTTCGGGGATGCCCTCAACGCCGAGGAACATGTAATAGGGTGTATGTGCGACTCGTTTAGATCATATACTCAAATTAAAAAATCGATTCTATTAATAAGAATTGTATATATATAATTCTATCGAACTCTTAACCTCTCACACTCACAACTCCTTACACATGTCCTCTTGCCAATTGTGCCATTTTTACTTTTTAGAAAAAAATACATGCCATATGATATTTACCTGCAAAAAGTCAAACGACTACACAAATTTGTTAGTAATTGATTAAATGCAATGAAATGCGACGATAAATCTTAGGGCAAAATTTGGGGTATTACAAGTATTAACAGACGGATTATGATTAACTAAGGAAAAGGGGACTGGTGTTTAACTGACAGACATTGATTAACCAAATAAGAAGGAGAGAAAACCAAGAGAAGGTTGCGAACTCTGATGAGGATTAGGTTTTAACAGGAAGCATGTGTAAACCGAAGAAGAATGACCGACTTCGCTGGGGAAGATGAGAATTTGGTTTTAACCGAAGAATGGTTGATCAACCAAGGAAAGAACTGACTACAAGACTCTGGGGAACCAAGAATGGACTAGCCTCAAGAGAAAAGAGTGTTGAATTGAAAGGTGAGAGCCTCTTCCAAAGAGAAGATAGGGGTTACAAGTGATCAAGGATCGGCTCGACTAGAGAAAACAGGGATACCACAATAAGGAGATAGAGGTGACTATTTCATGCACAGGGTCATTCGTCCCCTACCCAAAATAGTCGGAATGAGTGTAGGAAACTTAATGCAAACATGAATGGAAAGAAAAATTTGTTCTAATAACTAATATTTTTTCATATCATTTGCATCATACACTTTTGAATTTTTTTTACGTAATAATCAAACCTAAAACCATGAAAAAATCAGTTTCCATTAAAAATTTATGATACATCTAGAGTGGAGATACTTTGAATATATATATATATATATATATATATATATATATATATATATATATATATATATATATATATATATATATATATATATATATATATATATATATATATATATATATATATATATATATATATATATTAAAACTAAAAAACATCAACCCTAAAATTAAAGGAAAATTATTAAGAGAAAAACACCTCTTGTTTCTTTGTTTTCAAACTTAAATTCAAATCTGTCAGTTGATCATGATATTTCTTCACTTCCTCTATCTTCTATTTTGAAAGATTAGTTTTTCAAAAAATAAAGATAAGAAAATTAACATCTTAAAGTTAAATTTACGTGTTCAAAATTTTCATTACAAAGAAAGCTAAACACAATGAAATAAAAATTTTTACTTGATTGAGCAAGATTTTGGTTTTTCTAAAATCTTCAATAGTTTTAAGAGATGATTCTTTTTTCTATCAACACAAACAAAATAAACAACTAAATCAGGTTAAACATATCCTAAAAGAGAAAAAGTATAAATAAAATTGAGAGAGAAAAATAAAAATACCAAATGATTTTCCATTTGTTTTCTGTTGCGCTCTATATTTCGTTTTAAAATGCTAAGCTGTTAGGAATCTATATGTTTTCCATATGTTCTTTCTCATGGTTTTAGGCTTCCATTCAATTTTTTTGAAACATGAAAGTTGTTAGGAATTTTCCAAGCTTTCTTTTGATGCCAAGGACTCATCCATTGGATGCTTAAAGCTCAAGTTATGATGCTATAAAGATAGGGTCATGAAGTTGTCAAGAGGGGAAAGTTATTAGGCAGAATTTTGGAACCAACTTCAAGACTAGTTTTCATAAACTTTCAAGCTTTAAATCAATTTTATTTACACATGAAGTTTGTTCCTCTTGTTCCAAGCTTTTCATGGATAACAATATCTCCCTCATTGGATCAATAGAACTCAAGATATGTGGCTTCAAAGTCAAGGTTTTCAAAGATGGCAAATTCCATAACTTAGAAAATTTTCTAAGTTATTTGTGACATAATTATAGACACATTTTCAACTCCATTTTTCTCATGGATCTAAGTCTTGTTTTAATCCACTTTGAACATGAAAGTTGATAATTGTTCTCTTTACTTCTCATTGAGCCAAGGAACTCATCATTTGAAGCAAAACTCATCAAGTTATGAGTGCTTAAAGTTAGTGACATGAAGATTATATTCAAGTTTGCCTTGCCACATGTTTCATGCACCATATGTCATTTTTCATGCAACTAACATTTTCTACCAATTCCATCCGCATCATGCACTCATTTTTTGAGTCACAAACATTGCTTTTATCCGTAGTTCCGAACTACGGACGCTTTGATTTCTCAAGATCCTTTTGAGAATACGTAGGCACAAAGTCAATCCTTGGCGAGCACCCTTTTTTTTTTCTTTTTTCACCCGTAGTGAGGTGAACTACGAATGCTCTGATTTCATCCTAGTTAAGATACGTAGGCACGAGATGCAAAGTCATGGCAAGCATACTTAAGAGTAGCACCTTAGGTTTCTCTTTTTCTTTTCACCTTTAGCAAATAGATAACAAATAAAACAATAAAACAAGAGGTTCTTGTAGAGTACTACAGATACTTAGGATGCTAGCACCTTCCCTAGGTATAACCAACCCTCGAATATTAGATTCTCTTTATTGCTTTGCATTGCATGTTTTTGGGTTATTCATTCTTTTTCCCTTCCCTTGGATGAATTAAAGATCGGTGGTGAATTAAGATTTGTGAAGCCTAGCTAACTCAATAGATAATGGTCTCTGATTCTCACCGCGACAGTAAGGACATGGAGTAAACCCTTGAATTTTAGTGTCTTAGGGGAAAATTGGTCGCTGACAACTTGGGGTGATAGTTGGAAATATATGTCATTTGGTTCCGCTGTTGGGGAGTTGACATCACCGTTGTCTAATGGTTTATGTGTAGTTGGTTCCTTATCATCCATCATTAACAATAGGAATTTTCCCGATGAGCATTTGTGGCCTGGTAGATCATAATCCTTTAGCACGACACTCCTGTAGTTGGGCATTAGAGAGACGTCGAATATGAAGTTTAGTTGGTTGGGGTGTAAATGGGATTTAAGGTGTTGGAGTAGGTAGATGTGGTATATGTGATGGTGTATTGGGACGGTTAAGAGGGCTGGAAAAGGATTTCTGAAGTTTAGGTTTTGCATCTTTGATTTTGAATTCAATCAGCTTAGCAAGTCCAATAGCTTGAGAAATAGAAACTGGTTTATGAGTTGGTATTTTATTTTGAACATCAGGTGCTAAACCGGATATGAAACAATTGAGGATGACATCTTGAGATAAACCAATAATCTGAGTTCCTAATTTTTCAAATGCGGCTTGATACTCAACAACTGAGCCAACTTGTTTTAACTTAAACAATTCAGCTTGGTGATTAGTATATGTGGATGACCCAAAACGTAATTCAAAAGCTTTAGTGAAAGAGGGCTAATCGATTAAGAGTTGACTTTAGTGCATCCATTTAAACCAACATATGGATATTATAGTTCTGTGTGTTTGGGAGAGTGGTTAGTGTAGTAAGGTAGGGGAAGAGAAAAATATGGGTATGTGGGTTGTTGTAGTCCTCATAGGGGCAGTAGCTATAGATGGTGGAGGGTTGTGAGAAAGGGTAGTGGAGTGTATAGGCGGTATGAGTTGTTGACATGAGAAGTGAGGGAGGAACATGAGTAATACCTGAAGAACTCGCAACTGTGTGAATAATGGTAGTTGGTTGTTGTTTCTTTCGAGCTGCTAGCTTGGTGAGCGTTTCCATGATGTTTTCGTATCTAGAATCAGAAATATGATTTTCATCGTTCATTCGGGTTTGAATCTGCTCCAGATCTGCAATAGTTTTATCAAATTTCTCATCCATTTGTTGTTGTGTTTGGCTCATAACATTATCAAGATGGATATAAGCAGTTTGGACAACTTCTTCTATGATTTCTCTAGAAAAAGGGTTGGAGGTTTGGGAGGAGCCATGAATTCAAGAGATGAAAACATCAATTGATAAAAATGTTTCAACAACTATTTTTTTAGATTTAGATTTTCACCATAAGCACAAAATTAAAAAGATAAGAAAGAAATGAAATTCTGAATACTTCTGTAAAGTTTCAAAAAGCCAATAGAGCTTTAAATACAAGCAGAACCTATTAAATTGAACTAATTGGTCAAACCCACTTAAAGAAGTAACATAACAAATAATAATATTTTATTTTATTTTGGTTCATAATCTTGAATCCACTTAAGTTTAGTATATTGGCCTGCTATCATAGAATTTATAGAAGCAAATGCCACGATTAATAAAGCAATGTGGATCCAAAAAAATACTTGTTGATTTACATATGAAACAAAATGAACCAATTGATATTTTGGTTGATAATCAAACTGCAATTTCCATTTCAATGGATCATGCTTTTCATGGAAAAGTTAAACACTTTATGATCAAAATATATCACTTATGAGAAAACCAAAATTTTGGCGCAACACTAATGATCAATTTGCTAATGTGTTCAGGAATGCTTTACCAAAGGCGATGTAAGGAGAATATTTGTAGATATTTTCTTAGTGGTTAAGTTATGATATTAATAAGATTTTAAGAGAAATTATGAAGTTGTTTCTAGTTACAATTTGATTTTTAAGATAGTAATTCTAGGAAGCTTTTATCTTTTTTAAATTATATTTCAAATTTATTTTTAAAAATTATAACATTTGTAATGATACACTTGCTAATAAACTCTGTTATGGTTTCTCATATATATATATATATATATATATATATATATATATATATATATATATATATATATATATATATATATATATATATATATTTCATTTCTAAAACATCAAAGAATATTATGCTAAAATTGAAATAAATACTATAAAAATCTAGTCTCACATCAAGCATGAGATGTTATTTGAAGTACATTTTTGTGAAGTAATTAATTTGAATAATTTTTAGAGATTACAATTGTATCTAGTATTATTTTTAGTGCGGAATATTTGAAGAATCTTCCCCCGTATAATTAATCATTTTAAGTTTTTTTTTTCTTTTTTTTAAAACTCAAATGCAAAGAAGTATTGTAATGCTTTTTATTTTTCTAATTGCCCCATAGATATTTTTATTAGGGTAGTATGGGAAGTGAGGTCCGGAAGTATCAATAAGTCAAAAATTCATGATTTTATGAGATTTTGAAATTTTTTACTTCATACCCCATCATTTATTTTGTTACCTCTGCATATTATATTCTTTTTGACCAAAATGTTCTCATATAAATAATTTATTAAAAATTAAAAAATATTATAAAAACTTACTACCGGAACTCTTTTACAAACTCTTCCGGTACACAAAAATTGACTACCGAAACTCTTTTTCAAAGTCATCCGGTACACAAATTTGACTATCGAAAATCTTTTGCAAAGTCTTCCGGTACACAAAATAAAAGTTAGAAAATATTTTTAAAATGACTCTCATAACTCTTTTATAAAATTTTCCGTTACACAAAAAAATGACTACCGGAACTCTTTTACAAAGTCTTCTGGTACACACAAAAAAATTTAAAAATGACTACCAGAAATCTTTTGCAAAGTCTTCCGGTACACAAAAATTAACTACCGGAATTCTTTTGTAAAGTCTTCCGGTACACAATTTTTTTAAAAAAAAAGTTTAAAAAAGGACTACCGAAACTCTTTTGCAAAGTCTTCCGGTACAAAAAAATTGACTATCAAAACTCTTTTGCAAAGTTTTTCGATATACAAAAAAAATGTTAAAAAATACTTAAAAATAAACTACCGGAACTCTTTTGCAAAGTCTTCCGGTAAAATAAAAATTAAAACATATTTAAAAAATTAAATAATAAATTATACAAGGACAAAATTGTTTATGAATTTATTAATTTCATTTTTTTTTGTGAATATTATTTTGTTTTTATTTTATTTAGCAAGAGTGTTATAATATTTTAATGGTAAAAAGGTAAAGTACTTAAAACACCTCCTCTCACCTTGTGAACCAAACACATTCTTAATTAAAACTTCTTCCTCCCCTTCTCTCACCCTCTTTTGAATCAAACATATATTTAATTAAAGTGCTTCATCTCCCCTCTCCTTTATTAAAATCTCTCCCCTCCGCTGAACCAGAACCAAACATACACTTAATTAAAATACATCCCCTTAAATCCCCTCCCTTTTTATTAAAATGCCTCCCCCCATCCCCTTCGTTGAACCAAACAGACCCTTAAAGTTTTAGATGGATATGTGATGTCAAGGTGTCTTGGAATCATGAACTTTTGTCCCATTGACACTTTTGAGACTCGCTCTCCGTATTTCTCCAACAATTTCTCTTTCTTTTTTAGGTATGTGAATGAGATACAAAAGATAAAGTTTCTTACCGGTATCTATATTTTTAGTAAGTAAATTTTAGTTAAAATTAGATTATAGCTTTCCTGGTTTAACAAACCAGTTGTCAACTTTTATTCTATATTAAACTGACTTCATAATGTCAATTAAAACAACTTTCCACCTAATGAAGCAAACATGTAACCAAAGTATAATAACAACACGTTAATAACAACACATAAATGGGTATTTATAAATATTCATGTGGCTAGAACTATGTAAGACACTCAAACAACAACAACAAACTAACCCTTTTCTAATTATAAATACTCTTGCTCTCTTATATAAATAAAATTAATGATCCTTTTCATAAAAAAGAAATATTAGTATTAATTCGGATACTAGAAAAATATACATTAGTGATACTTACATTTTGTTTGTACAACCTAACTTATCCACGCAGTATCGACGCTAATCAAAACTATTGTAAGTGCACCTTGCAATAACATTTTAAGGTGATAGAAAATAATAGATATGGGTGTGGATAATGAAAAAGGGAACCATGAAGAAAATTGTAATGTTGACCTCAAACAAAAGGCTATTGATGATTGGCTTCCTGTAACTGCTTCTAGAAAGGCTAAATGGTGGTATTCAACTTTTCACAATCTAACAGCCATGGTTGGTGCTGGTGTTCTAAGTCTTCCATATGCTATGTCTAATATGGGCTGGTAAATGAATATACATTGATTAATTATATAGCGCACACAACTCAAATAAGACATTTGTTATCTAATCATGAATGCATTAGACTATGACAATAATAGAGAGTCTAGTAGTTTATGTTCTATTTTTCTTAATAAATAGTATGTGATTATGAACTCATTATTATATATTTGGTATAAAATAATAGGGGACCTGGAGTTACCATTCTTATCTTGTCATGGGTGATTACATTGTACACTTTATGGCAAATGGTTGAGATGCATGAAATGATACCTGGAAAAAGACTTGATAGGTATCATGAATTGGGACAAGAAGCCTTTGGAGAGAAATTGGGTCTTTGGATTGTGGTTCCACAACAAGTTATTGTTGAAGTTGGCACATGTATTGTGTACATGGTCACTGGTGGTAAATCATTAAAGAAAGTTCATGACACTCTTTGTCCTGATTGTAGAGACATTAAAATCTCATATTGGATTATTATTTTTGCTTCTATCAACTTTGTTATTGCTCAATGCCCCAACTTCAACTCCCTTTCTATTATATCTATGAGCGCAGCAACTATGTCTTTAACGTAAGTAATCAAATTTTATTGCTCTAATTCAACATTTTTTTAAATGTTTTTGTAATTTTGATACATCAGTTGTTATATTGATAAACTTAATTAACTGTTTATCAGATACTCAACCATAGCATGGGCAACTTCAGTTAAAAATGGGGTTGTCCCAAATGTGGACTATGAACCTAGATCAACTGCCATTGTTGATAAGGTATTCAACTTCCTTTCTGCATTAGGAGATGTAGCATTTGCTTATGCAGGTCACAATGTGGTTCTAGAAATCCAAGCAACTATGCCCTCGACCCATGAAGTACCTTCCAAGAAACCTATGTGGAAAGGAGTTATTTGGGCATATCTAGGAGTTGCATTTTGCTACTTCCCAGTTGCAATCATTGGATATTATATGTTTGGTAACTCTGTTGACGATAACATCCTCATCACACTAGAAAAACCTGCTTGGCTCATTGCGGCCGCTAACTTGTTTGTTGTTATTCATGTTATTGGAGGCTATCAGGTGAATTCATTTAATTAAGTTTACTTATTACAATGTTATTTTTAGGATGTAATTGCAATTTTGATCTTAGTTTATAAATTTCATTTTGCACCACTAAATCATGATACATGATTCGCCAATATATATTATAAGTAACTCTTTTTGTGTGTGAATAACAGGTATTTGCAATGCCAGTATTCGACATGATCGAAACTGTCATGGTTAAGAAATTACAGTTTGCGCCTACTTTTGCCCTCCGATTTTTAGTTCGTAGTATATATGTTGGTATGTTGTTTTCTTTACTTGCTGGTAATATGAATTAATGCAGAATTCATCCATTGTTATGTAGTTAACTTTTTAATCCTATCTTGCAGCATTGACCATGTTCATTGGCATATGCATCCCTTTCTTCGGTTCACTTCTTGGGTTTCTAGGAGGATTTGCATTTGCACCAACAACTTACTTTGTAAGTAAAACCTTTTTCAGTACTTATTATACTTGTATAATGTTTCAAATTACTATCCTAACTTATCTTATTACTTATTCTATCTATCATTTCTACAGTTGCCTTGTATCATCTGGCTTAAACTCAAGAAACCCAAAAAATTTGGCTTGTCTTGGACAATTAATGTGGTATGTTACTTACTTCGATATAGATATATGGTTTAAGTTTTAGACTATACATATAAACTTCTAAATTATTTTTTATACTACTATTTTGTTTTGGAATATATTATACTCGTTCCATTTTTTATTATAAACAAATTTTAATTTTTTTAATTTATTAAATAAATTTCGCATTTAATCTATATATACACCAAATACATCCGTTATTCAATGATTCGTATAGGATGATTCTTTAATTTATTTTGTTTTTTTTTTCCTTCAGATATGCATTGTTATTGGAGTCTTATTAATGATATTATCCTCAATTGGTGCTATGAGGAATATCATCGTACAATCCGAGCACTACAAGTTCTTCTCATAAATTATGAGAACAAAACATCAACTTCTCTCGCTCATTTAAAAATTGATGGATGAAACTTAGTACAACTGAATAATACATTCACATTATAGTGTTGTACAGTAGATAGCTATCACATATATTTGTTATAATAATACGATAGAAATTGACATAGTTTTAAAATTATTATCATGCACACACTAGTTTCATAGTGTAGTGTGATTTAATTGCTACTTGAATTGTAACAGCACTTTACCTTAATAAATCTGTTAAGGAATTGACATTATTCTGTATTATTTATATACCATATATTATTACTTCAAATGTGAAAATATGTTATTAATATCGACATCGTGTAACATGCACGGGGATCTACAAATTGAAAATATAATAATGAAAATAAAAATAATTTAAATTTAGCGAACATTTAAAAATTATAATAAAATGGACCATTAAGTGAAAACTAAATTGTCTTTTTATGACGTATTTATGATTATGTATAAGATATTATTGTTCTCTTTATAAAAAATTAAAGATAATAACGTCACATATAATAGATATATAGACATTATATTATAACGAGTAATGATGAACTGAATTAGTATAATTAATAGGATTCATAATTTATATAGTAATAATCTTAATAACATACAACATATAAAAATCTTTTAGGATGTGGTTGTTTTCACAAGTTGTGGAAGGAAAGATTAAGTAAAGATGAAAAACTCTTTTTTTCTAGATCCCTCCTATATTTGGAACAATACTAAAAATGAAAGGATTGATAACTTTTGTGTGGGTCTCACGTCCTTTTCTGTTTTGAGAGGAAAGTCACATAATGACAAACAATGATATTGAAAAGACAAAAATGTCCTTGTTTTCAAAAATATTTTATTGACATATATGGATATTTGTGTCATTTAATAAATATATCACATTTTTTCTTTTACTTTCCTTCTACTTTCACTTATATCAAACAACTAAAAATTCGTTTATTTTTCACCAATTTTCTTTCCTTTTACTTTCTACTCCAATCCAAACAAAGCATTAAAGTACGTCGATGAAATGAATTTTCATAATGCTTTATTTAAATGATTTGAATATACACTACCCAACGCAAGAAAACTTCTTAGAGCATCTCTTGTAATTTCTTTTTATACAACCTATTTTAAGTTTCATACATATATTATAAATATATTATAAATGATTTCTATAATATTTCATCATACTTATGCAACTCGTACATATTTTGTTCCTATGACAAATATTTTGTAGTGGAACATAAATAAATGAAGGGTTAAAGATGACCATCACAGTGAGACTTTTGACACAATGGTTATAGTTTTTTGTTGATCATAAGGGTCTTACAAAAGTTTAGAAATACAATGCTTAAGTCAGGGTTTGAATGAGGTGGAACTTTATAAGTGTGGGTGATAGTATACTTGAGCGTGACTCAAGGTCGCACTTATATAAAAGAGACAAGTATATATATGACACAAGTATTTTAATTTTAATTTTTTTTTAATTATATTTTTTTATGATAAACTTTAGTTAGTTTTTGATGTTAACTTTAATATTGATTTTGATTAATCCTAATATTAATTTTGATATTATTTTTAATAATGATCTTGGCTAAACTTTGATATAATTTTGACGATGATGTTGACTAGTTTTAATGAAAATTGTGGTTAAATCTTGATGCATTCTTGTTAGTGACTTTTGCCATGACCTTGACGTGTCAATTACTTGTTGCTTATCCATGCTTAAGTCCAAGAAAAGGACTTATGGTTAACTATACAATCATATGCATTGCATTGTATTCATTTGCGTTTTCTAATTCTTCGCATGATCCCTGTTTTCCCTATAGGTTGATCACCTTAGGATGTATATATCTAGATTATTAACTCTAGCTTAGACAACTCATTCCCTTAGGATAGTTTCCCTTAGGATGTCAATCCGTCAACATTGACAACTTCTAGGTAGTCTCCTTTTTTTTCTTTCATGTGAGAATTAGACTTAAGTCATCCCTAGCTGAGATGTGATTCTCCTATCCCATGACATATTCGAGAAGGATGTAGATTCATTTTCCACTTAGGAGAGACATGTGATATACTCGTTGATTCTAATGTGAATGAAATGTCCATCTTCCGCATGTTTGTGGTGGTGTAAGTCGAGTATTCTCCTTAAGATGACAACTTGTCTCTTCTCCTAAAACCAACCAACAAACTTTATTTACCCTTCGAGGGAAACTACCAATGCTCTGATTCTATTCCCGCCGGAATACGTAGGCACGAGATGCGATGTCTTGACGAACATACTTAGAATTAACACCTTAGGTCTTCTTTTACCTTTTCACCCTTTAGCAGAAAAAATGACAGATAACACAATAAGACAAGAGGTTCTTGTAGAGTACTACAAATACTTAGGATGCTAACACATTTCCTAGGTATAACCAAATCCCGAACCTTAGATTCTCTTTTGTTTTGTTTTTGTATTGCATGTTTTTGATTATTCGTTATTTTTCCTTCCCTTGGATAAATTAAAGATTAGTGGTGAATTATGATTTGTGATTCAAGTTAATCAATACCTTAATATCCAACTCTCACCGCGACAGTATTTAACAAAATTCGAACTAAAATCTCAAAAAAAATATATTCTCAAATCCTAAGCCCTCGTTACTAGATCAATCCCTAAAAAATTATTATTACTTTAGATATTGTTAAAATAAAAGTCAAATATAATTAATATTAAATGATAATATTAGATTAAATTCATTTGTAAATAAATGATTTATCCGATTAAACTTTTTAATTAAAAGAAATTATTGCTAAAAGAGCGAACAGGCACAAGCAAGGCACATTATACAAGCCCCTACTACGTTTATACGACGTCCTGCTAATACAATTATACAAATGGAGTATAAAGGGTATAATCGGAATAAAGACCACAATCATTTGTTTTTGTTAATATATAAACCCAATTCGGTAAAAGTTCCCGCCATTTTTCATCCAGCACCTCAAACCAGAGAAACCCTAGAAAGAGCAAAAGAAGCGAAATCAAAATGAAGGAAGAAATCAAGTCGGAATTCGAAAAAGCTGGGTTCAATCTCGACGAAGAAGAAGAGATTCTGAACAAATGTAACTAGTTCTTCCCTTTTCCTCTATTCATTTATCAATTAATGTTAGTACTTTGTTTATATGCTGAATTGTGTTGCAAAATGTGTAGGTCTCACTTTTTGCATCAACTACAGTCTCACTGCTATGGATCTCGTCTCAAGCTGGGAAATTTATTACCTTAACAGGTTTTTCAATTTTGTTCATTTATCTATTAAAACCGTTTTGAATTTATTAGTTTATTTATTTATAAGTTAGTTTTGATTCAACAAACTTCGTTTTCTGAATGATAACTTGCTATTTGAATTTGGATGGTGGGTTTTGACAGACAACTAGATGAACCGATTGTTCCAAATGCTGAAATGGAGGGTTTTCTGTTGCATCTACAAAATAGTGTGAAAGAAGATATTATAAAGGAGGAAACTGGTTTGCATCTTTATTCCATCGGAGATGTAGAAATGTAAGCATATCCTATGAACTTGAGTCTATCCCATTGATATGAACTGCATGTCGTTGATGCATACTAGGATACTGCTAAGTATAGCGGTTTTTGTTTATTGCCGGATCTGTTAATGGTCTGAAATAGGTAATAACTAATAAAGCAGGCACACTTGTTGAATTAAAGGACAAATTATTCTGATGAAAATCCTTTTATGCAGGATCTCAAATAATGACGATGATACAAAGGAGGATACTCCCAGCACACCAACCAATAACCGTCAAGATGTTTATTCGCCTATACATGATACACCATCTTTGTACGGGAATGTTTTAGCATCCGGAAAACCAGCAGATCTGGTGACTCCTTTTTCCAAACGAACAGATAGGTTTGCAGTGAAATTCAGCATCAACACCCTGTCTGACACAGACAATGGAAAACAAGAACTTAACCGCGAGAATGCAGAGAATGACGAGTACAGTATTGTTAAGAAAGTAATAACCCGAAAAAGGTGTTCATTGGTGATTCGTGGATCAGGGCCGAAACCGGGTTGCAGATTCATGTATGATAGAACTGAAGATAAGGTATGTGATTTCTAGTGTTTCTCTTAGATCTTTACTCTTTTACATTGCGGTTATTTGCTGATACTTGATTATTGATATTTAGATTAATGCAATAGAAAACCGAATTAGAAAACATGCAAGAGCACTTGTAGCTTCTGGGCTCTATGAAGAACCAACAGACCCTACAATTGCCTCACCGGTAAGTTTAATGCATCCATTTCTATCATGCATACACATGACTTAGATGGCAAATTCATAAGCAACAAATTTTAATTATTGGCTTGTCCGATGAAATTGTCATGCTATTTTGTTTTAACATGTGCATTAGTTCTGGTTTATAATTACATTGGAAAATCTTTGCCTAAGGGGAAATTTGTCTAATAACTTGAAGTAATATGTTTAACAGAGAAGTTTTTTTGCCGTTGGCATGATTTGCTGTGACGGAGAAGGCCGTCTTAATGAGAAATCTGTCATGTTACAAAGCAGGTAAATAGGCATTAAAGCCCGGAGTTATAGTTTCTGTCACCAAATGTATTTTCCAACCTGTAGTGTATTGTTCACAACTTATTTTCATGTGACTATACCCAAACATAAATAATTCTACTCTCGGTTCACTTTTAACCAAAATAATTTTGAAATCAATTCATTGAACATCAATTTTCACCACCGGGAACCAAACACATAACTTGCAGCAACACTTGTATGTTTCGTAGTTTTATCTATTTGAGTTATACATGGATTTGTTTTCTAATATTGCATTACATACTTCAACAGTATAGAGCATTCTGGAGGGGAATGCATCCGCCTAGACTTACAACATTTAAGTCATTATTCAGTTTTCCCTGGCCAGGTAAGAAATGGTGAGTTAATTGTAGATTTCAAACGTGCAATTGTGTATCAGAATTTTTAAGTTATAATGGGAAGACTTCATCTTGACAGGTAGTTGGAATTGGAGGGCATAATCCTAGTGGCCATTGCCTAGTTGCATCTAAATTGGTTGATTCTATACCTATCTCTGTTGCTATGGAGGATTTGAATCCTTCAAAGAAGCAAGCTATTGATAAGGAGAATCAGCCAACCGAACTTCTTTCTAATCAGAGAGAGTTATCAATGGTAAGCATCCCATATTTTTGTTGCTAATGAATTCTCCTGGAAGCTAAATTCTAAGTTCTGCATCACAATTTATTTTTAATAATTAATTTTTCCGATCATTTACAAACTTTTCTTCTACCATTTTGCTAAAGAGTCATTTTCATAATGGGAAATTACCTAATAAAATAATTTCCAATCTAGCTAGCCTAAGAATGTTCATAAGGAATTATTGACAATCTCTGCTTTAAGTATGATTGAAATATTTTCGATTTTCACACTGCAAGTTTTCAAATATTTTGCATAATCCTATACACTGTATTTCAAATATTTTTTTCCACTAATTTCTAGTTTATAAATGGTCTTGGGCCTAACAGATTATTGCGGCGGGCCCTTTTACCACAACCGACAATTTGCTGTTTGAGCCTCTTGTAGAACTGCTGGCATACGCAAAGCGAAGACCACCACAGTTGCTTGTATTGGTAAATATATAACCCACAATGAAATTTACACCTCTGTACTTGTTATGAGACTGCCAACTTGATAATATTGATCACATTTTTTATCACAGCTGGGGCCATTTATTGACTCTGAACACCCAGACATCAAGAAAGGAACAGTAGACATGGATTTTGATGACATATTTCGTTCTCAAGTATTGAGGAAGGTAATAACTTTAGTAGGATTTGTTTTTGGTTTTTTCATCTGTTGTCGTAAGTCCTAACCTACACGATGGTTGTTGTTTCCAGCTGGAAGATTACGTAGAGAGTATGGGTTCTTCCGTACGCGTTCTGTTTGTACCATCTATACGGGATGCTAACCATGATTTTGTTTTTCCTCAGGTAATGATAAATCTCTAGATTCGTTAGCCATTGATTTAGTTTATTCAAGTCAAAGATCCAAAAATTAATTTCTATAATTTGTTTCTGCAGCCTCCATTTGATATCAGTGTATCTCAGGTATTTTGAAGTATTTAGAAATTAATCTTCAGAAATGTTGTACTGGGCTTTCGTGTTTACATGGTTATTTTCTTTTATTATCAGATAGCCAGTCTCCCTAATCCTGGAATCTTTGAGGCAAATGAGGTATCGCATTGTCGATGGTTTACTCTTGTTTCTTGTTTGATGAACTCCACATAATACATTCGAGCTTCTCTAGATGGAAAACCGTGCTTACACATGATAAGCATTTTGGTTATGAAATCTATCTATAGATTGTGAAACTTCTCGTTCTGATTGACAATATTACTCTTACATCTGATTTCAAACAACAAAGCGAAAAAATCTATAGGGTTTTGCTAGTTGTTGATTCAATGGAAAGATGTTTTTTTGATCAAGGATTGGGTTTCAGGTCAAAGTTGGTTGCTGCACTTTGGATGTTCTCAAGCAGATCAGTGGGGAGGAGATATCACGAACTGCGGCAGATGCAAAACCTATTGATCGTTTGAGTAGACTTACAAATCATATTCTTAACCAACAGAGGTAATGCTGTTTTCCTGTTGATTTCCTGTTTGATGTTTGGCTCAGCAGTCATTAGAAACAAATCAAACAATTAATGGTTTTAAATTTTATGTCAGTTTCTATCCACTTTACCCACCGGCAGAAAGTGTTCCATTGGACTTTTCTCTGGCGCCAGAAGCCCTTCAACTCTCATCGGTTCCAGATGTTCTTATCTTACCTTCAGACATCAAGTATTTTGTCAAGGTAAATTATTCAGTTCAAACTTGATTTCATTACTAAGCATCAAACATGCCTGTATTTGGGTTGCTCGACAAGAAAAATAGTCTGTTTTTACATCATGATAGAACATTTATAAATTAATCACTGGACAGGTTCTTAATAACGAAAGCGAAGAGACCAAAGGTGGGAAATGCATTGCTGTTAATCCGGGAAGATTAGCCAAAGGAGAAGGTGGGGGTACTTTTGTAGAGCTTGATTATAGTGGAGGTCCTGATAAAATTAACGCTTCAATTGTGGCCATATGAATATTTATTCACTTCATTATTTGGGACACGGGCATTTTTGTAGTATCAGTCTCAATTTCCTTAAGTTAATTGATGAAGAAACGGAAAATGTATTGCCTCTTCTTTTAACCTGGCGAGATGCCCCGACGAGATGCAATTTAACAAAGAAAACACTGTAAAAATGCTTCTATTTACAAGACGTTTGTATAAAATCTTTTATTTTTAGACTATTAAAACAGATTTTTAATGGCAAATTATTAATAATTAATTGTTAGAATATATTAACATAAAAACTTGTACCCTGAATTTTTATTTTTATTTATTTGGGGTTAAAAAATCTATCAAATTTTATGTCAAAAAAATAAAGAAAAAATCTATCAAATTTGATAGAGCAACAATCAAATTGATTTTCGTCTCTTAAAAAGAAATGATCAATGTAGTGTCTAATGTTTATTAATTTGGTTTATCGGTTAAATGTCACACAAGTCATTAGTCATAGCAACCATCTTCTTCATCAACCTTGTCTATTCTCTTCTAATCATCTCAATATTTTAAATTTTATCATAACTCTTTATATTTGGCATATTACTAAATCTTAAATGTTTTTATTTAGTTATATTGTATGATAATGATATGTTTTTTTAATGTTTTCTTTAATGTAAATGATATTTTATGCCATTAACTTCAAGATGATTATAGTATTTTGGATGTAGATGATCAAGACGTGGTTTTATTTTATGAATGATTACTGTATTTTAAATGTTTTATGGGATTCATTTGTCTTATAACTTTAATCTAAATGATATCAAATAAGTTACTAGTTATATGAAAAAGACTAGATTAATCAATTAATTTTTTTTATTGATCTTTTAGTATCAAATTAATCACCATCTTTACCTAAATTTTATTACCATAAGTCTTTACATGAACAACCAAAATTATATTTATGAATGTAGTTCATATATTTGACCACTGATTGTCAAACATTTTTATATGTTTATCTAATTTATACTTAGAGAATAAAATTAAGAATCCTAGAGAAGAAAAATGAATAAGATTGAACAAAAATAAAAAATTATCTATGAAGAATTAGACGATTGCCACCGATAAGATGTTTGACACTGTCTATAACAAAATTGAAGGACAAGGTTACGTTAGTAATAAAGATAGAACTGACATGTCATCTAATGAACTCAAGTTTAGTTTCTATTATCTAACGTTAACTATTCAATGAGAAATATATTATAATATTATTTAATACTAATAAAATATTCCAATGGGAACCATGTTTATATATTTTTTCTAAATAACAAATTTAAAGTGTTTGATTTTTTTAAAGTAATTTTTAATTTTAAATCACTTTTACATGAATGTATCAAACATAAACACATTTTACTAAACTTACATCTATTAAAATCAATTCTGCTAAACTCAATCTAATCAAAATCAATTATGTACACGCCAATTCAAACACAAAATAAATCAACCATGACCAAACAAACTAATACTAACATGAATTTTTGAAACTTTGGTTTAAAAACATAAAACTTTATTTTTAAAACATAAAACTTTAAACGACATGCATATACTTGAAAATACCTTAACTTATAACTTAAGGAATTTTTAAATGAAAGTGAACTTTAAAAGTGAAAAAATACGCAAATAAACATAAAAATTTCAACTTCAAAGTTTGAAGGTGGTTTTATATAAACAAAAATAAAGTTCAATATGACATTTGATTTATAGCCGTGGAAGATGAGACCTTTGGTTCAATATATCTACCACCAAATTGAGTCTTTTATGTTGTTTTCACAATTATAGGGTTTATTGAAGAAAAATCATGAGATTTAGAGTTAAATCACGAGGTTTCTATGATACTCTACGTTGTGTGTATTGAAGAGAAAACGTGAGGGTTAAAGTTAAATCACAAAGGTCATATGGTACTCTTCATGAGTTGTGTGTATGGTGGAGAAATCATGAGACTTATAGTTAAATCATACTCTACATTGTGTGTATTGAAGAGAAAACATGAGGATTAAAATTAAATCATGAGGGTCATATGGTACTCTTTATTGTCATGTATTATTTTATATTCCTATGAAAATGTATTTTTTTTATGTATTATTGTTGTAAATTTTGTATCATTTTTAATTTTATGATAAAATATATTTAATATTATTTCTAAGTTTTTAAGGTAAATTTTATTTAAAAAATTGTATGTATTTTAATTAAAATAATTAAATTAATGGTAACTTGAATAAAAAATATAAAATGTGGGGGTCAAGTTTTGGTTTCTTATAGACAATCATCATTAAAGTAAAAACTACTCAAATCAACTATAAATTTTTTAAATCCTATAAAAATACTTTGGGCCCACAAAAAATATCTTAATTTACCCATTTAGCTTACTCCCATTAAAGATGTTCTTAAATAAAATATAACTTTGATAACTTTAATTATCAATTTATTCTCTCACATTTATACAACATGCATTAATTATTTTTTCATTTTTTTACGTTATAAAGTTATGGCTATAGTAAATTTAGTAAAGATATTGAAATTGAAATTGTAAGTGAGAGGCGTGTTTGAGAGTAATTTACTGAGACAAATCAAGTGTTTGATTGGGCAGTTTAGAAATTTTACTCAAATTCGAGACTTCTAAATTTAATTCCTACTTGAACTTTAGAGGAAAAAGAAAACGCTTTGATAATATAAAATATTTTACATTGGCAACTAATCACAACTATGTATTAGAATAAAATATATTTTTATTTTAAAAATACTGATATTACATGATAATTGTAGATGTGTAAAACTGTCTTACACTGACAGTAAACTACCTTTAAACCCTAAACTTTACTCTTCCAAATTTAATTCCTCCTTAAACTTTAATGTTTTTAAAACCCCGCATTTTAAGCCGCTCCCAATTTGACCAATAAAATATTTTGCACCTTTCTTTGAAACAACCATGAAGGATAAATCAAACACCATCTTAGACAGAATGTGAAGGGGGACCATAAGGATGGTGAGAGGAACTATGCAATGTTATGAGAGATTTTTATTAGGGAGTGTTGCACCCTAAATTTTGACCCTTTAGATCTTCATCATCATTGTAGGATCATATTCATTTGATTATTTAACCTTAACCTACTTCACGTTTTTCTTTGTTAAGTTACAGGTGAACCAGGATTCCGTACAGTCGGAAATCGAGGTTTCAGCGGTTTCATCAGTTAATGCCTTGGATTGATTGTCCATGAAGAATGTCTCTACACCATTCAATAATACTCCATTGGGTCAAACATGAGTACAATGTGAGGTTGTCACACAAAGATCAGGAATAGTGCAATTCAGGATCTCCGATTAGGGTTTTTGATCAGGAAAAGTCAACTGTGGTTTGAATTTTGATTTTGAAGGTGTTCCAATAATGGAATTATGGTCCATGAAGCTCATATGACTTATTCAAGTCCCATAAAGAAGTTTCAAGGCCTCAGGAAGGCCAGAACAACAACAGTCGATCCGATCGTCATCGATCGATCGTTTCGTCGACCAAAAAGTCAACTCTTCAACCATAAGGAATTTGACCTTAAAGTATGAATAAAAAATGTTCCTAATGTCATATTACACCTATCCATGAAGTTTCATGACCATTGGATCAAGTATTGGGGAGTAATCGCAAAAATCGGGAATTAGGATTTTGAAAGGGGCAAGACCATAACTCTCTAACCACACATCCAATGGAGTTGGTTCAAAGCTCATTGTAAAACTCTTGAAAAATACTACAAAAGTCCCACAGTGGTCCATGAGCAGAAAATTCATAGATTTGGAGTTATGACCAAATTCATTTCAAGAGGGAAAAATAACTTAGAAAAATTCTAAGTTATTTCACTTTTTAGGCATGTTTTTCAGCAACTTTGAGAGGTTTTTTAACCTAGTTCCATTGGGAATCTGAAGCTCATCAAAACATGAAAGTTGTAGAGCTACATGAGGTATTTCCAAAATATACAAGAACTCCTCCATAGCCCTTATGAGCTGAGAGTTATGAATCCAACAAGATGAGGTTTCAAGACTTGAGTCCAACATTCTCACTTTTTCACAAACTCACCTTTTGATCATTTGAGCTATTCTCAGCCCTTGGATCATGTTTGTATATGATATTTAGGGAGTATAATGAAGGAAAATGCAGAAGAAGTGAAGGATTTGAGGGAAGAGCAAGTTGCAAGCAAATAATAAAAAAAACAAAGAAGAAAGAGAAACTTTTCATGAGAAGGTACAACTGCAGCCCCCTACTCTCTATGCTCTATCCAGTCACCTCAAGTCACTCCTTCCACTTGATTTTCTCCTCACATTGAGCCAAGAGAGTGATGTATGCAGCTGCATCAAGATCTTGTAGATAATTTCTTCAAAATCTCCCTCCAAAAGTCAAACTTCAAATCTGCCCCAAACCTCTTCATGACCTATAAATAGAACTTTCCTCCCACTCTATCTTTCACACCAGAGCCATCCTAAACACAAGGGATACATAGCTCTCTTTCTTTCTCTCTTTGCTTGAAGGTGGAGAAATTCACAAAATCACCATTTTCACCACTTTACACTTTTCATACCAGATCTTGTTCCAAACATTCCACCACTTCAAAAACCATATACACACTCTTAAAATGACCCTCTGAAGTTGTTCCCACCATTGGTTTCTCCAAAAAATCTTTGGATCAAAAAGTCAACTGTTCACACACCATAGTTTGAATTTTGTGCATCTTTCATACCAAATCACTACACAGATCCATTTCCATCATTTTGGCACTTTAGGCACCTCATATTAATGATATTCTAGCTGTCCAAAACCTCAAACAATAGCTGGAAATGCATTTACTCCAACTATCCACAAACTTGCACTTTTCTTCAAGAAGAAGCAACATTCAAAGGAAAGAAAGATCTCTGAATTTCTTGGCAGCTGTCTTGCTATTGGAGGTCTACAAGAGGTAAGTGACCTCTAAACCTTACTCTTTCTCATATATGTATGGATTTGGTTTGTTGGATAAGTTAGACATTGTTATGTTGTAAATTTTGTTACCAAAATTGTCTTGGAAGTTAAAGTTTGTCTCATTTCAAATTGCTGTTTGTGTGGATTAGACTGTCATTTGAATCTTGCATTAGGGATGTTGTTTAATGTTTGGTATGGTTATGCCAAAGGGGTTGCATTTATGTGCTAAGAAGTGCATACTGTCATGAGAACTTCAATATTTGATCATTTGACATTATAGTGATCAAGCTGCCACTTTTTATTTGTAAAGTTTACCAATTCATGATTTGTTGTTGTTGGAGTTTATCTCATTGCCAGCTATTACTTGTGTGCATTGATGATTGACTTTAGAGCCTTGTGATTAGGGCTTGTTGTTCATTTAATAATTGTTGAGTTGAGTTTACTTGGCTGTTGATAGCACAAGACTCTGGTTGTTGGATGTTCTTATGCATTGAAATAACCAAAGCTGTCAAAGGCATTGATTGGAAAATATGTGGTATTATAATGATCAAGACTGTCATTTTGTAGAGTTTGTCAACTCAGGACCTGATTACTGTCAGGGCTGGTTTCACTTTTATATTGCTAAGTTGGCTTCCATATTTCAGTGAGCAATGTGTGTGTTGGTTTAGCATGTTGGTTGTAGACGCCTATTTGAACTTTGACTTATGTCAAGCCTATCAATGCAACATGTTCATGTCTGCCAAGTTGTTTTGTCAAGCTATTGGTCTTTGCTGCCAAGGCCTATTTCCCATAATAAAACTTGTTTTAAAAAGTAACTGTCCTCTCATGGGTAAATGAACAATTAGTGGTTTAGATTTTATTGACGCTATGTTTGAAACCTCACAACAGTTTAGGGGTTAAACCATTTTAATCTCCCATCAGGACTTTGTGGTGACTGCTGCTGGATGTAGAGTAGAATCATATTCTGCTTACATTTGTGAACTAAATTTAAGCTGGCTACCATATATGCATAGTTGAGCTTATGATAAGAAGTATTTTCAAACATCATAATCTGGAGAAACACATTTGGTTGTGCTTACTGTTATGATCTGAAGTTTGTTAACCTCTGATCCTTGAACCCTTTTTTGTGTGTTTCATTGTGTTACCATGTTGGTCTTTTCTATAGAATCCTTGGCTGGCTTGAGTTGGTGCTGAAATCTGCTTTGTTTGGTTTGTCAATCCCATGATCCTTTGTTTTAATTACCTGCTGTCAACATTTGCTGATTAACATTGCTTTATTTGTGTGCTTGGTTGTCTTTGTTGTAAGCTAGATTACTTGAACTCATAATCAGGTTGTACTGTTCTAATTTTGTTCAATCTATACCATTCATATTTCTATGAATCAATGTGGCATTTGTGTTTACCTTTGAAAGCATGGCTGTCATCTCTGTATGTTGATGTTTTATTTTTAGAGACTGTCAGTTTGGCATATGAATGTAGTGTGTATACCCTATCATGGATGCTTCAGTATTTTGAATTGATGTTTAAGATCTGCCATCATAAGCCATTTTGGAACAGTTTTGGAAGATACTTGTGTTGAGGTAATGATGTTGGCTGTTGTGGACCTGTTAGCATAAGGTGGAAATGTGGAGAGGGCTGTTACCACAGATGTGTTTGGATTTGTCTTAATTGAATCCATGTTGGTTTTGGTTCTGCTACCAGTTGTTCTTGCCACTTTCAACTCATGTCCTTAATTGCAACTCACATGCTCTTTTTCTGCTCTGGTGTTGTTTTGATTAACTTGTTGTTGAAATTCATCAAACACCACATTTACAACTTGTGCAGACCCTTACTTGCTTTTAAATTCACCTGTATTAATCCATGAATATCAAAATGCATTTCAAGCTTCGTTATGCATGAGTCTTCGTGTTTTCATTTATTTGCATTATTTCAAAATTTGGTTGTTACCATTGTGTTCCTCATCAAATTTCAAGCGAGATTGACTTAAGTTTCATAAGATTTGATGGAGAAATGGAAGAGTTATGTCGAAACCGTTTTGATGTTTTTTCACTTGCCTTGCCATGACCTTTGCCCAGAAAAATACACGCCCTATAGTACATATTTAATTGGGGTGGCAAAATACACGGATGTATCGCCACCCCAGTGGTTAAATGCAATGCCTTAAGTCACTTACCATGCGCCCCGTCCTCTGTTCGAGCCTCAACGATGCCACTTTTTATTGATTTTGTGATTTTCTTATGGTTTTAACACTTTCACTTCTTCTCCCATTACTTTGCACGCGCGCACATGTGGTTGGGTTGGCATGACTTCAAGTCCATAACTCCAAGGACGTGGGTTAAATCCTTGGTGTGGGCACTTCCATATGTTTTTAGCACTTGGTTTATTTATTTTATTTAATTTTTATTCAAATTTTCAATTTATCATAACTCCTTCAATTTTGATCCTTTTTTAGTGATTCTTTTTGCCAAATTCTTGTGTTAATGTATATTTTCGCATGATGTTTGAACCTTTTGTTAATATTGTTGTGACATTGTTGGTTTATATTCCCCTTTACCTTTTACCCTAATCTTAGGATTTGAGTCGCCGTACTCACTTTTGCGTCCCGCCGTGGACAATTTATCCCTTTATCCTAACTTTAGGACTTGAGTCACCGTGCTCACTTTTAGCGTCCCGCCGTGGACATCCTTTATCCAGTTATCCTAACCTTAGGATTGGAGCCTCCGTGCTCTATTTAGCGTCTCGCCGTGGACATTCTCCCATAACAATCTCAACTTAAATTCAGGAGTCGTCGCACTCCATGTAAGTACTTCTCTATGAATGCTTACATCCCCTTGGAACCTTGACCACAGTCAAGAGTTCCTCACCCCTATCCAGGGGAACTACGGTTGCTCTGATTTCATTTCCGTCAGGATACGTAGGCACGAGATGCGATGTCTTCGCGAGCAAACTTCGTTTTTACTTTAGATCTTTATCCTAGCACTTTTCCTTTAGCAAGAAAACTTTAGCAAAACACAAATATTAACAAGAGGTTTTTGTAGAGTACTATAGATACTTAGGATGCTAACACCTTCCCTAGGTATAACCAACCCCCGAACCTTTAATCTCTCTTTGCTTAGCTTTAGGCCTTGCTTTTTGTTTCGCATTTTTATAGGTTTTTCTTTCTTTAAACCTTTCCTTTTGGATAAATTAAAGTCCAGTTGCGAATTTAAGAATTAAAGATTCAAGTTAATCAATATCTTGGTATCACAATTCTCACCACAACAGGGAGCATTGAATATTGTGAGACTTTTTATTTATTTAGAGCAACACCTTTGTGAGAGACACACCACATACTCACCCAAAACCTTAACGTGATAGATGTATGAGTTCTCTCACTTATAAATGCCCTAGTCACCATATTCCTATCCAATGTGGGATTATTATCCACACTACTCAC
Source organism: Lathyrus sativus (assembly GCA_963859935.3). Classification (NCBI taxonomy): domain Eukaryota; kingdom Viridiplantae; phylum Streptophyta; class Magnoliopsida; order Fabales; family Fabaceae; genus Lathyrus; species Lathyrus sativus. The sequence continues at coordinate 494,188,965 of OZ012739.1, read as the reverse complement.
ACTTGTTAATACTTAACATGCAACTGAACGCGTGAATAGGTTCTACTAATGGAGGCTTTTTCCCCCTCCCTTCTTGACATGTTAGTCAAAGAGAAATGCTCGTTATGTTGAAAAAGCAGTTTTTTGCCATTTCTGTTGGTGTAACCGGTTACTCTATTTATGATAACCGATTATCCAGATTATCGTAACCGGTTACCACTGTAGGTTTTTTTATTTTTCACCTTATTTTTAAGTTGTTTTGCTTTTTCCATTATTTTGGACATGTTGTATAAAAGACCTTTAGTACTCCCAATTATTGTTAATGTCAATTTTCATTCTCACCCCCCCCCCCCCCTCTCTCTCTCTCTCTCTCTCTCTCTCTCTCTCTCTATTTTTCTCTCTCTATTCTTAACTTCATATTCTCTAATTACCCTAATTCTCCATAATTGATTTGTGTGTTCCAAAATTTGGCATCAAGAGCTCTGGTTCTGATCCAATTCTGCTGCGACAATGAGTATCGTTTCCAACGATAGAATTCCTACCAACCTTCTGATTCTTGATTCGAAGAATTATGACAAGTGGTCAAAGCAAATAAAAGTGTTATTTGGGCATCAAGAAGTTCTTGAAGTGATCAACAATAGAGTTACACCACTTGGGGCAGAAGCTACATAGACACGAAAGGCTACATTCAAGGAAGAGAAGAAGAAAGATTACAAGGCAATCTTCTTGATTCATTCTTGTGTTGACAGTGACAACTTCGAAAAGGTTGGCGATTACGAGTCGGCAAAGCAAGCTTGAGAGATATTGGAGAAAGCTTATGTCGTGACTGTTAAGGCGAAGGTGGCGAGGTTACAAACTCACAAAAGATAATTTGAGCTAACGCAAATGGAAGAGAAGGAAACAATCAGTGATTAAGTGACGTGTATTACACATTTGATGAATCAAATTAAGTCTTGTGGAGAAACGATTTTGGAGTAAAATGTTGTGTCAAAGATTTTGCATTCTTTAACATCACGATTTGACAACATTGTAGTGCCTATCGAAGAATTGAAGGACCTTGCAACGTTGAGAAAATATGATTTTCAAAGCTCTCTTGAGGCTCATGAGAAAAAAATGGATGAGATAGGAAGCGATAAAGCTAAAGTGGAGATTTGCTTACAAGCACGACTCAACAAGAAAAGTAAAAGATCGAAAGAAAAATGGGCTTCTAAAGGGAAGCAAAATTTCTAGAATTTGGGTGGAAATGATCCACAAAATTCGAAGGTATCGACAAGGAAAAAAGGTGAGAGTAGCTCTAGTAGATATGGCGATCGAGGCAACGTTAGAGGCGGAAAACCAAGGGACAAAAGCAGAGTTCAGTGTTGGAAATGTCAAAAACTTGGACATTTTTCAAATGAATATGGTGCAAAACAGAGGGATTCCCAAGGAGGTGAAGCTAAGGTTGCGAGGCAAGAGGTAGATGATGAAAATACTCTCTTGGTAATGATCACATAGGAGTTTTATAGAAGTAAAGAGGTGCTGGGCGGCAACAGTGGTAGTTGCAAGTTACGGGAAAACAACTGCAGCAGTTTGAAAAACGGGGCAGAAACACATTCAGAACAAAACATAATAATTATGGTGCGATATAGAGTCCAAGGCAGCGACGAATGGTACATGGATTCCAGGTGTTTAACCCATATGACGGGTAGAAAGGATTAGTTTGTGCAAATCAATTAAGCTGCAAAAAGTAGAGTAAAATTCGCAGATGATACCACTCTTGCGGCCGAAGGTGTCAGTGATGTTTTGATAAAAAATAAGAATGGTGGACATTCTATGACAAGGATGTATTGTATATACTAGGATTTAAATGTAATCTCTTGAGTATTGGCCAATTGCTTGAGAGGGGTTACAAAATTCACTTGGAAGACAAGATTTTGCGCGTTGTGGATGCTAACGGAGTGGCAAGTAGAAAGGATATGTGCTTAGCTACAGTGGCAAGTAGAGAAGAGCGGTTATGGCATTACCGTCTTGGGCATCTCAATTTTCGAGATCTCAAAGCGTTGCAACAAAATGGTATGGTCACCGAGATGCCACACATCAATATTCCAAGTGAGTTGTGTGAAGAATGCGTGAAGGGAAAGTAACACAAGGCGAGTTTTAGCAAGAATGCAGGTCATAGAACTAAGACTCATGTTGAGGTGGTATATTATGATGTTTGTAGGTCGGTACAAGTTGACACATTTGGTGGCAATAGGTGTTTTGTCACTTTTATCGATGATTTTATTAGAAAGCTATAGACTTACCTTATCAAAAGGAAGGATGGGGTGTTTGATGTGTTCAATAAGTTTAAGTCTATGGTTGAAAGACAATGTGGTCAAATGACTTTAGAAAGTTTTGTGATCAAGATGGGATAGTGCATGAGGTTGTACCAAAATGGTGCTACTGAGAGTAAGAATTGATCGACTATGAACATGGTTCGAAGCATGTTAAGTGGAAAAAACTTTTCGTAAGAGCTATGGGGGAAAAGGTCTCTACAGCCACCTATTTGTTGAATAGGCGCCCTACTAAGAAGCTGACACCGGAAGAGGTATGGTACGGATTCAAATCGAATCTAATCCATTTGAGAGTTTTTGGTTCGGTGGCGTATCGACATGTGTCGGATTAACTTAGAAAGAAGTTGGACGACAAGCGCGAGGAGATGATTTTGGTTAGATATCACTCTACTGGAGGATACAAACTGTTTGACGCGCGAAATCAGAAAATTGTGATAAGTTGAGATGTAATTTTTGATGAAATTAGTGCTGCTAGTCCCAGAGTAACCAGTTACATGTAGGTAGTGCAATCTGATGTAACCGATTACATGTAAATAAATCACACTTCCAAGTCTACAGAGCAGGGTGTAACCGGTTACACCCAGCCAGTTCATTCTGGTGTAACTGGTTACCGGCAAAATAGAATCTCCAACAACTTTGTTTTTTATGGTCCTGTCAGTTCTGAAACCATTGTGCATCTCCCAAATGAGGTTTAAAACGAACAAAATATTAGAAGATCGACAAGACAACGAAATCAATTATGATGGTGATTTCGTTCACTTTGCGCTTATGGCCGAATCTGAACCGGTGAACACGGAAGAGGCTCTAAGCGATCCAAAGTGGATTTGTGCAATGAAGGAGATCTGGAATCTATTAAAAAAATGATACTTGGGAGTTGGTTGATTTACCGCTTAGAAAGAAGCTGATTGGTGTGCGATGGATATATAAAGTGAAGGCAAATCCCAAAGGTGAGGTGATCAAGCATAAGGCTCGATTGATAGCAAAGTGATTCTTGCAACGTGAAGGTATAGACTTTGAGGAGGCGTTTGCACCTGTGGCTAGACTTGAAACCATCTGATTAGTTATTGGCATTGCAAATAACAACGTTTGGAAGATATTTCAAATAGACGTCAAATCTGCCTTTTTGAACGACCCATTTGATGAAGAGGTTTATGTTGATCAACCCCCCGAATTTATGGTAAAGAATCAAGAGATGAAGTACAACAAATTTCATAAAGTGTTATATGGTTTGAAACAAGCTCAAAAATCTTGGAACACACGTATTGATGACTTTCTTGTTGACATTGGTTTTAAGCGGTGTGTGTTCGAACACAGAGTTTATGTGAGATCGGATGCAAACGATGGTGTGATAATCCTTTGCTTATATGTGGATGATCTATTGATTACCGGTAGTTATGATAAGAGTATATCTAAGTTCAAGAGTGAAATTACGAATGAGATCGAGATGACGAACCTTGGCATTATGACGTATTTCCTTGGCATAGAGTTTCAAAGGTAAAAAAATAGGACTGCTCATGCATCAAAGGAGATATGCTCTTGAAATCTTGAAGAGGTGTGAAATTGAGCATTGTAATGTGGCCGTTACACCATGTGAAACAAGGTTGCAACTGTCCAAGAGTGAGAATGAACAATATATGGATCCAACGCAATATAGAAGATTGATTGGATCATTGCGGTACTTGTGCAATACGCGACCAGACTTGGCATTTAGTGTCGGTATTGCTAGTAGATTCATGGAGAGACCTAAGGTGTCTCACTTGGCAGCGGTCAAGAGAATCCTTAGATATGTTAAAGGAACTCTTGGTTGCAGAATTCTCTTTCCGGTATCGGATACAGGCCAAAAATGCAACTTACTTAGTTTCACCGATTCCAATTAGTGTGGTGATAAGGATGATAGAAAGTCAACGAATGCATACATATTTATGTTTGGTAGGACACCAATCTCTTGGTATTCAAAGAAGGAATTGGTGGTAGCACTCTCGTCTTGTGAGGCCGAGTACATTGCGGTTTCGTTGTGTGTATGTCAAGCCATGTGGCTCATGAATCTATTGAAGGAGTTGGATAGCAATGTGGGTGAGGCTACTACATTTCTTGTTGATAATGTTTTTGATATCAACCTTGCGAAGAATCCGATTGCACATGGAAGGAGCAAGCACATAGAGATGCAATTTCATTATTTGAAGGAGCTATTGAGTGAAGACAAGTTACGATTGAGGTATTGTCGAAGCGAATACCAAATAGAAGATTTTTTGACCAAGGGGTAACAAATGAGGTGTTTAAGAGGTTGAATATGAGCTTGAGCATGTTGGACTTGGATCAATTGAAATGAGGTGGTGTGTTGAAAAGCTGTTTTCTGCCATTTTTGTTGGTTTAACCGGTTACCATGTTTATGGTAACTGATTACATGGTCGTTTTTTAGAAGTGACGTTTTCAACTGGGCTTAACCGGTTACCCAAATTATGGTAACCGGTTACCACTGTAGATTTTTCAGTTTTCAGCTTATTTTTAAGTTGTTTTGCTTTTTCCATTATTTTGGACATGTTGTATAAAAGACCTTTAGTGCTCCCAATTATTGTTAATGCCAATTTTCATTCTCACCCTCAATTACTCTCTCTCTCTCTCTCTCTCTCTCTCTCTCTCTCTCTCTCCCTCTCCCTCTCTCTCTCTCTCTCTCTCTCTCTCTCTCTCTCTCTCTCTCTCTCTCTCTCTCTCTCTCTCTCTCTCTCTCTCTCTCTCTCTCTCTCTCTCTCTCCCTCTCTCTCAATTCTTAATTTCATCTTCTCCAAATTACCCTAATTCTCCATTAATTCACCTTAATTGATTTGTGTGTTCCAACACGTTACACCTTCAAATGGACATCCACACATTTGAAAACTTTAAAAAATATTTTTTATAAATTCGGAGATGTATCTCTAGACGTACCCAAAATTAAATCAAACTTCGTTGTTTTGAGATCCACCTCATTTTGATTAAAATATAGTCCGAAGATGCAATTTTGTATGTTATTTGGATGCATTCATAAATGCATCATCGAAATATATCTCGAAGTCCTTTAAAAGGTATTGGAAGCTTAGAAGAGTTTTAATGGCAAGGGAAAATTATTTCAGAGGTGCATCTTTGGGAACTCCCATAAATGATTTCAGAGCAGCACCATTGTTCAAATATTGTAATTGTTTGATGCCAAGTTTTATAAAAGTATAATCAAAGTAAAATCATGTTTAAATTAAAGTTTAATAAAAGTAAATAAATTATAATTAATTCAAAAAGTCAAGACCATACATAACATTTGTTGGAAAATACAAAAGAATAATACATTCAAACATAAACTACTGGGTATGTCTAATCCTCTGCCTTTTCCTCCTCTGTCTGTACTACACGATACTTCGTAACTCAATAATCGTGCTCTCTACAAGGGCCAACCAAGGACTTCCATCCTTAAAGATTCATTGCCTATATGCCTGCTCTACCCATATCTATAACACGCCGACATACCATATACATGTCCTCGATGTGGTTATCCCTAACCTCAAGTACCTCCTTGTTAGTTAGGGTAGGTGATCTTCCAGGTGCATCTGGAGTCTGTTAGATGGCAAACTTTGCTTATTTGCTATATTAAATATTGGCATCTTTCACTCTTTTTGTGGGTAAAAGTGATTAGATGATTTGCTTCATTGTTGGAATATGCCTTAGTTGCTTTGATTTGTGTGTTATTGTGCAGGAATTAGGTACAAAACAAGTGAATTAAGACACAAGAAATTGGGCAAGGAAACTAAGGCAGCAGAAAAACATCATGAAACTTGCCGTGCAAAGCTCATAGCGAAGCTTGCCAGAAAACGTCACAAAGTTCGATAGGTGAACTATGTAGCGAAGAACTCGCTAGGCAAAGTGTAGCGAAGCTCTCGCGAACACTCCCAGACTTGAGACAGGGGTGAAAGGGCCATAAACTCGCTAGGCGAAGTTCACAACGAAGGCTTTGCTAGGCGAAGAATTCCTCGCCTAGCGAATATTTGGAAATATCTCAGGGGCGGTTTAACTGTTCAGAGGCACCTCAGGTGCCTAATTTGTTATTCGCTAGGCGAAGGATCTGTTCGCTAGGCGAACATGACAGATCCTGAATGTACATTTTAAGTATTTTTATTGCTTTTTAGGTCATAATCCATTATGTAATATTTTATACATCAGAACTTATCTCTCTTCGTCTATTTTAGAGAGAGAAACACAAAACCTTAAGAGGGAGGAGGTAAGATCTTTGATCTCTTGTTGGGTTTTGGATGTAATCTTTTGATACCTTATGTATTTCATCTAATTTATGTTTGTGAACTAGTTTAGATTCTCTATTGATTGATTATCTTTGATTGCTTATTTGTGGGTCTTGACAAAACCTTTTTACATCTTTGATCTCAAATTTTCTTCTATCAATGAACAAACTTTTGACATGGTTTTGTAAATTGATATTCATTGTATCCTCTTTGGTATTGTGTTGATTAAGTAGCATGGGTAGCATGAGTAGGATTAATATTATATTGTGCGGGTGCGTGATAATAGTGATGAAGAACAATGTTCACAACCATTTGACAGATTAGGTGAATACATGTAAAAAGGGTTAAGCGTGTGTACGTATTCTGATCATTGTGTTTTATATGAAACAATCGTTTATCCGATATGGGTGTCGTCTTTGCTTACCTGTTTATCTTTGATTTGAACCGTGGTAGAGATATACTCTTCAGATCTGGATTTAGGATGATTACCTGTTAGGTCCTAAATTCTAGATATAGGTTTAGGCTTAGCATTTGCGCGAGTATCAGTTCTTAATGCTCTGTGTTGTGTTTTTGTTAGATGAGAGATCACCAATGAGACAACACGGTTGTTCTCTCGATGTTGTGTTAGAGATAAGCTTTTTCGTGGGTGATACGTGAGGATATTAGACGAATGATTGCGTTGTGTTTAATTTGATCAGAAGAATGCATGTGTTATCAATTGATGAGATCCAATCCCAACAAGACTCTGTTTATATTTCAGTTTTAATTTATATTTTCTATTTTTAATTATGGTTCCTTGAACCTTTTAAACCAAAACTTTTGAACAATAGGCTTAGAAATATGGAGAGCGTTGAACGGCGTTCGTATCGCACCGATCCCTGTGGAGACGACAAAACTGGGTACTTAATATTTTTTGCTTGCTGCTTTATCGCTTCAACAAAATGGCGCCGTTGTCGGGGATTGGTGTTGAGATATTGGAGTGCATTACAACTGTTTCTATATTTTAAAGCTTTGTATATTTGTTTATATTGTATATATTTGTTTCTTTTTATGTTTTCTCTAGTGTACTCGGGAATGATGAAAACTCCTTCTAGATTGGTTGCTATCTGTATAAAAGCATTCAATGAAGCTTCGACCGAGTTTGGATGGCAATGATAGTATAGAACAAGTGAATATTGTCAAGGTACATGGTTTAATTTTTTTAGAATTTTAGAACTCCTAAGAACTTAAGTCTTTGTGCAAATGAAATTAGTTCTTTTAGCAACTTGTTTGAATGATTGTTTCACTTAGGACCAAAACCACAATGTGTGAGAAAGCTTCCATTGTTTACTAAATGCTGGATTTTTGATAAACTTTATTGATTTGTGTGATTCATGCTTTATCTTGTTATCATTGTGAATTTGTGGAAGCATTAGAAATGATCAAGGCACTTATTTTTATTGAGCACAACCATGTACAAATGCAACTTACCTGTGAGCAGAGAGAATTCGTTAACCCCCTTTGAGACTAAACTATGTGAATCTCATTTTGAATTTTGTGAGATTCTAAAATTTTTCTTGAACCCTTGAATTTTGTTTTAATTGTCCTCTTTGCCATAAAAGCCAAGAGTGTTCACTTGAGGGTTGAGTAAAAGTTAAGTTGGGGAAATGAAAAAGAAAGATGGTAGGTTGCTACAACTTTTGAAAAATTCAAGCAAGCACCAAAAAAATTATGTGAATATGAAAAAAAAAAAAAAAAAAAGAAAAAGAATGCTTGCTTGGAAAAGAAAAATAGTGAAAGAATAAGTTGTGAAATAAGGTTTGTGAAGGTTTGCAATTGAGAAACAAATGGAAGGAAGTTTGGATGTGTAAATAACATGTGTAATGAATGACTCTTTTGCGTCGGAAATTTCGTTTCAATGGCCTTAGAAATGTCCCTTGTTTGTAAACCCGACCAAGCTACAATCTTAAAGACCTTAGTGATCTTTTTGCTTCCATATTTTCACTTTTGATTGTTAGATGTTGTATGAATTGGATTGATATTGGCATTGTTTGTTAGGTGAATGAAATTTTCCCCGCGGTTGTAAACGCGTAATTTCTTCAATCCTTATTCGAAGAGAAGAGATAGAGTGATTCATTCATGAAAAACATAGTTGTTGATTGATACATGGCTTAATATTTGCTTTAAGAATTTAGTTCTTGTGCATTGTTTGATTCTCAACATTTGAAACCATTGCTTGTTTGCATTCTTTGTGTGTGAGCCATTTTATCCATTCATGGGTGAATCCTAATCTTGAGTAAATCCTCTTGTTTGAAATGAGAGGCATACTTTACTTGAGGACAAGCAAAAATCTAATTGGGGAGAGTTGTTAGATGCCAAACTTTGCTTATTTGCTATATCAAATATTGACATCTTTCACTATTTTTGTGGGTAAAAGTGATTAGAATCACTCAAGTTTTAGATGATTTGCTTCATTGTTGGAATATTCCTTGGTTGCTTTGATTTGTGTGTTATTGTGCAGGAATTAGGCACAAAACAAGTGAATTAAGACACAATAAATTGGGCAAGGAAACCAAGGCAGCAGAAAAACATCATGAAACTCGCCGTGCGAAGCTCCTAGCGAAGCTTGCCAGAAAACGTCACAAAGTTCGCTAGGCGAACTATGTAGCGAAGAACTCGCTAGGCGAAGTGTAGCAAAGCTCTAGAAAACACTCCCAGACTTGAGACAGGGGCGAAAGGGCCATAAACTCGCTAGGAAAAGTTCACAGCGAAGGCTTCGCTAGGCGAAGAATTCCTCGCCTAGCGAATATTTGGAAATATCTCAGGGGCGGTTTAACTGTTCAGAGGCACCTCAGGTGCCTAATTTGTTGTTCGCTAGGCGAAGGATCTGTTCGCTAGGCGAACATGACAGATCCTGAATGTACTATTTAAGTATTTTTATTACTTTTTAGGCCATAATCCATTATGTAATATTTTCTACATCAGAACTTATCTCTCTTCGTCTATTTTAGAGAGAGAAACACAAAACTTTAAGAGGGAGGAGGTAAGATCTTTGATCTCTTGTTGGGTTTTGGATGTAATCTTTTGATACCTTATGTATTTCATCTAATTTATGTTTGTGAACTAGTTTGGATTCTCTATTGATTGATTATCTTTGATTGCTTATTTGTGGGTCTTGACAAAACCTTTTCACATCTTTGATCTTAGATTTTCTTCTATCAATGAACAAACGTTTGACATGGTTTTATAAATTGATATTCATTGTATCCTTTTTGGCGTTGTGTTGATTAAGTAGCATGGGTAGCATGAATAGGATCAATATGATATTATGCGGGTGCGTGATAATAGTGATGAAGAACAATGTTCACAACCATTTGACAGATTAGGTGAATACATGTAAAAAGGGTTAAGTGTGTGTACGTATTCTGATTATTTTGTTTTATATGAAACAATCGTTTATCCGATATGGGTGTCGTCTTTGCTTACCTGTTTATCTTTGATTTGAACCGTGATAGAGATATACTCTTTAGATCTGGATCTAGGATGATTACCTGTTAGGTCCTAAATTCTAGATATAGGTTTAGGCTTAGCATTTGTGCGAGTATCAATTCTTAATGCTCTGTGTTGTGTTTTTGTTGGATGAGAGATCACCAATGAGACAACACGGTTGTTCTCTCGATGTTGCGTTAGAGATAAGCTTTTTCGTGGGTGATACGTGAGGATATTAGACGAATGATTGTGTTGTGTTTAATTTGATCAGAAGAATGCATGTGTTATCAACTGATGAGATCCAATCCCAACAAGGCTCCGTTTATATTTCAGTTTTAATTTATATTTTCTGTTTTTAATTATGGTTCCTTGAACCTTTTAAACCAAAACTTTTAAACAATAGGCTTAGAAATATGGAGAACGTTGAACGGAGTTCGTATCGCACCGATCCCTGTGGAGACGACAAAACTGGGTACTTAATATTTTTTGCTTGCTGCTTTATCGCTTCAACAGGGTCATGATATGGTGTGATACCCTATAGAACCAAGTCATGTAAAAATCTACTTAGGCCCACTGTACAAGATTTAGTACCCTGCGATACTCTTTTGGTACCATGTGACTCTCGAAATTGTCAAGTATCGCATCGGGATCTCTATGACAGACAATGGGAGGAGCATACTCATAAGGGGTCTCAGAATAATCTGCAGATAACCAAACTACCACATCATCCACTCAAGAAGATAAGGATACATAAGAGATGATCCACATGTCAGCCATCAGGAATATAAGGAAATGACGTCAAATAGACGTGTCTCGTGGTGACCCCTGTATGGGAAAAAAAACAATGTCATTTGTTACAAGACGACCAAGATGCAATCTGAATGACTTAACCGCTTATTCCCCATGTAAACGCAACTTCTCACCCGGTGATGCGAGGGAAGCGAGAGATAATTCATTCTTGAAATATGGTTCATATACAATATTAATAACAAGTGTAATAAATGAATTATGAAAATATTAATAACAGTAAATTACTGTAAGTAACATGCAACCCCCTATCATCTACTTTGTATTTCAAAGATAACCATCACCCAAATTCGAGTATAGGTGAACCAAACATGCGGCCCCCAACTGTACACGTGAATTGCATTCAAGTCAATGAAATATTGAAGGTGGACCACATCAACATAGGTTGCACTTTTGTTCACAAACATGGATGTGCCAACCAAGAACAAGAGGTAACACTTCAATACACATGTCTGATGGTGCTCAACCTATATATCATCACTTTCGACATTCATATCCTACTGCAGATGTTCTCTATAAAGCTTTTTCAAAAAAAATAAATTTTGCATGAGCACCTCTTACGACAGTTGTCTCCTCCTAGGCATCAATTGGGTCAGGCCCCAAATGGGCGACCATCATCTCAAAGGCTTCCTCTTGACTGATCCTTCTATGGCCCAATAATTTTCCCCATACAAGAAGATGTAGGAGGCATGAGACATCATCCAAGGTTATGGTCATCTCGCCAGGAAGATGAAAGTACAAAGTCTTTAAATGTTACCTCCCTGCAAATACCACCTGCATGTCGTGGGATATGATCATGTGTGCAACATAGCATATATCGGCAAGACTGGAATATCACAGAATATCCTGAAACCAAGCAGTAGTGGGTGGCCCAACTCTAACATCTTTCGGTCGTGGTTTACCAATTTCAAACATGTACGATCCTGTAAAAGAAAATAAAACCATCAACATCAATTTAATTAGTTGAAACATATGTATTGCAAAAGAAAAAAAAATATACTTCTCCTTCCCATACATGCCTAGCATCATGGCCTGCATAGAGATGAAGTAAGGAGGTGTCAAATGGGCCTCCTGGATAACTCTATAATAGGGCATTGGCAGCGGCTTCCTCCTGAGCTTTAGGGGCTTTAGGCTCTGTTGCACCATCTAGGGACTCATGGCCCCATGAAATGGATGCATGAGAGAGGCAGCTACGAGAAGCAAAACCAAATGGTTGAGAACCTCAACGATGCGAACCATCAAACGAGTTATCATCAACTTGTGACCTCGCAGCTACAACCCTCTCATGTCGTACCGACGCGGTTTGAGACACATGTCCGAGCGTAACTCTTCCAAAGGTGGCTTCAGAGTTCTTTTCAACCATTTCATATGCGTTATAAACTGGCACAGAGAAAAACATCATGTAAAGACAAATCCACAAATTCCAGAAAAATCAACTAAATTTATCTTGAGTCAAATTTGAAGATGCATCTCAAAAAATAAATTTGGAAAAATCTGGGGATGCATCTTCTGACAAACTTGCGATTCCCAGCCATGGTAGAAATGTCATTGCTGCCCTAACCCTCCAAAAATATATCAATGTATGTTCTTGTAGGCTACCAATTTCGTTTACACTACTATCTAATGTACCTAAAACAACTAATGTAGTTTAAACAACTAACTACAAATCAAAACATAAAAAGAGATAGCATTTTGAAAAACTTAGCAAATCAAATTGATGGAAATTAGAAGTTTGAATATTTGAGATATTGGAAGTGAGGAGAAAGTGCTCAAATGGTAGAAGCTTGAATGAATGGATGAGAAGTTGAATGTTGCAGAGCTCAAATGATTTGTTGCAAATTTTTTAGAAAATGAAGGAGGAAGAGGAAAGGATCTGGCACGAGATATGAAAGAAAAGCGTCCAGAGATGTATCTCCAGATCACCCACTAATTTTTTAATAAATGATGTTTACAAATATGCATCTTCGGATATAAATTTTACACATATGAAAATGTATCTTCAAAGTAACTTTGACATGATAGAATGTCTCATTAACTTGTTTTAAAGATTGACTTATAAAATACGCCGAAAACAATTGTTATTTTTCACGATCTTGAGAAAAATGACTGAAAATTAATCACATCATTAAAGTGTAGTTGCATTGTGTTGCACCCTAAAATTTGCTCAACCTTATTCACTTGGTTTATTTTTCATTATCATTAGCATTTGCATATAGAGTCATGTACATAGACTAACCATCTGCATAGCATAAGCATAGCAAGTCATTCAACAGGGGACCAATCATTATTCTCATCTCTAGAGGCCTATCAAGAGGTTATTATCCTAATTCCATCTCATTCAAGTCATCAGAAAAGAATTTGAGAGCAGAGAGTTCAGCAGATCAAGCCTTGAGCCTATCCCCTATCTGAGGGCATCTGAGGGTCAACAAGGGGGTTGTGAGCTGTGAATGGAAGGCATGGAGGGCATCTAGACATCATGAGAGGCTTAGAAAGTCATTTGGGGAGGAAAACAAGTTGTTGAGGTGACCACAAGAATTGCAGTTGAAGACAGTCAACTAGGGTTTCATCTGGGTCAACCCTAGGTCAACCCTAGGTCAATTGACTGATTGAAAGGCATTAAGGGCTATTGGAGAGATGTGGGGTTCATCATTTGACATATATAGAAGAATATGGTGATAGGCTAAGAAGAAATCAAAATAAATCAAGGAGAAGAGGAGTTTCTAAATTAGGGTTCCTATGTAAAATCCCCTAGTTTAGGTCAAATTTCCAAGCAAAATAAGTCAAAATGCAAGCTTCAAATGGATTCTTGGCCAACATTAAACTTGTAGAGTATCTCAAGACCTTTAATTTGAGTGGTGTAAGACATCAAGGAGATTTACAGAACTCAAGTTATGGTCCTTGCAAGTTACAGGTCATCTGAGGTATCTGAAATTTTGTCTGTGGAAGTGACTTGACTTCCAAGCTATTTTTAACCCTCAAGGAGATTTCAAATGAATTTCTGGTCAACATAAGAATTGTTCCTAATTGTCTTATCTTTTTAGAATGGTATAGTATGCCCTCATATGATGTGTGGAACTCAACTTATGGTCTTGGCAAGCAAAGGGTATTTTGGTCATTTGTGAATTACAGGTCATTTTAACCTATGTCCAAAACTCATACAAGGAGGCCTCAAATGGAAAAACTTACAACATCAAACTTGCTCCAAATGACATTTTGAGTCTAGAAAAGTGACCATGAGATATTGGAAATGTCCCTAGCACAAGGTTTCAAAATTGGTGAAGTTAATGAAGGAAAATGGCTTAAAAAAATGGTATTTTTCACATCTTGGCCAAATGATGCAAAATTATAGGTCATTTTGAATGGAAAAGGAATTTTAAAAACATTGGCTAAAGTGGAATTTTGAGCTTAGGTCATAATTTGTGAGTTATCCATGGTTGCTTGAATTGAAAGTAACATAATCCAAATTGAAAGGGAAAAGTGTAAGGGAAATTTCTCCAATGTTCTAGGAGGTTCTAATGCAACCTATATATTCATGCAAGCTGATTCATGCAAGGGTTGGTGCTCCCATTTGTCAAAAATCTCCATTTTCATCCATTTTCTTATTCTTCCATAAGATACTCAAACTCTTACAAATCTCTCAAAATTCTCACATCTTTGGATTGAATCATCATCATCATCATTCAAACCCTAGGATTCACATCAAGAAGTGGTTGAATTGATCAAGGATTATACCCATTATCTTCTTCACTCCAAGTTACATTTTCATCCAAAACCCATTGAAACTTCTTCTATCATTCTGATTTCTGTCACTATCATCATCTACTATCATCATGGAGTAATTGGCACAAGAGATTGGAGGGAATTCGTGGCTGTGTGAAGAGATTCAGTTTGAAACTCCAACTTGCATGAAGGATGGAATAGCATGATTCACAAGGATTAAGCACAAATCATTGCAAACAGAAGCATATTCATTCATTGGAGATCGTTTTCAGCAAGTATCAAAGGTTGAATTGAGGTCTAGCTACCATCACCATCATCAAGTGCAAGGTATGTAAACTTCTTCGAATCTCACTATTCTGGCTGGTAGAGATCATGTGGTTAGGATAATGTTGTTTAGAAACCCTAGAGGATCAATTCTTGAAGTTTAGGGATAGATTCGTGGAGATCCATGACAGGTTGCCATTTCTGTTGGCTTCGAGAATAAGCTGTATGTTGAGCTATAATCAATGTGATGAAGCATAGAATAATGAGGCAAGCATGTAGAATAGCTGTGGATAAGCAGGTTTGAGTTCTGGCAACTTTAACCTCAGGCAAGCATGGTGTGCCCTGAATTTCGTGCTCTCTGTTTGGAGTGTACAATGAGAGTTAGGGAAAACTAGGATTAGACATGGATTCCTTGAGTTTTGTAGAATATTTTAGGGCTTGGAGTTGTTATTTTTCGTCAAGAAAGCATGGAGAACGAGTGGGTGGAACCTTCGTGCATGGAGTGCATGACTGAAACCCTAGGTGCTGGAGGTTGAAGAAGGGTGGAGAGCCGTACGATGGAGGTTGGACTCTTGACTGGGAGTATCATCCAACGGCCCATGTTTGATCTGAGTTTTGGTGGGAGAATTTGAAATCCCAAACGCACCGTTTCATTAATTGGGGGGATTGGGCTCAGATAGCTATCCACACCCCCCAATTTCATAAGCCCAACGCGCTTAACTTGGTTTTCTTGCTTTTCACACCCCCTCCATCTTATTTCTTTATATTTTCTTTTAATTTCTTTAATTTTTTCATGCATCTTCTAAAAATTATATAAAATCTAAAAATCATTATTTTTAATTCATTCTTTTTGCATATTTTTCTTTAGGATGTCAAGAAAATTATAAAAAATAAAAATTGCATTTTATTTTTTATTTGATATTTTCCCCATATTTTCTAAATAAATAACATTTTAAATGGTTTCATTTCATACTTGATTTTGTTAATTTTTGTTCTATTAGATACTTTCATATTTTTCATCCATTCTTTTTAGGTTGTTTAGGTTAGACATTGAACTTGTAGATACATTTTAGTTCCCTTTTTTAGGAATTAATTTTAGGTGCTTAATGTAAGCTTGAACAACATGGATAAAACTAGGGTTTTTAGGTGATGACTTAGGAGATTTGATTCTTTTCCCTTAGGACTTAGGGTTTGAATAGTTTAGTTATGGGACTATAGGGGCCATGGGTAGTTATTAGACCCCTTAGAAAAAGTCAGGATTCCCCTACTGCTATTAATATACTGTATATCTGATTGACTGGTGTGGTGTGCCCTCTGGGGATTATTGCTTGCTTGCTTGGGTATTGGGATTGTCTGGGGGCTTGGGAGAGCTGAGGAGTTGAGGAGATGAAGGCCATTGGAGATCCAGAGGTTGAAGATCAACTGTCAGAGTTGAGGAGGAGGTTCTTGCTAGCAGCTGCTGAGGAGACTAGGGTTTAGGAGCTAGGCAGAGCTCTAGATTAGAAAGCTTGTCTCTCAAAAATAGATGGCTTTGTTTGCCTCTATCCTTTCTCTATGATTCAAAGTCTCTTTCAAATATCCACCTCCTTCCTTTGGAAGGATCAGTGAAAGTATTTGGAAGATAGAACTTTTGAGAGAAAACTTTCTGTTTAATGTTAACAGTTGATGAACCACCCTTGGTAGGTAATTAACTGTCTAACATTCATTCACTTCATCTGGTTGACTGATGTTCATCCTGGAGCCTGAAACTTGAAGAAAAGCCATTGCAGATGGAAGACAGATGATCAAAGCCCTTGCCTGAAGGCCATGAAGATAGAGATTGATGCTTGTTGAAGCCTGTAGCTGATTGGAGATTGCTTGAAGCCAGCTATTGATGTAGAGCTGCTGAAGCTGTTTATTTTCTTGCTGTATTTTATTGCTGATGTATTGAGTGGTTTTCTGGACTGTATTGTTTGCTGTTTACCCTGTTGGGTTGAAAGTGAAGTCTGTTCACTTTTGCCTATTGTTTTTCTAGGTTCGAGGTTGAGTGGGACTCCCTTGCCTCGCTTGTACTGTTGCATCCATGCATTTTACTGTTTTACTGTATATACCTGTTTTTGTTTCTGTTTCTGCCTATCCCGTAGGATCTCTGTTTCTCTCTGTGCAAGAGAGAAGCATGATAGACACTAGGTCTTAACCCATGCATGATAACATTAGGTTAGTTTGTTTCCCTTCGCAACCGTAGGTTAGAGTTCTGTCTCTTTCTTTCTCAAAACAAACAAAAAAACACATAAAGATTTCAAACACAATAAAAGACACTTCTTCCGTAAAAGAATGTGAACTCATCAAAGCGTCATTTTTGTCCGCTGGGACTGTTGATCAGAAAACCTTTTTCAGAAGGAATAAAATCAACCAAGACAAACTTGTGTCGTACGTGGCCCGAACTATGTTTGCTCTGATCTTTCGTGCTGTATGAAAGTACGTAGGCATAGGATGCGATATCCTAGCGAGCAACCTTCCCCTCCTTTCCCGTAGGTAGGCGAACTACGTTGACTCTGATTTCTCGTTCCAGACGGGAATACGTAGGCATAAAGTGCGATACTTTGCCGAGTCATTTTTATTTTCATTTTATTTTCTTTTTAACCCTTGACCTATAGTTTAGATAGAATAACAATCCATACCCGAAAACAAGCGTGGATCCCGTCGAGTACGACGGACGTGAGGGGTGCTAATACCTTCCCCTTGCGTAACCGACTCCCGAATCCAGGTTTTGGTTGCGACGACCATACCTTTCCCATGTTATGCGAGGTTTACTCTGAGCATTTCCTTTCCCTCCCGTGGGATAAATAACGCACGGTGGCGACTCTTCTGTTCAGCCGGCGCCGATTTTCGCAGTAGTGACAGCTGGCGACTCTGCTGGGGATCCAACGTCCCCTGGCGGCTAAGGACTGCGATGGTTCTTATGCATTTGGGATCCAACGTCCCTTAAGAGAGTCAATCCTAACGCTTGTTTTCCCGTCGAGGATTTTGTATGGATTTATATTTCTGACCTTTATTTTCAGCATTATGTATATTGTTTATTATTGCTATATTGGGGGGTGACGGGTGTTCTGATATTGAGAGATAAGCCGGACCTGGGCTTGAGTGCACCTAGATTTAGAGTAGAAAGTAGTGGGCGCGTGCCGGCTTTGCTTGCATTAGTGTCTCATGAAATCTACACTCGAACGAGGTTCTTCTGGTTGGCTTCTTTTTCTACCCTTTGGGTCGAAGGGGTTGTTGGTCAGCTGAATTGTCGACTCCGGGAACCGATCATTTGGAAGTTGGCTAAGTGAGGCCTCTTCAGGATTTGATGATGCCACTCCTTCTGGGAATCGTATCATCAACCCTGAAAGTCTGTGACGCCGACGACCGCATAGGATGCCATACCTTTGTCAGTTACTAGGACATCCACCTGTGAGAGGGTTTGGGGTTATGCAGGTAACTAGACCTTCAGACTACCGGTTATTTCTTGATCAGAGATCCTGGGTATTTATGGAGAGTTAGGAGGTCTGTCAGAGACCAGTTGGAGTGTTCTGAGGTCTGTCAGAGACCAGTTGGAGAGTTCTGAGGTCTGTCAGAGACCAATTGGAGATATGATTTGAGGTCTACCAGAGACCAGTTGGAGTTATGGTTTGAGGTCTGCCAGAGACCAGTATCGGAGCTTTGTTTTAGGTCTATCTGAGACCAGGGTTTGATGACTTCTGGATGGTCTATCTGAGACCTTTTCTTGATTGGGTTCAGGCCATTCAGCTACAGCTCTGGTCCCTGTTGCATGTTACTTGCATTGCATTGCCTGCATATCCATTACCACTTGCATTCCACTAACGTGTGTCTGTGCTGCAGGTGCATTTGCATATCCCCCGGTTCTAGTGCCCAGACTTCTGAGTATTGATTATGGCTGGTTTGAGGAAGACAGTTGCGTACAAGCTGCCTTCACCTGATATTACTTCTTTGCTTGGTCTGATATCTCTCGCTGATGAGGAGGTTAGGAGAAGCTTTAGAATGAGTCATGGGAGATTACTGAGATTAGTCTACAAGCCCACGGCTGATGAGATGAACGGGCTATACACCTTGATGCAGTTCTATGACCCCGCATTGAGATGTTTTACTTTTGCTGACTTCATTCTAGGACCTACCATTGAGGAGTATGTGGAGTTTACTGAGCTTCCCGTGCAGAACAAGGTTCCCTTTATCCACTCTGCTGCTGAGCCCAAGCTGGAGGACTTAGCCAAAGCCTTGCATATAAATGCTGCTGAGTTGTTAGTGACTTCTTGGCTCGGGGTTCCCGGTTTCCCTCTGGAGTTTCTGGTTGGCAAGGCTCAAGAGTACGCCAAGAACGGTTGTTGGGTGGTTTTCAATGCTATTTTGGCTTTATGCATTTATGGAATCGTGCTGTTTCCTAACTTGCCCAACTTTGTGGACCTGGACGCTTTCCATCTGTTTGCTGCAGGCAACCCAGTTCCAACGTTGATCGGAGACTTCTACCACTCCTTGCACTACAAGAATGAAAACCGAAGGGGAAAAGTTGTTTACTGTTGTGCTCCTCTATTAAATATGTGGTTCAAAAGTCATCTCCCCATGAAGGGACCGTTTGTAGACAGCGCAACCTCAGCCAGTTGGTCAGAGCGCCTGATGAGGCTATATTCCGAAGACATTGTGTGGTTTGATCGAGACCTGTTGGGATCTGAGCTCATCTTCAGTTGTTCTGGGTACCCTAATGTACCGCTGATAGGAAGAAAAGGGTGTATCAATTACAACCCTTCTCTATTCATTCGTCAGTTCGGATATGCGCTGAAGAATCCACCTCAGGAGGAAGAAGTACAGGAATCTCTGTACTTCACAGGTGACGTGAAGGGGGAGTTAGTAGCCAAATTGCAACATGCCTGGACGCGTATTAACCGCAGAGGGAAGCCGTTGTTAGGAAAGAATGACTGTCAAGCCTATGCACCTTACAGGGTTTGGATCCAGGAGAGAGCAAGTCGGTTGCGGATGCCATTCCCAGATGTACCAATCCTTGTTCCTATTCCGGTAGCAGAGCCAACCACTGTTTCTCGGGGAGCCTACGAGCAAGTTGTGAAAGAAAAAGAAGCCTTGATGAAGATCAATGAAGGGTTAGAGCAAGAGTTAGCCCAGGTACGCAGTGAGAAAAACAAGGCCGTGTATGCTTTCCAACAGCAAATTGAGCTGATGAACAGATTAGGGGCTGAGTTGACTGAGGAGAGGAAGAAGCGCGAACGTCTGGGGCAAGAGTTCAGAAGCTCCCATGACATGCTGGAAGCCAAAAAGAAGGCGCTCGACGCAGCACACCGAGAAATCTCCTCTTGCAATAAGACTTGGAATGCTACTCTCACCAACAATAAGATGAAAGAAGATAAGCTGAAGCAGCAAGTCTCCGACCTCGAAGAGAAGTTGAAGTCTAGCATCAAGAAGTGTGAGGAAGAAGTGATGACCCGGTATAGTGTCCAGCATGCACTGAACAAGGCAATCAAATCCAGAGATGAAGCGGTGTCTCAGAAGCGAAAGCTAGAAGATTGCTTTGGAGAAGCAACATGGGAAGAAACTGCTGAAGACGTGCGCCGTGTTCTTAAGAAGAGAAACCAACTTGTTAAGGGGCTGCTTGATCGACCAAGTCACCCAGAGACCAAGAAGTTGATAGAAGAGTACCAGACTTTCGGGAGGATTTGATCATTTCATGTAGTAACTTGTAGTAACTTGTACGCTTTATTTGCATAAGTGCTGACCATCACCAGGGTTGTTGGTCGAGGTCATGCCTTCTTATCGTACTTTCAGCGACATTGTATTCGGGTTTTCTCAGCAATATATGAGGCTTTCTATGATTCAGCTCCGATATTCCTATTGTCAACACTGTCATTGCACCGGCACCTTCACACTAGAACTGGGGGAATGAATTTCCCTAATGCACAGACACATTGCATTGCATTCATATTCATATTGCATTGCAGGTAATCTTTGAATGAGGGTCTTATGTCCTGCTCTGTAACAGGTACTTTTCAGGATTGCAGATCAGCACCCGCACCGCTATTCTACCCGCACCAACTGTCGAAGAATCATGGATCAAATGCAGAACGAGATGCAAGATGTGCGCGAGAAGCTCGCTCTCTTCATGCAGACCATGGAAGCTATTGCGAAAGGACAGGAGAATTTGCAGGCCATGGTCCAACCTCTGTTGGCTCGAAACGCTGGTCATGGTAACGAGGATCATCAGTCTGTACGGGTCGATACTGTTCATGGAGACGGCACTCCCACGCCAGTGGCTCCACCTGTAGTCAATATACCCGCTGCTAATGTCAACAACGCTACCGCTGCTGTAAATGGTAACGTCGGGGTTGGAAATGAGACTGCTGTCCATAACGTTGGGCTGGGTGATGTCAATTTGGGAGATAATATGGGAGGCAACGGCTTCGTCAATGCTGGATTCGGATTCAACGATCAGGGATTCGATAACACTGGGAAGTATGGCTTTAATGCTCAAGGCTTTGGGCAAGACGGTTATGGCGCGACCAATCAGGGTTACGGAGGCTTTGGAAACGGAAACGGTACTGGATTTATGGCTTTTGGTCCTGCTGGAGGTGTTCAAGGGTACGGCAACAGAGGCCGAGGTCCGGGGATGAATCAGATCAGAGCTGGACGTAATAATGGATATGATGGGTATGGGGCTGGAAACGGTATGTGGCAAGAAGATCATCAGGAGGACGCTTTCTCCGGCGGAGGTTTCGAAGGGCCGATGGATGATTCCCAGAAGATCAGAATGCTGGAAGAGCAGATGAGGGGAGTCCTAAACCAAAGTGCTGTGGGTTTGGACATGGCAACAATGGGGCTGGTACCTGGCTTGAGGGTGCCAATTAAATTCAAAGCTCCTGCGTTTGACAAGTATAAAGGAGACACATGTCCAAAAGTGCATGTACGAGCTTATTACAGAAAGATGTCTGCATACTCAACTGATGAAAGAATGCTAATGCATTTCTTTCAGGATAGTCTGTCGGGCCCTTCCCTAGAGTGGTACATGGGGTTGGAGCCAACTGATATCAAGACGTGGAAGCAATTAGCAGAGGCATTTGTAGCTCACTACAAGTATAACAGCGACTTGGCACCCAATCGGGTCCAGTTGGCCGGGCTGTCGCAAAAGAAGGGGGAGAGTTTTAAAGAGTACGCGCAAAGGTGGCGCGATATGGCTGCCAGGGTCCGTCCTCCTGTAGAAGATAAGGAAATGAATGACATGTTTGTCGGCACATTCACCGGTCTGTTTCATGACATGTTGTTTCACACGTCTCTGGCCAGTTTTTCAGACCTGATTCTGATGGGAGAAAAGATTGAACGTAATATTAAGCAAGGAAAGTTCCAAGTCGAGGAATCAACTGCATCCGGCAGTAATCGGAAAGCTTATGGTGGGCGCCGTCAGGGCGAGGCAAGCGCAGTATTTGGAGGCCGAGGCCGAGGCAGGGGACGAGGTCAATATCGTCAGCCGCAGCAGGTGGCAAGTGTTACTATCCCGTATCAACAGCAACCACTCCAGCAACAACCGGTTCAGCAGCAGCCAATGCAACAGCAGCAGCAGCCTCAGCAGGGGGCACAGCAAGCTCAGCGAAGATTCCAGGGTAATAAACCGAGGAGGGTGTTTGAGAAGCCTCCCTCAACCTATGCAGACTTGTTGCAGACATTGTTGGGATTAAACCTGGTAGAGAAAAGAACCCTGGCACCGATAACGGGAGCTCCCCCGTTTGGTTACGATGCAAGCCGACACTGTGAGTTTCATTCTGGAGCCCCGGGTCACGATATAGAAGGCTGCCATGCTTTTAAGCATGTTGTGCAGGATCTTTTGGACAATAAGACTATCAATTTCGGAACGGCAGGTCCGAATATAGTGCAGAAACCCATGCCTAATCACGGGGCAAACGCCATTCTAACTGAGGAAGGGTTGAATCTGATTATGAATGTTGAAGACTTAAAGACGCCACTGAGCGAGATAAAGAGCCGATTGTTGCAAGGGGGTGTTTACCCGGGATGTGACGAGTATTGCTTAGACTGTTGGACCCTAGCCGGGGGGTGTGGTGATTTGAAGAAGGGCATTCAGGTTTTAATTGATGAAGGCATATTGCAGTTTGATCAAGCAGCAACTGAAGAGCCCGCAGGGGCAGTAGCATATGATCAGACTGATGTGGCCACTGTAACGATCCCTCGGAAGACGATCACTATCGCGGCACCTGCTCAACGACCACCGATTACCATAACTAAGGCCGGGCCGATCCCGTACGAGAACACGAAAGCAGTCCCATGGTCATATGGGTTGGAAGTATATTGTGACGGAATAAAAATTGATGTTGATAAACAGCCAGCCGAGACTGTGGATAATGTTGTTGGGTCGGGAGGCATGACAAGGAGTGGTAGGATCTTTATATCCCCTGAAGTGGAGGCCGAAAGACTAGCGAAAGGAAAAGGGAAAGCAGTTGAGAATGTCCCAGCGCAAGCAAGTGATAAAGAATCGGCATCGAAAGACGTAGAAGAGTTCATGCGCTTGATTCGAAAAAGTGATTATAAGATTGTGGAGCATCTGCAGCAGACGCCGTCCAAAATATCTATCCTGTCATTGCTGTTGTGTTCGGAAGCTCACAGAAATGCGTTGCTGAAAGTCCTGGATACTTCTTTTGTACCCCAAGACGTCTCCGTGAACCAGCTAGAAGGAGTATTGGGACATGTGAATGCAGGCCACAGCTTGGGCTTTACCGATTTTGACTTGACTCCGAAAGGAAGAGATCACAATATGGCGCTGCACGTATCTGTCGAGTGTAGAGGATCAGTAATGTCGCACGTATTGGTTGACACCGGATCGTCTTTGAATGTGCTGCCCAAGAAGGCGATGATGAAGCTGGATGTTAGAGGAATTTTGTGTACACCCAGTGATTTGGTAGTTAGAGCATTTGACGGCACGCGGAGAACAGTCTTTGGATCAATCACATTGCCTCTACAGGTGGGGCCGGAGGTGTTTGCAACTGAGTTTTATATCATGGACATACAGCCTGCGTACAGTTGCTTGCTTGGAAGACCCTGGATTCATGGGGCGGGGGCAGTCACGTCCACCCTGCATCAGAAGTTAAAGTATATGGTCGGAGACAGCGTAGTCACCGTGTGCGGAGAAGAGGACATCCTCGTCAGCCATTTATCTTTATTTAAATATGTGGAAGTCGACGGAGAGATCCACGAAACGCCCTGCCAGGCATTCGAAGGTTTGCGCATCAAGGATAAGGGTCCCGGGCCGAGCAAAGTGCCAGAGATAGCCGTCTCATCGTATAAAGAAGCTCAAGCTCTAGTGGAAGCAGGAGAAGCCAAGGGCTGGGGCAAAGTGCTGGACATTCCTGTGAAGATGGACCGGTTCGGGCTGGGGTACCAACCGTCGTCATCAACTCCTTCCGTGGGGGCACCCCGTTTCAGAAAGCCAATCACCATCTCTGCCAGTGGGGTGTGTCATGAAACTGTCAATGCTGCTTCGGAGTCTGATGAAGGAGACAGCGACTGTGATATGGATGCCTGGATTCAGCCAAGCACGCCAAGACAAGGACTATGCAACTGGTCTATTCAGGAGCTTGTTCCTGTGACTTTTAAACAGTAATGCTTCGCTTTATTAATTGTTGAATAATCTGATGTCTTGCCCGGGGCATCATGATTTGCTTAGGGCTGTGCTGTTATGAACATTGCGTGTTAATCATTAAATAAATGGCGTTTTTCATGTGCAAATACTGTAATCCCTGTCTTTCTTGTTTTGTATTTTTCAATAAAATGGCAACGTGGTTATTCGCTTTATACGCATTTTGAAGCACTTAACCATTCCTCTTGCAGGATAACATTTTCAGATGACATCCTTGAATCACCTATGACTCGTCCCGACTTTGAGCACCCGGTATTTCAGGCCGAAGAAGAGGTTGTCGAAGATAGTGACGTTCCTGAAGAACTGTCTTGGTTAGTGAAGCAAGAGGAAAGAGCCATTCTGCCTCATGACGAGGTCATCGAAATTATCAACTTGGGGTCGGAAGGGGTTGAGAAAAATATTCGTATCGGAGCCGCACTGCAAAGTGATATCAAGCGAAGACTGGTCGAAATGCTCAGGGAGTATAATGACGTATTCGCTTGGTCATATGAAGATATGCCGGGGCTTGATACAGATATGGTTGTGCATCGCCTGCCACTGAAAGAAGATTGCCCGCCGGTCAAACAAAAGCTTCGTAGGACTCGACCAGATATGGCAATGAAGATCAAAGAGGAGGTTCAAAAACAGTGGGACGCTGGTTTCCTGGCTGTGACAAAGTATCCCGCATGGGTTGCCAACATCGTACCAGTGCCCAAGAAGGATGGCAAGGTTCGAATGTGCGTGGATTATAGAGATTTGAATAAAGCAAGCCCAAAAGACGATTTTCCACTTCCTCATATTGACGTGTTAGTTGATAATACTGCTCAATACTCCGTATTCTCCTTCATGGATGGCTTTTCAGGCTATAATCAGATTAAAATGGCGCCAGAGGATATGGAGAAAACCACTTTCATAACGCCTTGGGGAACATTTTGCTACAAAGTGATGCCCTTTGGTTTGAAAAATGCTGGGGCAACATATCAGCGTGCGATGACGACTCTTTTTCATGACATGATGCATAAAGAGATCGAAGTTTATGTTGACGATATGATTGCCAAATCCCAGACGGAGGAAGAGCATCTGGGGAATCTGCTGAAGTTATTTAAAAGGCTTAGGAAGTTCAGGCTGAGGCTGAACCCTAACAAATGCACCTTCGGGGTGAGATCGGGCAAACTGCTGGGGTTTATCGTAAGCGAAAGAGGAATAGAGGTCGATCCTGCTAAAATAAAAGCAATTCAAGAAATGCCGACGCCTAAAACAGAGAAAGAGGTGCGCGGGTTTTTAGGGAGGTTGAACTATATTGCTCGGTTCATATCTCACCTAACGGCCACGTGTGAACCATTATTCAAGCTGTTGAAGAAAGATCAAGCTGTAACGTGGAACGAAAATTGTCAAAAGGCGTTCGATAAAATAAAGCAGTATTTGCAGGAGCCTCCTATTTTGATACCCCCGGTGGCAGGTAGACCCTTGATAATGTACTTGACGGTTCTTGAGGGAAGCATGGGTTGTGTTCTCGGTCAACACGACGAGACAGGAAGAAAAGAGCATGCGATCTATTACCTGAGTAAGAAATTTACAGATTGCGAATCTCGATATTCAATGCTGGAAAAAACTTGTTGCGCGCTAGCCTGGGCCGCCAAGCGTTTGAGGCAGTACATGCTGAATCATACAACCATGCTCATCTCGAAGATGGATCCTATCAAGTATGTATTTGAAAAGCAGGCGTTGTCAGGTAGAATCGCCCGTTGGCAGATGGTCTTGACTGAATACGATATTCAATACGTCTCGCAGAAGGCTATAAAGGGGAGTGTGCTGTCTGAGTATCTGGCGGAGCAGCCTATTGAAGATTACCAATCGATGAGGTTTGATTTCCCTGACGAGGATATCATGTACCTAAAGATGAAAGACTGTGAAGAGCCGTTTCCAGATGAGGGACCAGAGGTGGGTTCCAAATGGAAGATGATATTTGACGGCGCTGTGAATGCTTATGGTAGTGGAATAGGAGCAATCATCACTACGCCACACGGGTCGCACATCCCGTTTACTGCCCGATTGACCTTTGCCGTTACCAATAATGAAGCTGAGTACGAAGCTTGTATAATGGGGCTTGAAGAAGCCATTGATTTGCGAATCAAACACCTGGACGTATACGGAGACTCAGCTCTGGTGGTGAATCAGATCAAAGGGGAATGGGAGACACGGCAACCCAACTTGATACATTACATGAATTATGCAAGGAGATTGTTGCCTTTCTTCGACAAGGTTGAATTGCATCATGTGCCGCGGGCAGAAAATCAAATGGCTGACGCTCTGGCCACTTTGTCTTCCATGTACAAGGTCAACTTCTGGAACGAAGCTCCCCAAATCACTATCTCTCGGTTGGACAGGCCAGCTTATGTATTTGCTATTGACGAAGCATCTGATGACAAACCGTGGTATTTCGATATCCTCAATTTCCTGAAGAATAAAGAGTATCCGGCTGGGGCATCCAGTCAAGATCAGAAGACTCTCAGGAGATTAGCGGGTAATTTCTACTTGAATCCGGATGGCGTCTTATACAGAAGGAACCACGATTTGGTGCTGTTGCGTTGTGTAGACGAAAGAGAGGCAAAGTTGCTCATGGAGGAAATTCACGAAGGTACCTTTGGTACGCATGCTGGCGGGCATGCTATGACGAGAAAGCTGCTGAGGGCAGGTTACTTTTGGCTGACGATGGAAACTGATTGTTTCAAGTTTGCGAGGAAGTGCCACAAGTGCCAAATCTATGCTGATAAGATCCATGTGCCTCCAAGTCCTCTAAATGTGATGTCATCGCCTTGGCCATTTTCAATGTGGGGAATCGATATGATTGGAAAGATCGAGCCGACGACATCTAATGGGCACCGGTTCATTCTAGTAGCAATCGATTACTTCACCAAGTGGGTGGAAGCGGCGTCATACGCAAATGTAACGAAGCAAGTGGTGGCCAGATTCATCAAGAGAGATATCATTTGCCGATATGGGATCCCCGAGCGGATAATCAAGGACAACGGTTCAAACCTGAACAACAAAATGATGAAGGAACTCTGTCAGAATTTCAAGATTGAACATCACAACTCCTCCCCTTACCGACCCAAGATGAATGGCGCTGTTGAGGCGGCCAATAAGAATATCAAGAAGATCGTTCAGAAAATGGTTGTGACCTATAAGGATTGGCATGAAATGCTACCTTTTGCTCTGCACGGTTATCGTACGACGGTACGCACATCAACCGGGGCAACTCCGTTCTCGTTGGTATACGGAATGGAAGCGGTATTACCATTGGAAGTTGAGATCCCTTCTCTGAGGGTATTGCAAGACGTTCATCTAGACGAGGCAGAATGGGTAACAAACAGATTGAACCAACTGAGCTTAATGGATGAGAAGAGGCTAGCTTCTCTAGCATACGGTCGTTTGTACCAGAGCCGAATGAAGAAAGCGTACGACAAGAAGATACATCCGCGAAGCTTTCAGACGGGCGACCTTGTGCTGAAAAGGATTCTCCCGCCGCAAGCAGATCACAGGGGCAAGTGGACCCCCAACTACGAAGGGCCATACGTTGTCAGGAAAGTATTTTCGGGAGGAGCGTTGTTGTTGTCCACCATGGACGGAGAAGACTTCACGTCGCCTGTGAATTCGGACGCAGTTAAAAAATACTTTGCTTGAAATAGACCCGCTGGACAGAAAAAAGAGAGTCCAGGCAAAAATGGGGCATCCTGGCGAACCAAAAAAAACAGAATGAAAGGTTCGGGCAAAAATTAGGGATAAAATTGAAAAATGTACACCCGCGAAGTTGAAAACCTACACTGGGCGGCTTCGGCAAAAAAGGGTATCCCGGTGAACTGAAAACCCGTAAAGGGCGGTTCACGCAAAAGTTAGGGATTTGAAAAGCAAATGACTGCGGTCCGAATTTTATAATTGCGATGAGCATCAATGCGGGAGAATATATTTGAGGAGCCAGTTATCGGATACAATCTCTTCAGAAGTGGGGATACCGGGAAAGCATTAGGGTCGGGCGAGTCATGGGAGGATCAGTTCGTGGTGTTCATCTGCATCCCGTTGCCGACATGTGTGCAAATTTAAGTTGTCAATATTTATACTTCGTGTGCATACTTGTGTACGTGTATATTTGCCTTGTGTAGCTTCCTCATTTCAGGAGTTGCATCCCGTGTACAAAACTCCGCCTATTCAGGGGCCCAATCAATAAAATACGTTATTCAGTACTTAACACTGTTCTTTACTGTTTTGTGCATGATTAACGCCCAAGTTTGATGAAACTAGCATGAGTATAACGTCACTGGCCCTTGCCAACAGTTGCTAAAGCTTTGAATTAACTGAAAATAACGTCACTAACCTGAGTTGATTTGATTGCATAGGCTTGTCTTGTCTTGTTTGTGTTGTTGCAGGTTTCATAACCGTGCGAGGAAGATGATCGAAAGATTGCAATAACGAAGGACTCAGCCTTCGCGCAGGTCATGCAGGTTCTTCCTGAGGAAGGATCGAACTCTCCAACTAGTCGTAGCTTGTGCAAAAAAAAAAAAAAAAAAAGGATTTGACGATTCCAAGATCGTAAGGCTGTATTCAGACAGGATCATCCTTCCCCGCAGGGTCATTCACTCTCCCCCAGCGGAGTCAGTGGATTTCCCCCGAGAGAATAGTCCCACCCCCAGCGGAGTTCTCTCCTTGCAGCAAATGTTCTTTCCTCCCAGTGGAACCCGGAGATCAGGACTCTCCCCAGCAGAGTTGGTGGTGGGTCCTGTCATTTATTTTGTCAGGGATACCGTGTAATATCAGTTCACTCTCCAGCAGAGAAGTCCAATCATACTTGGCATACCTGCTATTCCTCAGCAAAGTTATATTCCCCAGCAAGGGGTTACCTCAACAGGGTGTTTGGGTCGAGCTCCCAACTTCCCAGCATGGTTGACTTCGTCCTTCCAACATTTATTTTTGCTGGAATAATTCTGTAGCATCTGGCTATACCCAGCGGAGTTGGCATTATCTTCAGCATTTATTTTGTTGAAGCAGTTGCTGTATTATAGCAGTTCAGGTGAAGAGAGCACTTGCTCAAATGAACTACCAAACACTCAAGATCTCGGCATGAGATATTCAATGATAATGTCAGCTCGGCAGTATTCCCCACAGAGTTACCAGAATAAGGTTCTCTTTATTTCCAAGCAGAGTTATTTGTCATCAAAAGGGCTTCATGAATCAGAATTTCAGAAGTTGCCTCTGGTCACCAGAACAGGCATCCGGTAGTTTGGTTCCCAGACATCCCCAGTAAAGTCCGCCCCAAAGTCGCTGTCACGTTGGTGCTAAGAAGTTTGTGGGTGGGGATCAATGGAGAACTAAGTCCTGGCGTGGACAACTTATTCCTATATTGACGGGATTTCTTCAGAAGTGGGCGTCCTAACGTGGACAGGTTTATTTCCCCGGGTTGGTGAAGTGTGTTAGTCCTAACGTGGGCAGATTCGGGTTCTCGAAATTGGTGGAATGGGAGGTCATGACGTTGACAAAAGTGAGTACTCTTTGTGTTGGTGTCCTGACGTGGACCAGTTCCTCTCAGCAGTTATCTTTCTTCGTGTTGGCAAAGCATGGGTCCTGACGTGGACAGATCAGACAAGGGTGTGAGTCCTTACGTGGACAAGTCTTATCTCTTCAGCAGGTCAAAGATGCCTGAGTCCTGACGTGGACAAATCAAGACGAAAGAGGGGTCTTGACGTGGACAAGTCTATCCCTTACATGGGAAAAGAGGTCAGTTCCTGACGTGGAAAGATGAAAAGTTTATTCCTTACGTGGAAAGATGAGATTCCTTACGTGGAAAAATGGGCTTCCTTACGCGGAAAGATCGAGTCCTCACGCGGACGTATCAAGTTTATTCCTTACGTGGAAGGAGATGCATTCCTGACGTGGAAAAGAAGTTGATTCCTTACGCGGAAAGATTGGGGTCCTTACGTGGACAGATCGATATAGAAAGAAGATTGATTCCTGACGTGGAAAGATGGAAAGTTTAGTCCTGACGTGGACAGATTCAGAAAGGTCGGAGTCCTCACGTGGACAGATTGAGAATTGTATTCCTTACGTAGAAGAAAATTGGTTTCCTTACGTAGAAAGAAGACGTGGTTCCTTACGTGGAAGGATGGAGTCCTAACGTGGACGGGTCCAGACGAGGTTATTCCTAACGTAGAAGAGTATTATTCCTAACATGGACGATTCAGTTTATGGAAAGGTAGACAAATTATTCCCCAGCGGAGTTGCCGAGATTTTCTGGGTTAACAGCAAGCGAAGTCCTAACGTGGACAGGTTTTAGTTGAGCTCTCTTCGTGTTGACAGCAGATAGAGTCCTGACGTGGACGAGCAAAGGACGAAGTTTCCGATGATTCAATCTTTTTCAGGATGATGAGAAGAATCCCCAGCACGGTCGCACGAGATCAGTGGGTTGCCGTAACAGTCATATTCAGCTGATGAATGTCGTTCCCCAAGCAGGAGCGCGGTTTATGTCTGCGGTTGGCAAATTTCTGGGTTCCTAGTATTCAACCGTCTTGTACCTCGAATGTTTGAAGGCCGTTCGCTCTTCACCCAATCGGGTTCAAGTCGCTTGAATAGGGGCAGCTGTTGCACCCTAAAATTTGCTCAACCTTATTCACTTGGTTTATTTTTCATTATCATTAGCATTTGCATATAGAGTCATGTACATAGACTAACCATCTGCATAGCATAAGCATATCAAGTCATTCAACAGGGGACCAATCATTATTCTCATCTCTAGAGGCCTATCAAGAGGTTATTATCCTAATTCCATCTCATTCAAGTCATCAGAAAAGAATTTGAGAGCAGAGAGTTCAGCAGATCAAGCCTTGAGCCTATCCCCTATCTGAGGGCATCTGAGGGTCAACAAGGGGGTTGTGAGCTGTGAATGGAAGGCATGGAGGGCATCTAGACATCATGAGAGGCTTAGAAAGTCATTTGGGGAGGAAAACAAGTTGTTGAGGTGACCACAAGAATTGCAGTTGAAGACAGTCAACTAGGGTTTCATCTGGGTCAACCCTAGGTCAACCCTAGGTCAATTGACTGATTGAAAGGCATTAAGGGCTATTGGAGAGATGTGGGGTTCATCATTTGACATATAGAGAAGAATATGGTGATAGGCTAAGAAGAAATCAAAAGAAATCAAGGAGAAGAGGAGTTTCTAAATTAGGGTTCCTATGTAAAATCCCCTAGTTTAGGTCAAATTTCCAAGCAAAATAAGTCAAAATGCAAGCTTCAAATGGCTTCTTGGCCAACATGAAACTTGTATAGGATCTCAAGACCTTTAATTTGAGTGGTGGAAGACATCAAGGAGATTTACAGAACTCAAGTTATGGTCCTTGCAAGTTACAGGTCATCTGAGGTATCTGAAATTTTATCTGTGGAAGTGACTTGACTTCCAAGCTATTTTTAACCCTCAAGGAGATTTCAAATGAATTTCTGGTCAACATAAGAATTGTTCCTCATTGTCTTAGCTTTTTATAATGGTATAGTATGCCCTCATATGATGTGTGGAACTCAACTTATGGTCTTGGCAAGCAAAGGGTATTTTGGTCATTTGTGAATTACAGGTCATTTTAACCTATGTCCAAAACTCATACAAGGAGGCCTCAAATGGAAAAACTTACAACATAAAACATGCTCCAAATGACATTTTGAGTCTAGAAAAGTGACCATGAGAGATTTGAAATGTCCCTAGCACAAGGTTTCAAAATTGGTGAAGTTAATGAAGGAAAATGGCTTAAAAAAATGGTATTTTTCACATCTTGGCCAAATGATGCAAAATTATAGGTCATTTTGAATGGAAAAGGCATTTTAAAAACATTGGCTAAAGTGGAATTTTGAGCTTAGGTCATAATTTGTGAGTTATCCATGGTTGCTTGAATTGAAAGTAACATAATCCAAATTGAAAGGGAAAAGTGTAAGGGAAATTTCTCCAATGTTCTAGGAGGTTCTAATGCAACCTATATATTCATGCAAGCTGATTCATGCAAGGGTTGGTGCTCCCATTTGTCAAAAATCTCCATTTTCATCCATTTTCTTATTCTTCCATAAGATACTCAAACTCTTACAAATCTCTCAAAATTCTCACATCTTTGGATTGAATCATCATCATCATCATTCAAACCCTAGGATTCACATCAAGAAGTGGTTGAATTGATCAAGGATTATACCCATTATCTTCTTCACTCCAAGTTACATTTTCATCCAAAACCCATTGAAACTTCTTCTATCATTCTGATTTCTGTCACTATCATCATCTACTATCATCATGGAGTAATTGGCACAAGAGATTGGAGGGAATTCGTGGCTGTGTGAAGAGATTCAGTTTGAAACTCCAACTTGCATGAAGGATGGAATAGCATGATTCACAAGGATTAAGCACAAATCATTGCAAACAGAAGCATATTCATTCATTGGAGATCGTTTTCAGCAAGTATCAAAGGTTGAATTGAGGTCTAGCTACCATCACCATCATCAAGTGCAAGGTATGTAAACTTCTTCGAATCTCACTATTCTGGCTGGTAGAGATCATGTGGTTAGGATAATGTTGTTTAGAAACCCTAGAGGATCAATTCTTGAAGTTTAGGGATAGATTCGTGGAGATCCATGACAGGTTGCCATTTCTGTTGGCTTCGAGAATAAGCTGTATGTTGAGCTATAATCAATGTGATGAAGCATAGAATAATGAGGCAAGCATGTAGAATAGCTGTGGATAAGCAGGTTTGAGTTCTGGCAACTTTAACCTCAGGCAAGCATGGTGTGCCCTGAATTTCGTGCTCTCTGTTTGGAGTGTACAATGAGAGTTAGGGAAAACTAGGATTAGACATGGATTCCTTGAGTTTTGTAGAATATTTTAGGGCTTGGAGTTGTTATTTTTCGTCAAGAAAGCATGGAGAACGAGTGGGTGGAACCTTCGTGCATGGAGTGCATGACTGAAACCCTAGGTGCTGGAGGTTGAAGAAGGGTGGAGAGCCGTACGATGGAGGTTGGACTCTTGACTGGGAGTATCATCCAACGGCCCATGTTTGATCTGAGTTTTGGTGGGAGAATTTGAAATCCCAAACGCACCGTTTCATTAATTGGGGGGATTGGGCTCAGATAGCTATCCACACCCCCCCAATTTCATAAGCCCAACGCGCTTAACTTGGTTTTCTTGCTTTTCACACCCCCTCCATCTTATTTCTTTATATTTTCTTTTAATTTCTTTAATTTTTTCATGCATCTTCTAAAAATTATATAAAATCTAAAAATCATTATTTTTAATTCATTCTTTTTGCATATTTTTCTTTAGGATGTCAAGAAAATTATAAAAAATAAAAATTGCATTTTATTTTTTATTTGATATTTTTCCCATATTTTCTAAATAAATAACATTTTAAATGGTTTCATTTCATACTTGATTTTGTTAATTTTTGTTCTATTAGATACTTTCATATTTTTCATCCATTCTTTTTAGGTTGTTTAGGTTAGACATTGAACTTGTAGATACATTTTAGTTCCCTTTTTTAGGAATTAATTTTAGGTGCTTAATGTAAGCTTGAACAACATGGATAAAACTAGGGTTTTTAGGTGATGACTTAGGAGATTTGATTCTTTTCCCTTAGGACTTAGGGTTTGAATAGTTTAGTTATGGGACTATAGGGGCCATGGGTAGTTATTAGACCCCTTAGAAAAAGTCAGGATTCCCCTACTGCTATTAATATACTGTATATCTGATTGACTGGTGTGGTGTGCCCTCTGGGGATTATTGCTTGCTTGCTTGGGTATTGGGATTGTCTGGGGGCTTGGGAGAGCTGAGGAGTTGAGGAGATGAAGGCCATTGGAGATCCAGAGGTTGAAGATCAACTGTCAGAGTTGAGGAGGAGGTTCTTGCTAGCAGCTGCTGAGGAGACTAGGGTTTAGGAGCTAGGCAGAGCTCTAGATTAGAAAGCTTGTCTCTCAAACATAGATGGCTTTGTTTGCCTCTATCCTTTCTCTATGATTCAAAGTCTCTTTCAAATATCCACCTCCTTCCTTTGGAAGGATCAGTGAAAGTATTTGGAAGATAGAACTTTTGAGAGAAAACTTTCTGTTTAATGTTAACAGTTGATGAACCACCCTTGGTAGGTAATTAACTGTCTAACATTCATTCACTTCATCTGGTTGACTAATGTTCATCCTGGAGCCTGAAACTTGAAGAAAAGCCATTGCAGATGGAAGACAGATGATCAAAGCCCTTGCCTGAAGGCCATGAAGATAGAGATTGATGCTTGTTGAAGCCTGTAGCTGATTGGAGATTGCTTGAAGCCAGCTATTGATGTAGAGCTGCTGAAGCTGTTTATTTTCTTGCTGTATTTTATTGCTGATGTATTGAGTGGTTTTCTGGACTGTATTGTTTGCTGTTTACCCTGTTGGGTTGAAAGTGAAGTCTGTTCACTTTTGCCTATTGTTTTTCTAGGTTCGAGGTTGAGTGGGACTCCCTTGCCTCGCTTGTACTGTTGCATCCATGCATTTTACTGTTTTACTGTATATACCTGTTTTTGTTTCTGTTTCTGCCTATCCCGTAGGATCTCTGTTTCTCTCTGTGCAAGAGAGAAGCATGATAGACACTAGGTCTTAACCCATGCATGATAACATTAGGTTAGTTTGTTTCCCTTCGCAACCGTAGGTTAGAGTTCTGTCTCTTTCTTTCTCAAAACAAACAAAAAAACACATAAAGATTTCAAACACAATAAAAGACACTTCTTCCGTAAAAGAATGTGAACTCATCAAAGCGTCATTTTTGTCCGCTGGGACTGTTGATCAGAAAACCTTTTTCAGAAGGAATAAAATCAACCAAGACAAACTTGTGTCGTACGTGGCCCGAACTATGTTTGCTCTGATCTTTCGTGCTGTATGAAAGTACGTAGGCATAGGATGCGATATCCTAGCGAGCAACCTTCCCCTCCTTTCCCGTAGGTAGGCGAACTACGTTGACTCTGATTTCTCGTTCCAGACGGGAATACGTAGGCATAAAGTGCGATACTTTGCCGAGTCATTTTTATTTTCATTTTATTTTCTTTTTAACCCTTGACCTATAGTTTAGATAGAATAACAATCCATACCCGAAAACAAGCGTGGATCCCGTCGAGTACGACGGACGTGAGGGGTGCTAATACCTTCCCCTTGCGTAACCGACTCCCGAATCCAGGTTTTGGTTGCGACGACCATACCTTTCCCATGTTATGCGAGGTTTACTCTGAGCGTTTCCTTTCCCTCCCGTGGGATAAATAACGCACGGTGGCGACTCTTCTGTTCAGCCGGCGCCGATTTTCGCAGTAGCGACACATTGGAAGGAGATAGTGGGTTAGGTAGGGTGAATAATTACTTTATTTTTTAGTTAGTTTAATATTTCCTCTGTCTCAAATTATAAGTCAATTTCTAAAAAAGATTGTCCCAAATTATAAGTCATTTTATATTTCCAATGCAATATTAATGACATTTTCTCCAATATATCCTCAAATATTTATTATTATTCTTTCAATTCTTTTAATTTCTCTCTTTTGTGTAATTATGAGGGGCATTAGTGTAATGTCATACATAATTTGTCTTTCTCATAAAATAATAATTAAGTTTCTTAATTCGTATGAAATGTTAAAACGTCGAATAATTTGGGACAGAGGAATTAATAGTTTTTTCTAATAAATAGATTAACGCCCAGTCAATTATACAGATCCACGTGGCAGTCCACATCACCATTGTGTAACTCATTTGACATGAAAGACCATCTTTGTTAATGATTGAAAATATGAAGATCTTAAAAACATTATAACTATGTTAAGAACTAAACTTGAAAGTAGTTGGTGATAAAAAACATTTAATCATATTCGATCGAGCAAACTGACAGACTGTTGTGGAAAAAAGATGAAATTGAAAAATTTTCTATCAAGGATTTCTATTAAGGATTAATGGCCCCCAAGTTTCTTTGACGGCTGATCAGATTAGTGCTTTTGGTTGCCTTTGGAATTTGAGCGTCGGCGAGAATCTTGTTTTTTGGTTGGAGGACAATTTGGAATAGAATTGCTACTAAGAACCAATTGATCAAGAGAGAAATGATAAATTTAGACAGCTTGTATGTTATGTGTGGTTAAGAAGTTGAAACCTTACAACATTTATTATTCGAATGTATGTTAAATTTGGACAGCTTATGTGTCATGTGTGGTCAAGAAGTTGAAACCTCAGAACACTTATT
Organism: Lathyrus sativus; assembly: GCA_963859935.3. Taxonomy (NCBI): domain Eukaryota; kingdom Viridiplantae; phylum Streptophyta; class Magnoliopsida; order Fabales; family Fabaceae; genus Lathyrus; species Lathyrus sativus. Next base: position 494,152,242 of record OZ012739.1, on the reverse strand, counting down.
ATTCGAATGTCGGGTGTCGTACTCTATTTTGGAGAGAGTGGGTGTAGCTTGTATGTTATGTGTGGTCAAGAAGTTGAAACCTTACAACATTTATTATTCGAATGTACGTTAAATTTCGACAGCTTGTGTGTCATGTGTGGTCAAGAAGTTGAATCCTTAGAACATTTATTATTTGAATGTCTAGTGTCGTACTCTGTTTGGAAGAGAGTAGGTGTTTGAAGTGGGAGTGGGGACATTTATGCAGGTTATAAGTGGAGATCTTTATTGGACTGGTCTAAAGCGGGTTATAACCATTTTGAAGAGCAAAAGTCGGGAATAATTTGGCTTGCTATTATTTGGAGTATATGGAAGATAAGTGTTCTGGAGTGGGCCTAGACCTGCCCATCCGTCGGGCAGGCCCAATCCAACGCTACTTGGGGGAGGCCTAACAAGGACCAAATCCCCCAGTGTCGGGCACGGTTCTAGACACAATGGGCATACATCTTTCTCGTCGGGAAAAGCAACACGTCTTTCCCGCGTTCTCCACGTGCTCCTCCATGCAGGGACACATCATCAAGCAACTACCCACCTCTGAAAGAGTTGGTCATCCCATCTTCCGGAGATCAAGGGGAAGTTGATCTAGGGTGAAGATCACATGCTGATCTTCACTATGCCACGTAAGCCCTGGAAGTTACTTGGGTTGGGCCTCGCAGCCCAACCCAACGTAAGTAACCATTGGCCCTGTGATGGGGTCTCTCTATAAATATCCCTTTTCAATAGAGGGTCAGGTATTCACTCTCTACACCTAACTTCTGTATTTGCTCCCACTCTGGTCCTTTACTCACTTAAGCATCAGAGTGTCTTGCAGGCACCCCCTCCTCCTCCCTACTTCCGTTGAGCAGCTTCCAAACCAGTGACGCGTGGCGATCGGCAATCTCTTATGATCAGGTACGACCAGTGGCGCCGTCTGTGGGAAACTAAAGCTTCCTCGTTCCTTCGAGCAGAAGAACCAAAGCTTTCAACTCCAGCTTCAAATTTCTGAGATCATGACTAGCCCACTCCACGACGATGTTGTCCAAAATTTCGCCTTCGCCCCAATCACCAACGGTGATAACAAGGCTAGGCCCTCCCATACCCCTGAGGGTGGCGTGATGGACAGTCAGACTGCCTCCCCTTCGTCAGAGGACGCGACACATCACGTCGCACCTCGAGCAAGGAGCCCGACTGTTTTCCAGCCTGTTCCCACGTCAGCTGGAGCAGACCCAACAATGACTTCCCTCTTCGCAACCATCAACCAAACCAATCTGATGTTGTTCCAGCAGAACGAGCACATCGAGATGCTGGAACAAGATACCTCATCTTGCTATCCCCCGCGGATAAATCAACGCGAGGACTCCCGGAGCCCCTCTCCCCGTCAACGGAGGCGCCAGCCACAGATGGAGAGGCCCTAACCCGTGGCTTCCAAGAAGCGCAATCGATCACCTCCCTGGAAGGAGATGCGTTCCCCGGTCCCAAGAGCGAACAGACTGGAAGCCCCGGGAAAGAGGTCGAGGGGACATAATCAAGCCCCTGGGCACAATCCTTCGCCCTGGTGCTCCTCTGTCCGCAGTGATGAGGACGACTACAAGACCCCTCTTTCGCGGGAAATCATGGCAACCCTCATCCCCCACGGGATGGAGAAGCCGCCCACACTCTCTACATACGACGACACCTTGAACCCGGACGACCATCTGGAAGATATCGAGGCCATGCTCGACTATCGGAATGTTCGAGGAGCCATTAAGTGCAGGCTCTTCCCAACGACATTAAGGAAGAGAGTCATGGCTTGGTACAAAAGCCTGGAGCCTGAGTCCATCATGTCGTTGAAGGTCCTGAAGGATCTCTTCTCGCAACATTTCACAGCATCCCGATGCTATCCGAAGACGGAGGCCGCCCTGGGCGCGATCATCCAAGCCCTGGACGAAACTCTCAGGAACTACATCGAGAGATTCACGAGGGAGGCGGTCTAGGTGACGACTTCAGACGACATGAAGCGTTACCTCATGGAGCATGGCCTATACCGCGACTCCAAATTCTACGAGGCTGTGGCAATCCACCGTTCAACCACCGAGTTGTCACGATAGGAAAGAGAAAAAAAATGACTATAAGGAACCAACGATTATCTCTTCTAAAACAACCTATATCCTCCACACTTAATCAACATTTGATAGATTATCCAACCCCGAGCAATCTTAGTTATTGGTGGGGCTTCGGTTCGTTAGCTGGTATTTGTTTAGTAATTCAGATAGTGACTGGCGTTTTTTTAGCTATGCATTACACACCTCATGTGGATCTAGCTTTCAACAGCATACCTATGAGACTTCCTCAAAAAAGCCCGCCACTACATTCGATACAAGGAGATCGAAGTTGCTAGTTCAGTCCGGGACTCCCGTAACCGCGAAACCCCTTGTGGATCTTGGGAAGAGAGAGCTCTGGCCCCCCGGCAAGGGGGAGATCGACGATGAGATGATCGTCCCTGAGAGCAGAAGGGCTCCACAGGCTGCTTCACCAAGTACACGGCCCTCGTCGTTTCCCGCGAGCGCATCCTGGCTGAGTGCGCCAACTCGAAGTTTGTCCGGGGAGGTGTCTGTTTTCCCAAACCGGCACCCCCAAGGCCAACATGGACAAGTCCAAATACTGCCACTTCCACAGTGGCCACGGGCATGTCACCGATGACTGCATCCACCTGAAGGACGCAATCGAGATACTCATCAAGGATGGGAACTTGAAGAGATACACCAGGGAAGGGGATGCCCCTCGACAGGAGGCCCACAAAGCCAAAAGGCTCGAGGACTTCCCTTCTCCCTCCAACGAATCCGGGTTGCAGGTGGCCCTCAGCATAAGTCGGCCTGAAGACTTGTTCTCCCTGAGAGAACACAATCTCCCTACCAGGAACCCGCTGCCCGAAAAACCAATACGCCCCATCAGCCCGTGGGAATACTTCCCACCGCGATGGTCATCTTAGGCGAGGCCCCGAACAAGCTCTCCATCGGTTCCTTGAAGAGGAAGTTTGACGAGTTGATGAGCAACAACTCCGGAAAAATGAGCACTCTCGACAAGTTCAACGGTCGGTCTAACCCGATCACGTACTACCTCAAAGAGCTGCCCGAAGGAGCCCCTAACTCCGTCATTCCCCTGCTAATCCGGGCACAAATGGAAAACTTCGACATCCACCGTATCCTAGTCGACGGAGGGAGCTTGGTGGATATCATATATACCCACCTATTTTTGACGTTGCAGCTTGACGAGACCAACCTGACCCCTTATGTCGGCTCCGACCTCCAGGGGTTCAACGGGACGACCACGAGACCGTGGGGATACGTGGAGCTCAAGGTCACTTTAGGGGCACAGGAAACGGCCAGGGAAATCAACGTCCGATTCCTGGTCGTCGAGTTCCCATCCCTGTACAACTGCATCTTAGGCAGGACGACGCTGACAGAGCTTACCGCGGTGCCATCGACAGTTCACCTAAAGATGAAGTATTACACTAGGATGGGAGCCGTCGTCACCCTCAACGGGGACATAGAGGTAGCCCAGTGGTGTTTCGAGGCAGCAATGAAGGGCCTCAGCACGATCGACCCCTCTACTAAAGTGACCAAGCCTCCGCCCGTCCAGAAGAGCAGGTCAAAGGACCACGTCGACGCCGTGGACCTCGACTGTCGCTTCCCCGGCGAACAGGAACACGAGGACGAAGCTGAGCACGCTCCTCCAACGGTCAACGGGCATCCCTTATACCCAATGCGCCCTATTCCAGACGGGGACTTAGAGATAGTCGTCCTCAGTGACGATGAGGCCAGGAGCGTAAAGATTGGAGCTGGACTGCCCGACTTGGCAAGGAAGCAGCTGAAAGCCTGCCTCCGCGAGAACGCCGACCTCTTCTCTTGGAGCGCCGCCGAGATGCCCGACCTCGACCCCGAGGTCGCCTGTCACCAGCTCTCCATCAACCCAGTCGCGAAGACCATAATACAACGTTGGCGTAGGCAGTCCCTAAAAAATTCGGCGGCGGCTGAAAAAGCTGTAAAAGACCTCCTAGAGGAAAATTTTATTTCGGAAGCCCGGTATTCAACCTAGCTGTCCAACATTGTACTCGTTAAAAAATCAAATGGAAAATGGAGAATGTGCATTGATTACACCGATCTCAATCGGGCATGTCCCAAGAACGCCTATCCCCTCCCCAATATCGACAAGCTCATTGATAACTCGGTGGACTTCAAATTATTATCCTTCATGGACGCCTACTTGGGATACAATCAGATCCCTATGGATGAAGTCGAAAAACAGAGCACGGCCTTCATGACCGAGTCAGGCAACTATTACTACAACGTAATGCCCTTCGGCCTAAAGAATGTTGGGGCCACCTATCAGCGGATGATGAACAGGGTCTTCCGGGGAGAGATTGGCGACATGCTCGAAGTCTACATGGACGACATGATCGTCAAATCGCGTACTAAGGTCAACCACATAGTCCACCTTAAGAAGGTCTTTGAAACAACGAGGAAGTGCAGGATGCGATTTAACCCGGAGAAGTGCACCTTCGGTGTACGCGCGAGGAAGTTCCTCGGGTTTTACCTAACCGAACGAGGGATCGAGGCAAACTCGAACAAATGTTAGGCCTTTTCCGAGATCGTAACGCTGAGCACGAAGAAGTCGATACAGACCCTAAACGGGATACTCACCTCACTATCCCGCTTCGTCGCCAAATCCGCATAACATGCCCTCCCATTTTTCAAACTGATAAGGCAGGAGGCCACATTCGAATGGAAGAAGGAGTGCGAACAGGCCCTCCTCCACCTCAAACGCGTCCTGTCGGAGCCACCGGTCCTGACGTCGAGGAAACCCTCTACCTGTACCTGTCTGTTTCCACCGAAGCCATGAGCGCCGTACTAATCTGGGAAACCCTTGACGGGCAGAAGCCGATCTACTTCATAAGTAAGGCCCTCCACGGTCCCGAGGTGAGGTATCAGCAGATAAAAAAAGCCGCCTTGGCCCCTCATCAACACAGCCAGGAGAATCTGACACTACTTCCCGGCCCATACCATCGTAGTCAGAACCAAGCAGCCTATTAAACAGCTACTCGGCAGGCCCGACAAGTCGGGGCGCATGTTGAGGTGGTCGCTGGAGCTCTCCGAGTTCGACATTGTCTATGAAGGAAGGAAAGTACTCAAGGCGTAAGTACTGGTCGATTTCGTCTCCGAGATGACGCCCACCTGTCATACCCCAAATTTGTCCTACCTTTTTCAAAATTTTAATTTTCCCGACTTTGTTTTTAATTTACATCGCTTGTACAGCGTAGCGTATTTTTCAACAAAAATAAGCGTTTTCACTTTTTAGCCCAACAAGAGCGTGCCACGTGACAATTGTTTTTGTATATATTTATTTCATAATTTCTTTTTTATGATATGTAATATATTTTTAAATATTAATTAATTAGATTAGAATAGATTTAAATTAGAATTTAATTATAACTTAGAATTTTAATTTAGAAAAAAATAGATTTAACAAAAAATAGAATTAAAATTTTAATTTTTATTAGAAATTAGAATTAAAATTGTTAGAATATAGTTAAAAAGTTAATTAAAAATAGATTTGTTAATTAATTAAAAAAAAACAGAAAAATTAAAAGAAAAATAAAAGAATTGAAAATGAGAGACACGGTAGAGATATTTTGAGAATTAGGGTATAGTTTGCTATAAATTGGAAGACGCTACTGTTCATTCTCTTCCCCAATTCCATCCAAAAACCCTAGCCGCAATAACTTCTCTTGTCCCTTTCACTGAAAACCCTAGCTGTCAACTCATCTCTTTCCTCTTCTTCTCACACCACGAGAAACCCTTCTTCTGTTCCCTCAAATCCACTGCCCTCATAATAACCCACTCTCTATTGAAACCTAACTTCCATTAAAGCTTCAACACACTTCTCAAACATCACCGCACCACCAGAGCAACTGCAACAACCACAGACTCACCATCAAATTTCTCATCACCACGACTTCGTCCATTTGAACCAGCCGCTGCGAAGTCTCCAACAAACCATCCACAGCAGCCTTTTGCGTCGGGCTTTCGAGCTTCAACGGTGACGAGTGTTCTGCATCCCTCAGTTCTGTTGCAAACAACGTTCAAGCGGTCCCTTTCTGATTTTGACAAGCCGCCTATTTCGTCAAATACTGCAACAATCTTTGGTTTGCCTTCGTTTCGATTACGGAAAACCGAAGTACTACAGATCTGCACCACTGCAAGTTTGGTTTTCCACTCAGCGTTTACATAACTATATCTCATTTTAGTTGTTGCTTGCGATCCGATTTCGTGCAAGTGTTATTGTTCCTCGCCGGGACGTTGTTGCAGGTATGAGTAATTTTCATGTGTCCTGGAACTAGAGGATTAATTTTTTCTCCTATGCATTTTGTTTTATAAAATAATAGTTGGAAGCTTAGAATTATACTGCATTTTCTCCTTTACAGATTGAGATTACATAGTTCTCATATGGCTTTTATTCTTCTGTGCTTAGTATACTACATATTAATATAAATGGTTTATGTTCAAAAAAATTTAATAAATATTTATACTAATTTATAGTTTGTGCTTAGAGTATTTTTTTTATATTTTTTATTATTGAATATTAATGTAGGTTGTTTGTGTTCATAATTTCTTTTAATAAATGTTGATACCTATAGATAGTTGGTGTTTAATTTCCTTTTAATGATACATACTGGGAGTTTTCGGATGAGTTCATGGTTATTATATTCATATTCTATTGTTTTTTAATCTCTCATATAATGTTCTTGGAAGAGTTGTATTGTATATGATAATCACTCTCACCTTTTATTCAGTAGGATCTTACTATTCATTTTATGTAATGTGAAATCTTAGTTTGGCCTTAGGGAATAATTTGTTCCATACTATCATGGCATTTGTTTATGGGTTCTAATTCTTATATTTGCTTTTAAAAAAAGAGAATAAAATAAAATCTTAAAAAACTTGTTTTGATATTACATGGTGTTATACTTAATATTTCTCAAAATTATCTTATTATTATATTACTATATAATATTAATAGAATTTAGTTAAGTTTAGACTCATTGTTTTGTATAAATTTATTTAATAATTTTTATGTTAGTGACCATTGTGGTGTATTGATATTGGTTTGTACATGTCTTTATTTCATTACATTTTAGATTAGATCTAATTTTCGGACTAGACTTTTGATATGTTGTTATGCCACTTAAATTTCTAAACATTAATTTGATATTTTGCTGCGTTATGACTTCGGTGTATGATATTCTCAATGTTGTCATTACAAAAAAATCGGCTTTAGAGTACATTGTGACAAACTCGATTCGATCTATTTTATGTATTCATTTTTGTGTCATTTCATCCCCATTTGAACAAATGTACTCCAATTCCCACAAAATGTAATAATTTTTATCGCTTTAATGCTTCAAAACCCTTTTAAAAAATAAAATTCTCGATCTATCGAGCCATTTTTTTTACCCTTGTAAGTCGAGTGCTTTCAAAGCTTTGCCATCAACTTATTAATCACAATACACAACATTTTAAAGCTTAATCCTGGGCTTCCTTACAGTGATACCTATTTGATCAATTATTTCTAATTGGTCACTTAGAAGACTAGCTCACTTTGCTAGTGCACACGTTTAAAATTAAAATTCAAACCTTGACTTCCCTCGAGTATTTTTCCTCAAAACTATTCTTTTCGATTAAACAATGTAGATATCGAGCTCTTGAGGTCTAGCACTTCTTGAGTTCTCAAATGATTGCTCTCAAGGTGCACACCTTGAGTTGTGATCCTTTCAATCTTACTTTTTTAGAATATCTAGCGCGTCTAGTCCGAGTACGCTAATATTTTAAAATTATTTTCATAATTAAATTACGAAAGTATCGAGTTCTTGGAGTCGTGCATTCTTTGAATTCGAGAATGGTTACTATCAAGGTGTACACTTTGAATAGTATATCATTCGAACTTTCGTTCCTAAAACACTTCTTAATTATTTGGACCAATACTTTCATTGTCCAACAAACATATTTCATAATTAATGGAATGAAAAAGATGTCGTTGGGATCTAGCATTCCAATGATATCCCGATTAATTGGTTGCGAGGCCGACGTCTCGTTTATCGATTAGTCGTCATTCCTCCTAAAGTTTTCAACCCATCTAACCTCGTTCCTCACCCTCGTGCGATCGAGTCTAAACCCTAATACGCGTCTAAACGACCGTCAAACACAGTTTTCGAAAATGAATGAAAAAGGTATCGTTGGAATCTAGCATTCCAGTAATATCCCGATTAATTGGTTGCGAGGCCGACGTCTCGTTTATCGATTAGTCGTCATTCCTCCTAAAGTTTTCAACCCATCTAACCTCGTTCCTCACCCTCGTGCGATCGAGTCTAAACCCTAATACGCGTCTAAACGACCGTCAAACACAGTTTTCGAAAATGAATGAAAAAGGTATCGTTGGAATCTAGCATTCCAGTAATATCCCGATTAATTGGTTGCGAGGCCGACGTCTCGTTTATCGATTAGTCGTCATTCCTCCTAAAGTTTTCAACCCATCTAACCTCGTTCCTCACCCTCGTGTGATCGAGTCTAAACACTAGTATGTTTCTAAACCATACGTCAAATTCAAATCATTTTTCTTAATCAAATTACGAAAGAACTGAGTTCTTGGAGTCTCGCACTCCTTGAATTCTTGAATGACAACTATTGCGGCGTACGCCTTAGGTAGCGTGTCATTCGACCTTTCGTCTAAAACACGCGCCTTAACTATTTGGACAAGTATTCATTGTCCATTCAAATACAATTTCCTAATTAATTGAATGAAAAAGGTGTCGTTGGGATCTAGCATTCCAACGATATCCCGACTAATTGGTTGCGAGACTGACGTCGCGTTTATCGAGTAGTCGTCATTCTCCCTCAAAATATCTAACCGACCTTATCTTCTTCGCCTCCGTGCAATCGAAACCCTAACTACCTATTCAACCTAACTCTCTCTTTCTCGCCCCGTGCGATTGAACTATCCTTTAAACACAATTCTCATTCCTCGCCCTCGTGCGATTTCCAATCCAAACACCTTTTCCTAAAGAACATTGTTTAGTCCCTTCTTCCGCGCATAACAAACTAGCGCTTCAGCCTCCCCTAGCGAGCAGACAAGCCAACGTTTAGCAGTTAGAATGCGACCTAAACACTCGTTCATTTTCGAACCCTTTACCGTAGTTAGCCGAACTACGGCTGCTCTGATTCTTCATTCTCTTCTGAATGTAAGATACGTAGGCACAAGATTGCGATGATCTTGGCGAGCACAATCCCCTCCTTTTCCCGTAGTCCCACGAACTACGAATGCTCTGATTTTCCACTTCTTACAAGTGAAGATACGTAGGCACAAGGGCCCCAATCCTTGGCGAGCACCCTATCCTAAAACCACCCATTCCCCCCTATAGGAGAAACCTTAGAAGAAAACAATTAAGCACAGTTAACTTTACTCTCGAATCGATCAAGAGGTTCCCGTTGAGTACAACGGACGTAGAGGGTGCTAATACCTTCCCTCTGCGTAATCGACTCCCGAACCTAGAATATTGGTTGCGATGACCATGTTCTTATATCCTTAAAGGTTTTATCGATATTTTCCTATTCCATCCTTGGAATGAATAAAGTTCGGTGGCGACTCTGTTTCGAACGGTATTTTTCCGCGGCCATCGCGAGGATCGTATTTTTCGAGGTACGACAGATGGCGACTCTGCTGGGGACTATGCATTACCCTATGCAAGAGAGAGTCAAGCCTCACTTGACTCGATTTGAGAGTACTAACCTTTTTCTTAACTGTTTTCTTTATGTTTATTTTCTCCTATTGTTTATTTCTTGTTTTCTCTTTCTATCGTATGCTGTTTATTATATCTGGCTGCTGGATTCGGGGATAGCATTGCAAGTAAAACTCTACACCCGAGCTTTGGAAAAATAAGAGAGAAAAATAGTTTAGAATGGGTAGTAATTAGTGTTAGTCTCCAAGGACTCGCTCCTTGTGTGCCTAGCATGAAAGCTCCTCCAGAATAGGCCTTTTCGTAGATCCTATCGTAACGCAGCTAGCCTGTTGCAGGATTTGATTCATGAAGGGTCCATGACTCTGGGAACCACTCTTAGAACCAATTTCTATATTGGTATTCGTGTAGTGTTAGTCTCCGAGGACCCGCTCCTCGTGTGCCTGGCATGAGGACTCCGCTCAGGAGAGACCCTATCGTACTCTCGTTATAATAAAGCTAGCCTGTTGCGTAATGTTGATGCGATCGGTGTCCGTGATCCTGGGAACCTTATCCATCAACATAGAAGCTATCCCGTGAGTGGGTCTGTGGGTAAAGAATCTAGAACTTGCCTTGTATAGTCTACCGGTTAGGGCGCTTTGACTTGCTTATGTTACCCTGGATCCTATTTGTGCCTGCATTGCATTTGCATATCATTTCATGTGCATCTCATCGGCATTGCATATCATTCTCTCAGCCAGAAAACTTATCCATCCTTTGTCCATATTTCCGTTGATTTCCCGACACCTGTATCGAACTTGAAGCAGCTTTTGGAAGAATCATGAGTTCAGAAGAGCAGAACCAGTTTGCATCAAGAGCAGATGTTGACTTGATGAAGAACCAGTTGGACCAGCTTGTGGAAGCTATGCTAGCCTTTTCAAGGAAAGAAAATAAATCTCAACGGCCTATAGTCACTAAGAACGTCATACCTGAGCCTGTGCGGATTCCTGTTGAAGACCAGGTTATACAAGAGCGACACATTATTCAGGATGAACATACCTCGTCTCGTGATGCTGTTGAATACCATAGCTTCTCATTCACTACACCGAATTCCCAAGTGGCAAGCTTGGTGGGGAATGTTGAACGACCTCAGGATGATGAGTTTGCTGAAAAATGTCGTGTGTTGGAAGAGAAAGTTGAAGCCATGATGGAGCGTGATACTGCTGATCTGAATGCTTTGAATATGTGTTTGGTACCCGGACTTGTGATACCTCCAAAGTTCAAGATGCCAAATTTTGAAAAGTACAAAGGAGATAGCTGTCCGAAGCAACATTTGGTAATGTTTTGCAGAAAGATGACGTTCTATGCTCGCAATGACAAACTTATGATTCACTGTTTCCAAGACAGTTTGAGTGGGGCATCTTTAAGTTGGTACATGCAGCTAGAAAGTAGCCATATCCAGTCGTGGTCGGACTTAGCCAACGCCTTTCTGAAACAATACCAATACAATCTTGATGTGGCTCCCAACCGCATGCAGTTGCAAGGCTTATCTCAAGAGGAAAACGAGTCTTTCAGAGGGTATGCTCAGAGATGGAGAGAGGTAGCTGCTCGCGTCCAACCACCGCTCTTGGACAGGGAATTGGTTGACATGTTCATAGAGTCTTTGCAAGAACCATACTTGGAAAAGATGATAGCCAATGGGACATCAAACTTCTCTGACTTGGTTTCAGTAGGAGAACGTATCGAGAGCTATCTCAAGAGTGGAAAGTTTCACGACTCCTCGAACATCTCAGCCAGTGAAAGTGAATCAGTTGTCAGCTCCAAAGAGGAAGAAAAGGATGAGATCAACACGATTTGGGACGCTCCCCATGCTCCATCCTCGGTGCCTTATCTTCAGTACCCAATCATCTCAACTGTTAAAAGTCAGCAATCCTATGGGTCTACCTGTGTGACTCCAATCTCTTCACATGGTCAATATCCTCCTGTTAATAGACGTTCGCAACAACGACGTTACTATAATCAAAGACCAAAGAGACGCTTTGATCCATTACCAATGCCATACAATCACGTGCTACCACGTTTGATTAGTAGTGGACTGATAGTGCCAAAGGGTTTGGATCCTGTGATCCCACCATATCCTCCAGGCTTTGACACCAATGCACAATGTGGCTACCATGCTGGTGCAATGGGGCATTCGACCGAAGATTGCAAACAGTTCAAGAATAAGGTTCAAGATCTGATTGAGTCCAAGATGATCTCGTTCACATCCCAAGGACTTCATATCAATATCAAACCTTCATCTGGTCAAGTGAGTTCATCAGTTCATGGCATGGAGGAAGCTGCAGAGAGTAGATATGAAGAAGGTTATCATACTGGTCTCGATGAGCAAGAAGGGTAGCTCAGCTGTGATGCAAGAGAGAAAAGCTCAGTTCCTCAATACTGGCAATTTCCATATTTTTTTTACGCATTTGTAGTTTCTTTTCTGTTATAATGCTACTTGCTTTTAGACGTTGTTTCTTATTAATGGTATTGTTAATGTGATAATTATGCATGTTTTTGATCAAATCCATTCGTATTCACTCACATTTTCTCACTTGTTGCAAAAAAATCACAATTTTTTTTCTCTCACTCCACTTCCTTTATCGCACTGCTGTTTAGCAAAGATTTGAGGGAGGATGATGAAAACGAGATACCCATAATTGCAAACTGTATACTTTCAGACCGAATCTCGTCAATGATGTACAGGCATTGCTTCAAATCCCCAAACACTGGAGATATAAGGAGTTAATCCCTAGTAAACCTCTTCGAGCCTAGAAGTAGCAGTTTCCTTCGGATATTCAAACCTTTACGCTCAACCTGGGGCATGGGTAGTGTTCAGTTAACTTGATTACGCACTCGAATCACGAGGCAAAATCCAAAGGTCATGACGGTTCATTAATGACCATTGACTTGGCAGTCACAAATCCTTCAAAAAATTTTTTTCAAAAGCCTGCTAAGTCAAACACCTCAAAAGGAGACTTAGGCAAAATTAAGGCAATCCCGATGGATTTGACAAGCAAAGTCAGCCCATGCAAAAGTTAGGGATCAGAACAAAACCCAAAAGAGGTACTCAAACCCTCGACAAAAACAAAATAAGATTCAGTGGCCACCCAAATCAAGGGGTTACTGACATCCATCAAAATAAGGTGGCTGCCATTTCAGGCAAACTTTGAACCATCAAGTTTACACCGTCACGCAGGTGCAAAATTAACTAAACGTAGGTATGGAGATCATTACGAAGAAGGGGTGGGTACAAATAATACTTTGAGCCTAATATCCTTTGTTTTCATAACCATGAACTAGACCACGATACAACCCTCAAAAGACCTAATTGAGGCGGAGTTTTATTCTGAAAGCATAACTACAGCAAGGTTGCGTAACCTGACTCCTCACATGATTGCTAATCACCAACATTGGTGTCATTATTCTTGCTATATATTTCGCACCAGATAAATTAGCACTACGTTTGGGCTAATAGTCCACTCGTCATACACTGTCACATCATTCTAATAAATGATCCTTTCAAATTTTGCATAAATGTCGCATTAAAATTACAATTTTTTGAATAAACACTTTTAACTGCAAGTCAGTACTTGGCATTATGGAAATTGCAACAAAAGAGCAATCAAAGAGGAACTTGATCACTCATTGGTGTTGACCTGAATCAAGAATTTCTCATAACCCTGCAGACTGGGGCAAGTTCTTCCGAGCTTCGAACAGGGGCATATTGTGGCCAAATCCAGATACTGGGGCAATTATCGTAGACCATGTCATGGTATAAATCTTTAAGAAAAATCTTCAAATACCTGGCAGACTGAGGCAGACTAGTTGAACAGGGGCATTTTCCCTCCTTACCTTCAAAGTTGGTCAAGCTAACCGTGCCAGAGCCAGTAATTGTTGAGTTCACAACAAGCGTCAAAAGCCTTGGGGCAGAGCAAAAGCACGATCAACATGCATTGGTTAAGTCGCTACGCTTGCATATTCAACATGCTTTGGATAAGTCGCTGCGCTCAACATTTGCAAGCCATCAAGGCATATCAGCTAGAAGCTAGGTTCTTACCAGAACGAGTATGCAACCTCTGCAAAGGATCTAACTTGGGGCATCCATAAGCATCCATATCTGTCTTCTGACCATAGCATCATCAGATACCGAGTGTCGGGAAGTCAATTACTTTCACCAAATAAAAGTCCACCTGGCTGGCATCATCATAACCAAAAGTCCAACCCTGCTTGGCATATCTCAAAAAGTCCATTTGTATTGGCAACCATTAAAAGTCCAACCCTGCTTGGCACCCCTCCTAAAAGTCCAATTCATATTGGCAACTACCAAATAAAGTCCACTTCTGTTGGCATCCCTTAAAACTCAAAAAGTCCATTTGTATTGGCAACCATTAAAAGTCCAACCCCGCTTGGCATCTCTCAAAGTCCAACCCTGCTTGACACCTATCCTAAAGTCCAATTCATATTGGCAACTACCAAATAAAGTCCACCCTTGTTGGCACCTTCATAAAACCAATCTCCTGCTTGCATTCACATATGCATCATATAATTGACATGTGTCATACACATACATAGCACGATCATTTCCTCTTTCAACCCCCGAGTTGATATGTCTTTATTTTCTCGACCCCCGAGTCGATATTTGCCTTTTCCTCCTTCAACCCCCACGTTGATATTTTGTTTTTTACCGACCCCCGAGTCGATATTGTCTTGTTTTTTCTCAACCCCCGAGTTGATATTTTGTTTTTCTCGACCCCCGAGTCGATATTTTCCTTTACCTTCGACCCCCGAGTTGATATTTACGTTTCTTCAACCCCTACGTTGATATTTTTTTCTCAACCCCGAGTCGATATTTACCTTTCTTCAACCCCCGAGTCGATATTTGCCTTTACCCCCGCATTGATATTTTGATTTGTTCTCGACCCCCGAGTCGATATTTGCTTTACGTCTTTTTCAACCCCCGCGTTGATATTTTATTTTCTCAACCCCCGAGTCGATATTACCTTTATTTTCTCGACCCTCGAGTCGATAGTATACTTGTTTTTCTCAACCTTCGAGATGATATACCAATATACCCCGTAAATATTTTCACCCTGCTGCACATAATCCCAATAATCCCCCATGGGAAACCAGAAATAAAGCTTTACCAGATCCAGTTACCCGGTTGCATTCTCATAAGCATTAGCATATCATTTGCATACACATCTTACATTCCATAGCAGTGCATTTTTAGTCGCATATTTGTGCATCATATCGCATACCATTGCTGTCCCCAGTGGCAAGGCATAACAGGATCCAGGATCAGTTTGCAAGCATCTTGGTCGTTCCTCCATCAAGTCGGCGGTATTTCTTTGAACAAAGTGAATACCCCGCGCGTGCTTGTGGAATTTTTATTCCCCAGCAGGTCATTCTTCAACCATGCAGTTGATAATGATAATTCCCAGCAGCTGTTGCTCTTGTTTCTCCCCAAGCGGAGTTTATTTTAAGAGTTTCTTGTGATCTTTTCCCCTCCTGTTATTTCTATATCTTCTTGCATTTGCACCTTTTTTTCCTTTGTCGGACAAATTTTAGGGTCTTCTTATATCTAATTGACTTCCACCCTAAAAATGAACGCCATGCAGCTGTTCATTCTCTCAGGTTTAAGGCAATTAGATAGGGGCATCTGTCATACCCCAAATTTGTCCTACCTTTTTCAAAATTTTAATTTTCCCGACTTTGTTTTTAATTTACATCGCTTGTACAGCATAGCGTATTTTTCAACAAAAATAAGCGTTTTCACTTTTTAGCCCAACAAGAGCGTGCCACGTGACAATTGTTTTTGTATATATTTATTTCATAATTTCTTTTTTATGATATGTAATATATTTTTAAATATTAATTAATTAGATTAGAATAGATTTAAATTAGAATTTAATTATAACTTAGAATTTTAATTTAGAAAAAAATAGATTTAACAAAAAATAGAATTAAAATTTTAATTTTTATTAGAAATTAGAATTAAAATTGTTAGAATATAGTTAAAAAGTTAATTAAAAATAGATTTGTTAATTAATTAAAAAAAACAGAAAAATTAAAAGAAAAATAAAAGAATTGAAAATGAGAGACACGGTAGAGATATTTTGAGAATTAGGGTATAGTTTGCTATAAATTGGAAGACGCTACTGTTCATTCTCTTCCCCAATTCCATCCAAAAACCCTAGCCGCAATAACTTCTCTTGTCCCTTTCACTGAAAACCCTAGCTGTCAACTCATCTCTTTCCTCTTCTTCTCACACCACGAGAAACCCTTCTTCTGTTCCCTCAAATCCACTGCCCTCATAATAACCCACTCTCTATTGAAACCTAACTTCCATTAAAGCTTCAACACACTTCTCAAACATCACCGCACCACCAGAGCAACTGCAACAACCACAGACTCACCATCAAATTTCTCATCACCACGACTTCGTCCATTTGAACCAGCCGCTGCGAAGTCTCCAACAAACCATCCACAGCAGCCTTTTGCGTCGGGCTTTCGAGCTTCAACGGTGACGAGTGTTCTGCATCCCTCAGTTCTGTTGCAAACAACGTTCAAGCGGTCCCTTTCTGATTTTGACAAGCCGCCTATTTCGTCAAATACTGCAACAATCTTTGGTTTGCCTTCGTTTCGATTACGGAAAACCGAAGTACTACAGATCTGCACCACTGCAAGTTTGGTTTTCCACTCAGCGTTTACATAACTATATCTCATTTTAGTTGTTGCTTGCGATCCGATTTCGTGCAAGTGTTATTGTTCCTCGCCGGGACGTTGTTGCAGGTATGAGTAATTTTCATGTGTCCTGGAACTAGAGGATTAATTTTTTCTCCTATGCATTTTGTTTTATAAAATAATAGTTGGAAGCTTAGAATTATACTGCATTTTCTCCTTTACAGATTGAGATTACATAGTTCTCATATGGCTTTTATTCTTCTGTGCTTAGTATACTACATATTAATATAAATGGTTTATGTTCAAAAAAATTTAATAAATATTTATACTAATTTATAGTTTGTGCTTAGAGTATTTTTTTTATATTTTTTATTATTGAATATTAATGTAGGTTGTTTGTGTTCATAATTTCTTTTAATAAATGTTGATACCTATAGATAGTTGGTGTTTAATTTCCTTTTAATGATACATACTGGGAGTTTTCGGATGAGTTCATGGTTATTATATTCATATTCTATTGTTTTTTAATCTCTCATATAATGTTCTTGGAAGAGTTGTATTGTATATGATAATCACTCTCACCTTTTATTCAGTAGGATCTTACTATTCATTTTATGTAATGTGAAATCTTAGTTTGGCCTTAGGGAATAATTTGTTCCATACTATCATGGCATTTGTTTATGGGTTCTAATTCTTATATTTGCTTTTAAAAAAAGAGAATAAAATAAAATCTTAAAAAACTTGTTTTGATATTACATGGTGTTATACTTAATATTTCTCAAAATTATCTTATTATTATATTACTATATAATATTAATAGAATTTAGTTAAGTTTAGACTCATTGTTTTGTATAAATTTATTTAATAATTTTTATGTTAGTGACCATTGTGGTGTATTGATATTGGTTTGTACATGTCTTTATTTCATTATATTTTAGATTAGATCTAATTTTCGGACTAGACTTTTGATATGTTGTTATGCCACTTAAATTTCTAAACATTAATTTGATATTTTGCTGCGTTATGACTTCGGTGTATGATATTCTCAATGTTGTCATTACAAAAAAATCGGCTTTAGAGTACATTGTGACAAACTCGATTCGATCTATTTTATGTATTCATTTTTGTGTCATTTCATCCCCATTTGAACAAATGTACTCCAATTCCCACAAAATGTAATAATTTTTATCGCTTTAATGCTTCAAAACCCTTTTAAAAAATAAAATTCTCGATCTATCGAGCCATTTTTTTTTACCCTTGTAAGTCGAGTGCTTTCAAAGCTTTGCCATCAACTTATTAATCACAATACACAACATTTTAAAGCTTAATCCTGGGCTTCCTTACAGTGATACCTATTTGATCAATTATTTCTAATTGGTCACTTAGAAGACTAGCCCACTTTGCTAGTGCACACGTTTAAAATTAAAATTCAAACCTTGACTTCCCTCGAGTATTTTTCCTCAAAACTATTCTTTTCGATTAAACAATATAGATATCGAGCTCTTGAGGTCTAGCACTTCTTGAGTTCTCAAATGATTGCTCTCAAGGTGCACACCTTGAGTTGTGATCCTTCCAATCTTACTTTTTTAGAATATCTAGCGCGTCTAGTCCGAGTACGCTAATATTTTAAAATTATTTTCATAATTAAATTACGAAAGTATCGAGTTCTTGGAGTCGTGCATTCTTTGAATTCGAGAATGGTTACTATCAAGGTGTACACTTTGAATAGTATATCATTCGAACTTTCGTTCCTAAAACACTTCTTAATTATTTGGACCAATACTTTCATTGTCCAACAAACATATTTCATAATTAATGGAATGAAAAAGATGTCGTTGGGATCTAGCATTCCAATGATATCCCGATTAATTGGTTGCGAGGCCGACGTCTCGTTTATCGATTAGTCGTCATTCCTCCTAAAGTTTTCAACCCATCTAACCTCGTTCCTCACCCTCGTGCGATCGAGTCTAAACCCTAATACGCGTCTAAACGACCGTCAAACACAGTTTTCGAAAATGAATGAAAAAGGTATCGTTGGAATCTAGCATTCCAGTAATATCCCGATTAATTGGTTGCGAGGCCGACGTCTCGTTTATCGATTAGTCGTCATTCCTCCTAAAGTTTTCAACCCATCTAACCTCGTTCCTCACCCTCGTGCGATCGAGTCTAAACCCTAATACGCGTCTAAACGACCGTCAAACACAGTTTTCGAAAATGAATGAAAAAGGTATCGTTGGAATCTAGCATTCCAGTAATATCCCGATTAATTGGTTGCGAGGCCGACGTCTCGTTTATCGATTAGTCGTCATTCCTCCTAAAGTTTTCAACCCATCTAACCTCGTTCCTCACCCTCGTGTGATCGAGTCTAAACACTAGTATGTTTCTAAACCATACGTCAAATTAAAATCATTTTTCTTAATCAAATTACGAAAGAACTGAGTTCTTGGAGTCTCGCACTCCTTGAATTCTTGAATGACAACTATTGCGGCGTACGCCTTAGGTAGCGTGTCATTCGACCTTTCGTCTAAAACACGCGCCTTAACTATTTGGACAAGTATTCATTGTCCATTCAAATACAATTTCCTAATTAATTGAATGAAAAAGGTGTCGTTGGGATCTAGCATTCCAACGATATCCCGACTAATTGGTTGCGAGACTGACGTCGCGTTTATCGAGTAGTCGTCATTCTCCCTCAAAATATCTAACCGACCTTATCTTCTTCGCCTCCGTGCAATCGAAACCCTAACTACCTATTCAACCTAACTCTCTCTTTCTCGCCCCGTGCGATTGAACTATCCTTTAAACACAATTCTCATTCCTCGCCCTCGTGCGATTTCCAATCCAAACACCTTTTCCTAAAGAACATTGTTTAGTCCCTTCTTCCGCGCATAACAAACTAGCGCTTCAGCCTCCCCTAGCGAGCAGACAAGCCAACGTTTAGCAGTTAGAATGCGACCTAAACACTCGTTCATTTTCGAACCCTTTACCGTAGTTAGCCGAACTACGGCTGCTCTGATTCTTCATTCTCTTCTGAATGTAAGATACGTAGGCACAAGATTGCGATGATCTTGGCGAGCACAATCCCCTCCTTTTCCCGTAGTCCCACGAACTACGAATGCTCTGATTTTCCACTTCTTACAAGTGAAGATACGTAGGCACAAGGGCCCCAATCCTTGGCGAGCACCCTATCCTAAAACCACCCATTCCCCCCTATAGGAGAAACCTTAGAAGAAAACAATTAAGCACAGTTAACTTTACTCTCGAATCGATCAAGAGGTTCCCGTTGAGTACAACAGACGTAGAGGGTGCTAATACCTTCCCTCTGCGTAATCGACTCCCGAACCTAGAATATTGGTTGCGATGACCATGTTCTTATCTCCTTAAAGGTTTTATCGATATTTTCCTATTCCATCCTTGGAATGAATAAAGTTCGGTGGCGACTCTGTTTCGAACGGTATTTTTCCGCGGCCATCGCGAGGATCGTATTTTTCGAGGTACGACAGATGGCGACTCTGCTGGGGACTATGCATTACCCTATGCAAGAGAGAGTCAAGCCTCACTTGACTCGATTTGAGAGTACTAACCTTTTTCTTAACTGTTTTCTTTATGTTTATTTTCTCCTATTGTTTATTTCTTGTTTTCTCTTTCTATCGTATGCTGTTTATTATATCTGGCTGCTGGATTCGGGGATAGCATTGCAAGTAAAACTCTACACCCGAGCTTTGGAAAAATAAGAGAGAAAAATAGTTTAGAATGGGTAGTAATTAGTGTTAGTCTCCAAGGACTCGCTCCTTGTGTGCCTAGCATGAAAGCTCCTCCAGAATAGGCCTTTTCGTAGATCCTATCGTAACGCAGCTAGCCTGTTACACGATTTGATTCATGAAGGGTCCATGACTCTGGGAACCACTCTTAGAACCAATTTCTATATTGGTAGTCGTGTAGTGTTAGTCTCCGAGGACCCGCTCCTCGTGTGCCTGGCATGAGGACTCCGCTCAGGAGAGACCCTATCGTACTCTCGTTATAATAAAGCTAGCCTGTTGCGTAATGTTGATGCGATCGGTGTCCGTGATCCTGGGAACCTTATCCATCAACATAGAAGCTATCCCGTGAGTGGGTCTGTGGGTAAAGAATCTAGAACTTGCCTTGTATAGTCTACCGGTTAGGGCGCTTTGACTTGCTTATGTTACCCTGGATCCTATTTGTGCCTGCATTGCATTTGCATATCATTTCATGTGCATCTCATCGGCATTGCATATCATTCTCTCAGCCAGAAAACTTATCCATCCTTTGTCCATATTTCCGTTGATTTCCCGACACCTGTATCGGACTTGAAGCAGCTTTTGGAAGAATCATGAGTTCAGAAGAGCAGAACCAGTTTGCATCAAGAGCAGATGTTGACTTGATGAAGAACCAGTTGGACCAGCTTGTGGAAGCTATGCTAGCCTTTTCAAGGAAAGAAAATAAATCTCAACGGCCTATAGTCACTAAGAACGTCATACCTGAGCCTGTGCGGATTCCTGTTGAAGACCAGGTTATACAAGAGCGACACATTATTCAGGATGAACATACCTCGTCTCGTGATGCTGTTGAATACCATAGCTTCTCATTCACTACACCGAATTCCCAAGTGGCAAGCTTGGTGGGGAATGTTGAACGACCTCAGGATGATGAGTTTGCTGAAAAATGTCGTGTGTTGGAAGAGAAAGTTGAAGCCATGATGGAGCGTGATACTGCTGATCTGAATGCTTTGAATATGTGTTTGGTACCCGGACTTGTGATACCTCCAAAGTTCAAGATGCCAAATTTTGAAAAGTACAAAGGAGATAGCTGTCCGAAGCAACATTTGGTAATGTTTTGCAGAAAGATGACGTTCTATGCTCGCAATGACAAACTTATGATTCACTGTTTCCAAGACAGTTTGAGTGGGGCATCTTTAAGTTGGTACATGCAGCTAGAAAGTAGCCATATCCAGTCGTGGTCGGACTTAGCCAACGCCTTTCTGAAACAATACCAATACAATCTTGATGTGGCTCCCAACCGCATGCAGTTGCAAGGCTTATCTCAAGAGGAAAGGCGGGAACAAATTTGTCGTCCAGGAAGTCCTCGCTTGTCCTAGCATAGAAGTAGCAAAAACAACGCTCGAGGTCAATGCCATTGGGGACAACGACTGCTAGATGACCCCAGTACACTCCTACCTAAGCACCGATCACCTCCCCGACGACGTAAAGAAGGCTAGCACGGTCAAACGCCGAGCTTGCTCCTATGTACTACTCGAGGGGAGATTGTACCAAAGAGGCTTCTTAGTCCCTCTCCTCAAGTGCGTTGATAAAGCCCAGGTCCCGAGCATCCTGCAAGAGATGTATGAGGGTATCAACGCTCAGCACTTGAGAGGATGATCTCTCTCCCAGAAGGCCTTACGAGCAAGATACTACTGGCCGACAATGCAACAGGACGCTAAGGAACATGTGAAGAAATGTGACAGGTGCCAAAGGCACGGGGACATACACCTCACCCCTCCGAGCAAGCTCAAGACCCTTTCCTCTTCGTGGTCATTCGCCTGGTGGGAGATGAACATCCTCGTTCCTTTTACCATAGGCTCCTATGAATAAATACTTGATAGTCGACGTCGACTATTTCACCAAATAGATCGAGGCCGAAGCTCTAGCCAAGATCACGGCACACAACATCCTCCTCTTCTACAAACAGAACATTCTCGCTAGGTTCGACGTCCCCCTGGCCATCGTTACCGACAACGGGATGGAGTTCACGGACAAAAACTTCCAAGACTTCATGACCAAGCTCGGGAAAAAACATCACTTCACTTTAGTCAAACACCCACAAATGAACGATCAAGAAGAGGCTGCGAACAGGGTTATCCTCCAAGGTCTAAAGCGAAGACTCGGTGACGCCAAGAAAAGATGGTTCGAGGAGCTCCACAGCGTGCTCTGGGCCTACCAAACAACGTCTCGCTCGACCACCAAAGAGATTCCTTTCTAACTCACCTATGGAACCGAGGCGGTGATCCCGGTGGAAATAAGGGAGTCGTCTAGAAGGACCAAATCCCCCCTCGAGTAGGAGACCAACGACGAGGCCCTCCAAGAGGAACTCGACTTGGTCGAAGAAATCCGTTCAAGGGCAGCTCTTCGCGAAGCCACGCTGAAGCAGAAAATCACCCTTCGCTATGACAACAAAGTCATAAGACGCGAGTTCCAGGTCGGTGACCTGGTCTTACGTAGAAACCAGAAAGACTCACGCGAAGGTAAGCTCGCCGTGAATTGAGAAGGCCCCTATTGTGTCCGGGACAAGACGGAACACGGGGCCTACTACCTCGAAAACCTACATGGGGATAAAATTGCTCGACCATGGAACGCTGAGAAGCTCAAAATATACTACAGTTAAAAATTGCCCACGATGAACAACTTCGCGGTCACGGGAGCGCGACCTGGTACAACGCGTCTCCCAAAAACTCAACGAAAACAAGCGCCTTCCCTTTTGTGTGTGCGAGCTGTAACGCCCATTTTAATTATTTTTGGTTTCTGTGATTATTTTATTCGCGGGTGTATTTTCAGAATTATTGTAGAAGGTCAAGGGCTCATAATATTAATAAATTGTGATAAAATGTGATAATTGATAGTAATGTAAAAATTATTATTAATTATTATCATTATTATTGCTAATATTAATATAAATGAGAAAATGTTATTAATTGGATTTTTGGAATAAAAATATTATGAGGAATTATTGTTAAAAAGGAGTTATTTGGATTAATAATGGAATTATTGGAATTGAGGGCATTATTGGCAATTGAAGAGAAAGGGGGAAGAAGAACACGGTTGAAGGAGAACACATGCACACTTGTGGAGGAGAAAGAGTGAGCAAGAATTGGAGCTGAAGCAACAAGATCATCAAAGCTGAGATTTGTGAAGCTCTTTCATCATCAACACGAATTTGAGGTAGGGGGAGAATTTTACGGTTAATTGGTTTTGCATGAAATTGGTAGAAACGGGGGAAAATCCCCAACCCCATTGATTATTATTGTTTGATGATGAATGCATGTGATTATTGCTGAGATTAAGTTGTTAGATTATGTTAAATTCGTTTGCATGTGCTGAGAATATTGGGTTGAATGAGTTTGGGGTTTTTGAGTAGTTTTGGAGTTATGCCGGAAGTCGATAATTTGAGCAGATGATGCATTTTAGTGGATAGAGTCGGGAATAGACTCGTAGCTCAGTTGTAGTATGTTGTTAGTGTGGGTTTTCAATTTAATCGGGCAGAATCGGGAGAGGATGATGATTCTGGTGCGCATAATTTTTCTGAATACGCAGGTATTCGCTGGGCGAATGAGGGGCGAGCCTTCGCCAGGCTTCGCCGGGCGAACTAGCCAGCGAGTGCTGACAGAAGCTTCTGCCTGGCTTCGCCAGAGGTTTCGCTAGGCGAATGGCAGCGAGTGTTCGCTACGGGGCTTTGCCGGGCGAATGTGCCAGCGAGCCCGACAGCAGTTTGTGTTTTTGCTGCTGTCTTGTGTTGTTCCTCTGTGGACTTGGACCCTCGTTGGTCATGTGTGATGAAAGGCTTGCTGGAGAGCTAAGGCAAGCGTATGTTGGTGGTCGTAGGGATGTTTAGCCGGCGTTTATCGCAAGTGGCCTAATGGGTGGAGTACGCATTATGTATGAACCAATGTGGATGCGTACATGAGATATGTGCACCGTATGCGTGTTGTGTGTGAGATGTGAGGATCAGTATGATCGTGGCGCCTTGAGTGCGTTTTGTTGGTGTGTTGTGGTGAGTGGATCCGTGAGGATCGATACGCTTATTATGCGTTGCAATTGTGTGCTGTCATGTGATGTATTGGGTCAGTAGGACCGACATGTCTTGTGTGCATTGTATGTGATAAGTTGTGTGGTGAATGGATCCGTGGGATCGACGCACTGTGTGTGCTTATTATGTAGGTACTTTATGATGTGAGAGGATCTGTGGGATCGGTACGCCTTGTGCATCGTGTATATGTATATGTTGTGTGAGGGGTGGATCCATAGGATCGGTTTGTACTTGGTGTGCTGGATGTATGATGTGTGTGAATATGGTTGTGTGCTCCTGTAGAGGAGGGTGATGGCCCAGTGACCATCGGCATTATTGTTGTGCTCCCTGTGGGGAGGGTGATGGCCCAGTGACCATCGGTATTGTTGGTGTGCTCCCGGTGAGGAGGGTGATGGCCATGTGTCCATCGATATTGATGAGGTGCTCCCGTTGTGGAGGGTGATGGCCAGGTGTCCATCAGAGATGTGCTCCCATTGTGGAGGGTGATGGCCAGGTGTCCATCAGTATTGTTATGGTGCTCCCATTGTGGAGGGTTGATGGCCAGTTGCCCATTAGTGTGGTGTGCTCCCTGTGTGGAGGGTTGATGGTCGAGTGCCCATCGTTGATATATGCTCCTGTGTGGAAGGTTGATGGCCAGTTGCCCATCGTGATTGTGAGTCGGTACCGTATGTTAAGAGTTGTGTGAGTGCATTGGTAGAGTGATTGTATATTGTGGGTGATGGTGGGACCGTGAGTCCGGATGATATGTATATGAAATAGTATTATTATTGATTTCTGCCTTTTATTTCATGTACTATTATACCATTATTATTTAATCGTGATTCTCACCCCTTTGTTGCTGTTGTGGTCTGTGCTTCTTCGGAAGTACAGACAATCCAGGTGTTTAGCTTGTTGGATCGTGGTGTCTCCGTAGGACTGCTCTGATACGCAACACCGGGGCGTTTTGGGGAGTTTTACTGTTGATGTTGATATGTGTGCCCCTGTGGCATATCTGACTTTTGTATATGTGTGGCGATGTGTGATGATGATATGTATTTTGGGCAGATAGCCAATGTTGCACATATGATGGATATGGATGATGTGTGTATATGATATTTTGGGTTATGACATACCATATCTTTTCCGCTGCAATTTTATTTGAAAAATTCAGTTAAATTAACTTGGAAAAATGTTTTGTGGGATTGTAGTGTGAATTGTGACATCCCGTGGTGGGAGATACTCTGATGTGTGCTTATTTAATTGTTTTATTTTATTTTGGGAAACGGGGTGTTACAAGTTGATATCAGAGCCTGGTTGGTCCGTCCGGCCAGTGTAGTGTGTTGAGTCTGTCTATAGGATAGAGTTGCTTGTTTTCTGTTTACCTGGATTGTTGTTGTTGAGCTGTATGGCTGGGAGAAATGACGCGACGTTGGCTGCGGCGATGCAGGCTATGGCACAAGTGGTGGCCAACCAGAATCTGGCTGTGGGAGCTCAGTTTAGAGACCTGACGCAGTTCCAGAGCAACAAGCCACCAAAGTTTGAAGGTGGAATTTTGGATCCGGTAGCTGCACAGAAATGGATGAAAGCAATAGATAAGATCTTCAGAACTATGGGGTGCAGTGACGAGCAGAAGGTGAGGTTCGGTACTCACATGCTCGAGGGGGAGGCCGAGGCTTGGTGGGATAATTGTCGTCAAAGGATGAAAACTTCGGGGACTCCGATTACTTGGGAGGTGGTTCGGTCTGGATTTCTGGAGAAGTATTTTTCAGAAGATGTCAGAAGTGCTAAAGAGGTGGAATTTTTGGAATTGAAACAGGGTAGTATGTCGGTAGCCGAGTATGCGGCTAAGTTTGAGGAGTTGGCCCAATATTGTCCTCATTACAATACTGAGGAAGCTATGACTTCGAAGTGTCTGAAATTTGAGAATGGGCTGAGGCCAGAGATCAAGATGGGAATTGCATGTCAGAAAATCAGGAGCTACTCTGAGTTGGTAAGTAGGAGCCGTATCTATGATAACGATAACCGTGCGAGGATCGCACACTACAAGGCGGCATGTGATCGTAAGGGTAAGCAAAGGTTCAGTGGTACTCCTTACAGTGTTCCGACTGGTAAGGGGAAGTTCAAGGGTGTTATTGATAGGAAGCCCAGAGAGGGTAGGGCGTTGGCTGGTATGAAGTGTTTCCGGTGCGGTGGCATGGGTCATCGTGCCAATGATTGTCCTCCTGATGCGAAAAAGTGCTTCAAGAGTGGGAAGTCGGGCCATGTAATGGAGGATTGTAGGACTAATATGCCTACTTGTTATAATTGTGGTGAGAAGGACCACATTAGTACTCATTGTGAGAAGCCGAGGAGGGCTCAGGTGCCTCAGGTGGCGAGTAAAGTATTTGCAGTTGTGGGAACTCAAGCGGAAGATGGAGAACGTTCGATCAAAGGTACTTGTTTTATCAATAACATTCCTTTGACTGCTATGATTGATACGGATGTGACCCACTTGTTTATCTCTGTTGATTGTGTGAAGAGGTTAGGTTTGGTGCCGACTATTCTTGAGCGGCGGATGACTATTGAAACTCCCTCGATTGGTTCAGTGACTACTTCGCTAGTGTGTTTGAAGTGTCCACTGACTATCTTTGGCCGAGACTTCGGTGTGGATTTGATCTATTTGCCACTTGGTGGTTTGGATGTTATACTTGGTATGAACTGGTTGGAGTTCAACCGAGTATACATCGATTGTTTTCAGAAAGTGTTACTGTTTTTGACTCCTAAAGAGGAAGCGTTGGCAGATTCCTTCTCTGGTAAGGAATTGAGAACCTTGTTGGAAGATGAAGCGCAGGTGTTTGCTTTATTTGCATCACTGTCTATTAACAACAAAGCAAGGCTGGAGGAGTTAGCTGTGGTGAATGAGTTTCCGGAGGTGTTCCCAGATGATATTACAGAGTTGCCTCCGAAGAGAGAGGTTGAGTTTACCATTGATCTTGTTCCTGGTACGAGGCCTATTTCTATGGCGCCGTACAGGATGTCGGCAGTGGAGCTAGCCGAGTTGAAGACTCAGATTAGAGAGTTACTGGATAGAAAGTTTATTAGACCAAGTGTGTCCCCGTGGGGAGCTCCAGTATTGTTAGTGAAGAAGAAGGACGGTAGCATGCGTTTGTGCATTGATTACCGACAGTTGAACAAAGTGACCATCAAGAACAAATATCCTCTTCCAAGGATCGATGATTTGATGGATCAGTTGGTGGGAGCTCGTGTGTTTAGTAAGATTGACTTGAGGTCGGGTTATCACTAGATAAGAGTGAGAAAAGGTTATATTCAGAAGACGGTGTTTAGGACTCGATATGGACATTACGAGTATTCAGTAATGCCTTTCGGAGTGTCTAATGCGCCGGGTGTGTTTATGGAATATATGAACCGTATCTTCCATTCTTATTTGGATTAGTTTATTGTCGTGTTCATTAATGACATTCTAATTTATTCTAAGTCTGAAGAAGAGCATGCAAAACATTTAAGGATTTCTTTGCAAGTGTTGAAGGATAACAAGTTATTTGCTAAGTTATCGAAGTGTGAATTCTGGTTGAAGACAGTGAGTTTTCTGGGACACATTATTTCGGGTGATGGTGTTTCTGTGGATCCATCTAAGGTGAGTGCGGTGTTACAGTGGGAACCACCAAAGACGGTAACAGAGGTTAGAAGCTTTTTGGGCTTAGCAGGATATTACCGAAGATTCATTGAAGGCTTTTCTAGATTGGCTTTACCGTTGACTCAGTTGACAAGGAAAGATCAAGTGTTTGTGTGGGATGTGGCTTGTGAAGAAAGTTTTGAGGAACTGAAGAAGAGATTGACTTCAGCGCCGGTTTTGGTGTTACCGAATCCGTGTGAGCCTTTTGTGGTATATTGTGATGCGTCCAAAATGGGATTGGGAAGAGTTCTTATGCAGGATGGAAAAGTGGTAGCCTATGCTTCGCGGCAATTGAGGGTGCATGAGTGTAACTATCCTACTCATGACCTTGAATTGGCTGCGATAGTTTTTGTGTTGAAGATTTGGCGACATTATTTATATGGTTCGAGGTTTGAGATATTCAGTGATCACAAGAGTTTGAAATATTTGTTTGATCAGAAGGAGCTGAATATGCGGCAGAGGAGATGGTTGGAATTCTTAAAGGATTATGATTTTAATTTGAGTTATCACCCCGGGAAAGCGAATGTGGTTGCGGACGCGTTGAGCAGAAAGGCAATTCATATATCGGCATTGATGGTAAAAGAGATGGAGCTTATTAAGCAGTTTTGGGATTTGAGCATGGTTTGTTAGTTTACATCGAATGGTGTGATGTTGGGTAAATTGCAAGTAAAGAATGATTTCTTGGACATGATTAAGGAAC
This sequence comes from Lathyrus sativus, assembly GCA_963859935.3. Classification (NCBI taxonomy): domain Eukaryota; kingdom Viridiplantae; phylum Streptophyta; class Magnoliopsida; order Fabales; family Fabaceae; genus Lathyrus; species Lathyrus sativus. The sequence continues at coordinate 494,123,586 of OZ012739.1, read as the reverse complement.
ATCAGAAATTGGATGTGAAACTTGTGGATTTGACGCGAGAAGCCGAAAGTGACTCCGGTAGTGATTTCAGATTGGATAGTGCGGGTGTGTTGAGGTTTCGGGACAGAATTTGCGTGTCGGATAATGATGAGTTGAAGAAGTCGATTTTGGACGAAGGACATCGTAGTAGCCTGAGTGTTCATCTAGGAGCTACGAAGATGTATCAGGACTTGAAAAAGTTGTTTTGGTAGTCGGGCATGAAAAAGGATATTGCTCGGTATGTCTATGCTTGTTTGGTTTGTCAGAAATCGAAAGTGGAGCATCAGAGACCTTCTGGGATGATGCAACCGTTAGAGATTCCGGTTTGGAAGTGGGATTGTATTGCTATGGACTTTGTTACAGGTTTGCCGAATACGGCGAGAGGATTTGATGCCATTTGGGTGATTGTGGATCGGCTTACGAAGTCTGCACACTTTGTACCGATTAGTATTAGCTTTCCGTTGGAGAAGCTTGCAGAGATTTATATTCGGGTAATTATGAAGTTGCACGGTATACCGTTGAGTATTATGTCGGATAGAGATCCGAGGTTCACTTCTGTATTTTGGAAGAGTTTACAAGAGGCCTTGGGTACTGAGTTGAAGCTGAGTTCAGCTTATCATCCGCAGACGGATGGGCAGTCGGAGCGGACTATTCAGACCTTGGAGGATTTGTTGCGGGCTTGTGTGTTGGAGAAAGGTGGTACGTGGGATACTCATTTGCCTTTGCTAGAGTTCACGTACAACAACAGTTACCATTCCAGTATCGGGATGGCACCGTTTGAGGATCTTTATGGAAGGAGGTGCAGGACTCCTTTGTGTTGGTATGAGTCGGGTGAGAATGTGGTTTTGGGACCAGAGTTGGTGCAGCAGACTACTGAGACAGTGCAGATGATCCGTGAAAAGATGAAAGCATCTCAGGATCGGCAAAAGAGTTATTATGATAACCGCAAGAAAGAGTTGGAATTCAGTGAGGGTGACCATGTATTCTTGAGAGTTAACCTAGTGACGGGTGTTGGACGTGCTTTGAAGTCCAAGAAGTTGGATCCGAAGTTTATCGGACCGTATCAGATTTTGCAGAGGATCGGTGTTGTGGCTTATAGGGTGGCGTTGCCGCCGGAGCTTTCGAACTTGCATGACGTGTTTCACGTGTCGCAACTTCGGAAGTATGTTCACGATCCGTCTCACGTGATTCAGAGGGATGAAGTACAAATTAGAGAGAACTAACTGTGGAGACGTTACCGTTGAGGATCGAAGATCGCAAGATGAAGCGACTTAGAGGAAAAGAGATACGATTGGTGAGAGTGGCTTGGGGAGGTGCTGCAGGTGGCAGTGTGACCTGGGAATTGGAAAGCAGGATGCGGGAAGCGTATCCAGAGCTGTTTCCATCAGGTATTTTCGAGGACGAAAATAATTAAAGTGGGGGAGAGTTGTAACGCCCATTTTAATTATTTTTGGTTTCTGTGATTATTTTATTCGCGGGTGTATTTTGAGAATTATTGTAGAAGGTCAAGAGCTCATAATATTAATAAATTGTGATAAAATGTGATAATTGATAGTAATGTAAAAATTATTATTAATTATTATCACTATTATTGCTAATATTAATATAAATGAGAAAATGTTATTAATTGGATTTTTGGAATAAAAATATTATGAGGAATTATTGTTAAAAAGGAGTTATTTGGATTAATAAGGGAATTATTGGAATTGAGGGCATTATTGGCAATTGAAGAGAAAGGGGGAAGAAGAACACGGTTGAAGGAGAACACATGCACGCTTGTGGAGGAGAAAGAGTGAGCAAGAATTGAAGCTGAAGCAATAGGATCATCAAGGCTGAGATTTGTGAAGCTCTTTCATCATCAACACGAATTTGAGGTAGGGGGGAATTTTACAGTTAATTGGTTTTGCATGAAATTGGTAGAAACGGGGGAAAATCCCCAACCCCATTGATTATTATTGTTTGATGATGAATGCATGTGACTATTGCTGAGATTAAGTTGTTAGATTATGTTAAATTCGTTTGCATGTGCTGAGAATATTGGGTTGAATGAGTTTGGGGTTTTTGAGTAGTTTTGGAGTTATGCCGGAAGTCGATAATTTGAGCAGATGATGCATTTTAGTGGATAGAGTCGGGAATAGACCCGTAGCTCAGTTGTAGTATGTTGTTAGTATGGGTTTTCAATTTAATCGGGCGGAATCGGGAGAGGATGATGATTCTGGTGCGCAGAATTTTTCTGAATACGCAGGTATTCGCTGGGCGAATGAGGGGCGAGCCTTCGCCAGGCTTCGCCAGGCGAACTAGCCAGCGAGTGCTGGCAGAAGCTTCTGTCTGGCTTCGCCAGGCGAATGGTAGCGAGTGTTCACTGCGGGGCTTCGCCAGGCGAATGTGCCAGCGAGCCCGACAACAGTTTGTGTTTTTGCTGCTGTCTTGTGTTGTTCCTCTGTGGACTTGAACCCTCGTTGGTCATGTGTGATGAAAGGCTTGCTGGAGAGATGAGGCAAGCGTATGTTGGTGGTCGTAGGGCTGTTTAGCCGGTGTTTATCGCAAGTGGCCTAATGGGTGGAGTACGCATTATGTATGAACCAATGTGGATGCGTACGTGAGATATGTGCACTGTATGCGTGCTGTGTGTGAGATGTGAGGATCAGTATGATCGTGGTGCCTTGAATGCGTTTTATTGGTGTGTTATGGTGAGTGGATCCGTGAGGATCGATACGCTTATTATGCATTGCAATTATGTGCTGTCATGTGATGTATTGAGTTAGTATGACCGACATGCCTTGTGTGCATTGTATGTGATAAGTTGTTTGGTGAATGGATCTGTGGGATCGACGCACTGTGTGTGCTTATTATGTAGGTACTTTATGATGTGAGAGGATCCGTGGGATCGGTACGCCTTGTGCATCGTGTATATGTATATGCTGTGTGAGGGGTGGATCCATAGGATCGGTTTGCACTTGGTGTGCTGGATGTATGATGTGTGTGAATATGGTTGTGTGCTCCCGTAGAGGATGGTGATGACCCAGTGACCATCGGCATTATTGTTGTGCTCCCTGTGGGAGGGTGATGGCCCAATGACCATCGGTATTGTTGGTGTGCTCCCGGTGAGGAGGGTGATGGCCATGTGTCCATCGATATTGATGAGGTGCTCCCGTTGTGGAGGGTGATGGCCAGGTGTCCATCGGAGATGTGCTCCCGTTGTGGAGGGTGATGGCCAGGTGTCCATCAGTATTGTTGTGGTGCTCCCATTGTGGAGGGTTGATGGCCAGTTGCCCATCAGTGTGGTGTGCTCCCTGTGTGGAGGGTTGATGGCCATGTGCCCATCGTTGATATGTGCTCCTGTGTGGAGGGTTGATGGCCAGTTGCCTATCGTGATTGTGAGTCGGTATCGTATGTTAAGAGTTGTGTGAGTGCATTGGTAGAGTGATTGTATATTGTGGGTGATGGTGGGACCGTGAGTCCGGATGATATGTATATGAAATAGTATTATTATCGATTTCTGCCTTTTATTTCATGTACTATTATACCATTATTATTTAATCGTGATTCTCACCCCTTTGTTGTTGTTGTGGTCTGTGCTTCTTCGGAAGTACAGACAATCCAGGTATTTAGCTTGTTAGATTGTGGTGTCTCCGTAGGACTGCTCTGATACGCAACACCGGGGCATTTTGGGGAGTTTTACTGCTGATGTTGATATGTGTGCCCCTGTGGTGTATCTGTCTTTTGTATATGTGTGGCGATGTGTGATGATGATATGTATTTTGGGCAGATAGCCAATGTTGTACATATGATGGATATGGATGATGTTTGTATATGATATTTTGGGTTATGACAGACCATATCTTTTCCGCTGCATTTTTATTTGAAAAATTCAGTTAAATTAACTTGGAAAAATGTTTTGTGGGATTGTAGTGTGAATTGTGACATCCCGTGGTGGGAGATACTCTGATGTGTGCTTATTTAATTATTTTATTTTATTTTGGGAAACGGGGTGTTACACGAGCAGAGCGCTCTGTTCGACGGAGGCCCCTCGACCGAGGACCGCCACCGTCGTACCGAGAAGGCAGAACACCCAGCTCGCGATGGGACGTTCACGCCGCGGAGCTAAGACCACGACCGCGGTCCATCTCCATAACCAACCAGATAATAATCTCGGCCACCCAGCCAGTTCCCTGCACAACCGGACACAACGAATAACATCGAGCTACCACCCCCATGCAAACATACAAAAATACAAAGGTCCATACAAAATACGAGCATACAAAGGGCCACATGTAAACGAGCACACACTTAGAAAAAAGAAAATATCATTGCATAGTCATTGTACAATCAGGGGCACCATCCCGACAGTTTGAAAATTACAATAAAAGGGCACGCAGGGCCGACAAAACAACTTAATAAAAGGGGAACGAGGCCTAGAAACTATGAGCACGCAGGCCCAGAAACACAAAACCTAGATCTCTGGTTGACCTCCTTCGACCTCGTCAGCGGGCATTCCATCATCATCTTCCTCGGCGCCTATCACAACCACCCGTCCATCAACGACCAGGTGGTAGGGCCCCTTCCCCTCGGTGATCAGAGCAACCTCAGAATTCACGATCCTGAGCTGCTCCACAACGCTAGAAAACCCGACCTCGACGGCCCCCAAGCAGTCTTGCTCGAGTTCACGGATCTTGCCCAGTAAATCATCTTGGGAAAGCAAGAGTCTTTCCTCGTCAGTCTCACCCTCGGCGGGACGAAGGGAAGTCTCCAACTCCTCGATCTGAGCCTGTAACCTCGTCCGTTCCTCCTCGGCAGCTTTCAACCTCTCTTCAGCCTCGCTGCTCTTCTTACGTTGCGTCGCGCTCTCCTCCCTGCTCAGGTCCAGCTTAGCAGCCAGCTTGGTCAACCTCGACTCAGCAAAGGTAAGATTTACCTGCAATTTAGCCAGCTCGACTGAAGAACAGCCCTCATCGCTTAGGACCAAAGTGGTCGAGAAGACCCGCATCATCGCAGCCAAGTCTTCGGTGAGCATCTGTCTTCGAGCGTCCCGGCTCGCCCCGAGGACCGCCTTCGCTTCTGAGACCGACACCGCCGGTGACCTAGCCCCGTGGAAGAAGTCGGGGTGCTGATGACAAGGGGGGATAAGAAACCCCTCCTCGATACTACCCTCTATAAGGTCGACGACGGTATCAGGACCATGGACTCTCACCCGCTTTGGGGTCCCTTGCGACATGGGGGAATGACTGCCCTAGGGCGAAGACGAGGAGCCCTTTCCACTCGGGTCGGCCAGAGGCTGCTGCATCACTTGGGCGACCCTTCCCTTTCCGCTCTTAGCCGAGACCTTGGAGGCTGCCAACTTCTTCACGTGCTCTTGCATAGTCGACATGCTTCCTGCAAAAACAAAAGAAAGGATTAGCAAACACGAGGATAAACAGGGACCAAAGAGATGGGCAGAGCACTGCCCGCTACCTAGGAAACGTAGAGCCTCCTCGTCAGACGAACACTCGAGCAGAGCCTTCGTGTTTATGAGTCTCGCCTACTGGAGAATGTTCCCTCGGCTGTGGAGGATAAAGTTCCCATCGGGAGTCACGAGCTTTTCCGGGGTGAAACTGGCCACGAAGGACACTAGTCTCTGGTAACCCACCTGGTCCTCCTTGTCCAGGGTCCCTGCCCGTACGATATAATGATCTGTGCCCCTTCTGAAGTGTTCCTCCGACCAGTCCAGGGGCACCTTCGGCACCATGACTTCCTCCCGCTGCCCATTCACTTCCCGAGCTTCACGTCGGTACAAAGAGGCGTACGCCTCGAAAGAGATAGGCTGGACCACAAAGAAACGCTCTTTAAAATCCCGGACAGAGTCCATGTACGCCCGGAAGAGCCTCCTCGGCTGCTTCAACGACACCCATCCTTCCCGGTCATCCACCTTCTGCCTCTGCAAGTGGAAAAGTCGAAAGAACAGCGTAAGGGTGGCACCAATCTTCAAATGCCGACAGACGAGCTCGTATGCCCGAATGAAGGCTATAGCATTGGGATGCAGTTGGGAAGGTGCCAGCTTCAGCCAGTCGAAAACGGCCAACTAGAAATCAGTGAAGGGCAGCCGAAGACCCGCCTCGCGGAAGCAAAACTCATACATGGGAAACCTCATCTTCCCGTAGCTCGAACATATCCGATGATGGTCTCGTGGTCGGTATGCTTGCCAGCTCATAGAAGAGCCCTCACAACGGTCCTCGATGGGCACGAAAGCGCCAATGTCATTATCGACGAAGTTGGATGACATGTTTAAAGGTTCCTCTGCGACCCAGTCCTCGACAAATCGGGCTTGCCCCTTGACAGGCGGGGCCATCGAGGACTCTGGCTCCATGTCAACTTCCATGATTCCCGTTGCCCACGAGGTCATGTTCACCTGAAAATCAGAAGGAAATGGTGAATTTGACGTTTCAAGATCAAATTCACCCTTCCACCACAAATCAAGTGAAAGGGCGATGAGGACGACGACTACAGTTCAGCGGCGGCTCATGTCCCTGCAACGTCCATCTCTACCCGAGCGTTCCTCCTCGGGGCGTTCATCTATCCCTATCCTACGTCCCTGGGGCGTTCATCTAACCTTATCTTACGTCCCCGGGGTGTTCATCTAACATTACCCTACGTCCCCGGGGAATCCATCCTTACCATGTCGTATGTCCCCGGGACATTCATCCTAAAGCCTTAAGAGACATCGACGCCTTCATCCTAGGTCAAGGGGATCCCTCCGTATTCGCCGGAGAACCCACGATCTCCTCAGGACATTCATCATGTTCACGACAAAGGACATCAAAATTGAGGAAGACGGAAGAGAAGAAGTAGAAAACTTACTGGGATAGTAGAGACGGAGGAATGCGCGGCGGACAATACGGTGGTGGTATTGTGCGACTGCGTGTACGGGAGATCCAGATATCACATGCGATAGCGAGCGAATGCGAAAAATGGTGAAAGGGCAGGCAACTGCCTATTTATAAACGCAACACGGTACTCGAAGCGCCCCTAGTCACTCAAGTGCCCTAGGGTAGCCGCCCTAAGTGGCACAATGATCGCCAGACACGTGGCCACCACGAACGGTCATGTCCCTTCGTTCCCCTCTTCGAGCATAGGCGAGCGGGCGTCCGACAATCTTCCACCTCCTCGACCTGATTGCCCGACAAGATTAAGATCCTCGCCCCTAGTGTCTTCGACACGGCAGTCCGACAAGCTTCTTCCTCGTCCTTCTTCGTCCCCGACGCAATTATCTTCAAGTCATTGCTCCTTCACATTAGAGCTACGACTTGGGGGGCTCCTGTTCTAGAGTGGACCTAAACCTGCCCATCCGTCGGGCAGGCCCAGTCCAATGTTACTTGGAGGAGGCCCAACAAGGCCCAAATCCCCCAGTGTCGGCCACTGTTCTAGACACACCGGTCAGACATCTTTCTCGTCGGGCAAAGCAACACGTCTTCCCCACGTTCTCCACGTGCTCCCCTACGCGGGGACACGTCATCAGACAACTACCCACCTCCGGAAGAGCTGGTCAGCCCACCTTCCAGAGATCAAGGGGCAGTTGATCTAGGGCGAAGACCACGTGCTGCTCTTCATTACGCCACGTAAGCCCTAGCAGTTACTTGGGTTGGGCCTAGCAGCACAGCCCAACGCAAGTAACCATTGGCCCTACGCTGGGGTCTCTCTATAAATATCCTCTTTCACTAGAGGGTCAGGTATTCACTCTCTACACCTAACTTCTGTATTTGCTCCCACTCTGGTTCTTTACTCACTTAAGTATCGGAGTGTCTTGCAGGTACACTCCCCTCCTCCTCCCTACTTCCGTTGAGCAGCTTTCAGATCAGTGGCGCGTGGCGGTCGACAATCTTTTCTGATCAGATACGATCAATAAGAAATAATATTATTTTTAATGAAGGTACTTGCAATGTTGACAATTTATGTTGAAATGTCAATTTTTTTTTTTTTTGCTTGAAAGTGGATTTGTTGTGGTAAAATTCATCATTCCAACTCAAGTTTTTTTAGCCTTTTTCTTAAATCTTTTAAATTGTAATAGATAGTTTTGGTGTTGGTTGAAATTTCTCCTAAGTGTTTTGTTTATGTTATAATTGTTTTTAGAATACACTTTGTATTCTTCCATCAATGAATTGCTTTAAGAAAAAAATATTTATTTTGACTTCATTTAGTATAAATTTTTTGAATATCCAACAAGAATAGTCGTAAAAGATTATATAAGGTTTGGGCTAAGGACATTCGATATTGTAGCAAGCGTTGGAATCCACAATACATCACTTCTCAACAACTAGCTACTGTTGTTAGACTTTTGAAATAAAAAGGAAAAAACTGAATTTTTTTCTCTCTCTTTCAAGAAACAAGTAAAATTAAAGGTGCAATTAGTATACTTATTAACAAATGTAAAATGATTTTCTCAAATCAAAATAACATTCTAAATCCTCAAGTAATTTGCGCAAAATTTTAGCATCTAAAGTTTTATTATTGTGTATAATCAGAGAATAAGAACAGTGTATAAATAAGCCAGTTTCCAGCAAAGAACGTCTAGAAGAAGCTAATCCTCAAAGTGGCCGAATTGCTTAAATATAAAAATAACTCCTATTCTGCTAACATGACTCTGTTAAAACACCTTTGACTTCATGAATAAGCTCAACTAAGATTCTACTGTAAATCACAAGGTAGAGCTCAAACAAAACTCATCATAGAACGACCTATCATCTATAGAAGCAGTTGAAAACCATTTGGATGAAGTGTGATTTAGGCGCAGGAGCTCGGATTAAGATTACTAGAGAAACACATTGCTGATTTACATCACCATGCCTCCATCGATGGTGAAAACCTGTAACCCAGTAATCATATTATAAAAAGTAAGCTTTGTGATAATGGAAAAATCAACACTTGAAAATAACAAAAACTAAAGAACTATAACATGATGTACTTGTGGAAAGTACAATTGTAAGTTATAAATGTAGTATGCGATGTAATTATGAAAAGTAATTCATATGCAATATAGGTTAAATAAATGACCTGCCCAGTGATGTAGCTGGAAGCTTGATTAAGGGCCAAGAACTCCACTAGTCCAGCAACTTCTTCTGGTTGGCCATAACGCCCTGAATCCAACGTGAAAATAGTAAGTTTAAGTAGTTAACAACATCTTCAATAAATTACAACTTATGAATATTTCTTTTGTTCACCTAATGGAATTGCCTCCAAAATCTTTTTTTCTATGTCTTTTCCTAACTTGGCAGTCATGTCAGATGCAATAAATCCTGGAGCAACAGCATTAACCTGGCAAGAAAAACAGGGTTTTAGCTAAATTTAACAATTGATAAAATCAAGAAGAAATGCAAATATTTTAGACAATTACAGTGATGCCTCTGCTAGAATATTCCTTTGCAACAGATTTTGTCAGGCCAATTACTCCTGCCTTGGCAGCAGCATAGTTGGCTTGTCCAGCATTGCCAATCAAACCAACAACGGATGCAATATTGATTATCCTTCCCTGAAAATATACAAGTACCATATTAGAAAGTCAAGAGCTTAGTGAGAGATAGTTGTCATCTTGCAAATTATGAAATAAAGGCAGCATTGGGATAGATACAGCAAAAAATCAAAATTAAACTTGGGCATTTAGAAAAAAGGAACTGCTGAGAAAAAAATTCCACTTTAGGAGCAATTAATGACTTGAATGGTCTATAGTTCCCAAGTAAAATTCCTAAAAGAAATCATAGAAATGGAAGGATAAAAGAATAAATTGTTGTCACCTTCTTATTCTTCATCATAATCTTAGCAGCTGCCTGCAAAAGAAAAAGAACCATCTCATATCAAATTAAAAAGAATAGGGAAAACTTAAATTTAACACAAACTCATTCTTAAAATATTCACCTGCGTGGAAAGAAAAACACCAGTGAGATTTAGATCAATAACCTCCTGCCACTGAGATTTCTTCATTCTCATCAATAAACCATCTCTAGTTATTCCTAAAACCACACAATATTTATTTGAGTATGAGGGAAAATAAAGAGGGTAGCACAATCACAAAATCTTTTTAACTTACCGGCATTGTTTATCAATACATCAACAGTTCCCCAAGCATCTACTGCCTACAGATGTGAAAGTCATAAAGCAGAAAAGGTAGAACAAGATCAATCTAATAATTCAAGAATAGCTGCTCACAGTTTTAATCATAGAGTTCACATCAGCTTCATTAGAAACATCTCCACCAAAAGTTAGAGCCTGTCCACCCAGTGCCTCAATCTACAAATAATAATTGAACAAATTAATACAGTTCAGTCATTCCCTGTAAAATAGCCTGAACACTAATGCTCAAATAACACAGATGACAAGAGCTGACATCACTAGAATAATAAAGAAAATGTCATCAAGCATGAGTGAGTATAACATAACATACAACTACAACCACCCAGATATCCAGTTATAAAGCACAAGGCTAAAAATCTCGGCAAATTACAAATTTATACAAGGAAAAACCTTATTAATTTTCTTTAGGATCTGAATCATTAGCATTAATTATGTCCTTTTTATCCAACTTTGCCTCAACTTAATAAAGAACAAAACATAGAGCATAAAAGTAGAAGACCATAAAACCCCTACTAAGTAACAACATGAATTGTCTTAGAGATGCATTGCACCAATATACAAATTCCTAGAACTATAGCACTTGACACGCCTTTCTCCAGTGGAAACATGATCAAATTTTAAAATTTACAAAATCTATAAAGTTGTAGAGGAAATCATCAAGCACTGTACCACCAACTTTATAAGCCTAACAAATATTTGGGGCATGATGAATATCCTAAGTTACTAACACTTATGTTTTAAAAAGTTTTCAGAGTAACACGATGAACTTTCAGTTGCAGATTCAAGTTATGTTATATATAAACCTTAATCGTGTTCCTAAAACTAGATTGGCACAAAAACAATAACATCATAGACAAGGAATGACACAATTTCAGAATGCAGTTTTCTACCTCTTTGGAAACCTCTTCAGCTTCCTTAGATGATCTGGCGTAGTTGACCAATACCTGCAACATATAAAAGTCAATGTAACGAACATCAGAATCCAAAAGTAAATCACAAAGGCATTACAACAATGTACACAAAAGCATGTTTTGATTAATTTCTCCAGAAGCACTTGTATAAATAATTTCATTATCAGTTTAAGTCACGACTAACCTTGCAACCAGCTTTACCTAACGCTAGCGCAATTGCTCTGCCAATACCTCTAGAGGCTCCGGTTACAATCACAACCGGCGCTTCCACTTTCTGCACTGCTCCGGTTACAGCTTCCTCCGCAGTAGCAACCTGTGCTCTCACAGCTGAAATTACACGTTCTCGAATTAGCGAAACTGGACATAAACTTATGAGAACAAAAATTGAATAAAAAACGAAGATAGTAGTACCAGTGGAGTTAAACGAGGTCTTGGATCTGCAGTGAATACCGGAAAGTGGACGGAGATGGTTCATGGACGGAGACCATTGGTGGATCTGATTGATTTTACGGTTACCGGCGGCGGCGAAAGTGGCGGTTCGGAGAGTGACGCAATTGGATCCGGTTAGAGAAGCCATAATTGGTCTGAAAAGATGAGGGGAAGAGAAAATGGAAGAAGCCAGAGAAAATGAAGAGAAGAGGAAATGGTTTTGGGTATTTTAAATTGGAAATCAGTGTTTAGTGCTTTGGGAGCTCCGGAGAGTGAGAATGTTGTTATTAAAGGGACGATATAAACAATGTGTGAATGAATGTTTAGTCTAAGTTAGGTAGACGGAAACTCACTTACTAGTGGCCATAATAGTGTGTGTCATATGTACAAAGGGTACATATCTACATTTCATTCTTATTTTTATTGCATTTCATTTTACTATACTCAATTATCATTTCTCATATGTACATTTTGGGATTTAGGTCATTGATATTCGCTTAGAATGTTGTAACTTTCAACATTACTCACGATCAAGATAGTTAAGGACTACACCCCTTTAAAAAAATAGTTAGTACTACATTTTACATTTATGCAAACCTAAATCTTAGGGTTAGAGTTTAGTTTTAAAAATATTTGAGATTGAAACATATTATGAACGAGTCTTGGTTATTTATGGAGGATTTTAAAGAAATCATAACTTCCAATCAACAAAAGGGTGGTGTCTTTTTCTTGAGGCAATAAATAGATATAATCATTAAATTGAGAGGCATTGGAGTAAAATTCATGTAGGGGCCAAATAAGTACCTAAAAAGTTAGATAAAGGTTGGGGATATAGAGTGAAGGATGCAATTCACAAAAGCATTTATAGAGACACAATGTAGATCCAACTTAGGTGTGGTGGACTATCTATGACTATTGATATCAGAAAGACTATAATATATATTAGATCAAGAGTTTGAGTTACCTAGAAAAAATTTAGAAGGACGCATTCAAAATTGTATTTTTTTTCATAAAATGAAATATCTCAAAACTCTTGGTGAAATTTTAAAAAAATTGAGTAACAAAATTCTTAGACTAATAAAATAATTATAATTTCAAAAATTCTTATACAAATTTAATTGTTTTCTGCTGTGAGTTGCAAAAAATAAAATAAATATGAACAAGCTAAAACATCTTAAGAAATTTTAAGAGAAACAATATATTACAAATAAAAAGTGTTGAACAAGTGGCTCTAGATACAAAAATGGAGGGTGTTGAATTGTTTTATTTAAAAATTGAGTTTATTTTTAGAAACTCTTTCTTTAAAAAAAATTATTATTTCAACATAGATAATGTAACAGAAAGGAAGAACAAGAAAAAAAAGTAAATGACAGAAATTAAAGACATAAAGTTGTTAGAGATAACGCATCAGAGATTTATACAGATTCGCCTTACCATTTAGTCTTGATATTTTAAGGATATGTCCATGAACCTTTTACAACAATGAGGAATTTTACACACGATGATTTCCAAACCAATAAGAGTTTTTAATAGACTGAGCTCACAAACCAAATGGAGATTTTAACTAGAAAATCTTAAGAAGTATATCAAAATTTTAGTAGTTTAATCTCAAGAACCAAACAAAAATATTACTAATGATAATATCTCCCTTGAACAAGAACAAATGCAGTACCACACCAGTACAACTAAACTCTCACCCTCTTGGCACTAAGACAACTTTGTGAAGAAATAGAAAAATATGAAGTAGAAGAAAGTAGAAATGAGAAAGAATAACTATATATTCAATTTTCGATGTAAAACAATAATGAGAAGAAGTCCTTTATTTATAGGAGAAGATTTGGCTTAAGAAGGAAAAGCTAAATGAGCTTTTTTAATGATCTAATTGATTGACTTAATTGATTAGATAAGCTAAATGTATAAGATTTTCAAATCCTCTATCACTAATTGATTAAAAGCATCCTTGGACAATTGGAATGCGTTACAAAATAGTTAATTGATTAACTAGTGTGAAGCTTAAATATAACTTCTTTGATAAACATCATTATCAAAGGTTGTTGGTCCACAAATCATTAGGGAATTCACCTAACATTGTTTGACATTGGGTGTCGGTATTATCAAAATCACCAAGGTCGTTTACAGACAATTTTACCTACAAGCACATAGATCCATATTCTTCTCTTTTTTTGACGATGATAATGCATCTCTCAGGAGATATGAAAACACACAAACAAGGGTAAAATATTGGAGTGGTTAAACCCCCCCTCACAAATATAGACTCTACTTCCACTTAGAGTGTATTTCTTCCCCTTTGGCATAGTCAAAAAGGCGGGAAACAAGAAAAGCAAGCACAAAGATCATGTATAACACATTGAGAAAGAGAATAAAAGAGTGACAAGAGCATCTAGAATATTTTAATCAGTTCATGATTGATTTAATATTCCTAATTCAGTTATCATGAGAAAAAGCATCTCTTAAGGAATAGGTTTAATAAAAATGTTTGCCAATTGATTAGATGAAGACACATGACCAATTATCCAATCCCCTTTTTCAACATGATCTCTAATAAAATGGTATCTTATCTCAATATATTGAGCCTGAGAGTGAAGTAACACATTGTTTATGAGGTTTATGGTGCTAGTATTGTCACATTTTATCGAGACAACTTAGAGCTCAACTCTATAATCACTTAGTTGATGTTTCATGCAAATAATTTATGTAATATCTATCTGCAGCAACATATTCTTCCTGAGTTGTGGATAACCCTACACCTGATTATTTATTTCTATGCTAGGATACAAGCAAGTTACTAAGTAAGAGACGCATACCGCTGATACTTTTCTAATATAATTTATACCCAATGAAATAAGAGTAAGAGTACCCAACTAAGGAAAAATTAGTTCCTTTGGGGTTCCATAAATCCATTTGGTGTGATAGTGAGATATCTTATGATGCATTTTATCATAGTGATATGTCATTCTTTAGGGTTTACTTGAAAATGGACGTGTCACACACACACACATGCACGCACACACATACGCGCACCCACGCTCTCTCTCTCTCACACACACACACACACACACACACACACACACACACACACACACACACACACACACACACACACACACACACACACACACACACAACAAACATGATATCAAGATGACACACACTAAGATAAATAAGACATCCAATTATACCTAAAAACTTGCTTTCTTAACTCGATTTCCTACTTCATCTTTGTCCAAGTTATAAGATATACTCATTAGAGTTAAAATTGACTTTATTTTATCCATGTTGAATCTTGTAAGTAGCTATTTAAAATACTTTGATTGATTGATAAATATGTCTTGTTTTATTAATGGATTTGCAGGCCTACCAAAGCTCCCTCATAATTGACATCTCTGATTCATTCTGAATCATCTCAGAAAAATCCTTACACAAGGACTCGTTAGTAGCACCAAAAATAGTGTCATCAACATAAATTTGAACTAATAAAATGAAATGCTTATATTTCTTGATAAAAATATTTTTATCAACCTTCCTTATTTTAAAGTTGCTTTTTAAACTTAAACTTTGGTCTGACGATCATACCAAGTTATATAGGCTTGTTTTAAATCGTATAGAGTCTTTTTCATATTGAAGACATGCTTTAGAAAATAAGGATTTATAAAGCTGATATGTTGATCAACAAACACTTCCTCTTGGATATAACCATTAAAAAACATAATACTTACATCCATTTGAAAGAGTTTAAAACTCAAGATCCAATAAAAAGTAAGAAACATAATTATGGCTTCTAATCGAGCTACATGGGCATATGTTTAATCAAAATGTATGTTTTCTTGTTGATTGTATAATTTCACAACGAGTCTTGCTTTATTTCTTTAAAAATTTCCATTCTCGTAAAGCTTGTTGTAAAAGACCCGTCGGGTTCCAACCACTTGATTAACTGAAGCTTTGGGAACAAGTTCTAAAATGCTATTTCTCTCAAATTAGTTTAAATCTTATTGCATAGAAAGAGACTAGTGTTCATCGATAAGAGCTTTATCAACTTCTTTTGGCTCAATTTGGGAAACGAATGCTATAAAGTTACATACCTTGCTAAGGGAGTATTGGCTTGTAACTCCCTTAGAAATATCCCCAATGACATTTTAGATTGTATGGTTTTTGGCAGTTCTCCATTATTCGGGAAGATCCTAACGTTCTACATTTGCTTCTTCAACTTGAAGATATTTTGTTTAACTTTGTTCTTTCTCTTAATTTATCCCTTGCTCTTCATTTTACTCTTTATCTTTAAGAGATGTTTTCTCCGTAATACTTGTAGAATTAATAACTTCTACATCTATATACTTGTCATGGTAATATGAACTGAATCTTATATTGTCATGGTTATTCTATTAAAAATTCTAAAATATTTACTAGAAGTGGAATTCCTAAAAATATGCCTTCATCAGCATTTACGTCAAATTTCTTAAGATTATCCTTCTTGTTCTTAAGCACAAAGCATTTACATTTGAAGATATGCAACTAATTAATGTTTTGCTTTCTTTAGTTTTATAACTCATATGAATACTTTTTTAGAATGAGTTTTATCAAGAAATTATTCATCAGACAGAAAGTAATGCTTACTGCATTAGCCCAAAAGTGTTTAGGAGGATTTGTTTTGTTGAGCAACGTCCTCGCTAACTCTTCGAAAGTTCTACTTTTCCTTTCCACTACCCCGTTTTGTTTAGGAGTTATTGGAGTTGAAAACTTTTTTTAAATACCATTATCGTTAAAAAAATGTCAAATTTCTCATTTTAGAATCTCCACCATGATCACTTCAGATTGATGCAATGCTTAATCCTTTTTTGTTTTGGATAATCTTGGCTAATTTTCGTATGACAGCAAGTGCGTCTCTTTTGTAAGATAAAAGGTTGTACAGTATGGTTCACATGAACTTTGATTTTATCTAGCATCCTTTTAAGCCACATTCCTTCGCAAATACCTAGGGCTATAACTCTAAGTTCAGCTTCTGCACTACTCCTCGCCACTACATATAGTTTCTTGCTTCTTGATGACAGTCTGTAATTACATAAAATCAGTAGAAGAGTCGAGAAAAAACGAGTAAAAGAGGAGATAAAATGATGAAAAATGCCCCAAGAATGAGTGAAAAAGGGTGAAAGATCACGCAACTAATGGAATAATCACGCGCAACATAGCTCCCCATCACACACCCAATAGAGCTGCAAAGGGACCATCGCGTGCGATTCTTCTATAGTGCGTGCGATGATAGATTTTTCTAGACTTTTTCTGACACATTCTGACCCATTCAGACAACTTTAAAAGGGGATCTTCTGCACTTTTACTGGGTTTACGAAATTTGGCACTGGGAGCATGATTTTACAGCATCAGAGAGTGATTTTGAGAGCATTGGAAGCCATTAGAGGTCAATCCTTCAAGGGAATTCACATGATATTCATCTTTTATCAATTGGTATTGTAATTTTATCACGAGTGGCTAAATTCTCTAGGTTAGATTATGTGTGATGAACTTTGTTCAACCTTGTTGGCATTATATGGCGGTTGACTTTGTATGAACCTTATTACTTATAATTTTATCCAGTTATTTATTTTGCTTAATGAATATTATTTGAGATACTCAGTTAATATGTTATTAGATGCATAGGGATTCCTGACCCGTAACCTATGTATTGGACCTAGGGCAATTATTCTACTTATGCCGATTGAATAAGGATAAGATACCTCGATTAGTGGCACAGAGAAATAATAGTTTATTCATCGCCTAACATTGCTTATGCTGGTGGACTAGGGATAGAAAGTTCCTAGTAGTTGTTAGTGGGTTATTTTATGGGGACTGGCTATAACAATTTTGTTAGTTCACCGTAAAATTATAAGTATAAGACAATTCATGCAAGGCATCATACATCAACAAAAAGAGATAAATGGATTCTAAACACACAACCTAACATCCTTTGTGACCTTGTTTTCTCTTAAATTTACCTTTTTGCACAGAAACTTCCAAAACTCCACTTTTATTGCTTTCAGTTAATATTGCACAAATTATTGTTATGTTCAAACACAGTCCTTATGGGTTCAATCTTTTTATTACTACAATATTATCAGTACACTTGTCGAGAAGTCATCAAGTTTTTGGTTGATGTGGACTGTTGATTACAATAGGGCAACACTTTGTGCATTGTATTTTTCTTATTTTATTTTAATTTTAATTTTTACTGTTTTGTTTGTTTTATTGTTTATCATAATGCTACTGAGGTATTTTCTGTTTTTGTGTATACAACAGAGGTATCATGACTGACCGAGAGCACAAACTCTGGGTGAGTACTGTAGGCCTACTGACGCATCACATGTCTCTTAAGATTTCATTCCCGCAGATCCGGTTCATTTCAACATTAAATACTCCGTATTGTCCAAGTTGAGCGACAAACAGTTTGATAGAAGTGAAACTAACGACTGTTAGGACCATCTAGCCAGATTCTATGAAACAACATTGATGTGTCGACCAGAAGGTATTACAGAGGATCAAGTTAAGTTAAAGATGTTCATTTTCTCATTGGTTGGAAGAGCGATCTGTCGCGGTGAAATTTTGATACCAAACTATTAATTAGTTTGAATCGTTAATTCATTTGCAACCGAACTTTTATTTGTCCAAAGGAAGGGATAAAGATCGAAATTCCCACGATGCAATGCAAATGCAAGCTTAGAGAGTTTAGGTTCGGGGGTTGGTTAAACTTAGGGAAGGTACTAGCATCCTAAGTTTCTGTAGTACTCTACAGGAACCTCTTGTTTTATATTTGTTTATTGCTAAGTGTTTATCTGCTTAAGGTTAAAGGACCCTAGTGGTTTATTTCTAAGTATACTCAATAAGATATCGCATCTTATGCCTACATATCCTTACGGGAGTGGAATCAGAGTACTTGTAGTTCCCCTAAAGGGTTAGAGGAGTTCTTTGACTATGGTCAAAGTTCCTACGGGTTTAAGGTAGTTATTTTGATTGATGTTAGGAGAAGAGATGTGTCTTCATTTTAAGGGAGATTTAACCGCCACAGGTTGTAGGAAAATAGTCTTTGCATCGTCTTAAGAAAAGGACTTACGTACTCGGATAGGGATCGACGAGGTACACCTTTATCTCTCTTAAGGCAAAGTTCCTACGGTATTGACTGTATTGTTGTGGGGTGGAGATTCTATCTCACTTAAGATGATTTGGCATCTTTCTCTAATGTGTTTGAATAATTATTGTTTTAAATTGTTTTGTTTGTTTTTGTCTATGTTGTAAAATAAAGAACAGTCCTTCCTATGGGGTAGGATCTATCCTAAAGATCAACTTGAATGAAATCAAAGATCATGTGGGGAGGATGATGCAAATGTGAATGCACTACACACAAGTGTTGACTTATGTGTAGGTTTTTCCTTTGGACGGATGCAAGGCGATAATATAAATGCAGTAATGTAAATTGCTAAAAAAAAATTGCGGAAATAATAAAGGGCAGGTAAATAATCATACACATACTCATGAAAGCGCTAAGTGAGTGTGTGCATTGTGAATAAGATAAAAGCAGATAAAGATAAGACAATATATGTATACGCATGAAAGCGCTAGGGTGTAGGTGAATGTGTCGTGAATGTGCACGAATTGAGCATATTTTACGATGTGAGTCGATTTTAGTTGGTTGATTTGATTTTGGTTTGAATTATGCTTTGGCGAGGTTATGATTATTATTTTAGGAGACTAATTTTAAAAGCGAAAATTGCTTATTGCTTTCAATAAAAGTTAGATTGATGAGTTGATTTTATATGAGATTAATACTAAAGCCTAAAATTGAATGAGACACTATGGCGATTAATTTATTAGGTAACATAATTTATTTATAAAAGAGCCTAATGTGAGAAAGGGAAAGTAATAGAAGTTGTTTATTTTTTTTCTCAAAAAAAGTTTTAATCAAGCAAAGCAGTGATAAAATATAAATCATAAAAAGTCTTATCATTTGTGAGTGAACAAATTATAGCATACCATTTTTAAAAGATTAATCCATTTAACGAAATGATATCAGAAATTTGTTATATTATATTTATTAAAAAACCTAACTATTTTAAGATTGATTTACTAAAGTAAAAGAAATGCAATAACTCATTATTTTTTTTTATCATTAAACAAAACCTAGAAATTATATGATTAAATAAAGAACTAAATATTAAAGGTGATTAACTAAAAAAGTTGTTATAAATAAAAGGTTGATGAATTATTAATTATTTTAATAAAAGGGTTGATTGAGATGATTAGGTTAAACAAATTGATATAGATTAAAGTGAATTAGTTGGACTAAAAAAGGTTAACTAGTATTATTGTTAAGCTAATTATAATTAGTGGGGGGTGATGTGGGTGATTAGGGGGGTGTGTATGATACGTGTAGTGTGGTGCATGAGGGTGAGGAACCATTAGTCATAAACAAAACGAAAGACAAAAGGAAATGCGAACGGCAGACGCCGGTAAACCCTAGCTCTTCCTAATCCTCTTTTCTCTCCATCTCTCATGGCTTCGATCTTCTCCTTCGTTTTCGTCTTCTACACTACCTGAAACATAACAAAACAAATCAACACGTTCTATAACTCTATATAAAAAAGGATTTTTTACCAGAGGTAGCTGATAGCAGCGCCGGGGAAGAGGTGTTGGCTTTGTACTTGCGGCGGCCGAAGGTGATTTCGTCAGCAAAAAAAAGATAAGTTATTCTCTACTCAAAATCTCCTTTCGCACACTTAGGGTTTTTTATCGTGATGATTCTTCTAGGGTTTCGAACTTGTGGTTGTTTCTGGATCCTTCAGTGTTGTCGATTTCCTTCTAATTTATAGGCCTTAGAGGATTTTTGATTAATTGGTGTTAAAGCTTTCCGTTTTCGTGTGATTTGGATTCGAAAACTTTCCTTCTTCGGATGATTGCGTTTAATTGTGTTGATGAAAATCCGATTGTGTGATTTGATTTGAGGAATATTCACTTGATGCTGAGGGGATCTGAATGGGATATTTCCTGTACAGGGTATATTCTTTACTAATCCAGACCTTTCGTTTTTTGCAGGCGTGGAAAACAGGGGGTTATGGGCCAAAGGAAATAGTAGCCCAAAATGGTTTTGATTAGGGAAGTTCTAGTCTTTCTTCTTCCTGTATTGATTTTGTAATTTTCCTCGTTGACCTTGTGGCTTGGTTCTTTGCCATTGCGGGGTTGCTAATACTTTTCTTCTTCTTCTTCGCAGAGAAAATTGTACTCGAGTTCAGACGCTAGCCTTGTCTTATGTCGTGGCTGATGTTGGGTTGAAATGGCGATGACGACATTGTGTCTGAGCCTGTGAGGGATCGTGGTTACCACTTGTTGTTTTTGAATTTCCATTGACGCTCTTGAGTTGGCAAGGAGTTGACGACGGCTTCTCGTTATCCTCCTGGCTACTCGAGCCTTGCCTAGTGATGAATCAAACCTGAGGGCTAAGACCCTTATATCTTTGCTCAAGAATTCTGAATTATCTTTCATGGTCAATACGTTGTCGCAGGTGATGAATCGAGGCCATTGATGTTGCTCTGTTGTTAGTTGATGTGCCTGTTTATGGATGACCGTAGCCTTGTGGAAAGTTAATCGTAGCCTGAAGTTTGAAGCCGCTCGTGGCTTTGACTGTTATGACTTGGAGCAATTTTATGGAACTCTGTCTGTTATGTCCGATGATGGGTGATCTGAGGACTACACTTGTCTTGACTCAACTATCGAGCTTTACCTTATTTTGTGCTACCGCTATTGATAATGTTCAATGTCCTGCTATTGCGGATGTTGAACTGTCGTTATCACTGTTGTTGCGGATATTGGGTTGATATCACTGATGTTGTTGCAACTGGTGTACTTGTTGTTGCCGTTCTTTGTTACCACATACTACTCTTGCTTTTGCTGCTGTAGAACTGACATGGTTATTGTTGCTTGTAGCTGATGTTATTGATGTTGTTATACTGCGCTGTTATGGTTTGCAGAAGATGACTTGATATTGTTTTGCTTCTTCTTTCAGGATGTTGTTAGAAGTTCAGCGGCTGCCGGTTATTATGCTGTCGTCGAGAAGGGTTCAAAGTGGCAGTGATGGCTTACAGGTGTGAGCCATGAGGGAAATAAGAACACCCCTGCTGCCTTAACGGAGTTGTGTTTTGCATCGTATTGGACCATTGGGACTTAATTGCTTTGCTTTACTGAATTTGGTCTTCGATGTTTGGTAGAGAGGTGATGATGACCTTGATTATTGTCCTCCTGGCCTTCCGACTCCTAGCCCGATGATGGATTTACGCTGAGGGCTGCACTTGTCTTGGTTTTCCATTTTCAGACCATGTACCATATTTGCAATGGTTAATCCTAGTACTGCTGTTTGCTGGGTGCTGGTACTGATATCATTTATATTATATTGTTAACACTTGTTTGCTTGATGACATTGAGGATGCCTGCAGCTGCTATGCGTATGCCTGTTTGCAAGTGCCATTGTGAATGTATGCTTGTTTTTGTTTTGCGTGACATGACTTTTTTTCCAAAAGCTTGTCGTCTTTGGTCCCGTAACTCATTGCGATGCTTATTGCTGCTGCTCTTTTCTGCTGTTTGCTATTTGTTTACAGGTGATGAAGTGTTGATGCTTGTGTTTGATATGCTCGTTGCTTGTAACTGGCATGGTTGCACTGCTGTTGTTGGTAGCAGTCTGAAGCTTGCTTCTCATGGCTTGTTGTGAACTTGTACTGAGATACCTGGTTCTGTTATTGTTTTCAATTTCTCTGGGGCAAAATCTTGAGCTGTTAGAAACACTGACTTTCCTCTTCTTCCTTCAGGGGAAAATCGAGTCTGGAGGCTGCCGGTCTTGTGCCATCGGCGAGAAAGGATATAACGGTGATGATGACTTATGTCTGAACCAAGTGGGATTATTTGCGGCGTTCTGAGATGTGTTAGAAATTGTTCAGAAAGTCGATGTTGCCTGTCCGAATTTGCAATAGCTTCGATGCTCGGTAGGATGTTGGCGGCGACCCCTATTGTCACCCTTCCGGCTGCTCGAAGCCTCGCCCGATGATGAGCTTAAACTGAGGGTTGAGCTTAAAATTAATTTCTTTAGCCTTCACTTTGCTTTTCCAATGGTATTTGCTTAATGAGTTGCTTTGACAGGTGGGAAAAGATTGCGGATTCAATGCTCCCATAATAATCAACTGATGACGATGATTCCTTTGGGTGCAGGGACGTTGAAAGCGGTAGCTGAAGCTGTTGGCGAGTATTGAGGGAGTATCCTTCATGTGCTACGTGTAACGCCCCGATTCTGAATTTCCATTAATTGTTGAGTCTTTTAATTTATTTAATTGATGTTTGTTTTAAATTGAGAAATTATATATTACTATGTGGTGTTTGCTTATTTTATCTATTTTTACCGATTCGGAGAGTTTTCGGGGAATTAGAGTAAAAAGGGCATTTTAGACATTTAGCAATTTAGTGTGAGAATTGATTGGTAAATGTTGGAAAGAATTTGAGAGGAAAGAAAT
This sequence comes from Lathyrus sativus, assembly GCA_963859935.3. Lineage (NCBI taxonomy): Eukaryota > Viridiplantae > Streptophyta > Magnoliopsida > Fabales > Fabaceae > Lathyrus > Lathyrus sativus. The sequence continues at coordinate 494,100,578 of OZ012739.1, read as the reverse complement.
AGAGATAGAAATAGAATAAGAGAGGAAAAGAAAGAAAGATAGTAACATAAGAAGAAAAACAAGAGAAAGAAAAGAGGAGAAGAGAAAGAGAAGAGAAAGTAGAGAGGAAAACCTAGAATCATCAAGGGATCATCACCAAAGCTTGCAATCGATCGGTAAGGGTGTGAAACTCCATCATCTCTTTAATGTGTATGATTGTATGTGTATGTGTTTGGATTTTGTAGAGTTTCTACTCTTTTTCCCACTTAGGTTAGAAGTTGGTTTTGTGAGTAGAATGAGGTTTTAATCGGTTAGAACTCGGATTAGACGATGTAGTTTAGTCGGGTGATGGTAGGGTTATGCCACTGAGACTGGTTTGGATTTAATCGGTTGATTTTGTGGAGTTTGAGCTCTTGAGACAGCCATGGAAGTTCTGTCTTCGCAGGCTCGCCAGGCGAATGGCAGCGAAGCTTCGCCAGGCGAAGTCCAGCGAGCTGTAGCAAAGCAAGTCAGAAGCAAACACCCTGTATTCGCTGGCAAGTTCGCCAGGCGAGGTTAGTTGGCGAAGGTTCGCCAAGCGAGTGTGTAGCGAGCCTCAGCGAGTAATTCCAGAATTACTCCCAGTGGACTTCGCTGGGAAGTTCGCCAGGCGAAGGCCAGCGAGCATTCGCTGTGTGGCTTCGCCAGGCGAAGGTTGGCGAACCTGACAGTGTTATTTGTTTTGCTGTTTATTCATAGCATGATTTTTGGCCGATTCAATTATGATTAATGCCTATATGAATGATTGATGTGTGAACTGTTTCGATATGTCGTGCTGTGGGTGGCCGAAAGGCGTGAATCCTAGATTGTAGAGCCAATGGTGAATCTTGAACGTTTGATAATCTTGTGTATTTGCTTGAATTGAATAGAAACGCATTGATAGGCTGATATGTGTGTAAACCATGTGTGAAATGGTGCATAATGTGAATGCATGATAGATATATGTGATGTATGTGATAAATGCAATGAGTATGTTTGTGAACATAGTATGCATTCTGTGTTGATTGATCCCTCGGAGGATTTGCAGAACCTCGTATGATACGATGGTTACATTAGATTCCTTGGAGAATCGGTTGCATTGTGTGATTCCTCGGAGAATCGGTCATAACATGTAATCCCTTGGAGGATTGACTAGAGTATTTGATTCCATGGAGAATCTGCAGAGTATTTGATTCCATGGAGAATCTGCTGAATATTCGATTCCGTGGAGAATCTGATGAGTATTTGATTCCGTGGAGAATCTGCTGAATACTTGATTCCGTGGAGAATCTGCTGAATACTCGATTCCTTAGAGAATCTGTTGAAATGAGTCGGTACCGCATTTGCATCTGCATAGAGTCGTGGGTTGGTCTCTATGAGTTGCATGAGTCATCTGTGTATGATGCATTAGTTGTATGAATGTAACTGTCTATGTTATATATGATTGTTTGGAGGGACATATAGTGAATGTTCATGAGCATGTGTAGAGGCATGATTAATTGTATATGCTTAATGTGGTGAGAACATAATTTGAGTATAACTTATACAAATATGAGTATATGTATATATACAATTTTATGCATTAACTGTTATGATATTGTTTCTCACCCTTCTGCTGTTTTATAATGCTCTATGAGGCATTGCAGAGTAGGAAGCTGGAGGTTCTTTTTGTGAAGCGATGTCTTCATTCTTTTGGTCAATGGCTCTGATATGTAACATCTGGGTAGTTAGGAAGCCTTTGACTCCTTTGGAGTTACATTTGTTTTGATTCCTTGTGATACATCTGTGTATGTATCCGCTGTGGATATGGTTGTATATACTTTTATGAATGTGATCGATTCAATATTTGGATGTTTCCGCTTTTATTCTAAATATTGAGATGTGGGTTACCCATTGTTGCATATCTATTTTGAGCAGGTATCGTATGTGTTTAATTTCGTGATAATGTGATGTGCCTCTTATATACCATGTTTTAATTAAGTTTTAATTAAACTCTGATGAAATAAATTTTCTAAGTGCCTAATTGATTAAATGTATTAATTTGGGGGTATAGAAAGAGGGTGTTACATTAAGTGGTATCAGATCCAGTGTTGAGTCAGTCGTGTCTGTCTTGTTGTTGTGTTGGTTGAACGATTGTTTAACCTTGTTGTTATTTTTGGGAATCCTCAAAATATGGCAGGTCGTAATGACAATGCTATGGCAGCGGCGTTAGAGGCTATGGCCAGAGCTGTGCAGGGTGCACCCAACGTGAATGCGAATGATGAGTTCAGGAAGAACCAACCACCGGTGTTCAAAGGGAGATTTGATCCGGATGGTGCTCAGATATGGTTAAAGGAAATTGAGAGGATCTTTAGGGTGATGGATTGTGCTGAAGGGAACAAGGTGAGACTAGGGACTCACATGCTGAGAGAAGAGGCTGATGACTGGTGGGTCAGCGTGAGGCAAGTTCTTGAGGTCGACGATGAGGAGATTACGTGGGATTTATTTCGTACTGAGTTTCTAAGGAAGTATTATCCCGAAAGTGTTAAAGGGAAGAGAGAAATGGAATTTCTGGAGTTGAAACAAGGTAATATGTCGGTGGTGGACTACACCGCTAAGTTTACTGAGTTAGTGAAGTTTCACCCTCACTATGATGCGGTTACGGCGGAATTTTCCAAATGTATCAAGTATGAGAATGGCTTGCGTCCTGAGATAAAGCAAGCGGTGGGTTATCAAAGAATACGAAGATTTTCGGATTTGACCGAGTTCTGTAGGATTTATGAAGAAGACAGTAGAGCTCGTTCTACTCATTATAAGGGTTTGAGCGAGAGGAGAGGGAAGCAGCAAGTACGAAGCGGACCTTATGTGACGTCTGCTGATAAGGGCAAACATAGGGGAAACTTTGATAGGAGACCCGGAGGAGGTTCCGGTGCGATCAAATGTTTTAAGTGTGGCGTGATGGGCCACAAGTCTTATGATTGTGGAAAGTTCAAGGCGAAGTGTTCCAACTGTGGGCTCCTTGGACATGATGCAGCAGAGTGTAGAAAGAATGCTGTGAAGTGTTTTAATTGTGGCGAGGTGGGTCACATTAGCCTGAATTGTACCAAACCGAAGCAAGCTCCGGCGGGCGGAAAAGTATTCGCATTAGCAGGTTCAGACGCTACTAATGCGGCGGATCGTTTGATTAAAGGTACATGCTTTATTAATGATATGCCTTTAGTTGCTATTATTGATACTGGAGCGACTCACTCGTTCATCTCTCTTGCGTGTGCTAAGCGGTTGGATTTGTGTATGGTTTCTTTGAGTAGTGGTATGGTTATTGGGACTCCCGCTTCGGGGTCGGTAACTACTTCTTTGGTGTGTGCAAGTTGTCCTTTAACCATGTATGGTAAGGACTTCGTTATGGATTTAGTGTGTTTGCCGTTGGAAGGTTTGGACGTAATCTTGGGTATGAACTGGTTGCAATTTAATAGAGTTCATCTGGATTGCTATCACAAGTTAGTAAGGTTTCCTTCTTTGGAAGATGGTGAAGACGAGAGTTTTCTTTCCACTAAAGAGTTGAAGAAACTTTTAGCGGACGAAGCTCAGTTGTTTGGTTTGTTTGCATCGTTGTCGGTGGAGAGCAAAGTTGAGCTCGACGTGTTTCCTGTGGTTTGTGAATTTTCTGAAGTGTTTCCGGAAGATGTTGCGGATGTGCCGCCAAAGAGAGAGGTTGAATTTTCTATTGATCTAGTTCCGGGTACTAGACCGATTTCGATGGCCCCGTATTGTATGTCGGAATCGGAGTTGGTGGAATTGAAGAAGCAGTTGAATGATTTGTTGGATAAGAGATTTGTAAGACCGAGCGTTTCTCCTTGGGGTGCGCCGGTATTGTTGGTAAAGAAGAAGGATGGCAGTATGCGATTATGTATTGATTATCAGCAATTGAATAAGGTGACAATTAAGAACAAGTATCCGCTTCCAAGAATTGATGATTTGATGGATCAATTGGTTAGAGCCCGTGTTTTTAGTAAGATTGATTTGAGATCCGGTTATCACCAGATTCGGGTTAAGGAAGAAGATATTTCGAAGACGGCTTTTAGAACACGATATGGTCACTATGAGTATACGGTGATGCCATTCGTAGTTTCTAATGCGCCGGGTGTTTTCATGGAATATATGAACCGTATCTTCCACGAGCAGTTGGATCATTTTGTGGTAGTGTTTATCGATGACATTTTGATTTATTCTAAGTCTCGAGTGGAGCACGAAGAACATTTAAGGATTGTGTTGCGAATTTTGAAAGAGAAGAAGTTGTACGCAAAGTTGTCTAAGTGTGAGTTTTGGTTATCGAAGGTGAGTTTTCTTGGACATATTATTTCCGGAAATGGTATTAGTGTGGATCCATCCAAGATCGATGCAGTAATGCAATGGGAGACTCCAAGATCAGTTACGGAAATTCGAAGCTTTTTGGGCTTGGCCGGTTACTACCGGAGGTTTATCGAAGGATTTTCAAAGTTAGCACTTCCGTTAACGCAGTTGACTTGTAAAGGAAAGGCTTTTATTTGGGATGTTAATTGTGAAGAGAGTTTCATGGAATTAAAGAGAAGGTTAACGACAGCGCCGGTTTTGATTTTTCCAAATCCTACGGAACCTTTTGTGGTTTATTGCGACGCTTCCTTGTCAGGATTGGGTGGTGTATTGATGCAAGATGGGAAGGTCGTGGAGTATGCTTCTAGACAGTTGAGAGTACATGAAAAAAATTATCCTACTCATGATTTGGAATTAGCGGCCGTAGTGTTCGTTTTGAAAATTTGGAGGCACTATCTTTATGGTGCAAGATTTGAAGTTTTTAGCGATCACAAGAGTTTGAAGTATTTGTTTGATCAAAAAGAATTGAATATGAGGCAAAGGAGATGGCTAGAACTTTTGAAGGACTATGATTTTGGTTTAAATTATCATCCAGGTAAGGCGAATGTGGTAGCCGATGCCTTAAGTCGGAAGTCGTTGCACGTGTCTACTTTGATGGTTAGAGAGTGGGAACTCTTGGAGAACTTTAGAGATTTGAGTTTGGTTTGTGAGTTAACACCGAGTAGTGTGAAGCTGGGTATGTTGCATGTCACGAATGATTTCCTTGCTACGGTGTGTGAAAAGCAAAAGTTGGATTTGAAATTTGTGGATTTGATGACGAATGGAAATGAAGATTTCAAAGTTGATGAATTAGGAGTTTTGAGGTTTCGAGGTCGTATTTGTATTCCCGATGATGCGGATTTGAAAAAGATGATATTGAAAGAGGGACATCGGAGTAACTTGAGTATTCATCCGGGAGCGAATAAGATGTATCAGGATTTGAAGAAGATCTTTTGGTGGTCTGGATTGAAAAGCGATGTTGCTCGTTTTGTGTACTCGTGTTTGACTTGCCAGAAGTCTAAGGTGGAGCATCAGAAGCCTAGTGGATTGATGCAACCGTTGGATATTCCGGAATGGAAATGGGATAGTATATCGATGGATTTTGTTACGGGATTGCCGAATACGTAAAGAGGACATAATGCTATTTGGGTGATTGTTGATAGGCTTACTAAATCGGCTCACTTTATTCCGATTGATATTACTTATTCTTTGGAAAGGTTGGCCGAGATTTATGTTGGCACTATTGTGAAGCTTCATGGAGTTCCTAAGAGTATTGTGTCGGATAGAGATCCTAGATTTACTTCAAGATTTTGGGAGAGTTTGCAAGGTGCCTTGGGTTCTAAGTTGAGATTGAGTTCGGCATATCATCCGCAAACAGATGGTCAAACCGAGAGGACGATTCAATCGTTAGAAGATTTGTTGCGTGCCATTGTGCTTGAACAAGGTGGTGCGTGGGACGGTTATTTAGCGTTGATTGAGTTCACCTATAATAACAGTTTCCATTCGAGTATTGGTATGGCGCCATTTGAGGCTTTATATGGTCGGAGATGTCGAACACCCCTGTGTTGGCATGAGACAGGTGAAAAGTCGGTAGTTGGTCCGGAAATGGTACAGCAAACGACGAAAAAGGTGAAATTTATTCGGGAAAAGATGAGAGCTTCTCAGAGTAGACAGAAAAGTTATCATGATAAAAGGAGAAAGGATCTCGAGTTTCAAGAGGGCGACCATGTGTTTTTGAGAGTTACACCGGTTACGGGTGTGGGTCGTGCTTTGAAGTCGAGAAAGTTGACTTCTCGTTTTATTGGTCCGTATCAGATTGTCGCACGAGTTGGTGCTGTGGCTTATCGTGTGGCGTTACCTCCGAACCTTTCGAATTTGCATGATGTATTCCATGTCTCGCAACTTCGGAAGTATGTTCCGGATCCGTCACATGTGATCCCGATGGATGAAGTTGAAGTAAGAGATAACCTTACAGTTGAAGTTTTACCGGTTAGTATTTTGGACCGCGAAGTTAAGAAACTAAGAGGCAAGGATATTGCGCTTGTGAAAGTGTCCTGGGGAGGTGCCACAGAAGGCAACATGACTTGGGAGTTGGAGAGCAAGATGCGAGAATCGCATCCAGAGTTGTTTGAATCAGGTAATATTTTCGAGGACGAAAATTTCTAAAGTGGGGGAGAGTTGTAACGCCCCGATTCTGAATTCCCATTAATTGTTGAGTCTTTTAATTTATTTAATTGATGTTTGTTTTAAATTGAGAAATTATATATTACTATGTGGTGTTTGCTTATTTTATCTATTTTTACCGATTCAGAGAGTTTTCGGGGAATTAGAGTAAAAAGGGCATTTTAGACATTTTGCAATTTAGTGTGAGAATTGATTGGTAAGTGTTGGAAAGAATTTGAGAGGAAAGAAATAGAGATAGAAATAGAATAAGAGAGGAAAAGAAAGAAAGATAGTAACATAAGAAGAAAAACAAGAGAAAGAAAAGAGGAGAAGAGAAAGAGAAGAGAAAGTAGAGAGGAAAACCTAGAATCATCAAGGGATCATCACCAAAGCTTGCAATCGATCGGTAAGGGTGTGAAACTCCATCATCTCTTTAATGTGTATGATTGTATGTGTATGTGTTTGGATTTTGTAGAGTTTCTACTCTTTTTCCCACTTAGGTTAGAAGTTGGTTTTGTGAGTAGAATGAGGTTTTAATCGGTTAGAACTCGGATTAGACGATGTAGTTTAGTCGGGTGATGGTAGGGTTGTGCCACTGAGACTGGTTTGGATTTAATCGGTTGATTTTGTGGAGTTTGGGCTCTTGAGACAGCCATGGAAGTTCTGTCTTCGCAGGCTCGCCAGGCGAATGGCAGCGAAGCTTCGCCAGGCGAAGTCCAGCGAGCTGTAGCAAAGCAAGTCAGAAGCAAACACCCTGTATTCGCTGGCAAGTTCGCCAGGCGAGGTTAGTTGGCGAAGGTTCGCCAGGCGAGTGTGTAGCGAGCCTCAGCGAGTAATTCCAGAATTACTCCCAGTGGACTTCGCTGGGAAGTTCGCCAGGCGAAGGCCAGCGAGCATTCGCTGTGTGGCTTCGCCAGGCGAAGGTTGGCGAACCTGACAGTGTTATTTGTTTTGCTGTTTATTCATAGCATGATTTTTGGCCGATTCAATTATGATTAATGCCTATATGAATGATTGATGTGTGAACTGTTTCGACATGTCGTGCTGTGGGTGGCCGAAAGGCGTGAATCCTAGATTGTAGAGCCAATGGTGAATCTTGAACGTTTGATAATCTTGTGTATTTGCTTGAATTGAATAGAAACGCATTGATAGGCTGATATGTGTGTAAACCATGTGTGAAATGGTGCATAATGTGAATGCATGATAGATATATGCGATGTATGTGATAAATGCAATGAGTATGTTTGTGAACATAGTATGCATTCTGTGTTGATTGATCCCTCGGAGGATTTGCAGAACCTCGTATGATACGATGGTTACATTAGATTCCTTGGAGAATCGGTTGCATTGTGTGATTCCTCGGAGAATCGGTCATAACATGTAATCCCTTGGAGGATTGACTAGAGTATTTGATTCCGTGGAGAATCTGCAGAGTATTTGATTCTGTGGAGAATCTGCTGAATATTCGATTCCGTGGAGAATCTGATGAACATTTGATTCCGTGGAGAATCTGCTGAATACTTGATTCCGTGGAGAATCTGCTGAATACTCGATTCCTTAGAGAATCTGTTGAAATGAGTCGGTACCGCATTTGCATCTGCATAGAGTCGTGGGTCGGTCTCTATGAGTTGCATGAGTCATCTGTGTATGATGCATTAGTTGTATGAATGTAACTGTGTATGTTATATATGATTGTTTGGAGGGACATATAGTGAATGTTCATGAGCATGTGTAAAGGCATGATTAATTGTATATGCTTAATGTGGTGAGAACATAATTTGAGTATAACTTATACAAATATGAGTATATGTATATATACAATTTTATGCATTAACTGTTATGATATTGTTTCTCACCCTTCTGCTGTTTTATAATGCTCTATGAGGCATTGCAGAGTAGGAAGCTGGAGGTTCTTTTTGTGAAGCGATGTCTTCATTCTTTTGGTCAATGGCTCTGATATGTAACATCTGGGTAGTTAGGAAGCCTTTGACTCCTTTGGAGTTACATTTGTTTTGATTCCTTGTGATACATCTGTGTATGTATCCGCTGTGGATATGGTTGTATATACTTTTATGAATGTGATCGATTCAATATTTGGATGTTTCCGCTTTTATTCTAAATATTGAGATGTGGGTTACCCATTGTTGCATATCTATTTTGAGCAGGTATCGTATGTGTTTAATTTCGTGATAATGTGATGCGCCTCTTATATACCATATTTTAATTAAATTTTAATTAAACTCTGATGAAATAAATTTTCTAAGTGCCTAATTGATTAAATGTATTAATTTGGGGGTATAGAAAGGGGGTGTTACACTACGGGTTTAGACGGCGTGGCAGAATCTCAGGGTGAATGTTATTGGAGTGCGATGCTGCGGGATTTAGAACTGATGTGTTGTTGTAACTTGTAGTTTTTCATTTGGAACATTCTCATAATCCGTCTTTTGTAACATTTTGAAGTGTTTAGTAATTTGCAGACATACATACCAACGGCTTCTCCTTGCTTTTATAGTCATATGTGATGTTTGGTATCAACTTGAAAACATATGTAATACTGCAACTTCGAAAGTATTTTATGATATAAGCAACTTTTCTTCCCTCGAGATCGTACTCATAATTACATTCTCGTAACCTTGTAGCTTGGCGTACGGTAAATTTGTATAATGTAATTTTTGTGTAGTGCAACCTCGTATCATGTTCTTTTGCAAAGCACATTTTATAAAAAAAAGTTCCTCTTTATGGCTTTAACTTCCAAGTAGAATTAGTGGCCGTTAATCATCAAGTAACTTAAACTCCATGTGAATGATCTTTTATCTCCAATAATCTGCCGTGCCTTCGTAGTAGCCGGTTAAGAAGTCTTGAGTTGGTGATATTCCATAAGCGTTGATCAAATTCGACAAGTATTTTTTGTATGCTTCGTCTTTCATTGTTTTAAATTGGTGATTTTGAAAAGAAATCTTTTAGCCTTAGAATCAAACTTGAATAAGGACCAAATGACCTTGTTCGGAGGGATTGGGTTATTCGTGTCATCTCTGCTTGCGTCCTTAACACACCTGCGCATACTTGTTAATTGTAATAAAATATACATGTATATATAGAAAAGGGGCACACGTATGTATAAAGAAAAGGTGGGATCTTAAGGTCAAAAATTAGGGTGTGACACAAACGATTTGTTATTATGTCTTCCAAATGAGGTTATAAGCACTTGGAAAGAATTGGAAGACAAATTCTTAGAGAGATTATTCACTACAACATAATTCACGAAAAGAAAAGCTGAAATTACACAGTTCGAACAACAAGAGACTGAATCACAGTACGACACGTGGGAAAGGTTTAAGTTGTTATTGAGAAAGTGTCCAAACCACAGTATGAGCAGTATGGAACAAATGCAGATCTTTCTGTAGGGGCTACAAGTGCAATCACAAATGCTCTTAGATGCATCCTCCGTCAATTTAATCCGAACACTAACTGAGCCATAAGTGAGGGAGTTGATAAAAAATGAGCCTAGATGAGTACAACTTTCCAACCGACTTTGTCATCCTAGACATGTTGAAAGATGCGGAAACATCCTTGTTATTGGGGAGACCCTTTCTTACCACCAGACGAGCATTGATTAATGTGGAAAGAGGGGAGTTTATTATCTAGTTTAACAAGAGAATGTAACATTTAATGTTTTTGAAGCTATGAAACATGTTCAAGAAGATTTGTAATGCTACCTGTAACACCCTTTTTCTACCCCAAAAATATCAAGGCAAATAACATAGAAATCAGAGTGAATAAATAAATCTCATTAAAAAGCCACAAAAAGGGCGTACATTTCTCAAAGTCATCAAAATAGGTCCATAGTCTGTAACTACAGGTTTTCCCCAAAATACATCAAAACATCATAAACAGCGGAACTCAAAGCATAAATCAAGGTTTCTCCTCATAAGGGGAAATGAGTAAAATAACCCACTGATATAAAACCAACTCAAAGAACCCAATCCGATGTTACATATCAGAGCAAGACCCTATAGTCACCTAAATCAACTAATAACTCAACCTTCAAAAATGACTCCTCGACGGCGTCCACGGCTAAACTTGCTCATCTTCACGTTACCCACGTGGAGGTAACAATCAGACAGGCAAGGTGAGTACAACAATTCATAATAATCAATGTATAACAATTAATGCATAAACGGCGTCATATTCATATTCAACACATTCATATCCATCAATAGGCCTCGAAGGCCACAACGTCATAATTTGTACACAAAGGCTCATAAATGCAAATGCAACATAGACTCAATGCATGTGGTACCAATCATCACAGCTCGATGGACACTGGGCCATCAACCCTCCATAGATCCCCATCAATAGGATCGATTCTACTAGAGAACCGGAGCACATCATAATACTTCACATCCGCACAGGGGGGTTGAAGCCAAAGTAATCGAGGTCCTGAACTGAAGTCCGGATGCACATGAATGCATGATGCACACGTCACAAATCATCCTTATAATAACATCATAGGTGCATCATCATTTATCATACTCATCATATTCATCATATTCATCAACATAGTCATCATCATTACATAAATCGTCATATCTCATGTTATCACATAATTCATCATAATAATCATCATCATCACATAAATCAACATATCTCATGTTATCACATAATTCATCATAATAATCATCATCATCACACATCATGGAAATCGTCAAATAATTCATCAAAATAATTACATATTTGCATCATAGTCATCCTCATATTAGCCCACCATATTACCACATATTATCATATATTAATTCCTAATATTACCCATATCATCTCATATCAATTCATCAATTATACTCGCGATAATCCTCACACTATCGCCTATTAATCACAAAATTCCTCACTGCCATACTCATGGTAATCCACCCCAGAAATCCCCAAATCAAACATCAAGGCGTCGCTGCAACACGATCAACTTTCGCGAACTCTGCTACGTTCGCTGGCTTGCTCGCTAGGCGAGTCGGTAGCGAGTCTTCGCTAGCATGCTCGTTGGACGAGTCTGTGGAGAGTCTTCGCTGGCATGCTCGCTAGGCGAGTCTTCGCTGGCATGCCCTCTAGGCAAACAGTGCGATGACAGCAAAACCTGTTACGACCAAAATTGATTCTTACCTAAATACTCATACGATTCACTTACCCAATGCCCCAAAAACATCTCTAAATCATCCCTAAGGTCATATGGCGATAACAACACAAAATCTATAGTTTATTAGGCCAATCTGGCAACATTTGCACTGCCTAAATCACTATTTTCCTGCAATTGCTCTGAGCGCATTAGAGTTACTCACATTTGAACATTCATATTCCTACATGGTTAAAATATCACAACCCAAGGTTTTGGCCACGGAGGCCTAAGATTTCCCTTTCTCATATCAATATTCAGGGTTACATACCATTACCCCTAACCTCAAAGCCTTATCATAAACACATCGAAAGGCATACATAGAAAATCATGAACATCGATACTCCACATACCTTAGCCGATTCAAAGCTTTCACGATTATCTTCGGGCATCTTCCGAAGCTTTTGCCTCCACTTCTTCCTCCTCAGAGCTCTGACCTCCATTCTTTTCACGGTTAACAAAATGAATCCTAAACCTTCAGAATTCTATTTTGTCAAACTTAGACTTGGGTCACACAATTGGGCTTTCTCCATTATACCCTCACTTACTCCTCTCAATTGCCCAAATTACCATTATTCCTCTTATATTTATTTTAATTCATAATAATATTAATAAATTAATATTATATACTATCAATTAAATAAATAACCCATAAATTGCATAATTCTCAATAATTCCACAAAACACCGAAAATCACCGGAAACACCCAAAATATGAATATTCTCAATTAAATAAATTAATTAAAATATTCCGATTAAATTTGAGGTGTTACAACTCTCCCCCACTTAAAAGTATTTTCGCCCTCGAAAATTACATCAAAGAAACAGAGTCGGACATTACTCGTTCAACTTATCTCCATACTCCCAAATCCAACTTTCTCTAGTTGGTCCTCCCAAAACTACTTTTACCAAGGCAATTTCTTTATCTCAAAGTTGCTTCTCGTTCACTAATCCGAACTAGCAATAACTCAATAGTCAACTCATCTCTCACTTGTACATCATATATTTGAATCAATGTACTTCTTCAACTTAGGCACACGAAACACATCATGCAATTCCACAAGCGACAACGATAAAACAGTCTAACATGGTACTTCCCCCATGCTTCCGCTGCACTACTCTGATTCAGACCAACAAAGCACGGTGTGAGCTTCCGAGACTTCAAAGTTCAACCAACACCAATTACCAGCGTACTCTCAAAACCCATCTTTTCTTGGATCCTCTTGATCGTTTTATTCGTCTCTTGCAAAATCTCAGGTCCGAGCACATCACTCTCGCCTGACTCATATCAACACAAAGAAGTCCTACACCTCCTACCATATAAATCCTCATACGGTGCCATTCCGATACTAGAATGCTAACTGTTATTGTAGGTAAACTCAACCAATGGCAATGACTATCCCACGATCCACTTTGATCTAACACACAAGCTCTCAACAAATCCTCTAAAGACTGGATAGTTGTAACACCCCGTTCCCAAAAACACAAATAATTGCAATAGAATAAACGAATATCAGAGCATTCACATACACAATGGGATGTCACAGAAAATACACATCAAGAAAACATCTTCATTAATGATTTTCGATAATTAAACAGCGGAATTATATACATAGATTCACATCATATCCATAAATGTCATAATCATCATGTACGACCACCGCCAAAATATACAAAATACATCCACCACAACGGGTTCAACAAAATATGATACGCCACAGGGGCACACAAAATCATCAATAAGCAATAAACTCCCAAAAAGCCCCGGTGTTACGTATCAGAGCATTCCTACGACTCGCCACAATCCAATCTAGCTACATACCTGGATTATCTGTACTTCCGAAGAAGCACATACCACAACAAAAGTAAAGGGGTGAGAAATCACGATCAAATCATAACAGTAATAACGTACATGAATAAATAGGCAGAAACATATAAATATTCATTCATATACATCAATCCGGACCTACTGTCCCATGCCAATACAACACTCACAACCATGCAAATATATGCAACACAACCCATGATATGCGGTACCGACTCAACATCACTGGTTCGTCAACCATCCTCAAGATAGATCGCATACGCTCCCTTTGAGCAACGATCTATCCCTACCACGCTCCCCATTTGGAGCACGCGAGTGAATCACTTACGCTCCATCTGAGAAATGATTCACCCTGTAAACATGCATATGCAAACCCCATGCACACAACAACACTAGCACACACGGTGCACACGGCCCCCTAACCACATCTCATCACATATCATATGCATATATATATATATATATATATATATATATATATATATATATATATATATATATATATATATATATATATATATATATATATATATATATATATATATATATATATATATATATATATATATATATATATCACACATCCTCATATCCATGCATACTAACATACATCAATTCAATCATTCAAATTAAACGAGTATCAAGCATTCAAGCTCTACATCACACATTCACTCTCACTGTTCATCCCCAAACATAAAATCAATCACAACCAGCAAGGGTTAAACAATACAAGAGAATAGAACAGCACATCATAAAGATTTGAAAAATGTTGTCATGCTCGCTAGCTCACTCGCTAGGCGAAGCATCAGCGAGCACTCGCTACTCGCTCGCTCAGCGAGCACCCTCGCGAAGCCAAACAGAAACATTCTGGGAGCACTCGCCCAGTTCTCCCAACGAACACCCAGCGAAGGTTCGCTAACAGCTCGCCCAGCGAAGCAGCTGACGAGCGTCTGCGAAATCAGAAAAATAATCCACTGTGCAGCAGCAGCACAGCCTTCCGAAATCAGCAGATTCTACTCAACTCAGTTCTGAAAACATCGGCTCAACATGCAACAACCTAATTACGAAATCTACTATCGATTTAACCCGACATAACCTTAATTCTACTCAGTTAAACAACTTCCGGCATAAACACTGCAACTACCGAAATTCCTAAAATCACCAAACAATCATACTTCATCGCATGCAACAGAATCAACACACTATCAACAAACATCAGAATCAAATACTCATACCATATCATCAATAAAACCTAATGGGGTTAGGGAAATCCCCTTCTACCTAGTATTCATGCAATTACCGAATTGACCCGATTATCTCCCCCTTACCTTAATAAGTAGTGTGATGATGATGAACTTCAAGAATCCACACGAAAATCCTACAGCCCAGCCTCCTCTTTCTCAAGCTTGCTCTTGCTTTGATCGTGTTCTTGCTTCTGCTACGCGTTCTTCTCCTTCAACCGTGTTTCCTCTTTCTCAATTCTTTTCCAAATGCCACAATTGCTCTTTATTCCAATAATTCACTTTTATTTTCCTTTTTGATTCCAAAAACAATAATCTCATATTTCTTTTAATTTCCAAAATAATATTTTACTCATATATATTAATATTAGTAATAATAATAATAATTAATAATAATATTAACATTACTATTAATTATCACATTTTATCACTATATATTAATATTATGATTTTCTTGGTCCTCAAATAATCCCACACAAAACAAGCCAACGAATAAAATAACACCGAAACTAAAAATAATTAAAATGGGCATTACAATAGTCCTTTCTGTTTGTCCATCTGTCCTCGGATGGTAGGATGGATTCAACTTCAACATGGTACCCAAAGCGTCTTCAAACTCTCCCAAAATCTCAATGCAAATTTAGGATTCCTATCAGAACGATATTCAACGGTATCTCATACAACTTCACAACTTCCTCAATATACATCTCAGCTAGCTTCAACATAGAATAGTTAATCCTCATCGGTATAAAATGAGCTGCTCTAGTCAATCTATCAAAAATCACCCAAATTGAATCATATCCCTCTCACAGTCTTCGGCATACCCGACACAAAATCCACGGAAATACTATTCTATTTCCAATCTGGAAAATTCAACAGTTGCATCAGACCCAACAATCTTTGATGTTCAATCTTCGACTTTCGACAAGTCTAACCAGCATATACATCCTCAACCACCTCTCTCTCTCCATCTATGGTCATCAAAAAAATTTCCTCAAATCTGGTTACATCTTCATAGCACCGGGATGGATACTCCATCTACCTCAATTTCCTTCTTCAAGAATACTCTTATTCCACTCAATAGTATCTATAACACAAACTCTATCACGACATCTCATGATACCATTTACATTAATACAAAAACAACCCTTCGACTTTAATTCATCAAATTCAACTAATCTACCAACTCAAACCAGATTTCCGAACTTCTCTGATCTCTTGGAGAATACCTTTAGTCAGCTTCAACATACCCAATTTCACACTGCTAGGAGTCTCTTTACAAACCAAACTCATATCACGAAATTGCTCAATTAGTTCTAACTCTTTTACCATTGTCATCGGTATATGCAAAGAATTCCAAATCAATACATCGGCTACCACGTCCGCTTTACCCGGATGGTAATTCAACCCAAAGCCACCCTCCTTCGGAAGCCCCATGCCAAACGGTCACTCAATTTGTGAGTTATGGCGGGAACACGAACTGTACTTCCGCACTTACTACAAAATACAAACATATCCCATCAATAAATAACTTAATTCCATGCCACTACTTCACCATCACATAGAGCATTGGAATAGTTTTCCAACGCTTCAAACCGTGCGTCATTCTGAGTTACGGTTCTCCCGTTACGACAAAAATACGAAAACAACATTCTTCTGCCCCAGGACATTTCGCCCGGCGAACACAGAGGCGAACGACCAATTCCTCCTGGAGCTGTTCTCTAGGCGAAGGATATTGCTCGCCTAGCAAACTTGACAGTCCGAAATTCTATTTTCGACCGTTACATGACTTCTAGGTGTCCGATTTCGATTCCCTAAAAAGTTGTGATCTCGGAATTTGACGTACAACAATAATTTCAAACTAAGGAGGCCATTCAACACATCTTCAACTTGGAAATATTTAAAGGCTTAATTATACCAATATTGCATTCCACATATGACTTTCTCTAATAATCACCAGAAGTCACTGCCCACCTTCAATATGCCTGACCTCACAATCTGTTACCTTAGCGCACACACCAGACACAAGTCTCCCAACTACTCAATAAGTTTAATTCCTTGACCATCCAAACATACATATAATATAGAGCTCTCAATCTCGGACTAGTTTCCGTACTAAGTCAATCACCACTCCACTTCACGTCCTGGCTGTATATCACTATCTTGTCAGGATAACTTCCAGACAACCACAGTTAATCGGAAAACCACCAACTTCCCCACTTTCATTAATACTCAAATTTCCCATCGAAATTAAACATCTCAACACCGTCCTGCACCAACTCATCAAACCAATTCGTAAGCACTTAGCTTAACTCAAACAATTCTCGGCACACACCATCTAAGCTTGCAAGACACGTCTATCCCACCCAACATGACCCTGTCTACTATCAACAACAGATTAAGGCTGATCAGTTCCTCAATTTGTCAATAGATAGTCGAGAATCATGATGGGGTATAAACCATCTTTACCAAACTATAAGAGCGTTCAACCATACACTGAGCCGCCACTTCAACATGCAACGTCCTGGAGAAGCACAACTTCTCCCCCACTTGTTTCATTCCCACTTATGCTGACAAAGGTTAGGCAACAAACATGTACCGACAGTGTTTTCACACACATGTCGCATACAAGGGAACAAACAACATTAGACAACTTGGCCGGACAGACCAACCAGGCTCTAATACCACTAATGTAACACCCTTTTTCTATCCCAAAAATATCAAGGCAAATAACACAGAAATCAAAGTGAATAAATAAATCTCATTAAAAAGCCACTAAAAGGGCGTACATTTCTCAAAGTCATCAAAATAGGTCCATACTTCGTAACTACAAGTTTTCCCCAAAATACATCAAAACATCATAAATAGCGGAACTCAAAGCATATATCAAGGTTTCTCCTCATAAGGGGAAATAAGTAAAATAACCCACTGATATAAAACCAACTCAAAGAACCCAACCCGATGTTACATATCAGAGTAAGACCCTCTAGTCACCTAAATAAACTAATAACTCAACCTTCAAAAATGACTCCTCGACGGCGTCCACGGCTAAACTTGCTCATCTGCATGTTACATACGTGGAGGTAACATTCAGTCAGGCAGGGTGAGTACAACAATTCATAATAATCAATGTATAACAATTAATGCATAAACAGCGTCATATTCATATTCAACACATTCATATCCATCAATAGGCCTTGAAGGCCACAACGTCATAATTTGTACATAAAGGCTCATAAATTCAAATGCAACATAGACTCAATGCATGTGGTACTAATCATCACAGCTCGATGGACACTGGGCCATCAACCCTCCATAGATCCCCATCAATAGGATCGATTCTACTAGAGAACCGGAGCATATCATAATACTTCACATCCGCACAGGGGGGTTGAAGCCAAAGTAATCGAAGTCCTGAACTGAAGTCTGGATGCACAAGAATGCATGATGCACACGTCACAAATCATCCTTATAATAACATCATAGGTGCATCATCATTCATCATACTCATCATATTCATCATATTCATCAACATAGTCATTATCATTACATAAATCGTCATATCTCATGTTATCACATAATTCATCATAATAATCATCATCATCGCATAAATCAACATATCTCATGTTATCACATAATTCATCATAATAATCATCATCATCACACATCATGGAAATCGTCATATAATTCATCAAATAATTACATATTTGCATCATAGTCATCCTCATATTAGCCCACCGTATTACCACATCTTATCATATATTAATTCCTAATATTACCCATATCATCTCATATCAATTCATCAATTATACTCGCGATAATCCTCACACTATCGCCTATTAATCACATAATTCCTTACTGCCATACTCATGGTAATCCACCCCAGAAATCCCCGAATCAAACATCAAGGCATCGCTGAAACACGATCAACTTTCGCGAACTCTGCTACGTTCGCTGGCTTGCTCGCTAGGCGAGTCGGTAGCGAGTCTTTGCTAGCATGCTCGTTGGGCAAGTCTGTGGCGAGTCTTCGCTGGCATGCTCTCTAGGAGAACAGTACGATGACAACAAAACCAGTTACGACCAGAATTGATTCTTACCCAAATACTCATACTATTCACTTACCCAATGCCCCCAAAACATCCCTAAATCATCCCTAAGGTCATATGGCGATAACGACACAAAATCTATAGTTTATTAGGCCAATCTGGCAACACTTGCACTGCCTAAATCACTATTTTCCTGCAATTGCTCTGAGCGCATTAGAGTTACTCACATTTGAACATTCCTATTCCTACAGGGTCAAACATATCACAACCCAAGGTTTTGGCCACGGAGGCCTAAGGTTTCCCTTTCTTATATCAATGTTCAGGGTTACATACCATTACCCCTAACCTCAATGCTTTATCATAAACACATCGAAAGGCATACATAGAAAATCATGAACAGTGATACTCCCCATACCATAGACGATTCAAAGCTTTCACGATTATCTCCGGGCATCTTCTGAAGCTTTTGCCTCCACTTCTCCCTCCTCAGAGCTCTGGCCTCCATTCTTTTCACGGTTAACAAAATGAATCCTAAACCTTCAGAATTCTATTTTGTCAAACTTAGACTTGGGCCACACAATTGGGCTTTCTCCATTATACCCTCACTTACTCCTCTCAATTGCCCAAATTACCCTTATTCCTCTTATATTTATTTCAATTCATAATAATATTAATAAATTAATATTATATACTATCAATTAAATAAATAACCCATAAATTGAATAATTCTCAATAATTCCACAAAACACCGAAAATCACTGGAAACACCCAAAATATGAATATTCTCAATTAAATAAATTAATTAAAATATTCCGATTAAATTTGGGGTGTTACAACTCTCCTCCACTTAAAAGTATTTTCACCCTCGAAAATTACATCAAAGAAACAGAGTCAGACACGACTCCTTCAACTGATCTCCACACTCCCAAATCCAACTTTCTCTAGTTGGTCCTTCCAAAACTACTTTTACCAAGGCAATTTCTTTATCTCAAAGTTACTTCTCGTTCACTAATCTGAACTAGCAATACCTCAATAGTCAAATCATCTCTCACTTGTACATCATCTATCTGAATCAATGTACTTCTTCAACTTAGGCACACGAAACACATCATGCAATTCCACAAGCGACAGCGATAAAACAGTCTAACATGGTACTTCCCCCATGCTTCCGCTGCGCTACTCTGATACAGACCAACAAAGCATGGTGTGAGCTTCCGAGACATCAAAGATCAACCAACACCAGTTACCGGCGTACTCTCAAAACCTATCTTTTCTTGGATCCTCTTGATCATTTCATTCGTTTCTTGCACAATCTCAGGTCCGAGCATATCACTCTCGCCTGACTCATATCAACACAAAGGAGTCCTACACCTCCTACAATACAAATCCTCATACGGTGCCATTCTGATACTAGAATGCTAACTGTTATTGTAGGTAAACTCAACCAACGACAATGACTATCCCATGATCTACTTTGATCCAACACACAAGCTCTCAACAAATCCTCTAAAGACTGGATAGTCCTCTCTTTCTATCCATCCGTCCTCAGATGGTAGGATGGATTCAACTTCAACATGGTACCCAAAGAGTCTGCAAACTCTCCCAAAATCTCAATGCAAATTTCGGATTCCTATCAGAACGATATTCAACGGTATCTCATACAACTTCACAACTTCCTCAATATACATCTCAGCTAGCTTCAGCATAGATAGTTAATCCTCATCAGTATAAAATGAGTTGCTCTAGTCAATTTATCCAAAATCACCCAAATTGAATCATATCCCTCTCACAGTCTTTGGCAAACCCGACACAAAATCCACGGAAATACTATTCTATTTCCAATCTGGAAAATTCAATAGTTGCATCAGACCCAACAGTCTCTGATGTTTAATCTTCGAATTTCGACAAGTCTAACCAGCATATACATCCTCAACCACCTTTCTCTCCATCTATGGTCATCAAAACAATTTCCTCAAATCCGGTTACATCTTCATAGCATCGGGATGGATACTCCATCTACCTCAATGTCCTTCTTCAAGAATACTCTTATTCCACTCAATAATATCTATAACACAAACTCTATCACGACATCTCATGATACCTCTTCCATTAATCCAAAAACAGCCCTTTGACTTTAATTCATCAAATTCAACCAATCTACCAACTCAAACCAGATTTCCGAACTTCTCTGATCTCTTAGAGAATACCATTAGTCAGCTTCAACATACCCAATTTCACACTGCTAGGAGTCTCTTCACAAACCAAACTCATATCACGAAATTGCTCAATCAGTTCTAACTCTTTTACCATTGTCATCGTTATATGCAAATAATTCCAAATCAATACATCGGCTACCACGTCCACTTTACCCGGATGGTAATTCAACCCAAAGCCATCTTCCTTCGGAAGCCCCATGCCAAACGGACACTCAATTTGTGAGTTATGGCGGGAACACGAAATGTACTTCCGCACTTACTAAAAAATCCAAACATAGACCATCAATAAATAACTTAATTACATGCCACTACTTTACCATCACATAGAGCATTAGAATAGCTTTCCAACGCTTCAAACCGTGCGTCATTCCGAGTTACGGTTCTCTTGTTACGACAAAAATACGAAAACAACATTCTTCTGCCCCAGGACATTTCGCCCGGCGAACACAGAGGCGAGCGGCCAATTCCTCCTGGAGTTGTTCGCTAGGCGAAGGATATTGCTCGCCTAGCGAACTTTACAGTCTGAAATTCTATTTTCGACCGTTACATGACTTCCGGGTGTCCGATTTCGATTCCGTAAAAAGCTGTGATCTCGGAATTTGACGTACAACAACAATTTCACACTAAGGAGGCCATTCAACACATCTTCAACTTGGAAATATTTAAAAGCTTAATTATACCAATATTGTATTCCATATCTAACTTTCTCTAATAATCAACAAAAGTCACTGCCCACCTTCAATATACCCGACCTCACAATCTGTTACCTTAGCACACACACCAGACACAAGTCTCCCAACTACTCAATTAGTTTAATTCCTTGACCATCCAAATAGACATATAATATGGAACTCTCAATCTCGGACTAGTTTCCGTACTAAGTCGATCACCACTCCACTTCACGTCCTGTCTGTATATCACCATCTTGTCAGGATAACTTCCAGACAACCACAGTTAATCGGCAAACCACCAACTTCCCCACTTTCATTAATACTCAAATTTCCCATCGAAATTAAACATCTCAACATCGTCCTGCGCCAACTCATCAAACCAATTCGTAAGCACTTAGCTTAACTCAAACAATTCTTGGCACACACCATCTAAGCTTGCAAGACACGTCTATCCCACCCAACATGACCCCGTCTACTATCAACAACAGATTAAGGCTGATCAGTTCCTCAATTTGTCAATACACAGTCGAGAATCATGATGGGGTGTCGCTTGCGCGAAAATAAGGTGCCGGCAAAACAGAAGAGTCGCCACCTTTCGTTATTTATCCCTCAGAGCGGGAAAGGAAACGATCGGAAAAACCTGACGAATAAGGGTAAGACAAGGTCGTCGCAACCATTGTCTGGGTTCGGGAGTCGGTTACGCAAGGGGAAGGTATTAGCACCCCTCACGTCCGTCGTACTCGACGGGATCCTCGCTTGTTTGTTTACTTGGACGGGTTGGTTTTATTCTATCTACCTATCAAGGCTGGCTGAAAAAAGAAAAGAAAAATGACTCGGCAAAGCGTCGCGCTTTATGCCTACGTATTCTCATCAGAGAATGAGAAATCAGAGTCAACGTAGTTCGGCTAACTACGGGGGAAGATAGGGAAGGTTGCTCGCTAGGATGTCGCATCCTATGCCTACGTACTTTCATCTGGTATGAAAGATCAGAGCAAACGTAGTTCGGGAAACTACGGGTTATCTCCTAAAAGAAGTGTTTTTTATTGTGTTTGCGATTTCAACCGCACTAGAGACTATGACCTGAGAGTGAATGCGTCGCATGTCACCCAAAGGGTACCATACTAAACATCCAGACTGTGGAAAAGAAACTCTCCCACAATCCTTTCTCAGATAGCTTAAGGCTCGTAACGTACGAAAGAAATCATTCATGATTACTGTATCTTAAACTGTTTCGAGATGAGAAGAGAACAGGCCCAACTAGGAGGGAGACTATCAAGTCCTACTGTTATCATGCCATGGATTCATCCTATGGTTGAGATTTGAACAGGGAACTCCTAGATGTTGTCATGCATAGGTTTCAACCTAAAAGTCTATCATCAAATCCTCATCAGAGGAAATGAGAGTCCTAAGGGATCATGTCAATGATACACCAAAACAGACAAAAGCATCAGCTTTAACAGTAAAATGCATGCAATGCAAGTGAGGGAGGAAATGTGTGTGGGGCTTCAGCCTCCACAAGCTCGTCTCGACCTCAAGCCAGTCATGAAATAACAGTAATCATACTAAAATAAACAGCATGCTATCAAGCACAAACAGTAAACTGTAATCATACAGACAGGAGAAATGAAATGCTATCAAGCAAAATAAACACATGGGCAAGGGAGCTGGGCTCTACCGAATACCCGCAAGCAAAGCCAAGCAATAACAATACAATCAGATGCACTCATGCTCTTAGACTGAACTTATTCTAAATGTGCTTAATCTAATGCAACAGACAAATCAGACAAAACAAACAATACAGAAAAGAAAAACAGAAGAAAGCTTCAGCTCCTCCAGCAGCTACCCAGTCTTCAGACTTCAGAGATCACTTGCTTTCCAGGTATCAACCCTACAACATGAGTATCAACTCGTCTTCTCCCTTTGAGCTTCAGCTCCTTTGATCAGCTCTACCTTCAGGCTTCACTATCTCCAGGGATCTTCAGGCATCAATTTGATCTTCATAAAGTCATCAGACTTCAACAATCTTCAAGGAATCATCCTCTTCAAAGCTTCAGCTTCTATCTTCAATGGCTCAAATGCTCCAGCAAACAGGATTCAGTCAACAAGATGAGGTGAGGATGTTACAGTGCTCACTGACTTCCAAAGGATGCCATTAAGGACTTAACATCAAAGGAAAGGCTCTCTCAAAGTTCTACCTTATAGGGCAAGGTCACTAATCCCTCCAAAGGAGAGAGGTGAATACCCTAAAGGGACTCTGTGTCATAGAGAAGAAAGGAGGTGAACAAGACACTCCTTGTTTATTGAATGGAAGTATCCTATCTAGGGCTCTGCCTATGCATCTATAAACCTATAAACAAAACAAACAAAGCTATGCTAAACTCCTCTGCAAGGTCTTCAAAGCTTCCATGATGATCCACAAGGTCTTCGACTCAATCTTCAAAGCTCACACACTCAAAAGAGGGGGAAGGAAAACACAACAATACAACTTATGCCTTTAAGCAACACACATACTATCCATACATTCAAAAATCAATGAAAAATACTAAAATACCATACAAATTCCTAATATAAATTCTAGGGGATCCTATTTAACTACCCTTAAGTCCCATATATTCCCCATAGGCTAACTTGTCCTAAAAACCCCAAAAATAAAATGTTGAAGTTCAAGTATACTACTTAAAAACCCTAATTAAACTATCCTAAGTTCAATTATCTAAGCTAATCAAATTTTATTCTAAAAAATCTAGTAATAAATTTTGGGAATACTACAATTCAATATCTAACTATGCCAAAAAGAATGGCTCAAAAAGCCTAAGGGAACTATCCTAATTAAATTCTACAAGTTAAGGTACTAACTAAAAAGAATTAAATGCACTATTTAAAAGAATATTATACAAAAAATTCTAAACTAAAAATAAAATCACATTTTTATTTTTATTAAATGCTACACATTAATATCTAACACCACAAAAAAGAATGGGCAAAAAATATATTTCTAAGTGCATGAACAAAAATTTGCAAAATCATGGATGAAATGAATGATTAAAAATGTGCATTTATTTGTAAAATATGGAAAAAATGCGAAAAAAATGTAAAATGCAATTTTTATATTTTTTTAATTTTCTAGACATGTTAAGAAAAATGTTAAAAAAAGAATGAGTTAAAAATATGCATTTTCCATTTAGTTATGAATTTTTGAAGATGAATGAAATCTAGGCCGTTGGATTGAGGGACAAAGTCAAATATTCCAACATGAATCAATGGTAGAGATTATCTCTTCTACCTTTGGTCACTTAGGGTTTCTAAAAACAGTTTCCATGCACTTGTCTTCCAGCATCCATAGCTCCCTCATCTCTCCATGAAAACTCACGATCCAAACATCAAACTTGACCTACTCATTTCCCTCTACACAGCCATGGTCATGGATTTCATTAACACTCACTCTAGAAGGAAATATGCACGAGGGAAGTCTTGGACACCATCACTTTCTTCTGTTTTGCATGATCATGGATTTGGCTGAAACTAACCTAGAATGATCTACACTTCATGGTGATTATTCTAAGCTACAAAGCTAAGATTATAGTACACTACATGGTGTGTTCTTGATCCTAGAACAGAAATGGCCATAAAACAAACCTCCATGGAATGCTCTTAAACTCATCATGATTCATCCCTAATTGGTCTCTATCATGCTTACCCTAACAACAAACCTTAACTATGCATAAATAATGAGTTTCAAGAGAAAACGCATACCTTGCAAGTGGTGATGGCTATGGTGTTTCTTCTCCAATCCAAGCCTTGGTACTTGCTACGAGTGATCTTCAATGGACCTATGTGCTTCTGTTTGCAGTGGTTCTTGATCACACTTCTTGAATCAACCTATCCAACCCTTCATGCAAGTTGGAGTGAACCTTGTGATTTCATGAACCAGCCACGAATTCTTCTTGATTTTCCTTGCCAAATGCTCAATGTTGATTATAGATGATGATGATGATCAGAATTGTAGTGATTGATGGTGTTTTAATGGAGTTTGGAATGAAAATGCAATTTTGGAGTGAAGGAATCAAAGTGTAGTATGCAAGCTTTTAGAATCACCAACCAATGCATGGAGCCACCCTAGGGCTTATATAGATGAGAATAGAAATGTGTGGAAGTTTGTAGAACCTTCTATGAAGTTTCTAGAATGTATCACGTAATGAGATTTTGAATTTGTCATCTTGAGTGAATCTCATGCCATCTCATGATAAACCATGCAATCTTACTTAAATTCTCCCCATATGGTATTATGACATGAAAATAAGGTCTTACAAACCTTTATGTAGCATTTTCTCATCTTTCCTTTTGATGCCTTAAAGTGCAAGTAACAAATTTACAAAGCAACTCCAATTTTTAAGCCTAAACTCAAAAATGTGGCTAAACCATTGTTCTCAAAATGATGTTTCCAATCAAAATCATCTATCATATGCCCCATTTTGGATTTGTAGATCTCTCAAACCAAAATTCAATTCCAACTTTTTCAACTTATAAGCCATTTACAAGCCATTTTGACCATTTTAAAATATCCATGCTCCATGCATTTCCAACAATTCATGACCTTCTTTCTAGACTTAAAATCACATTTTCAACAACTTTCATGTTTTGAGTTTTTCCATTTGAGGCTTGGAAATAGGAGATATGGCATTTGCTTAAAAATGACCTATAACTGACAAATTACCAAAATACCCCTGTCTTGTTCAAACCATAAGTTGAGTTCCACAAATCCTATCAAGGACTTCTACCGCTCAAATTAAAGCTAAGAAGATGCCCTTCAACATTCATGTTGACCAAGAGATCATTGGAATCATCCTACTAGGGCAAAAGTTGTCTGCAAGTTGGGTGACTTTCAAGGACCCAGATTCACACACCTCAGCTGACCTGTAATTTGTCAAAGCCATAACTTGAGCTCTGTAACTCCTATGAAGGACTTCCACCACTCAAATTAAAGCTAAGAACAAGCTCTACAACATTCATGTTGTTGGGAAGATGAGATATCAATCACATCTAGAGCTAAAACTGCCTGGAAAATAAGGATCAAACTAGGGTTTTTCACTGACAATCCTTGGAAACCCTAGCTTGAAACTTCTCAAACTCCTCAATCATGATGAGTTGGTCTAGGAATCATCTCTATAACATCTCTATGCATCATTCCATGATCTCATGGCCCTTGGATTAGGTCTCAACCTTCTCCAAATTTTCAGTTATCCTAGGGTTGACCCAGTCAAAACCCTAATTCTACCATTCATGGTTGAATCTTCTGAACTCTTGCATAATGACCTCTCTGGGCTTCATGATGGCTATCAAGACATCTCATAGGCTTCCTCAAAACATCAAGTTCATTCTCAAAGTCTCAGAATCATCTGAGGGGCACCCACAACTCTCAAGCTTTGAAGCACACAACCCTGGTTTCAACCCACTCCTCTGGGGATCTCTGGAACTTTCTGATGAAGGTATCCATTTTCAAACACTCAATGAATAAATAATTGTTGGTCAAATTTTGGGGTGCAACAGCTTCCCCTATTCAAACGGCTTGAACCTGACTGGGTGAGAAGCGAACGGCTCTCACCCAATCAAGGTGCGAGACGGTTGAATACCGGTAAACCCGAAAATTTGCCAACCGCACGAGCACACGATACTCTGCGGGGAACAAACCTTTGAATACTGCAATACTAGCTGCACGACCGCTAGCTGGAGAGATACTGATCTGACATCACCGTCAGTCATCCACATTAAATTCTTCTGACATTGTCATCAAACAACCAAAACACCCAATATCGTCGCTGGAAGACTAAACCACCTGACATCACCATCAGAAGTAGACAAAATTCTGAGGAACACCCAACATCGCTGCTGGGAGACTAAACCATCTGACATTGCCGTCGAACAATCAAAATACCCAACATCGCCGCTGGAGAACTAAATCTAACATCGCCACCGGAAACAAACATCGCTCTGAGAGACACTCGACATTGCCGTCGTACAAACATCATCTCTACTGGGGATTTAAAGAGTCTGACCTCGCCGTCAAACAAACATTCAACCTCGCCGTCGAACACATTCAACATCGCCGTCGGACAAATATCCAACCCCGCCGTCGAACAAACATAATCTGACCTCGCCGCCGGACAAAAATGCAACCCTGAACAACTCCGACCTGGGGTTCACCCCTGGTAAATGGAGCAAAAGGTACACTTGCGTATTTGAAACTACTCCGCTGGGAATGAGACTTAACCGAGCACACTCTGATCTGGGGTTCACCCTCAGAACCATGACGAACATCGGAATACTGCTGCACACTGCCCGTCGTAGAACTTCAACATTAAAGATATATGAAACCCTGGCCCCTGGCCACTCCCAGCTTCAGCTAGAAAAGATCTTTAAGTACTTCTGAATACGAATGAAACCCTGGCCCCTGGCCACTCCAGGTCCGCTGGAGACTCTTCAAGTTCTTCTAAAGATAGATGAAACCCTGGCCCCTGGCCACTCCAGATCCGCTGGAGAATCTTCAAGTATTTCTGAAGACAGATGAAACCCTGGCCCCTGGCCACTCCAGATCCGCTGGAGGATCTTCAAGTATTTCTGAAGATAGATGAAACCCTGGCCCCTGGCCACTCCAGATCCGCTGGAGGATCTTCAAGTATTTCTGAAGATAGATGAAACCCTGGCCCCTGGCCACTCCAGATCCGCTGGAGAATCTTCAAGTATTTCTGAAGATAGATGAAACCCTGCCCGTCGGCTATTTCCAGCTTCAGCTAGAAAAAACATCCTTGGCCTTCAAGGATGTAAACTTTGCCCGTCGGCAACTCTGCAGGAGGTATCTTCGACTTCAGTCTGAAGAAATGGTCCTTG
Source organism: Lathyrus sativus (assembly GCA_963859935.3). Taxonomy (NCBI): domain Eukaryota; kingdom Viridiplantae; phylum Streptophyta; class Magnoliopsida; order Fabales; family Fabaceae; genus Lathyrus; species Lathyrus sativus. The sequence goes on along the minus strand of OZ012739.1, from coordinate 494,072,006 downwards.
GACTTCAAGGATACATGGGTTTGCCTTCAGGCAACTCCGCCTCTGCTATAGAGCATCCGAGACTTCAGTCAGGGATATACTTCGGCCTTCAGTCCGAAAAATGAATCCTAGGTCATTCATGACCTTGGGGATAACCTTGCCCTTAGGCACCTTCGCTTCAGCTTGGGAAATCTATGACTTCAGTCAGAGAAATGGTATCTTGAGCCATTCATGACTCTACGGGGATTCAAACACTTTGCCTTCAGGCAAAACTCCGCTTCAGCTGGAGAAACATCTTCGTCTTCAGTCAGAAGAAACACTATTCATTTGATCGCAATCAATCATCACCTCAGGACAACTGACCTGGCCTTCAGACCAACACGGATCATCTTGAATACAAAATTTGGAACCTTGTCCTCAGCCACACGTTGATTCATCAACAAGGACATCTGAGCTCACAGGAACCTTCTGATATCGCCCTCAGGCGTTTACGAAGTCAATCTTCAGATTAGACATCACTGTCGGAGCAGACATATCACGCTGCTAAGGACTTCAAGAATCATCTTGAACTGATAACCTTTATGGAGACTTTATCCTGCTGGGGATTCCAGGAACCTTCCTGGGCAACTCTTGTTGGGGACGCTGTTAGGGAGCTCGAGAATCATCCTGAGCAAACAACTCGGGAAGCTGCACTGAGATCTTAAGAATCATCTTAAGCAAACGGCTCTGCTGAGGAATTCAAGAATCATCTCGAACTGAAGACTTCGCTGGGGATCTCAAAAATCCTCTTGAGCGAGCGACTGTGGAGCTTACGCCGGGGTCCTACGAATCACCTTAAGGCAACGACCTCGTTGGAGAGAATATCAGGAATCATCCTGAGCAACCGATCCTTCGGCCGAACACCTGTAAGGCAAGAATAATAATGACCTAGATCATGCTTATGATGCATATGCTTCTACGCTATGCCCCACACGGTGGGAATGATATGCGTTTATGCTAAATGCTGTGCAATCATGCACAATGCTATGCAGCGTTAGATGCTATGTAGTGTTAAATGCTTATGCAGTCATGCACAATGATGCGATCCCGTCAGCAAAATAAATGCCGAAGGGGAATTCTCCTGTCAAGGAGAAAAAAAACTACTCAGATAGAGGAATCATCCTGCTGAGGAGAACGTGAATATGCCAATGTCAATCGGACTCTGTCTGGGGATGATAACTCTGTGGGGAAACAACCTCAGCTGCTCAACACTCCACTGGGGAAGCAACTGAGTATGGTCTGATCAACTCCCAAGGATTCGGCTCTCTTGGACATCTGCAAACTTGGCTGAGGAAGGAGAAATCATTCTGCTTCGCTGATAGAGTGCGACTCTGGAGAGATGCAGCATCAGCTGCCCCACGCTCCGCTAGGGAACATCCACTCAAGGTTCCAACTGCTTCCAAGGATTCTGCTTTTCTGCGGACTCAGCCGGGGAGAGAAATCATTCTACTTCACTGGAGAGTACAACCCTGATGAGGAGTCTCAATTTCGCTGGGGAAGAAAGAATCACTTGACTTCGGGGGAGAGTACAACTCTGCAGAGGAATACAACATCAGCTGTTCCAATACTCCACTGGGGAAGAGGGAATCATCCAACTTCAGGGGAGAATACGACCCTGGTGAGGGAACCTCAATTCCGCTGGAGACTTTACTGGGGAAACCCGAGCTTCGGCACCCGAACACTTCTATGAAATCTGCACTTGTGACCCGGTGCTGGGGGGGAAGAAGACATCATTCTTCGGTGCTTGGCTCAGCTACTGAGGTGACATTCCTTCAGGATGCGCCTGCTTGGGGGACGAGAATCCTCTCTGCCTGGTGGACATATCAATGCTCACTGCTCTGCGTTCAGATTCTGCGGAGGAGAGACTACTGAACCTTGCTGGAGAGGGAGGACTCGCTCCGCTTCGGGGATATCAATCCTGGTTTGCTGAGGGTAATCTTGACCCTAATCTGATAAGGGGTAAATGCCATCTCGATCTGCGGCAGTCTCAAACTGTACAGGGGGAACAACCTCAAATCGTACATCCCTGCTGAGAAACAATCCTGGTTCAACAGCGTCCACACAGGGAATACAGGCTACCAATCATGGAGTCAAGTAACAGGTTATGTTGTAGGATAACAACCCAATGACCGCAAGGCTTCTTCAGAAGGTTCAGGTTTTGGCAGGGTAATGACACGATTCCCCGATACTCAATTCTTGCTAGGGTGAACAAACTCATTTGAACAACTTGCCCCAGCGCAATTCAACCCGCCCCAATCCGACCTTTGGGAATAATTCGTTCTGAACCGAAAACAACGGGCCACTAGACAATCTTCAGATGGCTTGCTCCAGCATCTGTACAACGGGAGGATTCATCCTCCGCTAATCAACTCTCAGCATGGTCGGCTTCGATACCTTTGAAGTAGTTTGCCCTTGAACGAGCGATGAGCGACTCAATATGCTCTGATCGAACATTGGAGGGATCTGCCCTTAAATCGGAAGAATTCTGGATAACTGCCCCTGATTGGGTCTCGAGAAAATTCACTTCCGATCAACCACTTCTTACATAACCTGCCCCAAAATCAACTGATGCTCCGGGACTTGTCCTCAGACAAACTGATTCTAACCTCACAGGAAGTCATTGCCCCAAATTCACAGGGTTTCACAGCATACCATTCTGATCCAGACCTCTGACGATTCAGTCCTGATTGACTATTCCCTGTTTAAGTTCCTTCGTATCAGCTACCAACCTGCAATCAAAATTGTTTATTCACGAATGGTAATTCTAATGCAGTGTTCATGCAAATTTCGAAAAAATATTGTACTGTCACTCATTTATGTGTCATGCTAGTGAGTGACGAATGAACCAAAGAGTTCAAACGTAGTGCTGATGCGATCAGTGAAAAATGCAATAAGGATATGATTAGCAAATCATGAAGGAGTCAGGTTACTCAACCTTATCGTAATGCGCTCTCAGAATAAACCCTGCCTCAATTAGGTCTTTTAAGGGCTGTATCGTGGTCGGGTTCACGGTTCGTGAAACAAGGGATATTTGGCTCAAATTATGATTTGTACCCACCCCTTCTACGTGATGTTCTCCGATCCTAAAGTCCGGTTAACTTAGCTCGAGCGCTCGCCTCTTCGAGAGGTATGTTGAACATTGGGAACAACTGGTTAAAGAATTCACAAGGTGTTTCGGAGTGACAGTTACTCCTTTTTCGTTTTCGGCGTCTGTGTCTACACGACTTTGTCCTTGTTTGAGGATTTTTCTCTTTTTTATATCCTTTCTTTTTCATTCTTTTGATTCCCTAACTTTTGCCTGGACTGACTCCTTTTGAGTTCTTTTCGATTTTTCTTTCGAAGTCCAGCGGGATGCCCTGATTTTTTGCCTAAGTATTTGCTTTCTAGCTTTTCTTTTTTACTTAGCGGGCTTTCTTATTCCCCCTTTTTTTTTCTTTTGGAACAAGTCGTGCGACACTGGTTGTCTTGATTGCTCCGAAAGGCTTGTAACTGTCTCACTCCTGATTGGTGAGGTTTAACCATTGTGGTTGACGAGGTACGACCTCTGGCGAGGAATATGATGTGGTCGGTCCTCGAAGGACAACACTCCTCTATAAGACTTGAACGCTCGATCAAGCTAACCGACAACTACCCTGCCCCGGGTTAAGATGTAAGGGTTCAAAAGTCCGAAAGAAACTCCTACTTCTCGGCTCGAAGTGGTTAACAAGGGATTCTCTTCCTTATCTCTCCGGTGTTTAGGGATTTGAAACAATGCCTTATACGTCATCAGCAAGGTTTTATCTGAAAGCAATACGATCATCGGTTATGAGTATTCAGTTTCATCATCCTCCCTCCGCTCATTGCTAATCATAGTAATAAAGTGGAGTGAATAAAATGCAAGTGTCAGTGCAATGCAGTAAATGAGTGACAACGACATAACTAATTCAGAAAAATGCATAGTCACTTTATTAATATTACCATTCGAAACATACAATGCTTAACAACAAGTAGTAACTAACAGAAAAGAAACTACAAATGCAAAATGGTAAAAAGTCCGAGGACTGCCAATGTTGAGGACGTCTGCCTGTCTGGATCACTGGCTTCTGGAAATAACCCTCTGAATCTGCGAGCTCAAACAGCTGAGAGGTTGTCACGTACAACCAAAACTCCGTCTGGAAAGGAAATACACCCTTTGTCGATCAATTGTTGCACTTTCGCCTGGAAAGCCTTGCAATCTTCAGTTGAATGCCCCGGAGATCCACCATGGTAGCCACACTGAGCATGAGGATCGTACCCTGGAGGGTAAGGCTCTGGCGCGGGCTTGAGAGCTTTCGGTTCCACCAAGGAATTCTGAATCAACAGTGGAAGAATCTGGCTATACGGCACAGGCACTGGATGGAAAGAAGCATTCCTTTGTTCTAAGTGGTTGCGAGGTCTCTTGTGATCCTGGTGCTGGTATTCCTTCCGCCCAAGAGTAAGAGGTCGTCGTTTCTGCATGGCAACGATCTCTTGTTTAGGCGCTTGCGTCCTCGAACTTGATCCAGGTAGAAACTGCGAGCGAGGCGATTCAGTCACCAAAGGTTGAGGGACGTATTCGAGATCTTTCTCAGCTTCAGGCAAAGGAGTGAAATCATTCACCTCTTCTGCGGGGTACGGGATGAACTTTCCCGATGCTCTCATGCCGCCCGGCGCAAGCCTAATCGCCCTGGAGTCAATAAGGTCTTGAATCTTATTCCGGAGAGCCTTACATGTTTCAACATGGTGCCCCGGTGCTCCTGAGTGGAAATCACAATGTATGTTGAGATCAACGTCTGGTGACCCGTCATCTGGTGGATCCGAGGTCCGAAGTTTGAGAACACGGTTCTGAACCAATAGTGGCAACAGCTGGGCATAACTCATAGGTATTGGGTCCACAGCTCTATCAAGTAGCTTCTTCTTTTGATTATAACCTTCAAGGTTATTCTGAGATGCCTGGCGCGGCTGCCAACGAGACAGGCCTCAAGCTTCATGCTGTGTAGAGGACCCACGAGGTCCATTTGGCTTCGGCACTGGTGGCACTGACGGCAATGGGGGAAGCACTTTGGTCTCCTCTTTGGGTGCTTGACCACTTTCCTTATTTAGCATACTTCTCACCACTCCCATGAGAAAGCTCAACTGATTCTGCAGCTGCTGATTCTCCTCTCTGAGTACTTGCTGGTCCAGACGCACTGCCCGTATGTCATTCATGACCTGCCCCAGCTGGCTTTGGATTTTCCCCAGCTCAGCTTGTACCTGCTCCATTAGTCCGAGTTGCTCGATTCTGAGTCAAACCTGCAAACACAAGGGTTAGAAGACAAGTCCCGGCTTCTGCCATGCAAGATGAATTATGCTAATGTCGTGGGTGTCTGTACGTTTAGGAGATCACCCCTAATTCTGGTGTCAACGGGCCAACATAGTGTCAATGCAGTGATAAGACTGGACCCATTCATGGAAGAAAATATCTCATATTGCTCGGGACACCAGAATCAGGGTACGAAACGCGCCTACAGCACAGACACATGCTAATGGAATGCAAACATGAATATGCGAGCTAATGCAAAATGCAGGCATGCAATAATATATCCAGGTGGCTGCTGCGGAGATTCGGTATCAACAGTCACTGATGAGAAGGAAACCCCGGTGTAAACCACTGATCTGATCTGCTGAGAATAACCATCTGATAGGATCGAGATCAAAATTCTGCTCTGACAAGAGTAAGTGACTGATAATAAGGACCCCGGGTGCAAGATCAAGGAACACCTGTTGAAGTCTTCAGACCCCAAAATCACAATTTGCCCTATCAAGAACAAACACACAGCTGCTGATGAGATCTTCAGACCTCGCTCAAAATCTGCCCTATCAAGAACAAATAACATTTGCCGATGAGGTCTTCAGACCTCACTCAAAATCTGCTCCGTCCAGAACAAACCACTGACGATAATACACTGATCAAAGCCTGCTCTATCAAGAACAGACGAACACCCGATGATAAGATCCTCTGACTAAACTCTTGCTCTATCAAGAACACATCTGTAACTGAGAACCCAACATAACTGATTTGCTGTCAAGAAAACCAGGTAGTCTGAAGGTCTAAGTTTCCTGTAATAAACCCAGTTCCGCTCACAGGTATGGACCTAGACTGACTCAAGGTATGGCATCCTATGCGTTCATCAGCGTCACAGACTTTCAAAACTGATGATACGATTCCCAGAAGGAGTGGCATCATCAAGTCCTGAAGAGGCCTCACTTAGCTGAATCACAAATGATCGGTTCCCAGAGTCGACAATCCACCAAACCAGCAACCGTCTCAACCCAAAGGGTTGAAAGTGAAGCCAACCGGATGAACCTCGTTTGAGCGTGGATTTCATGAGACACTAGTGCCTGCAAAGCAAGCACGCGCCCACTAATTTCCACTCTAAGTCTATGGTGCACTCAAGCCTGGGTCTGGCTTCTCACTCAATCAGAACTCCCGTCCCACAACAGCACAAATAATCATATTTCACTGAATACAAAATGCGGGAAATAAAGTGCGAGAAGTAAAAATGCGATAAATAAACGCAACCCAACAAGCAAACATACAAACGATAGGATTGACTCGCAGGGAACCGTTGGAGTCCCCAGCAGAGTCGCCAGCTGCTGGGGACGGTCCCAGACAGCTAGGAAGGAAATCCAAGGCGAGACTCGCATAGGGAAACACCTGAATTCCCCAGCAGAGTCGCCAGCTGTCGCTTGCGCGAAAATAAGGTGCCGGCAAAACAGAAGAGTCGCCACCTTTCGTTATTTATCCCTCAGAGCGGGAAAGGAAACGATCGGAAAAACCTGACGAATAAGGGTAAGACAAGGTCGTCGCAACCATTGTCTGGGTTCGGGAGTCGGTTACGCAAGGGGAAGGTATTAGCACCCCTCACGTCCGTCGTACTCGACGGGATCCTCGCTTGTTTGTTTACTTGGACGGGTTGGTTTTATTCTATCTACCTATCAAGGCTGGCTGAAAAAAGAAAAGAAAAATGACTGGGCAAAGCGTCGCGCTTTATGCCTACGTATTCTCATCAGAGAATGAGAAATCAGAGTCAACGTAGTTCGGCTAACTACGGGGGAAGATGGGGAAGGTTGCTCGCTAGGATGTCGCATCCTATGCCTACGTACTTTCATCTGGTATGAAAGATCAGAGCAAACGTAGTTCGGGAAACTACGGGTTATCTCCTAAAAGAAGTGTTTTTTATTGTGTTTGCGATTTCAACCGCACTAGAGACTATGACCTGAGAGTGAATGCGTCGCATGTCACCCAAAGGGTACCATACTAAACATCCAGACTGTGGAAAAGAAACTCTCCCACAATCCTTTCTCAGATAGCTTAAGGCTCGTAACGTACGAAAGAAATCATTCATGATTACTGTATCTTAAACTGTTTCGAGATGAGAAGAGAACAGGCCCAACTAGGAGGGAGACTATCAAGTCCTACTGTTATCATGCCATGGATTCATCCTATGGTTGAGATTTGAACAGGGAACTCCTAGATGTTGTCATGCATAGGTTTCAACCTAAAAGTCTATCATCAAATCCTCATCAGAGGAAATGAGAGTCCTAAGGGATCATGTCAATGATACACCAAAACAGACAAAAGCATCAGCTTTAACAGTAAAATGCATGCAATGCAAGTGAGGGAGGAAATGTGTGTGGGGCTTCAGCCTCCACAAGCTCGTCTCGACCTCAAGCCAGTCATGAAATAACAGTAATCATACTAAAATAAACAGCATGCTATCAAGCACAAACAGTAAACTGTAATCATACAGACAGGAGAAATGAAATGCTATCAAGCAAAATAAACACATGGGCAAGGGAGCTGGGCTCTACCGAATACCCGCAAGCAAAGCCAAGCAATAACAATACAATCAGATGCATTCATGCTCTTAGACTGAACTTATTCTAAATGTGCTTAATCTAATGCAACAGACAAATCAGACAAAACAAACAATACAGAAAAGAAAAACAGAAGAAAGCTTCAGCTCCTCCAGCAGCTACCCAGTCTTCAGACTTCAGAGATCACTTGCTTTCCAGGTATCAACCCTACAACATGAGTATCAACTCGTCTTCTCCCTTTGAGCTTCAGCTCCTTTGATCAGCTCTACCTTCAGGCTTCACTATCTCCAGGGATCTTCAGGCATCAATTTGATCTTCATAAAGTCATCAGACTTCAACAATCTTCAAGGAATCATCCTCTTCAAAGCTTCAGCTTCTATCTTCAATGGCTCAAATGCTCCAGCAAACAGGATTCAGTCAACAAGATGAGGTGAGGATGTTACAGTGCTCACTGACTTCCAAAGGATGCCATTAAGGACTTAACATCAAAGGAAAGGCTCTCTCAAAGTTCTACCTTATAGGGCAAGGTCACTAATCCCTCCAAAGGAGAGAGGTGAATACCCTAAAGGGACTCTGTGTCATAGAGAAGAAAGGAGGTGAACAAGACACTCCTTGTTTATTGAATGGAAGTATCCTATCTAGGGCTCTGCCTATGCATCTATAAACCTATAAACAAAACAAACAAAGCTATGCTAAACTCCTCTGCAAGGTCTTCAAAGCTTCCATGATGATCCACAAGGTCTTCGACTCAATCTTCAAAGCTCACACACTCAAAAGAGGGGGAAGGAAAACACAACAATACAACTTATGCCTTTAAGCAACACACATACTATCCATACATTCAAAAATCAATGAAAAATACTAAAATACCATACAAATTCCTAATATAAATTCTAGGGGATCCTATTTAACTACCCTTAAGTCCCATATATTCCCCATAGGCTAACTTGTCCTAAAAACCCCAAAAATAAAATGTTGAAGTTCAAGTATACTACTTAAAAACCCTAATTAAACTATCCTAAGTTCAATTATCTAAGCTAATCAAATTTTATTCTAAAAAATCTAGTAATAAATTCTGGGAATACTACAATTCAATATCTAACTATGCCAAAAAGAATGGCTCAAAAAGCCTAAGGGAACTATCCTAATTAAATTCTACAAGTTAAGGTACTAACTAAAAAGAATTAAATGCACTATTTAAAAGAATATTATACAAAAAATTCTAAACTAAAAATAAAATCACATTTTTATTTTTATTAAATGCTACACATTAATATCTAACACCACAAAAAAGAATGGGCAAAAAATATATTTCTAAGTGCATGAACAAAAATTTGCAAAATCATGGATGAAATGAATGATTAAAAATGTGCATTTATTTGTAAAATATGGAAAAAATGCGAAAAAAATGTAAAATGCAATTTTTATATTTTTTTAATTTTCTAGACATGTTAAGAAAAATGTTAAAAAAAGAATGAGTTAAAAATATGCATTTTCCATTTAGTTATGAATTTTTGAAGATGAATGAAATCTAGGCCGTTGGATTGAGGGACAAAGTCAAATATTCCAACATGAATCAATGGTAGAGATTATCTCTTCTACCTTTGGTCACTTAGGGTTTCTAAAAACAGTTTCCATGCACTTGTCTTCCAGCATCCATAGCTCCCTCATCTCTCCATGAAAACTCACGATCCAAACATCAAACTTGACCTACTCATTTCCCTCTACACAGCCATGGTCATGGATTTCATTAACACTCACTCTAGAAGGAAATATGCACGAGGGAAGTCTTGGACACCATCACTTTCTTCTGTTTTGCATGATCATGGATTTGGCTGAAACTAACCTAGAATGATCTACACTTCATGGTGATTATTCTAAGCTACAAAGCTAAGATTATAGTACACTACATGGTGTGTTCTTGATCCTAGAACAGAAATGGCCATAAAACAAACCTCCATGGAATGCTCTTAAACTCATCATGATTCATCCCTAATTGGTCTCTATCATGCTTACCCTAACAACAAACCTTAACTATGCATAAATAATGAGTTTCAAGAGAAAATGCATACCTTGCAAGTGGTGATGGCTATGGTGTTTCTTCTCCAATCCAAGCCTTGGTACTTGCTACGAGTGATCTTCAATGGACCTATGTGCTTCTGTTTGCAGTGGTTCTTGATCACACTTCTTGAATCAACCTATCCAACCCTTCATGCAAGTTGGAGTGAACCTTGTGATTTCATGAACCAGCCACGAATTCTTCTTGATTTTCCTTGCCAAATGCTCAATGTTGATTATAGATGATGATGATGATCAGAATTGTAGTGATTGATGGTGTTTTAATGGAGTTTGGAATGAAAATGCAATTTTGGAGTGAAGGAATCAAAGTGTAGTATGCAAGCTTTTAGAATCACCAACCAATGCATGGAGCCACCCTAGGGCTTATATAGATGAGAATAGAAATGTGTGGAAGTTTGTAGAACCTTCTATGAAGTTTCTAGAATGTATCACGTAATGAGATTTTGAATTTGTCATCTTGAGTGAATCTCATGCCATCTCATGATAAACCATGCAATCTTACTTAAATTCTCCCCATATGGTATTATGACATGAAAATAAGGTCTTACAAACCTTTATGTAGCATTTTCTCATCTTTCCTTTTGATGCCTTAAAGTGCAAGTAACAAATTTACAAAGCAACTCCAATTTTTAAGCCTAAACTCAAAAATGTGGCTAAACCATTGTTCTCAAAATGATGTTTCCAATCAAAATCATCTATCATATGCCCCATTTTGGATTTGTAGATCTCTCAAACCAAAATTCAATTCCAACTTTTTCAACTTATAAGCCATTTACAAGCCATTTTGACCATTTTAAAATATCCATGCTCCATGCATTTCCAACAATTCATGACCTTCTTTATAGACTTAAAATCACATTTTGAACAACTTTCATGTTTTGAGTTTTTCCATTTGAGGCTTGGAAATAGGAGATATGGCATTTGCTTAAAAATGACCTATAACTGACAAATTACCAAAATACCCCTGTCTTGTTCAAACCATAAGTTGAGTTCCACAAATCCTATCAAGGACTTCTACCGCTCAAATTAAAGCTAAGAAGATGCCTTTCAACATTCATGTTGACCAAGAGATCATTGGAATCATCCTACTAGGGCAAAAGTTGTCTGCAAGTTGGGTGACTTTCAAGGACCCAGATTCACACACCTCAGCTGACCTGTAATTTGTCAAAGCCATAACTTGAGCTCTGTAACTCCTATCAAGGACTTCCACCACTCAAATTAAAGCTTAGAACAATCTCTACAACATTCATGTTGTGGGGAAGATGAGATATCAATCACATCTAGAGCTAAAACTGCCTGGAAAACAGGGATCAAATTAGGGTTTTTTCACTAACAATCCTTGGAAACCCTAACCTGAAACTTCTCAAACTCCTCAATCATGATGAGTTTGTCTAGGAATCATCTTTATAACATCTCTATGCATCATTCCATGATCTCATGGCCCTTGGATTAGGTCTCAACCTTCTCCAAATTTTCAGTTATCCTAGGGTTGACCCAGTCAAAACCCTAATTCTACCATTCATGGTTGAATCCTCTGAACTCTTGCATAATGACCTCTCTGGGCTTCATGATGGCTATCAAGACATCTCATGCACTTTCCCAAAACATCAAGTTCATTCTCAAAGTCTCAGAATCATCTGAGGAGCACCCACAACTCTCAAGCTGTGAAGCACACAAACCTGATTTCAACCCATTCCTCTGAGGATCTCTTGAACTTTCTGATGAAGGTATCCACTTTCAAACACTCAGTGAATAAATAATTGTTGGCCAAATTTTGGGGTGCCACAGCTGCCCCTATTTAAACGGCTTGAACCTGACTGGGTGAGAAGCGAACGGCTCTCAGCCACTCAAGGTGCGAGACGGTTGAATACCGGTAAACCCGAAAATTTGCCAACTGCTCAACTCGTCGAACACTGGAATAATAGCTGCACGGCAACTATCTGGAGAAATACTGATCTGACATCACCGTCGGAAACAAACAATACACCCAACATCGCCGCTGGAGAACTAAAGAACCTGAATCACCAAAATACCCAACATCGCCGCTGGAGAATGAAACATCCAACATCACCGCTGGAGAACTGAATTAACTGACATACCCAACATCGCCGCTGGAAAACTGAGTCTGACATCGCCGTTGATCAACCAAAATACCCCCGCATCGCCACTGGAGAACTAAATCTGACATCGCCGTCGGACAATCAAAATACCCTGCATCGCCGCTGGGGAAAATACAACACTAAACAACTCTGACCTGGGGCTCACCCCTGGTAAATGAAACAAATGGTACACTTGCGTATTTGAAACTACTCCGCTGGGAATGAGAGACTTAACCAAGCACACTCTGATCTGGGGTTCTCCCTCAGAACCATAACGAACATCCAAATACTACTGCATACTGAGTTCACCGTAGAACTTCAACATCAAAGATATATGAAACCCTGGCCTCTGGCCACTTCCAGCTTCAGCTAGAAAAGATCTTCAAGTACTTCTGAAGATGGAATCCTTGGCCTTCAAGGATAGATGAAACCCTGGCCCCTGGCCACTCCAGATCCGCTGGAGAATCTTCAAGTTCTTCTGAAGATAGATGAAACCCTGGCCCCTGGCCATTCCAGATCCGCTGGAGAATCTTCAAGTTCTTCTGAAGATAGATGAAACCCTGGCCACTGGCCACTCCAGATCCGCTGGAGAAAATCTTCAATTTCTTCTGAAGATAAGCATCCTTGGCCTTCAAGGATGTAAACTTTGCCCGTCGGCGATTCCAGCTTCAGCTAGAAAAGATCTTCAAGTACTTCTGAAGATAAGCATCCTTGGCCTTCAAGGATGTAAACCTTGCCCGTCGGCAACTCTGCAGGAGGTATCTTCGACTTCAGTCTGAAGCAATGGTCCTTGACCTTCAAGGATACATGGATATGCCCTCAGGCAACTCCGCCTCTGCTATAGAGCATCCGAGACTTCAGTCAGGGATATACTTCGGCCTTCAGTCCGAAAAATGAATCCTAGGTCATTCATGACCTTGGGGATAACCTTGCCCTCAGGCACCTTCGCTTCAGCTTGGGAAATCTGTGACTTTAGTCAGAGAAATGGTATCCTGAGCCATTCATGACTCTACGGGGATTCAAACACTTTGCCTTCAGGCAAAACTCCGCTTCAGCTGGAGAAACATCTTCGACTTCAGTCAGAAGAAACACTATTCATTTGATCGCAATCAATCATCACCTCAGGACAACTGACTTGGTCCTCAGACCAACACGGATCCTCTTGAATACAAAAATTTGGAACCTTGTCTTCAGCCACCCGTTGATTCATCAACAAGGAAATCTGAACTCACAGGAACCTTATGATACCGCCTTCAGGCGTTTACGAAGTCCATCTTCAGATTAGACATCACTGTTGGAGCAGACATGTCACGCTGCTAAGGACTTCAAGAATCATCCTGAACAAACAGTTCCATTAGGTAACTCCAAGAATCATCTTGAACCGATAACCATTCTGGAGCAAACATTTTGTTGGGTATTCCAGGAATCTTCCTGGGCAACTCTTGTTGGGGACGCTATTGGGGAGCTCAAGTATCACCCTAGGCAAACAACTCGGGAACCTGCGCTGAGGTCTTAAGAATCATTTTAAGCACACGGCCCTGCTGAGGAGTTCAAGGGTCGTTTTGAACCGAAGACTTCGCTGGGGATCTCAAAAATCATCTTGAGCGAGCGACTGTGGGGATCACACCGGGGTCTCGGGAATCATCTCAAGAAAGCGACCTTGTTGGAGAGAATATCAGGAATCATCCTGAGCAACCGATCTTTCGGCCGAACACCTGTAAGGCAAGAATGATAATGACCTAGATCATGCTTATGATGCATATGCTTCTGCGCTATGCCCCACACGGTGGGAATGATATGCGTTTATGCTAAATGACATGCAATCCTGTACAATGCTACGCAATGCTAAATGCTATGCGGTATTAAATGCTATGCAGCCATGCACAATGGTGCGATCCCGTCAGCAAAATAAATGCTGAGGGGGAAATTCTCCTGTCGAGGAGAAGGCACTACTCAGATAGAGGAATCATCCTGCTGAAGAGAGCGTGGACACGCCAATACCAATTGGACTCTGTCTGGGGATAACCACTCTGGTTGACTGCTGCATGGAAAACAACTTCAGCTGATTTCTGCAGGGGACGAAGCTCTACGAGAACCCGAACCTGCTGAAGGAAAGCGAGGTCAATCGCGGGAGTGAACTGCGTGGCCGTCTCGACTAACTCTTCTGGGGATGATCACTCTGTGGGGAAACAACTTCAGCTGCTCCACACTCCGCTGGGGAAAGACCAATCATGATCTGATCAACCTTCAAGGACTCGGCCCTCCTGGACATCTGCAAACTCGGCTGAGGAAGGAGAAGTCATTCTGCTTCGCCAAAGGGAGTACGACTCCGGGAGATACAGCATCAGCTGTTCAACATCTGCTAGGGAAAATCCACTCATGGTCCCAACTGCTTCCAAGGATTCTGCTTTTCTGCGGACTCAGCCGGGGAGAGAAATCATTCTACTTCACGGGAGAGTACGACTCTGGTGCGGAATTTCAATTTCGCCGGGGAAGAAAGAATCATCTGCCTTCGGGGGAGAGTACAACTCTGCAGGGGAATACAACATCAGCCGTTCCAATACTCTACTGGGGAAGAGGGAATCGTCCAACTTCAGGAGAGAGCATGACTCTGGTGGGGAATCTCAATCCCGCTGGAGACTTTACTGGGGAAACACGAGCTTCGGCACCCGAACACTTCTATGAAATCTGCACTTGTGACCCGGTGCTGGGGAAAGAAGACATCATTCTTCGGTGCTTGACTCAGCTGATGAGGTGACGTTCCTTCAGGATGCGTCTGCTTGGGGAAGAGAATCGTCTCTGCCCGGGGAGACATATCAATGCTCACTATCCTGCATTCAGATTCTGCGGAGGAGGGACTACTGAACCTTGCTGGAGAGGGAGGACTCGCCCTGCTTCGGGGATATCAATCCTGGTTTGCTGAGGGTAATCTTGACCCTAATCTGATAAGGGGTAAATGCCATCTCGATTTGCTGCAGTCTCAAACTGTACAGGGGGAACAACCCCAAACCGTACATCTCTGCTGAGAAACAATCCTGGTTCAACAACGTCGACACAGGGAATACAGGCTACCAATCCTCAAGTGACAGGTTATGCTGTAGGATAGCAATTCAATGACCGCAAGGCTTCTTCAGAAGGTTCAGGTTTCGGTAGGGTAATGACACGATTCCCCGATACTCAATTCTTGCTAGGGTGAACAAACTCATTTGAACAACTTGCCCCCGCGCAATTCAACTTGCCCCAATCCGTCCTTTGGGAATAATTCATTCTGAACCGAAAACAACTGGCAACAAGACAATCTTCAGAGGGCTTGCCCCAACACCTGCCCAACAGGAGGATTCATCCTCAACTAATCAACTCTCAGCATGGTCGGCTTCAATATCTCTGAAGTAGTTTGCCCCTGAACGAGC
Source organism: Lathyrus sativus (assembly GCA_963859935.3). Classification (NCBI taxonomy): domain Eukaryota; kingdom Viridiplantae; phylum Streptophyta; class Magnoliopsida; order Fabales; family Fabaceae; genus Lathyrus; species Lathyrus sativus. The sequence continues at coordinate 494,056,543 of OZ012739.1, read as the reverse complement.
GATGAGCGACTCAACATGCTCTGATCGAACACGGGAGGGATCTGCCCTTAAATCGCAAGAATTCTGGATAACTGCCCCTGATTGGGTCTCGAGAAGATTCACTTCCGGCCAACTGCTTCTTGCATGAACTGCCCCATAATCAACTGATGCTCCGGGATTTGTCCTTAAACAAACTGATTCCAAACTCACTGGAAGTCGATGCCCCAGATTCACAGGGCTTCGCAGCATACCATTCTGACCCAGACCTCTGACGATTCAGTCCTGATTGACTATTCCCTGTTGAAGTCCTTTCATGTCAGCTACCAACCTGCAACTAAAATTGTTTATTCACGAATAGTAATTTTAATGCAGTGTTCATGCAAATTTCGAAAAAATGTTGTACTGTCACTCATTTACGTGCATATGATTGTGAGTGACGAATGAAACAAAGTTCAAACGTAGTGCTTACGTGGTCAGTGAAAAATGCAATAAGGATATGATTAGCAAATCATGAAGGAGTCAGGTTACTCAACCTTATCGTAATGCACTCTCAGAATAAACCCTGCCTCAATTAGGTCTTTTAAGGGTTGTATCGTGGTCGGGTTCACGGTTCGTGAAACAAGGAATATTTGGCTCAAATTACAATTTGTACCCACCCCTTCTACGTGATGTTCTCCGATCCTAAAGTCCGGTTAACTTAGCTCGAGCGCTCGCCTCTTCGAGAGGTATGTTGAACATTGGGAACAACTGGTTAAAGAATTCACAAGGTGTTTCGGAGTGACAGTTACTCCTTTTTCGTTTTCGGCGTCTGTGTCTACACGACTTCGTCCTTGTTCGAGGATTTTCTTTTTTTTTATAATCCTTTCTTTTTCATTCTTTTGTTTTGATTCCCTAATTTTTACCTGGACTGACTCCTTTTGAGTTCTTTTCGATTTTTTTCTTTTGAAGTCCAGCGGGATGCCCTGATTTTTGCCTAAGTATTTGCTTTCTAGCTTTTCTTTTTTACTTAGCGGGCTTTCTTATTCCTTTTTCTTTTGGAATAAGTCGTGAGACACTGGTTGTCTTGATTGCTTCGAAAGGCTTGTAACTGTCTCACTCCTGATTGGTGAGGTTTAACCATTGTGGTTGATGAGGTACGACCTCTAGCGAGGAATATGACGTGATTGGTCCTCGAAGGACAACACTCCTCTATAAGACTTGAACGCTCGATCAAGCTAACTGACAACTACCCTGCCCCGGGTTAAGATGTGAGGGTTCAAAAGTCCGAAAGAAACTCCTACTTCTCGGCTCGAAGTGGTTAACAAGGGATTCTCTTCCTTATCTCTCCGGTGTTTAGGGGATTTGAAACAATGCCTTGTACGTCATCGGCAAAGTTTTATCTGAAAGCAATACGATCATTGGTTATGAGTATTCAGTTTCATCATCCTCCCTCCGCTCATTGCTAATCATAGTGATAAAGTGGAGTAAATAAAATGCAAGTGTCAGTGCAATGCAGTAAATGAGTGACAACGACATAACTAATTCAGAAAAATGCATAGTCACTTTATTAATATTACCATTCGAAACATACAATGTTTAACAGCAAGTAGTAACTAACAGAAAAGAAACTACAAATGTAAATGGTAAAAAGTCCGAGGACTGCCAATGCTGAGGACGTCTGCCTGTCTGGATCACTGGCCTCTGGAAATGATCCTCCGAATCTGCGAGCTCAAACAGCTGAGAGATTGTCACGTACAACCAAAACTCCATATGGAAAGGAAATACACCCTTGGTCGATCAATTGTTGCACTTTCGCCTGGAAAGCCTTGCAATCTTCAGTTGAATGCCCCGGAGACCCACCATGGTAACCGCACTGAACATGAGGATTGTACCCTGGAGGGTAAGGCTCTAGCACGGGCTTGAGAGCTTTCGGTTCCACCAAGGAATTCTGAATCAACAGTGGAAGAATCTGGCTATACGGCACAGGCACTGGATGGAAAGAAGCATTCCTTTGTTCCACGTGGTTGCGAGGTCTCTTGTGATCCTGGTGCTGGTATTCCTTCCGCCCAAGAGCAAAAGGTCGTCGTTTCTGAATGGCGACGGTCTCTCGTTTAGGCGCTTGCGTCCTTGAGCTTGATCCCGGTAGAAACTGCGAGCGAGGCGATTCAGTCACCAAAGGTCGCGGGACATATTCAAGATCTTTCTCAGCTTCAGGCAAAGGAGTGAAATCATTCACCTCTTCTGCGGGGTACGGGATGAACTTTCCCGATGCTCTCATGCCGCCCGGCGCAAGCCTAATCGCCCTGGAGTCAATAAGGTCTTGAATCTTATTCCGGAGAGCCTTACATGTTTCAACATGGTGCCCCGGTGCTCCTGAGTGGAAATCACAATGTATGTTGAGATCAACGTCTGGTGACCCGTCATCTGGTGGATCCGAGGTCCGAAGCTTGAGAACATGGTTCTGAACCAATAGTGGCAACAGCTGGGCATAACTCATAGGTATTGGGTCCACAGCTCTATCAAGTAGCTTCTTCTTTTGATTATAACCTTCAAGGTTATTCTGAGATGCCTGGCGCGGCTGCCAACGAGACAGGCCTCAAGCTTCATGCTGTGTAGAGGACCCACGAGGTCCATTTGGCTTCGGCACTGGTGGCACTGACGGCAATGGGGGAAGCACTTTGGTCTCCTCTTTGGGTGCTTGACCACTTTCCTTATTTAGCATACTTCTCACCACTCCCATGAGAAAGCTCAACTGATTCTGCAGCTGCTGATTCTCCTCTCTGAGTACTTGCTGGTCCAGACGCACTGCCCGTATGTCATTCATGACCTGCCCCAGCTGGCTTTGGATTTTCCCCAGCTCAGCTTGTACCTGCTCCATTAGTCCGAGTTGCTCGATTCTGAGTCAAACCTGCAAACACAAGGGTTAGAAGACAAGTCCCGGCTTCTGCCATGCAAGATGAATTATGCTAATGTCGTGGGTGTCTGTACGTTTAGGAGATCACCCCTAATTCTGGTGTCAACGGGCCAACATAGTGTCAATGCAGTGATAAGACTGGACCCATTCATGGAAGAAAATATCTCATATTGCTCGGGACACCAGAATCAGGGTACGAAACGCGCCTACAGCACAGACACATGCTAATGGAATGCAAACATGAATATGCGAGCTAATGCAAAATGCAGGCATGCAATAATATATCCAGGTGGCTGCTGCGGAGATTCGGTATCAACAGTCACTGATGAGAAGGAAACCCCGGTGTAAACCACTGATCTGATCTGCTGAGAATAACCATCTGATAGGATCGAGATCAAAATTCTGCTCTGACAAGAGTAAGTGACTGATAATAAGGACCCCGGGTGCAAGATCAAGGAACACCTGTTGAAGTCTTCAGACCCCAAAATCACAATTTGCCCTATCAAGAACAAACACACAGCTGCTGATGAGATCTTCAGACCTCGCTCAAAATCTGCCCTATCAAGAACAAATAACATCTGCCGATGAGGTCTTCAGACCTCACTCAAAATCTGCTCCGTCCAGAACAAACCACTGACGATAATACACTGATCAAAGCCTGCTCTATCAAGAACAGACGAACACCCGATGATAAGATCCTCTGACTAAACTCTTGCTCTATCAAGAACACATCTGTAACTGAGAACCCAACATAACTGATTTGCTGTCAAGAAAACCAGGTAGTCTGAAGGTCTAAGTTTCCTGTAATAAACCCAGTTCCGCTCACAGGTATGGACCTAGACTGACTCAAGGTATGGCATCCTATGCGTTCATCAGCGTCACAGACTTTCAAAACTGATGATACGATTCCCAGAAGGAGTGGCATCATCAAGTCCTGAAGAGGCCTCACTTAGCTGAATCACAAATGATCGGTTCCCAGAGTCGACAATCCACCAAACCAGCAACCGTCTCAACCCAAAGGGTTGAAAGTGAAGCCAACCGGATGAACCTCGTTTGAGCGTGGATTTCATGAGACACTAGTGCCTGCAAAGCAAGCACGCGCCCACTAATTTCCACTCTAAGTCTATGGTGCACTCAAGCCTGGGTCTGGCTTCTCACTCAATCAGAACTCCCGTCCCACAACAGCACAAATAATCATATTTCACTGAATACAAAATGCGGGAAATAAAGTGCGAGAAGTAAAAATGCGATAAATAAACGCAACCCAACAAGCAAACATACAAACGATAGGATTGACTCGCAGGGAACCGTTGGAGTCCCCAGCAGAGTCGCCAGCTGCTGGGGACGGTCCCAGACAGCTAGGAAGGAAATCCAAGGCGAGACTCGCATAGGGAAACACCTGAAGTCCCCAGCAGAGTCGCCAGCTGTCGCTACTGCGAAAATCGGCGCCGGCTAAACAGCAGAGTCGCCAGCTGTCGCTTGCGCGAAAATAAGGTGCCGACATAACAGAAGAGTCGCCACCTTTCGTTATTTATCCCTCAGAGCGGGAAAGGAAACGATCGGAAAAACCTGACGAAAAAGGTTAAGACAAGGTCGTCGCAACCATGGTCTGGATTCGGGAGTCGGTTACGCAAGGGGAAGGTATTAGCACCCCTCACGTCCGTCGTACTCGACGGGATCCTCGCTTGTTTGTTTACTTGGACGGGTTGGTTATAATCTATCTACCTATCAAGGCTGGCTGAAAAAGAAAAGAAAAATGACTCGGCAAAGCGTCGCACTTTATGCCTACGTATTCTCATCAGAGAATGAGAAATCAGAGTCAACGTAGTTCGGCTAACTACGGGTGAAGGGTTGCTCGCTAGGACGTCGCATCCTATGCCTACGTACTTTCATCTGGTATGAAAGATCAGAGCAAACGTAGTTCGGGAAACTACGGGTTATCTCCTAAAGAAGTGTTTTTTATTGTGTTTGCGATTTTGACCGCACTAGAGACTATGACCTGAGAGTGAATGCGTCACATGTCACCCAAAGGGTACCATACTAGACATCCAGACTGTGGAAAAGAAACTCTCCCACAATCCTTTCTCAGATAGCTTAAGGCTCGTAACGTACGAAAGAAATCATTCATGATTACTGTATCTTAAACTGTTTTGAGATGAGAAGAGAACAGGCCCAACTAGGAGGGAGACTATCAAGTCCTACTGTTGTCATGCCATGGATTCATCCTATGGTTGAGGCTTGAACAGGGAACTCCTAGATGTTGTCATGCATAGGTTTCAACCTAAAAGTCTATCATCAAATCCTCATCAGAGGAAATGAGAGTCCTAAGGGATCATATCAATGATACACCAAAACAGACAAAGCATCAGCTTTAACAGTAAAATGCATGCAATGCAAGTGAGGGAGGAAATGTGTGTGGGGCTTCAGCCTCCACAAGCTCGTCTCGACCTCAAGCCAGTCATGAAATAACAGTAATCATACTGAAATAAACAACATGCTATCAAGCAAGAACGGTAAACTGTAATCATACAGACAGAAAATGAAATCATGCTATCAAGCAAAATAAACACATGGGCAAGGGAGCTGGGCTCTACCGAATACCCGCAAGCAAAGCCAAGCAATAACAATACAATCAGATGCACTCATGCTCTTAGACTGAACTTATTCTAAATGTGCTTAATCTAATGCAACAGACAAATCAGACAAAACACACAATACATCAAAGAAAACAGAAGAAAGCCTCAGCTCCTCCAGCAGCAACCCAGTCTTCAAACTTCAGAGATCACTTGCTTTCCAGGTATCAACCCTACAACATGAGTATCAACTCATCTTCTCCCTTTGAGCTTCAGCTCCTTTGATCAGCTCTACCTTCAGGCTTCACTATCTCCAGGGATCTTCAGGCATCCACTTGGTCTTCACAGAGTCTTCAGACTTCAATAATCTTCAAGGAATCATCCTCTTCAAGGCCTTAGCTTCTATCTTCAATGACTCCAATGCTCCAGCAAACAAGATTCAGTCAACAAGATGAGGTGGGGATGTTACAGTACTCACTGACTTCCAAAGGATGCCATTGAGGACTTAACATCAAAAGAAAGGCTCTCTCAAAGTTCTACCTTATAGGGAAAGGCCACTAATCCCTCCAAAGGAGAGAGGTGAATACCCTTAAGGGACTCTATGTCACAGAGAGGAAAGGAGGTGAACAAGACACTCCTTGCTTATTGAACAAAGTATTCTATCTAAGGCTCTGCCTATGCACCTATAAACCTATAAACAAAACAACAAAAGCTATACTAAACTCCTCTGCAAGGTCTTCAAAGCTTCCATGATGATCCACAAGGTCTTCATAAGGTCTTCACATGATGCCCAAGCTCCTCAAGCCAACAACAACTCCAAAGCAAGGCAAAACAAAGCTAAACTAGCCCTAAAGGCTACACAAACAACATTCAATTCAAAAATCAATGAAAAATACTAACATACCATACAAATTCCTAATATAAATTCTAGGGGATCCTATTTAACTATCCTTAAGCCCCATATATTCCCCATACACTAATTTGTCCTAAAAACCCCAAAAATAAAATGTTGAAGTTCAAGTACACAACCTAAAACCCTAATCAGAGCACCTAAATGTCTAACAATCAAAATACATCAAATTTTAATCCACAAATCTAGTAATAAATCCAGAGAATACCATAATGCAATATGAATCACCACAAAAAAGAATGGGCAAAAAATCTATTTCTAAATGCATGAACAAAAATATACAAATCCATGTATGAAATGAATGGTTAAAAAAAGTGCATTTATTTGTAAAATATGCAAAAAATACCAATTAAAATATAAAATGCAATTTTTATATTTTCTAATTTTCTAGACATTTTAATGAAAATGTTAAAAAAATAATGACTTAAAAATAATATTTTTTCATTTAGTTATGATTTTTAGAAGATTAATGAAATATGAAGAAAATTAAAAAATAAAAATACAAGAGAAGGAGAGAGGGGGTGAGAATAGTAGTGGATGCAGTTCATTTTATTTGGGCTGAATCCAAGGGGGGTGCGCGTAGCACATTGGGCCCAGCTAACCCAGAATCAGTCACTAAACCAAACGCAGCGTTTGGCTAAGTGATACGCAGCGTTTCGATGGCTTCAGATTTCCCTCCACTTTGAGTTTAAACCACGGCCGTTGGATTGTGAGAATAAGTCAAGGACTTGAAACCATCTGACGGCTAGAGTTCGTCTTCTCCAATCAAACCCTAGGGTTTTCAGAAAACCCTAATTTCGAACCAGAACTTCCACTCGATTGTTCTCACTGATGGCTGGGTGAAATCAAGAAATTCCAAAAGCAATCTTGCTCTACCAATTACCCTGAACACAATGATATCAATATTTGGCCATGAAACCTCCTGAATCGCTCTAACAGAAAGCACGAAGGTTGGGGTTCCACCATGATTCTCTGCTATCAACCCTAACCAAACTTCAATCTAATGATATAAATCTGTTCCACATGTTACCCTAGCCATTCTAAACCACCTCATATCCATTAATACACATTAACCAGCTTGCTATCAATCTTGCAAAAAATGGTACCCCGCCACGAAACCTCATGGATCCTTCTCTAATTCTCAGAAAACATTCCTCTAACCTAGCATGTTGATCTTACACCTAAGATTCTAACATAATGCTCATAATTAAGGACTTCTAGATCAAGATACCAACCTGTTAAGCTCCAATGGTGAGGGGTGTTAGGACTTGATTCAGCACTTGAAACCTTCTCTAAATCTTCCTCCAATGATGGACACCTTTCTGTTTGCAAGAGTTGAGGTGGATGAAGCTTGTGGAAGAAGGAATTGTACCTTACTTGATCTTGAAGAAATCCAACAATGGCACTTTCTCTCTCACTCTCTCCACTAAACTCAGCAACTTTTCACCAACCTTTTCCTCCTTGTGATTCACCTTTTTTATAATGATGGATGGAAACAACTAGATCATTCTAGAATCATCTAGAAAAGTCTTGGAATCTCATGTGATGATAACTTGAAAATCTCATGCACTATCCATTAAGTCTTGCAAAATGACCTTAAAATCTCCTCATATGACATATTGTAGTGTTATAAGCCATTACAAGCTTTTTCCTTGCCTTGTGTTAGGATTTCCAAGGGTAACTTCAAATGCAAGTAACAAAATAACAAAGCATCACCCATTTTAAAGCCTCAAATCAAAATTCTATCTAAACCAATGTTCTCAAAATGATGTTTCCAATCAAAATGATATATTGGATGACCTATTTTGGATTCCTAGATCCTCCAAACCAATTTTCAAATTCAACTTTTCAAACTTATATGCCATTTTTAGTTCATTTTTGACCAATCATGTAACTTCATGCTATGAGCTTTTCCAACAATTTGTGACCTTCTTTCTAGACCTAAAATCACATTTTGAACAACTTTCATGTTTTGAATTTTTCCATTTGAGGCTTGGAAATAGGAGTTTTAGGCATTGGCTAAAATGACCTATAACTGACAAATGACCAAAATACCCCTGTCTTGTTCAAACCATAAGTTGAGTTCCACAAATCCTATCAAGGACTTATACCACTCAAATTAAAGCTAAGAAGATGCCCTTCAACATTAATGTTGACCAAGAAATCATAGGAACCATCCTACTAGGGCAAACGTTGTCTGCAAGTTGGGTGACTTTCAAGGACCCAGATTCACACACCTCTGCTGACCTGTAATTTGTCAAAACCATAACTTGAGCTCTGTAACTCCTATCAAGGACTTCCACCACTCAAATTAAAGCTAAGAACAAGCTCTACAACATTCATGTTGTGGGGAAGATGAGATATCAATCACATCTAGAGCTAAAACTGTCTGGAAAATAGGGATCAAATTAGGGTTTTTGCACTGACAATCCTCAGAAACCCTAACTCAAAACTTCTCAAACTCTTCAATCATGATGAGTTGGTCTAGGAATCATCCTTATAACATCTCTATGCATCATTCCATGATCTCATGGCCCTTGGATTAAGTCTCAACCTCCTCCAAATTTCCAGTTGCCCTAGGGTTGACCCAGTCAAAACCCTAATTCTACCATTCATGGTTGAATCTCTTGAATCCTGCACAATGACTTCTCTGGGCTTCATGATGGTTGTCAAGACATCTCATAATCTTTCTCAAAACATCAAGTTCATCCTCAAAGTCTCAGAATCATCTGAGGAGCACCCACAACTCTCAAGCTATGAAGCACACAATCCTGGTTTCAATCCACTCCTCTGAGGATCTCTTGAACTTTCTGATGAATGTATCAACTTTCAAACACTCAATGAATAAATAATTGTTGGTCAAATTTTGGGGTGTAACAGCTGCCCCTATTCAAACGGCTTGAACCTGACTGGGTGAGAAGCGAACGACTCTCACCCAATCAAGGTGCGAGACGATTGAATACCGGTAAACCCGAAAATTTGCCAACTGCACGAGCACACGGTACTCTGCGGGGAACAAATCTTCGAATATTGCAATGCTAGCTGCACGACCGCTAGCTGGAGAGATACTGATCTGACACCGCCGCCAGTTATCCTCGTTAACTTCTTCTGATATCGCCTTCAGACAACCACATCACCCAACATCGCCGCTGGAAGACTAAACCACCTGACATTATCGTCAAACAAGATTCTGAGGAACGCCCAACATCGCCGCTGGAACACCAAATCATATGACATCGCCGTCAAGAACAACCATAACTCGGGGAAACAAGCGCCCAACATCGTCGCCGGAGACCTAAACCTGAATCACCAAAATATCCAACATCGCCGCTGGAGAAAATACAACAATGAACAAAATACCCCGCATCGCCGCTGGAGAGAATACAACACTGAACAAAATACCCCGCATCGCCGCTGGAGAGAATACAACACTGAACAAAATACCCCGCATCGCCGCTGGAGAAAATACATCTCTAAACAAAGTACCCCGCATCGCCGCTGGAGAACTAAAGGATCTGCGTCACCTAACATCGCCTGTCGGAAGACTGGATCACCTTGACACGCCCAACATCGCCGCTGGAAAACTGAATCTGACATCGCCGTCGGAAACAAACATCCTCTTAGAGACACTCGACATCGCCGTCGTACAAACATCATCTTTACTGGGGATTTAAAGAGTCTGACCTCGCCGTCAAACAAACATAATTTGACCTCGCCGTCGAATCCAAACGTTCAACCTCGCCGTCGAACAAACATCCAACCTCGCCGCCGGACAAATGATGATCTGACCTCGCCGTCAAATCCAAACGTTCAACCTCGCCGTCGAACAAACATCCAACCTCGCCGCCGGACAACTGATGATCTAACCTCGCCGTCAAATCCAAACGTTCAACCTCGCCGTCGAACAAACATCCAACCTCGCCGCCGGACAAATGATGATCTGACCTCGCCGCCAAATCCAAACGTTCAACCTCGCCGTCGAACAAACATCCAACCTCGCCGCCGGACAAATGATGATCTGACCTCGCCGCCAAATCCAAACGTTCAACCTCGCCGTCGAACAAACATCCAACCTCGCCGCTGGACAAATGATGATCTGACCTCGCCGCCAAATCCAAACGTTCAACCTCGCCGTCGAACAAACATCCAACCTCGCCGCCAGACAAATGATGATCTGACCTCGCCGCCAAATCCAAACGTTCAACCTCGCCGTCGAACAAACATCCAACCTCGCCGCCGGACAAATGATGATCTGACCTCGCCGCCAAATCCAAACGTTCAACCTCGCCGTCGAACAAACATCCAACCTCGCCGCTGGACAAATGATGATCTGACCTCGCCGCCAAATCCAAACGTTCAACCTCTGACCTGGGGGTTCACCCCCGGTAAAGGGAACAAAAAGGTACACTTGCGTATTTGAAACTACTCCGCTGGGAATGAGAGACTTAACCGAGCACACTCTGATCTGGGGTTCACCCTCAGAACCATAACGAACATCGGAATACTACTGCACACTGACCCACTGTAGAACCTCAACATCAGAACTATATGAAACCCTGGCCCCTGGCCACTTCCAGCTTCAGCTAGAAAAGATCTTCAAGTACTTCTGAATATGAATGAAACCCTGGCCCCTGGCCACTCCAGATCCGCTGGAGAATCTTCAAGTTCTTCTGAAGATAGATGAAACCCTGGCCCCTGGCCACTCCAGATCCGCTGGAGAATCTTCAAGTTCTTCTGAAGATAGATGAAACCCTGGCCCCTGGCCACTCCAGATCCGCTGGAGAATCTTCAAGTTCTTCTGAAGATAGATGAAACCCTGCCCGTCGGCGATTCCAGCTTCAGCTAGAAAAGATCTTCAAGTACTTCTGAAGATAAACATCCTTGACCTTCAAGGATGTAAACTTTGCCCGTCGGCAACTCTGCAGGAGGTATCTTCGACTTCAGTCTAAAGAAATGGTCCTTGGCCTCCAAGGATACATGGATCTGCCTTCAGGCAACTCCACCTCTACTATAGAGCATCCGTGACTTCAGTCAGGGATATACTTCGGCCTTCAGTCCGAAAAATGAATCCTAGGTCATTCATGACCTTTGGGGATAACCTTGCCCTCAGGCACCTTCGCTTCAGCTTAGGAAAATTGTGACTTCAGTCAGAGAAATGGTATCCTGAGCCATTCATGACTCTTCGGGGATTCAAACACTTTGCCTTCAGGCAAAACTCCGCTTCAGCTGGAGAAACATCTTCGACTTCAGTCAGAAGAAAGACTATCCACTTGATCGCAATCAATCATCTCCTCAGGACAACTGACTTGGTCTTCAGACCAACACGGATCATCTTGTTATATCTACAAACTTTGGAACCCTATCTTCAGCCACACGTTGATTTATCAACAAGGACATCTGAGCTCACAGGAACCTTCTGATACCGCCCTCAGGCGTTCACGAAGTCAATCTTCAGATTAGACATCACGGTGGGAGCAAACATATCACGCTGCTAAGAATCATTTTGAACAAACAAATCCGTCAGACACCTTCAAGAATCATCTTGAACCGATAACCATCCTGGAGATTTTATTCTGCTAGGGATCCCTAGAATCTTCCTGGGCAACTCTTGCTGAGGACGCTACTGGGGAACTCAAGCATCATACTAGGCGAACAACCCGGGAAATTACGCTGAAGTCTTAAGAATCATCTTAAGCAAACGGCCCTGCTGAGGAATTCAAGAGTCGTCTTGAACTGAAGACTTCACTGGGGATCTCCAAAATCATCTTGAGCGAGCGACCGTAGGGATTACACCGGGGTCCTGGGACTTATCTCAAGAGAGTGACCTTGTTAGAGGGAATGTCAGGAATCATCCTAGTCTCTTTGTGGAACACCTGTAAAGCAAGAGTGATAATGACCTAGATCATGCTTATGATGCGTATGCTTCTGCGTTACGCCCCACACGGTGGGAATAGTATGCGTTTATGCTAAATGTTGTGCAATCATGCACAATGCTATGCAGCATTAAATGCTATGCAGTGTTAAATGCTATGCAGTGTTGAATGCTATGCAGTCATGCACAATGCTATGCAATCCCGTCAGCAAAATAAATGCCGAAGGGGAGATCCTCCCGTCAAGGAGAAAGAACTACTCAGGTAGAGGAATCATCCTGCTGAGGAGAACGTGGGCACGCCAATATCAATCAGGCTCTGTCTGGGGAACTGATCTTCCGCGGACTGCTACATGGAAAACAACTTCAGTTGGTTTCTGCAGGGGACGAAGCTTTACGAGAACCTGAACCTACTGAAGGAAAGTGATGCCAATCGCGGGAGTGAACTGTGTGGCCGTCTCGGCTAACTCTTCTGGGGATGATCACTCTGTGGGGAAACAACTTCAGCTGCTCCACACTCCGCTGGGGAAAAACCAATCATGATCTGATCAACTTCCAAGGACTCGGCTCTCTTGGACATCTGCGAACTCGGCTGAGGAAGGAGAAAACATTCTGCTTTGCTGGAGAGAGTACGACTCTGGGGAGATACAGCATCAGCTGCCCTACGCTCTGCTGGGGAAAATCGATCATGATCTGATCAACTTCCACGGATTCGGCTTTTCTGCGGACTCGGCCGGGGAGAGAAATCATTCTACCTTACTGGAGAGTGCGACTCTGGTGCGGAATTTCAATTTCGCCGGGGAAGAAAGATTCGCCGGGGAAGAAAGAATCTTCTGACTTCGGGGGAGAGTACAACTCTGCAGGAAAATACGACATCAGCCGTTCCACTGCCCTACTGGGGAAGAGGGAATCATCCAACTTCAGGAGAGAGCATGGCCCTGGTGGGGAATCTCAATTCCGCTGGAGACTTTACTGGGGGAACAAGGGCTTCGGCACCCGAACACTTCCATGGAATCTGCACTTGTGACCCGGTGCTGGGGAAGACATCATTCTTCGGTGCTTGGCTCAGCTGATGAGGTGACGTTCCTTCAAGACGCGTCTGCTTGGGGAAGAGAATCATCTCTGCGTGGGGGACATATCAATGCTCACTATTCTGCGTTCAGACTCTGCGAAGGGGAGACTACTGAACTCTGCTGGAGAGGGAGGGCTCGCACGGCATCTCCTACACCTGCAACAACACAAACACACAAGACAAGATTCCCTCCTCAAAGGGTTCTATCCAGGTTATTATCTCGTGACAATATTCAGTTAATCAATTGTTTCAACAATCAATGGGCCTAGGCCCGCAAGTTTATGTATGCGCATTTTATCAAAAAACATCGGCGTTTTCATTCGCAAACAAAACAGATAAATGCTAAACAGGAAAGTAGAATTGCTGAATAATGTGCATTTTATTGATGATGAACCCCTGAATGGGCAAAAATGTTTTACAACAGAGGCAAACTCCTGGGATGAGGAAGCCGCACAAAAAAAAGAAAACATAAATATACATCAGTATATACAAATGTTGGCAATCGAGGCGTAGACGAACACCATGAGTTGATCCCTCTAAGACCCACTCGACTTTGATACCTCTCCGGCGCTTCAGCTTTGGAAGAGATTGATTCAGATAAACGGCCCTCAGGTCTTCCGAACCACTAAACAATGAAAGTCCATACGCGGAACGCAGTCATTTGCTTATTCAAATCCCTAACTTTTGCGTGAACCGCCCTTTCGGGTTTTCAGTTCACCGGGATACCCTTTTTTGCCGAAGCCGCCCAGTGTAGGTTTTCGACTTCGCGGGTGTACATTTTTCAATATATCCCTAATTTTTGCCCGAACCTTTTATTCTGTTTTTGGTTCGCCGGGATGCCCCTTTTTTGCCTGGACTCTTTCTTTTTTGTCCAGCGGGTCTCTTTCAAGCATAGTATTTTTTAACTGCGTCCGCGTTCACCGGGGATGCAAAATCTTCACCATCCATCGTGGATAACAACAAAGCTCCTCCCGAGAAGACCTTGCTGATGACATACGGCCCTTCGTAATTCGGAGTCCACTTGCCCCGGTGATCGGAGTGTGGCGGAAGAATTTTCTTCAGGACGAGATCACCCGTCTGAAAGCTCCTAGGACGCACCTTCTTATCGTAAGCTTTCTTCATTCGGCTTTGGTACAGACGACCAAATGCGATCGATGCTAACCTTTTCTCGTCCATCAGGCTGAGCTGGTTCAAGCGGTTCGTAATCCATTCTGCCTCATCAAGTTTTACATCAACCAAAACTCGCAAAGAGGGAATCTCCACTTCTAACGGTAGGACAGCTTCCATACCATACACCAAGGAGAAAGGAGTTGCCCCTGTCGACGTACGCACCGTCGTACGATAACCGTGCAAGGCAAACGGCAGCATCTCGTGCCAATCTTTATACGTCACAACCATCTTCTGAACAATCTTCTTGATGTTCTTGTTGGCCGCTTCAACAGCGCCATTCATCTTTGGCCGGTAAGGAGATGAGTTGTGGTGTTCGATCTTGAAGCTCTGGCACAGCTCCTTCATCATCTTGTTATTCAAATTCGAACCATTATCGGTAATGATCCGCTCGGGAATTCCATAGCGACAGATGATGTCCCTCTTTATGAACTTAGCTACCACCTGCTTGGTCACATTAGCGTACGAGGCTGCCTCCACCCACTTGGTGAAGTAGTCGATAGCTACCAGAATGAAACGATGACCATTGGATGCAGTGGGCTCGATCTTGCCTATCATGTCGATGCCCCACATGGAGAACGGCCAAGGGGAGGACATGACATTCAATGGGCACGGCGGCACATGAACTTTATCAGCATAAATCTGGCATTTGTGACATTTCCTCGCGAATCTGAAGCAATCCGACTCCATAGTCAGCCAGTAATACCCTGCTCTCAGGATCTTTCTCGTCATGGCATGCCCGCCGGCGTGCGTACCAAATGTGCCCTCATGGACTTCCTCCATGAGCATACTCGCCTCTTTTTCATCCACACATCTGAGTAGCACGAGATCGTGGTTCCTCTTATACAGCACTCCGTCAGGATTGAGATAAAAGTTTCCGGATAGCCTCCTCAGAGTCTTCTTATCCTGGGTTGACGCACCCGCAGGATACTCCTTAGTCGTAAGGAAGGTCTGGATATCGTGGAACCATGGCTTGCCGTCAGTGGCATCCTCGATTGCAAAGACAAATGCCGGTCTATCAAGACGCGAAAGTACAATTCTTGGAGCCTCATTCCAATAATTGACTTTATACATAGAAGCCAACGTGGCTAAAGCATCAGCCATCTGATTTTCAGCCCTGGGTACATGATGAAGTTCCACTCGATCGAAGAACGGAAGCAGCCTCCTGGCATAATTCATGTACGGCACTAGATTCGCTTGACGAGTTTCCCACTCCCCTTTAATCTGATTGATTACAAGCGCTGAGTCACCATATATGTCTAGATTCTTGATTCTCAAATCAATTGCCTCCTCTAGACCCATAATACATGCTTCATACTCTGCTTCGTTGTTGGTAACTGGAAACGTCAGTCTCGCAGTGAAAGGGATGTGGGATCCGTGAGGAGTCGTGATGATAGCCCCGATACCACTTCCATAGGAATTAACTGCTCCGTCGAATATCAACTTCCACTGAGACTTCCTATCTGGTCCCTCGTCGGGCAATGGCTCATCGCAATCCTTCGCTTTGAGAAACATAATGTCCTCGTCAGGGAATTCGAACTTCATCGGCTGGTAGTCTTCGATCGGCTGTTCGGCAAGGTAATCAGACAATACGCTCCCCTTAATGGCTTTCTGAGAGACGTACTGAATATCATATTCTGTTAACACCATCTGCCACCTGGCAATCCTGCCCGAAAGAGCCTGCTTCTCGAAGACGTACTTGATCGGATCCATCTTCGAAATCAGCATAGTGGTGTGATTGAGCATATACTGTCGTAGACGTTTGGCGTCCCAAGCTAGTGCACAACACGTCTTCTCCAGCATCGAGTATCGAGATTCACACTCAGTGAACTTTTTACTCAAATAATAAATGGCATGCTCTTTTCTGCCCGTCTCGTCGTGCTGACCGAGAACACATCCCATACTATTCTCCAGAACCGTCAGGTACATGATTAATGGTCGTCCAGCCACTGGGGGTATCAAGATTGGAGGTTCTTGAAGATACTGCTTTATTTTGTCGAATGCCTTCTGGCAATCCTCATTCCAAGTAATCACCTTATCTTTCTTTAACAGCTTGAACATCGGTTCACAAGTGGCCGTGAGCTGAGAGATAAACCTTGCGATGTAGTTTATCCGGCCTAGGAAACCACGAACTTCTTTTTCTGTTCTCGGCGCTGGCATTTCTTGGATAGCTTTTATTTTCGCAGGATCGACTTCAATACCTCGTTCACTAACGATAAACCCCAATAACTTTCCGGACCGCACTCCGAAAGTGCACTTGTTAGGATTCAGCCTCAGCCTGAACTTCCTAAGCCTTTCAAACAGCTTCAATAAATTGACCAGATGCTCTTCCTCCGTTTGGGACTTTGCAATCATGTCATCAACATAGACCTCAATCTCATGATGAATCATATCATGAAACAAAGTTACCATTGCTCGCTGGTAAGTGGCTCCTGCGTTCTTCAGACCGAAGGGCATTACCTTATAGCAAAATGTTCCCCAGGGGGTAATGAACGTCGTTTTCTCCATGTCCTCCGGTGCCATCTTAATCTGATTGTAACCGGAGAAGCCGTCCATGAACGAAAACACGGAAAACTGGGATGTATTGTCGACCAACACATCGATATGAGGCAACGGGAAATCATCCTTAGGGCTCGCCCTGTTCAAATCCCGATAATCGACGCACATGCGTACCTTACCGTCCTTCTTCGGTACAGGCACTATGTTGGCGACCCACGGAGGGTAAGTGGTAACGGCTAGAAATCCTGCGTCCAACTGCTTCTGGACCTCTTCTTTGATCTTTACAGCCATGTCTGGTCTCGTCCTCCTGAGCTTCTGCTTGACTGGAGGGCAATCTTCCCGCAACGGCAAGCGATGAACCACGATATCAGTGTCAAGTCCGGGCATATCCTCATATGACCAAGCAAAGACGTCACTATACTCTCGAAGCATCTCGACCAGTCTATGCTTGACATCACTCTGCAGCGCAGCCCCCACTCTGACATTTCTGACGAGCTCCTCAGAACCCAGATTTACAATCTCAATATCCTCCTCGTGAGGCAGAATAACCTTCTCCTCTTGTCTCAACAAGCGGGCCAATTCTTCCGGAAGGTCTTCGTCTTCATCAATCTCATCCTCGGCTTGATAGATCAGGCAATCAAAGTCGTAGTGAGCCGTAGAGGGTCCAGAGTCGATGTCGTCTGTTACGTGGATCCTGCAATAACAAGGGTTAAGTTTAAAGCAGGAATATGCAGGTTAGCACGAACCTCGTTGCCATTTTGCTGTTTTTTCGAAATAAACATAAAATAGGAATAACAGAGAACAAAATATTTGATTACGAAGAAAACGCCTTTTATTTATTAACAAAATGCATACACATAATCCAACAAGGCCCTGACAGTAAAACCACTATGCCCCGGGCAGGACATAGGGTTGTACAAAGATTGTAAAAAGCAAATCATTACTCTTCACTTGTCGGCTTGATAATCTCCTTGATGGTCCAATTGTGGAGGTGCTCGCCTGGCTTGCTCGGTTGAATCCAGGCGTCAAGATTGCAATCACTGTCTCCGCTGTCCTCCGACGCAGCATTGATACTCTCGAAGATTACTCCCCCCTTGGTGAATAGGATCGGCCCTTTCCCACGAGACAAGCTACCAGAAGAAGATGAAGCTTCAGCTTGCGGAGAATATCCCAATCCAAACTTATCCTGTTTGATTGGTATATCCAAAACATGCCCCCAGCCTGGGGTGGAACCAGCTTCGACCACGGCTCTAGCTTCCTTAAACGAGGAGAGGTTCAACTCTTGCTTCTCTGCGACGACGGGAGCCACCTCCTTCACTCTGACGGTTTCAAAAGCCTGGCAAAGAGTCTCATGGATCTCACCATCCATTTCAACGTACTTGAAGGACGACAGGTGGCTTACCATGATGTCCTCCTCTCCACAGACTGTCACTATGCTGCCCCCAACAGCATATTTAAGCTTCTGATGCAGCGTGGACGTCACGGCACCAGCAGAATGGATCCATGGCCGACCTAAGAGGCAACTATAGGCGGGCATGATATCCATGATATAGAAAACCGCATTGAACGTCTCTGGACCAACTTGAATGGGCAGGGTCAATTCTCCGAAGACGTGGCGCTTGGTTCCGTCAAAGGCTTTCACGACCAGATCACTGGGCGTGCACAGCAGTCCACGGGTATCCAACTTCATCAGTGCCTTCTTCGGAAGCACATTAAGCGAGGAACCCGTATCCACCAGGACATGTGACATAATCGTGCCTCTGCACTCTATTGAGACGTGCAAGGCGCTGTTGTGATCTCTTCCCTTAGGAGTCAGCTCCAGATCTGTAAATCCCAGCCCATTACCAGCATTGACATGGGCTACTACTTCCTCGAGTTGATTCACTGATATCTCCTGCGGCACGTATGCAGCATTCAATACCTTCAGCAATGCATTGCGGTGCGCCTCAGAGCACAACAACAAGTTAAGAATCGAGATCTTTGATGGAGTCTGATGAAGGTGATCTACAATTTTGTAGTCACTCTTCTTGATTAGTCGCATGAACTCTTCAGCATCTTTGACCAGCAAGTCCTTTTCTGCCCCTGCAGGGACCTCTTCTTCAGCTTTACCTTTACCCTTATCCACAGCGTCAGCCCGGACCACTTTCTCTGCTGCAACCTCTGCTGGTGCGAACACTCTACCGCTTCTGGTGATACCACTGACTTCAGTAAGATTCTGCATAGTTGACCCGAACGGCTCAAGCTCTATCTTCTAACCATTACAATAAACTTCGGCGCCATAATGCCATGGAACGGCATTGGTGCTCTCGAATGGGATTGGTCCGGCCCTGGTGATGGTAATAGTAGGCGGACGCGGCGCAGAAATAGTAATAGGGTGGCGAGGAATGGTGATGGTAGCAACTTCGTCTGCCTGCTTCAGCACAACCTCCCCTGATGCACTCTCAACGCTCCGGCTGAACTGTAAAATACCCTCGGACATCAGACTTTGGATACCTTCGATCAGCTGCTCACACCCATCAGGAAGCGTAGCACAGGCCATACATAATTCTCCACATCCAGGAAAGAAGCCCTTCTTCAGCAACTTAGCCTTGACAAAACTCAATGGCGTCTTCAAATCTTTGACATCAGTCAGCAAGTCCGCACTCTCCTCGGTGATGACAGCATTCACCCCGCCCCCCTTATGATGAGGCATTGGATTCTTGGTGACGTTGGGCACGTTGTCAGAGAAGTTGATAACCTTGGCGTCCACCAAGTCCTGGACTTTGTGCTTAAAAGCTTTACAATTCTCAATCGTATGGCCAGGTGCCCCAGTATGGAATTCACAAGTAGCACTGGCATCATATCCCGGGGGTGGCGCCCCTGTTAAGGGAGCCAGCGTCCTCTTTTGAACTAGCTGAAGCTGCAGCAAAGTTTGCAGAAGCTGCGCATATGACATAGGTGGAGTATCAAACTGACGGCTTGCCATAGGAGCCCGATTCTGATATCTTTTATACCCCTGATTATTCTGCTGCTGAGGTTGCTGCGACTGCGGCTGCGGCTGCGGCGGAGCAGCTGGAATGTTTATGCTAGCAATCTGAGACTGAGGGCCCTTGCCCTTTCTCCTAGCATTAGTGACAGCACTGGCATCTCCCTCTCGACGCTTGCCAGTATAGGGTTTCTTGCTACCTCCTCCAGCTGAGGATGATTCGCCCTGAATTTTTCCGATCTTTATACCGTTCTCAACATGCTCGCCCAAAGTGATAAGAGCCGAGAATGTTCCCGACATGCCACTGACCAGCTTTTCATAGTAGATTCCGGGAAGGGTAGCCACGAACATTTGTACCAACTCACGCTCAACCATCGGCGGTTGAACCCGAGCAGCCAATTCACGCCACCGCTGGGCGTATTCTTTGAAGCTTTCATTGTTCCGCTGTGAGAGATTCTGAAGCTGAACCCGGTTGGGAGCCAAGTCGCTATTATATTGATAGTGGAGAACAAACGCTTCTGCAAGCTCTTTCCAAGTGCGCACAGCAGCGGGCTCCAAGCCCATATACCATTCGAGTGATGGACCAGAAAGACTATCCTGAAAGAAGTGCATCAGCAACTTCTCATCGTCAGAATAAGCAGACATCTTTCTATAATAAGATCGGAGGTGGACCCGGGGGCAAGTGGTGCCCTTATATTTCTCAAAGGTAGGCACCTTGAACTTGTGGGGTACTTTAAAGTCAGCAATCAACCCAAGGTTGGACATGTCAACGCCCAATGTGTTCTGATTTTCTATGCTTCTCATCTTGTCTTCCAGTGCCTTGAACCTGAGTCGAGCCTCGGCATTCAACTCTGCTTCTATACCTCTTTGAGAGAATATATCATCCTGATGGTCCTCCAGCCATGGTTGAGGCACCACCAAATTTCCTGCACCGGCATTGCCGTTGACCGGCCCCACGTTAACATTGGCTCCCAAACTACCATTGACGGCGCCCGCCGCGTTGAGTCCGAGATTAGTCATCAGATTGCCGTTAGCACTGCCGTTGCCCCCGGCAGCAGGAACAACGTTCTGTGGAGTATCCCCTTGAGGAGGAGTAGGCACGGCCCCTCCATGAAGTATGCCATTACTGTCAACCCTGGAGATCAGAGGTTGAACCAGAGTACGAAGCTGATCTTGACCATTCACGACTACCTGCATCAGCTCCATAAAACGATCCATCCGCTCACGGAGCTCTTGAACATCTGACTGTACCTGGTCCATAATTCTCGTCTGATTAGCGCGAGTTGAGTAGCGGTGGATGGGTCTTTGATCAATCCTGGAGATCGAAAGCAGCGCAGAACCTGAAAAACCTGTCAACAATAAAGGTTAGGAAAAACAACAAGATATACACTATGCAAATATGCTTCATGCAGATGCATGCGTGTGTCTGTGTGCGTGGGAGATTTTTCCCCGATCCTAGTGCCTTAGTGACGGTGCTGATAATTAACAAGAGGAAGAAGAAATCCGAGCCCAATCATGGAAACATCAATCTCATATATATATGGAAAGGCCTGTCAAGGCTGTACACAGTGACTTTTGTGCATGATTTTGTGGAATTTGTTTTAGGACCTTCCTTTAGTCTTTTTAATTCATTCTTTTTTGTGTAATTAGATATTGAACCCTAGTTTCATGTAGGATTTATCTCTTGATTGTTAGATTAAAATTTGATGTAGTTTGATTGTTAGACATTTAGGTGCTCTAATTAGGGTTTTAAGTTGTATAGGTAGACTTGAACAAAATTGTTTTGGGGTTTATAGGCCAAATTAGTGTATGGGGAATATATGGGTTAAGGGTAAGTATGTATAGAATCCCCTAGAATTTTACTAGAATATTGCATGGTGTTTTAGTATTTTTCATTGATTTTTGAATGTATGGATAGTATGTGTGTTGCTTAAAGGCATAAGTTGTATTGTTGTGTTTTCTTTCCTTCTCTTTTGAGTGTGTGAGCTTTGAAGATTGAGTTGAAGACCTTGTGGATCATCATGGAAGCTTTGAAGACCTTGCAGAGGAGTTTAGCATAGCTTTTGTTGTTTTATTTATAGGTTTATAGGTGCATAGGCAGAGCCCTAGATAGAATATTTTGTTCAATAAACAAGGAGTGTCTTGTTCACCTCCTTCCTTCTCTGTGACATAGAGTCCCTTAAGGGTATTCACCTCTCTCCTTTGGAGGGATTAGTGACCTTGCCCTATAAGGTAGAACTTTGAGAGATCCTTTCCTTTGATGTTAAGTTCTCAATGGCATCCTTTGGAAGTCAGTGAGTACTGTAACATCCCCACCTCATCTTGTTAACTGAATCTTGTTTGCTGGAGCATTTGAGCCCTTGAAGATAGAAGCTGAAGCTTTGAAGAGGATGATTCCTTGAAGATTGTTGAAGTCTGAAGACTCTGTGAAGATCAAATTGATGCCTGAAGATCCCTGAAGATAGTGAAGCCTGAAGGTAGAGCTGATCAAAGGAGCTGAAGCTCAAGGGAGAAGATGAGTTGATACTCATGTTGTAGGGTTGATACCTGGAAAGCAAGTGATCTCTGAAGTCTGAAGACTGGGTTGCTGCTGGAGGAGCTGAGGCTTTATTCTGTTTTCTTTGATGTATTGTGTGTTTTGTCTGATTTGTCTGCTGCACTAGATTAAGCACATTTAGAATAAGTTCAGGCTAAGAGCATGAGTGCATCTGCTTGTACTGTTACTGTTTGGCTTTGCTTGCGGGTATTCGGTAGAGCCCAGCTCCCTTGCCCATGTGTTTATTTTGCTTGATAGCATTTCATTTCTTTCATCTGTATGATTGCAGTTTACTGTTTTTGCTGGATAGCATGTTGTTTATTTCAGTATGATTACTGTTATTTCATGACTGGCTTGAGGTTGAGACGAGCTTGTGGAGGCTGAAGCCCCACACACATTTCCTCCCTCACTTGCATTGCATGCATTTTACTGTTAAGCTGATGCTTTTGTCTGTTTTGGCGTATCATTGACATGACACCCAATATTGTATTCCATATCTAACTTTCTCTAATAATCAACAAAAGTCACTGCCCACCTTCAATATACCCGACCTCACAATCTGTTACCTTAGCACACACACCAGACACAAGTCTACTCAATTAGTTTAATTCCTTGACCATCCAAATAGACATATAATATGGAACTCTCAATCTCGGACTAGTTTCCGTACTAAGTCGATCACCACTCCACTTCACGTCCTGTCTGTATATCACCATCTTGTCAGGATAACTTCCAGACAACCACAGTTAATCGGCAAACCACCAACTTCCCCACTTTCATTAATACTCAAATTTCCCATCGAAATTAAACATCTCAACATCGTCCTGCGCCAACTCATCAAACCAATTCGTAAGCACTTAGCTTAACTCAAACAATTCTTGGCACACACCATCTAAGCTTGCAAGACACGTCTATCCCACCCAACATGACCCCGTCTACTATCAACAACAGATTAAGGCTGATCAGTTCCTCAATTTGTCAATACACAGTCGAGAATCATGATGGGGTATAAACCATCTTTACCAAACTATAAGAGCGTTCAACCACACACTGAGCCGCCACTTCACACTTGCAGCGTCCTGGAGAAGCACAGCTTTTCCCCCACTTGTTTCATTCCCACTTCTACAGGCAAAGGTTAGGCAACAAACATGTACCGACAATGTTTTCACACACATGTCGCATACAAGGGAACAAACAACATTAGACAACTTGGTCGGACGGACCAACCAGGCTCTGATACCACTAATGTAACACCCTTTTTCTACCCCAAAAATATCAAGGCAAATAACACAGAAATAAAAGTGAATAAATAAATCTCATTAAAAAGCCACTAAAAGGGCGTACATTTCTCAAAGTCATCAAAATAGGTCCATACTCCGTAACTACGGGTTTTCCCTAAAATACATCAAAACATCATAAACAGCGGAACTCAAAGAATAAATCAAGGTTTCTCCTCATAAGGGAAAATAAGTAAAATAACCCACTGATATAAAACCATCTCAAAGAACCCAACCCGATGTTACATATCCGAGAAAGACCCTCTAGTCACCTAAATCAACTAATAACTTAACCTTCAAAAATGACTCCTCGACGGCGTCCACGGCTAAACTTGCTCATCTGCACGTTTCCCACGTAGAGGTAACATTCAAATAGGCAGGGTGAGTACAACAATTCATAATAATCAATGTATAATAATTAATGCATAAACGGCGTTATATTCATATTCAACACATTCATATCCATCAATAGGCCTCGAAGGCCGCAACGTCATAATTTGTACACAAAGGCTCATAAATGCAAATGCAACATAGACTTAATGCATGTGGTACCAATCATCACAGCTCGATGGACACTGGGCCATCAACCCTCCATATATCCCCATCAATAGGATCGATTCTACTAGAGAACCGGAGCACGTCATAATACTTCACATCCGCACAGTGAGATTAAAGGCAAAGTAATCGAGGTCCTGAACCGAAGTCCGGATGCACATGAATGCATGATGCACACCTTACAAATCGTCCTCATAATAAAATCATAGGCGCATCATCATTCATCATACTCATCATATTCATCATATTCATCAACATAGTCATTATCATTACATAAATCGTCATATCTCATGTTATCACATAATTCATCATAATAATCATCATCATCGCATAAATCAACATATCTCATGTTATCACATAATTCATCATAATAATCATCATCATCACACATCATAATCGTCATATAATTCATCATAATAATTACATATTTGCATCATAGTCATCCTCATATTAGCCCACCATATTACCATATATTATCATATATTAATTCCTAATACTACCCATATCATCTCATATTAATTCATCAATTATACTCGCGATAATCCTCACACTATCGCCTATTAATCACATAATTCCTCACTGTCATACTCATGGTAATTCACCTCAGAAATCCATGAATCAAACATCAAGGCATCGCTTCAACACGATCAACTTTCGCGAACTCTGCTACGTTCGCTGGCTTGCTCGCTAGGCGAGTTGGCAGTAAGTCTTCGCTAGCATGCTCGCAAGGCGAGTCTGTGGCGAGTCTTCGCTGGCATGCTCGCTAGGTGAACAGTGCGATGACAACAAAACCTGTTACGACCAGAACTGATTCTTACCTAAATACTCATACGATTCACTTACCCAATGCCCCCAAAACATCCCTAAATCATCCCAAAGGTCATACGGCGATAACGACACAAAATCTATAGTTTATTAGGCCAATCAGGCAACATTTTCTCTGCCTAAATCACTATTTTCCTACAATTGCTCTGAGCGCATCAGAGTTACTCACATTTGAACATTCCTATTCCTACAGGGTCAAACATATCACAACCCAAGGTTTTGGCCACGGAGGCCTAAGGTTTCCCTTTCTCATATCAATATTCAGGTTACATACCATTACCTCTAACCTCAAAGCGTTATCATAAACACATCGAAAGGCATACATAGAAAATCATGAACAACGATACTCCCCATACCTTAGCCAATTCAAAGCTTTCACGATTATCTCCGGGCATCTTCCGAAGCTTTTGCCTCCACTTCTCCCTCCTCAGAGCTCTGGCCTCCATTCTTTTCACGGTTAACAAAATGAATCTTAAACCTTCAGAATTCTATTTTGTCAAACTTAGACTTGGACCACACAATTGGGCTTTCTCCATTATACCCTCACTTACTCCTCTCAATTGCCCAAATTACCCTTATTTCTCTTATATTTATTTTAGTTCATAAATAATATTAATAAATTAATATTATATACTATCAATTAAATAAATAACTCATCAATTGCATAATTCTCAATAATTCCACAAAACACCAAAAATCACCGGAAACAACCAAAATATGAATATTCTCAATTAAATTAATTAATTAAAATATTCCGATTAAATTTGGGGTGTTACACTACCAGGTTGATTTAATTGACGAGTTAATAAAAAATGTAGCAAAAGAAGAAAGTCTGTCATCTCCAATATATAAGGTTTTATTACAATCAATTAATTGAAGAAGTTATATTTGATGATGAAAATGAAGAGGTAAACAAAGTAGTGCTCCAATTGTGAGCTGCACAATGAAAGCATGCTTATAAGAGATTTGAGGAATTGGGAGGAAATAATGAAGAAAAACCATTAGACCCTAAACTAAAGGAACTCCCATCACATTTGAAATATGTTTTTCAGAGTCAAGAAAATAGGCATCCGACAATTATTAGCAGCAAATTGTTAAAAGTTGAGGAAGAAAAGTTGTAATGAGTACTAAGAGAGAATAAAGAAGCATTAGGATGGAGGGTATCATACTTAAAAGGAATCAGCCCATCATACTGCATGCACAAAATCAAGCTCGAGTAAGAGTTCAAACCGGTGGTTCACCTCAACGGCGACTAAACCTAGAAAATAAGGAAGTGGTAGGAAAAGAAGTCTTTAAATTGTTGGAAGCATGTATGCTTTATCCTATTTTTGATAGTTTATGGGTGAGTTAAGTTCATGTAGCCCCAGAAAAGGAGGTACCAGTGTTATTCGAAATGAAAAAAATGAACTAATCCCAACCTGTAGTGTGACGGGATGGAGAATATGTATTGACTATGGTAGGTTAAATCTAGCTACTCGAAAGGATAATTTTCCATTAACATTTATGGATCAAATTATAGAAAGGCTAGTTAGACAAACTTTTTATTGCTTTCTTGATGGGTACTCGAGATACAAACAAATAGTTGTGGACCCTGCAGATCATGAGAAAATCTTATTTACATGCCCATTTGGAATCTTTGCTTATAGAAGAATGCCTTTCGGATTATAAAGTGCGGCCACAACATTCTAAAGGTGCACGCTTTCTATTTTCTCTGATATGACTGAAAATTCAATAGAGGTATTTATGGATGACTTCTCTATTTTAGGCAAGTCATTTGATAGTTGACTTGATTGATTGGACAAAGTCCTTAAGAGATGTACCAAAATAAACTTCGTCTTAAATTAAGAAAATGTCATTTTATGGTAACAAGGTATTGTTCTCGACCATAAAATCTCGGCAAAAGGCATAGAAGTTAATCAAGCAAAAATTGAAGTGATAGAGAAACTTCCACCCCCGATGAATGTCAATGGAATAAGGAGTTTTTAGGACATGTAGGTTTTTACCGAATGTTCATTAAAGATTTTTCTAAAATTTCAAAACCGTTGTACAACCTGCTAGTCAAAGAAAACGAATTTAATTTTGACAAATAGTACCTAAATGCTTTCTTTATAATCAAACAAAAAGTAATCATCGTTCCAATCATTGTACACTGAACTGGGAACTCCCTTTTGAAATTATGTGTGATGCTAGTGGTTATGTCATTGGCGTGGTGCTTGGCCAAAGGCCTACAAAATTCTTTCATGCAATTTACTATGCTAGCAAAGTCTTAAATTAAAATCAAGTTAATCACACTACTACTGAAAAAGAACTGCTAGCAGTGGTATTTGCTTTGGAAAAATTTCGCTCGTATTTAATTGGTTCCAAAGTTATTATTTTTACAAATCATGCAGCTTTGAAGTATTTGTTCAACAAAAGCGATTCCAAACCGAGATTTCTATGACAGGTGTTGTTGTTGCAAGAGTTTGACTTGGAAATTAAATACAAAAAGGGAGTGGAAATGTGGTAGCAGATCACTTTTCAAGATTAGTAAATGATGAAGTGACAAAGAATATGCATCAGATTACCGAGACATTTTTGGATGAACAAATCTTGGCATTAAGCGAAAGACCATGGTTTGTAGACATGGAAAATTACAAAATGTTATGCCCGAAGAATACACATGGCAACAAATAAAACACTTCTATAAGGAAGACAATTTATATCTTTGCGATCATCTATATCACCTTAAGAGAAGTGCTGATGGTTTACTTTGCAAGTGTGTTATAGGAAAGGAGGCAGATAACATTATGTGGCATTGTCATAGTTCAGCTTATGGAGGACACTATAGTGGTGAGAGAATGGAAACAAAAATTCTACAAAGCGGGTTTTTGTGGCCTACCTTATTTCATGATTGTAAGTCGTATGTATCTACATGTCAGGAATGCAATAAGATCAGTAACACTTTAAAGCATGATGAGATGCCATTAAATATTATACCCGAGGTAGAACCATTTTATTGTTGGAGAATTAATTTCATGGGTCCCTTTCCCCCAATCCAAATTTTGTCTTTATATTCTTATATGTGTTGATTATGTTACCAAATGGGTGGAGGCAATTGCGTGCAATGCTAATGATGTTTGTACTTTCATTAATTTTTTGAAAAATAAATTTTTTGCCAGGTTTGGGGTGCCCATGGTTTTAATCAGCGATGGAGGAACACACTTTTGCAACAAATATTTGGAAAATTTGCTAGAAAAATATAATGTGAAGCATAAGGTGTCCACACCCTATCATCCTTAAACATGCAGTCAAGTGGAAGTATCTAATAGACAGTTGAAGCAAGTTCTGGAAAAGACGGCGGTTACATCAAGGAAAGACTGGTCAACAAAGCTGGATGATGCGCTTTGGGCATATAGGACAACTTTTAAAACACATTTAGGATTCTCATCTTATCATTTCGTGTATGGCAAAGCATGTCTTCTTCCCGTGGAATTAGAACACAAGGCATATTGGGCAGTAAAGTTTCTTAATTTTGATGAGAAATTAGGAGGCAGGAAAAGATTATTGAAATTGGACGAAATGGAGGACATGTGATTATCAGCATACAAAAATGCACTCATTAACAAGGAACAGACAAAGATATACCATGATAAAAATCTAGTAAGAAGAACTTTTTCGGTTGACAACAAGTTTTGTTGTTTAATTCGAGACTAAGATTGTTCCCAGGAAAGCTGAAATCAAAGTGATCAGGACCCTTCATAGTGACAGAGGTATGCCAAAGTGGAGCTATCGAAATTCAGGATCCTAGAGATATGAGACGGTTTAAAGTAAATGGACAACAACTGAGGCATTATTATGGTGGAGAGATTTCGGGTGAAGTATCCTCCCTCTTGTTGACCAACCCATCATATTGAGCATCAAGATAGTGACATAAAAGAAGCATTGAATGGGAGGCAATCCATCCGTTTTTTTTGTTTTTCATCATTTTACTTTCTTTTGTTTCAAAATTAACCATAATAAGAATTAACTACAAAAGAAGAACCCGGTGAAGAAAATCCTTTGTTCTTAATAGACTTACGTGTGGTTATTGGTTTTTTAGATTTACAAAGTTAGTTGTAGCATTGAACACATGATCCAAGAAAAAAAAAGAAGAAGAAAAGTGACTTCATCATAATGAAAGCAACCGAGGACTTGAAGATAATGGAAGAGAAAATAATCAAGAGACTTGTACTCAACCTGCATTATTCTATTAGCTTGTTTGATTGATTTCCGATTAAGTTGTCATGATTGACCAATACACACTAAGGAAATATTTTTATATATAACTCTGAGCCTTTGTAAACCAGCCTTTAGTTTTAGGACTATCCTTTTCTAAACACTATGAACCTAAGCCTCTCTTTCGGTGATGTAACCTTAAACTATTAGACACATTACTTGAAATATCCTTTTTATTCAAACCTCTCTTTGGAGTTAGGTAGAAATTTTGTTCTTCAAGTGTATGAAAAAGTTTAAGTTTGGGGTTGCTCTTGGAAGTGAGTAACACTTTAAGTTTGGGGTAGGGGTACTAGAGAATTTAATCCATAATTTAAAAAATTTGTCGAGAAAAAGAAGGGAAAAATACTTCTTCAGAAAAATGATGAATAAATGATAAAAAAAAGAGAATGATATTGTAAGAAGGATCACAAGTCTCTTGTACCAACAACAAGGTGTGATGAATAAGGGAGAACTAGGAACCTAACTCTAAAGATTTAACCCTACTTTCCTAAATATATCTTACCCTAATATAGGCCAAATTATAACCGAAAAAACCATATAAACGTGTGTGTTGAGATTTCTATTGTTTATTATATTAGAATGTAATCAAGCTAAGTTTAATTGATTTTGTATGTTGATTGAGTGTTGACCCTATCAATTGAGTGAGTTAAGTGATCTGAGAGATAGGTTAAGTACGCATCATGGTTGAGGACATTTTCTGAAATTGTCGAACAGAAATTGGAAGCCGGAATATTGATCAGGTAACTTTAAAATTATGGTGATGTTCAATTGTTATTGTGCAACTTGTTATCTATTAAAATCTGTAGTTGCAAGTGAGTTGCTTGAGGATAAACAACGACTCAAGTTTGGGGTTGTGATGGCAATTCTTTATTACATAAAATCAGTCAAAGATTTGAGGAAAAACAAGAAAAAAAGGAGCTAAAATGATGAAGAATGTCCCAAGAAGGAGTGAAAAATAGCCAATTATGAAAGAATGGGACTTAGTGAAAATTTTGGTTAAAAAGGGAGAAAGATCACACAATTACTGGAATAATCATGCGCAGCATCATGCCCTATCGTGCATACAATAGAGTTGCAAAGGGACCATCGCATGCGTGATGCTTCTATAGTACGCACAATGTTAGCTTTTTCTGGACTTTTTCTGACGCGTTCTAACCCGTTCTGACAGCTTTAAAAGGGGATTTTCTGCACTTTTACAGGGGTTACGAAATTTGACGTTAGAAGCACGACTTTACAACATCAGATGGAAATTTTGAGAGCATTAGAAGCTATTTGAGGTCAATCCTTCAAGGGAATTCACATGTTATTCATCTTTTATCAATTGGTATTGTAATTTTATCAAGAGTGGCTAAATTCTCCAAGTTAGGTTGTGTGTAATAAACTTTGTTCAACCTTGTTGGCATTATATGGTGGTTTGACTTTGTATGAACCCTATTACTTATGATTTTATTCAGTTGTTTCTTTTGCTTAATGCGTATTATTTGAGATATTTTGTTAATATGTTGTTAGATGCATATAGATTTCTGATTCGTAACCTATGTATTAGACCTAAGGCAATTGTTCTACTTACGCCGGTTGAACATGGATGTGATACCTCGAGTAGTGGCACAGAGAACTAATGGTCTATTCATCGCCTAACACTGCTTACACTGGCGGACTAGGGATAAAAAGCTTCTAGTAGTTGTTAGTGAGCTATTTCGTGGGGGACTGGCTATAACATTTTGTTAGTTCGCTGTAACCTTCGTGACCTTGTTTTCTCTTAAATTTACCTTTTTGCACCAAAACTTGCAAAACCCCCCATTTTACTGCTTTTAGTTAATATTACACAAATTATTGTTTTGTTCGAACATAGTCTTTGTGGGTTCAATCTTTTTATTATTGCAACATTATCGGTACACTTGTCGAGAAGTCGTCACTTTTCCAAGTTACCAGGTTCCCCTACACAAATTT
The DNA here is from genome assembly GCA_963859935.3 of Lathyrus sativus. Lineage (NCBI taxonomy): Eukaryota > Viridiplantae > Streptophyta > Magnoliopsida > Fabales > Fabaceae > Lathyrus > Lathyrus sativus. Next base: position 494,025,219 of record OZ012739.1, on the reverse strand, counting down.
AACAATATCTTGTAGTTAATTTTCTACTGTGGAGCATCCTGCCTAATCTAAATCATGATAGACTTTAATGCCCCTGTTTGAATTCCTCTTGAAGTGGAGGCATCGCCATGGTGTTCCCTTGAGGTATTGGAGGATTCTATTCACTACTTTTATGTTATACATAGTTAAAATTTACATGTAGTAACTAGACACCCTTACAACAAACACAATGTTAGGCCTAGTGTTAGTTAGGTAGATTAATTTCCCAACTAGACTTTGATATCATTCTCTTTCAGCTGGTGGACTTTCACCTTCTATCCCTTTTATTGGTTTTATGGGTGTAGTAGCTACTTTGCACCCAAGCATTCCAGTTTCTTGAAGTAAGTCAAGAGTGTATTTCCTCTATGAAACATAGATACCATTCTTTGTTTGAGCAATTTCCATATCTAAAAAATACTTAAGTTGCCCCAAGTCCTTGAGTTCAAATTCCTTTTCCAAAAGTCTTTTTAAATTATCAATTTGATCATAATAATTTCCTGTGTTAATGTATTCATCAACCTAAACAATGAACAAAACTACCTTTCCTTCAATGAAGTGCTTAACAAACATAATGTGATCTGATTGGCATTGGCTAACCCCGTCATTATTGACAGCTCGAGTTAATCTATCAAACCATGCCCTTGGAGACTGCTTGAGGCCATAAAAGAGATTTTCGGAGCCTACACACCATATTTGAGGTGTTGGATGATTCAAGTCCTAGAGAAATCTACATATAAACTTCCTCTTCTATATCACTATTTAGGAAGGCATTCTTGATGTCTAGTTGATGGAGTGGCCAATCTAAATTTGCAGCCAAAGAGAGTATAACTCTGATAGAATTTAGTTTGGCCACTGGTGCAAAATTCTCTTCATAGTCTACTCTATATGATTGAGTAAATCCCTTTGCTACAAATAGAACTTTGTATCGATTTATACTCTCATATGCATTATTCTTCATGGAGAATATCCATTTGCATCCTATCGACTTCTTTCTGTGTAGTTAGACTTATGGTCTCCCAAGTGCCACTCTTAAATAAGGCTTGAACCTCTTTAGTTACGACTACTGCCCATTTAGAATTTTGGAGTGCCTCATGAATGTTACTTGGAATATGTGTATTGTCAAGTGTTGTTACAAAAGTCTTGTAACTCGACGAAAATTTTCCATAAGATACAAATCTTTTGATGTGATGTTTAGTACAAGATCTTACATTTTTTTATCAAGGCAATGGGAATATCAGTATCATCAACATTCACTTAGTTAGGAGCAATATTACTTAAGGGAACTTCATTTTTAAGAGTCTGGTTGGACTCATGGTTTTGCATCGGAGTTGTGCTTGAATCTACTTCCTTCATTATCCTTTCATAAGTCTTCCTCTTCCAAATACCCTCTTGTGTTTTTCATCTTTGGTTATGTTGAGATTTAGTTAAAATATTAATCATCTCCAATTCAATTTCGGTGGTCTTTTCAACTAGGTCGGGTACTAGTTTGGCTAGTCGAGTATCAATGGTTTGGTTTGGTAACATTTGTGTAGGTTCGAATTAAGTATTTGGGGTCTGGTATGGTACTTTGTGTGCAAGTTTGGTTGATAAAGGTTGAGTATTGGATGTTTGTTCTGGTAAAATTTGTGCAGTTTGGTTTCCTCAAGTGCCAAAAGTTGGTATTATGAACTTTTAGTTGAATATATGTGTGACTGCTCCCCCTGAATTCCAACTTTGGTGTAATAGGGATGATTTTCAAAGAAAGTGATATCCATGGTAAAAAAATTTTTTTTGGAGAGAGTAACATCTATATCCTTTTTGGTGAGGAGAGTAGCCAAGGAAGATGCATTTGGTGAATTTTGGGTCTAGTTTACTATGGAGCGGATTGAAATTGTGGATGAAAGCTGCACATCCAAATATTTTTAGTGGAACGGAAGAAATGATATTCCTGGTTGGGAAGAAGGTTTGAAGTGTGTAAATATGGGTTTTGAAATCAAGGATACGAGAAGGAATTCTATTTATGAGATGTGTTGCCGAAAGTACAAATTTTCCCTAAAACTGTTTTAGAACATTACTGGCTAGCATTATTGATCTAGTTACTTCCAAAAGGTGTATATTCTTCCTTTTCACAACTCCATTTTATTAGGGGGTGTCCACACACAAGCTTTGGTGAATAATATCAACCTTTTCGATAGAGGTATTTAAATAAAGGTTATAGTACTCATGACCATTGTCGATTATGAGTACTTGAATCTTGCTTTGAAATTGTGTTTGCACCATGTTATGGAAGTTTTCAAATATTCTCCCTACTTCTGATTTTTTCTTCATTAGAAACACCCAAGTGACACGTGTGTGGTCTTTGATAAAGGTGACAAACCATCTCAAGCCAGTAATGTTGTAAACTCGAGATGGCCCCCATACATCACTATGAATTAATGAAAAAGGTTTAAATGGTTTATATGGTTAGACTGGGTAATGGTTGCGGGTATGTTTAGACAATTGGAAAATTTCACACTGAAAATGCTTTTGGTTTTCATCAAATAATAAGGGAAAAATATTTTCCAAGTAGCTAAAACATGGGTGGCCTAATCTATAGTGCCACAACATTATAGAATTTTTACTATTTGGCACAATTGCTGCCACATAAGAGTGCTCATTGGATTTTCTTCTGTTTTTTCAACTTGTAGGAGGTAGAGTCCCGCACAATCTTTAACATTTCCAATCGTCTTCCCTGTCTCAAAATCTGAAGTTCACACGATTTAGGGAAGAATTTAGTAACACATTTCAAATCTTGGGTAATCTTACTAATGGACAACAAGTTACAATCAAGTTTTGGTACATATAGAGATGAGCCAAGAGTAATATTTTGATAAATGATATTTGATCCCTTACTCATGAACTTAGCATGTGTCCCATCATTTACCCGAACAATATAGTCGTAGGGACAAGGAGAATAACTATTAAACAATTTAAAATCACCAGTCATGTTATCTGAAGCTCCCAAGTCAATGGTCCATGAATTTATTTTCTTCTTTTCTAGTGTTTAAAGCATATAGATAATGATCTTAGCCGTGATTAGAAGTAAATCAGTGGGCAGCAACATGTCATGGTCTTCAACGTCAGGTGAGGAAAAATGGGAGGTGTACCTGCAAGACACTCTAACGCTAAAGTTAGTTCAGAGTGAAATAAGGCAAGTACCGAGGTTAAGAAGTGAAAATTCAGTCTATCTGACCCTCCAGCATATGAGGGTATTTATAATGCCCTTGGAGTTGGGCCAAAGATCTATGTTATGGGCTGGATTTTTAGGCCCATAACGAAGGACTTCCAGGATTCCTACGTCTAAGTAGGAATGACCAGCTCGTGGCCATCATACTGGGTCAACTGCTCTACAATCTTTGGATAGTGGGTGGACTTTCCCGTCACGGAGGGCGAAACTACTCCACGAAGTGCGTCGGTCAGTTGATGACGTGTCCTCGAGTGAGGAGCACGTGGAGAATGTGGTTTCCAATGGTTCCAATGGATTGGGCCAACATTTGGGTCATCCTCGATACTGCATTGGACTGGGTCGTGCCCGACAGTGGGCTAGCCACAAATAATTACCTTTTTGGGCCATATTAGTAGTACCAACTTTTTTCTACATATAGCATAGTCTGATGGAGGAGGTTTTGAATTGCCTCCATTTGTTCTTGGATGAATGGAGATGGGTTAAAATTTACCTCGACTTCTTGATGGTTAAAGGTTATGTTACTTTTGTCTTCCTTCCTTTTAAACTGATTGGCTTCCAAAGGTTTTCCATGCATGATCCAATATGTTTCCTTGGTGTGGTGTGGCCTCTTGTAATGATCACATCATAGGCGGGATTTTTTGTTGTACGAGTTGGTTGGAAAAAATCCAGTCTCCACATTGAGTGATATGTTAATTTTTTAATCGTTCATGGTTTAATGGTGCTAAGTTAGGGATTGTTCAGATCGTGCTCTGATACCATGTAGAAATATGTTTTTATATTTCATTGTATTTGGAACTATTACATGTGAGGTATGAATAAACTACAATAGGTTGAAAGTTGTACATTAATTGGCAAATAAACAGAGAAATAATTGTCTATAAATGTTGCTACCTAAATAATGAAATAACAATAATAGATCATAAATCTACTTACAACACTGTTTTGTAACATTTTGACAAATCAGAATCAAATGATTATGATTTGATATGTGATAATTTCAAATAGTAAGTTTGACAGACTAATTACTAAGTCCTTGGAGAACTACTTGTTTAAGTTGTTCATGTGGATGTGAGTTGTTATCCTATGTCATAGTTATGATTCATCCTCATTACTAAGAAGACAAACATCATTTGAAAGAATTTTATTTAAATTTACAATGTAGGTATTTCCACTTCTTTAACAAGTAAAAATGGTTTAATTTGATTTTGATTTAATAACCATACATCCAGAAGAATCAAAGGTACATTGTTACCTTTATCACATAATTGACTAATACTTAGTAAATTATGCTTTAAGTCATCAACTAAAAGAACCTCCACCATATGTGACAAAACCTCCATTCCTAAAAATAAAGGAAGAAAACAAAGATTCATCTCCAGTCATATGTTTTGCACATCCACTACCTAGATACTACTTAGCGTTTGATATTGTAAAGAATTCATGCACCAAAAAATTATATCTTAACTTTAGGTACCCAAATTATTTTGGGTTCTATAATGTTAGTTTTATCGATGTTTTCATGAGATTTCTTTTTATTATCATAACTGTAAGAACATGATGAGGTAGACATGTTTCTCGTTTATTGAATCTTGATTCTCTTTATAAAAATGAAAAGGAGAATATCCATGTTTAACTTTAGAGCTCTTCTTAATTAAACAAAATAATACATATTCTTTTTTACTACAATAACTACATTTGAGGGTTTTATATTTAGGGGTTTGATGAGCATGTCATATTTTACTAAAGTTCTTCATATTATTCTTAAGTTAATAACCTATGTCAACTTTATCATGTGATGCTCTTTGATTTCTAATAAGAAGATTCAATTTATCTCTTTCCTTAGTAAATTCATTAAGTGTGTTTTGTAAATCCTTATTTTTACTTTTCAAAACATCATATTGATCATATTTAATAGATTCATCCAATACTTTGTGAGAAGAAGAGACTTGAGTTAAAATTTTGTGTCTTTCTTTAAGATTTTATATTTCTCCTATGATGTTTTTATTTAAAAATATGAAAGGAAGAAATAGTGTTTTTATAAGTGGAGACAAAATGTTTTAACTTACTTGTTTCTTTATTTGATTTCTTACAAATGCAAAATAATTTGTGATAAGTGAAATAAGAAGTTACTCTTTTTTATGATCGGTCATAAGATATATGTTGACTTCTTCATCATATGAGGAATTTCTATCATTGTCGTCACAAACAATGTAAGTTTTTTTTTCTTTTTTCTAAGGTTTCTTGAACTTTCTTTGGTTTTGGTTTATTTTTTGTTTTTAGGGAAATTTGTTATTATGTTTCCTTTCTTTATACATTGAAAGCATGTAAGAGTAAATGATGATCTCCCTTTGTTCTTTTTTTTCTCTACTTGTTGATTTTCATATTTCATATATCTTCTAAAATTTTGAACTATTTGTTGCACCCTAAAATTTGACCAACCGATTCTCCTGTCTGACTCGTGGTTTTAAATTCATATTCGCAAATCAGACGCAGGATATTTGTGCACAAACGGAGGATATCAGGGTTACAGCTTGATTTTCGTCTATCAGATATGGCAGATCCAGTCCAGATCACCAGGGTTTTATTTTCGGGAAATTGTGCGCTCCTCGGGGATTTTTAGCTTGCATAGTGATTTTGGGGATATTCTGCTGCCCGGGGCTCTCTGTTCGATTTGATCTGGTCTCGTGCGCTCTTTTATGGGGGTCATTTGCATTTGTCTGCATTTTTAGGGTTTTATAGACTTTTGTGGATTTTCAATAGGCTTTATAGATTTTTCTGAAATTTAAATAGGGTTTTTGTATTTTTTAATAGTTTAATTCTCTTTTTAGAATTTTATAGGATTTTTAAATAGATTTTTTAGAATATAAAAGAGTTTAAATAGTTTTAATTGTTTTTAGAATAATAAAGAAAAAGGGGAATATAGTTTTTTCTTTTATTAATAATAGATGTTAATAGTTTAGAATTTTATATAGATTTTAAAATAGGTTTAATAGTTTTTTTTTTTATCATTTTTAGAATATATTAGATTTTAAATATAGTTTTAATTGTTTTAGATAATATAGGAAATATTATAGTTTTTTTCTTATTAGTTTCAAATAGATTTTAATAGATATTAAATAATGGTAGAACTTTAATAGAAGTTAGTAGAAATTTAGAGTCAATTAGGTCTTAATCATTTTTAGATTTAATTAGGTTAATATAGAGTTTAATTAGGTTAATTGAATTCATTTAAATTTAAATAGGATTTTATTAGTTGTAGTTTAATAGAGGTTTAAATAGAGTAATTAGAGTTTTAATCTTTCTAGATTTGATTAGGGTTTTAATGTTTTGTTTAGAGTTTATTAGTTTTAATCAGACAGTAATCAGTTTTTTCAATTTTTGGGTTTTTTATTCATTTTCGTATGGGCCCAGGAGGTGTTTTTTTGAAGCCCACTTCACTATCAGTCCAGTCCATTTTTTTGTCCAGGTTTTGGCCAAGGAGTGACACTTGTCACTATAAGAAGAGTCCCACGCGTTGCTCTCAGAAAGGTCCCAACACACCACTCAGAAGCTCCCCAGCTCACGCCACGCGTCCCAGCTGGCCCCCACTCTCTCTCTCTCTGCTGCCACCCGTCCTCACGCGTGTCACCACCCAACCTCTCCACTTCACCACCTGTCACGCCCTCAGCCCTCGCTTGAGCTTCGCCAGAAAACCCACCGGCGGCCATGCATCCGCCATAACCTCCCACCGCCGGTCACCCCAACGTCCTCCGGCCACCGCAACAGCTCGCCGGAGTTCGTTTTGCACCCAGAATCCCCAGAAACGCTCTGAGCTTCATCTTCTTCCTCCGTCCACCTTCATCGTCCCCTCGCCGGAAAACACATGCTCGCCGGAAACTTCAAGAACCGTTCCAGAATTCATCAGTCTTCAGCGTGTGTCAAGAACAGTTCTCCAGATCACCTTCCATCTTCATTGTTCTACAAGCACGATTTGACAGAATACGTTCGAACGTTCATCCTCATCCAAAGATTTTTCCAGAACGCATGAACATTCATCATCTTCATAAAGAAATTCCAGGAATCACTCAAACTTTCATACAACTTTTCCAGAAATCACTCAAACCTTCATCGTAACGTTTTCGTTCATCATCATCATCAAGAACCTCGTGGATCCGTCAACCACCTTCAACAACAATCACCTAATACATCCCCAGTTCTGTACAAGATTCATCAGCTCCGAGACTTGTAAAATCTTCATCAAGGTCTCATCGTTGTTCATCACTATGAGGTGTTCTTCGCGCCATCAAACCTTCAGCAAACATCCAGAAATCTTCAAAGATCCCTCGTTCCCCTCGCGTAAACCCAGGTTTGTCTCTCTTCGTCATATCTCCATTGCCATTGATGAAAGTAGCCTCGATTAGGGTAAATTGATTGATTAGGGTTTGGGTTTGATTTGTGTTGGATATGAGAGAGTGGTGAGATTGTTGTGTCTGCTTGATTGATTCGTTTGAGTGTGGAGAGCTTTGATTAGTTGTTTGAGAGATTCAGAGAAAGAGTTGGGGGAGACGAACGAAGCGGCTAGGTTGGTGAGAATGAACAGTGTTTAGGGTTTGGGAGAAGGAATTAGGTCTTGTGGATTAGGGTTTCTGGTTAGGGTTTGGGCTGAGTTCAAAGCCCAAACGTGTGTTACTGATGCACCCCTGTTTACTCATTCAAACCCCCCACGCGTGAGAGAGGAGATAGGCAGATTGGACTTGGGCCTTAGGCCCTAATGCTATCCACACCCCCTGGGCGTAAGCCCAATGAAATTCAACCATGAAAATTCACTGATGGCACCCCCCAGCGAGTTTCTATTTTCTTTTATTTTTTATGACTTTCTGACTCATTGGGCCCTGCGCCCAGTGCTTTTAGCACCCCCATCTCTGGCCCAGCTTGCAATAATAACTCAGAAACCTTGCTGTTTGAACCCCCTCCCCCATTTTTATTTCATTTTGTTTTTCTTTTATATTTTCATGTTTGTAAATAAAGCATAAGAAAATAAAACAATTGATTTTTTTAACTCTTCTTTTTTCTACCACTTTATAAAAATGTCTAGAAAATCATATAAAAATAAAAATGTCATTTTATTTTTGTTTGCTATTTTTTGTATATTTTCCATTTAATTGACTTTTTTAATATTCTTTAGTGCATACATATTGTTAGAAAATTCATAAAAAATAGTAGATTTAGTCAAATAATTCCGTTCTTTTTTCTGTAGACTCGTAATTCAATGTAGAATTTTATAGTGCAAAAATATTAGCTTAATCATGCATTTTCCGTTTAATTGCATTTTTTGTATTGTCAGTGATATTGAATAATTGGTTTGTGGATATGTCTGTGTTGCTGATTTTAGTTCTTTCATCTGGTATTGAATTTTGTTCTGATTTTTTAGCATGTTGTCATAGAGCCATGTAGGTTTCCCATAGATTTTTGTTAGATTTTTGTAGGATGTTCTGATATGATTAGTCTGAGCTTGAGGATAGAAGAAGTCTTGATGACTTCTGGCTTTGAAGTTCAACTGTGGTTGAACTTCAGAGATAGTCTCTTGTGGTTTGTTGGCCTGTGGGTTCTTCTTGAGGATGGGAGCTGATTGAGGTCCTGTTGGAGCTTGCAAGGATGCATTGGATTGAGGCTTAGTCTAGGAGCTTGTTGTCTGTTTGAGAGGTTCGAGATCCTGAAGTTTGAAGGGAGTTTATGGTACTTTCCTGAGGAAGGCCCTATGAATGACTTTCATTCTTTCTTCTCACCTCTTTCGTAAGTATCCAATGATGTCGGAGCCGACTTGTGAGTTTAATTTCTCCTGAGGAGGAATGTAAACTGATCACATGTTGTTGAGCCACATGGGATACGATTCCTAAGTGGAGGCCCCCTAGTACTTTCCTGAGGAAGGTCCTATGGGTCTATTCACTTAGTTCCATTAGTTTATTTAGGATTTCTCAAGCATCCAGTGATGTTGGGGCCAACTTGTGAGTTTAATTTCTCCTGAGGAGGAATGTAAACTGATCACAGTTGTTGAGCCACGTAGGATACGATTCCTAAGTGTCAGCCTCCTAGTACTTTCCTGAGGAAGGTCCTATGGGTCTGTTCACTTAGTTCTCTTAGTGCATATAGGTTTTCTTAAGTATCCAGTGATGCCGGAGCCTTCATGTGAGTTTAATTTCTCCTGAGGAGGAATGTAAACTGATCACAGTTGTCGAGCCGCATAGGATATGACTCCTGAGTAGTAACCTCCTGGTACTTTCCTGAGGAAGGCACTATGAGCTTGTCTGCTTAGCTCCCTTTCTCTGGTAAGCTTGTTCTGAAGCTTGGAGACGGGGATTGATTCCTCTTGCTTAGGGTTTTGATTAGAATTTTTGCTTAGATCTTTGCTTAGGGTGTTGCATAGGGTTTTGTTCAGAGATAGGTTAGGAGCTTGTTTCAGGTTTGTTAGGGGCCTTGCCCAGGAGTAGTTTCTTGTTTTGTAGATAGAGGCTTGTCAAGTTAGCTAGCTTTCTCTTTGTATTGTTTGACTTGTATAATGTTATGTTGCATTAGACTTAGGTGTTCATCTAGATAGTTCTGAGTAGGTGCATCTTAGAAGTAGACTTTGTGTGCATGAGAAGTTGAGGTGGTCCTCCTTCTGCTTGTTTGTTATTGAGTGGCTTTGCTTGTTGGTATTTGGTAGAGCTGAGCTCCCTTGCCTCCGTGGTTTGCGGCCTTTGCGCCTTGTTTGTCTAGTTGTTGCATTCATGCATATTTTCAGTATTTCTTTACTTTGTAGTTAATTCTCGTTTGCCGTTTAGTCCTGTTGCCATGATCCCTTAGGAGCTCTGACTTCTCCGCTGCGGAGTTGTTATGATAGACATTAGGATGGTCAACCAGGCGTGATAGCAGTAGGTAGATTCCCCTTTTCCAGCTATAGCTTAGGGTGTCTTCTCCCTTTCCTTTCAGTAGGAGCTTTTGAGTAGCTTGATCCGTAGTTAGCCGAACTACAGCTGCTCTGATTCCTTGTGTCAGACGAGGATATGTAGGCATAGGATGCGATGTCCTAGCGAGCACATTAACAACTGACCTTTTGTTCTCTCGCGGCTGTGCGATCGAGACTTTCCCGCTGACGACTGATTGTTTCCCCTTTCTCTTGCCCGAGTGCATTTGAGACCAGATCGTAGTTGTAGGTCCCCGAGCCTTTAGGATCAGTTTGTTTTCTCACCGCTGTGTGAGAGCGCCAGTTTACCCGTAGTTAGTCGAACTACGTTTGCTCTGATCTTTCATACCAGATGAAAGTACGTAGGCACAGGACGCGATGTCCTGGCGAGCAACCTTTCCCCTGTTTAGTCATAGGTAGTCGAACTACGTTGACTCTGACTTTCCCATTGCACGAGGGAATACGTAGGCTCAGAACACCGTATGTTCTGTCGAGTCCTATCCTTTTATTTTCTTTTCAGACCAACCATTAGAGTAGATAGATAACACACCTTTTTCCTATAAACATCAAGCGTGGATCCCATCGAGTACGATGGACGTGAGGGGTGCTAATACCTTCCCCTTGCGTAACCGACTCCCGAATCCAGGTTTTGGTTGCGATGACCATACCTTTTCCCGTCTTTGCGAGGTTTACTTCGAGCGTTTCCTTTCCCGCTCTGAGGGATAAATAACGCACGGTGGCGACTCTTCTGTCAGCCGGCGCCGACTTTCGCAGTAGCGACAGCTGGCGACTCTGCTGGGGATTTATAGCATCTAGGGACTTTTCCCATCCCTTATGCTGGGACCGTTTCCCATCCCCTACGCGAGTCAATCCTAGCGCTTGGATGTTTATTTGTTGGGTGTTGTGCATATTGTGTTTTACTTTTCTGCACTTTACTTTTCTGTACCTTTACCTTTCCGCATTTATTTTCCAGCATTATATTATTATGATTATTGCTGTGGGCGAAGGGAGGTTACTGTAAGTGAAAGCCGGACCTGGGCTTGAGTACACACCTAGATATAGTTGCGGAGAAGTAGTAGACGAACCTGTCTGCTGAGCAGGCACAGTTCCCTACGAAAATCTGCGCTCAGACGAGATTCTCGCAGAGGTGCTCCTTTCCGGTCCTGAGGATCTGAGGGGAGTCTAGACGTGAGGATTGTCGACTCTGGGGACCGATCATTTGGAAGTCAGCCAAGTGAGGCCTCTTCATGATTTGATGATGCCACTCCTTCTGGGAATCGTATCGTCACTCATGAAAGTCTGTGACGCTGATGACCGCATAGGATGCCGTACCTTTGTCCGTGGATTAGGTCTATCCTACCTGTGAGAGGGATTGGGTTATTGCAGGAAAACTGGCCTTCAGAAACCATGATTCAGTAGTTATCAGATGGTGTTCTTGAGTCATCTCCAGGTGTGTTGTCTGGATCAGATGGGTTCCTTATCTGAGGTTGATGCTATTATCAGATGGTTTTCTCAGAGGTTCAGATGGATTTCTTACCGGGGGATTGATATTTTGAGTATCAGATGATAGTTAGTGTCCTGAAGTTCTGATGACCGTGATGGTTTTCCGTTCTTGATCACAGAGATATTCCTCTTCAGGCTACAGCATAGCCCCTGTGTTCACAGATTGCATTATTTATCATATTGCATCATTGCATTACCATCTGCATTCAACTAACGTGTGTGTATTGCAGGTACATATTTTCCCTTCCTGTTCTGGTGTCTGTTCCTAGCAAGACATGGAAACCCTGAAGAGAGTATTGCCCTACAAGTTTCCGTCGCCGGATATCAGTTTGTTGTTAGAATTGATTACTATTGCTAAGAAGAGGGTAATGGGTGACTTCAGAAAGAGATATGGGAGGATTCTGACCTACGTTTATCAGCCATCTACCTACGAGACCAGCGGCATCTATACTCTGTTACAGTTCTATGATGCGGAGCTCAGGTGCTTTGTATTCCCCGACTTTGTTTTGGCTCCTACCCTGGAGGAGTATTCTGCACTTCTGGATATACCGATCCGCGAGCAGATGCCTTTCTATCGTACGGACGCTGAGCCTAAGCTGGCTGAGCTTTCTGCCATCCTGTGCTTGAAATAGTCTGAGCTGTCTGGGAAGATGATCAGAAGAGGAGACGTATGGGGATTTCCGTTGGATGTCTTAGTGGAGAAGGCTCGAGAGTATGCCCAGAAGGGTAGCTGGGGTGTTTTTGACGTCATCCTTGCTGTATGTGTGTATGGCATCGTGTTGTTCCCGAATATTCCTGATTTTGTTGATTCAGATGCCTTCTATATTTTGGCTGCGAAGAACCCAGTCCCTACTTTGCTGGGAGATATCCACCATTCAACTCACTACCAGAATGAAAAGCGGCGAGGAAGGAATGTGTCTTGTTGTGTACCTCTCCTGTGTAGGTGGTTCACCAGTCATATGCCTAAGTCAGGCCCATTTGTCACCTCTATTGATTCTCTAGGATGGCCCGAGCGCTTAATGGGATTGACTGCTGAGAACGTGGTATGGGTCAACGAAGAGGTATTCGGAGTTGAAGTCATACTCAAATGCGAAGGATTCCCAAATGTCCCGTTAATAGGAAGGAAAGGTTGTGTCAATTACAACCCATCCTTATTGATCAGGCAATTTGGGTACATACCTCAAGGAGCGCCAAAACCCGAGGAGATACAGGAATCTCTGTATCTCACTGGGGCAATAGGGAAAGAGATGCTGACCAAACTCGAGAGGGCATGGAAGAACTTGCACAAGAGAGGAAAGCTTTCAGGTAGCAGAGGGGATACTCGAGTTCCTGGCCCATATGAGGAGTGGATTCGTGAGCGAGCTGTGAAGTTCCTGATGCCTTATCCAGCGGTTCAGCCATTGCATCCTTCTCCGGTGGAGGAGCTTACCACAATGGACATTCAGGTATTCAAGCAGCTGATGGCGGAGAAAGAAGAGCTAGCAAGGGCTAAAGAGGCTTTAGAGCAGGAGAATGCCCAGCTTCGGCATGAAAAGATTGAAACAGGATATGTTTCTAAGCAACAGGCTGAAACTCTGAAACATCTGAAGACTACGCTATTGGAATTGACTGAAACCAAGAAGCGTCTGGAGTTAGATGTAGACTCAGTTAGTAGTGTGTTGGCCACTAAGAAGCAAGAGCTGGAAAGGGCCTACACAAAGCTAGCCAAGTTCAGAGAACACTGGGATCTCACTATGACCAAGCGCAAAGAGCGGGAAGAAGAGCTGAAGACACGGGTAGCTCAGTTAGAAGAACAGGTCAAAGTGAAGAATGAAGAGCTTGAAGAGGAAGCCTGTCGCCGATACGAGGCCGAGCGCAAGCTGACAGATGCCATGAAGAATTTGGAAGATTTCCAGCATAGAGCAGATGCCAAGAGACCCAAACCTGGGGGCGGTGCCAATGATAAGGCTTGGGAAGACTTTGTCAGAGACATCCAGGGGACGGTCAGGAAGAGGGATCGGCTGATAGAAGGTTTGATTTATCAACCAGATCATGCAGAGACAAAGAGGATGGTCGAGGACTTCCGCAACCGTACCAGTACTTGATTTCTCTCTTGTATTCTGTATGTTGAGATCACCACCAGGCATGTTGGCTGGGATCCTCCTTATCGTATCAGCTGTATGAAGCATAGTTATGTAACCTCTTGACAAGACAGTTATCCTAATAAATATATGAGGGTTTTTCCAAATATTGTCTTTATGGTTTATCTCGTCTTGCTATCACTGACACTGGAATTGGAGGGGAAATATCTCCAATGCACACATGCACGTTAGCATTTTTTGTATTTCTGTTTGCATAAATCACATTGCATAGCATTACTCTAGCAGGTCAGAGCACTTATCCAGCCTTTGTTTTCACCAGAGAGTGATTCTCGAGGAACTGTTTGAGGCAAGAGTGGAGTGTTGAAGACGACCAAGGGGCTGAAGCAGATTTGAGCAGAATCAAGCAGTGTAGTCAGTTACAGGTAATTGGTAGCTATGTCTGAAGGCAATTTCCAGGCTCCTAACACTTCGACAAGGTTTACTATGGCGTCCAACCAACAGTATGATTCTATGGAAGGCTTCCCGCAAGCGAACAACCTTGCTGCAGACCAAGTTGTACAGCCTACTGTCCAGAACCAAGATCGGCATGAGCAGTTCGTTGCCCGAAATGAACGTTATCCTCCTGCCAACAATCAAGGTGTCACTTTCCCTGTGATGAATTACCGGAGAGATATTCCAATGGTCGGGATGGTAGATCCAAGATCTCATGAACAGGATAGAAGACTCCGAGCATTGGAAGAAGGTATAAAAGCCTTAGAAGCGAAAGATGCCGTCAACCTGGATGCTGTAGCCATGTGTTTGGTTCCTGACCTGGTATTGCCTTACAAGTTCAAAATGCCGGAATTTGAGAAGTACATGGGAGATAGTTGTCCGAAGCTGCATTTGATGATGTTCTGCCGAAGGATGACTTCGTTTGTGCGAAATGACCAACTAATGATCCATTGCTTCCAGTATAGCCTGACTGGGGCATCCTTGAGGTGGTATGTGCAGTTAGAGAGTAATCAGATTCGATCCTGGGTGGATTTAGCCAGAGCTTTCATGAAGCAGTACGATTACAACCTGGATTTGACTCCTAGTCTCGTAGATCTGCAAGAATTGTCTCAAGCGGAGAATGAATCATTTAGAGGGTATTTACGAAGATGGAAAGAATTGGCTGCTAGTGTTCAACCACCGCTTCCGGAAAGAGAACTGGTTGACATCTTCTTGGGTACTCTGAAAGGCCATTATTTTGACAAATTGTTCAGTTGCACAAACTTTGTGGGCCTGATGAGACTGGGAGAGATTGTTGAGAGAGGACTCAGGAGTGGAAAGTTTCGAGATGTTCCTTACGTCCCAGTTGATAAGATTAAGTCAGTTGTCAGTTCTCAAGAAGAGTGGGCAGAAGGAGATGACGCCACCTCAGAATCTCTAGCATCTCAGGATCAGTTTTCAGACACTTCAAGTCAACGATCATCCTATCGCCGATCGCGTCAGCACGCCCCACGAAGACCAAGGAAACCTGAAAGGCAGTTTACTCAGCTACCGGTGTCGTACAGTCAGTTGTTGCCAGATCTGGTCAGAAGTGGATTGATAGTGCCGAAAGAGACTAAGCCGGTGATTCCACCGTATCCTCCAGGTTTTGATACCAGCGCCCGCTGTGAGTACCATGTTGGGGCACAGGGGCATTCAACAAATGATTGTAAGGTACTTAGAAGCCAGATTCAGGATCTGTTAGACTCTAACCGTATTTGCATCACTCCTCAGGGTTTTGTTCAGATTAATGATTTTCCATCCTCCAGTTGTGTGGGTTCGTCAGTTAATGTCATGGAAGACTCCACAGGAAGTGTGTGCTCTGAAGATTATCAATCAGAAAGTTCAGTTGTATGGGAGAAGTTTCTAGAGGTTTTTGCGTCGGATGTCGCATCTGTTTTCTCTGCTTAATCTGTTTAGCTTTTTGTGCACTAGTGTCTGCCGACCACCACCAGGATTGTTGGCTGGGGTCATTGTATTCGCACTCATTTGTGCTTACGTGCTGCTTTTGTTGGTTATACATGTGTGGGAGATGTTCGTCTGTGTGCTTATAGCTTGAGTTTCTCTTTGTCTCGTTATGAATATGTGTTTGCTTTCTACGCTGCATTATCATTTAACAGGTATATCAGAACCGTGGGCCTTATTTCCTCATCGTCCAGTTTGTTGCAGGAATTCCTTCAGAGATATGGAACAGAATCAGTTTGAATTGATAGAAGTCCAAAGCCAGCTGGGGCAGATGATGAGGGACATGCAAGAGATGCGTCTGGAGCAGAAGATTCTCAAGGAGGAGAATAGTCAGCTGAAGACCCAAATGAGTTTGATCATGGAGGTAGTCAAGAACGTGCTTAGGAAAGAAGACGATCAGCTATTTGAAGCCGCAATGAAGAAGCTCGCGCCACCCGTGCATGTGGAACCTGAGCAGCAGCAACAGAAGATACATCCGGCTCAACGGAGGATCCAGGAAGGAAAGCCAAAGAGAATATTTGAGGCACCGCCTATGACATATGCTGAGCTCTTGCAGGCCTTATTGAGGTTTAATCTGGTAGAGAAGAGAACGTTGGAACCGCCAACGAGAGTGCTTCCTCATGGGTACGATGCCAGTAAGCAATGTGGGTTTCATTCCGGGGCATTCGGACACGACATCGAGGGTTGTCATGCTTTTAAGCACAATGTTCAAGACCTGATTGACTCGCACGATATCGAATTCACGCCGAGCGGCGTAGCTGTGCGTATTGCTCCTGTCTCAGTCGATGCTAAGATGACAGATGTTTCTAAAGCTGCAGTGGGTCAGAAGCGTATCCTGGACTCCATGGTGTCAGAATCTCCAGGCCCACAACTGTTGCCTATTCCTGGGGCAGATCTGAGAAAGAAAATGGCTAAGCATAAGGAGGGCGTTAATCAATACATTGAAGGCCAAGAAACCGATGTTGCATTTGATACGAAGGGTGTTCAAGAGTCAACCCGATACCAGCAGCAGCAGCCCCAGCAGCAGAATAATCAGGGGTATAAAAGATATCAGAATCGGGCTCCTCTGGCAAGCCGTCATCTGGAAACTCCACCTATGCCATATGCACAGCTTTTGCAAACGTTGCTTCAGCTCCAATTGGTTCATAAAAGGACAATGACTCCCTTAACAGGGACACCACCACCGGGGTATGATGCCAATGCTACTTGTGAGTTCCATACTGGGGCACCAGGCCATACGGTTGAGAATTGTAAGGCTTTTAAGCACAAAGTGCAGGATCTGCTTGATAGTGCAGCAATCAGCTTCGGGCCGGGAGGTCCTAGAATCATCTGAATGAAGGAGGAAGGGCTCTATAATTTGGTTGGGTCGTTGAAAGCAGATCAAGACAGCATCGAAGTGTCTCTAGTAAAGATAGCTGGTTCAGCAGCAGGGCAGATGTGAAAGCCCGGTTCTCGGAAGCTAGCATATTTTCTTTAGCTTGTCATTTCTTTACATTTGTAGTTGCTTTCCTGTTTGAATTTGTAATCTTGTTTGTAAAACTTGTTGTTTTCATTCAATTGATGATAATGAAATAAATATGCATGTTTTGATCCATTCGTGTTCACTAACATGTTTGTGCAAATGTCCAACGCTTGGTTAAGAAGAATTTGGGGAGGATGACGAAAATGACCGACATACAAATACCGATATTGTATGCTTTTGAAATAAAACCTGCTGATGATGTACAGGCATTGTTTCAAATCCCTAAACACCGGAGATATAAGGAAGATAATCCCTTGTCAACCCCTTTGAGCCTTGTAGTAGGAGTTCTTTCTGCAAGCGAAAAACCTTCAATCTTAACCTGGGGCAGGGTAGGTGTTAGCTAATTCGACCGAGCGTCCAAATTGCAAAAGGAGTGTCCGTTCGAGGATCAATCACACCCCTAGAGGTCGTGCCTAAAAGACCACAATGGTTCAATCAAGAGTGGGGCAGTCACATCCTTCCCCAAAGAGTCAGACAACCAGTGTCACACGACTTGTTCAAAAGAAAAAACAAAAAAGAAAAAAAAAGAGAATCAAAAGCCCGCTAAGTCAAGAAAACTTCAAAATAAATGACTTAGGCAAAAATGAGGGCATCCCGCTGGACTTAAAAAAATCAAAAGAAACTCAAAAGGAGTCAGTCCAGGCAAAAGTTAGGGATATGAAAAGAAAAAGATGAGAAGGATCAAAAGAAAAATCCTCAAATGACATACGAGTCGTGTGACCTCAGGTGTCGAAGACGAAAAGTGAGTGGCTGTCACTCCGAAAACTCATAGTTTCCCGAACTATCATTCCTGTCTTTCAATCTCTGAGAGATGAGCGCTAAGGTCGAATTAGCTGAACGTAGGATGGGAGAACATCAAGGAGAATGGGTGGGTTAAAATAAACTTTGAGCCTTTATCCTTTCTTTCGAAACCATGAACCTGACCACGTTACAACCTTCAAAAGTCCTAATTGAAGCAGGTTGTTTCGAAAGCATACTCCGGTAAAGGTCGCGTCGATTCTGACTCTTAAAAAAAAAGGGTTCCTCTTACCATGTTGGTAATGATGTTGATATTCTTGATAAATGTTTTGTGCATTATATGCCATAAACTGTTTTTCCTTTTCCCAGTGAACAGATTGGAGGTCAAAGCTGTCATATGTGTTGCATTAATACATCTTTTACGCAGAACAATTTGTTTTACTTGCAAGCAAGCGCTTGACAGCAGAAAAGCTTCCTACGATGGAAAGTATGGTCGAGATAGAATACAGACCGCCCGAATGTTCCGAGAGCAGGGGAAAGCTATTACCGTGACCCCCAGTCAGGGCAGCCTTTCGAAATCAGTTATCCTGGGGCAATCAGGTGGGAGATTCAGGCGAATACGGCATAGTCAGGGGCACTACTCTGAATCAAATAATCAGGGGCAAGGTCATTGCAGTCAGGGGCAGGCCATCCTAAGCATGCGAAGGTTATTCGAGAAGCATTTGAGGTGAAGTATCTCTTGGAAGTTCAGAATGCTGAGGCATGTTATATCAGACCATCAAGGAACAGATTTGCAGATTTCCTTTCAAGGACTATCCCCACAGAGGTCCCGCAGGCTGGGGCATACCATAAGCGAAAGGATTGTTGTTCTCCGTACCTACAGGGTCATTCGGAGTTATTCGAGCAGATGCAGTCGATTTTTTGAGAGCGAGATGAATGCGGGAAGTCGTGTTACTATCCCTTGACTCTTCACTGAAAGGCTGTGTATTCAGGAAGAATATTTTCCAGCGTCAGTTGGACCTAACCCAGCAAGATAGCTTAAGGGCTCAAATCCATGTTTGCGATTACTATGAAGCCCATCCGTGTTGGCGCATCGGTTTCCAGATCCGAGCTTCATCAGTACGCGGGAAGACTCCCTCCATTTTCTCCAGTAAAGTCCAATTTGTCATTGATATGGGTAAGTTATTCCCAGAGAAGTCCAATCATACTTGGCACACCTGCTATTTCACAGCGGAGTTATGTTCCCCAGCAGGGCGTTACTTCGTCGATGATGTTCGGTTAAGTTCCCAATATCCCCAGCGGAGTTGATTTCACTCTCCCAGCATTTATTTTGCTGGGATAATTCAGTGATATCCAGTTTATCCCCAGCAGAGTTGGCCTCGCCTTCAGCATTTAGGTTGCGGAAGTGATTTTCTGTACCCAGCTCTCTCCGGCAGCTCGAGCCTGCATTAGTATATTGCATGCATTATCATATTTGCATCTGTTGCACCCCAAAATTTGCCCTCACAATACAAGACTTTGTGTTCCAAGAAGGTTCACCAGGTTCACAAAATTCACAATTGGTCAGAAGAGTTGACAATTCCCTCAGACAATGCACCTCCTAAGCAGTGCATCCAAAACTAGGGTTTTGACTTTAATCAGGCTAAATGGACTTCCAAGACTTCAAGTGAGCTTCATAACATCTTATATGTGTATAAGAACCCCCATGTCAAGTTTCAAGACTTTTCTCAAAAGTTTGCTCAGTCAGATGATCAGATAAGTCAAAAGCAGTCAATGCAGTTAAAAGGTCAAACTGAGGTCAACTGTGGTCAAACCAAAGTCAAACTTCATGATTTTTTTTTTTGCCAACATCAAAGAGAGGTTGGGTGAGAAATATTATCATAATAACTGTAATACCCCAAATTTTGCCCTAAGATTTGTCGTCGCATTTCATTGCATTTAATCAATTACTAACAAATTTGTGTAGTCGTTTGACTTTTTGCAGGTAAATATCATATGGCATGCATTTTTTTTCTAAAAAGTAAAAATGGCACAATTGGCAGGAGGACATGTGTAAGGAGTTATGAGTGTGAGAGGTTGAGAGTTTGAATCTCACCTTTGTCACTTTTTTTGTTTTTTATTATTTTTACTCTAAATTTTTCTATCTTTCATTAAAAAAATAACAAAAATAGTTTTTTATTATTATTTAATTATTATTTTCGTATTTTAATTAAATCATTTTTTAAAATATTATTTTTTTCACTTTTTTCTAAATTATTCATAAAAATATCCAAAAAATCATAAAATAAAAAAATATTGAAAAAAATTTTGTTCTTTTTATAATATTTTTTATTTTAGGAATCAATAGGATTATTAGTTTTTATTTTAAGTTTATTTTAATTATTTTAAATTATTTAAATTTTATTTTTTTTTTCTTAACTAATTATTTAGTTTGGGCTTTAAAATGGGCTTTAGGGACATTATTGACAATTTGGTGTTAACCCTAATTTGTTCCCTATATATACATGTGTTGCCTTGTTGGAAAAGGGGAGAGAATGAAAAAAACCTAAGAGGAGTGAGTGCCGTTTGCCGTTATTTAGTTTTCTTCTTCATCCATTACTATTGTTTCTTTTTCTTCAACGTTTACCGTTATTTCTTTTCCTTCATCTATTACTGTTGTTTCTTTTTCTTCATCTTTTACCGTTATTTCTTTTTCTTCATCTATTACCGTTATTTCTTTTTCTTTATCTATTACTGTTACGTTTATATATATATAATTTTTAAATTGTTAGAGTTTATATATATAAGATTTTTGATCGAATTATGTCGATACGATGTTTGCACATTTGTGTGCATGACGCGTGACATTTGTGTTAGTTCGATCTGGTTGCGATGATCGCATTTTTGTGTGAGCAATAATACTATTTTTTTGCTTAAATTCTTTTTCTTTGCGATAAATTTTGTTTCGTCCGATTTAGATCTGGTTGCGATGAGCGCATTTCTGCGTTAGCAACATTGTTGGGTTATTTGGCACATTTAAAATTCATTATTGCTTTATTATTATTATTATTATTATTATTATTATTATTATTATCATTATTATTATTATCATTATTATCATTATTATTACCATTATTATTATTGTTGTTATTCATTAATTTATTAAAATTTGTTATAATATAAAAATCTGTTTTTTAAAATAAATAACATTAACATCTTTTCCAAATTAATATGAAAACCTATTATTTTTAAGAAAAACTTTTTTTTAGATAAATTTAAAATAATAACTAAAATCTTTTTTTTTTAAAATAATAACTAGAACCGTTATTTATTTTATTTTATTATTGTTCAATTCAAATTTCATTATCATATTATATCTGCTCCTCTCATGTAACCTCGCGAACTTAACAATCGCTCTTTAAATTCTGCCTTTAAATTTCTGCTTGCATGGTTTAAATTATGACATTATCTCTCTGTTTGCATGATTCAATTATCTCACGCGTTTACTATTATTTCTGTCACATTGCACACATCCGAAGGTTAGGTCTAACTGTTTGGCCGCCGCGCCAATAGTCCGTAAAACTTCACACAAATCCTCAAAACTACAAACTACAAACCCTAATTTTCACAAATGCCTCGCCGCAGGCAAAATTACAATTTTACCCTTAGCATTAGGTCAAAGAGCCGCCGCGCTCATTTTAGGGTTTCCCGCCGTGGAATCCCTAATTTAACCCTAATTACAACTTAACATTTCAACGTAGAGATTTGGAGTTTCTACACTCCACGTAAGCGTGTCCTTAAGATGCGTTTATTCCCCTTGAGACCTTGACCACAGTCAAGAAGTTTCTAACCTCCCTATTGAGGGGAACTACGATTACTCTGATTCCACTCCCGTAAGGATACGTAGGCACAAGATGCGATGTCTTGCCGAGTAAACTTAGAATTAACCCCCTTTATTATTTATTATTGCTTATTTATATTTTATTTATCTTTGCTATTTAATTATTTTGCTTATTATTTTGTAATTGTTTCTTGGATGTAAAGTTGTTTAATTATTTAATTATTATTATGGTTAGTAATTAGGGAGTGTAACAACATGTATGTAATATTAAAATAAATTTAGATCACTTTTAAATAAAGATAATTAAAATAAACACGTCACACACGTAAGTCGATTTTAATCGCCGTCTCACTTCCTAAGGATATCCCTCAAGTTGCCTACGAATAATGGTTAAGTGGGGTGTATAAAGCAAGTCCCTCAAATAGAAAAAATCATCAAAGTCCCTTATGGTTGC
Organism: Lathyrus sativus; assembly: GCA_963859935.3. Taxonomy (NCBI): domain Eukaryota; kingdom Viridiplantae; phylum Streptophyta; class Magnoliopsida; order Fabales; family Fabaceae; genus Lathyrus; species Lathyrus sativus. The sequence continues at coordinate 494,002,982 of OZ012739.1, read as the reverse complement.
CTTTACGAATCGAGTCCCTTTCGAAAAATGATGATGGTCCCTTATATGTGCTTATTACATCCCACAATGGCCTTCAAAGTCAAATTGTCCCTCACATATCCCTTAACATCCAAAGTAAGGACTACCTACTCCATTATAGTAGGGATAGTCTTACTAAAGGAAAGAATGAAGAATAAGAAAGACCTTTAAACATTAGGGTAGGTTACTCCTAGGTGCTTGCTCACTTCAAAACTGTTTCGCACTTAAACAAATTTTCAACAAGTTTTCAAACAAGTTCTTAACACATCCTTACATGGATTATTTATTAACTATTCTGAAAATTTTCTATTCACACACTACAATTTCAAAACAATTCAAAAGTGAGCTTAAGTACCTAAGAGCCCATGGATAACCATGGATGAAAAGGATGCTAATACCTTCCCTTTTCATAACCTACCCCCCGGACCCAAAATATTCTCTAAGGTCTTTCCTGTTCTTTTATAACCTTTCCTTATGGATAAAATAAAAGTCGGTGGCGACTCTTGCTATCCGCAACATTGTTTAAAGTCAGTTCACCGGGTTACAGCATCATACTTGCATATCATTGTCAAAAGGCGTAGCATTTCCATCTAGAGTGGAGCATTACGCCGTGAAAAGATTAAAGCATACGCATATGCATACGAAGCATAAGTCAGGTTTTCTATCAGCCTCATATGGCGCGTGAATTACTCTGTGATCAGTTCAGGGGGCATTTATCCAGCGGCAGTGTTCAGACAGTTCAGCAGAGTATTTGCATCAGATCGTACAATAGTTATGCTTTGATCAGGCAGTCATCTGATATCGACAGACTTTTCTTCCCGTCAATTCATATTGACGATGTGTTCCTCCAATAAGTGGATTTCTCCGTCTATCATTAGACGTCTTGAGTCAGGATGTGGTTTTCTTTCCGTCTATCCTTAGACGATGTGAAGTTGCGGGTGATCGCAGTAGGGTTTCAAGAAGGGGTTTCCCCAGGATATGGTTTTCTTTCCGTCTATCAGTAGACGATGTGAAGTTTCGGGCGATCTTCAGTGAGTTTCAAGACGGGGTTTCTCTAGCAAGTGGCTTTTCTTTCCGTCTGTCAGTAGACGATGTGAAGTTTCAGGTTATTGTTCAGCGGGTTTCTCATTGCCAGATCATACGATGAGGTGTTTCCCCAGCGAGTCTTCTCCGACTATCTTTGGTTGTTGAGGGGTTTCAAAACGATATTTCGGATAATGATTTTCTTTCTGTTTATTGGATGAGATGACGTTCCAAGAGGTACTTTTCTGACTGTCAATCCTTATTGATGTCGAGGCTCTTCGAAGAATGTTCAGTTTTCGTGATTGTCGACTCTTATTGACGACATGGTTCCTTAAAAGGTGGTTTTCTTCCCGTCGGTCCATACTGACGATGTGGCCCCTTCAAGGATATTAATCTTTCCATAAATTCCCGTAGACAGAAGGATTCTGAAATTCAAGGGATGGTGTTGAATTGCGTTATGGTGTCTTTCCGTCTATCCTTAGACGAAGTGAGTATGAAGAATTTCTTCCCGTCTATCCTTAGACGATGTGAATATTGATTTGTTTCATCAATCAGGATGATCCCGTCTACCCTTAGACGATGGGAGTATGGGGATTAAGAATTTCTTCCCGTCTATCCTTAGACGATGTGAATATTGATTTGTTTCATCAATCAGGATGATCCCGTCTACCCTTAGACGATGGGAGTATGGGGATTAAGAATTTCTTCCCGTCTATCCTTAGACGATGTGAATATCGATTTGTTTCATCAATCAGGATGATTCCGTCTATCCTTAGACGATGTGAGTATGGAGATAAATGGTGTCTTTCCGTCTATCATTAGACGATGTGAGTATGGAGATTAATGGTGTCTTTCCGTCTATCATTAGACGATGTGAGTATGGAGATTAATGGTGTCTTTCCGTCTATCTTTAGACGATGTGAGTATGCGATTAGGCTTTGTTCCCGTCTATCCTTAGACGAGGTGAGTATTCAATCAGGATGTCCTCCCGTCCATCTTTGGACGATGTGAGTATGTTTCTCTTCCTGCCTATCAGTAGGCAATGTGAAAGGACCAGGTATTTTGTTGCAGCCTTCGGGTTTTGTTACACGGGGCATCACAAGTAATGGGTATTCAAATCAGGAGTTCTTCATCAGATGATCGATCAGTTTGGTGCCGTAATAACTGGACTCGGTTTTCTGGATTTTATTCCCCAAGCAGTTTACAGTATATGCTCGCGGTTGGCAAATTTTCGGGTTTTATTTGTATTCAACCGTCTCGTACCTCTGAATGTTTGAAGGCTGGGCGCTCTTCAAACCCTTCAGGTCCAAGTCGCTTGAATAGGGGCAGCTGTTGCACCCTAAAATTTGACCAACCGATTCTCCTGTCTGACTCGTGGTTTTAAATTCATATTCGCAAATCAGACGCAGGATATTTGTGCACAAACGGAGGATATCAGGGTTACAGCTTGATTTTCGTCTATCAGATATGGCAGATCCAGTCCAGATCACCAGGGTTTTATTTTCGGGAAATTGTGCGCTCCTCGGGGATTTTTAGCTTGCATAGTGATTTTGGGGATATTCTGCTGCCCGGGGCTCTCTGTTCGATTCGATCTGGTCTCGTGCGCTCTTTTATGGGGGTCATTTGCATTTGTCTGCATTTTTAGGGTTTTATAGACTTTTGTGGATTTTCAATAGGCTTTATAGATTTTTCTGGAATTTAAATAGGGTTTTTGTATTTTTTAATAGTTTAATTCTCTTTTTAGAATTTTATAGGATTTTTAAATAGATTTTTTAGAATATAAAAGAGTTTAAATAGTTTTAATTGTTTTTAGAATAATAAAGAAAAAGGGGAATATAGTTTTTTTCTTTTATTAATAATAGATGTTAATAGTTTAGAATTTTATATAGATTTTAAAATAGGTTTAATAGTTTTTTTTTTTATCATTTTTAGAATATATTAGATTTTAAATATAGTTTTAATTGTTTTAGATAATATAGGAAATATTATAGTTTTTTTCTTATTAGTTTCAAATAGATTTTAATAGATATTAAATAATGGTAGAACTTTAATAGAAGTTAGTAGAAATTTAGAGTCAATTAGGTCTTAATCATTTTTAGATTTAATTAGGTTAATATAGAGTTTAATTAGGTTAATTGAATTCATTTAAATTTAAATAGGATTTTATTAGTTGTAGTTTAATAGAGGTTTAAATAGAGTAATTAGAGTTTTAATCTTTCTAGATTTGATTAGGGTTTTAATGTTTTGTTTAGAGTTTATTAGTTTTAATCAGACAATAATCAGTTTTTTCAATTTTTGGGTTTTTTATTCATTTTCGTATGGGCCCAGGAGGTGTTTTTTTGAAGCCCACTTCACTATCAGTCCAGTCCATTTTTTTGTCCAGGTTTTGGCCAAGGAGTGACACTTGTCACTATAAGAAGAGTCCCACGCGTTGCTCTCAGAAAGGTCCCAGCACACCACTCAGAAGCTCCCCAGCTCACGCCACGCGTCCCAGCTGGCCCCCACTCTCTCTCTCTCTGCTGCCACCCCTCCTCACGCGTGTCACCACCCAACCTCTCCACTTCACCACCTGTCACGCCCTCAGCCCTCGCCTGAGCTTCGCCAGAAAACCCACCGGCGGCCATGCATCCGCCATAACCTCCCACCGCCGGCCACCCCAACGTCCTCCGGCCACCGCAACAGCTCGCCGGAGTTCGTTTTGCACCCAGAATCCCCAGAAACGCTCTGAGCTTCATCTTCTTCCTCCGTCCACCTTCATCGTCCCCTCGCCGGAAAACACATGCTCGCCGGAAACTTCAAGAACCGTTCCAGAATTCATCAGTCTTCAGCGTGTGTCAAGAACAGTTCTCCAGATCACCTTCCATCTTCATTGTTCTACAAGCACGATTTGACAGAATACGTTCGAACGTTCATCCTCATCCAAAGATTTTTCCAGAACGCATGAACATTCATCATCTTCATAAAGAAATTCCAGGAATCACTCAAACTTTCATACAACTTTTCCAGAAATCACTCAAACCTTCATCGTAACGTTTTCGTTCATCATCATCATCAAGAACCTCGTGGATCCGTCAACCACCTTCAACAACAATCACCTAATACATCCCCAGTTCTGTACAAGATTCATCAGCTCCGAGACTTGTAAAATCTTCATCAAGGTCTCATCGTTGTTCATCACTATGAGGTGTTCTTCGCGCCATCAAACCTTCAGCAAACATCCAGAAATCTTCAAAGATCCCTCGTTCCCCTCGCGTAAACCCAGGTTTGTCTCTCTTCGTCATATCTCCATTGCCATTGATGAAAGTAGCCTCGATTAGGGTAAATTGATTGATTAGGGTTTGGGTTTGATTTGTGTTGGATATGAGAGAGTGGTGAGATTGTTGTGTCTGCTTGATTGATTCGTTTGAGTGTGGAGAGCTTTGATTAGTTGTTTGAGAGATTCAGAGAAAGAGTTGGGGGAGACGAACGAAGCGGCTAGGTTGGTGAGAATGAACAGTGTTTAGGGTTTGGGAGAAGGAATTAGGTCTTGTGGATTAGGGTTTCTGGTTAGGGTTTGGGCTGAGTTCAAAGCCCAAACGTGTGTTACTGATGCACCCCTGTTTACTCATTCAAACCCCCCACGCGTGAGAGAGGAGATAGGCAGATTGGACTTGGGCCTTAGGCCCTAATGCTATCCACACCCCCTGGGCGTAAGCCCAATGAAATTCAACCATGAAAATTCACTGATGGCACCCCCCAGCGAGTTTCTATTTTCTTTTATTTTTTATGACTTTCTGACTCATTGGGCCCTGCGCCCAGTGCTTTTAGCACCCCCATCTCTGGCCCAGCTTGCAATAATAACTCAGAAACCTTGCTGTTTGAACCCCCTCCCCCATTTTTATTTCATTTTGTTTTTCTTTTATATTTTCATGTTTGTAAATAAAGCATAAGAAAATAAAACAATTGATTTTTTTAACTCTTCTTTTTTCTACCACTTTATAAAAATGTCTAGAAAATCATATAAAAATAAAAATGTCATTTTATTTTTGTTTGCTATTTTTTGTATATTTTCCATTTAATTGACTTTTTTAATATTCTTTAGTGCATACATATTGTTAGAAAATTCATAAAAAATAGTAGATTTAGTCAAATAATTCCGTTCTTTTTTCTGTAGACTCGTAATTCAATGTAGAATTTTATAGTGCAAAAATATTAGCTTAATCATGCATTTTCCGTTTAATTGCATTTTTTGTATTGTCAGTGATATTGAATAATTGGTTTGTGGATATGTCTGTGTTGCTGATTTTAGTTCTTTCATCTGGTATTGAATTTTGTTCTGATTTTTTAGCATGTTGTCATAGAGCCATGTAGGTTTCCCATAGATTTTTGTTAGATTTTTGTAGGATGTTCTGATATGATTAGTCTGAGCTTGAGGATAGAAGAAGTCTTGATGACTTCTGGCTTTGAAGTTCAACTGTGGTTGAACTTCAGAGATAGTCTCTTGTGGTTTGTTGGCCTGTGGGTTCTTCTTGAGGATGGGAGCTGATTGAGGTCCTGTTGGAGCTTGCAAGGATGCATTGGATTGAGGCTTAGTCTAGGAGCTTGTTGTCTGTTTGAGAGGTTCGAGATCCTGAAGTTTGAAGGGAGTTTATGGTACTTTCCTGAGGAAGGCCCTATGAATGACTTTCATTCTTTCTTCTCACCTCTTTCGTAAGTATCCAATGATGTCGGAGCCGACTTGTGAGTTTAATTTCTCCTGAGGAGGAATGTAAACTGATCACATGTTGTTGAGCCACATGGGATACGATTCCTAAGTGGAGGCCCCCTAGTACTTTCCTGAGGAAGGTCCTATGGGTCTATTCACTTAGTTCCATTAGTTTATTTAGGATTTCTCAAGCATCCAGTGATGTTGGGGCCAACTTGTGAGTTTAATTTCTCCTGAGGAGGAATGTAAACTGATCACAGTTGTTGAGCCACGTAGGATACGATTCCTAAGTGTCAGCCTCCTAGTACTTTCCTGAGGAAGGTCCTATGGGTCTGTTCACTTAGTTCTCTTAGTGCATATAGGTTTTCTTAAGTATCCAGTGATGCCGGAGCCTTCATGTGAGTTTAATTTCTCCTGAGGAGGAATGTAAACTGATCACAGTTGTCGAGCCGCATAGGATATGACTCCTGAGTAGTAACCTCCTGGTACTTTCCTGAGGAAGGCACTATGAGCTTGTCTGCTTAGCTCCCTTTCTTTGGTAAGCTTGTTCTGAAGCTTGGAGACGGGGATTGATTCCTCTTGCTTAGGGTTTTGATTAGAATTTTTGCTTAGATCTTTGCTTAGGGTGTTGCATAGGGTTTTGTTCGGAGATAGGTTAGGAGCTTGTTTCAGGTTTGTTAGGGGCCTTGCCCAGGAGTAGTTTATTGTTTTGTAGATAGAGGCTTGTCAAGTTAGCTAGCTTTCTCTTTGTATTGTTTGACTTGTATGATGTTATGTTGCATTAGACTTAGGTGTTCATCTAGATAGTTCTGAGTAGGTGCATCTTAGAAGTAGACTTTGTGTGCATGAGAAGTTGAGGTGGTCCTCCTTCTGCTTGTTTGTTATTGAGTGGCTTTGCTTGTTGGTATTTGGTAGAGCTGAGCTCCCTTGCCTCCGTGGTTTGCGGCCTTTGCGCCTTGTTTGTCTAGTTGTTGCATTCATGCATATTTTCAGTATTTCTTTACTTTGTAGTTAATTCTCGTTTGCCGTTTAGTCCTGTTGCCATGATCCCTTAGGAGCTCTGACTTCTCCGCTGCGGAGTTGTTATGATAGACATTAGGATGGTCAACCAGGCGTGATAGCAGTAGGTAGATTCCCCTTTTCCAGCTATAGCTTAGGGTGTCTTCTCCCTTTCCTTTCAGTAGGAGCTTTTGAGTAGCTTGATCCGTAGTTAGCCGAACTACAGCTGCTCTGATTCCTTGTGTCAGACGAGGATATGTAGGCATAGGATGCGATGTCCTAGCGAGCACATTAACAACTGACCTTTTGTTCTCTCGCGGCTGTGCGATCGAGACTTTCCCGCTGACGACTGATTGTTTCCCCTTTCTCTTGCCCGAGTGCATTTGAGACCAGATCGTAGTTGTAGGTCCCCGAGCCTTTAGGATCAGTTTGTTTTCTCACCGCTGTGTGAGAGCGCCAGTTTACCCGTAGTTAGTCGAACTACGTTTGCTCTGATCTTTCATACCAGATGAAAGTACGTAGGCACAGGACGCGATGTCCTGGCGAGCAACCTTTCCCCTGTTTAGTCATAGGTAGTCGAACTACGTTGACTCTGACTTTCCCATTGCACGAGGGAATACGTAGGCTCAGAACACCGTATGTTCTGTCGAGTCCTATCCTTTTATTTTCTTTTCAGACCAACCATTAGAGTAGATAGATAACACACCTTTTTCCTATAAACATCAAGCGTGGATCCCATCGAGTACGATGGACGTGAGGGGTGCTAATACCTTCCCCTTGCGTAACCGACTCCCGAATCCAGGTTTTGGTTGCGATGACCATACCTTTTCCCGTCTTTGCGAGGTTTACTTCGAGCGTTTCCTTTCCCGCTCTGAGGGATAAATAACGCACGGTGGCGACTCTTCTGTCAGCCGGCGCCGACTTTCGCAGTAGCGACACTATTAGCATCATTTCTTCATCGGAGGCAAAAAAAATTCTTCCTCAATTTTGAGTAATAAAGTTTTCTTTTTCTTGTTGCTTTCCTCGTCATCTACAAATCTTTTCAACTTCATCTCATGTCCAGACAAATTACCAAAAAAATAGCTAACTCCATGGATGACAAATCCCTAGATTCAAAAATCGCAGTGACTTTGGGTTTTCAATTTCATTTTAGGTATCTAAGGACTTTTTCAACCAAGTGAAGGATTTAATTTTAAAATGATAGATACAAATTATAACATATATTTGATAATATGATTAAATCATGAACCAAGTACCTTGTAAAATTAGAGAGAACGTTATCAGAGAGTATAAGAGAATTATTATCCTTATTGTCGTTTAGGGTTTAAGAATATGTAAATCGTTTAATGAGATAACGCTTAAATAACTAAACGACGGAGGGTAGGGACCTCTCATTGGACTCAACTAAATGGTCTAACCCATCACGGTTCATTCAGACACAAAGTCCAATTAAATAATTCATCAATAATTAGTGTTTATTTATAATTGACCATAATATAATTAATTAATAATTGACTATGTCAATCCATATTTGATTAATTAAATAATTAATCTAACAATCTCCAACTTGGATGATAATAATAAATTATTAACATTTTTAACATTAGATTACTAACTATGGTCAAAACGCTAATCAATCAAAATAAAAGTAAACTCAACGTTGCAGAAATTGTATCTGATAGAAAAAACAAATCATACATGTTAAAGACTCGCATTTTTTTATAAAGAATGATGAATCGAGAGTACTATATCTAAATTAAGAAAAATATGTTATAAATAATGACATAAGCATATGAAAATGTTATTGATAAACTCCCACTAACCCAAAATATAATAAGACTTACTCATGTGTATAAGCCTGTGGTCAGTAATTTTACTAATGAGTTTTCAAATTAAAGGTCATAGAATAATTATATATAGGGATACCCTATTACGAGAGGAATTACATTTAATCATAAGTACATTCATAACACAATATCATACTCAATAGGAATATTGATATTTACTTGTACTTTCATATTATGACTTGAAAAATATGGACTATTGAAGATAAAATAACACAATATTATTGCATGCTAAAGAGTTATTGTGTCTTTTCAATATCGACCTAAACATTAAGTTATGATATTTTCTGAGATTAAGAGAATATTTTAGTATAATAGAACAAGACTTATAACTATTGAATTCTTTTAGAATATGTCATATTTAAAGTGCGCGCAAGAATATATGATACTATGAGAATGGTAATCTAATTTTTTTCTTCAAATTATATGATTGTGTCCACATGCACCCCACTAATCCAACCACTAACATTAAATACTCTGATTGAATAATGAGATACTATTTAATGCAAAACTATATAGATAAGTGATTGTATAATATAACATCATTTCAGCCATATATTTTGCACACAAATAGATTATATCATTATTTAGATAACTTCGCATGAAAGAATATGATGGTTATATAAAATATTTACCATCTTTTGAGTGATATCAAATTTATATAATTTTAAATAGAATATAGGATTTTATACCATATATTAATAACTCACTCAAAATTCAAATGCTACAAATATAACTATACACGTTTGAAAAATATAATACGTTATACACAGCAAAAAAACATGAGACATTAATTTAAGTAATATTGAGGATATACCACAAAGATAAGACTATAATATTCTCAATACAAATATCCATAATATAATATTATATTAAACAAATAATATTTGATTCTCAATTTTATACTATTGACATGTTAAATTCTCTAACTTGATAGAGAATAATAGTTGAATTATTAATTCAAGAGTTTTAAAAATATTTAAATAATTACTCAAATATTTTCTCAATCATACAATAATCATGTCAAATAACGTCAAACCGATAGTGGCGGAGCCAGCGCCCGGCCAGGTAGGGCAGCTGCCCGGCCTCAACCGCCGACAACATTTTCCGGTTTAACCAAGAACAGGTGTACCACTTACCTTTTCCGGTTGCATTTTCATTTCAATATTCATTTATTTCGTTCCCTCAATCTCATTTCATTTAAGATTCACTTACTCATAAGTTTCTCTATTTTTTTCATTTCAATGACCTTTCAGGTTAGGGAATCTTTTGGATATAAGGGAGAATGGGGATTCTGATTAGGGATTCATGAGCCCTGTTTGTTTTTACAGTTCATTTTCATTCGTCCAATTTATCAATTTATGATGGGTATGTTGCAGGTTGTGGTTAATGAATCGGTATCGAATTGTTGTCGTTTCCACCGTTTTGCAACTTGCACACTAAGTGTTCAGTAAATTGCTTCAACCAAGTTTCTTTTCCTTTTTCGTTTTTGTTTCTTACGAATCATGTGTTCGATAAATTACTAAGAATTTATATGCTTCCTAGCTTAACAGTTCTGGATTGTTGAGAACACAGGGCCTCATTGGAGGGAAATGGAGGGATGCTTATGATGGGAAAACCACAAAGGTGTGTCACACAGCTGCTGTTATTTTTCACTTTTTCAACTGGTTTTTGCAAAGTTTAAAGACAAATGGGGAAGGGGGTTTGCTGATTCCTTTTCCATTAATACTGTTGATGGTCATAGTTTGTTGCTGCTGCTTATTTTTCTCTTGTTTTATTGCTATAAGTTCCATGGTAGTGCTATTGGTAAGAAATAATAATCTGATGTCTTCAATGGTATTGTAGGTATATAATCCAGTAACTGGCGAATCTATAGCAGATGTAGCATGCATGGGTGGAAGGGAAACAATTTCCTCTGCTTTTGATGCTTTTAAATGTACACAACTTCACATTTTCATGCTATAATATCATGTATTATGGACTATAAATGAAATGGGAGAGGATTAAGATATACTATCATAGATAACTTGATGTCTATGCATATGTTTTTGCATACTCAAATAGGTTTGTAACTTTGAAAGTGAATATAGATGAAGTTTCAGCTTATAATACTTCAATGTTACAGTCAACAGAGTATTACCCTAGTTTTATTGATTTTAGCATGTTAATTATGCACTTTGCTTATTTCCATTTGTTGATGGATTTGATGTTCCATTGATTATAGAATTATGTTCATACGCATTATTGTTACTTATAGCAAATGATGAAATAACTAAAAAAACTATGTTGTTGGTATATTCATAATACTATGATAACTATGATTTCCTATGTGTAGCATGGAGTAAAATCATTGCTGCTGAGTGAAGCAAATATATGAGGAAATGGTAAAGTTGTTGTTGACTCATTTCATGAACAACCTGCTTTGATGAAAATATTTGACATACTTGTTGTCTAGAATTTGTTTTAAGCTTTGGGTATCAGAAAATCACACAACATATCCAAATAATTTGGGAATTCTGCTTGGGAAGACTGGAGCCATTCTACGGCATTGCATATTGGGGAGTGACTAATTTGTGATAAGTTTAGGGATGCTTTAATCAATTTCTCGCTTCAATTCTTTCATTTCATGATGTTGAATTATTGTTGTTGTTGATGATTGTTGTTGTTGCAGGTTGTGGTTTACAAATCTGTATCGAATTGTTGTCGTTTCTACCGTTTTGCAACTTGCACACTAAGTGTTCAGTAAATTGCCTCAACCAAGTTTCTTTTTCGTTTCTGTTTATTACGAATCATGTATTCGATAAATTACTATTAGCTTCAGAAAATCACATGAGATGGCAACTAAACTTTAGGTATTATAAATTTTTGCCCAGGCTTCAAAAATTTTTTGGCTTCGCTCCTGCAAACCGATAGGGTATGTCCATCACTTACATAATACCTAGAGAATTAAAATCTATTGAAATAAAAGGTATTGAAAATAAATTATTGGATTTTATTTAATTATTGAAATCTATTGAAATAAAAAGTATTAACACCAATAGATTATATTAATAATAAAACACCGATAGGATATAGTTATTATTAATATAATATTTATTATAATTAAAATTAATATAATTATTTTATTAAACATAATTTGTGTAATTGTACTCACCACGGTCGACTCAACTCATTTGGAAGCCTAAGACAAAATCTAAAATTAATTTTTTTTAAATATAATATAAATATTTTAATAAAATTAATATATTTTTATTTAAATTGTAATGACTTTTTTAGATGAAAAATTATTCAGTTAAATTATTAGAATTGATTTCTTATAATATTTATTTTTCATCGATTATAAAATTAACCAATTTAACTGCTCTTCTCATCATATATTAAAAAAAAATCATCTAAAAAAATATTGCCAAATATTTTAAAAATAAAATAGTAAATATCAAACTTCTTATTATGTAATAAGTCATTAAATTTTGTTATCTATAAAAATAATTTTTAAGTTAATTAATAAACATTTTAAATAAATATTATTGTTTAACTATTATAAAAACATAATTTAAAAAGGCAAAAATATTGTCTAGATCCTTTACGTTTTTTTTGTAACGCTTTGATCCTTTATGTTAAGCAACGTTTGCACTATTGACCTTTTTAAAAATCTCTGTTCCAAAAAAGCCTATGTGGCACAAACGGAGCACATGTGACATTTAACAACGATGATATGTCATTTTATTTTATATTATATTTATTTTTTAATTCTACGTGGATTTTATTTTTTTTATTATTTATTTATTATTATTATTTTTTAACTGGAAGGACCTGATTGTCACATTTTAAAAACATATGGGACGTGAGTGTTATAAATTAAAATATAACTTATTCGTTGTTTTACACTATTTTGAATCTTAAACAATAACTAATGTGTTGTTTTACACTATTTTGAACCTTAAACAATTATAAGACATCATACTAAACATTAAATAATCTAAATATTGTCAAAAGTATTGTTATAATGTGATAAATCAATACATGCATAAACCAATACATATATAATCTAACAAATAGGGATAAAAATATAACATGCATGTATTGGTTTATGCATGTATTGGTTTATAACATTATAACAATTCTTCTAATGATTTTTTTTCCTTCTGATTTATTACCTGTAGAGTTCAAACAAAGAAAAACATAAATAAGAGATAACAACGTTATTTGACAATCACTATGCCAAAAAAGACCTTTAGCAGCACTGCCAAAAGTGGCGCTGCTAAAGGTAAAGGCAGCGCTTTTTTCCAATGAAAAAGCGCTGCTAAAAGCTCCCTTCAGCAGCACCTTTAGCAGCGCTTTTTTAGCCCTTTAGCAGCGCTTTTGTAAGCGCTGCATAATTCCCCCAACCATCCCCCCCTTTAGCAGCGCTTTCAAAAAGCGTTGTCTTAGACCCCCCCTTTAGCAGCGCTTTTGCAAAAGCGCTGCCATAGCCCACCCTTTAGCAGCGCTTTTTACAAGCGCTGCCTTAGACTCTCCCCCCTTCCAAACCAATAGCAGCGCTTTTGTAGCGTAATATTTGTGACCTTTAGCAGCGCTTTTATGTAAAAGCGCTGTCTAATGTCCCAGATTTTAAAATTTTTTTTTTATAAAATATTCACCCTGTTTTGTATATTTTACCAACAACCTGCTTATATTACACAAACTTGCTTATAATTCAGGCCTTTATTTCAGCACTTTGGCCTTATAAATAAAATTCAAACTTTGGCCTTAAATATACAATTCAAACTTTGGCCTTATATGTACAATTCAAAACTTTGGATACATTGTAACTCATGACTTTGTTCATAAACATTTTAATATACACATAAACCTCTTTAAATATGTTACAACAAAATTCGATCCTCAGAATTACAACAACACAAATAAATTCAATTCACATATAATTACAAGTCTTCCAATCCGATAACTCTATACAATTCTCAACCCAAGAATAAATTGACACCATTCCTCTTTAATTTCTTCCAATTTTGCTTTCGTGTAAGTAGCGCACTTGAATTCATCATAATACTACATAATATAACAGATCGAATAAGATTTAAGTTTAAAACTAATTACTCAGATGAAGTATCGGATAATTATCAAAATGAATCATATAACTTATATAATGAATTGATCCATACCAGGACTGGAATCTCAAGTTGACTAGAAAGAATAATTTCCCCATAAAGCGCAATACAAAATATCCACAGTCAATACCATTGCGCTGCCGAGGACACTGTAAATGGAAAAAACAAACGAACATTTATCCGGATATATAGTTTAAATAGTTTTATCAAGTAGAAACATGCGAGAATATACCTCCACTCTGATCCAGTTGATGTTGTTAGCCTTACTTTTTGGCACCGTTGCATCTCTTTGTGCTCTGAATATTTGTATAACTCTAACATAATATAAACGCATATTTAGAACAATGTCACATAATAAATAAAGATATATAATTAAAGACAACGGTATATGCCATCACTTACGTATCAACAAAGTTCCTCAGATTTTCATATTTTATTGTATCGCCATCCAATGAATCTATATAATACACTATTTCTTTCGTCGGATTAATTGCGATCAACAACCAATGTCCACTATAAAATAAGACAACAGTTTAGACGGAAATGTTATATATATAGAAAGGGAAAAATCGAACAATTATAATAAATGAATTTAGAATAAAATCTAACCCATGGCCAGTGTTATATGGCAACAAGAACAACTTCTCCGTAGTCGCGCGCATAAATCTCTGCACTGTGTACTCTTTGACTGTATCTGGTGACTGGTCTATTATACGTGAGTTGACACAGCTAGCAGATAAGAATGCGAATACTGAAGTCAATTCATTCGGGACCAATAACTTGTCATACAAGAACCTAAAAAAACATAATCAACATTAGAATATTAAGTTAAACGAGCAAATTTTAAAATGTTCAATTATTTAATTAAAATGGATCAAAGTACCTGATGTATGAATGCATAACACCGACGCCCAGTTCAGAATGGTTGAAAACCTGATCAAAATCCTCCTTAGCAATTGTTTCGGGATATTCAAAACCAAAAATACCTGCCTCCATATGTATTTGACGGACGCCACCCTCAGGCACATCTGATGTTCCGACATATGTTTCAAGGCACATCCTAAATCGAGGAACAATTGCTTTTCTGGGAACCTTGGAAGTTTCAGGCATCTTACCCTTGCTGACTTGTTGCGACTGCTGATCATGAACCTAAAAGTCATATATAAGTTCAGTAATTAATATTGTATAACAAGATAGTCATGTAACTGTAGTAGTACCTGTTTCTTTGATGCAGCTGAATCGGTATCCCGCACAATAATTCTATTATCTTTTGATTTGGATTTTGTAGGAGTCTAAGATCATCATGTAAATAAGAAAATGTAGATGTAAGAATAACTTTCATGTATGAATCATAAAACATTTGAGTATTAAAAGGTTCAACCTACCTCATCATCTATGCAAATCAGATTTGCCGGTCATGCCACATACGATCCTACTGCGTCTCCCACCACTGTTGCGCCTGAAATATCATCTGGTATAGGCAACAACGCACTCCCCTCTAATGCAATATCAATAGATACTTTCAAAAATCCAAAAGGGAGCGGTTTGTGGTGAAGTAAGTCTCCCAGAAAGTTATGCACTTTTCCCTTGCCAACCATTCGATGAGTAGGTGACGATAAATATAGCCGGCAAAGTGAAATGCCCTAAACAAATAATGATCAGTTAATGTGTCAATTAAGTAAAGTGTGCTAAATTAATTTCAATGTAATATATACAATTACCTCTGGAAGCTTCTGTGGATAACCGGTACTATCTTTGTCACTAGTAGCTCTACCCTCTGGAGCGCGTCTTTCCGCCATGTATCTCTCCTTATCCTTCTGTAATTCACGGATTTGCGCTTTCAATTCCTCCAAAGTCTCCATCACTTCTTTATTGGTTGGATTTTTTTTTCTTTGGCTGCTTATACAGTTTGGATGGAGTGACACCAAATCCCTTACCCCTCACACGCCCAGAATACTCAGGAATATTCAGCACCCGGCTCAGTAAGCTCCTGCAATCATTATCCTCGGCGGGAGTTATGGTCTGGGACAGAGTCTCCTGAAATATAGATAAAAACATATATAAATATATTACACACTTTTGATCAGTTACTGACAAAGATAACGTTGTACTTACACATTGTTCAAAGACTTGTTGAACTTCTTCCTGAACGACTCCATCTCGTCCCACACGGGCAGCCTTCCATACAACATGGTCCGGAAGAGATGTCGCATCACTCTTCTCCTCTTCCAACTACGCATTAAGACGGATAATAAAGCATTGTATCCTATTATATATACTTACTATTTTTTGTAAATATATCATATTAAAGCATTTATATGTACTTACTATTTTTTGTTCTAATCGTGCATATCCCAACCGGCCCTTTCTGTATGGATATGCGGGATTTGATGCCCGTTGACGATTTACGCCACTAACAACCTGAAAAAACAAGTTTATCAGAACTCATGTACATGGAAGAAGTATATACTATTGGAAGTATATACCCATTGACGATTTACACCATTGGAAGTTAAGTATAAAATGTGACATTTTTGAAAAATGCCTAAAATAACACTAACTTCCACCATTGGAAGTTAAGTGCAAAAAGTGACATTTTTGAAATAAAGTAAAAAATAACACATAACTTCCAATGGTGGAAGTTAAGTACAAAATGTGACATTTTTGAAAAAAACCTAAAATAACACTAACTTCCACCATTGGTAGTTAAGTGCAAAAAGTGACATTTTTGAAAAAAAAAATCAAAAATAACACATAACTTCCACCATTGGAAGTTAAGTACAAAATGTGACATTTTTGAAAAAAGCCTAAAATAACACTAACTTCCACCATTGGAAGTTAAGTGCAAAAAGTGACATTTTTGAAAAAAAAGTCAAAAATAACACATAACTTCCACCATTGGAAGTTAAGTACAAAATGTGACATTTTTGAAAAAAGTAGTGCATTACCCGCCTTTAAATTGGGAAGAACATTATCCTCCGGAAGCATCTCTTGAAGTAGGGCTAACAACTCTGTGAAACTTTTATCTGACCATCCATTACCCGCCTTTAAATTGTACAACTTTAATACCGCGGACAATCTTGTGAAAGTAGTGCAACCTTTATACAACGGTTTCTCTGCATCGCTTACCAACCTCTCAAACATCTTGGGACAATCTTGAAGATCTTCTTCAAGTGCTTCTGCAATCTCTTCGACTCGATCACAATCATATGTATCTCTGCCATTGTCCTTTGAAGCACATGTCGTATTATTCCGGGGTTCAACATTCTCGTTACTTATCTCACCATGTAATGTCCAACATGTGTAACTTCGATCAATTCCATGTCTCATTAAATGATATTCCAACTGAACGGCGTCAATTCGACGCCCATAACAGCAACCTAAGCAAGGACATGTGATCCTACTGGGGTCTTTGGCGTGTTCAACAGCAAACTTAACGAATTTCGATACCCCATTCTCGTACTCTTTAGACAATCGATTGGAAGACATCCATTTTTTATCCATACTAATTGAGTAGTCTAAACTAAACTAAGAAAGTTAAACAAATGCGGAGAATACCTGTAAAGAAATCACTAACTTCTAAGAAAGCTACACAGTAGGATGCTTCGAAACGATCACAACCTTGCTCTTCACAGGTAACCCCTATAACAGACAAAATTAATAATATCATCAGCATTAAATAATTTTTCAACTAACAGTAAATATATGAAATTAACAAATATATGAAATTAACATCAACAACGAAATTAACAAATATATGAAATTATTCGAGTAAGTTAATTTTTCAACTAACAGTAAATCAACAATATTTAATCCTTTTGGTGTAAAAGAATGCACGACAAATATGATCTTATTTTTGAAAAACTCTTGATTTCTTTCTAAAAAATTATACTAAAATATAAATCATTTTATAATACCAATAAATCATATTATTATTTTTTCTATTTTATCTATTTTCTCATATTAACTAATAAATCTCATATACATCTCATAATAACTAATTATTTATATCTTCTCATAACTCGTCAAAAGGGTTACAATATTTGTCTTTAACGCAATAGAGTCCTCAAGGCAAACTCTAAACAACTCTATAATAATTTCCACAACTCAAAATGACTCTAAAGTATTTCAAACTATTCTAAAGTACTCTAAAATGCTCAAAAAACAACTATTTCATATAATACTCATCAAATGTGGCTATGTTCTATAATGCTCAAAATGACTCTAAACTATTCTATTACTTGATGTGATACTCAAAATCAATAAGGTGGCTATGTTCTATAATGCTCAAAATGACTCTAAACTATTCTAAAGTACTCTAAAATGACTCTAAACTACTCTAAATTAAACTATTCTATAATACTCATATAAAACTATTCTAAACTATTTTATAATGCTCAAAATGACTCTATAATAATTATCTCCCTAGATTTGATTAATTTGAATAAGGTGGCTATGTTCTATTACTTGATTTGGTGTAGTCTCCATGCATGCATTATTGGCAACTATGACATGGAAAATAAATAAACTTCAAGATTAACAAAAACAAATTCATTGTGGCATTTCAACAAACACCTTGTATACAAAACTCAAACCAATATCAAAAGAGTAATGCTCATCAATAGTATCAACAAAAACAAGTCAATAACTCATAAAGAAGTAACACTAACATCTTCTAATCCAGAAAAATGCAATACTATTTTTTTAATCCAGAAAAATGTCGTAACAATGGCGGAAATACCGTAACAGTGGAGGCAAAATGTGTTACTTTGTGTGTCGGACGGAGGTGGGCGTCGGTCGGACGGAGGAGTGAAACGGACGGAGGAGGAGAAATGCAAATAGGGTTCTGGTTTGCTGGAGGAGAAAGAAAAACTGAAGAAAGTATACGCGCGATTCTGGTTCTGTTTTAGTTCTTTAAAAAATTCTGTAATATATTTTAACTTAATTATGTGTTAATTTTAATACCTACAACAGCGCTTTCTTTGAAAACCATATAGCAGCGCTTTTTGAAGAAAAACGCTTTCTTTGGCACACCCTACAACAACGCTTTAGAAAAGCGCTTTCTTAGTGTAGCCTTTTTAGCAGCGCTTTTTAAAAAGCGCTGTCTTAGGTATGCTGTTTTTTTATTACCATTTAGCAGCGTTTTTTATTATCATTTAGCAGCACTTCTAAAAAGCGCTGTCTTAGCTATGCTGTTTTTTTTTTATTACTCTTTAGCAGCGCTTTTCCTAAAAGCGTTGTCTTTGTGTGCGCTGCTAAAAGTCAATTCTGTTGTAGTGAATACTAGTTGTTCAACCAAACAAAGGCAGTATTTATACCAAAAACTCAATATCTTGCCATGTATAATTCTGCTCTAGCCAAGACGTTCCTGCATTTCACAACACAAGTACTAAGTCAAAGAGGGAAAAAATAAATTATGGTAAATGGTTGAATGTGAAACCATTGTATTGTAATTATGTTTTAGTAGTTCAGTGAAGTAGTTATACTATACACCTCTACTGATATATCAACGAAATATATCAAGTATATAATTTAGTTAGTGAGTTTGTACTAAGTCTAGTAGTTTAAACCAACTAACTAACAAGTGTATATAAATGTTGTAAATTCTATTTTGAGAAATATGAATGAAATATACCACAATTGTTATAAAATAATCTCTCTTCATTCTAAATTCATCTATCCTTCTTTATTTTCATTACCTTGTTTGACAAGTACTCCAACAGAAATATGTTAGTACATGCAGATAAATCCACAACCAAGAAATTATCAGTTCTCTAAAATAAATAAAGAACAACGCATATGATTTCATAGCTTGCACATAGGAATGTAGTTTCACAGCTTCCCATCATTTCATTCTATTTACATTTCACTCACTTTAATAGAATGTAAATATTCATATCTTTTACAACAGCCTCCTACAAGATCACGTGTATCTTTCATATTTGACCTACCATAATGTACATATAGTCTAAAAAATTATTAATTTTGAATTCCAAAAAAATATGAAGTGTACACGATCTGTAATAGTTAATTAAACTTGTCGTGATATATGTAGATAGATTACTAGTTCATGATGAAAATGGAAAAAAAAATTATTCATATTTTTTTTGTTTATGCATGTATTAGTTTATAACATTATAACAATGCTTTTGGCAATATTTAAATTATTTAATATTTAGTATGATGTCTTGTAATTGTTTAAGATTCAAAATAGTATAAAACAACACATCAGTTATTGTTTAAAATTCAAAATAGTTTAAAACAACGTATAAGTTATATTTTAATTTGTAACACTCACGTCCCATATGTTTTTAAAATGTTACAATCAGGTTCTTTCGGTTAAAAAAAAAAGTAATAAAAAAAGTAATTAAAAAAAACAAAATAAAAAAAGTAAAATAAAAAACAAATAAATAAAAAAAAATTAAAATCCATGTGGAATTAAAAAATAAATATAAAATAAAATAACATATCATCGCTGTTAAATGTCACATGTGCTTCGTTTATGTCACGTAAGCTTTTTTGGAACGAAGATTTTTAAAAAGGTCAACGACGCAAACGTTACTTAACATAAATGATTAAACGTTATAAAAAAACTTGAACAACTAACTTAATATTTTAAAATAAATTAAAGAACTTAGACAGTATTTTTGCCTTTAAAAAGTTATTGAATCAAAGTAAAAAAAAGAAAAAAAGTTGAGGCCCTAGGCGGTGGCCAGGCCTGATACTCACAATAGGTGAGGTATAATCATACAAATTAATAATGATTATATTTTATTTAAAATAAAATTTGTATAATTTTATCTTTGATAAGTGAGATTACAATTATACAAATTAAAAATAATTACTTAATTATCCAGAATAAATCTCTCGTAACAATAAGATTTTAAATATTCATAAAATTAAATTTTATATATATATATATATATATATATATATATATATATATATATATATATATATATATATATATATATATATATATATATATATATATATATATATATATATATATATATATATATATATATATATATATATATATATATATATATATATATATATATATATATATATATATATATATATATATATATATATATATATATATATATATATATATACATAGAGAGTTTTAAGTTTAAAATATTCAATTCATTTTATATAATTGTACACTTTATAATTTTAAGAGAATAGATAATATCATACACAAATTTTTTCTTATATACAATTATATAATAAATCATATGAGATTTAAAAATAATAAATAAATTACGACTAATCTCATAAAGAATGTGACATTCATCCTTATCTAAAAAATTACTAAACTTTGATGAATTATACAATATCATAGTGTCATCTCAAATGATTTATAAATTAATATAAATTATTTAATAAAATAAATGACTTTAAAAAAAATCAAGGATGATAATTGATTCAATGTAATTATAGAGTTAAGAATAAAATATTTAATATAAAAGTCAACAAAAATATATCTAATATTTATAGAAATCATGACACTTAAATAAAATAATTAATATTAGTGTTTCTGCAAATCAAATATATTCTCATAAAAGAAATTTTAGACTCAAATCCTTTTTAAGAATATACAATTAAAATATTATAAAATTCTCATGTAAATTAATCAATAAATATGTGAAGAGTACATCGAATCAAAAAATTTCAAACTTAGAATTAAAAAATATCATAATTTTGTTTCATAAATAAAATTTATAGAAATTTTATTTACTATAATAAAATTTAATGCAAATTTTAAGAATATGTGATTTAAAATAATATATGATTCTTACATTGATTAATTACCAAATATTTAAAATTTTCATAAAATAATTTAAATTCCATAAATCAAATATACAAATTTCAAATCAAGCAAATATTCTTGATTGTAACATAATAAAATTTAAATTATAAATAAAATCACAATATTTTTAATAAAATAAAATATTAAATTAACTAATTCTAAATTTCAGCAATTTAACAATTTAAAATCACATATTCTTACAAAAAAATTGCACGCATATGTGAATTTGTGATGCATATTTAAAAGACTTCATCTTCATGACCTAGATATTCTAAAATTAGGTCACATATATCCAAAGACCACCCACATGAAACTCATTATTAAATCAACAAAATAGTGTGTTTCTCAATCAAGGTTGTTAAACTCAAGAGTCCTACGCAGACTCGTAAATGGTCCATAGACTCGACTCGCAAACTCGTACGAGTTTTGATAACGCGAAATCATATATATATATATATATATATATATATATATATATATATATATATATATATATATATATATATATATATATATATATATATATATATATATATATATATATATATATATATATATATATATATATATAATGACATACTTTTCCACTAATCGGCGACCGTTTTCACTCCGATTTCGGCTATTTCCACACTATTTGTCCAGTATTCTGCAGGTATTCAAAGTCCATGCTCAAATGGAGCAAGATGAAGAAAAGAAGCATTTACAGGTGAAAACCAGGTGAAAATCAGGCCAAAAAGCAGCAAAAACGAGTTCTGCTGATATGACGATCGTCACAAGGGTGTGACGACCGTCATGCGTGTGACGACCGTCACAGGTCCATGACGACCGTCATGGAATTAAAATGCAGTTTTTCTGCACGTGCTGTGAAGTGATGAAAGTGCCAAAGAGGAGTGGACCACTAACTCCTATATTTTCTGATATCATTCCCACTTCCCGAAGGAATAAACCGTTGAAAATCCCATCTATAAAAGGAGGTAGCTAGTACCAGAAAAGGGGGGCCGCATTGAAGAGACGAAGTGCTTCCAATTTACTTTTAGAGCAATATTCAGTTTCCCATTTTCTTATCGTTATTTTGTTTCCTTTTTCTTTCCTTCCTTGCAATTGTTGTTTTACTTTTCCATTTCTATTCTGTATGAGTAATTGGCATAAAGACTAAATCCTGCCGTCATTTTGGAGGATTTCCCAAAAGCCAAATTGAATTATATACAGGTTTCTATTTTAATCGATTATTGATTGTTATTTCCCATTATAATGCATATTATTATTTTCTGCCATTATTTACGTGTTGTTAATTTATATTCCATGTCTGGCTAAATCTTAAGTAATCGATATGTAATAAATTATCTGATGGGATTCGATAATTAACCAATGTATATCTACCTTTTCAAAACTTATTTATGGCTTCAGTTTTTAAATCGACTTTTCTAAATAAACCTTCGTCGCGACAGCGAGAAATTATTTACAGTAGTTTTGCCACGACATTGGGAAATTCATAAAGGTACGAACCAACAAGCGACAACTGAGGCTAAGACCAGATAGTAAAAACTAGGCATTCATTTTAAAAACAGCGACAGCGCTTTAAAAGGAATTAGAACTTAATAGTTTTCAAAAAGTAACTTTAACCCCGAACGGGATAGCGACAACATACGTTCCGCCTTAGAGTTGCGACTAGCGTCAACAACCATCGTGAGACAAAGGTCTTTAAACCATCATTTTCTTCTTAAACTATTTTTGAAAACCTAAAGACATCGGTGACCTATAGAATCCCTGAAGAAGTAACATATTACATACCGATTCAAGCATTTATACCTTAAGTAAAAGCTTTAGTTCCCTTTAGTTTACGCACTTATTTTGTTATTATTCCCCTAAAACATTACCAACCTAGCTAAACACAGTAACACCCGATAATACTAGTTTGATTACGAGTCCCTGTGGGATCGATATCTATTATTACTACGCGATAGATTGTGCACTTGCAGTTAATTGAGTTAGACATAGAAAGTCGCGATCAAGTTTTTGGCGCCGTTGTCGGGGACTCGTTTAGTCAATAGTGTAATCTTTTGTTACACAGTATAGACTAGGTTAACTATTCTCTCTCCCTCTACTCGTTCTTCGATTGTATGCCAAGTACTCGCTCACAAGGCGACATCTTACAACCTACAATCGCCGAACTAGAGCGCTTCTTACATTTAAGAAGGCGCATCATCGAATATCAACGAAGACACAATATTCCTGATCTTCTAGCTCATCCTCCTGTTGAAGAAGCAAAGATGGCTGACGGACCTCAGAACAAACCGCTGAAGGACTACGCTACACCCTCTCAGATGGAACCTCGAAGTAGCATTGTCGCCCCAGCTATCAATCGAACCGATTTCGAACTAAAACCGCCATTGTTGTCAGCTGTACAACAAAATCAATTCTCAGGAAATGCAACTGAGGATCCGAACGAACACTTAACGATGTTTGTGCAATACGCAGACACAGTGAAGGCAAATGGAGTAACTCCAAACGCAATAAGACTTCGTCTTTTTCCTTTCTCTCTTAGAGATAGAGCTTGGACATGGTTACAATCCTTACCATCCAACTCCGTTACGACGTGGGAACATTTGAAGAACGTTTTCTTAGCGAGATACTTTCCGCCAAGCAAAACTGCTATGCTTAGAGCTCAAATCAACGGATTTCGACAAAAAGATACTGAATCTCTCTACGAAGCGTGGGAAATGTTCAAATATATGATGAGAGCATGTCCTCACCATGGTTTAGAAGACTGGGTAACGATACATACTTTCTACAATGGGCTTCTGTATAACACCAGATTAACGGTAGACGCCGCCGCGGGCGGTGCACTTATGGATAAGCCATACGACGAAGCCTATCAACTAATCGAAAACATGTCTCAAAACCACTGCCAATGGGGAGGCGAACGAACTCCAGCAGAGAAACCCGCAGCGAAAGGTGGGATGTACAAGATCAGCAACCTTGAAAAGTTCAACGCTAAAGTAGATGCTCTAGCACAGAAAATCGACAGTCTGACCGTTAACCCAACTGCAACCGTGGCTGCTGTAACTCCAAACTGTGAGTTATGCGGAATCGCCACTCATAATGCGCCCGAGTGCCCATTGTTGGCCGGAATCCCACCAGATCAAGTAAATTACGCTCAAGGAAATCCTTACGCGAACACTTACAACCCAGGATGGAGGAACCACCCAAATTTTTCCTACAAGAACGATAATGCCTTGCAAGCACCAGTTGCTCCGCCAGGATATCAGAAACTAGCCGCTGCTGCCCAGACTACCCCTAAGAAATCAAACCTTGAATTGATGATGGAAAAATTCATAGCTACTCAAGCCCAAACAAACAAAGAATTCCTGAATCAAAACATACACACTAGCGAGCAGATTAAACAGCTGACCGGAAAAGTAGAAGCTTTAGCCACCCACAATAAAATGCTCGAAACGCAGATATCACAAGTGGCTCAACAACAAGCCTCTGCAGCTGCCCCAGCTGGAACATTTCCAGGCCAGCCCGAACCTAATCCGAAAGGCCATGCAAACGCTGTTATATTGAGAAGTGGAAAAGAATTGGAAGGCCCAACAGATCCTAGGAATGAAGATTTAGTAATGCATCAGAAATCTGATAAACCAACCGAAAAGGAGTCTGAAACAGAAAAGAAGGAATGTGACGAGCAAAAAGCCGCCAAAGATGAAAACTCATATGTGCCTCCAGCGCCATATAAACCACCTATCTCTTATCCTCAAAGACTAATAAACTCCAAAACTTCAGGACAATTTAAGAAATTTGTTGAACTTCTGAAACAACTAAACATCATTATTCCTTTCACAGAAGAGATAACTCAAATGTCGTCATACGCTAAGTTTCTTAAAGAAATCTTGTCTAATAAAAGGAAAATAGAGGATAACGAGACAGTAACACTCACTGCCGAATGTAGCGCAATCATTCAAAACAACATGCCTCCTAAACTAAAAGATCCAGGTAATTTCTCCATACCTTGCCTCATAGGAAAGTTCGTTATAGACAAAGCTCTATGCGATCTAGGAGCCAGTATAAGCGTCATGCCTTTATCTATATGCAAAAAGCTGAATATGGGAGAACTAAGACCAACTAAAATGTCCGTACAATTGGCTGACGATCAGTCAAATATCCCGTCGGTGTACTGGAAAACGTTCCAGTACGCATAGGCCAGTTCTATATCCCAACCGACTTCATAATCATGGACATCAAAGAGGACTTTGTTACCCTAATTATCCTAGTAAGACCGTTCCTAGCTACAGCCGAAGCTATCATAGACGTAAAGAAAGGAAGGCTAACATTCGAAGTAGGAGAAGAAAAGACAGAGTTCATCCTTACTAAGTTCTTGAAGGCACCAGCTATAGATGACACATGCTATATAGTAGATGTCATTGACGAATGCATACGAGAATTAGAGAAGGAGGAAACTACATATTCTGAAATCATGAAAATCCAGATCCCTGCTATTCATGAAGACGACAACTGGCGTGCACCATACAAAGATGATAGTCTGAGCGAGATCTTAGCACTCACTCCAAATCACATGCCAGGTCCAAAAAACCCAACTTTAGAACTTAAAGAGCTACCTAAAACCCTCAGGTACGAATTCCTAGATACAGAATTCAAAAGACCAGTAATAGTCAATGCTAATTTAGGACAATTATAAACTGAGCAATTATTAGAAGTCCTAAGGAAATACCCAACCGCGTTAGGCTATAATATAAGCGATCTAAAAGGCATAAGTCCCTCCATCTGTATGCACCGTATCATGCTGGAGGAAGACTGCAAAACTTCAAGAGAACATCAGAGAAGGATAAACCCGATCCTAAGCACTGTAGTCAAAGACGAGGTGAAAAAGTTACTAGACGCAGGAATCATATACCCGATCTTCGACAGCCAATGGGTCAGCCCAGTACACGTAGTACCCAAGAAAGGAGGTGTTACTGTAGTGAAGAATGCAAAAGGCGAATCGATAACCCAAAGAGTTGTGACCGGAAACAGGATGTGTATCGATTACAGAAAACTGAACAAGGCAACTCGGAAAGATCACTTCCCTTTACCTTTCATAGACCAAATGTTGGAAAGACTAGCGAAACATTCGTACTTCTGCTATCTAGATGGTTATTCGGGATTCTTTCAAATTCCTATTCACCCCGATGACCAGGAAAAGACAACATTCACCTGTCCCTATGGTACTTTTGCTTATCGCCGAATGCCGTTCGGACTGTGCAATGCTCCAGCAACCTTCCAAAGATGCATGATGGCAATCTTTACGGATTACATAGACGACATCATGGAAGTGTTCATGGATGACTTCTCTGTATGCGGACAAAGCTTCAAAAGATGCCTGTCAAATTTAGAAATGGTACTCAAAAGATGCACTAAAGTGAACCTTGTCCTTAATTAGGAAAAATGTCATTTCATGGTCCGACAAGGCATCGTTTTAGGACACGTCATATCTGAAAAAGGGATTGAAGTTGACAAAGCCAAAATAGAGATCATAAAGGATCTCCAACCTTCTAAAACCGTACGAGAAATACAAAGCTTCTTAGGACACGCTAGATTCTACCGAAGATTCATAAAGGATTTCTCGAAAATCACAAAACCTCTTACAGGTTTGTTAATGAAAGATGTCGAGTTCATCTTCGACAAAGAATGCTTAGAGGCATTCGAAACCCTAAAGTCAACACTTATCACCGCACCAATCATGCAACCCCCAGATTGGTGACTACCATTCGAAATCATGTGCGATGCGAGTGATTACGCTGTAGGTGCAGTTCTAGGACAAAGGAAAGACAAGAAGCTTCACGCTATCTACTACGCCAGTAGAACCTTAGACCATGCCCAAATGAACTACGCCACAACGAAAAAGGAACTTCTAACAGTCATGTTTGCTCTTGACAAATTCCGTTCCTACTTGGTAGGAGCCAAAATAATCATATACACAGATCACGCTGCCATTAGGTACCTAATAAGCAAAAAGGACGCCAAACCCAGATTATTGAGATGGATCCTATTATTACAAGAGTTCGACTTAGAAATTAAAGATAAGAAGGGGACCGAGAACGTAGTTGCAAATCACTTATCCCGTATAGAGGGCATCAAACAAGAACCAGTGCCTATCAATGACGACTTTCCCTACGAACGTCTGATAGCCAAATTGGAAAGCGATATGTCCAACTCAACTTCGGAAGAACTGGAACTGGAAAAAGCCGTGGAAGCTGTCTATGCCCAAGCCACTTTGTCGTGGTTTGTCGACATCGTTAATTACTTGGCCGCAGGCGTGCTTCCACCGGACCTGACTTATCAACAAAAGAAGAAATTCTTCCACGACTTAAAGCATTACTACTGGGACGAACCTCTACTTTTCAAACGAGGCGCCGACAACTTATACTGTCACTGTGTCCCAGAGGAAGAAATAGAAGACATCATCTTCTAATGCCATTCAGCACCGTATGGTGGTCATGCTAGCACCTCAAAGACATGCGCTAAAATTCTACAATCTGGCCTATTTTGGCCCAGTCTCTGGAAGGATGTCCATATCACTGTACTAAAATGCGACCGGTGCCAACGCACTGGCAACATCTCACGACGCGATGAAATGCCTCATAAAGGAATTTTAGAAGTAGAAATCTTTGACGTCTGGGGAATCGACTTCATGGGACCTTTCCCGTCTTCTTTTGGAAACAAATATATACTCGTCGCCGTCGACTGTGTATCTAAATGGATAGAGGTTGTTGCCGCTCCAACAAATGACACGCGAGTAGTCGTTAAACTCTTTAAAAACACAATCTTTCCTAGATTCGATGTGCCCAAACTCGTCATTAGTGACGGTGGTTCGCACTTCATATCGCGAATCTTTGACAAACTCCTCTCCAAATACAGAGTCAAACACCGCGTAACCACATCGTATCATCCACAAACTAGTGGACAAGTGGAGGTTTTGAACAGAGAAATAAAGCAAATTTTAGAAAAGATTGTCGCAACCTCCAGGAAAGATTGGTCATCAAAGCTAAACGAGCTTTATGGGCTTATAGGACCGCCTTTAAGACACCAATAGGTACCACACCATTTAAACTAGTTTACGGAAAATCATGTCACCTGCCGGTAGAATTAGAGCATAAAGCCTTCTGGGCTATTAAGACGCTAAACTTCAACTACACTGCGGCAGGAGAGAAACGAATCTTGAACCTTCATGAATTGGAAGAGCTCAGATTAGATGCGTACGAGAATGCACACATCTACAAAGAAAGAACCAAAAAATGGCATGATAAACGTTCGATCCGGAAATAATTCGGTGTGGGAGACATCGTGCTCCTATTCAACTCCAGATTAAAAGTCTTCCCTGGAAAATTAAAATCTAGATGGTCTGGACCTTTTGAGGTCACCAAAGTCCTTAAGAGTGGAGCTGTTGAAATCAAAAATCAAATCAACGCACCGTTTATAGTAAACGGACATCGTTTGAAACATTATAGTCAAAATGAACACAGCGACCACGTGAGCAATATGAAATTGCTCGAGCTTCCCGAATAGCTTATATCCAAGCTATCGTCAGGCTTCTAACGTTAAAGACAACGCTGATTGGGAGGCAACCCAAAATTTTTCCCATTTTTCCCTTTTAAATTTATTAAAACTATGTTTTTCCTTTAACTTATAATTTCTATAAATCTCTATTTTCTTATTTTCTACTATTTATTTTATTTTTCTTTTATCACCCTTTGCTTCTTAAAAATATGATCTGAGTGAATGTGATTTTTCCAGAATTTTAAAGTCGTTCTACTTTTCTCCCGTTGTTATCCGACTAACGAGTATGGCTGACATCAATGTTACGACTGTTGTGTTTAGAGGACTAGCTCATAAGGCCAGATTTGAGGCACTGACTCAGAGAAGCTTTGCTTCGACTCTGTACTACGATAGACCCACCATGGACAAGCTAAGAATCCAGGATAGCATTCAGTATTTATTTAACCAATTAGGCTAGGAGCAAACTGCTCTAAAGACCCGATTTGCTACCTTCCGTGAACTGGCGTTCGAATTCCTTAGTTCCTTAAGTTACTTACCCGAACATGGCTATGGATCCACTAAAGAGACGATAACCTTTAGAATGTTTGGAATGGACCAAACACACAACCGTACCACGTTAGCTAACATCCTAGGCTTCCCTAGCGGACCTTTTGTGTTTACCACCACTGAAGAGGATACCGATCTCGAGTTAGAACAATTATGGGGTTCCATCACCGGTAACTATCACCCAGAATCGAATGACATGCACAACAACGAGATACACAATCCAGCCTTCCGCTATTTCCATAGGATTTTAGCCCATACCCTCTTTGGTAAGGAGGAAAATGTTACAACAGTCTCGAAGGAAGAGTTGTTCATCCTTCTCTGTGCTTCACAAGGCCGCCCTGTAAATGATGTCCCTTTTATGATGAGGGCATTCACACACCTCAATCAGGAACCGCACTCACCCACTTTAATAGGAAGCCTAGTTACCATGATCGCCCACGAAATTGGCCTGAGGTATTACCTGAACAAAGTCGTTCGTTTCAGCAACCTCAGATCAATGGACATCCAGTTCTGCTTCAACAGACGTATCTTAGGTACCTTAGGACCAGGAGCCTACGAATACCTCATAGCTGATCAACCTGTCCACCTTTTCACATTGCCCAACCATGAGCTAACCAGTATCCATAACAAAGACAATTGGCTTTATGAATTGGACGCGCCTATGGGACCCCCATCGCCTCACTCCACACCCCAGGCTTACATGTATGACAGTGATCAAATCTCAGAAGCACATGACAATTT
Source organism: Lathyrus sativus (assembly GCA_963859935.3). Taxonomy (NCBI): domain Eukaryota; kingdom Viridiplantae; phylum Streptophyta; class Magnoliopsida; order Fabales; family Fabaceae; genus Lathyrus; species Lathyrus sativus. The sequence goes on along the minus strand of OZ012739.1, from coordinate 493,972,646 downwards.
GTACTACCAAGATTATGAGTCCGAAGTGGAGATAGATCCTGAGACCCCTCCTAACTACCATAACTTTCCTGACCCCACTCCTGAATAAAACACAGACAAGTTGGACACTGTTCTGAGAACTATGTACGACCTCAAGCTAGAAGTAACCACTATAAAAGATGAATTAACGCAGCTTCACATGGATTTCGTTACTTACATGGACGTAGTCAGCGACCAATTTAATGACGTTATTCAGCAGGTCAACAACTTGAAGAAACCAAAGAAGTGATATTTTAGTTTTCTCTTTAATTTTAGTTTACCGCATTTCACATTGTTTCACATTATTTAATTTTGCAATTGTTTCTTTTTGGATATTGTATTACTTTAAACTCATTTTTGATTCAATGTTATTTTCATTTCATTCCGGTATCCCCCTTACTTATGTTTCCTGTTATTTTCTATTTGGTAATCAGTCTATCATACTGCAAAAATCAAATTTTCCACTGTTAAAATGCCCCGCAAGCGAATTTTTGCATTTCTGCAGAATTTGCTGCTGTGACGGTCATCACACTCCCCTGACGGTCGTCACGCGTGTTACGACCTTCACACATCCCTGACGGTCGTCACGCAGATAAAACCCCAATTCTGTCAAAACAGAGGTCACGCACCTCTCCACTTCCACTCTCCTAATTCCCCACTTTCCCACATTTAAAACCCACTAAAAACCCTCTGAATCCCCCATTAAATCTCCACCATTTCAACTTCCAATCCACTATTATATATTAACCTCTGCATTCCCCTACCTCACCATCCTCAGAAACTTCCTATTCTCAAACCTCTGCACTTCTCTCACGAAAATGGCCAGACAAAACCGTGTAAACCCCGATTTGAGCACTATCACTTTCCGAGAAGGCGAAGTCGGCGAACGGCAGCAGACCAACTTCTTAGCATTCCATCAGCGGTCGCTTCAGCCGACCCGGTATGCTCACCTGGATTCTCTGACAGAACTCGGGATTCTGGATGGCATAACTTGGATGTTACAGAGAGCCGGCATTTGGCATCTCTGCACCAATCCCCAACCCACCTACGAGCAAATCACACTGGAGTTTCTCAGTTCCTTCGCATACGCAACATCACCCGGCGATACCAACCAACTTACTGGCGCCGCCTGCTTTCGCTTGTTCGGCACCGAATATCAAGTCCCCCAGGACCGCATCGCCGTCATTCTACAGTTACCTCACAGCGACGATGCTCATCGCCGCATATCCGATCAGTTCTACCAAGAAGCTTTCCCTCTATGGAACCAACCAAGGTTGTCAAACTCGCGAGTCTACTCAGACTCGTAAAGGGTCTGCAGACTCGACTCATAGACTCGACTCGCAAACTTGTACGAGTCTATGGAAAGTTAAAACTAACTTTCAAAAACCTATATGTGACACATACATGACACACATATGTATTTTTAAACTTATAAATGCGACATCTTTACACTTATATATAATAGAATACCAATTAACATCCAAAATTTAAATTTCATACTCCAAATTTCTTTAAAAATATCAATAATAAAACAAACAAAATAGAAAAGTATGTATTTAAAAACTTAAAGTACTAATTTCTTCTCAATTGACTAATATATAAAGAAAAAATAAAATCATAAAATATATATGATAATGGCTTTAAACATCCAAAACTCTAGTGAAATCATCACCATCATCTTCATCGGTATCTTGAGTATCATCAACAAATTCTACCTCGGATGAAACACTTTCTTTATCATTAACCAAAATTGGATTTCTTGAAGTTCCACTTCCACCTAATTCAATATTTCCACCACCACCACCACTTCGCACAACATTATTAACAAAAACAACTTCCACAACATTGTTAATTATAACATCATGTTACTCAACATTAACTTCAGCTTGCATATTTTCCTCATTAGGATCTTCAATTATCCATTCATCATCTTTACACAAGAGAATATACAAGAGAAACATTCAAGTGAAGCATATTATAAAATAATTACACAACAAATGATTAACTCACAAAAACAAACGTGAATAAAGCAAGAGACCTAATAAACACACACGTCTATGAAAGGATGAAGGGAGGAAGAAACCTTGTCGAAACAAGAGACTAGGAGAAAGAATTTATAATTCTCGTACAAAAAAAAAGGGGTTTTTAAAAATAAAATAAAATCTTTTGGAGAATTTACGCCTTTTTTGGGTTTAAAAAAAACAAAATACAAAAAAAAATTATAAACTCGTAAACTCATCATAGACTCGCGAGTCTATACGAGTTTATGCGAGTCTACCTGAGTCTACTCGAGTCTATCAAAAAATGATTCTATGCGTGAGTCTACTCGTTTTTGCTTCCTAGACTCGTAAACTCATACGAGTTTACGAGTCTACCCGCGAGTTTGACAACCCTGGAACCAACTGACCGACACCACTCCAGAAAGTTGGGACACTCTGAACGCCACTCATATCCACAACCCAACTATCCGCTACTTCCACCGCGTGTTGAGCAACACAATATTCGCTCGTGACAGTAACCACAAGGTCAACTCGAAGGAGCTATTTTTCCTCCGTTGCATGTTCGCTTCGGAACCTGTTAACGCCGCTCCGTTCCTCTTGGCTCACATTCAAGCCAATTGTAACCGCGGCTCAAAACTTTTATATTTTGGTGGCATCGTCACATCCATTGCCATAGGCCTCGGCCTTGGCGACCGCCTCCAGACACTCCGCCAGATGCCCCCTGTCTTCCTAGACACCGACCACTGCCGCGTTTCCCACCTCATCAAATCCCGCGCAGATGGGGGATACCATCTGGTAGTGCGAGGCCGCACTATCCAGAGTATCATCATGCCTTCACGCACCCAAATGCATCCGGAGGATAGAGCCAAATGGCTCTTCGATACCACTGCCCCTGCTGCCCCAACTCATGATAATGCCCAAGAGCCCAGGGATGAAGTTCAAGAGGAGCTAGACAGAGCCGACCAGCCTGAGCCATCACAAGCACCTGCTGCCGAAGGCCCTTCCGCGCGCCACCGCCGCCGTCCTGCCACTGATGACACATCCGAGGCCCTCCTCCGCTGCATTGAACAGCAGAACCAGATGATGCTTATGATGGAACAGCAGAATCGAAGGGCTGAAGAATTTGAAGCATGGCAGAGAGAACAAACCGGTCAAATTAGGCAATCTTTGCAGATGATGCAGGATGTCCATTCCGGCATGGCCGATGAGATGGCACACCTCACTGTGCGAGTCGACGGCCTCCGTGATTACATCTTCCACACCGGAGCTCTGAACCTCGCGGCACGCGACGACACAGCCAGAGGTCGAGGTAGAGATCGAGGACGAGGAAGGGACTAGTAGTATTTTTCATTTTTGTCATTTTGTTTTCTTTATTTATTTCCTTTGTATTCCTCCCTTCCGCATTCTTTCAAATCAGTGAGGACACTGATTGAGATAGTGTGGGAGCGGACCGTTATTTCCCTTTTCATTTCCCTTTTCCCTGTTATTTCCCATTTCCGATTGTACTTTCTCTTTCGAATTTTCAATTTAAAGTAATTTTAATTTTCGGCAAATAACCTCTTATATATATATATATATATATATATATATATATATATATATATATATATATATATATATATATATATATATATATATATATATATATATATATATATATATATATATATATATATATATATATATATATATATATATATATATATATCCATTACGTGAACTCCCCTCGCTTCATATGACATATACAAAGAAACTTTTATCCTCTCCAAAGCATCACGCGTTACGCCTAAACTTTACCAAGTTGGAATTTTCGAGAAGAAAATTCTAACAAAGCTTTTACGCCCTGACACCTTAGACCTCTGGTTTATGCGAGTCAGTCTCACTACTTACTCGTACCAAAGCCTCAAGTTTCGACTCGAACGGAACCCCCAGTAGTTTATACAAGCAGTCAGCACCATCCTAAACACTTCTAAGCAAGAAACTGATGCAAATAAGTGTATGATCTCTAGTAAGAATTCAAAAATCTTGAAAGAAAAGAAAAGCCATATAGCATAAATATAGAGATACGTCCCTTCTAAGTTAGGTGCTCCTCGCCCGAGCATTTAGCCCAACGATACGAAACTTTTGCGGATTTATAGCAGAATGAGCATATGTGCAAAGAAAAAAATCAAACTAGCAGAGAGATCAAAATCACCAACAGGTTTTCTTGCCATGAACATGTACGGATAACGGGCTTAATGTGACTGCACCAGAGCGAAGTCGGGTAAAATTTGTTGCGAGAGACTTGAAGCCGAGCTGCAGTAACATGATTGAGATTGGCTTGCATAAAAGAGAGGCCTTCGAAGACTTGCAATCAAGTGTCGTTGCCGTATACGCTTTGTTTCCATTGGATCCCCGACTCTTCTTAACTTGGCGTCCGAGAAATCTTATCAAAGGAAGAGCGTACCGCGTGCTTGCCGAACTTTAAATTTTTCCTACCTTTACTTGAGGACAAGCAAAGATTCAAGTTTATGGGAGTTTGATAACGCGAAATCATATATATATATATATATATATATATATATATATATATATATATATATATATATATATATATATATATATATATATATATATATATATATATATATATATATATATATATATATATATATATATATATATATATATATATATATATATATATATATATATATAATGACATACTTTTCCACTAATCGGCGACCGTTTTCACTCCGATTTCGGCTATTTCTATACTATTTGTCCAGTATTTTGCAGGTATTCAAAGTCCATGCTCAAATGAAGCAAGATGAAGAAAAGAAGCATTTACAGGTGAAAACCAGGTGAAAATCAGGCCAAAAAGCAGCAAAAACGAGTTCTGCTGATATGACGACCGTCACAAGGGTGTGACGACCGTCATGCATGTGACGACCGTCACAGGTCCATGACGACCGTCATGGAATTAAAATGCCATTTTTCTGCACGTGTTGTGAAGTAATGAAAGTGCCAAAGAGGAGTGGACCACTAACTCCTATATTTTCTGATATCATTCCCACTTCTCGAAGGAATAAACCGTTGAAAATCCCATCTATAAAAGGAGGTAGCTGGTACCAGAAAAGGGGGGCCGCATTGAAGAGACGAAGTGCTGCCAATTTACTTTCAGAGTAATATTCAGTTTCCCATTTTCTTATCGTTATTTTGTTTCCTTTTTCTTTCCTTCCTTGCAATTGTTGTTTTACTTTCCCATTTCTATTCTGTACGAGTAATTGGCATAAAGACTAAATCCTGCCGCCATTTTGGAAGATTTCCCAAAAGCCAAATCGAATTATATACAGGTTTCTATTTTAATCGATTATTGATTGTTATTTCCCATTATAATGCATATTATTATTTTCTGTCATTATTTACGTGTTGTTAATTTATATTCCATGTCTGCCTAAATCTTAAGTAATTGGTATGTAATAAATTATCTGATGGGATTCGATAATTAACCGGTGTATATCTACCTTTTCAAAACTTATTTATGGCTTCAGTTTTTAAATCGACTTTTCTAAATAAACCTTCGTCGCGATAGCGAGAAATTATTTACAGTAGTTTTGCCACGACAGTGGGAAATTCATAAAGGTACGAACCAACAAGGAATTAGAACTTAATAGTTTTCAAAAAGTAACTTTAACCCCGAACGGGATAGCGACAACATACGTTCCGCCTTAGAGTTGCGACTAGCGTCAACAACCATCGTGAGACAAAGGTCTTTAAACCATCATTTTCTTCTTAAACTATTTTTGAAAACCTAAAGACACCGGTGACCTATAGAATCCCTGAAGAAGTAACATATTACATACCGATTCAAGCATTTATACCTTAAGTAAAAGCTTTAGTTCCCTTTAGTTTACGCACTTATTTTGTTATTATTCCCCTAAAACATTACCAACCTAGCTAAACACAGTAACACCCGATAATACTAGTTTGATTACGAGTCCCTGTGGGATCGATATCTATTATTACTACGCGATAGACTGTGCACTTGCAGTTAATTGAGTTAGACATAAAAAGTCGCGATCAAGTTTATGAAAAATTAAAACGACATTAAAAAATCTATATGTGACACATACATGACACACATATATTTTTAAACTTATAAATGTCTCATATATGATATAAATATATATAATATAACACCAATTAACATCAAAATTTAAATTTCATACCTCATAATAAATTTCTTAACAAAAAAAACTCAATAACAAAACAAACAAAACAGCAAAGTATGTTGTTAAAGACTTAAAGTACAAATATGTTAATTGCTCTAAACATTCAAAGTTCCAGTAAAATCATCACCACCACTATCATCCCCATCATCGACATTGATATCTTGAACATCATCATCAAACTCTGCTCCGGATGAAACAAGAGATTAAGAAAGAGGCTTTATAATTCCCATTCAAGCAAAAAGAGGTTTTTTTTTTAATAAAATAAAATATTTTGGGGGAGTTTGGGTCTTTTTTAGGTTTTTAAAAAAAAACAATATTCAAAAAACTTATAGACTCATAAACTCATCATAGACTCGCGAGTCTATACGAGTTTGGGCAAGTCTATTCGAGTCTATCAAAAAATAATTCTATATGCGAGTCTACTCGTTTTTATTTTCTAGACTCATAAACTCGTACGATGTACGAGTTTACGAGTCTACTCACGAGTTTGACAATCATATTTTCAATTATTAAAAAGAAAAATTCATAAATTTTAGAATCATCCAGATTAATGAGAGAAAACTCTTTTTTACATTAAACACACAATAAAAAATAAAAAGAATGCTATGATTCCATAACTATGTAAGCAATTGCATAAAGATATTATGTAGAATAAAACATAAATAATTGATTTCCCTGTGATTGTTTCTTAAATAATAAAAAAGTATAAGCTCTCAATAGCAGTGGCAGAATGATAACATTTATATAGTATAATCGTAATTGCAAGAAGGGCTTAACACATTTCAACATTCTAAATTGTTTCATAAATATTTCAGCACTCAAAAAACGATATTTAAAAATTATATAATATATACAAAATATGCTTATCATTATTGAATAAACTATTATGAAATCTTTCAATAAAATAAGTCAATAATTTTGGCACATCATCCATGATTAGATAAATGTGATATAAATATATATTTTAAATATATTTTTGAAAATAAGAATATGTTTGTACTCTGAAAATCCAAACCATTGAAATCAAAAGGAAAATTTACACACATTCATATTGTAAGATTTTGGGTCGAACTCTACCTCTGTCGATGAATAACTTTCATGTGTTTCGACAGGAGATAAGCATGAGGTCGAGGCTGGTTCACATGCTGATGTCTGAGTGTTACATGTTGTAGTCGAAGTCAGTTCTAGTATGTAGTGTCGAATTATCATGTCGAATTAGGTCTTGTGTGAAGGATCCAATTGCTTATGTTAGCGTGTTAATTAAGTTACTTTGTAGTCTATAAATAGGCTAGATCACTCAGGTTGTTGAGTGAGGCCAATTGTGATATTCATTTGTAATCATTTGCAAACTCTTATAAGAAAGTGAATAGTAAACAATTTTCCCTAATCCTTCTTCTTCTTTCTTTTTTATCCTCTCTTCTTTCTCTCTTTGTTCTAACCGTTTTCATTTTTCACCCAAGAACTTTGTTTCTCAATCTTTATTTGTTGAAAGGTATTGCTTGTGATCACAACAAACTGGTATGGTGAGCATGGAAAAGATGTTGTCAACAAAGTTTGAAATTGAGAAGTTCACCGAAGTTAATGACTTCGGTTTATGACATTTGAAGATGCGAGCCCTTCTTGTTCAACAGGTTTTGCTAGAAGCTTTAAAGGGAAAAGATACCTTGGATGTTGCATTGAGGGAGAAGGAAAACACAACAATGATCGAGAAAGCCCACAATGCAATTGTTCTGAGTCTTGGTGATAAGATTCTCAGGTAGGTTTCGAAGGAGACGGCGACAACTGATGTTTGACTGAAACTCGAAGGATTGTATATGACAAAGTCCTTAGTGAATCGTTTGTATTTGAAGCAAGCTTTGTATTCATTCAAGATGAATGAAGATAAAGCATTGATGGAGCAGCTGGATACATTCAGCAAACTGATTATTGATCTTGAAAATATTGATGTTACCATCAATGATGAAGGTCAAGCGTTGTTATTATTGTATTCTTTACCTAAGTCACATGCTCACTTTAAAGAAACCTTCTTGTATGGAAGAGAGTCCCAGACCTTTGAAGAAGTTCAAGCAGCCTTGTATTCAAAGGATTTGAACGAAAGAAAGGAGCATAAATCATCACCATTAGTTGGAGAAGGGTTGTTCGTGAAGGGGAAGTCCTCGAAGAGAGATGGTAGGTTCGACAAGAAGAAAGGTAAAACTCAGCAGAAGTCTTATGGTGGTGATATTTCTGAGATTAAGTGTTATCACTGTAAGAAGGAGGGTCACACAAGAATTATATGCCCTAAGCGCCTAAATAATTATGGAGGTAAGGACAATGGCAATGCAGCTATTTTGCAAGATGATTATGAATCATCTGATATCCTTGTGGTGTCGAGCAACAACTCTTGAAAAAAGTGGATTATGGATTCTAGATGTACTTGACATATGACTCCAAACAAGAATGTGTTTGAAGAATTATGTGATCAAGGTGGTGGGTCAGTGCTACTTGAAAATAATAAAGCTTGCAAGATTGCATGTATTGGATATGTAAGATTCAAGCTCCATGATGAGTCAATAATGCTATTGACTTGGTTAGGTATGTACCTAACCTTAAGAGAAATTTAATTTCTCTTGCTGAATTCGACAAGAAGTGATATATTTTCAAAGGAGAGCAAGGTATCCTGAAAGTCATGAAGGGGTCGAAGGAAGTCTTGAGAGGCATGAAGAAATAAGGCTTGTATACCCTTGAGGTTGAGGTTGTAAGTGGTTCGACAAATGTTGCATCCACAAAACCTGTGTCAAAGACAAAATTATGGCACATGATATTGGGCCATGTTAGCGAAAGAGACTTGGTCGAATTGGGGAAACAAAACCTGTTAGGTGGTGACAAATTCGAAAAGTTAGAGTTTTGTGAATCTTGTGTATATGGTAAATCTTGTAGGATGAAGTTTAAGAAAGGTAAACAAAGAAAACATGGATCCCTTAATCACATTCATGTTGTTCTTTGGGGGCTTGCAAGGAATCTTTCACACTCAGGTGCAAGGTATTTTCTATCCACAGTTGATGATTATTCCAGAAAATTATGGGTATTCATTCAGAAGGCAAAGGATGAAACTTTTGAGAATTTCAAAAATTAGAAGGTTCTGGTCAAAACTCAAACTGGCAAAAAGGTTAAGAGGTTGAGAACCGACAATGGTCTTGAGTTCTGCAATGAATCTTTTGACAATTATTGTGTTGAATCTGGGATTGCAAGGTAAAAAGTTGTAGCAGGGACTCCTCAACAAAATGGCTTAGCTGAGAGATTCAATCGAACAATCCTTGAAAGGGTTAGATGCATGTTGGTTAGTACTAGATTGAAGCAGGTGTTTTGGGCGGAGGCTATTCCAGCAGTAGCTTATTTGATAAATAGATGTCCCTCGACTGCCTTGGGAATGAAGAAACATGAAGAAGTTTGGTCAGTTCAATCACCAGATCTCGACAAACTGTGAGTATTTGGTTGTTTAGCCTATGCTCATATTAGGCAAGACAAGGTTGAACCTAGAGCTCTGAGATACATGTTCCTTGGATATCTCGAGTGAGTAAAAGGTTATAGGTTATGGTGCCTAGAACTAGGTCACAGAAGATGTATCACAAGTTGTGATGTAGTTTTTAATGAAGTCGAGATGGCATTCAAGAAAACTGATAATACTGATCGAAATGTAGAAATCTTTGAATAGGAGCTGGAGCAGGTAGAGATTCATGTTGAAGTGGAGCACAGTGATGTTGAAATACATAACCCAAATGAAGTCGAAGAAGAAGAGCAAGATGCTGAAGAGATTGAGGAAATTGTCGATGACTACCTACTAGAAAGAGATAGGTCGAGAAGAGTCATCAAGCCATCTCAGAGACTTGGTTATGAAGATCTTATAGCTTTTGTCTTAATCTCTGCAAGTGAGGTACTTGAGGAAGAACCTAGAGATTACAAGGAAGCTATGAGGAGTCAAAATTAGACTGAATGGCGAAAAGCCATGGATGACGAGATGAAATCTCTTCATGATAATAACATTTGGGAGCTGATTGAGAAACCTGCAGAAACAAGGTTAGTCAATTGTAAGTAGATTTTCAAGGTTAAGGAAGGAATCGAAGAAGTGATGTCGAAGCGCTTTAAGGCAAGATTGGTTGCTAGGGGTTTACTAAAAAAAAAGGTGTCGACTTTAATGATGTGTTCTCACCTGTTGTAAAGCATAGATCCATTCGAATGTTGTTAGCCATGGTGGCGAAGTTCGACCTAGAACTTGAGCAAATGGATGTGAAGACAATATTTCTGTATGGTGACCTGGACGAAACGATCCTGATGCGTCAACCTAAAGGGTATTCAGAAAATGATAAGGAAGATTATATGTGCAAGCTGAATAGGTCGTTGTATGGCCTGAAACAATCTCCTTGACAGTGGAACAGGAGATTCATAAAGTTCATGGCACACATTGGTTTCACTAGGAGCCAGTTCGACCACTATGTTTACTTCATATTTTGGCCTGGAAATTCACTTGTTATTTTGTTGCTTTATGTGGATGATATTCTCATAGATAGCAACAGTGTCGAGGATGTAATGAAGGTGAAGGCTGAAATCAGCAAGGAGTTCAAAATGAAGGATCTAGGAGCTGCCACCAGGATTCTTGGGATTGACATCTGGAGAGATAGAAAGCAGTCAAAGTTGTGCTTATCTTAAGATACATGCCTACAGAAGCCTCTCGACAAGTTTGGTATGTTAAATTCAAATCTTGTTGTGACTTAAACAAATCCTCAGTTTAAGCTTAGTACTACTCAAAGTCCGAGTACTGTAGCTGAAAGAGTCTATATGAGTAACATTCTATATGCTAGTGTAATAGATCCTTTGATATATGTTATAGTCTGTACGAGGCCAGACATAGCGTATGGTATGAGCCTTGTAAGCAGGTATATGGAAAATCCTAGAAAGGCGCATTGACAAGCTGTAAAGTGGATTCTCAGGTACATAAATGGGTCTCTGAAAAGAGTCTTGATTTATGGTGGAGACTGTGGTGATGATAACAAATTCGAAATCAAAGGGTTTGTCAACTATGATTATGCAGGTTGTATGGATTCTAGAAAGTCTATTTCTAGATATGTGTTCATTATATTCGGCATAATAATCAGTTCGAAAGCAATGCTTCAGAAGGTTGCTGCCTTATCAACCACTGAAGCAGAATATATTACCCTTACTGAAGTTGTGAAAGAAGCATTGTGACTTGAAGGTTTTGTAAAGGAGCTGAAGTTTCAATGTCGAATTATTATTGCTAAACGTGATAGTCAAAGGGCAATACACCTGTCAAAGAACTCAATTATCATGAGCGAACCAAGCACATTGATGTGAGGCTGCACTTCATTAGAGAGATAATCGAGTGTGGTGAAGTCTAGGTGCTGAAGGTTTTGACTGATGACAATGTTGATGATATGATTACCAAGACGTTGTCAAGTTACAAGTTTTTCAACTGTAAGAAGTTGATAAAGTTGCCTGATGAAAGCTAGTTTATTCCCTATTATTGTAAAGTTAGATCCAAGGTGGAGATATGTGAAATTTTGGGTCGAACTCTAGCTCTGTCGAGGAATAGCTTTCATGTGTTTCGACAGGAGACAAGCATGAGGTCAAAACTGGTTCACATGCTGATGTATGAGTATTATATGTTGTAGTCGAAGTCAATTCTAGTATGTAGTGTCGAATTATTATGTCGAATTGGGCCTTGTGTTAGGAATTCAATTATTTAGGTTAGCTTGTTAATTAAGCACCTTGTAGTCTATAAATAGGCTAAATCACTCAGGTTATTTAGTGCGATCAATTCTGATATTCATTTGTAATCATTTGTAAACCCTTATGAGAAAGTAAATAGTAAAAAAATTGCCCTAATCCTTCTTCTTCTTTCTTTTTTATCCTTCTTATTTCTCTTTTTGTTCTAACTGTTTTCATTGTTCACCAAAGAACTCTGTTTCTCAATCTTTATTTGCTGAAAGGTATCGTTTGTGATCACAACACATATGTACTATTTATGAATTTTAATAAATATAATAGTCATAAAATGTATCTAAATCAAGCTCTGATATCAATTGAAAGATTTAATTTTATAATGATAGATACAAATTATAACATATATTTGGTAATGTGATTAAATCATGAATGACGTTGTACCTTGTAAAATTGGAGAAAACATTATCGGAGAGAGTATGAGAGAATTACTATCCTCATTGTTGTCTACAATTTCAGAATATGTAAATCGTTTAATGGGATAACGCTTAAATAAATAAACGGCTGAGGGCAGGGACCTCTCATTGGACTTAACTGAATGGTACAATCCATCACGGTATTCACACACAAAGTCCAATAAAATAATTCATCAATAATTAGTTTTTATTTATAATTGAGCATAATGTAGTTAATTAATAATTGATTATATCAATCCATATTTGATTAATTAAACAATTAATCTAACATCAAGTCCTCATTTTGAAAAACTTTTACAAGAGTTTTCATGTGATTTACAATGTGGACAAATCTTTCCTGCATATCATAATTTTTTTCTTTGGGTTTTATTATGAAGCTCATATTCATCCATTAATGTGTTTATCATTACATTTTTTACCTAGGTCTTACCTTCATGGATAACTTTAAGGATGTCCCACATTTATTTTCTAGTCTTGTAGTGAGAAACACACAAAAATTCATCAATACCAAGAGTGGTGGTGAATGGTGATTATAGTCTTAGTTTTAAAACTGCGTTACACTTTTTCTCTTTCTTATTTGGTTCGATCACCTTCCTTTTTATTTACCACAACACCATTAACTTGACATTTGAGAACAAAAGGGGCATTCTTAACGGATTTTTAAATATCTAAATCCATTCCCTTTATAAACATTCTCATGTTCTTTTTCCACAAACCAGACTCATCTCCATTAAAGAATATGAGTTTGTTTAGTGAATTATTTGAAGTCATTTCTTCCTCCCTAGACGACTAGTTTTAAAGCATGAGTTAAACTTTGATGCCACTTATTGAACAAGTGACTCCAAACATAAGAGGGAGCGATGAGTTTTGTTATTTAGAAATCTAGTTTATTTTTTAAAAAAAAGTCTTAAAAATGACTTATGTTAGCTCCAAAGAGATAATGCAACGGAGAGGAAGAAGAAGAAGGAAAAAATCGAATGACAAAAATTAAAGAGAAAAAAGTTAGAGAGAGTGCATCGTATATTTATACAGGTTCGACATACCACTTGACCTACCCATGTTTCTAAGAGTCTCCTATTGAGAGTTCCACTAAAAAAATATTGAGATTTTAAAGATATGCCCACAAAATAAGATATTTTACATAAGTTGATCCCCTACCAAGCAGAGATTTTAATAAGTTGAGCTCAAAAACCAAATAGAGAATTTACCCAAATGATCTCAAAAACCAAATACAAATTTTAGCAGGTTAATATCAAGAACCAAATATTATTTTGCTAAGAGAACCACACTCTTAAACAAGAACAAATACATCACCCCGCCAATATAATCAAACTCTCATAAGTATTTGGCACTAAGGCAACTTTGTGAATAAATAGAAAATGATGAAGTAGAAGAGAGTAAAAATAATTTTAAAAAAAGTTATACATTCAATTTCTGGTGTAAAACATGAATGTCGAGAAGATTTGTCTCAAAAAGGAAAAGTCCATGAGTTTTTTTAATGATCTAATCGATTAAGTCTAAGAATTAATCGATTAGATAAGCTAAATATGCAAGGTTTTCAGATCCTCCATCACTAATCGATTATAAGTCTCCTTAAATGATTGGGAGGCACTACAAAAAAATTAATCGATTAACCTTAACATGTTAGTCCATTAACTAGTGAAAAATCCCTCCCAGCCGTTAAAGCAGACTAGTATTTACTTAGGTATGTGTTTAAAAATATTTTTAGTTGTTTGAAAAAATAGAGAAACTTCAAAATGCTTTTAGGTGTGTTTGAAATGCCTTAATATCTTGAGAGTTACTCTTATACGTTTATATTAACTAGTCACTTAAATACAAGACCATGCAATCTTTCACACTTCTTCTCTTTCACAATCTTAAATCTTCAAGTTCCTCTACTTGTTTCATCATTGATTTGGCTTTTCATTTGGAAATTGACTCTTCTACGTATGAGGCTTTTATATAATTCTTTGATAGACATCATCATCAGATATTTACGAACCATATATCATTAAGGATTTTACCTAATGTCGTTTGACATTGGGTATTGTCATCGTCAAAACTACCAAAATCGTTTGCAGGCAGTTGTGTATGTAAGCATATAGATCCACATAAAATACTCAAAAATATGAAGATGATAATAAAAAAGCTTCCATTAAATGGAATGATAGCAACACATAATCATTTGATGAATCTGAACAAGAGAGGATGAAGCAAACTTATATCTTGTGACAAATAAAGTAGAAGATGAGGTAAGTAATTTTGATTATGAATTCACTAATTATGAATTATTTTCCATTCGTAAAGATTAAAACCTAAAACAAAAGATGTCATTTTCACTTCTAAGAAAACCATTGCTTCTCCTGAGGATGAAAACGAAAAATTAATAGAGAAAATAGATAAAACTATTAAGTGTGTAAATACAAAATTTTATAAAATACAATAAACTATTAAGTGTATAAATACAACGTTCTTAGAAAATTTATCAAAAGAATAGATAATTTGAATATCATTTTAACTATAGTGTAATAAATTTGGATTAGGCTATTAGCCTGCAAATAATGCTAAGTCATTCCATACGTTTTGTCACTCGAAATAAGACCAATAATCATAACATGTCAAAATATAGTAAATTTGGTCATAGAGGTATATCCTTAGAGCACCTCCAATGGTGCAATTTATTTTTGGATTTTTTTGTAGGACTCATCAAAACACATTATCTTCAAGCAACTTATTTAATTTTTATTTTAATGGTGCAATTTTAAGAGCATTTTTAGTGCAGGTTCTGTTGTATTAAATTCTTTAATAGTAAAGGTAGCTATAAACAATTTGCATTGGAATAAGAATGACACGACACTAAGTGAACTAACAATTAGTCTTCGGCAACTATATAACCAACGCACACTATCAAATTTCAATGACTCTAATTATTATTTTATATTATTAAAATATAAAATATTGGGTCAAGTTTTGATTTTTTACACGCAATCATCATTAAAGTAAAAACAACTCAAATCATCTATAAATATTTTAAATCCTACAAATCACTTTGGGCCCACAAAAAGTATCTTAGTTTACCCATTTATTTTACTCCCGCTAAAGATGCTCTAAAGAACCTATATTAAATCCCACAACTTTATTTTATATATTAATATTTTATTTATATTAAATTTTACTTTATTTAAAATTTTGCAAATGAAGAGTAAAATGATAAAATTGTGGAAAAACATAAAAGTGAGAAAAAACTTGTGTGAAAATTTTTTTATATTGTTTATTTATAATTAACCAAAGTATTAAAAAAAAATATTAAAAAAAAAATAGATTCGTTCAACACCAATAACATGTCATTTTTTCAATTTTATTATTATTTAATATAAATTAATTTTCCATTATTAAATTATTTTTTCAATTTTATTATTATTTAATGTGAGTTACTTTTCAATTATATTATTATTTTATGCAAGCAATGGTTGCATTGCATTACTACGTTTGATAGCATGGCCATCTCCAACCATTATGAAACTACACTTTTTGTTTGTCACGCTGGAGCAACTTGTGAGAAATCAATCGTTGGAGTTGGTCTTAGAGCATCTCCAATGGTGCAATCCATTTTTAGGTTCTTTGTGAGACCCACTCTTTTAAAGCAACTCATTCAATTTTCACTTCAATGGTGCAACTCTAAAGAATCCATATTGGATCCCACCATTTTACTTAAAAAATATTATTTATATTAAATTTATTTTATTTAAAATTATAATTTAAATATTTAAATTTTAATTAAAATAATAATTAAAATAATAAATAAAATTTTATATCAAATTATAGCTTTTATATTATAAAATTAATATTTTAATATAAGAACCATTGAAGAACCGTTGCATATTTAAGAACTTTTCCATCTTGAAAACAACAAATATGAGTGTCATGTTGGCAAACTCACTCTAAGAATTTCCATTGGAGTTGGTCTTAGATGTGTTTGAATATCATTTTGTAAAAACCGTACGGTTCAGATCGAATTTTAGATTGATTTTTCAAAACCGATCCAAACTAAACCGGACGGCATGTATATATATATATATATATATATATATATATATATATATATATATATATATATATATATATATATATATATATATATATATATATATATATATATATATATATATATATATATATATATATATATATATATATATATATATATATATATATATATATATATATATATATATATATATATATATATATATATATATATATATATATATATATATATATATATATATATATATATATATATATATATATATATATATATATATATATATATATATATATATATATATATATATATATATATAGTTATTTTTAGATTATAGTTATTTTTAAAATATTTTTTTTTACTTCGATTTAATCTATTTATGTTAATTACTTTATTTGTTTCAACTATAAACAATCATTATTATTTTGTAATATTAATTTTTAATTTAATATATGTTATATATTATATCAAATTTATTATTTATTATTAATTTTATAATATTAATAAAAAATATATTTTGTAATTTAGATATCCAAAAAATCGATCTAAATTCAACCATATGAAATTGGATCGGATCAAATTTTATTTTAACCTATTATCTAAAACGAACTAAATTGCAAATAAATTTATCTTTGAATTGAATGATATTTTACTTCAAAACCAATCAAAATCCAACCACAAACACCCATAATTTACCATGTCTCTTCTTATTTCGTAAAGAAAAGTAATTAATCTAATATGAATTAGACTCTAAAAATAACATGCATTTCACTAAAGCAAGAGGGAAAAAAAACATTTAGATACAAAAAGTAAATACTAATTTTGTGATGCATGTGTTTTTTACAAGTCTCGAACTCTAAACAGTCTAGTGAAAATAGTTTTTCAAAGTACTCAATCATAGATTTTAATGTATTTCTATCACCTGCTCCAAAAGAATTATATAGAGGAGTCTTCGAAATAACTCTAAGGAAAAAAGATTCTCTAGAAGAAAAAGATAAGAAAGTGGAAGCTTTAATACTTTCACAAAAATTATGAGAAAATGATATTTGAAAAGAAAAGATAAATATTTGATTTCTCATCAAGAGTATTCAAAATAATTAATAAAAGGGAATAATTCAGATAACATAGGTAAAAAAATGTAAGTCATTTGTTGATGAAGAATCAAGGTGTAATATCCTTGTGTCTCTTTAACAAATGTTATTTATTCAATTTAAAATTTTGTCTCTTAAGTAAAAATATATTTTCTCACTTTAACAAAGATAAATATTATTTAAATATTATTATCTCTTGATACTCATTTCGGTGGAGAACTATAACAATTTGATGTTAAAAAATGCATTCTTGCATTAAACTTTAAACTTAAAAGATGTGGTGTATATGAATGTTATCATATGCTATGTTCCATAGTCAACAGTGTGTCAATTGAGAAAGATCTTATATGAATTAAAATAAAACTCACTGTAAGATTCGCAAAAGTAAAGATGTGGTTTAAAAAGCAAAATAAAAAAATCACAATTTGTTCTTCAACCACTCACATATATAAAAACTAAATGTATTTCTTATTATTACAAAAGATAACTTGATTTGGAGACAAATGCTGAAGGAAAAATTATCATGAGAGACTTTTGTCAACTCAATTTCTTAAAACTAAAGTAGCCTACTCAATAGTATATTTTTATTTCTAAAATAATTGTATGTGATATTTTGCAACAAACTGATAAGTTTGGTGGATGCAAACCTGCAAGTCATTCATTGAGAAAAATTGAAAGAGGAGCTATTAGAAAAAAGTGTCAAAGTTAACAAAGTACAATATCGGATATTAGTACAAACTAGGGTAAATGTTGCTTATGTGATTAGTATAATGAGTTCTTTCAAACATAGCCTAAGGGGAAATATTCTTTAGTTGTACACCACATTCTACAATATATCAATGTCACTCCCCAGAAATGACTCATATTTAAGATAAGTGATAGCCCAACTATAAAGGCATATATAAACATTGACTAGTAAAAGTGTAGTAACTTAATCAAGTGTTAATGCATAATTTAGAGTTATTTCATAAGAAATGTGTGAGCTTATGGATAAAATAAGTGCTAGAAAACGTGAAGATACACATGACGGTTTTATGGAGTTATTTTGTGATAGTAAGTTGATCATTAGTATTACAGATAATCATTTTCATCATAACAAAGTAAGATTTTGGATAGGGGGTTGATAACTTCACCTACATTCTCTTTAGATATTCAACACATAGGACCTGTAAACAAGAAATTTACCAACAAAATAGCTCAGCCAACCTACTTGCAAGTTTGAGACTCAATGTGGTAAATAATATGAATTAAAAATATAAATAATAATAATAATAATAATAATAATATTTATAATTCCTTTTATATTATAAAAATAAAACTCGCTCATTAATTTAGTAACAGAGACACAGTCACCACTTTTATTTGTTTATAACATCAAAGCAAGAAAATTTTATTTCATACCCCTACATTTATACTCATATCTCTACATTTTTAAAAAAATATCAATTTTATCCCTGTCTATTTTTTATTATTTTATTTTTTTTACTTTTTACTATCCTGTCAGATTTTCAGAGTTCCGAAAAATTCACCCATCAAGTCGTTCGAAACACTTTTAAAATGACTTTCGATATGTTGTTTTTTTCAAACCGGAAGACCTTGACTAAGAGTTCTGGTTTATACAAAATATGTACCGGAAGAGTTAAACAAAGACTTCCAGTTTGAATTTTACGTAAAAATCTTCCGGAAGACTATATGTCATGTCTTCCAGTTTGGTAGTATTATTTACCTGAACACTTGTCTTAAGAGTTCCGGTATGAAGGAAAAATGTACCGGAACACTTTTTACAAGTCTTCCGGTTTATTATCTTTGTCTATCGGAACTCTTTTTACAAGTCTTCCGGTTTATTATCTTTGTCTATCATAACTCTTTTCCTGAGTCTTCCGATTTGCTTTTGTAAATTTTTTTTATGCAGGTACAGAAATTCCTCCACAAATATGCGATAAAGATCAGATATGTGTAGATACGTCTGATGTTTTTTCAACTACTCAAAGATTTGGTACACGAGAAGAGGTGATAAGATGGGTTAAAGAGATCGGAATCCGAAATAAAGTAACGGTTATCATCACTCGTTCAGATATTGAAACAATCAAGAGAGGAAGAAGTAACAAATTATTATTTGGATGTGATAAAGGTGGAAAACACAAAGATATTGATAGTGGAACCCAGAGTGTGACGAAAAAATGTGGATGTCTATTTAGAATCAAATCAATTCCAGCGACTGATGGATCTGGATGGAAGATTGATGTAAAATGTGGAGTTCATAACCATGATTTACCTGATAGATTAGAAGGTCAAGCATTTGTTGGTAAAAATATAAGAGGTCCTAGAAGTGAGATACAAACATTTGTTTAAGCTTATTGAGGATGCAGGTTATGTTTATTGGAGTAGAAAAAGAGATGACTCTGGAGTTATTAGAGATATATTTTGCGTTCATCCAGATTCAGTTAAGTTTTCTATTGTGTTAGTTATGGACAGCACTTACAAGACAAACAAATATAGGCGACCTTTGTTTGAAATTGTTGGCATGACATCAACCGAGTTGACTTTTGTTGTCGCATTTGCGTATATTGAGTCTGAGCAGACTGAGACTTTTTGTTGGGTGCTAGATAAGCTTAAACAATTGTTTGTGAAGAAAGATTTGTGTCCACAAGTGATTTTGACAGATAGAGATCTTGGTTTGATGAAAGCCATTGAAATTGTGTTTCCAAGGTCAATCAATTTGCTATGTCGATTTCATATTAACAAGAATGTCAGTGCAAAACGGAAACAATATGTGGCTAGTGACATGCAAAAGAAAATTGACGAATTATGGATGGATGTTGTATGGGCTAGTGATGAGGTTGAGTATGATCAACGGTTGAACCAACTTGAGCAGACGTGTTGATTGTAATGAATTTATTGATTATGTGAAGGACATATGGTTGACACCACATAGACAAAGATTTGTTGGAGGATGGATCAATCGAGTGCTACATTTGGATAACACCACGACTAATCGGTATGTATTTATTTTTAGTATTTCTAAATTGTAGATCTTTTTGTATTTTTTCAAAATATTTTTAATATGTTTTAATTTTAGGGTTGAGTCTGCTCATTGGAAGTTAAAGCAAATGTTGGGGAACAGTATTGGTGACATGGTCAAATGTTGGGAGGCTATGAATGACAACTTAAAGTTCCAATTGGGCAAAATTAGAGCTTCTTTTCAAAAGAGTTTTTCTGAAATTGAACACGCCCACGTAAGTCCATTTTACAATAATTTACGTGGTTCAGTGTCTCGAGATGCATTGAGACGCATTGCTGAAGAGTTAAAACGAGTAGATTATGTAGGAACTAACAAGGAAATATGTCGTTGTACTCTTAGAACAACCTACGGATTTACCTACAGATTACCTTGTGCTTGTGAGTTGACAGGATATAAAATTGATGGTATACCGATACCAATAGATGTTGTGCATGTTCATGGGAGAAAACTAAGTATGAAAATTAAGTTGGACGAAGACATAGATGATGGATCAGAGGTGAATATGAGTAGTGCAATAGATGAGTTATGGAAAAGGTTTAAGTTACTGGATGTTGCTGGGAAAAGGGCCTTAAAAATTAGGGTTTTTGAACTTCCCTTCCCCACAATGACTTCTAGGGGAAGTCAAGAAGAAAGACAAAAAAACCCAGTAGGGTATGATGTTTATAGAGACCCTTCGTATCACGAGTATGTTGATCAAACATCTCAATCTTCACAGAGGTAATCTCAACCATCACAGACTTCAAAGAAATCTCAACCATCACAAGCTTCGAAGAAGTTGAAATGATCACAATCTTCACAGTCATCTAAGCAGTTCATCCTTCAATTTCCTAATCAGATAGTTGAAATTTCTTTTGTGAAGCCTGTGATGATTGAAATTTCTTTGAACAACATTCAGTGACTTAAACCTTTTCCATAACTCATCTATTGCACTACTCATATCCACCTCTGATCCATCATCTACGTTTTCGTCCAACTTAACTTTCATACTTAGTTTTCTCCAATGAACATGCACAGCATCTATTGTATCGGTATACCATCAATTTTATATCATGTCAACTCACAAGCACAAGTAATTTGTAGGTTGTTCTAAGAGTACAACGACATATTTCCTTGTTAGTTCCTACATAATCAACTCGTTTTAACTCTTCAACAATGCGTCTCAATGCATCTCGAGACACTGAACCACGTAAATTATTGTAAAATGGACTTACGTGGGCGTGCTCAACTTCATAAAAACTCTTTTGAAAAGAAGCTCTAATTTTGTCCAATTGTAACTTTAAGTTGTCATTCATAGCCTTCCAACATTTGACCATGTCACCAATATTGTTCCTCAAAATTTGACCAAAATTTGACCGTGTCACCAATACTGTTCTCCAACATTTGTTTTAACTTCCAATGAGCAGACTCAACTCTAAAATTAATACATGTTAAAAATATTTTTAAAAAATACAAAAAAGATCTACAATTTAGAAATACTAAAAATAAATACATACCGATTAGTCGTGGTGTTATCCGAATGTAGCACTCGATTGATCCATGCTCCAACAAATCTTTGTCTATGTGGTGTCAACCATATGTCCTTCACATAATCAATAAATTCATTACAATCAACACACGCCTGCTCAAGTTGGTTCAACCGTTAATCATACTCAACCTCATTACTAGCCCATACAACATTCGTCCATAATTCGTCAATTTTCTTTTGCATGTCACTAGCCACATATTATTTCCGTTTTGCACCAACATTCTTGTTAATATGAAATCGACATAGCAAATTGATCGACCTTAGAAACACAATTTCAATGGCTTTCATCAAACCAAGATCTCTATCTGTCAAATTCACTTGTGATCACAAATCTTTCTTCACAAACAATTGTTTAAGCTTATCTAGCACCCAACAAAAAGTCTCAGTCTGCTCAGACTCAATATACGCAAATGCAACAACAAAAGTCAACTCGATTGATGTCATGCCAACAATTTCAAACAGAGATCGCCTATATTTGTTTGTCTTGTAAGTGTTGTCCATAACTAACACAATAGAAAAAATATTCAACAACTTAACTGAATCTGGATGAGCTCAAAATATATCTCTAATAACTCCAGAGTTATCTCTTTTTCTACTCCAATAAACATAACTTGCATCCTCAATAAGCTTAAACAAACGTTGTATCTCACTTCTAGGACCTCTTATAGTTTTTTCTATCATACTCTTCTGCTTGTATATTTGTGTGATCCGAGTGACATTATTTGAATCTTGCAATGGAAGCAATATATGTCTAGGTGGAACCTTTCTATTTGTCAAATCAACACCAAGTTGCTTCTGATCCGCTGTTAACCTACCAACAAATGCGTGACCTTCTAATCTATCCGGTAAACCATGGTTATGAACTCCACATTTTACATCAATCTTCCATCAGTCGCTGGAATTGATCTGATTCTAAATGGACATCCACATTTTTTCGTCGCACTCTGAGTTCCACTGTCAATATATTTGTGTTTTCCACCTTTATCACATCCAAATATTAATTTGTTACTTCTTTCTCTCTTGCCTGTTTCAATATCTGAACGAATGATGATAACCGTTACTTTATTTCAGATTCCGATCTCTTTAATCCATCTTATCATCTCTTCTCGTGTACCAAATCTTTTAGTGTAAAAAACATCAGACGTATCTACACATATCTGATATTTATCGCATATTTGTGAAGGAATTTTTGTACCTATATAAAAAAAATAAAAAAAATTTACAAAAGCAAATCGGAAGACTCAGGAAAAGAGTTCCGATAGACAAAGATAATAAACCAGAAGACTTGTAAAAAGTGTTTCGGTACACTTTTCGTTCATACCGAAACTCTTAAGACAAGTGTTCAGGTAAATAATACTATCAAACCAGAAGACATGACATATAGTCTTCTGAAAGATTTCTACGTAAAACTCAAACCGGAAGTCTTTGTTTAACTCTTCCGGTACATATTTTGTATAAACCAGAACTCTTAGCCAAAGTCTTCCGGTTTGGAAAAAAACAACATACCGAAAGTCATTTTAAAAGTGTTCCGAACAACTTGATAGGTGAATTTTTCAGAACTTTGAAAATCTGACAGGACAGTAAAAAGTAAAAAAAAATAAAATAATAAAAAATAGACAAGGATAAAATTGGTATTTTTTTAAAAATGTAGAGATATGGGTATAAATGTAGGGCTATGGATATAATTATAGGGGTATGAGGTAAAATTTTCTCAAAACAATAGTAACTTAATTGAACAAATACGAAAGGCAAATTTTAAAAAATATATATGTTCGGGTAAATGGTTCAAGAAAGATGGGTAAAATGTAAACAAAGCCGTGCTCCAACTTTTAATGAAAATCATAACTTGAAGACTTCAGCTTTATGTCTGCTTAAATTTTTCATTGTAGCAATCAGACCAACCAGGCAAAATTGTATACAATGAAGTTGACGATATACAAATTAACTATTGTTTAAATAGACAGAAACTATAGTTAAAGGTTATTGTTTGCAGCCCTCTTACATCTAAATACCAATTAGGGATTCTTTTGAGCAGGTTTCTTGGAATTGTTTTTCCTACGAACCTTCACCAAAACGTTTTGTAAATCCTAAAAATCAAAGAAAATAAGAGATTATTCAGATCAGTCGTGCCACAAATTTTGCCTAAAAATGGCAATAACAACAACAATAATAATAACAATAACAAAGAATTTATGTTTGTGATTCCTTAAGGCTACTCAGATGAAAATGACTCAAAATGTTAGCACGAGATGCTTAAGCAAACAAATGTGCGCTTAAGACCTCCTACAAACAGAATTCCCAGTTGGTAGTCACCCGCTTACTGTTTTGAGCCACTCTTCGCAACTGGTACAAGGCAGGAAGAAGACATTACCGACAAGGCCTAAAGGATTGCCGGGTAGTAAGCACCATTTTCTAATTCCAATCCAATCATTGGGAGCCATAAATATAAATCTTAACTAATGAATGAAGTGAAAAGTCACTTGGGACTAGAGACATAAAAGTTGTAAATTGGGAAGTCTCACATATGATTTTCAAAATTGGGTCAACCAAATTTTGTTGGTAAAAACTTAGACAAAGTAGCCTTTTACTAATATCCAATGAGGTGCAACTGATGTAGCATTTCATAAATTGCATTACATGATTAATAATAACAATACAAAGTGACTCGTTTAACAGCAGTTTTCAATAGAACAGGCCAACTAATGCAAATTTAAATTAGTTGCTTCCAAAATGATTATGCGAACTTTATATATTATGTATTTATATTAAACCTATAAATGAGAACAAAACCTAATTTTTTTGGAACACTAAGTTAGGCGCATATTTACCTCAACAGGTTCATTTTGTAATGTCCCGCGTGTCCAAAGACCCTCCAAATTGTAGTATGCTCTAGCATTTTCATCAAGTGCATGAACTATCACTTTACCTGAACAAAGGAAATGAATAAGTATGGAAAAACAAGACATGGATAGAACCAAATAACTAATTTCATTTTTCTAATGCAAAAAACAGAAACAGTCACTAACACAGAATAGCATACTTTATATTCGACCAAAGATTGATAGAAATCTACTCTACACTCCGTAGCCAATGATGACAAGGAAAAAACTATACCCAAAATCAAATGATATAGAGATCCTTTTCCTTGATGCCTTGTCAAGCCACAAGATGCTCAAAGAAATGAAAGGAGTGAGATTCTAAGAGGCGCGTGATAGGATTGATATATTGCAGCATTCCCACAATGGATACAAAGGATCAAGCAACAATGAAAAAGTAGTTGTAGAATCCAAACACTTCAGTTTACTATTCAATAACAGGGCCATGCACACGATGCACACCCGAAATGGCAAACCTATGCACACACGGGCAAACTGCGTGAACAAAAATCGTGTTTGTTGTTTGCGATTTTAAGTTTCTATTTACTCTTCTAACAATCTTAATAATGAATTGGATATCAAATTGGTACGTCATATAGACACAAGATTAGACTCTATCAGAGTCAGCAACCTAATTTATGTGTAGCCGCCCATATACATAGGCCCTACTAACTACTAACTATCGTCTTAGAAATTAGTTAGGATATAGAAAAGCACCATCCCCCAGACCCCTAAGTTGCATAAGTACCTACACACCGGTTTATGGTTGATAACATGAGTGAACATCTCTCTCCCTCAACTAAGAAGCTAATGAATGATGATATTACACATTACAGGCCATTATGATTACCATAGTTTTGCTTCCATAGGGTTCTTCTAAATTCAATGTTTTTTTTTTCAAATTCAACAAAACGAATAGATACAAAACAAAAATTATAAAAAAAACAGCATATACCAGAGTCAATAACAATCCATTTTCCATCCTCTTGCCCTTGCACACTAGGCAGCATCATTTGCTGAGCGCCTATCTGCTTCTGCTTAGCCTGTTAACACAAAAATCAACAAACATCTATTCAATTTCTTTTTCTTAAAGTTCAATTAGAAAATTAAGAACCGTAAGTGTTTAAACCTAATCAATCATCACAGAGACGAATGAACATAAAGGGAGAAGAAGTAACGAACAATGAACATGCCTTGTAAATTAGGGCTTGAGCGATGTTCCTGACGTGCCATGGGGATTTACCAGTGGCGAGAACCATGAAATCCGCCCACTCGCTGTGTTTGGGAACTGGAATTATCTTGACGTCGTCAGCTTGAACGTCCGTCAGAATCTTCTCGATCTCTTGCAGATCTAAGAAGCATTTAGTGACGCCACCGTCAGTGTTAACGGTAGTGGATAGAGAGGAAAACCCTAGCTTCCATGGTTGAAGAAGGGGCTGGGGATTTGATGCATAGCGCGAGGAATAAGCACGAGCTCGCAGAACTGCCCACATTGGAGTACGCAACAAACTGTAACTTCTAATTGTTTCTGTTAGGTTGCTGTTGATTTTGACGGTGGGGCTGCAAAAGTTGGAGATCGGAAGTTGAACGAGGAAGTGGAAAGGGCGGTGTTGGAAGTGTTGAACGGTGGTAGGAAGAAATGGGGGCTGGGGTTCTTTTTCTACAAAATTTGTGTCCGCTATATTTGCAATATGAGCAGTGCTATTTTGTAGGATGAAATTGTATAACGAAAAGCCAGAATCAACGTGGCAGGGTCCGTTACACAACAATCAGGGATTGATAACATTACATGGGTAGCGGGTAGGTGGTTATCAAAGTGGCTCATCCAATAACAACTTGCCACATCACTTTCTTCGCTTTCTTGCTATGTTTTCTTCTTAAAGTTTAGCATTTTCCTTGCAATATTTGTCTATCATAAATTAGTTGTCATTACTAAAAATAATCAATTATCAGAAAACCATTAATTATTTTATTTTACTCGCACAATTAAATAAATAATATTTATTCTATTATGAAGACAAAATTAACGGATTGCAAATCATTCTGTTAACATAAGAGTAGTTGTGTTCCTCGAGCAAGATAATTTGACACATTTTTGTTATTGAACAGAGACACGACAAAAATAAGTTTGTGAGGTGCATCAAATTCAAATTACAATAATTTAAAAGTTTAAAGATAATGCGTAAAGAAATATTATTCAGACATTCAATTAGATTATTTTAAAGTGTCAAATTATAATATTATTTTAAAAATAAAGTATGATGAAGTGAAATACATGTCGGTCATTACTTAATAGTGTAAAAATATTTTTCACGGTCCGTGTTTATTTTTTTTTCTCATAATTTAATTATCCATATTTATGAAAATTATATATATATATATATATATATATATATATATATATATATATATATATATATATATATATATATATATATATATATATATATATATATATATATATATATATATATATATATATATATATATATATATATATATATATATATATATATATATATATATATATATATATATATATATATATATATATATATATATATATATATATAAGTATGAAATTATATTTATTGGAATTAATTAAGAATTTAATTGAAATACACAGTCAATTAATTATAAAGGTTGGATCTTAGAAAGAGTTTGACTTTTATTTTAATCAATTATAAAATAATGCAAACGGATAATGGTGGTGAATCAACTCTGTAAAAGTGCATAGTAATTAATCTCATTGATTAATTCTTCAATCTCTTTGAATATTCAATTTCTCGTGTTTCCATCCATTTTTTTCTAAATACAATTTTGGTTCTTTTAAAATAAATTTTCTATCTTTTCGGTCCCATTTTAAAAAAAAATCAACTATTTAGTTCCTTGTTTTAAAAATTTTTGGATTTTTTTTAGTCTCTCTCATATTTGACTATGTGGTCGAGGCTGTGTTGACCAATATTAAAAATTATATTGTCGCATCATTTAAAAACCAATTTTAATTCATTAATATAATTGAAAATCATTTAAAATAATTCTTTTATGTATAAAATAAAATCTCAAACTCATTCTTGCCCCTTTTCAATCTTGTTTTCCCCCTTACACCCAGAAAATTCTACTTGTCCAAGTTCCCAAATTCTTTATCACACCACTTTTATGTCTGAATCTCCATTAATACTGTTCTGGACTGGCCCAACCCAACGTTATTTGGGGAAGGCCCAAATTGCCCAGTGTCGGGCACAGACTCTCCCGTCGACCAGACAGCTCCCTCGGCGAGCAGGACGCATCCCTCTGTCGGGCAGAACAACACGTCCTCCGCACGTTCCCCACGTGCCCCCTCCGCGGGGACACGTCATCAGCCAACTACCCACCTCCGAAAGAGCTGGTCAGCCCACTTTCCGGAGATCACGGGACGGTTGAACTAGAGTGAATACCACGTGTTGGTCTTCACTACGCCACATAAGTCCTAGCAGTCACCTGGGTTGGGCCTGACAATCCAGCCCAACACAAGTGACTTTTGCCCCTGCGCTAGGGTCTCACTATAAATACCTTCTTTCACTAGAGGGTCAGGTATTCAATTCACTTCTTAACCTCTCTTCTGTATTTTCTCCCCCTTTGGTCCATTAATCACTTTGGCATCGGAGTGTCTTGTAGGTACACCCCCTCCTCTTCCATACTTCCGGTGAACACCTAGCAGATCAACGACGTGTGGCAGGTCATTGACTCCCTTCTGATCAGGTCAGATCAAATACTCATTTCCTAAATTGTATGAAATTGAACCCGCACATATATGATGTTTAAACTGAAACAACAAAAACATTGTTCGTCTGCGGTGGTTGTTCACGTTGAGGGTGCGGTTATGTTGAGCACGGTGAAGATGAACGTGAGTTCAACTGAGTTTGTGGTGAGCTTTTCATGGCGGTTATGGAGGAGACTTGAAATGGATGGCCGAAGAAAGCTGACGATAGTGAGTTGGGTTTTCGGAGAAGTTTGATGGTTGTTTAAATGCTTGAAAGGTTGTAAACGATGAGGTAGGAGACAGACGACGGGTATGTTTTCTCACGGCGGCGGATGTAGCTTGAGGATGAGGATGAAGCATGGTGAGGTGTGGTGGATGAACAAAGTTGTAGGTGAGTTGAAGTTATGATGGAAACGAAAATGGAGGGTGGTGAGGTACTTGAATGATGGTCTTTTTGTTCCTCCTCTTTGGTCTGTTGGACACCTAATAAGATAAGAAATTGTGAAATTTCTATGCAATTTTGACAGGATTGTTACTTGGACAAAATTAGACAAGATATGTACAAAACAATTGTATTGCATTGGATGTAAATCTTTAACCATATATTTTGTAATTAAAGTTAAATAAAGGTCTGATGTGAAAAAAGTTAGTTCTAAATTGTCATTGTTAAGGTTAAATAAAGGTAAGAATTATTCTAAAAGAATTAGTTTGAGTTTGAGATTTTATTTTATAAAAGAATTATTTTAAATGATTTTCAATTATATTAATTAATTAATATTGGTTTTAAGTGATGTGGCAATACAATTTTCAAAATTAGTCAACACAACCTCTACCACATCATAAATGAGGTTGCCATATAGTCAAATATGAGAGGGGATCAAAAAAATCCTAGAAAAATTCAAAATAGGGGACCAAACCTGGTTTTTTTTAAGGGGAATAATAAGTTAGAAAATTTTACCTCATACCCCCACACTTATCCTCATACTCCTACAATTTTTGAATATTTCAAATTTTCAATTTTCAATTTTTTTTATAGTTTTTACTGTGAAGTCAGATGAGTCAAAAAAAGTACTATTTTGGAATTATACGATACTAAACGGATAACATAAGGTAAAGAAATCTGGAGTGTATTATAATCAAACTGAAAAACACAAACTAAAGAAATTTGATTGTTGGATTTAACAAACCGGATAACTTGCATGTGAGTTATCTGAATCACATAATACTTTTCGGATAACAATGACATACATTTTTCGGTCTTTGTTTTTCTATATTTCAGATAACATGTACTGAAGAGTTCCGGTTTTGTTTTTTTCATAACTGGATTTCTTGTCCTCGAGAGTTCTAGGACACATTTTTTAATCTTTTTTAATTTTTTACTTTTATTTTTTATTTTTTATTAATTTTTGTCACATTTATGTTAGGAGACATGGACATTCCATTGATGATATGCGATAAAAACCAGACATGTGTAGACACGATTGAGATATTCTTGACTACAAAAAAAAATTCCACACGAGAAGATGCGGCTAGGTGGATTAAGAAGGTTGGAGTCAGGAATAAAGTTATTGTTATAATAACCCGTCCGGACACCAAAACTAGCAAGGGAGGAAGAAGTGACAGAGTTATATTTGGTTGTGAAAGTGAAACATAAAGTACTACCAAGAAATGTGGTTGTCCATTCAAAATTAGGTCAACACCTTTAAAAGATGATTCTGGTTGGAATGTTGATGTAAAATGTGGACTTCACAACCATGATTTACCTGATAGATTTGAAGGACATGCGTTTATATGTCGACTTAATGCTAATGAACAACAACATATTATTGATTTGACAAAACACCATGTTCCACCAAGACACATATTGTTTTCATTACAAGAACGGGATCTGGAGAATGTGACTCGAATCACCCAAATATATAAACATAAGACTAAGATTCAGAAAGACATCAGGGGTCCTAGAACGAAAATGCAACAGTTGTTTAAATTGATAGAGGAATCTGATTATATTTATTGGAGTAGAAAAAATATGGTCGGAAGTTGTGAGAGATATCTTATGGGCCCATCCAGGATCAGTGAAGTTGTTGAATATATTTTCTAATGTGTTGATTATGGACTATACTTACAAAACAAATAAGTACATGGAACCTTTGTTTGAAGTAGTTGGTATGACATCAACTGAGTTAACATTTGTTGTTGCATTTGCCTATATGGAATATGAGCAAACAAAGAATTTGTGTTGGGTACTGGATAAGTTGAAACAGTTGTTCATTAAGCAAGGGTTATGGCCACAAGCCCACAAGTGATTTTAATGGATAGAGATCTTGCTTTTATGAAAGCAATTAAAATAGTATTTCCAACGACAGTTAATTTTCTTTGTCAATTTCACACTAATAAGAATGTAAAAGCGAAGTGAAAGAAGTATGTTGTGAATGATATGTGAGAGCCGATAGAGAAGATATGGTATGAACTTGTAAGAGATAATGATGAGGTGAAGTACCATCAAAAGTTGCAATAGCTTGAGCATTTATGTATGGATTTTAGACCATTTTTTATTATGTGAAAGACACATGGTTGATGCCTTACATGCATAGATTTGTTGAATCTTGGATAAATAAAGTGTTGCATTTGGGCAACACCATGACTAATAGGTAAGGCGTTTGATTTTAGCCATAGTTTGTTTAACTTAATATTAATGATACTTAACTTTTTTTTGTTAGGGTTGAGTTTGCACATTGGAAACTGAAGCAGATGTTGGAGAATAGTTTAGATGATATATGCAAATATTGGGAGGCTATGAATGGGAACATCAAGGTGCAATAGGGTAATATTAGAGCTTCATTTCATAAAAGTTTTTATGAAGTTAAGCATGCGCACACTAGTCCATTTTATGGGAATTCACGGGGACCAGTATCTAGAGCTGCTTTGAGACACATTGTTGAAGAGTGGCACAGGGTTAGCATGGTGGGTACAAACACCCAAATGTGCGGGTGTAGTCATAGAAAAGTATACGGGTTACCTTGTGCTTGTGAGTTAGGGCGATATACGTTAAGTGGTGAACCAATACTAATTGATGTTATTCATATACATTGGAGGAAGCTTAGCATGGAAGGTGAACAAGGGGTAGATACAGAGGATGGAGCAGAGGTGGACGTGACCAATGCAATTAATGCAATGTGGAAAAGGTTTAGGTCGTTAGATGTTGCAGGAAATAAAACACTAAAAAATAGGGTGTGTGAAATTGCTTACCCCACTACAATAAAAATGGTCCCACCGCCTGAAAAAATAAAGACCAAAGGAGGAGTGAAGAGAAAATGGAAGAAACTTGTGGGATATGATGTTTATCATGATCCTTCATGTCATGAATATGTTGATCAAGCACACAACACTTATCAAAAATCTTCAAAGAGGCCATGTTCACAGTTATCCCAAACGTCAAAGAAGAAACCATCTAATAGGTACATTGTACAATTTCCAGAGCATATCATACAATTTATTGATGATATTGTTGATGTTAAGAGGGAGAGAAGTTGTGGGTATAGAATGATTGCATCAATGTATGGATATGGTGAGGATGGTTGGTCAATGGTTCGTCGTGATTTGAATAATTAAATAAGAGGTTCCAGAATCAGTCTATATGAAAATTTATTTGGAAGTCACTTATCAAAAGTGAGAGACTCCTTGATGATATCGTCTTTAGGTACTCGGCCGTTAGATAAATGGATGACATTACCAGATATAGATCATGTGATAGCAAATTGGTATAATGTCATTCTAGTGTCTTTGGGTTATCCTAGTTTGACTTTCTTTCCTATGACGACTTCACATTCATCTAATGTATCCATTTACTGCATTGGTTTTGTCAACCAAAATCATTGGGTCCAGGTAAACATTCATGTTTGTTATGTTAATTACTTATCTTTCATTTATGTCTCACTTACTAATGTCTCTTAACAGGTAAACATGAACGAAGGATTTCCCTTGCCACCAATCACATTGGACTAGAAAAAGTATCTCACATCAGATGCAACTTTTTGGATGATAAGATTTGTTGGACAGTTACAACATTGGCAGCAACTTACGCCTGTGGTGTCGAAATGTGTTAGATTATGATTGAAATGTGATTTTTATATTTTGATTCGTTTTGACATTTGATTTGTGTTATATTTAATTCATGGTATGTTTGGGATTATACTAAATAGAGAGTATTATATAATTTTGAATAATATTACATAACTCTGAAGAATATGACATACGTCTGAAGAATAATACGTAAGTCTGAATAATACTACATAAGTATGAATAGTAAATATCACATCAATCATCATCACTAACATAACGAGGATGTGACACCCTGTAGTACCAATTCAAGTAATCAGGCACTACATCATATGGAGTATTTGCAAACACGAACCTTTTTAGCTGCATCCTCCAATGAAACACTCAAGAGATCAATAACTTGAGTAATGCCATCTAAATCAGTGAACCTTTCTGTAGGGTTACACAACTCTCCCTACACGGTAGATGAAGTATACAAGAAACATCGTCCAATGTAATAGTCATCTCGCCAAATGGCATATGAAATGACAATGTTTATGGATGTCATCTCTCCATAAATCCAGATACTAAGTTCTGATTTATCCTCGATAAGTTGGTTATCTGTAGAAAGAATAGACCAGAATCAGATAACTATCGTTCAATCACTGATGGGAGACTATGTGGAACCCATCTAATCAACTTGCTGCAATGTGCAACAACCTTCAACTCTTTCTTCAGAACTCTCTCTTGAAAATAAATTATAATATATGTTATAATATATATAAATAATTAACATTAAACTTGATTCAATATAAAAATGTCATAAACAAACTTACTTCGTCATCCCACAAATGGCGAGCAGTATGATTCTGATACCTCACTAAAAGAGACGTATCAGACGGTCCTCCGGAAAATGGTGGATCCAGTGGAATAGGCACAGGTGCAACTATCTGATCTTCCTCCCAATTTAATGGTTGTTGATTCGACCGCCCTTCATCATATCATCGATAAATGAGTCCATCCCTTCCTTAAATGTGAGCCACTAAAAAAAGTCAAAATCCATAAAACCAGAAAACTACAAGTCAAGTTCTCCGGTTAAGAAAATAAAAGAACCAGATAACATAAGGCTAAGTTATCTGGTGAGAAAAAAAGAACCTGATAACTACACCACAAGTTATCCAGTGTGAAAAAAATACTAATCGAATAACTACACCAAAATTTATCCGATGTGTAACCATAAAAAGTGTGAACCGGATAACTTTTTGTTGGATTCTCCGGAAGTCAAAAATTATGCACTGGTTTTTTCACGCTCTAGCTAGAAGAAAATGAGGGAAAAGTACAAATTTTGAAATATTGGATATGTATGCAGGGGTATTTTTGTCCAATTTTTAAAA
The DNA here is from genome assembly GCA_963859935.3 of Lathyrus sativus. Classification (NCBI taxonomy): domain Eukaryota; kingdom Viridiplantae; phylum Streptophyta; class Magnoliopsida; order Fabales; family Fabaceae; genus Lathyrus; species Lathyrus sativus. Next base: position 493,938,490 of record OZ012739.1, on the reverse strand, counting down.
TTTTAGGGGCATTGGGCTAAATGCAGGGGTATGGGATAAAATTTTCCTCTTATTAATATAAGTCGATAAAAGAACTAAAAAAATTGTTGCATTATAGTAATATATATATATATATATATATATATATATATATATATATATATATATATATATATATATATATATATATATATATATATATATATATATTAGAAAAATGATAACATCGAAGAATAAGAGAACTACAAACAAGAAAAATAAGAAAATTTCAAAGAAAACTACAGAAGAGAAGGAAAAAAAATTACAATAGGGTGACAAGGAAGAAGACAGGGTAGGAAAAAATACAAAGGAGAAAAAATAAATAAGAAATTAGAAGAATCAATTATTAAAAGAGTCTGCGCTAAAAAAAGATATTGAAGTAGGATAGTAGAAAGAGGAATATTCATAGACATAACAGGTGGATAGGTGAAGGAGGAGCAAGAAAATTAGTTGCATTTTAAGTAAAAGTTGGATGACAAGTTTTGACAAAATCTCTATAAGGTCTAATTAGGATTTTTCTTTTCCGCAACCATTTCTACCATTAGAATCTACTATTAGGAAGAACCAAAAACCAATAATTTGTGTATGAGGAAAAAATAATAATGAGCACCTTGTATCTCAATAAGTATAATGAGAAATAAGGTTGCAGTTGAAATGAGGGGGGAAACAAATAAGAGGTCGTATAAAAGATGTTACATACTGAAATTAGAAATGTGATTGATTGACGTTAGTGGACTTTTAATATGGTGGTGCGAATCTCCGATACGACAATGCTGAGGTGGACCTATGTGCTTGCAGATATAAATTTGATAACTCCACAAAAGATTCCCTCTGATGTTTTGATGATGAAAATGTCACATATTGAAATTGGTGGCAATGGCTCTCAACACTCTAATGATAGTGAACCAATTAGTAAAACATCTAAAATCATCATCAAGAAAAAGAGACTAAAGATTGAAATGCTTATATAATCGATGCATCCAACAAAAAATATTGAAGCCTCGTATAAAGTTTAAAAGCTTGTCAGGTTATGTCAGTCTAAGTGACCATAGATTTGTAAAAGTAAGGAAGTACCTCTTAAATTCTAAGGCACCCCCCCCCCCCCCCCCACACACACACACACTTGAAAGACTTTTTCTAATCGTTTTACATCTTAAAATGTTTTCAAAATCAAGCCAATTGATTAAGAAACTTCCTACAATCATTTAAAAGGTTTTTTTTTTTTAACTATTCAATCAATCGAGAACCCAACCCAATCAATTGGAAAAACTTTTTTGAGTCTGCCAATTGATTTGAGCATTAAGCCAGTCAATTAGATATAGCCTAAACGATTAAGGAAATGATCGGGACGTCGTCTTAATGACTCGTAATGACTCTTTATCAAATATTTCCATGTTGGGCAAGGTAATTGATTAAAAATTACTAATTCAATCTATTAGAGTGTTATGTTAGTTGATTGGCTCATCAATTCTGCTCATGGATTATTTTCTTTTCTAATTTTTCAACTCCTATATAAAGGAGGCCCCCTCCTCTTCATTTCATGTCACTTTCCAAAACTTTACATTTTATTTAGAATTTATCTCTCTATTTTCTCCCATTCTCTCTCTAAGAAATATTTGTGTTCACTTAAAGTTGTCATAGTGCTCTCGAGTGAAACTTTGCTTGTGATAAAGAGTTTGTAAGTGGTCGTATTGTTTGTTTAAATATTGAGAGTGTGATAATTTTATATTGAATTTGGTTTGTGAGGTAAACCAGTTATAAAATCTTTTTTTTTGTTTCTAGACCTTTGCTAGAAAAAGTTTTATTTTGGTTATTGAGATCAGCATGAAAATCTTTAAGAAGGTCTGTTAGCTTAGCATATGGTAAAAGCTATCTTTGATTGATGATACACCTGTAGAAATCTTAAAAATCGATTGTATAAAGGTTCATCGGCGTAATCTTCAAAAGCTCAAAGTTTATAGTCTAATTCTCAAAAAGATCTGGGAATAAGACTAGGTCAATGTCTGTCTGAACTTGTATAACTCTCAGGTGCAATTTCTCTAGTCATATCCTCTTTAATTTCTGTTATTTATTTTTACCTTTTTTTTGTTGCTCACTCTTTTAGAAATTACTAACAAAATTTTAAGTATAACTAAGAAAACCACTAAAGTAATCAAAAATTTTAATACCATAATCCATCCCCTTTTGTGCTTGAAGTATGCGTGGTAACGAGGCGGATTGAGGACAGTTTTTACTTCCCTCATACTCAACCCCGAATCCTAAAACAATCCTCGTTTCTCATCCCAATCCCCATCGAGAATGGAGAATTAAAACTTAAACTCGTTCCAAACTGGTTCGTGTATCCCCACCATACCACCGTCTACTTAATGAAATTAATTTTTTAAATAAAAATATTTATTTTTCCAAAATCAAATTACATTATAAATAATAAAATAAAATAAATATCTCAAAAAATTTCATACATATATTTTAGTTATTATAAATAATAAATAAAAATCAAAGTATCAAACATTAATCACATATTTAATATTATAAATTATCAAATTTAAAATAATAAAGTACATAACAAAATAAATGTGGCGGGTTCGGGGTGGGTACTAATGTCCCCATTACCCGACCGTCGTCATATTTTATAATCAGGAAAAACACAAACTCGAATCCAAACCTAGTCAAGGTGGATTTTTCCCCACCAAATTCGAGGTGAGTTTGGGTGGGTATCTTTTGGGTATGAGTTATGTTGTCGTAATGGTGGAATGAAAATATTCTGAGTAAAATAAAAGTAAAAAATAAATGTTTGAAAGATTAGTCTTGGTGTAAGAATTTTGGAAATTGAGAAATTTATAAGAAAGATAAGAAAGAGACTAAGAGGGCAATGATCGAAGCAAAAACTAAAGCTTTTGAAGGATTATACAAATTTGTAAGAGCTAAAGAGGGATAAAAACCTACATATAGGTATGTTAAAGGAGGACACGTCATATCCCAATTTTGCTCTAGCTTTTACTATCATATTGGTTTTTGTCACATTTTCTTTTGAATATGTGAATTAGCACATTTGATAGTGAAGAGAGTGTTTAAGAAGTTATAAGTGCAAAGCATTCGGGTTCATATCTAACCTTTTCCATTTTAGTGTATTTGTATCTTTTTATTGTTTTTGCCTATAATTCTATTTTTATTTGCAACCACAAGAAATAAAATAAAAATACATTTTATTTTTGGTTTTTTATTTTTTTTAATAAAGCATTTTTTAAAATAATTTTTTTTTTCACTTTTACTCATTTTTATGCACTAAATAATAAAACAAATCACAAAAGAAATAGTAAAAATGTAGTTTTTATTTTTACTTCTTGTCCAAGCCAATTTCTTAGAAATTTTTTATTTTATTTGTCTATTTCTAACAAGAATTAAAACAAATATTTCTTTGGTTTTTATTCTTTAATAATTTTGTTTCTAAATCTCTCACTTTTCACATTAATCGGGAAAATAGATCATCTTTGTGTAAATTACTTTGATAACTATATTTTGATAAAATAAAATAAAAACACATACGAACAAAACCTTTAAACCTAAGACTAAAGAAAGTTTCCCATTTAGTACGACAGATGCGAGGGGTGATGATACCTTCCCCCCGCATAACTGACTCCTGAACCCTATTTTGGTTGCGACGATCATTTTATACATTTACTTTCCCTTAGGGTTTTTATCGTCATTTCCCCTTTCCTCTCATGAACCTTCAACTATCTAAAAGCGTAAGCCACAAATTATTTATTCTGCACCAGTCAAACCCATCATCGAAGCATCACAATACACAACAAAAGACTCACTCGAATTTGGCAAAATCAATACTAAAGCAGACACCAATTTCTTCTTGAGTTCTATAAAAATCTATTCGCACAAAGCATCTCACACATTCGCTTGACCCTTTCAAGTCAACTGAGTCAAAGCCCAAAGGCATCGGCAACTTCGAAAAGCCTTCAATAAACCATTTATAGTAACCAACCAAACCTAAAAAAACTCCTGATCTCAATAACAAACTTTAGAGTTTCCCACTGTAATGCAACATTAACCTTCGACAGATCCACAATAATACCTCCACTAGAAATTACATGACATAAGAAACTCACTTCTTTCAACCATAACTCACACTTAAATAACTTTGCATACAAGTTCTTTTTCTCTCGAGGTCTACAACACGGTTCTCAAATGTTCTGCATGATATTCATTTGACTTCGGGTATATCAGAATATCGTCTATGAACACAACCACAACTGATCTAAGTACAAATGAAATATTCGATTCATGTACTCCATGAACACTCAAGACACAATAGACACTCCAAACGACATTAGAAACTCTTTGGAATATCCTATGATTTCATTCAAACCTGATGATAACTCGAATGTGGATCAATCTTGCTAAACACACAAACACTTACTAACTGATCCATCAAATCATCAATTCTTGAAAGTAGATACTTGTTCTTGATAGTTACTTTATTCATCTATCGATAATCAACATATAACCTCATGCTACCATCTTTCTTCTTAACTAACAACATTGGCACTCCCCACGGTGAAATTCTCGATCAAATAAACTTCTTCTCAATCAACTCTTCCAACTATTTATTTAGTTCACTTAGCTCTGAAACTAACATTCTATAAGGAGCCATTGACATTGGGCTAGTTCCATGTACTAACTCTATTGAAAACTCCATCTCACTCTATGGCAGCAAATCACTAATGTCATATGGGAATAACTCAGGAAAATCACACACCAGATGTAGATCCATAATTATCCTCTCGCTTCCCCCATGCAAGGACACGAGCATCATGAAATCCTGAGCACTCTCACTCAGACATATATCTACATTTCTTGCAATCATGAAACTCGACTATGTACTCTCTTCAAAATCAATAAATTGCACTGACTTATTAAAATAATTGATAACTCATGGTTGAACTCCAACCAATTCATTCCTAAAATAATGTTAACCTGACTTGTCCAAAAAACTGCACTTTTGCAATTAGCGGCACACAGAGGCAATAATTCACAACTGAAACGTCTTAGAGAAGCAGAAGCTTCTCCCCTAATTATTCCAGTCCTACTTCTGCCAACAAACGGTTAGAAAAAAACGAGTATCGATAGTATTTCACACATATGTCGCATTCTAGGGAACAAACAAAATTACAAAAACCTAGCCAAATGGAACGACCTGCTCTTATACCACTATGTAACACCATAAACCCTGAAACTTATATATTAAGCTTTAAAAAAAATATAAGGTTTCACCAACAGCAAAATCTTTAATAAATCAAACATTTAACAAACATGCAGCGGGAATATCAAAGTCATACAACACCTATCATCTCCCGTTCACCTTCGCTTAGGGTAGCATTATGGCGGTATCAATCTGATTTCAATTAAATAAAATAGCATAACATAGACATTTAGTCTCAACTTCAAAATTATATAAGTTGCTATTAAAATATTGAGTGGTCATGTTCAACTTTCAATAACTTCAAAATAAACCGAATAAAGCAGTTAAGCTCCAACAAAACTTAATAAGCAAACAAACACTCCCAACCCCGATGTTACATGATCAGAGAAAGACTTCTAAAATAATGATGAAACTAAACAAAATAACTTCATGAGGTAACTTTCACTTACAACAACAAACTCTACTAATGAGTATCGACAAGATGTCTATGGTGGAAAACATGAAACAAAGGGGGTGAGAAACAATAAACTAATATAAATAGCATAAGGAATGATATGGAAAATAACATACAACAAGCACACATTCATTACACAATAAAAAACAAGATAGTCTCACACCATTCATAACAACATATACATATTCACAACCAATCATCAACATCATAAACGATCGACTACATATGCCAACATGTACGCAATGTACTCCACCAATGATTCATTACGCATGCGGTACCATCCATGAACACTCAGGTTTATCTCTCTTCTGATCTCCATCATATGACCAAAGCACGCCAAATTATTATCATCACCCTAGTTAATATTTCACTGATCCTCACTTGGAACCGCCTACTCACTCCCGATACCCACCATAGGACCAGAGCACATCAAATCGTTACCATCAACATATGTAATGCTTCACCAATCCCCCACCTGGAACCGTCTACTCGCTTTTGATCCCCGCCATAGGACCAGAGCATAACAAAATTGGACTGAAATACGTACACCATGATACATGACTCTCAACAACATGAATTTTCACCAAAAGGTTCACCAAAAGAATCAATATGCACATCACACCAATTAAGCATAACATCATTCATCATACACAACGATTAATCAATGTTATGACATAAATAAACAACAACAAACAACATCAACTCAACAAATGTAACTTCATAAGCATTCGTTCATGTTACTTCACAAAAATAACAATACATCATCGTATAAACATAAAGATTTGCTAATTGATCATACAAGTCATCACAAACATCCTTACAATAGATACATGATTATAATTTAAACAATTCACCAAGCACTATCGTTAGGTAGGTATGTGCATTAGCTTTCCAACGCTTTAAACGACAAATCACTTGGACTTACAGAAATAAAAGTTATGATAAAAATAGTATTTTAGCTCAACTCGCCTTTCTGGCTCAAATCAAGTGTAAATTGTGATTCAAATCAAATCGATCAGGGGCTCCCAGAAGGCCTTGATTCGAATCAAATTCATAATGTAAAAAATCGGATTCGAATCAAATTTGTCTGTAGCATTTTTTTGCTATTTTTTCACAAGAAATTCACTTCTAAGCTCATTTTTCTCAACCTAATCCTATCCCAAACATCCCCTAACATGTACAAATAGCTTATTATAAAAATATATTATTATAGGTCAATTACCTCCTGTTATTTCATTCTAAACCTATCAACCAACATTTAATTTCACAAAATCCTCATAACTCTCAAAATTCACCAATGGTAGAATTTTACTGATGCATATTCATGACCATTCAAACATCGATTCAGTTATAACAACACATATAAATACAAAATCAACCAACTAATTTTCAAAATTTCATCATATAATAATTCATCAAAATAAAACCTATAACCCTAATGAGATTAAGGAATTATCATCTCTACCTCATCATGCAATACACCTATATTGAATGTATTTTCTTCTCATTTACCTTTTAATTCCATAAAAAGTAAATAATCTCTACGGTGTCTCATTCTTCAAGTCATAGGTCCTTTTTCCTTCAAAAGTTATTTCTCTCCTTTTTCCTCTAGCCTTTTTTCTCTTTTCTAAGTTTATATGTACTGATAAAAACTCATAAACTCAATTTATGTTCCTAATTTATATCATTAGGGTTAATCTAGTTGAAATTACAAACTCACCTCTCACTTACTAACATCCTCTCTCCTTCCTCCCCTATATTTCTCATAATTCTCACTTTTCCCCAAAACCTTCTATTTTTCCATCTTAATTAAATAATTCAATTAAAATACTATTATTTAATTATTGAAAATATACTCTAATAATTCTAGCCCACTCTGCCAATCTCTAATCACTTTCCACACTCCAACCTCAAGGTCACACACCCTTAACACCCATATTAATTTAATTATCATGCATAAAAATCAAATTAAAATTAAATTAAATCGTGAATAAACACATAAAATAACCATTCAAAACTGGGGTGTTACACTGGCACCACCCATGATACTATTCAGTTGCTCTGGTATCGTCCATGATATCTCATGACTCTAGCACCACCCATAATACTCTTTATCTGCCTCTCTATATTCCCAACTCCCTGATACTGTCCGTGATATCCTTTGATATTCCTATTTCTCTAGCATTGCCCATGATATCCCTTTTTGATACCTACCATTTCCCCAGTACCATCCATCAAACTCTATGGTACCATCCATGAAACTCTCTGATACCACCCATGATAATTTCATTCTCTAACTCTCTGTTACTATCGATGATAATATTGTGCTTCCTATAGTTTCATCCATGATATTATATGGTCCTATCCATGAAAATTTATGGTCCCATTCATAATATTCTCTAGTCTCATCCATGAATTCCTTTGGTCCTATACATGATACCTTTTTTTTCTCTGATCCCATCCATGAAATCCTATGGTCACATCATACCTTTTGCATGCCACTTTTCTCAAGGAATTTTCCTCAGTAAAGTTCCTTTCGTAAGGTGTCCTTAGTCATTTTCTCAATGTACCCATAATGATATAATTTTCTTATAGATAATCAACATGGTCACTAGTCAGGTTAGATTACATTTTAGCTTTTACTTTGGTTTTTATACTGATAATTGTTTCATTACCGGTTCTCACATCGATAATGTCTCATTTTAGGTCTTACATCGATGACAGTTTGTTTTGGTTCTTATACCTATAACATTTATTTTCGGTTCTTACACCAATGCGTTTTTTTCTTGGATTTTATTTTTGGTTCTTACACCAATGAGGGTTTTATTACGGGATTCATATTTGCATAGGCTTCTCGATCTTTACACTGACTTGGGTCTTATTACAGGTTCGATTTTGATGAGTGTTTTATTTTGGTTCTTACACTGACGTGATTTTTATTCGGGTTCTATTTCAAAACGGGTTTCATCTCAGGTTCCATGTTAATGTTATTTTTATTTCAAGTTCTATTTCAATACGGGTTTCATTTTGGTTTCTATATAGATACGAAATTTCTTTTGGGTTTCATGTTAATGTAGTTTTTACTTCGAGTCCTATATCAATATGGGTTTTTGATTTAACCTATCAATCAGAGTAGGTGAATGGCCAACAACACGTGTGCAGTCTTGAACGATCGACAAAGAGGGAGTGTTTCTGTAGACACTCTGATGCTTAAGTTACTTCGGGTGAAAAGGTGACTAAGAAAGCGTAAACAATATAATACTTGGCCCTTCTGTAGAGGATGGTTTTTATAGTGAGCCCCCAGTGCACAACCAATGGTCTCCATTGTAAGCTGAGTGTTCAGGCCCATAATGGATGACTACCAGGACTTCCACAGGTGAATAGGGATGAGAAACTCATGCTCATCATCCTGGGTCAACCGTTCAGCACTCCTCGGATAGTGGACGGACTTTCCTGTTACGAAGGGTAGAATAGTAGGCTTGCGGGTCAATTGGTCATGTGTCATGGGATGAGGGGCACGTGCGAAACGTGTTCTCCACTGGCCTTAATGGGTTGGGCCAGCACTTTGAGCCGTCCTCGACATAGAACTGGATCGGGATATACTCGACTCGGGTCAACCATAGGCCCAGTCTAGAACATGAGCCTTATAAGTTGTTGCCTTCAAGCATGGGGTTAATGACTTAGAGTCAGCCTATGTATCAAGGAGAAGCAAATGACTCTGTGCAAGGAGAACCTTCATTTAGGCTTTGCGATTATGAGCTCGCGCCACCGTGGATGAGAGTTCATGTCCACGAGGACGATGCTTTACTCGCAGCTCGTTAAACTTTGTTTTCGAGGAGGATGTGTCGTGCAGGGACTACATTCAGGAACTTAACATGTGCTCACATTGATGATTTGGCTTTGCTCGCTGGTTGTTAAGCTGCTCATAAATTTGCTTCAAATTTTTTGTCGGGCCTATGCTCGGGAATGAATGCGAAAGTTCGTCGCCTGTATCAAACAAAGGCTGCTCGACATCTTGGATTTTGGAAGGTTGACGGGACTTGAAGAGACAATGTTCCACCTCATCGAGTTGCGTGATAGTGTCATTTAATGCATAATTATGGCATATGAGTAGGGGTAATCATGATCTATACGACACATTTATCTATGCCACAAATTTGTCTTATAAATACGAAGAAATGGAGGGCCATTTCCATATTTAGCTCCATTTTCCCCTCAACTTTCCTTCGAATTTCAGAGCACTATCTCCATCGTCTATCGTCATCGCTGCCACCATCACCAACTTTCATCTAATATTCAAATTAACTTTCATCTAATCTTTAAATCAAGTAAGCTTTCTTCATCTAGTCCTCAATTTACATGTTGGTTTTAGAACATAGATTAGTCATAGAATGTAGGTTAGCTTTTCTTCACATGTTTTGTTTCGGCGGATGTTGGTGTTTGGTGGTGGTTTGGCCATTTCCAAACACCAGAAGTTGGGAGGGTTTTGGTGTTAGAAGCGTGACTTTGATTAGGAAAGTTATCATTTGCGTGATATCTCTTCTGAAAACCACTCCAACGCCACAGTTAAGGCGGTGAAAAGGACTTGTGTCAGTGGAGCTTTTGAGTTTTCTGATGAAGCTCCGTGTCGAGAAGGCTCTTCCTCGTGAAGCTCTTGAGTTTTCTAATGAAACTTCATTTCATAAAGGCTCTTCCACATGGAGTTCATGAATTTGAGATGAAGATTCGCGTATTTTCTGATGAGGCTCCGCGCCGAGGATGCTTTTCCTCGTAATTTTGTTGATAAGTCGATTGAGACCTCCGTTGAGGAGAAGATCCTTGCGATTCCCTTTGCTTGCTGTTGAATAAGGGCTTTGGTTGAGGGTAGCATCCTCGTGCCTCTCCTCGCCCTTTCACTTGATTTGCAGTGGAAGAGTGGATTTGATTTGATCGTTAAATTCACTATTGTTCTCTGCATTTCAGGTTTCTATGGCTCGCAGTGCTGAAGGTCTTCACTTGGTATACACCATCATCGATTCTGACTTGGTTACGATCAGGCCAGAACCCCGAGGGATAACCTCGCATTTCATAGATTCCCTTGAAACTGCATTTACAATTGTCGAGGAGGGTGTCGGGTTTTTAGGGGCTCCTGAGAATTGGGAAGTTTATAAGACTGACCAGGAGGAGCAGATTTGCTCGCCTTTCTCAGGGAATCATTTTTCCATATACGAGTACACCTTTAAAGAGTTAGGGCTTTGGTTGTCGTTCAACGACCTTCAAGTGGGAATCTTTGATCGGATAAAGCTAGCACCTGAACTCGATCGTATTTATTCGGGCCTTCGAGATCATGTGACAATATCTCAAGATCGGCGCCACCATACCTCCATTCCTTCAATGTTTCCATCTTTAATGATATAATTCGCATGGGAAGCACAGGTGGGAGTCCCTCAAGCAGCTGAAGAAATTGTTTAAGACGTTCACAGACTCTGTTCGTACCTTTAAGGATAGGTATATATGGTCAAACCTGTCTCTCGAGCAGCCATCGTCTATGTTTGAGCATGATCTGTAACCGAGGAAGATGGAAGTGTGCATCTTGACGAGGATGGGGACGAGGTAATGAGGATGGTCTCGAAGTTCGCCCTTCAATAGAGCAACATCCACTTTGAGGAGAGTACGAATTATTACACTACAAAGCCCAACGAGCCAGACCCTGAGGACCAGCGTGGCTTCAACAAACTTGTGAAGTTTGTTATCAACTTTGCTCCTGCTCAGTGGCAGACTAAGAAAGGGGAATTTATCCTCGATGAACAGGGCTAACCCATATATGAGGCTCATTACATTAGCACCAAGGAGCTCCTCGAGTGTAATACCACCCAGGAAGCTAGATTTCTTTAAGGTAATTGTTTTTCCTTTAATTTGTTTGTGTTTATTCTTTCTTGGTATATTGACCTGTGTTTGTTATTTGCCGCAGATAAAATGGAAAACCTTCAGGATCGCGTGCTCAAGATAGCGATGGCTAAAGGGAATACTTCAAAGGGCGGAAAAAAAGTCTCAAAGAATAGGATTGTTAACATTCTGAACCAGTATAAGGTTGACTTCGACCTTGACTCTTCTTATTCCCCGGGGGTGACCAGTCTTTTCCTCAACACGACAAGGATGCCCCGACCAAGAAAAGGCAGCACACAAATGATGTCGTGGCAATAGACCTTACATGGGAGACTGTTCGGGACAAATTCGCACTGCCCCCTGGCTATTCCAACAGGGGCTTCTTTGAGGGGGGGCCTTTCTCCTGTTGTGCCTCAGGCGGACTTTTTGGACATCCTGAGCCTCGACGTGGTGAGCAGAAGAAAAATGTTGGTTCAGGATGCACCCGCTCTGATGAGGTTCCTGGAGGTGGCCCTGGTGCTCAACAACAAGGAGACCTGCTCTGTTGCCGACCTGGAGAAGCAGCAGGCAGAAAATGTGAAGCTCAAAGCGGAGGCGATCGGGATGGAGACCGCCTTTGATGACTATAAGGAGAAGTACAAGATCAAAGGTGAGATTCTGAGTGATTTATGTGAAAATAAAGATGAATTAGCTAAGTTAAACATGAACATGATTGCCTTGAGGCTCAAGCACGCTGTTGAGAAGAAGAGCTTCATAGACAAAATTTTTGTTTTAGAAGGTGTCACAGCCCTGCTGAGGATGAGGATGACAACTTGAAGGCCTTGAAGACCCGTGCTAATCTGGTTTCCCAGATCAGAGGTCTTGAATAGGATTACATAGATATAGTCGAGATAAGCTTCGAGAATGTTGTGGCTCAACTCTGAATCTCTAACTCCAGGGTCGAGCTCGCCACTAATGGGTCGGGTTCCTGCACAGGGTGGTCGATGGCAAGATAGTCACCCTCCCAACCTTCATACTGACAACGTCAAGGAAGACGAATAGCTCACTAACAAGGGGGAGCATAATGTGTGATTTGTATGCCTTATTTATATTTGTTCCGGCTTGCACGCCGCAATTTGTAAAATTTCAAATAGTGGGTGTTGCCCTTTTTTGTCGTACCTTTTTAGTGTAATATTCTGACATTATCGGCCTCGTGGCTGTTATTCTAATCATATTTCGCTTTTCTGATATGATCGTGTATACCGTTTTTTGTCTGTATGCTTTTTTTTTTGCTTTACAAATTGTTTTTGTTGAGTATTTAGGGGTCTTGCTCGACAGTGAAGGGAACTCGTTGAGTGATCGGAGTTGGATTCTGTACTGATAACAGTTGAAAGACATCGGTTGGGATCTTAGCACCGCGACATGAACTTCCCATCACGGGTTGGGTATTCTGCCTTACTGGTACGATGATGGTGGAGCTCAGTTGAGGTTTCCCCATCGGGCCAAGAATCTTCTCGTCAAAGAGTGGACACTTTCCTTTTTGTTTAAGTTTGGAACTTGTGCTTGTACCCGAGCACACCTTCATGATCAGGACGCTGTAACACGGTGGGAGAACTGACTTTAAACAATGTTGCGGATAGCAAGAGTCGCCACCGACTTTTATTTTATCCATAAGGAAAGGTTATAAAAGAACAGGAAAGACCTTAGAGAATATTTTGGGTCCGGGGGGTAGGTTATGAAAAGGGAAGGTGTTAGCACCCTTTTCATCCATGGTTATCCATGGGCTCTTAGGTACTTAAGCTCACTTTTGAATTGTTTTGAAAGTGTAGTGTGTGAATAGAAAATTTTCAGAATAGTTAATAAATAATCCATGTAAGGATGTGTTAAGAACTTGTTTGAAAACTTGTTGAAAATTTGTTTAAGTGTGAAAAAGTTTTGAAGTGAGCAAGTATCTAGGAGTAGCCTACCCTAATGTTTTAAGGTCTTTCTTATTCTTTATCCTTTCCTTAGTAAGACTATCCCTACTATAATGGAGTAGGTAGTCCTTACTTTGGATGTTAAGGGACATGTGAGGGACAATTTGACTTTGAAGGCCATTGTGGGATGTAATAAGCACATATAAGGGACCATCATCATTTTTCGAAAGGGACTCGATTCGTAAAGGCAACCATAAGGGACTTTGATGATTTTTCTATTTGAGGGACTTGCTTTATACACCCCACTTAACCATTATTCGTAGGCAACTTGAGGGATATCCTTAGGAAGTGAGACGGTGATTAAAATCGGCTTACGTGTGTGACGTGTTTATTTTAATTATCTTTATTTAAAAGTGATCTAAATTTATTTTAATATTACATACATGTTGTTACACTCCCTAATTACTAACCATAATAATAATTAAACAACTTTACATCCAAGAAACAATTACAAAATAATAAGCAAAATAATTAAATAGCAAAGATAAATAAAATATAAATAAGCAATAATAAATAATAAAGGGGGTTAATTCTAAGTTTACTCGGCAAGACATCGCATCTTGTGCCTACGTATCCTTACGGGAGTGGAATCAGAGTAATTGTAGTTCCCCTCAATAGGGAGGTTAGAAACTTCTTGACTGTGGTCAAGGTCTCAAGGGGAATAAACGCATCTTAAGGACACGCTTACGCGGAGTGTAGAAACTCCAAATCTCTACGTTGAAATGTTAAGTTGTAATTAGGGTTAGGTTAGGGATTCCGCGGCGGGAAACCCTAAAATGAGCGCGGCGGCTCTTTGACCTAATGCTAGGGGTAAAATTGTAATTTTGCCTGCGGCGAGGCATTTGTGAAAATTAGGGTTTGTAAAGGTGTAAGGGTTGAAAGTGAGGACTATTGATACGGCGGTCAAGCGGCTAGACCTAATTCCTTCGGAGGATGGCAGAGTCAATGATAATTGTAAAATGCGGTGGTAAATGAATAAATGTACAGTTATGAAATGTAAAGTACTGAAGAAAAAAAGATAATGCGACAATTGTCTCGCACAATTACAACCAGGAAACAGATACATATATAATAATGAATTGGACTCTAATCTGCGAAGGAAAACTGGAAAACGTTAGTGAAAGGTTAAACTAAAATATGACAAATACTGAAAAACAATTAATATTAAAAGGAAATACAAAATGTAAAAAGAGAAGTTTAATTTAACTAATTTTGAAAAAAAGGAATTTTAGTGTAAATTTAAAAAAGAAATTAAATGCTAGTTTTAAAAGGAGATTTAATTTTATAAAAAGTTTAATTTTTTTATCTTAAAAAAGAAAAGAAAGAAGAGATTTATTTTTAAAAAGGTTTTCTTATTTTTATTAAAAAAGAGGTTATGATTTATATTTTAAAAAAAACAAATTAATTTTAACTTGAAACATCATATAATATCTGAAAATTTAAAAAAAATGAAAAAAACAAGTTGGGCCGGTGGTTGTATTTGTCCGACCCAAACCACATACACAGGCAACACCAAAAATTCTCTTAGGGTTTCAAAGGCCCTTTTTCAGATAGTGGTGTCGTTTCGTTCCTTCGATCTTCTCCGTCTTTCCGCCCCATTCTCGTTGCGTTTCACCATGAATTCTTGATCATTTGCGGTCGAGTTCCTTCTTCCCTTTCATCTGAAACAAACATTCAACACAATTAGCAAAGAAACGCATTTTTCATGACAGCTTACGTTTGAGCGATGAAGATTTTTGGTGTGCTTCAAAGTGATTCGATCAGCCGATGATGACTCCTTGTCTGAGGCTAGAAGGTGATTGCCCGTCGAAAGACGAAGGCGGTCTTCGCTTCTCAACCCTCCTTCGTTCGGATTCACGATCGTTTAGGGTTTCGCGATTCGTCCTCTTCGCCGCTTTTGGTGTTCTCTGCCGCTCCGTCTAGGGTTTGATCAGGTGCTATGGTTCTTTATATATCTTTTTCGATTTCACTTTTGGGCTTTGGATCTATGTTTGTCCAACTGATATTGATTTTATGATTGAGAACATCATCCCCTTTTCGGATTTGATTGGATTCGATTTGTGATCTTCAATTATTTCTTTCTTTTTCCAACTCGATTTGATTTTGTTTCGTGGTAATTTACTAATTCGATTTTAACTTGGTTTTTTAACTTTCAGGCCCCAACCGGATATCTATTTCCACTCTGATTTTGCATTGGATGTTTGGTTTCCTTTGGATCAGTTGGACATCTTATTTGGCTTCGATTAACTGGGTTATTTGTTTTGCTTCCATTCGAATTGCCTTGTGATAAACTGATTCACTTTTTCTCTGATACAGATTCACTTGTGAACTTGGGCTACAGATTTGGCTGTGATATGTAAACTGAGCCCTGATGCTTGTGTTTTGATTCCACGATAGTTGAACTGTCCCCTACTGATACCACTTTCATGTGTTAGCGACTTTCAGCTTTATTGGGTGCCCTTGAGTTTACACCTTGTGAATTATTTGGCTGAAACTTCTTCTCATCGATTGCCTCTCTAATGCACTCTTGTCCTTGATAAGCCGCGAACTTAGGGCTATGATGCTCTGACTGAGCCCTTACCTTGCTGTATTCGATTTTTCTTGTGTACCTCGAGCTTGGTTGTGACTGGTTTTTCTGAACTGATACGCAGGGTTCAACATCGTCTTTGATGCCCAATTTAGTTGGTGTTTCGGATCTCAAGTGAGGGACTTATTGAATGCCCTTCTGCTATGGTTTGGTCTTTCGAACTTCCTTTTCTGATGTTTACTCATGGATTCAATTCTTAACACTTGTTGGTTTGATTTTCAGAATTTGGTTCAATGGCTTGTGAATTTGGGCTATGATGTTTTATAATTGAGCCCTGTGCTTGATGCCTTGCACTGAGCTTACCTCTGACCCGCAGATGCCCTTCTGCTCCTGAATTGAGTGCTTTTGTTGCAGCTGACCTGTTTTGGCCTTAAACTCTGTTATGAATTTTGAATTTCACTGTGAGGCTTTTGGATTTGCTTATTTTTGAACTGAAATGAATGGGTTCCTATCTTTCTGAACATAAGCTTGGTTCCTCAATTCTCTGAGTTTAACTGATCTTTCTACTCTCTGATTTGGAACCGATAGGTGGCTGCGACTTTTAGGCTATGATGTTCACACTGAGCCTTGGATTCTGTACTTGAATTTTCAATATGACTTGCTCATTTGGTTTATTACACTGCTGCTGATTGTGATTTGATGCTGAAACCGAGTTTATGCTGATGCGAATTCTGTCGTGGCTTATTTCCGTTCAGATTTGGTATTTGATTTTCACGGGCTCGCTTGTGTGGTTCAGAGTTGATACAGCTGTGAAATTTGGTTTACTTGATAGTGTCCCAAAAATTATTTACTTGATGGAATGGTGTTTTTAATTTGTTTTTGAACCGAATCCAATTACGGCAAATCAAATCAGTCCCACTTCTTTTACTCTCTCTTTCTCTCGGCTGTCCCTTAGATAAGAACAGATATTACCTGATCTGACGCCGATGGCTCAGATTGGTAACGGGAGTAGGATGCGGCTTTGGTCGTGCCACTCCCGGCACTCGATGATGACAATGTTCTGAGAGTGTCAAATTCATCTTTCGAACATCCTCCTACTCTGTTCTGTTTTGTTTCTCTTATTTTTTGCAGGTGATCGGGAACTTCGAGGAACACTCAAGGGAAGGATACTATGAAGAAGCCTTAGGAGTTTTTTAGGATTTAGGATTTTTTAGAGTAGATGTAACATTTGTAAATGTAATCTCACAGCAATTCAAATGTGAAATGATTCACTTCCTTTTGTAAAATGATATTCTTATAAAATAAAAATTCCATGATCATTCAACTTTGAATCTATTTATATTTATTTCTAGTTATAAATTATAAACATTTGTGAATAAATCCACAAATATTTAAATTCATTATTCTAGTCATAAACCATAAATACTCACGAATGATATTCTTGCTCATGTACTTGTCTCGTTGGTAGTCCTAATCTCATCACCTGACTTCATTCATTTGGATTCTAGCCAACAATATTCTCCTCATTTTCTAACCAAACGCGAATGTGCGCCGTGATCACAACAGATTTAGTATCAACGATGATATTGCCCATAATTGAATTCCACTGACCACTGACCAAATGATATAAGCAACAATCCAATAATACCCAATTAAACTGCACCTTATTAACAGCAACGGAAATGCTCTGGAAATAAACCATGAGCGATAAAATGGACCTTATATCCAGTTATGCCCGACAAATTTCGATACCGAACACATCGAATTGGCACCTTGATATAATCAAAACAGGTGATAAATAAATGCCTCAGAAAGTCTCAAGTGTCTCACAGCTCAGTAACAGCCCGTCTTCAAAGAATTAGCGGGATCCACGTAAAAATGACCAAAATACCCCTGGGACCAAATCTGAAGTCTTGGAAGTCCATTTAGCCTGATTAAAGTCAAAACCCTAGTTTTGGATGCGCTGCTTAGGAGGTGCATTGTCTGAGGGAATTGTCAACTCTTCTGACCAATTGTGAACTTTGTGAACCTTGTGAACCTCCTTGGAACACAAAGTCTTGTATTGTGAGGGCAAATTTTGGGGTGCAACAGCTGCCCCTGTTCAATTTTCTGAAACCTGAGGGGTTAGATTGGTATATTTGCCAGTCGTAACCTGGAAGGTTGAAGGGGATTGAACACAAAAGCCCAAAAATTTGCACTCACCAGTGCATGGAGTGATATTGATGGTTGGTTGAACATGATTGAGTGGGCTTAAAGATGCCACTAGGGGAAAGTTCTTCAGTAGTATAATGAGAACTGTCAGGAGTATGGAGTAATACTGATGTAACAGCATGTCTTCATGAGGATAGAGCAATCAATAATGATAACCCTAAAGCAGTCTTGAAGTGATAAATCTGACCTCAGGAGGATAGAGCAATCAATAGCTCTAAAGCAGTCTTGAAGTAATAATGGCTTCAGGAGGATAGAGCAATCAATAGCTCTAAAGCAGTCTTGAAGTAATAGAATGGCTTCAGTAGGATAGAGCAATCAACAGCTCTAAAGCAGTCTTGAAATAATAATGTGATATGTCTTCAGGAGGATAGAGCAATCAATAGCTCTAAAGCAGTCTTGAAGTAATGATTTCAGGAGGATAGAGCAATGGATAGCTCTAAAGCAGTCTTGAAATAATAATGTAATTTCAGGAGGATAGAGCAATGGATAACTCTAAAGCAGTCTTGAAGTAATTAGATGGCTTCAGGAGGATAGAGCAATGAATAGCTCTAAAGCAGTCTTGAAGTAGTAGGATGATTTCAGGAGGATAGAGCAATCAGTAGCTCTAAAGCAGTCTTGAAATAATAATGTGATATGTCTTCAGGAGGATAGAGCAATGGATAACTCTAAAGCAGTCTTGAAGTAATTAGATGGCTTCAGGAGGATAGAGCAATGAATAGCTCTAAAGCAGTCTTGAAGTAGTAGGATGATTTCAGGAGGATAGAGCAATCAGTAGCTCTAAAGCAGTCTTGAAATAATAATGTGATATGTCTTCAGGAGGATAGAGCAATCAATAGCTCTAAAGCAGTCTTGAAGTAATGATTTCAGGAGGATAGAGCAATGGATAGCTCTAAAGCAGTCTTGAAATAATAATGTAATTTCAGGAGGATAGAGCAATGGATAACTCTAAAGCAGTCTTGAAATAATAAGATGGCTTCAGGAGGATAGAGCAATGAACAGCTCTAAAGCAGTCTTGAAGTAGTAGGATGATTTCAGGAGGATAGAGCAATCAGTAGCTCTAAAGCAGTCTTGAAATAATAATGTGATATGTCTTCAGGAGGATAGAGCAATCAATAGCTCTAAAGCAGTCTTGAAGTAATGATTTTAGGAGGATGGAGCAATGGATAGCTCTAAAGCAGTCTTGAAATAATAATGTAATTTCAGGAGGATAGAGCAATGGATAACTCTAAAGCAGTCTTGAAGTAATTAGATGGCTTCAGGAGGATAGAGCAATGAATAGCTCTAAAGCAGTCTTGAAGTAGTAATATGACCTCATGAGGATAGAGCAATGAATAGCTCTAAAGCAGTCTTGAAGTAATAGGATGATTTCAGGAGGATAGAGCAATCAGTAGCTCTAAAGCAGTCTTGAAGTCATGAGAGGCTATCAGGAGGATAAAATAACCCTGAGGTTACAATAAAGCAGTCCAAAGTAATAAGAAGCTCATCAGGAGGATAAAGTAACCCTGAGGTTACAATAAAGCAGTCCCAAAGATCATAAGCTTGTTTGTTGGATAATTAACCTGAAAACAAGGTAGCACTCTGTATAACAACATTAGTTTATGCTTTATGTATGCATGTATGACATGATGCACTTAAGTAATGTACTATAGACATATATGTTATGGTATGATGTAAATGATGTATGTATGATATGACACTGCTGGAAGTGTCTGGATATCCTTGTATAACAACTGCTGGCCAAGGAAAATAAATCCCGATTCGTTGTTGAAGAATATATAACCCTCCGTCTGCTGGGGATAACAAGGTATAGATAACCTCCCGTTGTTGGGGATAACAAGGTATAGATAACCTCCCGTTGTTGGGGATAACAAGGTATAGATAACCTCCCGTTGTTGGGGATAGCAAGGTATAGATAACCTCCCGTTGTTGGGGATAGTAAGGTATAGATAACCTCCCGTTGTTGGGGATAGCAAGGTATAGATAACCTCCCGTTGTTGGGGATAGTAAGGTATAAATAACCTCCCGTTGTTGGGGATAGTAGGGTATAGATAACCTTCGTTTTCGTTTGATAGTAGGATAAGTATAACATCCCGTCTTCGTTCATCGTGCCTTTATTGGAAAGTAATTTCCCGTATATCCGTATGAGGATAAAAGAGATGGATATAAATTCCAGGGGAGATTAGACTTTGTGAAAATGGATTAGTCCTACTGTCTTGTAAAGATGAACCGGCGAAGCTTCGTTGAAATCCTTCCCTCGTTCGTCCTTAGTAAATACTATTACTGCATTTTCATGCATTTCTGGTAAACATCAATCATATTAAAAGCGTACATGCATTTTTGGTAAACATCAATCATATTCAAAGGCATACATACATTCAAACACAACCAATGGACGTTTCGCTTATGTAAATAGGGTAAAAGTAAATCTGGATTCAAAAGATGGAATTTATTTATATCAAAAGTGACCCATGCACGGGTAAGTTTGTACAAGGAGACATAAACCCTAGTAAGAGAATTTTGTCATGAAGTTTTACAAAAAGAATCAGCTATGTGGGAAATAATCCTATTGAGTTTCAATTCTACTATTGCCACTCAAGTATCTCATCTTCTTGCTGTTGAGACGGAAACGATTGGATTGAGCTTTATCTGTATGAGCTTGAGTAAGTAGTACAACTGGTTGCAGTTTCATGAGTGATCCAAACGAGACATAGTCATACGCTTTAATCCCTAACTTTTGCCTGGATTGCCCTTTCAGGTTTTCAATCCACCGGGATACCCTTTTTTGCCCAAGCCGCCTTTTCAGGTTTTCGACTTGCCGGGTGTACATCTTTTTATATATATATCCCTAATTTTTGCCCAAACCCTTTTGGTTTGCCGGGATGCCCTTATTTTTGCCTAGGCCTGTCAACCTAGCGGGTCTCTTTTTATGCGTAGTATTTTTTTAACTATGTCTGCGTTTACAGGTTGTGGGAAGTCTTCACCATCCATTGTAGTCAGTATCATGGCACCTCCTGAGAACACTGTCTTGACTACAAATGGTCCCTCATATGTTGGAGTCCACTTGCCCCTAGGGTCACCCTGTGGTAATATGATACGCTTGATCACCAAGTCACCAGCCTGATATACCTTTGGCTTAACCTTCTTGTTAAAAGCTTTGATCATCCGTTTCTAGTACATCTGGCCATGACAAACTGCTGCTAACCTTTTCTCATCAATCAAATTTATCTGGTCAAGTCGAGTCTGAATCCACTCATCTTCATCCAAGCCTGCATCCTTCATAATTCTCAAGGAGGGGATCTGAACTTCAATAGGCAGAACTGCTTCCATACCATAAACTAAGGAGAATGGGGTTGCCCCTGTTGAAGTACGTATTGTAGTACGATAACCATGCAGAGCAAATGGTAACATCTCGTGCCAATCCTTGTAAGTAACAGTCATCTTCTGTACAATCTTCTTAATGTTCTTATTAGCAGCTTCAACTGCCCCATTCATCTTTGGACGATACGGAGAAGAGTTGTGATGCTTAATCTTGAACTGCATCTTCGAAATCAACAAGGTAGTATGGGTCAACATATACTGTCTTAGTCAGCGAGCAGCCCATGCCAAAGCGCAGCAAGTTTTCTCGAGCAGTGAGTATCTTATTTCACAGTCGGTAAACTTTTTGCTAAGGTAGTATATTGCCTGCTCTTTTCGACCAGACTCGTCATGTTGCCCCAATACACACCCCATTGAGTTGTCTAATACTGTTAAATACATAATCAAGGGTCTTCCATCAACTGGTGGCATTAAAATTGGAGGTTCTAGCAAATATCTCTTGATTTCATCAAAGGCAGTCTGGCACTCATCATTCCATTCCATCACCTGATCTTTCTTCAACAACTTGAAGATTGGCTCACAGATGGTAGTTAATTGGGAAATAAATCTTGCAATGTAGTTCAATCGTCCCAAGAAACCTCTAACCTCCTTCTCAGTACGGGGAGCTGGCATCTCTCGTATAGCTTTCACTTTTGCAGGATCCACTTCAATACCTTTTCCACTGACAATGAAACCCAGGAGCTTTCCAGATCAAAAGTACACTTGTTTGGATTTAATCTCAACCTGTATTTCTTCAACCTCTCAAACAACTTGTGCAGATGATCAAGATGTTGCTCTTCATTCTGAGATCTGGCTATCATATCATCCACATATACCTCTATCTCATGATGAATCATATCATGAAACAAAGCCACCATAGCACGCTGATATGTTGCCCCTGCATTCTTCAAACCAAATGGCATTACCTTATAGCAAAAGGTGCCCCACTGTGTCACAAATGTAGTCTTCTCCATATCTTCAGGTGCCATCTTGATTTGATTGTAACCAGAGAAACCATCCATAAAAGAGAATACCTTATGCTGAGCAGTGTTGTCTACCAGAATATCAATATGAGGCAGTGGAAAGTCATCTTTAGGGCTAGCCTTGTTCAGATCTCTTTTCTGTTTTCTTCAGTTCCCAGATTCACAACTTCGACTGGCTCTTCATGTGGTTGTATAGCTTTCTCTTCTTGTTGTAACAACCTAGCAAGCTCCACAGGTATTTCACAATCGTCCTCGTTTCCGTCTTCAGTTTGATAGATCGGATTCTCGAAATTGTAATTGGCAATAGTAGAACTGTTATCAACTGGATCCAGAGTGGATGAGGATCGGCATTTTAGTGACGTGGGTGTGTGTAAGAACACATAGCTGATAAAGCAAAAATAAAAGAAAAAGAAAGACAAGGAACACAATATTTACGAAAACGAAACGTCCATTGATTTTATGGAATGAAGTATGCAAATGAAATGACAACCCGTAACAAGCACACCATTGTGCCCCGGGTAAGGCACATGGCTTGAAAGTTTTAATTGTTCCAAATTTAAAAAACATAACACAGTAATAGTATTTACTCCTGACTAAAGGAGATAGGGATAACATCTTCAGCTGTCCAATTATTGAGTCCAGCACCCACAGTAGGAAAAATCCATGCCTCCAAGTTGTAGTCTTCATCTTGGTCTCCCACAGCGTTGATAACCCCTTGATTGGTGATACGAACAGCACGAGCACGATGAACAGCCTTCTGGGACTCTTCTACTTCCAGATACTTGAAAGTGTTTACATAGCTGACAAAGTATTCTTCCTCTCCAAAGACAGTAACAACTTTTCCATTCACCGGATATCTCAACTTTTGATGTAATGTGGAGGTCACAGCACCTGCCCCATGGATCCAGGGACGACCAAGCAGACATGAGTACAAAGGACGAATATCCATCACATAGAATGTAGCAGTAAACACCTGAGAGCCAACCTTGATTGGAAGATCAATTTCCCCATGCACTACTCTTCTAGAACCATCAAAAGCCTTTACCACAATATTACTGGGCTTCAATACCGTATCTTCAGGACTCAGCTTGTTCAGGACTTTCTTAGGCAACACATTCAGAGAGGAACCATTGTCTATCAGCACATGAGACAGGGTAGTGCCCCTGCATTCAATTGAAATATGCAAGGCCCTGTTATGATCCCTCTTGGCAGGGGTCAAGTCAGCATCAGAAAATCCTAACCCGTTGTCATAGGTCAGGTGAGCAACACAATTCTCAAACTGGTCCACAGAAATTGCACTGGGTACATGAGCCATCTTTAGAAACTTGATCAATGACTTGGCATGAGCCTCAGAACATAATAACGGGGAGAGCATAGAAATCTTTGAGGGAGTATGCCCCAGCTGATCAACAATATCATAATCACTCTTGCGAATGATTTTCAATACTTTTTCCATCTGCTTAGAGAGGTCATCAGCAGCTGGCACATCAGTAGATACAGGCTCAATAACAGGACCCTTGCCCCGAGCATCAGTGGTGGAAGTAACAGCAGGAGTAACTGCACTCTTAGAAGCAACTGGAGGAGAGAAGACTCTTCCACTACGGGTGATCTTGCTAGATCCAGCAATATTATCAATGTCAACAGGCATATCAGGTAAAGGCTCCTGCTTGACACCATGGATGTAAACATCAGACCCATAGTGCCAAGGCACAGCTTTGTCAGATGTATAAGAAATAGGACCAGGAGTGGTAATGATCAGAGGAGCTACTCTGGCTTCAGCGACAACTTTCACAGGACCTTCAGCAGTGATCTGGATTGGGCCCTGATGAGTGATTTTAATGGGACCCTTTGAAGTGATTCTTAGTGGTACTTTGTCAACCATGTCAACCTCTTCAATCTTTTTACCCTGAGTCAGATGATCCACCATACTTTCTACAGATGCTGGTCTTCTTTCAAACACTATAGTATATTTATCCATGAGACGTTGAATCCCATCTCTCAAAATGAAGCAACTATCCGGCTTATAGGTACAATATAGACAATCTTCATGACAACCTGGAAAGATCCCAGCTTGTACTAACCTCTTTTTGATAACAGACAATGGTGTGCTCAACTCCATAACTGAATAGACATGCAGATCTTCATCAATATCTTTATCAATGACGTTGACAGTCTTCTCGTGATTTGGCATTGGAGCTGTAATCACATTTGGAGTACCTGGTGGATCAAACTCAATTTCTCCAGCATCAATCATATCCTGAATTTTGTTCTTCAAGACCCAGCAGTTATTAGTATCATGTCCTGGACATTTTGAATGATATGCACATCGTGCATTGGGATTGTACTTGGGAGAGGTAACATTGGGATTCCGAGGGGCCTCCCTCAGGGTAATAAGTTCAGCTTTCAACAAGTGTTGCAATGCCTGAGCCATTGACATGTTGATCTTCGTGAACTGTCTTCTAGCCCTCTGTTGGTTGCCTTGAGGCTGCTCTGTTGTTGCAGGAGTTGGATTTGAAATATGAATTGCACTAACAGACTGATGCCTTCTGTTACGATCAGGCTGACCATACACAGCATTAGATTCTTTCTTCCCAGTGGGAGGCTTCCTCTTTGTGTTGAGGTATGAGTTGAGGTTTCGTTCCTCATGAAGTAGCTTTGTTAGCTCTAGGATCCTTGCTTGGCTTGCTTTGTAATGAGCCTCGAAAGTATCCCTTTGCTCTTTCAGTTGGATCCATGATCTCTGCAAGTCTTCCATATCAGTAGGCATGTCTGGGTGAAGGATGGTATAAGCTGTGTCTCCTTCAGCAACAGGTTCCATGGTAACCGGTAGGATGGCAGGATATGGCATCATGAGTGTCTGAGCACGAAATCGTACCCATCTGAGATAAGCCTCCATAGGAATGGTGTACTTAGGCTCCAGTGTCTTGCTGTCAATCCTGTTTACCTTTCCCCAAGCTCGGATGAATCTCTGACGGTAACCCTGAAGATCGTTGTCGTAATCAAACACAATGCCCTGAATCAACATGTCATGTGGACCATCGCTCCGGGCGTAACCAAACTGTCGTAAAGCTAGAGATGGGTTGTAGGTGATGCCTCCTCTTATGCCTAGAAGTGGCACATTAGGAAACTCCCCACAATGGTCAATGATGGTGACATTCTCCATAGATCTGGAGCACCAATGGATGTCTGAGTGAGAAAGTGACATGATCCTCTTGGACCATCTGAACCCTTGCTCATTCTTCATTACTGAGCGAGGAAGGTGAGAAATAAACCACCTAGAAAGTAAAGGTATGCAGCACATCAAAGTTCCTCTCGCCCTTGTAGTACGGGTGTGAAGAGAATGTAGGATGTCTCCAAGTAAGGTAGGCACTGGATTGTGACTCAGGAATATGTTGATGGCATGAACGTCTATGAACTGATCAGGATTGGGGAACAACACTAAGCCATAAATCAATAAGGCTAAGATCTCCTCAACAGCACCGTAGCTCATAGCCTTCAAGAACATTTGAGCTTTATCCACTAATACCTTGGCAAGAATACCTTTAACTCCACTTCTCGTCTCTAGCACAATGTCAGACTTCTTCAGATGTAGAGCTGCAACAATAACTTCTGGTTTAAGCTCCTTCTCTAAGCCTGTGAATGGCTTCTGATCAAGAACAGGTATACCCAGAAGTTTAGAGAACTCCTCCATGGTTGGAACCAGCTGATAATCAGGAAATGTAAAGCAATGGTGCTTAGGGTCAAAGAACTGAAACAGCACACTCATCATGTCTTCACTGAACCCTGAAGTAACTAGATCCAATAAGTGACCATGTCTCTTGTTGAACTGGGAATGATCAGGCACTAGGGAAACCAACTCCTTGAGCTTGGGAGGTATCCCTACAAAGTTGATCCTGATGGTGTTTCTACGAGCAGAAGCCATGACCTGCAACAAAGAACAAAAATAAATCCCTTGGTCCTTGAAATGGTTAGGGAAAATGATATGCTCATGATGCATGATGATGTCATGATGTCATGCTCAATCACAAACATGTGGCACACACAAACAAGTCACACCATAGCCCTAGGTTTAAAGGCTTGCATGAGGTTCAAAGGCCAGTACCCTCCCCTGAAGTTAGATGGTTCATCCTGTCCTACAAAAGTAACCAGGTTCTAAGGGATCTCAATATCATTGATCCTTCACAAGGGTGGTTGTTCAAAAGGCAACTTACTTGCCAACCAAAACCCTCCAAGTTTAAGATCTCAATGAGCGTAGCATCGAGTGTCAACCAACTTCAGTCTGCACCAAAGCCGGTTACCTCACTACTTTCTAAAGGCCAAGATGAGTTAACTAGGGTTCTAAAAGTCAGTTAGTGCATTGACAACATATGGCAGCCTCAATATTATCCTCAACTTGACTTAAGGAATATAAGCACCAACCAAGAAGTCGCACTAACTATGGCCACCAGATCAACCGTATCGATATACGTCGTACAGTTTCCTTGGTCTATTGCCATTTACCTAAGGTACACTAGATCCGGGTTAGGACCTTTCACACATAAGAGCACCCCAACAATATAATAATAAAGCAAACAAGGCAAACAATTTAAAGTGATCTTAATTCCTAAGGGTACCCCTCTTAAATAATTCCCCAGCAGAGTCGCCAGTTCTGTAACACGGTGGGAGAACTGACTTTAAACAATGTTGCGGATAGCAAGAGTCGCCACCGACTTTTATTTTATCCATAAGGAAAGGTTATAAAAGAACAGGAAAGACCTTAGAGAATATTTTGGGTCCGGGGGGTAGGTTATGAAAAGGGAAGGTGTTAGCACCCTTTTCATCCATGGTTATCCATGGGCTCTTAGGTACTTAAGCTCACTTTTGAATTGTTTTGAAAGTGTAGTGTGTGAATAGAAAATTTTCAGAATAGTTAATAAATAATCCATGTAAGAATGTGTTAAGAACTTGTTTGAAAACTTGTTGAAAATTTGTTTAAGTGTGAAAAAGTTTTGAAGTGAGCAAGTATCTAGGAGTAGCCTACCCTAATGTTTTAAGGTCTTTCTTATTCTTTATCCTTTCCTTAGTAAGACTATCCCTACTATAATGGAGTAGGTAGTCCTTACTTTGGATGTTAAGGGACATGTGAGGGACAATTTGACTTTGAAGGCCATTGTGGGATGTAATAAGCACATATAAGGGACCATCATCATTTTTCGAAAGGGACTCGATTCGTAAAGGCAACCATAAGGGACTTTGATGATTTTTCTATTTGAGGGACTTGCTTTATACACCCCACTTAACCATTATTCGTAGGCAACTTGAGGGATATCCTTAGGAAGTGAGACGGCGATTAAAATCGGCTTACGTGTGTGACGTGTTTATTTTAATTATCTTTATTTAAAAGTGATCTAAATTTATTTTAATATTACATACATGTTGTTACACTCCCTAATTACTAACCATAATAATAATTAAACAACTTTACATCCAAGAAACAATTACAAAATAATAAGCAAAATAATTAAATAGCAAAGATAAATAAAATATAAATAAGCAATAATAAATAATAAAGGGGGTTAATTCTAAGTTTACTCGGCAAGACATCGCATCTTGTGCCTACGTATCTTTACGGGAGTGGAATCAGAGTAATCGTAGTTCCCCTCAATAGGGAGGTTAGAAACTTCTTGACTGTGGTCAAGGTCTCAAGGGGAATAAACGCATCTTAAGGACACGCTTACGCGGAGTGTAGAAACTCCAAATCTCTACGTTGAAATGTTAAGTTGTAATTAGGGTTAGGTTAGGGATTCCGCGGCGGGAAACCCTAAAATGAGCGCGGCGGCTCTTTGACCTAATGCTAGGGGTAAAATTGTAATTTTGCCTGCGGCGAGGCATTTGTGAAAATTAGGGTTTGTAAAGGTGTAAGGGTTGAAAGTGAGGACTATTGATACGGCGGTCAAGCGGCTAGACCTAATTCCTTCGGAGGATGGCAGAGTCAATGATAATTGTAAAATGCGGTGGTAAATGAATAAATGTACAGTTATGAAATGTAAAGTACTGAAGAAAAAAAGATAATGCGACAATTGTCTCGCACAATTACAACCAGGAAACAGATACATATATAATAATGAATTGGACTCTAATCTGCGAAGGAAAACTGGAAAACGTTAGTGAAAGGTTAAACTAAAATATGGCAAATACTGAAAAACAATTAATATTAAAAGGAAATACAAAATGTAAAAAGAGAAGTTTAATTTAACTAATTTTGAAAAAAAGGAATTTTAGTGTAAATTTAAAAAAGAAATTAAATGCTAGTTTTAAAAGGAGATTTAATTTTATAAAAAGTTTAATTTTTTTATCTTAAAAAAGAAAAGAAAGAAGAGATTTATTTTTAAAAAGGTTTTCTTATTTTTATTAAAAAAGAGGTTATGATTTATATTTTAAAAAAAACAAATTAATTTTAACTTGAAACATCATATAATATCTGAAAATTTAAAAAAAATGAAAAAAACAAGTTGGGCCGGTGGTTGTATTTGTCCGACCCAAACCACATACACAGGCAACACCAAAAATTCTCTTAGGGTTTCAAAGGCCCTTTTTCAGCTAGTGGTGTCGTTTCGTTCCTTCGATCTTCTCCGTCTTTCCGCCCCATTCTCGTTGCGTTTCACCATGAATTCTTGATCATTTGCGGTCGAGTTCCTTCTTCCCTTTCATCTGAAACAAACATTCAACACAATTAGCAAAGAAACGCATTTTTCATGACAGCTTACGTTTGAGCGATGAAGATTTTTGGTGTGCTTCAAAGTGATTCGATCAGCCGATGATGACTCCTTGTCTGAGGCTAGAAGGTGATTGCCCGTCGAAAGACGAAGGCGGTCTTCGCTTCTCAACCCTCCTTCGTTCGGATTCACGATCGTTTAGGGTTTCGCGATTCGTCCTCTTCGCCGCTTTTGGTGTTCTCTGTCGCTCCGTCTAGGGTTTGATCAGGTGCTATGGTTCTTTATATATCTTTTTCGATTTCACTTTTGGGCTTTGGATCTATGTTTGTCCAACTGATATTGATTTTATGATTGAGAACATCATCCCCTTTTCGGATTTGATTGGATTCGATTTGTGATCTTCAATTATTTCTTTCTTTTTCCAACTCGATTTGATTTTGTTTCGTGGTAATTTACTAATTCGATTTTAACTTGGTTTTTTAACTTTCAGGCCCCAACCGGATATCTATTTCCACTCTGATTTTGCATTGGATGTTTGGTTTCCTTTGGATCAGTTGGACATCTTATTTGGCTTCAATTAACTGGGTTATTTGTTTTGCTTCCATTCGAATTGCCTTGTGATAAACTGATTCACTTTTTCTCTGATACAGATTCACTTGTGAACTTGGGCTACAGATTTGGCTGTGATATGTAAACTGAGCCCTGATGCTTGTGTTTTGATTCCACGATAGTTGAACTGTCCCCTACTGATACCACTTTCATGTGTTAGCGACTTTCAGCTTTATTGGGTGCCCTTGAGTTTACACCTTGTGAATTATTTGGCTGAAACTTCTTCTCATCGATTGCCTCTCTAATGCACTCTTGTCCTTGATAAGCCGCGAACTTAGGGCTATGATGCTCTGACTGAGCCCTTACCTTGCTGTATTCGATTTTTCTTGTGTACCTCGAGCTTGGTTGTGACTGGTTTTTCTGAACTGATACGCAGGGTTCAACATCGTCTTTGATGCCCAATTTAGTTGGTGTTTCGGATCTCAAGTGAGGGACTTATTGAATGCCCTTCTGCTATGGTTTGGTCTTTCGAACTTCCTTTTCTGATGTTTACTCATGGATTCAATTCTTAACACTTGTTGGTTTGATTTTCAGAATTTGGTTCAATGGCTTGTGAATTTGGGCTATGATGTTTTATAATTGAGCCCTGTGCTTGATGCCTTGCACTGAGCTTACCTCTGACCCGCAGATGCCCTTCTGCTCCTGAATTGAGTGCTTTTGTTGCAGCTGACCTGTTTTGGCCTTAAACTCTGTTATGAATTTTGAATTTCACTGTGAGGCTTGTGGATTTGCTTATTTTTGAACTGAAATGAATGGGTTCCTATCTTTCTGAACATAAGCTTGGTTCCTCAATTCTCTGAGTTTAACTGATCTTTCTACTCTCTGATTTGGAACCGATAGGTGGCTGCGACTTTTAGGCTATGATGTTCACACTGAGCCTTGGATTCTGTACTTGAATTTTCAATATGACTTGCTCATTTGGTTTATTACACTGCTGCTGATTGTGATTTGATGCTGAAACCGAGTTTATGCTGATGCGAATTCTGTCGTGGCTTATTTCCGTTCAGATTTGGTATTTGATTTTCACAGGCTCGCTTGTGTGGTTCAGAGTTGATACAGCTGTGAAATTTGGTTTACTTGATAGTGTCCCAAAAATTATTTACTTGATGGAATGGTGTTTTTAATTTGTTTTTGAACCGAATCCAATTACGGCAAATCAAATCAGTCCCACTTCTTTTACTCTCTCTTTCTCTCGGCTGTCCCTTAGATAAGAACAGATATTACCTGATCTGACGCCGATGGCTCAGATTGGTAACGGGAGTAGGATGCGGCTTTGGTCGTGCCACTCCCGGCACTCGATGATGACAATGTTCTGAGAGTGTCAAATTCATCTTTCGAACATCCTCCTACTCTGTTCTGTTTTGTTTCTCTTATTTTTTGCAGGTGATCGGGAACTTCGAGGAACACTCAAGGGAAGGATACTATGAAGAAGCCTTAGGAGTTTTTTAGGATTTAGGATTTTTTAGAGTAGATGTAACATTTATAAATGTAATCTCACAGCAATTCAAATGTGAAATGATTCACTTCCTTTTGTAAAATGATATTCTTATAAAATAAAAATTCCATGATCATTCAACTTTGAATCTATTTATATTTATTTCTAGTTATAAATTATAAACATTTGTGAATAAATCCACAAATATTTAAATTCATTATTCTAGTCATAAACCATAAATACTCACGAATGATATTCTTGCTCATGTACTTGTCTCGTTGGTAGTCCTAATCTCATCACCTGACTTCATTCATTTGGATTCTAGCCAACAATATTCTCCTCATTTTTTAACCAAACGCGAATGTGCGCCGTGATCACAACAGATTTAGTATCAACGATGATATTGCCCATAATTGAATTCCACTGACCACTGACCAAATGATATAAGCAACAATCCAATAATACCCAATTAAACTGCACCTTATTAACAGCAACGGAAATGCTCTGGAAATAAACCATGAGCGATAAAATGGACCTTATATCCAGTTATGCCCGACAAATTTCGATACCGAACACATCGAATTGGCACCTTGATATAATCAAAACAGGTGATAAATAAATGCCTCAGAAAGTCTCAAGTGTCTCACAGCTCAGTAACAGCCCGTCTTCAAAGAATTAGCAGGATCCACGTAAAAATGACCAAAATACCTCTGGGACCAAATCTGAAGTCTTGGAAGTCCATTTAGCCTGATTAAAGTCAAAACCCTAGTTTTGGATGCGCTGCTTAGGAGGTGCATTGTCTGAGGGAATTGTCAACTCTTCTGACCAATTGTGAACTTTGTGAACCTTGTGAACCTCCTTGGAACACAAAGTCTTGTATTGTGAGGGCAAATTTTGGGGTGCAACAGACGCACCCTACCGTCTATTAGGGTACGCCTACTATTAGGCCTAACTGTAATATTGTTTCAATTTATCAGCATTCCATAGTCTAGCAAATTCTTCTTCGTGCAAGTTTTTGAGGTAGTAGGCCCCATTCTCCGTTTTTGCTTAGACATGATAGGGTCTTCCCAGTTTGTGATATCTTTGCAAGATTAGACTTCCGATTTCAAATTCTCATTTATGACTTTAGAGTCATGTTGTAAGGTTATATTTTATTTTAACAAGGTTTCGCGAAGGGCTGCCCCTGATCGAATCTCTTTGACAAGATCAAGCTCCTTTCTAAGTGCCTTGTCGTTCATCTCCTTATTGAGGGGGAATTCAGTTCGTCTGGAGGGTTCTCTGCTCTCACTGGGATTACTGCCTCGCCCTAGTAGGCTAGTCGGAATGGTTTTTCTCTCGTGGTCAAGTGTAATGTCATTCTGTAGGCCAAGAGTACATTGTGTAGCTCTTTGACCCGTTTCTTTTTGACCTCGCCTAATCTTCATTTTAGTCCTCGTAGGATCACCCTGTTTGCAGCCTCGGCTGCCCGTTTGTTTGTGGGTGCTCGACCGATGTGAAATTTTATTTGGTAGCCAATTTGGCAACGAAGTCTTGGAAAATTTTATCGGTGAATTATGTCCCGATATCGGTGACGAATGTTTGTGGTATACCGAATTAGGCAAGTGTGTTTCTCTTATAGAAATGGAGTATATTATGTGTCGTGATTTTGGCGAGGGCCTCCGCCTCTATCCACTTTGTGAAATAATCAACGCCAACTATCAGGTACTTGTTCAGGTTCAACCTCGTGCTAAACGGTCTGAGGATGTCCATTCCCCACCAGGCAAAGGGCTACGAGGACGAGAGAATTTTAAGCTCGTTGGGTGGCTCCAAGTGCATGTATCCATGGCGTTGGCATTTATCACATTTTTTAACATATTTTTTCGCGTCGTGCTACATGGTGGACCAGCAGTATCCTGCTCGCAGGGCCTTTCGAGTGAGGGACCTTCCTTCGAGGTGTTGGGCGTTGATTCCTTCGTGGATTTTTCATAGTATGCGGGTGACCTTGGATTCCTCAACACACTTGAGGATAGGGATGGAGAATACATGTCAGTGTAACTTGTCCTCGACCAAGACGTATGAGAAAGCTTTGTGCTTGGTCACGTTAGCCTCTTTCTGGCCGGGTGGTAGTTCTCCTGTGGCGAGGTAGTTGTATACAGGGGTCATCTAGTAGTCGTTGTCGCCAATGGCGTTTACATCGAGAATTGCAGAGGGTTTTTCAATGCTTGCGTAGGAAAGTATCTCTTAAATGACAAATTTGTTTCTTTTATTCTTCTTTGTGCTTGCGAGTTTTGGCAAGATGTCTGCTTGTGTGTTGTGCTCGTGAGGAACATGTTTTACTACCGCATAATTGAATCTTGTTATTCTCTCTCAAACCAGAGTCAAGTACTCAGAGAGATTGTCGTCATTGGCTTGATATTTTCCCATTACTTGATAAGCGATGGGTTGTGAATCAATGAATATTTTTACTTCTTTAGCTCCTAAGTATTCGGCCAAGCGTAACCCTGCGAGGAAGGCTTCATACTCTGCCTGGTTATTCGAGGTTGGGAAGGATAGGGTGAGAGGGACTTCAATCAGAATTCCCTCTTCGTTTCAAAGTATGATGCCTGCTCCACTTCTTGTCGAGCTGGATGCTCCGTTTATGAAGATGGTCCACTTATGGGTTCCACTTGTCGAAGAGGCAGGCGCATCCATTTCTGCCATAAAGTCGGCTAGTACTTAAGATTTAAGGGTCTTTCTGATCTCGTATCAGACATCAAATTTAGAGAGTTCCAATGACCACTTGAGCATTCTGACAACCATGTCTTGACGACCGAGCAACTACATTATGGGTTGGTCAGTTCGTACCACGATTGTGTGATCTAGGAAGTAGTGTCTCAATCTTCTCGTTGCATTGATGAGGGCTAGTGCTACTTTTTCGATTTGCTGATATCTGAGTTATGGGCCTTGTAGGGCCTTGCTAGTGAAGTATATGGGTTTCTGCCCCCCGATGGTCTCGTGAATGAGAGTTCACCGACGACCTCAACTGTGATGGCAAGGTAAAGGTAGAGAGTCTCCCTGATCTATGGTCGCAAGAGGACCGGTGGTTACGAGATAGTTTGTTTGAGGTGGAAGAGGGCTTGTTTGGACTCATCGGTTCATTCGAATGCTGCTTCCTTGTGAAGAAGTTTGAAAAAAGGAAGTGTGTGCTGGGCAAATTTAACTACGAAGTGGGATAACGAGGTGAGCATCCCGTTTAGGGATTGAATTGATTTCTTCGAGTTTGGTGTCAGGAATTTGAAGAAGGCCCTGCATTTGTTGGGGTTCACTTCAATTCCTCGTTCTGTCAGATAGAAGCCGAGGAACTTACCTACTCGAAAGTTGAATGTGCATTTCTCCAAATTGAACCTTATCTTGCATCTCATCGCCTGGTCGAAGACTCTTTTTAGGTGGAACATCTGGTCAGATTCCTCTTGGGATTTCACAATCATGTCGTCCTTGTAGACTTCGAGCATGTATCCAATCTCACCTAGGAAGACTTTGTTCATCATCCGCTGGTAGGTGGCGCTGGCGTTCTTCAAGCCAAACGACATTACATTGTAATAGTAGTTGCCGACTCAGTCATGAAGGTCGTGTATTTTGTTTTGTCTCCCTTTTCTATGGGGATCTGGTTGTACCCTGAATACGCGTCCATAAAAGTCAATAATTTGAATCCCGCAGAATTATCAACTAATTTATCTATGTTATGTAAAGGGTAAGCATCTTTAGGTCAGGCCTTGTTAAGATCAGTATATTCAACACACATCCTTCATTTTCCATTAGATTTTTTGACAAGTACAAAATTTAAAAGCTAGGTTATGTATTGGGCTTCTGAAATAAAATTTGCCTCTAGAAGGTCTTTTACAGCTTTTCAGTAGCCCCCATTTTTTCGAGAGACTGCCTACGTCTACATTGCACTACAGCTTTAGCGATGGGGTCAATGGTCAGTTGGTAGCAGGCCACTGCAGGGTCCAGTCCGGGTATCTCAACGGCGTTCCACACGAACAGGTCAGGATTCTCTCTTAAGAAGGCTTTCTGGTGCTTCCTCGCGAGGTCGGGGAGGCCAGTGATAATTTTCACCCTTTTGGTCGGGTCATTGCGCTGAGGAGGATAACTTCGAACTCGCCGTCTGGAATGGGGCGCCTAGGATGGGCAGACTTCTTGTTGTTATCTGGCGCTGGGGAATAATTCACTACTAGTCGGGCTCCTTTCTCTTTCTTCTTCTGCTCCTTTAAGTCATCCTTGGTGAAGCGACTATCTAGGTCGACCGAGTCGACATAAGACATTGGTTTTAGCTCTTCCAAGGTGCTAGGTCGCGTTGGCCTGCTGGCAGTTATGGGCAGCGCGTTGATGGAGTTCTGCCCCTTCGAGGTTGCTTCAAATCATTTCCTCGCAGCTTCTACGTCCCTATGAAGGGTGGAAACGGGCCCCTTGATCGTGTAATACTTCATCTTCAAATGAACAGTGGATGCCACGGTGATCAGTTTGACATAATTAGTCTTCCCAAGATGCACTGGTATAGATAACGACAGTCTATTATCAAGAATTGGACTTGGACCGATTTGGCGGTCTCGATCGCTCCGACAATGACAATTAGTTTAACATAACCTAATGGTTTTATGGTTGCACCATTAAAGCCCTGCAGATCAGAGCTCGGGTAGGGTGTTAAATGTGTCTGGTCGTGCTACAATGTCAAGAATAACTGAGAGTACATAATGTCGACCGAGCTTCCCTGGCCAACCGGTATGCAGAGAACTTCAAAGTTCGCCATTCGTGCTCTCACGAGCATGGTGATGTTGAAGTTGGGGGATCCACCAGGGAGTTCACCATGGTAGAACGTAATAGGAATTGTGCTTCCCCAACACTTGTCGAGGGTAGAATTTTGGCTCAAGCTTGCATCGATGAGTTTCTCTAACTTCCTTTTTACTGACCCTATAGTGAGTTTGTTGAATCCCCCGCCCGATATGACCATCATGGAGGGGAAGGTCTCCCAGGTGCTGTATGTCACAAAGTAGAGGGGTTTTTTAGCCCCGTCGGGGATGTAGAAGTCCTCATGCCAGGAGATGGACATAATGATCTGTAGGTTGGCGATGTCGTCAGATGGTGGCTTCTTCTCCTTGACCTTTTTTTATTCCTGGGAATCTTGTCGAGAAGCCTCTCTTCTCATGGTGGAATTCTTTAGGTGCACGTCCCTGATGAGGATTTCAATCGCATCCTTGAGGTGGATGCACTCTTCAATAACGTGTCAGTGGCTGATGTGGAAGCCGCATTACTTGGTCTTGTCCACGGTAGGATTAAAAGGTGTTTGCCTGGGAAAACGGGTTCCAGCCTGGCGAAATTCTGAGTTTGCACACTCTGATGGATTATGTTCGCGATAAGCGATCAACGACGTGTATTTGGCAAACCAACTAGCAGGTCCTTTGTACTCCTAAGACTCACGAGGCTTATCCTCTTTTCTCCTTCTCGGCGAGGTGTTAGGTGATCATCGTGCCTCGAAACTCTGGCGTTTTCCTGATGCCGCAAGTCTTGAGCATTGTTGGCAACTTCTTTCTTCTCATACTAAATATAGGTCTGGGCATTGAGGAGAAGGGCATCCAGCGATGCAGGCGTTTCAATGCTGACGGCCTTGGCGAAGTTACTAGATGCAGTCCCCGCTCAAGCAAATACTTCTTCATGTCTTCGGTCATGGAGACTTGGACAACTTCCCGATTGAACCTCTCAATGTAGGCTCAAAAGGGTCCATCTTTCCCCTGCATGATTAGTTTAAGCGTCGGCTCTAACTTTGGATGGCAAAGAGAAGCCATGAAGTGCCTCAAAAACTACTTCCCAGGTCTCTCTAGGAAGTGATGGATTCGCCAGCGAGGCTCTTGTGCCAGATTATGACATCCTTCCTCTTGCGCCTCTGACACCATGATAATCGAGAAAAAAATTGGTGCTTTCGATGTGCTTGTCGGGGTCTGTCATTCCATCGTATATTCTCAAGTTCGGTGGTTTCTCTAGCCCAACGGGAAAGTGAGTGTCCATGATTATTCGAGATAACGGATCACGTGGGTTGTCTTTGTCACTCCAAATCAGTGAGCATGACGGAGAATAGTCGACTTCTTACACCGAGGGTTGTCATTGTGACGTGGCGGTGAGCCCTTTGGTTGGCCCTTCGGTTTGTGTAAAGGCGAATGAAGGTTGTCCAGTTGTTCGTTAGCTTTGCTTTTCTTGGCAACCAGGGAGCGCCGATCCTCGTGGGAAGGAGTACGATTGCGTTTCAAGAGTTGCGGCCTCTCTAACTATGGGTGGCGGCTTGGTCATTGCGATAACAGGCTCCGGGATTCATACCGTTAGTGTCTTTGCAGGGAGAGCGTGAACGGTGGTCCTTATCTAACGCTCTGATAATCTCATTTTGTTGGTAGATCAACGTGTTGGTCTAGTTCAACACCGCGAATAGGGCCTCCATGGTCAGGTCGACGTTAGGTGGTACCGAAATTGATTGTAATCTTTTCAGCATCTTCTCTGGAGCTTTCTAGACTCTACGAGTTTCGATGTATTAGACCATATGGTCGACTGCGTCGTTGGAGGATGGGGAGGCAGTGTGCCCGTCTCCTTGGTGGAATGCTTTCCTTCAAAATCGGCTACCATTGTCGTTGTCGGTGTCATGGACGGGAGAGAGGACGGTTTTGTGACTGTTGTTATTGTCGTCATGTTGACCGACC
The DNA here is from genome assembly GCA_963859935.3 of Lathyrus sativus. NCBI lineage: Eukaryota > Viridiplantae > Streptophyta > Magnoliopsida > Fabales > Fabaceae > Lathyrus > Lathyrus sativus. The sequence continues at coordinate 493,900,471 of OZ012739.1, read as the reverse complement.
ATGATTGGTTTCTGAAGTTTTTTGTTTTGATCTTTTGGTTTCAATGAAAGAAAAGATGGGGAAACAAAATTACCATAGACGACGCCACTGATCTAACTTGTCGATCAAAGTAGGTGAGTGGCCAACAACATGTCTACGATATTGAACGATCGATGGATAATGGGTGTTCTTGCAGACACTCTGATACTTAAATTAGTTCGGATGAAGAGGTGGGTAAGAAAGGGTAAAGAATAGAATACTTGGCCTTCATGCAGAGGAAGGGTTTTATAGTGAGCCTACAACGCATGATCAATGGTCTCCGTTGTGGCCTGAGTGTTCAGGCCCACAATAGATAATTGCCAGAACTTCCATGTGTAAGTTGTTAGAACATAGATTGGTTCTTAATAATAACTCTTTGTTTTGATGATAACTGTTAGGAAATTTATATTTAAGAATTATATACTCTAAAATTTGTTTGAGAGTTTTACTGCAGATTGAAATGAAATTAACTCTCTAGAAGCAAATCTGTTTTGGATACAAGAAGTTATCCTGACTCTGAAGCGCCAGATGCATCTTACAGAAGAATCTGATTGCTCCTTACAGAAGATCCTGAGCGTAGTCTCCAGAAGGATCTGAAGCAAGAAGCTCCAGAACATTGTGAGTCAGAAGCATCTGAAGATAGTCAGAAGCATCTGAAGCTGAAGCATCTGAAGCAAAGAAGAATATTGATTGAAGAGTTTCTCAAAGCATAATTCTACAGAAGTTTCTGAAAGTACCAACGCTGCTAAGTACAGAAGTTCTATGTCAAATATGCTTTGATGATCAACACGCTGAAAGCACACATGCTGCAGAAGACTCTGATACAGCAAAGTTCTGAATATCATTAGAAGACTCTGATCCATTCAGACTCTGAAGAACTTGCTGAAAACTGAAGAAGAAATATTCAAGAATATATCCGTTGGAGTTATTCAACGTCTCTTTCCTCATTTGTGCTAGACACACTTACACAGACAAAAAGGATTTTTCTGTGCCATCTACTTCTAGGAAAGGTCACTTGATGTGAAGACAAAAAGGCTCAGACCTTTTTGGGACTCTCTTTTCAACGCTCGGCATCCTTGGATCAGCTGCCTATAAAAGGAGAACTTCACCACATTCTTCAGTTACACAATTTTGCTGAAAAGAAATCATATTATTCTAAGCTCTCATTCTTTCATATTCTTCTTAGAATCTATTGTACTTAAACTTAAGAGAAAATCACTGTTGTGATAAAAGCTTTATAGAAGCATTAATACTCTTGTATTTAATTTACATTGATTGTAAAGGCTTTTCCTTAAGAGGATTCAGTTGGAATCAGTAGCTCTTGAGAAGACTAAGAACAGTTGTTCTTAGGTGTTACTATTGTAATCAGTTTGATTTAATAGTGGATTAAGTCCTTGTTGAGAAAGGCAAATCACTCTAGGAAGGGTGGACTGGAGTAGTTGTTTAAACGAACCAGGATAAAAATAATTGTGTGATTATTTTTTAAGTCTTAATCTTTCATACTTATTCAACCCCCCTTCTAAGTATTATCTCACCTTCAGTTGGCATCAGAGCTCCGGTTCTGAGTGTGCTACCACTTAACAGTGTCAGTAAAGATCCAGAGAGAAATACTTTGATATATACTTATTGTTACCATGGCTGATAATTCAATGTACAATATTAACAATAAATATGAAGAGAGGGATAGGATCAGCACCAAACCCCCAATGTTTGATGGGGAGAAATTTGACTACTGGAAAGACAGAATTGAGAGTTTTTTCCTAGGATATGATGTTGATCTATGGGATCTTGTCATAGATGGATATGTACATCCGACAGATGGGAATGGCAAAAAGATTGACAGAAAATCTATGACAGATGCTCAGAAGAAAGATTTCAGAAATCACCACAAAGCCAGAACTATATTATTGAATGCAATTTCACATACAGAGTATGAGAAAATTACAAATAGGGAGACTGCTTTTGATATGTTTGAATCCCTAAAAATGACACATGAGGGAAATTCTCAAGTTAAGGAGACAAAAGCTCTGGCTCTGATCCAGAAGTATGAGGCTTTCAAAATGGAAGACTTTGAATCTGTTGAAGCCATGTTCTCCAGATTTCAGATACTCACTGCTGGGCTGAAAGTTCTGGACAAGGGATATTCTATATCAGATCATGTAAAGAAAATCATCAGAAGTCTGCCTACCAGATGGAGACCAATGGTGACTGCCTTGAAGATGGCCAAAGATCTGAATAAGATCTCTCTAGAAGAACTCATCAGCTCACTGAGGAGCCATGAGATTGAGCTTGAGGAAGATGAACCTCAGAAGAAAGAAAAAGGTAAATCTGTTGCTTTAAAATCTAACAAAACTGCTAAAGCTTTGCAGGTCATTCAAGAAAGCTCTGAAGAATCTTCTTCTGAAGAAGAAGATGAGTTATCCATGCTGTCCAGAAGGATTAAAAAACTCTGGAAGCACAAGGGAAAGAAGTTCAACAACTTCATAAGATCTGATAACAGAAAGGAATCTTCTGGTCACAGAAGATCTGCCAAGAAAAAAGTTGTGTGCTATGAGTGCAAAGAACCTGGGCACTACAAGAATGATTGCCCCAAACTTCAGAAAGAAAAACCCAAGAAGAAGTTTAACAAAAAGAAGAAGGTTCTGATGGCAACATGGGATGACTCAGATGAATGTGAATCATCTTCTGAATCAGAAGAAGAATGTGCAAATGTTGCACTGATGGCCAGCACAGAGGATCAAGAGGAAGGTACCTCAGGATATGAATCAGAATCTGAATCTGATGATGATGCAGAAGAGGTAATGGCTAAACTTACTAAAGAAGAACTCATTAAAGTTTTAACAGAAGTTCTTAAAAGTTATAACAATATCAAACTCAAATACAAGAAGCTGAAAAGCAATCTTGAATCTGAGATTGATCTTCTGAAAACAGAACTTGTTGAGCAAAAAGAAATAAATATGAAAATCAAAAATGACTTTGAAATAACTCAACAAGAATCTGAATCTGAGACTAAGTCATGTGAAAATATTTTAGAAAAATATGACTCTAGCTTTCAGAGATTTCTCACTAAAAGCATAAACAGAAGCAAGATGGCTTCTATGATCTATGGTGTTAGTGGAAACAATAAAAGAGGTATTGGATATGAATCTTCATCTGGAAGCAATCCAAAACCTGTTGACAAACTTTTCATCAAGAAGACACCTCTGTATTCTCAATTCAAATTTGGTCACTTGAATGACATTAAACACACAAGCTCTGAGAAGAATACTTATGTGTTTAAACCCAAGGCAAGTCAGAATAAACATTATGTTGTAAAACAGAAGTTTAGACAAACCTACAAACCAACTAACCCCAAAGGACCCAAGAAGATCTGGGTACCTAAAAACAAAATAATTCCTGTTGCAGATGTTCTTAGCAGCAAGGTCAGGACACCAATCATGGTACCTGGACTTTGGATGTTCACGACACATGACAGGAGAAAAGTCTATGTTCCAAAGCCTGGAACTTAGATCTGGAGGTGACGTGAAGTTTGGAGGGAACCAGAAGGGCAAGATCATTGGATCTGACACTATTGGAAATGGTAAACTTCCCTCTATTACTAATGTCTTACTTGTTGAAGGGTTAAAGCATAACTTATTGTCCATAAGTCAATTAAGTGACAATGGTTATGATATTACCTTTAATCAAAAATGTTGTAAAGCTATTAGTCAGAAGGATGGCTCTATCCTATTTAGTGGTAAGAGGAAAAACAACATTTATAAAATAAATCTTTCAGAACTTAAAGTTCAAAATGTTAAATGTCTCTTGTCTGTTAATGAAGAGCAATGGGTCTGGCACAGAAGATTGGGCCATATTAATATGAGACGTATATCTCAGATTAATAAACTTAATCTTGTCAGAGGACTCCCAAATCTGAAGTTCACTTCAGATGCTCTTTGTGAAGCATGCCAGAAAGGGAAGTTTTCAAAAACATCTTTCAAATCAAAAAATGTTGTTTCTACTTCTAAACCACTAGAACTACTTCATATTGATCTGTTTGGACCAGTGAAAACTGCATCCATCAGAGGCAAGAAGTATGGATTAGTCATTGTTGATGACTTTAGCAGATGAACATGGGTAAAGTTCTTAAAACACAAGGATGAGTCACATTCTGTGTTCTTTGACTTCTGCAAGCAAGTCCAGAATGAAAAGAATTTCAAAATTATAAAAGTCAGAAGTGATCATGGTGGTGAATTTGAAAATAAATATTTTGAAAAATATTTTTCTGAAAATGGCATTGCACATGATTTTTCCTGTCCTAGAACTCCACAACAGAATGGGGTTGTAGAGAGGAAAAACAGAACTTTGCAAGAAATGGCCAGAACCATGATCAATGAGACAAATCTGGCAAAACATTTTTGGGCAGAAGCAATCAATACAGCCTGTTACATTCAGAACAGAGTGTCTGTTATACCTCTTCTGAAGAAGACTCCTTATGAATTGTGGAAGAACAAAAAGCCCAACATTTCATATTTTCATCCTTTTGGATGTATTTGCTATATGTTAAACACTAAGGAAAATCTGGGCAAGTTTGATTCCAAAGCACAGAAGTGTTTCATGCTTGGATATTCTGAACGCTCTAAAGGCTACAGAGTATACAACACTGAGACACAGATTGTGGAAGAATCCATTCATGTCAGATTTGATGATAAGCTTGGCTCTGAAAAGCCAAAGCAGGTTGATAACTCTGCAGATAGAGAAGTAGTCTTTATTGACTCTGAAGTTCCAGAAGCAGACAAAACTCAAGTGAAGGAACCAGAAGCAACTCCAGATGCTACTCCCTTAACTTCTCAGATGAATAATCTAAACATTTCTGAAGAGTCAACTATCAGAGGATCATCATCCAGAATTAAAGCTTCCTATCCAGAGGATGTCATTATTGGAAAGAAGGATGATCCCATCAGAACAAGATCCTTTCTAAGATCATATGAAGCATCATTATTTGGACTAGTGTCAGAAATTGAACCATCTTCTGTAGAAGAAGCTCTGCAAGACAATGATTGGATCATTGCCATGCAAGAAGAGCTAAATCAATTTAGCAGAAATGATGTATGGGATCTAGTTCAAAGACCTCAAGGATTCAATATAATTGGTACAAAATGGGTCTTCAGAAATAAACTAAATGAGAAAGGAGAAGTTGAGAGGAATAAGGCAAGGCTGGTTGCTCAAGGGTACAGTCAGCAAGAAGGTATTGATTACACTGAGACATATGCTTCAGTGGCAAGGTTAGAATCTATACGCCTTCTTATTTTCTTTGCTGCACAAAATAACATCACTCTGTATCAGATGGATGTTAAAAGTGCCTTTCTTAATGGTATTATAGAAGAAGAAGTTTATGTCCACCAACCTCCTGGTTTTGAAAATGAAAATTTTCCAGATCATGTTTTCAAATTAAAGAAATCTCTATATGGATTAAAACAAACTCCCAGAGCTTGGTATGAGAGATTGAGCAATTTTCTTCTGGAGAAGAATTTCATCAGAGGCAAAGTGGATACAACTCTATTCTGTAAAACAATTAAGAAAGATTTTCTAATTTGCCAAATTTATGTAGATGATATTATTTTTGGATCAACAAATATTATGCTTGGAAAGGAGTTTGCTACATGTATGCAGGCAGAATTTGAAATGAGCATGATGGGAGAACTCAGATTCTTTCTAGGAATCCAAGTTAATCAAACTCCAGAGTGCACCTACATACATCAGGCAAAGTATGTTAAAGAACTTCTGAAGAAATTCAACATGTCTGACAGCAAGCTGGCAAAGACTCCAATGCATCCTACTAGCTCACTTGGCAAAGAAGAGGTAAGTAAGAAAGTAGACCAGAAGCTCTACAGAGGTATGATTGACTATCTTCTTTATCTTACTGCTTCTAGACCTGGCATATTGTTTAGTGTTTGTCTGTGTGCTAGATTCCAATCAGATCCTAGAGAATCACACTTGACAGCTGTCAAGAGGATTCTAAGGTATCTGAAAGGTACTTCTAATGTGGGTTTGTGTTACAGAAAATCTGATGATTTCAAATTAGTTGGATTCTGTGATGCTGACTACGCTGGAGACAGAGTGGAAAGAAAAAGTACTTCTGGAAGTTGTCAATTTCTAGGAAGAAATTTAATCTCCTGGTACAGCAAGAAGCAACCCACAATTGCACTTTCAACCACAGAGGCTGAATACATTGTTGCTGCTGGATGTAGCACGCATATGCTCTGGATGAAGAGTCAACTAGAAGATTATCAAATTTTTGAGAGTAACATTTCTATCTTTTGTGATAATACTTCTGCTATATGTTTGTCCAAGAATCCCATTTTACATTTTAAGGCAAAACATATAGAAATTAAGCATCATTTCATCAGAGACTATGTTCAGAAGGGAATCATAAATTTAGCCTTTGTTGATACAGATCATCAATGGGAATATATTTTTACAAAACCCCTTGTTGAAGATAGATTCAATTTTATTCTGAAAAATATTGGTATGGATTTTTGTCCAGAATGATATTTATCAGAAGCAAATTGTTACAGATGCAAAAATGCTTAAATGCTCTGAAGTATTTCTTCTGTTTATTTATTCTATTCTGATCAATATTTCTGATGTGAAACTCTGAACTAACCATCTTTAGAAGATCTGAACGTTGGCTAATGTTTCATTTCTTAAGAGAATTCAGAACAGCATGCAAGCAAACACGTGTCACACAAAATCTGAAGAGGTGGCGTGTACATAACTGAAGAGACGTTTGAGGTGAAATTTGAATAGTAAGAATCTTGGTTTTCCCCCCAATTTGTCAGAAGCATTTATTGTTTTGAAATGATTTTTATTCTCTTCATTTAATGCTTGCTCAAACGTGCGTTTTTTCTGACTTTTGATGTGCCTAAGTGTTTAGTATAAATACTTGTCTTGTATTCACTTTCACACTTTTCACTCTCAGAATTTACATGCGTTTTCATCTCCTATTTTCTCTGCATAAAAACCCAAAACCTAAGTGTTTGAAAAAGCATTCTTCAATGGCGTCTTCTTCATCAACAACTACTCAGTTCCAATCTTCTATGGCTGCTGTGACTTCAGAAAACTTGGGTGCTGCTCCATATTCTCCTCCCAAAAGAACACTTATAACACCTGTTGATAAACTAGAAGTTCTGTGTGAATCTATGGTTGAGTTTGATTCTCTGGCTGATAATGGGTTTGATTTTCGTTCCATTGTTAGAGCTCAAGGATGGGTTAAGTACTTTGATAGGTTGTTTGGACCAGTTTACCCTCTCCTTGTGAAAGAATTCTGGATTCATGCATCAGTTTATCCCAAGTTCATTTTATCATCTGTGCTGGGAAAAGAGATTATCATCACAGAGGATCTGATAAGAAAACTGATAGGTTATGAAGAAACATATGGTGTTTCCCACTTGCCAGCTGGGCGTGTGGACATGGAAGAGGTTTATGAGGAAGTTATGACTGCTGGTCAAGCTTCTAACAGATTCAAAGATCTAAAGCCTGATTACAAGATCTGGGCCAAGATCTTCATGGGATGCATCCATCACAGGAAATCAACCAATTCTCCTGATTATGTCAACAATGAACATATCTATTTTATGTACTGCCTTAGTCAGAGCAACAAGGTAGATCTTCCATACATTTTTTTCATGCATATGTGGAATCATATCAATGCATCTAGAGAATCTGTGAAAGAGAAAGGCCAGAAGATCAGGACTTGGATCCCCTTTGGAAGGTTGCTCTTAGATCTTCTCACTGAAAATGGTTTAGTGACTGCTCTGTACGCTGCTGGGGTTACAGAGGAATTAGAGTTTATTATGGGAAAGCCTCTGAATGCTAAAAGTCTTCTGAGACTCAAGATTGTTGATGAACTCACTACTGCTCCAAAGAGACTAAATATGTCTGATTTGAATAAGAGGGTTCCTGTAGCTGACTTTCCTCTATTCTTTGCTGAAGAACCCAGACATATAGTGCTTATGTATATAGAGGAATGCAAGAAGGAAGGAATACCTGTTCCAGCTAATGTGTTTCAGCTTGTCAATCAACCACTACCAGATGCAGGAGAAGAAGAAGAAGTACCACTTCATAGGAAAAGGACTCAGCCTGTAGAAGAATCTGAACCTGTCCAGAAGAAGGTCAAGATTGCTGAGAAGCCCAAGAAGCTCTTGAAGAGAAAGGATTCTGAAGAAGCTGCCTCTGTACCTGCCAAGAGGATTAAAGTAAAAGGTACTAAAACATCTGTCACTTCTGAAACTATTGTTATTAATGATTCAAATATTAAGTCTGTTCCAAAGCCACTTGTTACTCAAACAACTTCTGTTACTGCCCCCAGTTCTGTCTCACCTCAAAAACAAACTACTGCCTCTGTATCAAAACCATCTCAACCCAAAATACACATCAAACACTTTGTTCCACGTCCATCACCATCAGAATCACAACCAACAGAACCACAACCATCAGAACAACAACCATATGAAAAACAAAAATCTGATCAACCACAAACCTCTGAACATCCAGAAAACCAACCCAAAGAAGTTCAACCAGAAAAAGCCTCTGACAATCCACCATCAAATAATCCACCTTCTGAACCTATTGCACCTGTTACTTCTGAACCTACAAAAGTAACCACTGCTCCTGTTTCATCAGAACCACCATCCAAACAATCTGATATTCCTTCAGAACCTACCAACACATCTGAACCTCACATCCCTGAGACAGAAGTTCTTGATGTCACTCCTCTAAAAACCTCCACCTGCACCATCATCTGAGATGATTGTTCCCAATTCCAATCCATCATCATCTGGTATATCTTGTGCCCAAGTTTCTTCTCTTTATCATAATCTATCTTATGGTTTCAAACTGAAAGATTTTTATGATAGAGTTGAACCTGCTGAACTCCTGAACCCTCTGAAACCAAAACTCAGACAGGATCTTCCATCTGTGATCCTTTCATATATTCAATCTATGAACAATGTAGGATCTTTAGCAACAATATCTGGAACCTCTGGTAAAGCTGTTGTTTCAGCTCTGCAACCTGCATCTGATAACACAGTTGCATCTGTTGAACCACCAACATCTACTTTCATACCATACTCTAATGAACCCTTTGATGATGTTTGCCACGCACAAGACCAAAACCTCATCTGCTTAATGCCTTAAACAGATCCTTACCTCAAAAACCAGAAATTCCTTTCATTCCATATTACCCCCTCCTCTGATTTCCATCCAAAAATCACTTTTACCACCAACTCCCAAACCTAAACATATGACTCTGGAAAACTTGCTTAAACCACAGCCCATACTTAATATTGATCATTTATTTCAAACATTTTTGCAAGAAATACAGATGTCTTTAGGTACTGTTCAGAAGAGATGCTCTGAAACAATGGATGCAAATGAATCTGACATCATCTGGAAAGGATTCATCAATAGATTCAACACTGTAGCTTCTAATCTGAAGAACGTCTGTTCTGATGATGCAAAGCTCAGAGCTGAAAGGACTCTATTCTGGACTGTCAACAAAACTGAACCTCTGCTTCGTTTAGATGCTCCTCCACCTCCAACAGAACCTACTGCCAATGCATTGACTATGACTCTGGTAGAACCCTCTTCAGGATCTACAGAACCTATGGCAATTGACTCTGTTCAGGCTGCAGAACCTCCACCTTCTTCATCTGAGATAAAGACAGAACATCCAGACTTTGAAGACAAGATTGCTGCTCTGGAGGCTGGTCAGTCAAAAATAAAATCCTGGATGGCTAAGCTAGATAAGAAGTCTGAGGATATGACAGAGTGGATGTCCAAACAAGATGAGAAGAATGAGACCATGACTAAGTGGATGTCAAAGCAAGAGTAATCATCATCTGAGATTACAGATCTATTGAAGATGCTTTTGTCAAAACACTCTTAGATTTTTTTTTCATTCTACTGTTTTTGCATCTGTTGTGTGCATCTGAATTTTATTGTTATATCTTCTGATGTTTACCTATGTACTCTTGCTCTATTATTTTGAATGAATCAGTTTTCTCCATTGAATTATCTTATTTATTGTTCCTTTTATTTGTCTTTTTAAAAGTTTTTACTTTTTGCTTATGACAAAAAAGGGGGAGAAAATAAAGATCTGAACTGTTTAATATAACTTCACTAGAATGAATCTTCAGACATTTCTATTTTATCTAATATTTAACTTGACTATTTCAGAACTTTTGATAAGAACACTCTATAAAAGAATCTCTGAGTCTCTCAGATCATTTGTCTATTATCAAACTCTGAATCTTATATCTGCAAGACATTCTGACCCTAAAATGTTATAAGAACAAATAAGATCTGACTCTGAAGATTACTCAAGATAAAAAGGGAAGTTTCTATTCCTTTTTCATATTTAACTCAGGGGGAGATTCATCATCTCAGGGGGAGTTATAATTCTTTATGTTCAGTTAAATAAAATTTCTGATACTTTTTGTCATCATCAAAAAGGGGGAGATTATTAGAACACAGATTGGTTCTTAATAATAACTCTTTGTTTTGATGATAACTGTTAGGAAATTTATATTTAAGAATTATATACTCTAAAATTTGTTTGAGAGTTTTACTGCAGATTAAAATGAAATTAACTCTCTAGAAGCAAATCTGTTTTGGATACAAGAAGTTATCCTGACTCTGAAGCGCCAGATGCATCTTACAGAAGAATCTGATTGCTCCTTACAGAAGATCCTGAGCGTAGTCTCCAGAAGGATCTGAAGCAAGAAGCTCCAGAACATTGTGAGTCAGAAGCATCTGAAGATAGTCAGAAGCATCTGAAGCAAAGAAGAATATTGATTGAAGAGTTTCTCAAAGCATAATTCTACAGAAGTTTCTGAAAGTACCAACGCTGCCAAGTACAGAAGTTCTGTGTCAAATATGCTCTGATGATCAACACGCTGAAAGCACACATGCTGCAGAAGACTCTGATACAGCAAAGTTTTGAATATCATTAGAAGACTCTGATCCATTCAGACTCTGAAGAACTTGCTGAAAACTGAAGAAGAAATATTCAAGAATATATCCGTTGGAGTTATTCAACGTCTCTTTCCTCATTTGTGCTAGACACACTTACACAGACAAAAAGGATTTTTATGTGCCATCTACTTCTAGGAAAGGTCACTTGATGTGAAGACAAAAAGGCTCAGACCTTTTTGGGACTCTCTTTTCAACGCTCAACATCCTTGGATCAGCTGCCTATAAAAGGAGAACTTCACCACATTCTTCAGTTACACAATTTTGCTGAAAAGAAATCATATTATTCTAAGCTCTCATTCTTTCATATTCTTCTTAGAATCTATTGTACTTAAACTTAAGAGAAAATCACTGTTGTGATAAAAGCTTTATAGAAGCATTAATACTCTTGTATTTAATTTACATTGATTGTAAAGGCTTTTCCTTAAGAGGATTCGGTTGGAATCAATAGCTCTTGAGAAGACTAAGAACAGTTGTTCTTAGGTGTTACTATTGTAATCAGTTTGATTTAATAGTGGATTAAGTCCTTGTTGAGAAAGGCAAATCACTCTAGGAAGGGTGGACTGGAGTAGTTGTTTAAATGAACCAGGATAAAAATAATTGTGTGATTATTTTTTAAGTCTTAATCTTTCATACTTATTCAACCCCCCCTTCTAAGTATTATCTCACCTTCAGTAAGGATGAGCAACTCGTGCTTATCATTATGGGTCAACCGCTCTACACTTCCTAGATAGTGGACAGACTTGCGCGTTAGGAATGACAGAATGGTTCCATGAGGCGTACGGGTCAGTTGGTGACGTGTCCTCGCGTGAGGGGCACGTGGGGATACATCTCCAGACGCACATTGTTAATCAGAGATACATTTTCAAAATGTTTTAAAACATACACCATGAATCCCACTTTGAAAGGCATTTTATATGTTTATTGTTCATGAGATGCATCTTCGTTTATGGTTTACGAATATGCATCTTCGTACCCTATCAGAGCAATACAGGTTATGTTTATTTTATGGTTACACAGATGAAAGTGATGATTTATAAATGTTAAGAACTTTGTCATGTAATGAGATTTAAACCCTACAAACAATACACAAAAAAATGATATATATAAATCCAGATGATCCAAAAATGACATATATAAATAAAGTCGAAATACATGATAAAGTAGAATAAAGTGAAAATAAAATACAATCCATAATGAATCCAATGTACAACTACTATATACTACCGCGTATGCCAGACTATAAGTCCTTTGGATTTTCGTGCTCCTTGACGTCCACTACATCCAGTCATCCAACAATGTCTCTGGTACATTAGTGCCTCCGTCATAATGGCATATAAGACTTGCCTCACCTCAGATCCATCAGGAAAGATACCTTTGTAAATGCCTACCTGCGTACTCTCCACTATGCAGCGACATATAGGTAAAACATCATGAGCATGACCTAAGTGTGTCAGCTCCTCCTCTAGTATCTCTTGATGGGTTGACCTTAGTGGATATATTGGAGTAACATGCACCATATACGAATGTGACACCCTGAAGAACCACATGATATACCCATCGATATGACTTTAATCACTCTCAGTTATGGCACTTCGTGTGTGCTCCAGTATCAGATGACTAAGATAATCATCAAACATGGCATCCATCTCTCTACGTGTCATAGCAGGAGGAGCAAAGACAACAGTGTGTCTGAGAATAGTCTAAGTATAACCAAAAATGTTGCATGACAGACTCAGTCATATGAGAAAATGTGAGATGTGAGCCGTAAGCCAACTATCCCAAGTATAACAGTATGTCATTAAATGGTCGTGTCTTATAGTGATCGACATGGTTGTTGAAGTGCATATCCTTAAAAACTAAGCGGTAAAGATACACTCTCAACGAATCTATCTCTTGGTTGCCTATGAGCGGGGAAAATGTAGAAGCACATGAGATATCCTTAGTGTAAGTCGGTACATACGATCAACCCGAGATGCATGGAAGTGCTGGAGGATCCAAGCCTGAAAAATGTTAAAACACACAAATCATCAGTAAGAGCATTGCAAAAATGTAATGAAAATGACACAAAAGCATTAAAAGACCAATAAATATTATCATCGGTAGTGTGATGTTGCATGTCACCTGCTTCTTCTTCCACCTACAACCTTTTGATAACTTCGAGTAAAAGTAGACCAAACAAGCGACACCCTAGTTGTACTCGTGGATCCGCTCGAAGCCCTCGAAGTATCGTATGTAGACAACTTCTGTTTAATTGGTACTCTTATCCACAAAAAACACAACGCCAACTGAATATAGCAAGTATGATCTCATAACATACGCTCTATGGAGCCCCACCTTCTAGTCACCACATCTAACCTATTTAGCTCTATGGATCTCATATGTATATACCTTTTTTCAGGAGTTCAAACCTAGCATGAGCCCCTCTGATTTTTCCAAACTCCCTTACGACATCCTCTGGGTCAACTCCCAGATAGTCCATCATCATCTCGAGTGCCTCATATCTAATAATCCTTCAATGATCTATAAGTTTCCCCCTAATAGGAAGATGTAGCAAATACGACACATCATCAAGTGTGATGGATATCTCACCATACGGGAGATGAAATGACGAGGTCTCAGTGTGCCATCTCTCAACGGATGCATTAAACATCTCGTAGTTAATCGTAACATAATCGTTCATGCACAAGTCCTTCATCCCATATAGGGACAAAGTAACCTGTAACCACTCATTATTTGGCTGAGGCAAGCCTGTAATCTTCCGCCCATGGTTAATAAACTTTAACAAATCACGATTCTGTAGAAAAATAAATCTATGAAATATAATAAAAAACGTAATTTAAAAAGAATGAATCCAACTAATTTTATCTTTTCGTCCCAGATATGTCTGCCAGTATGGTCTGGGTATAGAGGCAACAATGACAACTCTTCAAGACCTCCTCCAAATGTATGAGGTGGCATTGGCTCATCATCCTCAATAGCCTCATCAGCCAAAAGTGGCACTGACTCATTAGCATGAGGTCCCTCTGGTACCCAGGGTGACACTAGTGCCTAAAGTACCATTGATGATTCGGGTACCTCTAACGCATGAATAGGTGAAACCTATCGCCTGTAGGAGGATGAAGGTAGTGAAGCGTTAGTATGTGACCCCTGTCGTCTACGAGAAGAAGAAGATGGAGAAACATGAGCCATAGAAGTCGATGCCCCAGCATGTGCCGAGCTAGAGAGAACAAGAGCCTCCAAAACCTGACTCTTCTTCCTCCAGTCTGATGTACTTGATGTTGATGGAAGAACCTTTTGAACTTGGTTGATTAATTTTAAACTTGGTTGATGGAAGAACCTTTGAGAGAGTTTGAGAAAGTTTTATATATATTATTTTAGAAATGAGGAAGGAGAAGAGTTTTGGTGCAATATAGAGTTAATATCGTCCAAAGATGCATATCCGAAATAATTACGAAGATGCATCTCTAAATTTTTTTAACGTTATTAAACCAGATACCATTTTTAGAAAATGATTTACAAACCGATTACCATTTTCCTTCAATGAAGCAACAACTCAAACAACACACACTGTAAATCCTTCATAATCCATTTTCAAGTGTTTTTTATGAATAATTTTGCAAACTACAAAATTCTCTCCAAATCACTACAATTGATTATGTGTTTCTGAATTGATTTTACCTGAATCAATTCAAATGTGTTTGTCAATAGTTTTTTGAATCGTGAATCACTTGCTTTTGTGCCTCTGAAATGACTTCTGTTTGAATTGATTGTGTGAATCAACTGACTATTTTTAGATGCAATTCAATGATAGCATTATTAAAAATCATTGCAGTTGTGTTAACGAAATCAACGATGTTGATCAACGGGGTTCAGTGAACCGACAACATTCAACGAAGATGCTCAAAAACACTGTGAGTAATAATAACGTTCATCGATGTTCACTGAACTGATACATTCAACGACAATACCTTACAAACACAACAACATTCAGCGGCGGTGTTCATAGAACTCATGACATTCATAGTTGTACTCAAAGAACATTATTGTTATTCATTATTGAATGAGATCGGTGATTGAAAATTAAATTTTAATTAAAGTTGGTTTTAAATTGGATTCAAACTGGTTTGAGTCCATTTGGCATTTAAATTTTAATAAAAAAATGATTTGATTTATGAATCACTTACCATACACTATGACATTGGAAAACTGTTTCTCGTATTTTAGGTGATGAATTCATAAAATCTCCCAATAAGGTTTAAGGTAAGGAGCTAGTATCTCCCAACAAGAGACGTCAAACTATAGTTAGATTATATTGGGTTAGTTAACCATTATCAGGTCAGAGTTTGATATTTCCTCTTCAATTGTTAGAAAGCTCAATGTGCATCATGTATACAAACTTTATTTCATGCATCTCTTCTCAATTCTCACCCTTCAATCATTTTCTATTACATTGAAAACCACTTTTCATCCATTTTCTCTTAACTTTCACATGTTCCATAAATACAACACACGTTTTTTCCCCCACCGTATTACAGTAAAAATAAAATCAATTTTACTCTATAGAAATTAAAATTATCAAATTTCAATATAAACATCTAACATCAACTTTTACTTTTTTAAGATTAAACCCTAATTAATAATTATTATGATATGATTAACGAGTAAAGTAAGACGTAAACTTTATGCATTAATATTTTTGTCCTTCCTAGATTTTTGCCCTATGTTTTGCCGTTGAAGATAAGGTTACATGTACAATATTAGCAATACTTTTTTTTTTTGGGAATATTTTCATTACATTAAAGTTATTAATAAATACTCTTTTTTTTCTTTCAATATTCACATATCTTACTTTATTTGTGCAAATATCATTGAAGAAAATAAAAACCAATAAAATAAATAGATACTTGCTGTTGAGGGAAGCAGCAAAATCCAACAACAACATGTGTGTTTGGTATTATTCTTAATTTCCACTCTATAATTGTAAAATATGTGAGTTTTTATTACTGAGTTTGTGTTGTGAGAAGAGAGAGAAGAAAAGAATAATTTTAATTTAATTGAATTTAATTTTTTGTTTTACGTTTGTAGCAACCGTTGGATCATTCTGGTTTTCGATCTGTACTTTGGTCGCTGAGACATAGCCATGAATGCTATAGATCCGAGTGTCTGATACAACATTCGTCGCATTGTAATTCGCATTCAACCTCTTCCAAAATTTGGGATCTTAAACTGTTTTCTTCCACCTTCCACGTTGTCGTTGAACCAATTTTGACTTGGGTCAATTTTCCTAAGTAAGCTCAGGCATGTTGTTTTCATCTTCACTGGTTGCTTAATTGCTCCTCAACTTCAATTTTCGGTTTCAATTTGGTTTGTTTTTAGCTCTCGGTTCCATAATTGGGATCTTTAGCTTGTTTGTATTTTAGGGTTTCAAAGGGTCAATTTGGTTTTTTGGAAATTTTTGTGTGTGTGAATGTTGAGCTATTATTGAGCTATTATTGAGTCATTATTGCATTTTTAATGGTACAGTTGTTCCTATTCCCAACGGGTTACTATTTTAATATGTTTAATTTTCATTCATTTCTATATTTATGCTGTTTTGTTGACTCCGTCTTAATCAGTATGATGCTAGTGTTTATTGGGTATTTCATCTAAGAACCAATAGAAGCTTTCTCTTTTTTGTTTGTGCTGAAAGTGATGATTGGTGTTTGAATTTATTGTAGGCTTGGGAATTGAGATAAACTTATGGGTGCTACTGGTTAGGTTTTATATTTTGGTTTATTTGGAGGCGTCAGCGGTAATACTTGCCTGATACTGGTTTGGGAAGTGGAGATGCCGCCTTCCCCTGCAATGAGATACTCTCCGGGGAAAGAGGCAAGAGGAGATGGTCATAAGCGGAGGCACAGTCTTGAAAGTGGAATACTTCTCCGGGGGAACGATGACGATCTTGCTTTGTTCAATGAAATGCAGACTAGAGAAAGAGACAGTTTTTTGCTTCAGTCTTCAGATGACTTGGAAGATTCGTTCGGTAATTTCTTTGCCGACTTCATATGAAAATGTTGTGCCTTTCTTTGGTTGATTTATTGGGGTAATATTTATTAATATATTTCTTACTTTTTATCTTGCGGGTATTATTTTACAGCTACGAGGTTGAGACATTTATCAGATGTCAATGTTGGAATCTCCATTCCTAGTCGGCGAGGAACTAGTGACTTGCTTAATATAGATGGTGACAAGGATGACTATAACTGGTGAGTCATATTCCTTATGTTTAACTTTCATATGTTGAATCACTTTGTGAATTGTCATTGAATAATGTATTTTCGATTCCGACTGTTTGCAATTTCCTTCATTTCACACTAGCTGTGCACTTTTGTGTTTCTTTGTATAATAAATTAGAAAAGGAAACCGCCGTCGAACAATTATTAGGCTTTGTGAGAATTTAAGCATGGAAAAGAAAAACTGAAAAGGGTATATTTGGAAAGTAAAATAGGCTACACCAAAAACAAAAAGGGTATTGATGACTTGACTCTAACTGTTTGCAACTGTCTTTGTTTCTACATTAAGAATGCATGGACATGGTTAGACTATAATGCTAGTTTCTTGATCACTAAGCTGTGCGTCTGTTGATTTCTGGTCACCACTGCTTATGTAACTGATTCCATGTCTGTATCCTTCATTTTAAGGTTATTGACACCCCCGGATACACCACTGTTTCCTTCAATGGATGAAGATCCACCATTTACTAATGTTGCAAGCAGAGGAAGGCAGAGTAAACCCATTTCCATATCAAGATCTTCTACGGTGAGATTTTGAAATCCTTATTATTATTATATTCTTCCTGCATTATTAGTTGGAAAAGTTCCTTTAATTCTTTCCATCTCAAATAATGTGATTGAGCAAATAGTCCTCATTCGTCATACGTTGGATGCCTTTGTGTTTCAGATGGAGAAAAGTCGTAGAAGCAGTAGGGGCAGTGCAAGTCCAAATCGTTTAAGTCCATCTCCTCGTTCGGGAACTAATACATCGCAAGCAGGAGGAAGGCCTTCATCATTGCCAAATTACAGTCCAACGTCCTCAAGTTTACGGTATGCTACTCCTACAAGAAGATCATCTCCACCTCCAAATAAGCCCATTACACCTGCTTCCAGGTCTTCCACTTTTACTCCACGGAGGTTAAGCACTGGTTCCAGTGGCTCTATTGTCTCATCTGGAGTTAGGGGGAATTCCCCGGTTAAGACAACTCGTGGAAACTCTTCATCACCAAAGATAAGGGCATGGCAAACTAATATACCCGGCTTCTCTTCTGAAGCTCCTCCCAATCTCCGTACTTCGTTGGCTGATCGACCAGCAACATATGTCAGGGGTTCATCACCAGCATCGAGAAGTGGTAGGGAATCCACGCCCAAATTCAGTAGGCAATCAATGTCTCCAACTGCTTCTAGAAGCAGTAGCTCTATCCATAGTCATGATCGAGACCCATTCAGCTCACGCAGCAAAGGTTCTGTTGCATCATCTGGCGATGATGATATAGACTCTCTTCACTCCATCCCAGTGGGTAACATAGACAAATTGAGTTCAAGAAGAGATGGTTCGATTTCAACCAACAGAACTCCTGCCATTTCCAAGAAATCACCCAGGATGATGTCCCCAAATTCTGCTCCTAAAAAATCATTCGACTCTGCTTTCCGTCAAATGGTATTTTGTCATCTAATTCACTTAAATAAATTTCCTTTCACAATCACTAAACCCTAATTCAACTCTGATTTTTTATTTGCTCTTTTTATGTTTGGTTTTTTTTATTTGCTCTTTTTATGTTTGGTTTCAGTTGCACATTTTCTCATCCGTATTTTTTATTAATAAAAAATTGCACTTGATTAGACAATGATTCCAAGCCAATGGATTCTTATCACGACATTATTGAGTTTGTTTGGTGGACTTGTGTATCATATAACATGCTTGCACTAGCAATAGCTTGTAATGAGGTTTTCCATTAGTTGATACTCAGATACTTGAAACTTTGGTGATCTTTGTGGTTTGTGTAAATATTATCAGGGAAATTCGGTGTCCTGTTGGGTCTAACCTGTGCAATTCTATATGCTCCATGCAGGATAGGAAAAGCCCTCAAAACATGTTCAGGCCACTTTTATCAAGTGTTCCTAGTACAACCCTTTATGCTGGAAATGCAAATTCTGCACATCGATCCCTTGTGTCTAGGAACTCCACCACTGCAACAAGCAGCAATGCGACGTCTGAACGAGTAACAACTTTTGCTTTAGATACCGAAGGGATTGACCATAGTCAAGATGATATGGCAAGTGAAACTGATAAGATGTTATATTCTGATTTACATGAAGAAGTGTTTGCCTTTGATAAGATTGATGGACTAGATGCCAACATTGAACATGAGATCAACAAGGAATCAGTTGATCTCCTGCAAAATCAAAACAAAGTCCCCAATACTGTTTTTGGTCCAACTGATGCTGAAGGCAATGAAAGTTCAGAAACTTCACATGTCAGAGATGTCATTTCTGAAACTGGTAGTTTTGAAAACACAGCAATCTGTTCTCAATGTGGTTGTTGTTATCAAGTCATTAATCAAACTGAGGAGAATATTGAGCTTTGTCCACAGTGCAGCAGGAAAACCGCATTGTTAAGAGCAAACCTCCCTGAGTCAGTGTTGGCTGTATCTGAAGGTTCTTCAGCGATTTCTACAAACACGCCCAAAGAAGAAAATTCATTAGCTGAAACAGGCCAACTAAGAACTGCTTCTGAACTTCCTCAATTTCCCCTCGGCGAACATGGTTATGACGAAAGTCAAACTTCATGCAGCGAACTGAACCGGGTTCACTCACAAAACAGTTCAAATCCAAGTTCACTGAGGGAGGGAGGTGAGCATATGCCTACAAACTGCCTAGAGATGAACCAATCAGGAGTTGATTACAACAAGCGCAGCGATGAAATTGGGGATCAGCTGTTGGATCACTACAGCGATCACCCAGATATGGACATGGACCCCATGGAAGGCACTGGCATTTCTGTATTGTTGAAAAGGTCCAGCAGCAACAAAGGACCTATTGTTCGGGCAAGGACTTTTACTGCCACAACTATATCTTATGATGACCTGTCTCTTTCAAGAGACAGTTTAAACAGTATAAGAAGCTCGACGAGACCTGGCAGTTATTCTGCATCATCATCAACTGATTTTAGCTCTACTAAACAAACAGAGTTTCGTATCCACAGGCAGTTGAGTGGCCGGAAATTGGATGCAGACTGCGGACATGACTTAAGGATTAAGCCTCCAAGCACCGCTGGTTCGTCTTTCTCTATAACTTCAAACCATTCTCACCATGAAGTAGGTCTTGCAAATCGAGAAACGTCCGGCAACACAGAATGTAGCCCTGTGGAGGAGATACCTCAAGTTCTGCATGAATATCAAGCTTCAGAAAATATAACGACAGATTTAATTCAAGCTTCTCCTATCGATTCAACTTTTGTTGAGGAAGAAAAACTAGAAAATGATGATTGTAGTAGAGGAAATAATGCTTGCAGCTCAGAACTTTTAAGCCACACAACTGGTGTTCAACCTGATGACAATTTAGTGACATCAGTTCCAGATACTGGGGATTCTATTTCATATGAAAATGTTGAAGACCATTCAGATAATGCAAGGAGTGTCTCAAATACAGAAATGCCGGTTAGGACTCCAGAGTCATCATGTCATGAGAATCTTGATGTGCAGAGTTATGACGTTAATGACCTGAATGCTTCGGTTATTGTCAACTGTTCTACAATCACAGAATCAGAAATCGAAGGGGAAGATATTGATCTGGCATCAAAGCGTGCCCTCGATGACTTACAGGAAGTTTCTGCTCGAAATCCTTCCAATGATTGTCACACTGCTTCTGTTTCAGAGCTCAATGCACCCGAGTCCCATGGCACTGGTACGGTATATACTGTATTGAAATTTCCATGGAAAGATATTAGTAATAACTATTGTGATGAGAATTTTAGCTTCTCTTCTCAAAGATGTACTTATTGTTGCATACACCGTGCATTGCATAAAATTTTGAGCAATTTTATGATATACAAAACTTTATAGAAGGACTATTTAATCTCTGTAAAAAACTGCTTCTGATGCTAATAGAGTGATACTAAAATATATTATCGATTTTTTTGAGTTAGGATAGTTCTGATACTTTTTCTTGATTTATTTTTCTGAAATTGTAAAATCAGTGATATAAATTTCCACATCTACATTCTTTGTAGAAAAATAGAACACGGCCAATTTCTAACTTTTCTCTTATGCTTTATGCCAGAGGAATCAACGGTTACAGTCGAGTGTCTAGGTGCAGGCAACACTAGAAGCCTGACACTTGAAGAGGCAACAGATACAATCCTTTTTTGCAGTTCTATCATCCATGATCTAGCATATCAAGCTGCAACAATAGCAATGGAAAACGAATGCTCGGATCCATTCGAAGGTTCTGAACCAACCGTAACTTTATTGGGGAAACCCATTCCTGACAGAAAGGATATTCGCAGACGACCTGTTAGCAAGCGTACTGTAAAAACTCCAAAGAGCAGACCAAAGAGTGTGGAAACAGGTGTCAAAATCGTTGCTGGCAAGACGGAGAACAACGAAAATATTGACGAGTCTTTCACAAATAATGTCGGGCTTCCTAACAAAGTAGATAATAGTATGAAGCCCCCAAAGCTTGAATCAAAGTGCAATTGCATAATAATGTGAGAGTGCAATGCTTTCAATTCCAGCACCTATACTACAAGATCTTAGCCAAGTTCTTGAGCGTTTATGGTTTTGATTGGGATGATAATAACCATTGCCAATTGGTTTATGTTGATTCTATTCCAATATATTTTGTAACAAATGCCACGTTGTGTTTGACATAGTTGTAAAGTTTATTATTTATTATTATTTTTTTTACCTTTTTCTGTCAGTAGGCTATTATCAGTTACAAGGCATTTTGGAGGATTGTGCTGTGTCTGTGCCCCCTCCACATGCTGCATTCTTGTTTCTTATATCAGCTAAGTGATCCATTAAAGGAAGTGTGAAAAGCATTCATATTCATTGACATTGTTGCCACTGTTTTCCTGTTTCTTCTTTGGCTTGAGGTTGAGTGAACAAAATATCCATGTACATGTCATGTAAAGTGTCTGTCCATGACAAGTCAAGTGCATTGTAGACATTAATTTTTTATTTTTCAAGATGAATTACAAACAACAAGATGATTTTATAAGAGTTCAGAGAAATTAATTCGATGATTTTATAAGAGTTCAGAGAAATTAATTCGATGAAAAATTCATGCATTTTAAGTAGGGGGTGGCAGAGTGGACAGCCCGCCCCCGTTTAAATCTGTCTAACGGGGATGGGCTAACAATGATAACATTTTATATTGCATAAAACATCACAGTGCATAAAATAGTAATGCATAGAAAGTTATAGAAAAAACGTTAAATTATAATTCATTTTGTTTGTATAATAATTTATAATATAATTCAATCAATAGAGAAAAGTGTTGTTTTTATAGTTAAAATTGTTTTAATTTTAAGTAAAAAAATAAAAATGTTTTAACAAAAAATTTATGGGTAAAATCCGCTCCGCCCGCCTCAGTCTGCTTTTTCAAGCGGATTAGGCGTGACGGATCAACTTAAAATATTTAGTCAAAAATCTCATTCCATCTCACATAAAATGGCGGTTTAAACGGGCCGATCCGACGGGTCCGACCCATTTGCCACCTCTAAATTTAAGTAATTAAGTGTTTTTACTTTTTATTTATTTATATTTTTTAACTTTAAGGTAACAATCCAGGTGAATTACTATACACTTTAATATGGTGGACCATGTGTTCACATTCTCTTACATACACTTTTCCATAATCTTATAATGTATGTTATTTTAGGAAACTTGGATATTTTGCTCTTTTTTGTTATTCAGAAATATATATTATTTTAATCTTAGTAAGCATCATTATAATTTAATATTTAGATAAATTTTATTTAAAAATATACAATTTTTTAATGTGCTAGTATAATATCAATTAATATTCCTACAAAGCATACTATTATATTATAAAAAAATTTAGAATTAGTATAATTACGCTTGCAATAATTGTCTATTGTAATCACTAATTCACTATTAGATTTGTGTGTACATTCTATCACTTTTATGAGTTTTTAGGATTATCCAAACATATGAAAATATTTTGACCACTCTTTTATAACATGATTTTTTAACTTAAATATGTTATATTAAGTTTATCGTTCTTTGTATAAAATGTAAATATTTGACATGTATCTGTGAGATATAATATCTATAGTATTGAAGCTTACTTTTCTTTGTTGACAATTTTTTATATCATAATTGATACTATAGCATTTAAACCACTTTAATCTTAAATAAAATCTTCTGGTTTTTCATCTTCTCCGTTTTTTGATTTCATTGATATGAAAACACAATAATGCAAGGCAACAATACAATCATGGTAATGCTCTTTCGTTGATGCCACTTGTTTGATTAAATTCCTCAACCATACGTCTTTTGTATTGTATAGAGAAGAGGCACAATATTGTATTGTTCAATAATTTCTACTCATAAAGGAGGTTTGCATTTTTTATTTTATTTTTATTAGTAATAATTCATATTTTATTATATTATTTTCTTAAGCTCATAAGTTTGTTAGAGGGCATTTCAGTATTTTATCTTATTCTAGTAACCCTAGTTTTAGCTATAAATAGGGTGACAATCATTGTAACTCTTAATCCTGTTTCTTCTGCCGTCATTCTCTTTAATAGAATATTTCCCTATTTTCATCATTTATTCTATCTTTGCACCAACAATTGGTATCTAGAGCTCCGGTTCAGATTCATTGGGAAACACGGGAAACACGAGTGAACGTGAGGTCTTGTGTGTTTGATTTTGATTCTTAGATTCGTGTTGAATCTTGAACAAAATCTGATCAGAATTTTATTCTGTGGGTTGGGAAACACTGTGTGAGAAATCTGAGTGTATTGTGCAAAGTAGAAGATGAACGGAAACGGCAACATGAACACCAAACTTCCAGTATTTGATGGTAAAAACTGGAATCGTTGGATGATCCAAATGCGTGTACTATTTGGTGCTCAAGATGTTCTAGATCTTGTCACTGATGGTTATGTTCCAGTAGCAGCAGATGCAACCGATGAACAGAAAAACGCGCAGAAGGAAGTAAGGAAGAAGGATCAGAAAGCATTGTTCTTCATTCATCAATGTGTGGATGTAAACGTGTTTGAGAAGATTGCAGACTCTACAACAGTAAAGGCTGCATGGAACACTCTGGTGAGATGTTATGGTGGTGACGCATCAGTGAAGAAGGTGAAACTTCAGTCCTTGAGAAAGCAATATGAGAATCTCAACATGAAGAATAATGAGAAAGTTTCTGAATACATCTCCAGAGTGATTCTGATCACTAATGAGATGAAGGCATGTGGAGAAACTCTTTCTGAAGAAACAATCATGGAGAAAGTATTGAGATCCCTTACTCCTCAATTTGATTACATTGTGGTAGCAATAGAACATTCCAAAGATCTGAGCACAATGAGAATTGAAGAGCTGCAGAGCAGTTTAGAAGCGCAAGAGTTGCGTTTGACTGAGAGAACTTCTGAAAGGGAAGTAGAGCAGCAGGCTCTGAAAGCAATTTCTGATAGGAGGTATCAGAAGCAGTCAGAAGCCAAGAGAAGATCTGATGGTGGTCAGAAGTCAGAAACCTCAACCTCTGATAGATAAAAGAATGCTCAGAAGGGAAAAGAGAAGTATGACAAGAAGAAGATCCAATGTTACTGTTGTAAGAAGTTTGGTCACTTTGCTAGAGATTGTTGGTCAAACAAGGAGAAGAAATCAGAAGAAGCAAATATAGCCAGAAGTTCTGATGACGAATCTGTGCTATTGATGGCCTCTGAATCTGATGATCTGACAGACTGGTGGTATATGGACACTGGCTGTTCAAATCATCTTACTGGAAACAAGAAATGGCTGGTTGACTTTGACTCTGAAAAGAGAACAAAGATCAGATGTGCTGATGACAAATATCTTAATGCAGAAGGTATGGGAAATGTCAGAGTGACTCTGAACAATGGAAAAATAGCATTGATTCAGAATGTGTGGTATGTACCTGGCATCAGAAGCAATCTGATGAGTGTGGGACAATTAATTGAGAAAGGTTTCTCAGTTACCATGAAGGACAATCTTCTGAAGCTGTATGACTGTAATCAGAAGTTGATTATGGAGTCAGAACAGGGAAGGAATAGAACATTCAAGGTGAATGTCAGAACTGCAGACTCAGAGTGTCTTAGTGCAACAAGTACTGAGAAGGAGAGTGAGCTGTGGCACAGAAGATTTGGTCATTTGAATTTCAGAAGCTTACAACATCTGAATTCAAAGAAATTGGTACATGGAATTCCTGCAATTAAGAAGCCTGAAAAGTCATGCAAAGTTTGCATGGAAGGAAAACAACCAAGATTGCCATTTGCATCAGAAGTTGCTCCAAGAGCAAAACATGCCTTGGGAGTTGTACACTCTGATGTGTGTGGTCCATTTCCAGTAGCATCAATTGGAGGGAATAAATACTTTGTGTTGTTTGTTGATGAATTCAAAAGAATGACATGGGTATCCCTTATTAAGTTCAAACACGAGGTGTTTGATGAATTCAAGAAGTTCAGAATGAAGGCTGAGAATCAGAGTGGTCAGAAGTTGAAGATTTTTAGAACTGATGGTGGAGGTGAGTATAACTCCAAAGAGTTCCAGAAGTTCTGTGAGGAGAATGGAATTGAGCATGAGGTTACTGCTCCTTATACCCCTCAACACAATGGTCTTGCTGAAAGAAGAAACCGTACTTTGCTTGATATGGTGAGAAGCATGCTAAAGGAGAAGAAGCTTCCTCAGAAGCTCTGGGGAGAAGCTGTTGCCACTGCAACGTATGTACTCAACAGGTGTCCTACGAAGAAGTTGAAGGAAATAGTTCCTATGCAGAAGTGGACTGGAGACAAGCAAAGTGTTAGTCATCTGAAGGTATTTGGTTCTGTTTGCTATAAACATGTTCCAGAAGCCAGAAGACAGAAGCTGGATGATAGAAGCAAAGTGATGATTCTGATAGGGTACCACAGTACAGGTGCATACAAGCTCTATTGTCCAGAAACCAATAAAATTGAATTCAGCAGAGATGTGATTGTGAAGGAATCAGAAGTTTGGAATTGGGATAAGTCTCAATCTGATTCTGATGTTAGAACCTCTGAAGAAAGGCCAGAGTTAAGAATTTCTGAAGTTGAAGTAAACCCTGATATTGACTCTGACTCTGATACTGATTCAAACTCTGAAGAAGACTCAGAAGATGAAGGTGATCCAGATGACCCAGACTCTGATGATTCAGACTCTGATGGCAATCCAGATCTTGGTGGCAATTCAGACTCTGGAAATATGCCAGACTCTGAAGATGGTCAAAGCTCTGGAGGTCAATCATCTGAAGCTAGAAACTCTGAAGCTCAAGACTCTGAACAAGTTCAGAGACCACAAAGAATCAGAAGCGTTCCCAGAAGATTTGCAGAATTTGACATGCTGCAAGACACTGAAGTAGACTCTGAAGGAGAAGTTATTCAGTGTGCCATGTTAGTAGACTCTGAACCTATAAGTACAGAGGAGGCTCTTAAGCAGAAGCTCTGGCTGAAGGCCATGAAAGAAGAACTTGATGCTATAGAGAGAAACAAGACTTGGAAGCTGACAGAACTTCCAAAAGACAAGAAAGCCATCAGCGTCAGATGGGTTTTCAAGCAGAAGTTAAAGCCAGATGGCTCAATTGGCAAACATAAAACAAGGTTGGTAGCCAGAGGATTTCTACAGAAACCTGGGCTGGATTATTCTGAAGTGTTTGCACCTGTAGCAAGACATGAAACAATCAGAATGGTGATTGCAATAGCTGCTAACAGGAATTGGCCTCTGATGCATTTAGATGTAAAATCTGCATTTCTGAATGGTCCATTAGAAGAAGAAGTTTACGTGTCACAACCTCCTGGATTTGTGAAAAAGAATCAGGAAGGGATGGTGTACAGATTATACAAAGCTCTATATGGATTGAAACAAGCGCCCAGATCTTGGAATCAGAAGATTGATTCATTTTTCAAGAAGCAAGGCTTTCAGAAATGTGAGATGGAGTACGGTGTCTATGTTCAGCATACTTCTGAAGGCAATATGACTCTGGTATGTTTATATGTTGATGATATACTATTGACTGGAAGTTCTGAACAGGAGATAGCCAAGTTCAAGAAGGTTCTAATGAATGAATTTGAAATGACTGATCTAGGCAAAATGACATACTTTCTAGGGATGGAGTTCAGATATTCTGAGAAAGGTATCATTTTGCATCAGCTCAAGTATGAATTAGAACTTCTGAAGAGATTTGATCTGAAGAATTGTAAGATGGCTGTCACACCTTCTGATACAAATCAGAAACTGGATTCAGACTCTGAAGGAAAGGATGTGGATGCTACAACCTTCAAACAGTTGGTTGGTTCTCTGAGGTATCTGTGCAATACCAGACCTGATATTTGCTACTCAGTTGGGATGGTTAGTAGGTTCATGAGTAAACCTAAGTGGTCCCATTACCAAGCTGCTGTCAGGATTCTGAGGTATATCAAAGGAACTCTGAAGTATGGAGTGTTATTTCCCTCTGGAGGAAATAATGAGTCAGAACTTCTGAGTTATTCAGACTCGGATTGGTGTGGAGACAGAGTTGACAGAAGAAGTACATCTGGGTACTTGTTCAAATTTCTGGGAGGTCCCATTTCTTGGTGTTCCAAGAAGCAACCTGTTGTGGCGTTGTCAACCTGTGAAGCTGAATACATTGCAGGTGCTGTTACTGCATGCCAAGCTGTGTGGATTCTGAATCTGTTGCAGGATCTGAAGATTAAGGTAGACAAACCTCTGAAGTTGATGATTGACAACAAGTCTGCAATCAACCTTGCTAGAAACCCAGTGCTGCATGGGAGAAGCAAGCATATTGAGACCAAGTATCATTTTCTGAGACATCAAGTTCAGAGTGGAGTGTTAGAAGTTGTACACTGCAGCACTCAGAAGCAGTTGGCAGATGTTCTGACGAAAGCTATCAAGACTGATCAATTTCTCAGATTAAGGGATGGAATTGGTGTTACAAGTTTTGATGGAATATGAATTAAGGGATGGTATTAGTAATAATTCATATTTTATTATATTATTTTCTTAAGCCCATAAGTTTGTTAGAGGGCATTTCAGTATTTTATCTTATTCTAGTAACCCTAGTTTTAGCCTATAAATAGGGTGACAATCATTGTAACTCTTAATCCTGTTTCTTCTGCCGTCATTCTCTTTAATAGAATATTTCCCTATTTTCATCATTTATTCTATCTTTGCACCAACAATTTTGAGGTTTCCATTGTTGGTTTTATGGCAAGTATGATAACAAGAGTGTTTGTCCTATGGTTTCTCATTTTAAGATTTTACACCTATATAGTGATGAACGAAAAAATGCAATACTTAAAGTCATTAAAAGTGATCGGAGTTTGTTTATGTCATTGGACGAGTCTTTAAGGGCGGGCAAGCAATGGATGGCTTGAAAGGTGTACGAGTATTCATGCCATGGGTCAGACATGTCATTGTTTTGATGGAATGGTTCATGTTTCTCATGGGATATGGAATATTGGAAGTCACATCATGGGTATTTTAATACCATCGGTATTGGACTCGGATACCCTCAGCGCAAATGAGGGGTTTGTTCTGGATGCAAGGTTGTTAGATAGTCTTCACATCATTTATCTTCAGTGTGAAGAGTATACATCTTAGATTTCGTCTCGCTATCTCCCAGGCTTTGAAACACGCTCTTTATAATTTGGTCATTGAGTTGGGATCTTTAGGTGCTTGAATTTTGTTGTTACTTTTTTCTTGTTTCACTTGACAGGCGGTCAAGCTTTGAAATAGGTAGGATCGAATGTATGAGAATCACATGTCTTTGCAACAACATCATATTTTGGGGTGTTTGGCTACTTGGAGATACGCAAATAGTCTTGCCAAGTTAGTTGATAGTGTGTTCGGTAAGATGATTTGGGTCATGGAAGAATTTGCATTGAGGATGAAGATAAAAACATGAGCGATAGTTTAGGTAACGCCTCCGTAAGGTTGTAGATGACCACTTTACATTGATTGTAAAAGGGTTAGGGGTCATTCGGAGTTACCCTTATAATGGAGATACAATGAAGGTTTTGAAAACTAAACACTCGTACATGTCATTTATGTCTATTATGACCATATTATTCTATGAAGTTTCCATGGTACCTAAACTTGACATTATTCTCATGTGCATTAAATCGTTCTGCAAAGGGAGATCTTGTGGTATAAATTATTTGTAAGCATAACACATATTAGACACTTTGTATGTAGAAGGTTCTATTGTGTCAAATTATCTTTTATATGTGATCAATGTAACAGTTAACTTATGGCTAGGAGGAAGAAGCCTGGCGAATTTGTAGCTTTCGCGCCCTTGACATTGTTAGTGAAGTATGATGGTGGGATACGCCCAATTACTGTAGGTTCTATAAGGAGGCATATGGTTTCCAAGTTTATTATGAAAGAAGTTGCTAAAGGTGTGCACAATATCTAAATTCGAGTTTGGGGTCGGGTTATTGGATGGTGGGGATCCTATTTCGCATAGTGCCAACATGGTATTGAAAAAGCAAGATATAAATGGTTCTTTAGTTATGCTCATGATAGATATCCTGGATGTTTTCAACATGGTGGAATCCTGACTGCATTAGGTGCAAATGAGATGTCCATCTATTTCTTTGTGGGTTGAGTTTCTTTATGGTCAAACAACAAAGTTGTACCTAGGGGAAGAGCATATTTTGTCAGCTACTAGATTTCAACAAGGTGACTCGTTAAAGAAACTTATTTTACTCTTGTGTTACACCCTCTTATTCATAAGATGGGACCAGCAAAGTGCGTTTACACTTTGAACTGTAACTGTAATAAATTTGCATGGAAACAACTATATGCAGCTATGTTTTGAATCATACACACAAGTGAGGGGCATGAGAGAAACTAGATGCAACAATGCTTTGAATTGTGTTTTGCATCATAAAGGATCATTCCTTGGTCAAAGGTAGAGGATCATAGTCCCTGCCTCTAAGGTAAAACTCAAATTGAGATGGACGTCTCCGAGCTCCATCACTCACGTCTCTTGGATAGGCTAGATTTGAAGGGGGTGCGCCAGCTACGCAGAAATGTGTGTAATCTTTGACAAATGGGTATTTGATTATTGTAGTAAAACGTGCAAAGCGTCTCTGACGACACCCTTAGAGGAATTGGTTGTTATAGTCAGACATGCAAAGTGTCTCTGACAACTCCCTTAAAGTCTGTAGGCGCCTCGTCGTTGTGGAGAATTGATTGTTATAGTCGGACATACAATGTAACACCCTAAATACTGAAACTTATATAAAAATGTTTAATCGACAATTTAAGGTGTCACTAACGATCAACACCAAAAACTTATCAAAAACATGTGACAACATGCAACAGTTAATCATATCATAACAACTTCATTTTAAAATTCGTAAATAAAGTATTCAACTTTAAAACACATAATTCAACAATAACTCAAAGCATAAAAAAATACCTCGTTCCCGATGTTACCAGATCAGAGCACAAAAACCACTAAATTCCATTAAAGCAATAAATAAAATGAATAATAACTCCAACAAGCCATCTTCCATACAATAACAACTTTACTCCTGATTATCTACAAGATGTCCATGGTGGCCAATATTAAGCAAAATGGGTGAGAAATAAACTTCGATATAAACGATATAATGAATGCAAAGATAGATAAACACACAACATATCATACATTCAATACATAACAAACATCACCGTAATCTCACACATGTTCACAACAATATGCAAATATATGTAATGTGACTCACGACACAACGTGACACTATGAATGTGGTACCAACTCAATGTTTGGTTCTCTCAAGAATCTGGTCCCCCC
This sequence comes from Lathyrus sativus, assembly GCA_963859935.3. Taxonomy (NCBI): domain Eukaryota; kingdom Viridiplantae; phylum Streptophyta; class Magnoliopsida; order Fabales; family Fabaceae; genus Lathyrus; species Lathyrus sativus. The sequence continues at coordinate 493,869,380 of OZ012739.1, read as the reverse complement.
TTCTGAACCCATGAGCCCCCTTCTGAGCTCCAAACCCCCTTCTGTGCTTGGGACAAGCCACTAGTCCCCCCGTTTGAAATAGAGAATACGCCTCTTTAAACGACACGACATAATTATAATGTCCACACAAAGCAATGCAACAATGATAATAATGCTTACAGTCCCCCTTCTGACCATAAACAACATGCATTGACACAAAGTAGTATTTCTCCCATCTGAAATACTATCCACCAATAATAACAACAATACACACCATTAATACATAATTAATCACCATATAATCATGAATTTCATAACAATATGGTTCATATTCACATCATATGGCATCACCAAACAACATCATATGCATCCCATACAATCATTACACCATGTAAAAGCTCAACATGTAAGTAGTTCAATCAGCGCCTGTCGCTTGCGCGAAAATAAGGTGCCGGCATGACAGAAGAGTCGCCACCTTTCGTTATTTATCCCTCAGAGCGGGAAAGGAAACGATCGGAAAAACCTGACGAATAAGGGAAAGACAAGGTCATCGCAACCATTGTCTGGGTTCGGGAGTCGGTTACGCAAGGGGAAGGTATTAGCACCCCTCACGTCCGTCGTACTCGACGGGATCCTCGCTTGTTTGTTTACTTGGACGGGTTGGTTATAATCTATCTACCTATCAAGGCTGGCTGAAAAAGAAAAGAAAAATGACTCGGCAAAGCATCGCGCTTTATGCCTACGTATTCCCGTCTGGAACGAGAAATCAGAGTCAACGTAGTTCGGCTAACTACGGGTGAAGGTTGGGGAAGGTTGCTCGCTAGGATGTCGCATCCTATGCCTACGTACTTTCATCTGGTATGAAAGATCAGAGCAAACGTAGTTCGGGAAACTACGGGAAAAAGCTCAACTAGGAGGGAGACTATCAAGTCCTACTGTTATCATGCCATGGATTCATCCTATGGTTGAGGTTTGAACAGGGAACTCCTAGATGTTGTCATGCATAGGTTTCAACCTAAAAGTCTATCATCAAATCCTTATCAAAGGAAATGAGAGTCCTAAGGGATCATGTCAATGATACATAGAATACAGACAAAGACATCAGCTTTAACAGTAAAATGCATGCAATGCAAGTGAGGGAGGAAATGTGTGTGGGGTTTCAGCCTCCACAAGCTCATCTCAACCTCAAGCCAGTCATGAAATAACAGTAATCATACTGAAAATAATCAACATGCTATCAAGCAAAACAGTAAACTGCAATCATACAGATAAAGGAAATGAAGTACCATCAGGCAAACAAAACACACTTGAGAAAGAATCACCTACTCTCTAATCCTAATCCCAATCACAGAGTCCTAATCAAATCTAAGCAAAGCTCTCAAGCAGAACCCCAAGCAGGAGAAATCATTCCCAGTCTTCAAGCTTCAGAATAAGCTTACCAAAGAAAGGGAGCTAAGCAAGCAAGCTCATAGTGTCTTCCTCAGGAGAACACTAGGAGGTGTATACTCAGGAATCATACCCTATGTGGCTCAACCACTGTGATCAGTTTACATCCCTCCTCAGGAGAGATTAAACTCACAAGCAGGCTCCAACATCACTGGATATTTAGGAAATCCTATCTGAACTAGTGGAACTAAGTGAATAGACTCATAGGACCTTCCTCAGGAAAGTACTAGGAGGCTTCCACTTAGGAGTTGTATCCCATGTGGCTCAACAACATGTGATCAGTTTACATTCCTCCTCAGGAGAAATTAAACTCACAAGTTGGCTCCAACATCATTGGATACTTAAGAAATCCTAGATCAACTAGTGGAACTAAGTGAATAGACCCATAGGACCTTCCTCAGGAAAGTACTAGGAGGCTTCCACTTAGGAGTTGTATCCCATGTGGCTCAACAACAAGTGATCAGTTTACATTCCTCCTCAGGAGAAATTAAACTCACAAGTTGGCTCCAACATCATTGGATACTTAAGAAAGAGGTGAGAAGGAAGAATGAAAGTCATTCATAGTGCCTTCCTCAGGAAAGTACCATGAACTTCCTTCAAACTTCAAGCTCTCAAACCTCACAGACAGGAGATGAGACAAGCTCTGGGTCTCTGCATCTTGGTCTACCAGCTCCTCTCATGATGCTCTCCATCAATATCCTCAAGGCAACACAAGCCCTTCATCAAATTCCTCAGAATGAACCCCACAGATGAACAGATAACCCACTGAACAAATCACATTATCAGGCAATCTCAGAAAATACCTAAAAATACTAAACTAATGGGGAAAAATTTAACAAATATTCATAAGGGTCCTCAACACCTACTCCTAACATCTACAAAGGTTTCTACCTAAAAATCAAGATAAAACTCAATCAAAGAAAGGGAATCATCACCTATGCACAATTCTAAACCCTAATTAGACTATCCTAAGTCAACCCTAATTAAACTAATCAAGATCAATTCTAAAAAATCTAGAAAAAATCCTATGGGGAAGTATGAATCATCATCTAATTGCATAAAAAAGAATGGATAAAAAACCCTAAGGGAATGTCCTAAAATAATTCCTACAAAATCAAATATCAAAATGAAACAATTAAAAAGCTATTTAATTGGAAAATCTATTAAAAATATTAAACCTAAAAATAAAATCTCAATTTTATTTTTATAATTTTCTACTCATTTTAATCTACTCATAGAAAAAGAAGAAATTAAAAATCATTTTTTTAACTATTTTTAATGAATTTTACAAATCAGAAAAAAAAAGAAGAAAAATAAAAAGAATTAAATGAAATAAGGGAGGGGGGGTCTGAAAAGCAACGCGCGCTAGTTATATTGGTTGGGCTACACAAGAAGGGGGGTGCAAGTAGCGTTCTGGGCCCAGAATGCCCTTTAATGAAACGCTGCGTATGGACTCATTTAAATCTTCCCTCTCTTTCTCAGAGGCAACCACAGCCGTTGGATTGGGATAAAACGTCAAACCCTGGGAATGATCCAACGGATTCTCCTTCGTCTTCTCCAACCAAACTAGGGTTTGCAGAACCCCTTGCCTCCATGCACGCACATTCGAGCTCTTCTAGCTCTCTCCACACGCCACGGCTCCCCTCGACCTAAACATGAAAAAACATCTACGAAATGCCTAGATTACAACCATACGTTCACTTTCTCTTAACTCCTCGTGGATAATCCAAACAGAGGCCTTGAACATCTTGGTACAAACACGGTTATGAATTTCAACTGATATCAACCTAGATTAAACTTCAGCATAATGATCCACAGATGTTCTTGATGCTACCCTGGTGATTCTAAACCAATTTAAGCTACCTAAAACTCTTTAAACAGATAGTTCTTGAAACTTAAAGAATTATGCACCTGCTACAAACCATCATGGATCGTGCCCTAGCTTTCTAGAATTAATCCTCTATCCTAACACATCAATTATACACCTAGAATCTAAACCATCTATGCATAATTAGGGTGAAAAAGAAAGGAGAAAGAACCTGTCAAGGAACTATGGTGTATGATGCTTGAGCACGATTCCAAGCTTGCAAATCCTTCAGGATGATCCTTTGATGATGGTTAACCTTCTGTTTGCACAATTCTTGAAGGAGAAGACTTGTAATGGAAGAATTCTTGAGTTGCTTCAAGTTGAAGAAATGGCTTCAATGGCTATCTCTCCTTCTCTCTCCTCTGACTTAGCTCAACTTTCACCAACCTTTCATCACTCTTTGATGCCCTCTTTAAATAACAATCCATGGAAGTCTCTAGATTCATCTAGAATGATGTGGAAGTTTCATGAATTTCTCCTTGAATGAGAAGTTAGTTATCTCATCTCCCATGCTTCAAGCCTTCAATTTGGTCTCAAAATGTCCTTATGTGAGTTATTGAATGAGGATGAGTGAAAAACAAGTGTATTTGTTGCTTGTGTAGGGTTTTCTAACATTGCCTTCTTTCTTAAGTAACAAATTCCCAAAGGAACCTCATTTTTTAAGCCTCAAATGAAAATTCTACTTAAACCAATCTTCTCAAAATGTTTTTTCCAATCAAAATGATATATTGGATGACCTATTTTGGATTTGTAGATCTTCCAAAACACTTTTCAATTTCAACTTTTCAAAGTTATAAGTCATTTTTAGTTCATTTTTGACCAATCATGGAATCTTGTGCTATGAGCCTTTTCAACAATTTGTGACCTTCTTTCTAGACTTAAAATCACATTTTGAGCAACTTTCATGTTTTGAGTTTTTCCATTTGAGGCTTGGAAATAGGAGTTTTAGGCATTGGCTAAAATGACCTATAACTGACAAATGACCAAAATACCCCTGCCTTGTTCAAACCATAAGTTGAGTTCCACAAATCCAATCAAGGACTTCTACCACTCAAATTAAAGCTAAGAACATCCTCTTCAACATTCATGTTGACCAAGAAACCATAGGAATCAACCTACTAGGGCAAAAGTTGTCTGGAAGTTGGGTGACTTTCAAGGACCCAGATTCACACACATCAACTGACCTGTAATTTGTCAAAACCATAACTTGAGCTCTGTAACTCCTATCAAGGACTTCCACCACTCAAATTAAAGCTTAGAACAAGCTCTACAACATTCATGTTGTGGGGAAGATGAGATATCAAACACATCTAGTGCTAAAACTGCCTGGAAGATAGGGATCAAATTAGGGTTTTTTCACTGACAATCCTCAGAAACCCTAACTCAAAACTTCTCAAACTCCTCAATCATGATGAGTTGGTCTAGGAATCATCTTTATATAATCTCTATGCATCATTCCATGATCTCATGGCCCTTGGATTAAGTCTCAACCTTCTCCAAATCTTCAGCTGGTCTAGGGTTGACCCAGTCAAAACCCTAATTCTACCATTCATGGTTGAATCTTCTGAATTCTTACATAATGACTTCTCTGGGCTTCATGAAGGCTATCAAGGCATCTCATAAGCTTTCTCAAGACATCAAGTTCATTCTCAAAGTCTCAGAATCATCTGAGGAGCACCCACAACTTTCAAACTGTGAAGCACACAACCCTGGTTTCAACCAACTCCTCTGAGGACCTCTTGAACTTTTTGATGAAGGTATCAACTTTCAAATACTCCATGAATGAATGAATGTTGGTCAAATTTTGGGGTGCAACAGCTGCCCCTATTCAAACGGCTTGGACCTGACTGGGTGAGAAGCGAACGGCTCTCAACCAATCAAGGTACGAGACGGTTGAATATCGGTAAACCCGAAAATTTGCCAACTGCACGAGCGCACGGTACTCTGCGGGGAACAAATCTTTGAACACTGCAACACTAGCTGCTCAACAACTAGCTGGAGAAATACTGATCTGACATCGCCGCCGGAAACAAACATAATCTGAGAGACACTCGACATCGCCGTCGTACCAACATCATCTCTGCTGGGGATTTAAGGAATCTGACATTGCCGTCAAACAAACATCCAACCTTGCTGCCTGAAACAAACATAATCTGACCTGGGGTTCACCCCTGGTGAATGGAACAAAAAAGTACACTTACATACCTGAAGCTACTCCGCTGGGAAGGAGAGACTTAACCGAGCACACTCTGATCTGGGGTTCACCCTCAGAACCATGACGAACATCGGAATACTGCTGCACACTGCCCGCTGTAGAACTTCAACATTAAAGATATATGAAACCCTGGCCCCTGGCCACTTCCAGCTTCAGCTAGAAAAGATCTTCAAGTACTTATGAAGATAGATGAAACCCTGGCCCCTGGCCGCTTCCAGCTTCAGCTAGCAAAGATCTTCAAGTACTTCTGAAGATAAGCATCCTTGGCCTCCAAGGATGGCAACTCTGCAGGAGGTATCTTCGACTTCAGTCGGAAGAAAATGATCCTTGGCCTTCAAGGATACATGGATCTGCCTTCAGGCAACTCCGCCTCTGCTATAGAGCATCCGAGACTCCAGTCAGGGATATACTTCGGCCTTCAGCCCGAAAAATGAATCCTAGGTAATTCATAAACTTGGGGATAACCTTGCCCTTAGGCACCTTTGCTTCAGCATAAGAAATCTGTGACTTTAGTCAGAGAAATGGTATCCTGAGCCATTCATGACTCCACGGGGATTCAAACACTTTGCCTACAGGCAAAACTCCGCTTCAGCTGGAGAAACATCTTCGACTTCAATCAGAAGACGTATCATTCACTTGATCGCGCTCAATCATCACCTCAGGACAACTGACTTGGTCTTCGGACTCACACGAATCACTCTGTTGTATCTACAACCCTGGAACCTTGTCTTCAGCTACCTGTTGATTCTTCAACACGGAAATCTGGACTCACCGGAACCTTCTGATATCGCCTTCGGGCGCTTACGAAATCCATCTTCAGATTAGACATCGTTGTTGGAGCAGACATACCACGCTGCTCTGGTCTTCAAGAATCATCTTGACCAAACAGATCCATCGGGCGTCTTCAAGAATCGTCCTGAACTAATAACCTTTCTGGAGCAAACATTCTGTTGGGAATTCCAGGAATCTTCCTAGGCAACTCCTGCTGGAGGCGCTATTGGGGAACTCAAGTATCATACTAGGCGAACCACTCGGGAAGCTGCACTGAGGTCTTAAGAATCGTCTTAAGCAAATGGCCCTGCTGAGGGGTTTGAGAATCATCTCGAACTGAAGACTTCGCTGGGGATCTCAAAAATCATCTTGAGCGAGCGACTGCGGGGCACCGGGGTCTTTAGAATCATCTAAGAAAACAACCTTGCTGGGGAGAACATCAAGAATCGTCCTAAGCAACCGGTCTTTCGGTAGTACGCCTGTACCATAAGGATGATAATGACCTAGGTCATGCTTATGCTGCGTATGCTTCTGCACTACGCCCCATACAGTGGGAATGACATGTATTTATGCTAGATGCCATGCAATCAGGCACAATGTTATTGCAACGTTTAAATGCTATGCAGTCATGCACAATGCTATGCAATCATGCACAAAAATGCGATCCCGTCAGCAAAATAAATGCCGAAGGGGGAAATCCTCCTGTCAAGGAGAAAGAACCAATCAGGTAGAGGAGTCATCCTGCTGAGGAGATTGCGAACACGCCAATATCAATTAGGCTCTGTCTGGGGAACTGATCTTCCGCGAACTGCTGCAGGGGAACAACTTCAGCTGACTGCTGCAGGGGACGAAGCTCTACGAGAACTTGGATCTGCTGATATCAATCGCGAGAATGAACTGTGCGGCCGTCTCAGCTACTCTTCTGGGGATGACCCCTCTGTGGGGAACCAACTTCAGCTGCTCAACACTCCACCGGGGAAAAACCAATCATGATCCGATCAACTCCCAAGGACTCGGCTCTCTTGGGCATCTGCAAACTCGGCTGAGGAAGGAGAAATCGTTCTGCTTCGCTGGATAGAGTACGACTCTGGGGGAATACAACATCAGCTGCTCTACGCTCTGCTGAGGAAAATTGATCATGACCTGATCAACTTCCGGGGATTCTGCTTTTCTGCGGACTCGGTCGGGGATAGAAATCATTCTACTTCACTGAAGAGTACGACCCTGATGGGGAATTTCAATTCTGCTGGGGAAGAAAGAATCATCTGACTTCGGGGGAGAGTACAACTCTGCCGGGGAATACAACATCAGCTGTTCCAACACTCTACTGGGGAAGAAGGAATCGTCCAACTTCAGGAGAGAATACGGCTCTGATGGGGAATCTCAATTCTGCTGGAGACTTCAGTCTGGCACCATCAGTTACTGCATACTTCGGCATACGACTAGCTTCCTGCGAAACCTGCACTTATGACCCGGTGCGGGGGAAAATCCTGCTTCAGCGACTTTACTGGGGAAACACGAGCTTCAGCTCCCGAACACTTCTATGAACTCTGCACTTGTGACCCGGTGCTGGGGGGACACGACATCATTCTTCGGTGCTTGACTCAGCTGATGAGGTGACGTTCCTTCAGGACGCGTCTGCTTGGGGGAAGAGAATCACCTCTACCTGGGGAAGACATATCAATGCTCACTATCTGATTCTGATTCCGCGGAGGAGAGATCACTGAACTCTGCTGAAGAAGGAGGACTCATCCTGCTTCGGGGATACGCACGACACATCTTCTGACGGGTGCTATACCTGCAACGACACAAACAAACAGACAAGATACCCTCCTCAAAGGGGCCTATCAGGGTTATTATCTCGCGACAACGTTCAATTAATTAATTGTTTCAACAATCAATGGGCTTAGGCCCGCAAGTTTATGTATGCGCATTTTATCAAAAAAAACACATCAGCGTTATCATTCGCAAACAAAACAGATAAATGCTAAACAGACAAGTAGAATTGCTGAATAATGTGCATTTTATTGATAGTGAACCCCTGAATGGGCAAAGATGTTTTACAATAGAGGCAAGCTCCTGAAATGAGGAAGCCGCGCAAAAAAAGAAAACATAAATATACATCAGTATATACAAATGTCGGCAATCGAGGCGTAGACGAACACCATGAGTTGATCCCTCTAAGACCCACTCGACTTCGATACTTCTCCGACGCTTCAGCTTTGGAAGAGATTGATTCAGATAAACGGCCCTCAGGTCTTCCGAACCACTAAACAATGAAAGTCCATACGCGGAACGCAGTCATTTGCTTATTTAAATCCCTAACTTTTGCGTGAACCGCCCTTTCGGGTTTTCAGTTCACCGGGATACCCTTTTTTGCCGAAGCCGCCCAGTGTAGGTTTTCGACTTCGCGGGTGTACATTTTTCAATATATCCCTAATTTTTGCCCGAACCTTTTATTCTGTTTTTGGTTCGCCGGGATGCCCCTTTTTTGCCTGGACTCTTTCTTTTTTGTCCAGCGGGTCGCTTTCAAGCAAAGTATTTTTTAACTGCGTCCGCGTTCACCGGGGATGCAAAATCTTCACCATCCATCGTGGATAACAGCAAAGCTCCTCCCGAGAAGACCTTGCTGACGACATACGGCCCTTCGTAATTCGGAGTCCACTTGCCCCGGTGATCGGAGTGTGGCGGAAGAATCTTCTTCAGGACGAGATCACCCGTCTGAAAGCTTCGAGGACGCACCTTCTTGTCGTAAGCTTTCTTCATTCGGCTTTGGTACAGGCGACCAAATGCAATCGATGCTAACCTCTTCTCGTCCATCAGGCTGAGCTGGTTCAGGCGATTCGTCACCCATTCTGCCTCATCAAGTTTCACATCAACCAAAACTCGCAAAGAGGGAATCTCCACTTCTAGCGGTAGGACAGCTTCCATACCGTACACCAAGGAGAAAGGAGTTGCCCCGGTCGACGTACGCACCGTCGTGCGGTAACCGTGCAAGGCAAACGGTAGCATCTCGTGCCAATCTTTGTACGTCACAACCATCTTCTGAACAATCTTCTTGATGTTCTTGTTGGCCGCTTCAACGGCGCCATTCATCTTCGGCCGATAAGGGGATGAGTTGTGGTGTTCGATCTTGAAGCTCTGGCACAGCTCCTTCATCATCTTGTTATTCAAATTCGAACCATTATCAGTAATGATCCGCTCGGGAATTCCATAGCGACAGATGATGTCCCTCTTGATGAATTTAGCCACCACCTGCTTGGTCACATTAGCGTACGAGGCTGCCTCCACCCACTTGGTGAAGTAGTCGATAGCTACCAGAATAAAACGATGACCATTGGATGCGGTGGGCTCGATCTTGCCTATCATGTCAATGCCCCACATGGAGAACGGCCAAGGGGAGGACATGACATTCAAGGGGCACGGCGGCACATGAACTCTATCAGCATAAATCTGGCATTTATGACATTTCCTCGCGAATCTGAAGCAATCCGACTCCATAGTCAACCAGTAATATCCTGCTCTCAGGATCTTTCTCGTCATGGCATGCCCGCCGGCGTGCGTACCGAATGTGCCCTCATGGACTTCCTCCATGAGCATACTGGCCTCTTTCTCATCTACACATCTGAGTAGCACGAGATCGTGGTTTCTCTTATACAGCACTCCATCAGGATTGAGGTAAAAGTTTCCAGATAGCCTCCTCAGAGTCTTCTTATCCTGGGTAGACGCACCCGCAGGATACTCCTTAGTCATAAGGAAGGTCTGAATGTCGTGGAACCATGGCTTGCCGTCAGTGGCATCCTCGATTGCGAACACATATGCTGGTCTGTCAAGACGCGAAAGGACAATGCTTGGAGCCTCATTCCAAAGATTGACCTTATACATAGAAGCCAACGTGGCTAAAGCATCAGCCATTTGATTTTCAGCCCGGGGTACATGATGAAGTTCTACTCGGTCGAAGAACGGAAGCAGCCTTCTGGCGTAATTCATGTACGGCACTAGATTCGGTTGACGAGTTTCCCACTCCCCTTTGATCTGATTGATTACAAGCGCTGAGTCACCATATATGTCTAGATTCTTGATTCTCAAATCAATTGCCTCTTCTAGACCCATAATACACGCTTCATACTCGGCCTCGTTGTTGGTAACTGGAAACGTCAGTCTCGCAGTAAACGGGATGTGGGATCCGTGAGGAGTCGTGATGATAGCCCCGATACCACTTCCATAGGAATTGACTGCTCCGTCGAATATCAACTTCCACTGAGACTTCCTATCCGGCCCCTCGTCGGGCAATGGCTCTTCGCAATCCTTTGCTTTGAGAAACATAATGTCCTCGTCAGGGAACTCGAACTTCATTGGCTGATAGTCTTCGATTGGCTGTTCGGCAAGGTAATCAGACAATACGCTCCCTTTGATGGCTTTCTGAGAGACGTACTGAATATCATATTCTGTTAACACCATTTGCCATCTGGCAATCCTGCCCGAAAGAGCCTGCTTCTCGAAGACGTACTTGATCGGATCCATCTTCGAAATCAGCATAGTGGTGTGATTGAGCATATACTGTCGTAGACGTTTGGCAGCCCAAGCTAATGCACAACACGTCTTCTCCAGCATCGAGTATCGAGATTCACACTCAGTGAACTTTTTACTCAAATAATAAATGGCATGCTCCTTTCTGCCCGTCTCGTCGTGCTGACCGAGAACACACCCCATGCTATTCTCCAGAACTGTCAAGTACATGATTAATGGCCGTCCAGCCACTGGGGGTATCAAGATCGGAGGTTCTTGAAGATACTGCTTTATCTTATCGAATGCCTTCTGGCAATCCTCATTCCAAGTAATCGCCTGATTTTTCTTTAACAATTTGAACATCGGTTCACAAGTGGCCGTGAGCTGAGAGATAAACCTTGCAATGTAGTTTATTCGGCCCAAGAAACCACGAACTTCTTTTTCCGTTTTCGGCGCTGGCATCTCTTGGATAGCTTTTATTTTCGCAGGATCAACTTCAATACCTCGTTCGCTAACGATAAACCCCAATAACTTTCCGGACCGCACCCCGAAAGTGCACTTGTTAGGATTCAGCCTCAGCTTGAACTTCCTAAGCCTTTCAAACAGCTTCAGCAAATTGACCAGATGCTCCTCCTCCGTTTGGGACTTTGCAATCATGTCATCAACATAGACCTCGATCTCATGATGAATCATATCATGAAACAAAGTTACCATTGCTCGCTGGTAAGTGGCCCCCGCGTTCTTCAGACCGAAGGGCATTACCTTGTAGCAAAACGTGCCCCAGGGGGTAATAAACGTTGTTTTCTCCATGTCCTCCGGCGCCATCTTAATCTGATTGTAACCGGAGAAGCCATCCATGGACGAAAACACGGAAAACTGGGCTGTATTGTCGACCAACACATCGATATGAGGCAACGGGAAATCATCCTTAGGGCTCGCCCTATTCAAATCCCGATAATCGACGCACATACGTACCTTACCGTCCTTCTTCGGTACAGGCACTATGTTGGCGACCCACGGAGGGTAAGTGGTAACGGCTAGAAATCCTGCGTCCAACTGCTTCTGGACTTCTTCTTTGATTTTTACAGCCATATCTGGTCTCGTCCTCCTGAGCTTCTGCTTGACTGGAGGGCAATCTTCTCGCAACGGCAAGCGATGAACCACGATATCTGTGTCAAGTCCGGGCATATCCTCATATGACCAAGCAAAGACGTCACTATACTCTCGAAGCATCTCGACCAGTCTATGCTTGACATCGTTCTGCAGCGCAGCCCCGACTCTGACATTCCTGATAAGCTCCTCAGAACCCAGATTTATGATCTCAATCTCCTCCTCATGAGGCAGAATAACCTTCTCCTCTTGTTTCAACAAGCGGGCCAATTCTTCCGGAAGGTCCTCGTCTTCATCAATCTCATCCTCGGCTTGATAGATCGGGCAATCAAAGTCGTAGTGAGCCGTAGAGGGTCCAGAGTCGATGTCGTCTGTTACGTGGATCCTGCAATAACAAGGGTTAAGTTTAAAGCAGGAATATGCAGGTTAGCACGAGCCTCGTCGCCCTTTTGCTGTTTTTCAAAACAAGCATAAAATATGAATAACAGAGAACACAATATTTGATTACGAAGAAAACGCCTTTTTATTTATTGATAAAATGTATACACATAATCCAACAAGGCCCTGACAGTAAAACCACTATGCCCCGGGCAGGACATAGGGTTGTACAAAAGATTGTAAAAAGCAAATCATTACTCTTCACTTGTCAGCTCGATAATCTCCTTGATGGTCCAGTTGTGAAGGCGCTCGCCTGGCTTGCTCGGTTGAATCCAGGCATCGAGATCACAGTCACTGTCCCCGCTGTCCTCTGACGCTGCGTTGACACTTTCGAATATTACTCCTCCCTTGGTGAATAGGATCGGCCCCTTTCCACGAGATGAGCTACCAGAAGAAGTTGAAGCTTCAGCTTCTGGAGAATATCCCAGTCCAAACTTATCCTGTTTGAATGGTATATCCAAGACATGCCCCCAGCCTGGGGTAGAACCAGCTTCGACAACAGCCCTAGCTTCCTTAAACGAAGAGAGGTTCACCTCTTGCTTCTCTGCAACAACGGGAGCTACCTCCTTCACCTTGACGGTCTCAAACGCCTGGCAAAGAGTCTCATGGATCTCGCCATCCATTTCGACATACTTGAAGGACGACAGGTGGCTTACCATGATGTCCTCCTCTCCGCAAACTGTCACTATGCTGCCCCCAACAGCATATTTAAGCTTCTGATGCAACGTGGACGTCACGGCACCAGCAGAATGAATCCACGGCCGACCTAAGAGGCAACTGTAGGCGGGCATGATATCCATAATATAGAACACTGCATTAAAAGTCTCTGGTCCAACCTGAATTGGCAGGGTCAATTCTCCAAAGACGTGGCGTTTGGTTCCGTCAAAAGCCTTTACGACCAGATCACTGGGCGTGCACAGCAGTCCCCGGGTATCCAACTTCATTAGTGCTTTCTTCGGAAGCACGTTCAGCGAGGAGCCCGTATCTACTAGGACATGTGACATAATCGTGCCCCTGCACTCTATCGAGATGTGCAAGGCATGGTTGTGATCTCTTCCCTTGGGCGTCAGCTCCAAATCTGTAAAACCCAGCCCATTACCAGCGTTGACATGAGCTACTACTTCCTCTAGTTGATTAACGGATATCTCCTGCGGCACGTATGCAGCATTCAACACTTTCAGCAACGCGTTGCGGTGTGCTTCAGAACACAGCAACAGGTTGAGAATTGAGATCTTTGACGGAGTCTGGTGAAGGTGATCTACAATCTTGTAGTCACTTTTCCTGATCAGCCGCATGAACTCTTCGGCGTCTTTAACCAACAAGTCTTTCTCTGCCCCTGCAGGAACCTCTTCAACGGCTTTACCTTTGCCTTTGTCAGCAGCATCAGCCCTGACTACCTTCTCTGCCGCACCCTCTGCCGGCGCGAACACTCTGCCACTTCTGGTGATACCACTGGCTTCAGCAAGATTCTGCGCAGTCGATCTGGGCGGCTCAATCTCTACCTTCTGGCCATTACAATACACTTCAGCGCCATAATGCCATGGAACGGCGTTGGTACTCTCGAACGGGATTGGTCCAGCCCTGGTGATGGTAATAGTAGGCGGACGAGGTGCAGAAATAGTGATAGGGTGGCGAGGAATGGTGATAGTGGCAACTTCGTCCGCCTGCTTCAGCACGACTTCTCCCGACGCATTCTCAATGCTTCGACTAAACTGCAAAATACCCTCGGTCATCAGACTCTGGATACCTTCACTCAACTGCTCACACCCGTCAGGAAGTGTAGCACATGCCATACAAAATTCCCCACATCCGGGAAAGAAACCTTTCTTTAGCAGCTTAGCTTTAACAAAGCTCAACGGCGTTTTCAAATCTCTGACATCAGTCAGCAAGTCTGAATTCTCTTCAGTGATGACAGCATTTACTCCGCCCCCCCTATGGTGAGGCATCGGATTCTTGGTGACGTTGGGCACGTTGTCAGAAAAATTTATTATCTTGGCGTCGATCATGTCCTGGACCTTATGCTTAAAAGCTTTGCAGTTCTCAACTGTATGGCCAGGTGCCCCAGAATGAAATTCACATGTAGCATTAGCATCGTACCCGGGTGGTGGTGCCCCTGTCAAGGGAGCTAGCGTCCTTTTCTGAACCAGTTGGAGCTGAAGCAACGTCTGCAGAAGCTGTGCATATGACATGGGAGGAGTTTCCAAATGACGGTTTGCCAGGGGACCCCGATGCTGATATTTCTTATATCCCGGATTATTCTGTTGCTGAGGCTGCTGCTGCGGCTGTGGGGGAGCAACTGGGATGTTTATGCTAGCGATCTGAGACTGAGGGCCCTTGCCCTTTCTCCTAGCATTAGAGACAGCACTGGCATCGCCCTCCCGACGCTTGCCAGTATAAGGTTTCTTGCTGGCCCCTCCAGATGAGGATGATTCGCCTTGAATCTTGCCGATCTTTATACCATTTTCAACATGCTCGCCCAAAGTGATGAGGGCCGAGAATGCCCCGGACATGCCGCTAACCAACTTCTCATAATAGACTCCGGGAAGAGTAGCCACGAACATCTGTACCAACTCACGCTCAACCATCGGCGGTTGAACCCGAGCAGCCAATTCACGCCACCGCTGGGCGTACTCTTTGAAGCTTTCATTGCTACGCTGCGAGAGATTCTGAAGCTGAACTCGGTTGGGAGCCAAGTCGCTATTATACTGATAGTGGAGAACAAATGCTTCAGCGAGATCTTTCCACGTTCGCACAGCAGCGGGTTCCAAACCCATATACCATTCAAGCGATGGGCCAGAAAGACTATCCTGAAAGAAGTGCATCAGCAACTTCTCATCATCAGAGTAAGCGGACATCTTTCTGTAATACGATCGGAGATGAACACGGGGACAAGTAGTGCCTCTATACTTCTCAAAGATAGGCACCTTAAACTTGTGAGGTACTTTAAAGTCAGCAATCAGCCCAAGTTTGGACATGTCAACGCCCAATGTGTTCTGATTTTCTATATCTCTCATTTTATCTTCCAGTGCCTTGAACCTGAGTCTAGCTTCAGCAGTCAACTCAGCCTCTACACCTCTCTGAGAGAAAATGTCATCCTGATGGTCCTCCAGCCACGGTTGAGGCACCACCATATTTCCTGCACCAACGTTAACATTGGCTCCCAACCCACCATTGACGGCGCCCGCCGCGTTAAGTCCGAGATTATTCATAAGATTGCCGTTAGCACTACCGTTGCCCCCGGCAGCAGGAACAACGTTCTGAGGAGTATCCACTTGAGGAGGAGGAGTGGGTACGGCCCCGCCGTGAAGAATTCCATTGCTGTCAACCCTGGAGATGAGAGGTTGAACCAAAGTACGAAGTTGCTCTTGCCCGTTCGCAACTACTTGCATCAACTCCATAAAACGATCCATCCTTTCACGAAGCTCCTGAACATCTGATTGTACCTGGTCCATGATTCTCGTTTGATTGGCGCGAGTCGAGTAGCGGTGGATGAATCTTTGATCAATCCTGAAAGCAGCTCGGAACCTGAGTACCTGAAAAACCTGTCAAGATCAAAGGTTAGGAAAAGCAACAGAATGTATGTCATGCAAGAATGCTTCATGCAAATGCATGCGTGAGTCTGTGTGCTTGAGAGATTTCCCCCGATCCTGTCACCTGCTGATAATAATAAGGAGAGGAATCCAGGCCCAATCATGGAAACAGTAACCTCACAGACACACGCTAATGGAATGATTATGCAAGCTAATGCAAAATGCAGGCATGCAACAATATATATCCAAGGCTGCTGTGGAGATTCGATGTCAACAGTCACTGCTGAGAAGGAAACCCCGGTGTAAACCCACTGATCTTGATCTGTTGTGAATAACCATCTGGTAGGATCAAGATCAAAATTCTGCTCTGACAAGAACGAAGGCCTGATGATGAAAACCCTGGATGCAAGATCAAGGAATATCTGTTGGAGAAGTCTTCGGACCCTCTGCCCTCTCAAGAACAAATGCACAGCTGCTGATGAGATCTTCAAACCCTACTCAAAAATCTGCCCTATCAAGAACAAAATAACAACTGCTGGCGAGATCTTCAGACCCCCTTCAAAATCTGCTCCATCAAGAACAAATAACAATTGCTGATGAGATCTTCAGACCTCACTCAAAAATCTGCTCCATCCAGAACAAATAACAACTGCTGATGAGATCTTCAGACCTCACTCAAAAATCTGCTCCATCCAGAACAAACCTCTGATAATAATACACTGGTCAAAGCCTGCTCTATCAAGAACAGACCAACATCCGATGATAAGATCCTCTGATCAAACCGTTGCTCTATCAAGAACATATCTGCAACTGAGAACTCAACATACTGATCCACTGTCAAGAAAACCAGGTAGTCTGGAGGTCAAAGTTTCCTGCAATATCCCAACCCCGCTCACAGGTATGATGGACCTAATCCACGGACAAAGGTACGGCATCCTATGCGGTCGTCAGCGTCACAGACATTCATGAGTGACAATACGATTCCCAGAAGGAGTGGCATCGTCAAGTCATGAAGAGGCCTCTCTTAGCTGACTTCCAAATGATCGGTCCCCAGAGTCGACAATCCTCACGTCTGGACTCCCCTCAGATCCTCAGGACCGGAAAGGAGCACCTCTGCAAGAATCTCGTCTGAGCGCAGATTTTCGTAGGGAACTGTGCCTGTTCAACAGACAGGTTCGTCTACTACTTCTCCGCAACTATATCTAGGTGTGTACTCAAGCCCAGGTCCGGCTTTTCACTCACAGTAACATCCCTCTCCCACAGCAGCACAGATAATCATATCAAACTGGAAATAAAATGCGGGAAATAAAATGCGGGAAGTAAAGAATGCGATAAATAAACGCAACCCAATAAGCAAACACACAAACGATAGGATTGACTCGCGTAGGGGATGGGAAACGGTCCCAGCATAAGGGATGGGAAAAGTCCCTAGATGCTATGTCCCCAGCAGAGTCGCCAGCTGTCGCTTGCGCGAAAATAAGGTGCCGGCATGACAGAAGAGTCGCCACCTTTCGTTATTTATCCCTCAGAGCGGGAAAGGAAACGATCGGAAAAACCTGACGAATAAGGGAAAGACAAGGTCATCGCAACCATTGTCTGGGTTCGGGAGTCGGTTACGCAAGGGGAAGGTATTAGCACCCCTCACGTCCGTCGTACTCGACGGGATCCTCGCTTGTTTGTTTACTTGGACGGGTTGGTTATAATCTATCTACCTATCAAGGCTGGCTGAAAAAGAAAAGAAAAATGACTCGGCAAAGCATCGCGCTTTATGCCTACGTATTCCCGTCTGGAACGAGAAATCAGAGTCAACGTAGTTCGGCTAACTACGGGTGAAGGTTGGGGAAGGTTGCTCGCTAGGATGTCGCATCCTATGCCTACGTACTTTCATCTGGTATGAAAGATCAGAGCAAACGTAGTTCGGGAAACTACGGGAAAAAGCTCAACTAGGAGGGAGACTATCAAGTCCTACTGTTATCATGCCATGGATTCATCCTATGGTTGAGGTTTGAACAGGGAACTCCTAGATGTTGTCATGCATAGGTTTCAACCTAAAAGTCTATCATCAAATCCTTATCAAAGGAAATGAGAGTCCTAAGGGATCATGTCAATGATACATAGAATACAGACAAAGACATCAGCTTTAACAGTAAAATGCATGCAATGCAAGTGAGGGAGGAAATGTGTGTGGGGTTTCAGCCTCCACAAGCTCATCTCAACCTCAAGCCAGTCATGAAATAACAGTAATCATACTGAAAATAATCAACATGCTATCAAGCAAAACAGTAAACTGCAATCATACAGATAAAGGAAATGAAGTACCATCAGGCAAACAAAACACACTTGAGAAAGAATCACCTACTCTCTAATCCTAATCCCAATCACAGAGTCCTAATCAAATCTAAGCAAAGCTCTCAAGCAGAACCCCAAGCAGGAGAAATCATTCCCAGTCTTCAAGCTTCAGAATAAGCTTACCAAAGAAAGGGAGCTAAGCAAGCAAGCTCATAGTGTCTTCCTCAGGAGAACACTAGGAGGTGTATACTCAGGAATCATACCCTATGTGGCTCAACCACTGTGATCAGTTTACATCCCTCCTCAGGAGAGATTAAACTCACAAGCAGGCTCCAACATCACTGGATATTTAGGAAATCCTATCTGAACTAGTGGAACTAAGTGAATAGACTCATAGGACCTTCCTCAGGAAAGTACTAGGAGGCTTCCACTTAGGAGTTGTATCCCATGTGGCTCAACAACATGTGATCAGTTTACATTCCTCCTCAGGAGAAATTAAACTCACAAGTTGGCTCCAACATCATTGGATACTTAAGAAATCCTAGATCAACTAGTGGAACTAAGTGAATAGACCCATAGGACCTTCCTCAGGAAAGTACTAGGAGGCTTCCACTTAGGAGTTGTATCCCATGTGGCTCAACAACAAGTGATCAGTTTACATTCCTCCTCAGGAGAAATTAAACTCACAAGTTGGCTCCAACATCATTGGATACTTAAGAAAGAGGTGAGAAGGAAGAATGAAAGTCATTCATAGTGCCTTCCTCAGGAAAGTACCATGAACTTCCTTCAAACTTCAAGCTCTCAAACCTCACAGACAGGAGATGAGACAAGCTCTGGGTCTCTGCATCTTGGTCTACCAGCTCCTCTCATGATGCTCTCCATCAATATCCTCAAGGCAACACAAGCCCTTCATCAAATTCCTCAGAATGAACCCCACAGATGAACAGATAACCCACTGAACAAATCACATTATCAGGCAATCTCAGAAAATACCTAAAAATACTAAACTAATGGGGAAAAATTTAACAAATATTCATAAGGGTCCTCAACACCTACTCCTAACATCTACAAAGGTTTCTACCTAAAAATCAAGATAAAACTCAATCAAAGAAAGGGAATCATCACCTATGCACAATTCTAAACCCTAATTAGACTATCCTAAGTCAACCCTAATTAAACTAATCAAGATCAATTCTAAAAAATCTAGAAAAAATCCTATGGGGAAGTATGAATCATCATCTAATTGCATAAAAAAGAATGGATAAAAAACCCTAAGGGAATGTCCTAAAATAATTCCTACAAAATCAAATATCAAAATGAAACAATTAAAAAGCTATTTAATTGGAAAATCTATTAAAAATATTAAACCTAAAAATAAAATCTCAATTTTATTTTTATAATTTTCTACTCATTTTAATCTACTCATAGAAAAAGAAGAAATTAAAAATCATTTTTTTAACTATTTTTAATGAATTTTACAAATCAGAAAAAAAAAGAAGAAAAATAAAAAGAATTAAATGAAATAAGGGAGGGGGGGTCTGAAAAGCAACGCGCGCTAGTTATATTGGTTGGGCTACACAAGAAGGGGGGTGCAAGTAGCGTTCTGGGCCCAGAATGCCCTTTAATGAAACGCTGCGTATGGACTCATTTAAATCTTCCCTCTCTTTCTCAGAGGCAACCACAGCCGTTGGATTGGGATAAAACGTCAAACCCTGGGAATGATCCAACGGATTCTCCTTCGTCTTCTCCAACCAAACTAGGGTTTGCAGAACCCCTTGCCTCCATGCACGCACATTCGAGCTCTTCTAGCTCTCTCCACACGCCACGGCTCCCCTCGACCTAAACATGAAAAAACATCTACGAAATGCCTAGATTACAACCATACGTTCACTTTCTCTTAACTCCTCGTGGATAATCCAAACAGAGGCCTTGAACATCTTGGTACAAACACGGTTATGAATTTCAACTGATATCAACCTAGATTAAACTTCAGCATAATGATCCACAGATGTTCTTGATGCTACCCTGGTGATTCTAAACCAATTTAAGCTACCTAAAACTCTTTAAACAGATAGTTCTTGAAACTTAAAGAATTATGCACCTGCTACAAACCATCATGGATCGTGCCCTAGCTTTCTAGAATTAATCCTCTATCCTAACACATCAATTATACACCTAGAATCTAAACCATCTATGCATAATTAGGGTGAAAAAGAAAGGAGAAAGAACCTGTCAAGGAACTATGGTGTATGATGCTTGAGCACGATTCCAAGCTTGCAAATCCTTCAGGATGATCCTTTGATGATGGTTAACCTTCTGTTTGCACAATTCTTGAAGGAGAAGACTTGTAATGGAAGAATTCTTGAGTTGCTTCAAGTTGAAGAAATGGCTTCAATGGCTATCTCTCCTTCTCTCTCCTCTGACTTAGCTCAACTTTCACCAACCTTTCATCACTCTTTGATGCCCTCTTTAAATAACAATCCATGGAAGTCTCTAGATTCATCTAGAATGATGTGGAAGTTTCATGAATTTCTCCTTGAATGAGAAGTTAGTTATCTCATCTCCCATGCTTCAAGCCTTCAATTTGGTCTCAAAATGTCCTTATGTGAGTTATTGAATGAGGATGAGTGAAAAACAAGTGTATTTGTTGCTTGTGTAGGGTTTTCTAACATTGCCTTCTTTCTTAAGTAACAAATTCCCAAAGGAACCTCATTTTTTAAGCCTCAAATGAAAATTCTACTTAAACCAATCTTCTCAAAATGTTTTTTCCAATCAAAATGATATATTGGATGACCTATTTTGGATTTGTAGATCTTCCAAAACACTTTTCAATTTCAACTTTTCAAAGTTATAAGTCATTTTTAGTTCATTTTTGACCAATCATGGAATCTTGTGCTATGAGCCTTTTCAACAATTTGTGACCTTCTTTCTAGACTTAAAATCACATTTTGAGCAACTTTCATGTTTTGAGTTTTTCCATTTGAGGCTTGGAAATAGGAGTTTTAGGCATTGGCTAAAATGACCTATAACTGACAAATGACCAAAATACCCCTGCCTTGTTCAAACCATAAGTTGAGTTCCACAAATCCAATCAAGGACTTCTACCACTCAAATTAAAGCTAAGAACATCCTCTTCAACATTCATGTTGACCAAGAAACCATAGGAATCAACCTACTAGGGCAAAAGTTGTCTGGAAGTTGGGTGACTTTCAAGGACCCAGATTCACACACATCAACTGACCTGTAATTTGTCAAAACCATAACTTGAGCTCTGTAACTCCTATCAAGGACTTCCACCACTCAAATTAAAGCTTAGAACAAGCTCTACAACATTCATGTTGTGGGGAAGATGAGATATCAAACACATCTAGTGCTAAAACTGCCTGGAAGATAGGGATCAAATTAGGGTTTTTTCACTGACAATCCTCAGAAACCCTAACTCAAAACTTCTCAAACTCCTCAATCATGATGAGTTGGTCTAGGAATCATCTTTATATAATCTCTATGCATCATTCCATGATCTCATGGCCCTTGGATTAAGTCTCAACCTTCTCCAAATCTTCAGCTGGTCTAGGGTTGACCCAGTCAAAACCCTAATTCTACCATTCATGGTTGAATCTTCTGAATTCTTACATAATGACTTCTCTGGGCTTCATGAAGGCTATCAAGGCATCTCATAAGCTTTCTCAAGACATCAAGTTCATTCTCAAAGTCTCAGAATCATCTGAGGAGCACCCACAACTTTCAAACTGTGAAGCACACAACCCTGGTTTCAACCAACTCCTCTGAGGACCTCTTGAACTTTTTGATGAAGGTATCAACTTTCAAATACTCCATGAATGAATGAATGTTGGTCAAATTTTGGGGTGCAACAGCGCCCAACAATGATAATTCTACTATCATTAATTAAATTCTTCATAATTAATTAACCACTCTAACATGGCCAAACAATATACATCTATAATCCAAACAGTAGAACCACATCGAATGCACAACCATACAACACTCAATATTGTTAAATCATCTTAACATCAATTCATCATTAATCGTTCGTTTGCATCAATTAGCCACTTGTTCGTTATCTTTAACTATTATGCAACAAGTAAAAATATTAATTTTCACATATCCCAACACTCATCTATCCTCTTAATACATCATTATGGTATATCCATCCGCGTTAGCTTTCTAACGCTTCAAACCACAAGTCATTTGAACTTACAAAACTAAAGTCATGATAAAAACAGTCGGTTAAAATAATAGGATTCAGCTCACTAATTTTTCAAAATTCAACTAGCATCAATCGATTGATATCTTGGTAGAAATCAATTGATGTTAGTCCTCATTACATTCTTCCTTTCCAAATTTTCACGTTTTGGCTAAGAGTAATCGATTCAAGGAATTAATCGATTGACATGGTTTAATTTTTCTAATTTTTCACGCGTGCAATCGATTGACACAAAATGTCAATCAATTGACATCAACCAAAATCCCAAAAATCCCAGTTTTCACGCGTTAACTTCATCTTCCCTATTTCCTAACCCTCATACATCAAACCAATTCTCATTATAACATCCAAACACATCATATCATGATTTTAACATCATATAACAATCTTATCACCATTAAACATGCTATAACACACAAATTAAATTATGAATCATAACAATTGGACACACAATTTATTCATCGTTTTCATCAAGTTCTTGTTTATGTCCAAAGCTTCAAAATTTCAACAATGGCACAAAATCACATACACATAAACAAAACAATACACACACAAATTCAGGTATAAAAATTAGATAATCACACCTTCAATCATCAATTTTCAGATCAACACATAACAACAATGATTCATAAAAGATTGCACATAATTCCTAAAGAGACTAAGAGTCATTGTTATCTACCCTTTCATGTCAAACACCCATAATGAAGCCCTTTCTCCCCACTTATCTCAAATTCCTAGCCAAAATTTAGAATTGATGAAGGTTTGTGGTTTGTGTTCTTCCCTCATCAAGCCTTAGCCTCCTTTTCTCCCAAAAACTCTATTTCACGTACTAACTCTTCAAAATCTCTACTAATCTCTATTTATCCCTAAAAACCTAATTTAATCTTTTGTTAATTACACCTTGGTCTCACTCTTCTTAAAATGTTCACCACTTCCCTTATTTCTCTTTAGTTCTTATTTTCCATCCAAAACCTATATTTCTACTTATTTTAATTCGTTAATTAAAACAATTATATATTTTATTTCAAATTATTTAATCATTCTACCAACCCATCAATACTTTCACCATGCCCCACCAAACACCACATAAACATACAACTCATGATATATTTAATTTAACGCATACCACACACTAAATAATTAAATAAAGACATGAATAATTTGATTAAATAGATTAATTAAATTTCGATGTGTTACATGCAAAGCGTCTCCGACAACACCCCTAAAACCTTTAGGGGTGCTTGGCACTGTGGGAAATTGATTGTTGTAGTCAGACATACAGAGCGTCTTCGATAGCACCCCTGAAATCTTTAGGCGCGCTTGGCACTTTGAGGAGTTGATTGTTGTAGTTGGACGTGCAAAGCGTCTCTAACAACACCCTTAGAATATTTAGTCGCGCTTGACACTGTGAGGAATTGATTGCTATAATTGGATGTACAAAGAATCTCTGAAAGCACCCCTAAAATCTTTAGGTGCGTTCGGTGTTGTGGGGAATTGATTGTTGTAGTCAGACATGAAAATCTTCTCCGATAATACCCATTAAATATTTAAGCGCGCTTAATTCTGTGGGAAATTGATTATTGTAGTCGGACGTGCAAAGCATCTCCAACAGCACCTCTGAAATCTTTACTTCGGTCATCAAGTATGTTGGTTGTACCCTAGTTTGATGTTACGAGCATTCACACTTTGGTGCTCTATATATAAATATTTTCATTTAACCATTATATTAGTAATTGCAACTAGGAAATAAATTTAAAAATACATTAATTAAATATTATGATCGTTCGTATGTATATATTGATTGCTCGTGCTTGAATATGTTGTCTGAATAGCTTGACTGTCAGTTGATCTGGAGGACAGAGTCCTCGGCTTCTGAGATGGTTGGCCTCTGGTGGATGTTACCGGTTCTACGTCTCAGAGTTGAGGTGGTTCGACGCCTATGTGTTACAAGTTTTATCCATGATATTCAGGTTTCCTAGCCATCCTACCGGGGAGCAAAAAAATTCAGGTGTAGAATTCACTCTAGTCGATGGATCTTTAAGGCTTATTTGGCTTTGTAGCACGTATAATCTTCCGAGTAGTTATGCTCGGGATGCCCGTTGTAAGCAGATTGTCTTTACTTTTTATTTACACCTTGGTTGTATTCAAATTATTTCATTTGGAATAGGGCCAGGTGTTGCACCCCAAAATTTGACCAACCGGTTCCCATATTCGGTTTATGGTTCAACACACTTTGCATTCGCATTCGCATACCGCATATGTTGCATTTTCTCATTCATATTGATTTTATCGGGATCACAACCTCCCCTGGCGCTGCAGGCATTTCAGGCCAATACAAGGATTTATTTTGAGAATCGGTGCTCGTTCCCTGTGTTTTCAGGCTATCTCGGTGTCTGGTTTTTACCGCTTATTTCGCTGTGTTCACGTATTCGTGTTCTAATCAATTTAATCGGCTTCCTCGTATTTTTTTTAGTTTTTTTCCCTTTATTTCCTAGAATTTTAAATGAATTTAATTCTTTTTCTAGAATTTAAATAGATGATTCCTAGAATATTTTTTGAGATAATAGGTTTTTCAATGGATTTAATTGATTTTTCTGGATATTAGATAGATTTTTTTTATATATAATAGCTTTAATAGAATAAATGTCTTTTTAGAATTTTAAAATAAATATTAAATGTTTTTAAATAGTTTTTAGTTTTAATTTCTTTTTTAGGAATTACTTTAATCATTCTTAGATATTAATAGAGTTTAATATAGTTTAAACCTTTTTTTAGATTAATTTCTTTTAAGAATTAATTAGGTGTTAATTAGCATTTTAGGAAGTTTATTTGGATTGTTTAGTATTAATGGGATCTTTTTAATCATCATTAGCATTTTAGTTAGGTTGATTAGGAGTTAATGATCCAGATTAGTCCATTTTCGTTTTTCTTAATAGGCACTAATTGTATCAGTTTTTTAATTAGTGTTGTTTAATGAATCAGTATTAATTGCAGAGTTAAATTGAGTCTGGGTTTAATAGTTTCGGTGGGCCACATGGTAGTTTTGGAGGCCTAAGTCAAAGTCCAAGTGCCACTTGTCACTATTTAAAGAGCGCCACACGTTCTATCTCTTTCCTTGCCACCTCACTCTGCCTTCACTCCCTCAGCGCCACCTCACCAGCCATGCATGCTCACAAAGTCCCACACGTGTCTCATCCTTGTTCACCCTCTCACACTCACCGGCCGCCATGCAATTGCCGGCGACCACCACCGGAGCCGCCGCAACGACCTTCTAACTGTCACCGGACCACCGCAACGGTCGCCGGAAAATGCATATTCACCAGAAACCACCGATCTTCATCATCTCCTCCACCTTGTTCATCTTTTTTCCAGAAAACCTTCATCTTCTCCATCAATCCCGTCCAGAAAATCATAACCAAGTTCATCGAGTTTTCCAGAATTTTTCATCGATCATCAATATCATCATCCGTTCATCAATTCTCTCCAGAAATTGATCAACTCAAAACATCTCCAGAAAATTCTTTGTAAGAACATCATCAACCTCATGATTCTACAGCGATCTTCAAAAGGAAACTCATCCGCGAACTCAAATAACTTCATCAAGTTCATCGTAACTGTTTCTCTGATCGGGAAGTGTTCATCAGCTTCATGTTCTTCATTAGAACATTCCAGATCTATCAATCTCCGGAAGATCCTCCAAGTTTTTTAAGTATCTTCAACGGGATGTTCATCCAGAATAGGCGAGATCTTCGTAGATCCAGATTTCGCAAACGACCTCCAAGGATTTTTTTTGTCCAGATCTGCAACAGGTTCATCAATAATTCTTCAAACATCTTCGCTCCAAGGTTCATCCAAACTTCAGATCTTAGGATCTTCACCGATTTTCAAGAACAGTATTCATCTTCAAACTTCATCTCTAACCTTCTCCATCATTACGCTAGTGGTTCTTCAAAGCTTCATCAGCGACTACCGGTCCTCAAGAGCATCAAAGGATGGATGTTGATTCTCGCGATTTGCATTTTTTATGACGTTGTAGTTTTGATTCATTTGTTCTTTGGTGAGATTTGAACGAAGTTTGGTAGTAAGGTGTTGTGAGAGAAGTTTGCGAGAGAGTCTGTGGGAAGATTGAGAGAGTCTGAGAGTGAGAGAGGAGCGACGCATGTGAGGGCTGTGAACAGTGTTTGGGGGAGTTGAGAGACTTAGGGTTTCTGAAGGGATAAGAGAAGTGGACGTTTGGTTGGACGTTGGGCCTCAAACCCAACGTGTTACTGTAGCACACTCCCTTTTTTGCTATTCGCCCCCCTCCCCCGTTTTTGTTTGCTGGTTTTTTTGATGGGTTGGGCCCAGTACATTGGCTGCATATCCCCCCTGTACCGGTTTCTCACCATCCCCTTGTACATTTCCTTTTGTTAATATTTTTGTATGATTTCAAATTGTAATAATTTTTTAGGGTTTAGTTTAATTAATTAGAATATATTAGTTAGAATATTCTTTTAAATACTAGAATAAATATAGAATTTTAGTTCTAATTTCTTTTAGGGAGTTTATTAGGATTTAATATTTTTAGAATATAGTTAGGTATTAATTTCTTGTTAAGGAGGTTTATAGACTTAGTTCTTTTTAGGATATATTTTCATTAAGAGATTAATTGCCGTATTTTAGGAGTAGACTTGTATTTTGTGTTGGATTTCTCTCCCATTTTCGTTTCTATCTGATTTTATCCCGATTTTATTCTTGGTTGTCCGTGTGACACGATTCAATTGGAGAATGATTTTCGATATCATTTCTCTATCTTGTCTTTGACACGGATATCAACATGCTACCTCTTAGAGTTCGATTTCTCGTATAAATCGAACCATGACGGTCTAAGCGTTACATTGGCTTTGATTCGAGCGCCATCATCAAAGATCCAGAGAGGAGAAGATTGGAATGGAGCTTGCGCGCACGTTAGGAGCCCAGGAGCTGCTTCGTTCAACATCATCATCGTCGTATTCAAGTCTTCAGGCAACCGTCGAGTGTTGTGAGCCGCATCGTTAGATACGAAGGAAATGACAGTTGAGGAGTTACTTCTCAATCGTCTAGGATGTCTAGTATGGTACCCTTAGGATGCCAGCAACGCATTCGCTCCTACGTCTTAGGTTCTTGCGTGTGTGTCCCGAGTTCCTTCCCATTTAGACGTAGGCCTGCTTCCTCTTTGTTCTTGCCCCCGTGCGAGCGAAACCCCTTTTCTCTCGCGTTCAGGCGATCGAGACCCCTTCTCTTGCCCCCGTGCAATTGAGATTCGTTTTCCCGTTGAACTACGTTAGCTCTGATCTCTCGTGCCAGACGAGAGTACGTAGGCATAGGATGCCGTATCCTAGCGAGCTCCCTTTTCCCTTTTTCCCGGTTTAGCTGTAGTAGGCTGAACTACAGCTGCTCTGATTTCTCATACCGAATGAGAATATGTAGGCATAGGATGCGATATCCTAGCGAGCACACTAACAACT
This sequence comes from Lathyrus sativus, assembly GCA_963859935.3. Classification (NCBI taxonomy): domain Eukaryota; kingdom Viridiplantae; phylum Streptophyta; class Magnoliopsida; order Fabales; family Fabaceae; genus Lathyrus; species Lathyrus sativus. The sequence goes on along the minus strand of OZ012739.1, from coordinate 493,841,515 downwards.
AACCTCTCTGTTCTCTCGCTGCTGTGCGATCGAGACTTTCCCGCTGACGACTGATGTTATCCTTTTCTCTTGCCCTTGCGCATTTGAGACCAGACCGTAGTTTTAGTTCCCGTAGGTCCCCGTACCTCTAGAACCAATTTCATCTCTCACTCCTGTGTGATCGAGAATACCCTGTCTAGCCGTAGTTAGCCTGAACTACGTAAGCTCTGATCTTTCACGCCGTGTGGAAGTACGTAGGCACAAGACGCGAAGTCTTGGCGAGCCAATTCCCCTGTAGTTTCCCGAACTACGATGACTCTGACTTTCTCTCTTGAGAATACGTAGGCATAGAGTGCGATACTCTATCGAGTCAGTTTCTTTTTGTTTAGATGTAGCAGCCGTAGATAGATTGTTTTTCATCCTTTAGACAACCCAAGCAAGCGTGGATCCCGTCGAGTACGACGGACGTGAGAGGTGCTAATACCTTCCCCTTGCGTAACCGACTCCCGAATCCAGGATTTGGTTGCGATGACCATTCCTTTCCCGTCTTCGCGGTAGGTTTACTTCGAGCGTTTCCTTTCCCTCCTTTGGGATAAATAACGCACGGTGGCGACTCTTCTGTTCATCCGGCGCCGATTTTTGCAGTAGCGACAGCTGGCGACTCTGCTGGGGACTTCGATGGTTCCCTATGCGAGTCTCGCCTTGGGTTTTCTTCCTAGCTGTCTGGGCCTGTCCCCAGCAGCTGACGACTCTGCTGGGGACAGGAATATCCCCTATGCGAGTCAATCCTAGCGCTTGTTTGCTCGTCTTTGGATGTTTACTTTTGTGCACTGTATGTTGTATTTTGTTGTATTTACAATTTCCGCACTTTGCTATTATCTGTTGCTGTTGTGCTGTTGGGTGGTTTTTCCTTTGAGAGAGAAGCCAAAACCCAGGGTTGAGTACACACATAGATTTAGAGAGAGAGTAGTGGTTAGTCTTCTTGCTTAGCTCGCACCAGCTAGCCGCGAAATCTCACTCGGACGAGATTCTCTTTGATGCTTCTTGCCTGACCCTTAGGGCTCGACAAGTTGTCTGACCCGAGGATTGTCGACTCTGGGAACCTATCAATTGGGGTATTCGACTAAGTGAGGCCTCTTCAAGGGATGATGATGCCACACCTTCTGGGTATCGTATCATCGTTCTTGAAAGTCTGTGACGTTGATACCTGCATAGGATGCCGTACCCTGCATAGGAGGGTTTTGCAGGAAACTTGACTTCCAGCCTACCCGATATTTTGGTCTTCTCTTCAGAGCGAACGTACTCAGTCAGCAGGGCAGCAGTATTCAGAGATTTGTAGGGGCTGTGATCCCGTATTCGCTGCATATTGTATTGCATTTGCATGAACATTGTTTGCATCATACTGCGTACCAGTCTCCAGCTAGCCAGAGTCTGATCCAGCCGTTGTTTTGATTCTGAAGGTGATTATCCGGTGTTTGGCCTGAGCGACTGTTGATTGTTAGAAGACGACCAAGGGGCTGAAGCAGATTTGAGCCGAATCGAGCAGTGAAGTCAGTTGAAGGTTATTGGTGGCTATGTCTGAGAGCAACTTCCAGTCTGCTCACACTTTGGCAGGGTTCACTATGACGACCAACCCTCTGTATGGTTCCACGTCCGAGGCAGACTTTCCGCAAGTGAACAACCTTACTGCAGACCAGTTTGTGCAACCTCCTGTTATGGACCGAGATCGACGTGAGCCGTTTGTTGTCCAAAATGAACGACCTCCTCTTATCAACGGTCAAGGTGTTGTTTTCCCTGTGCCGAGTATCCGAAGAGAGATCCCAGTATCAAGGACTGTAGACCCAAGAGCTCTTGAGTGTGCTAGCAGGCTCCAAGTGTTGGAAGAACAAGTTAAAGCCTTGAAAGTCAAAGATGTTGTTAACCTGAATGCTACAGACATGTGTTTGGTTCCTGGCCTGGTATTGCCTCCTAAGTTCAAAGCGCCGAGATTTGAGAAGTACAAAGGAGATAGCTGTCCGAAGCAACATTTGGTGATGTTCTGCCGAAGAATGACTTCGTTTGTGCAAAATGACAAATTGATGATTCACTGCTTCCAGGACAGTATGACTGGGGCATCTCTGCGTTGGTATATGCAGTTAGAGAGTTATCAGATTCGATCATGGGTGGATTTAGCCAGAGCTTTTCTGAAGCAGTATGATTACAACCTAGATGTGGCCCCTCATCGCATGCAATTGCAAGAATTGTCTCAAGAGAACAATGAACCCATCAGGAAGTATGCGCAGAGGTGGAGATAATTTGCTGCCAGAGTGCAACCACCGCTTTTAGACCGAGAGCTAACAAGCATGTTTGTAAACTCCCTGAAGAGCCCGTACTACGAAAGAATGCTTGGACTTGCGTTAAATTTTTCTGACTTGGTAGAATTTGGGGAACGCCTTGAGCATGCCATAAAAATCGGGAAAATTCAGATTATTTCAAACGGTCAGGCTAGTGAAACCGAATCTCTTTATGATGATCAGAATGAAGAAGGAGTTGTGATCAATGCAATCGTGTCAGATGTTGAGTATCCTCGAGATGAACCGGTGAAGTTTGTTGGTTCTTCATCTCCTGTGCCTTGTTATGCTGGACAGACCATTGTGTCTGGGGCACCCTATCCAGAATCTTATGTCGCTTCCCTTGCAAATCAGCGAACTCGTGGCCGAGGTTATCAGAATCAGCGCCAGAATCAGAACAGGCCTCGTAACAACTTGGAACGAAGGAATGCTCCTTCCCACCCAGTGCATATGCCGTATAGCCAAATTCTGCCATCTTTGATTCAGAGCTCTTTGGTGGAACCTAAAGCTCTTAAGCCCGTGCCAGAGCCTTACCCTCCTGGGTACAATCCCCACGCTCAGTGTGGTTACCATGGCGGATCCCCAGGGCATTCAACTGAAGATTGTAAAGCTTTTCAGGCGAAAGTACAACAGTTGATCGACCAAGATTGCATTTCCTTTCGAGAAGGATTTCTGTTTGTTCATACCAACTTCTCAGCTGTCTAAGCTCGTAGATTCGGAGTTTGTTTTCAAGAAGCCAGTGATTCAGACAGGCGGGCACCCTCAGCATTGGCAGTCCTCAGACTTTATATCATTTGCATTTGTAGTTTCTTTTTTGTTAGTTACTACTTGCTGTAAACATTGTTTGTTTCGAATGGTAATATTGATTAAGTGACTATGCATTTTTCTGAATTAATCATGTCGCTGTCGCTCATTTATTGCATTGCACTGACACTTGCATTTTATTTACTCCTCTTTATCACTATGATTAGCAAAGATTGGAGGGAGGATGACGAAACTGAATACTCATAACCGATGATCGTATGCTTTCAGATAAAACCTTGCCGATGACGTATAAGGCATTGTTTCGAATCCCCAAACACTGGAGATATAAGGAGTTAGTCCCTTGTTAACCACTTCGAGCCAGGAAGTAGAAGTTTTTTCGGACTTTTTAAAACCCTCACATCTTAACCTGGGGCAGGATAGTTGTCAGTTAGCTTGATCGAGCGTTCAAGTCTTATAGAGGAGTGTTGCCTTTCGAGGACCAATCACATCTTATTTTCCCCAGAGGTCGTACCTCGTCAACCACAATGGTTAAACCTCACCAATCAGGAGTGAGACAGTTGCCATCCTTTCAGAGCAATCAAGACAACCAGTGTCACACGACTTTGTTCCAAAGAAAAGAAATAATAAGAAAGCCCTCTAAGTAAAAAGAAATGGATAGCTGGAAAGCTAATACTTAGGCAAAAAATCAGGGCATCCCGCTGGACTAAAAAGAAAAAATCGAAAAGAACTCAAAAGGAGTCAGTCCAGGCAAAAAAATTAGGGAATCAAAAGAATGAAAAAGAAAGGATATCAATAGAAAAAATCCCCAGTGAAGTTGCCAAAGTCGTGTATATGGACACCGAAAACGAAAAAAGGAGTAACTGTCACTCTGAAAAACCTTGTGAATTCCTTAACTATGGTTCTTACCAGTCAACATACCTCTCGAAGAGGCGGGCGCCCGTGCCAGGTTAACTGAACATTAGGATCGGAGATCATCACGTAGAAGGGGGTGGTTATAAATCAAACTTTGAGCCCAAATATCCTTTGTTTCACGAATCGTGAACCCGACCACGATACAACCCTTAAAAGACCTAATTGAGGTAGGGTTTATTCTGAAAGCGCATTACGATAAGGTTGAGTAACCTGACTCCTTGATGATTTGCTAATCATATCCTTGTTGCATTTTTCACTAATCACATAAGCACTACGTTTGAACTCTCTGGTTCATTCGTCACTCACAATCATGACCCGTAAATGAGTGACAACACAAATTTTTTCAAAATCTATATGAACACTGCATTAAAATTACCATTCGGGAATAAACAATTTTATTTGCAGGTCAGTAGTTGACAGGAAGGAAATTCCAACAGGGAATAATCGAATAGGACTGAATAATTCAGCAGTCTGGATCAGAATGGTGTATGTTATGAAACCTTATGAATCAGGGGCGTTGACTTCTAGTAAGTTCAGAATCAGTTAGTCTGAGGACAAGTCCCGAAATATCAGTGATCAGGGGCAGTTTATTTGAGAAGTAGTTGATCAGAAGCGAGTCTTCTCGAGAGCCAGTCAGGGGCAATTATTCAGAATGTTGTGATTTGAAAACAGATCCTTCCAGTGGGTGATCAGATCCGGTTAAGTCGCTTATACGCTCATTCAGGAGCAAGTCAGTTCAGGAATAGTAAAATCAACCATGTTGAGAGTTGGTTGATTGTGGATGAATCTTTTTGTTGTACAGATACCGGGGCAAGTAATCTCGAGGTCGTCTCATAGTAATCTGTTCAGAGTGATATTCCCAAGAGTTAGATTGGGGCAAGTTGAGTTGCGCTGGGGCAAGCTATTCCAGCAAGTCTGTTTATCCCCAGCCAGAGTTGAGCATCGGGGAATCGTATCGTTACTCTTATCAAAAACCTTGACATTCCGAAAAAGGCCTTACCGTCGTTGGATCGTTATCCTACAGTTTAAACCTGTTACGTGTCAGAACTTTGTAACCAGATCGTTTCCAAAGTCCAGTTCTCTCCTGGAAAACTAGTAACCAGTTCTCGTCTGGTCCACCTTTCCGTAAATACCAGTTCTCGCCTGGTACCTGTCTTTGTTTAACCAATTATCGTATGGTCAACCTTTTCCGTAAACATCAGTTTTCGTCTGATGCATGTCGTCTTTTAACCAGTTCTCGCCTGGTCACCGTTTCTTTAACCTATTGTTGTATCAGTTCTCATCTGGTGCATGTCGTCTTTTCACTAGTTCTCGTCTGGTCACCGTTTCTTTAACCTATTTGTTATGCCAGTTCTCGTCTGGTGCATGTCAGCTTTCAACCAGTTCTCGTCTGGTGCATGTCAGCTTTCAACCAGTTCTCGTCTGGTCATTTGTTCCTTAACCTATTGATTCGATCAGCCCCGTCTGATGATCAAACCATAAAATCCATTTTCGTCCGATAACCTAATCTATTTTGCTATCAGTTCTCGTCTGGTAGTCTATCCTTGAATGCTAGTTCTCGTCTAGTATTTTCCCTATCTTCCATTTTGTAAATAACCAATTCTCATCCCTAAACTAGAAAAAGCCTAATAAATATCCGACATGGTAATTCCCAGTGACTCGCATGTTGTCGCATTCCCCGATACGAAGCTCGATTGATACTAGTTCCCGGATTAACATTCTGCATTCCTTATGGATTTTGTTAAATCAGGAGTACTTTTCCTCAGCAGATCGGAAGTCACGTATTATCCCCGAAAGAGTTGAGATTGTATTTTATCCCGCATCGGAGTAGGATCAGGAGTATTCTCAGCCGATTAAGATTGATATCCATGACAGAAGGGGCATTCCTAGCAGTGCGCTGTGCACAATCGACCCCAGTTTGGTTAATCCCCACAGAGTACAATCAGGTTGCCAGTGGTTTAGAAAGAATATCACCGTGCAGGGTCGTCCTTCCCTTTTCCTGCATTTATTTTGCTGAGATGATTCTGTGATAACCGGTTACCTTCAGTGGAGTTGACTTTGCCTCCGGCATTTATTTTGCCAAGTGGTTTCAGACCTGGTGTTCTCTGGCAGCCTGCATTTACATTTGCATTTGCATATACCGTCATATTTGCACCTATCCAGAACGCATAGCATATCCATGCCGTATGGGGCATTGCATCTATCAAAACATGTGCATATCATTTCCATGTCATGTGGAACATTGCATCATTTTCAAGCATACGCATGTCGAAACATAGACCAGGTTGGTTACCTCTTAGCTTTCGAGTATGTTCCTCTGCAGAGTTGTTTGGTTAAGCTTCTCTTCTCCCACAGCGGAGTGATTTCTTCATATTTGGTTGTTACGTCGACACTGAAAAAAAGAAGAAAGATTGGCATATATCAAACTTCTGAAGCTGCCGCCTGTGTCGAAATAGGTGCCTGGCAGTCGATTCAGAATTTCCCCAAGAGAGTTTTCCTCAGGTTTGCTGTGAACTATGAGTTGACAAGATTTGATCCCATAACAGGTGGGAGTAAAAGTGTTGCTTTTTGAAGCATTATTTCGAAGATTCAGTACTTGTGGTGTCACACAGGTGATTGAAAAAAAAAGAGAGAAATTTTATCAGATAATTGACCAGTTGTTGTCGTAACAACCAGACTTCAGTTTATTGGAAGCTATTCCTCAGGCAGTTTTGCAGTTTATTTATGCGGTTGGCAAATTTCAGGGTTCTTTTGTATTCAACCGTCTTCTACCTTTGAATGTTGAAAGTTGTTCGCTCTTCAACTATTCAGGTCCAAGCCGTTTGAATAGGGGCAGCTGTTGCACCCCAAAATTTGACCAACCGGTTCCCATATTCGGTTTATGGTTCGACGCACTTTGCATTTGCATTCGCATACCGCATATGTTGCATTTTCTCATTCATATTGATTTTATCAGGATCACAGCCTCCCCTGGCGCTGCAGGCATTTCAGGCCAATACAAGGATTTATTTTGAGAATCGGTGCTCATTCCCTGTGTTTTCAGGCTATCTCGGTGTCTGGTTTTTACCGCTTAGTTCGCTGTGTTCGCGTATTCGTGTTCTAATCAATTTAATCGGCTTCCTCGTATTTTTTAGTTTTTTTCCCCTTTATTTCCTAGAATTTTAAATGAATTTAATTCTTTTTCTAGAATTTAAATATATGATTCCTAGAATATTTTTTGAGATAATAGGTTTTTCAATGGATTTAATTGATTTTTCTAGATATTAGATATTTTTTTTTATATATATAATAGCTTTAATAGAATAAATGTCTTTTTAGAATTTTAAAATAAATATTAAATGTTTTTAAATAGTTTTTAGTTTTAATTTCTTTTTTAGGAATTACTTTAATTGGACTGTTTAGTATTAATGGGATCTTTTTAATCATCATTAGCATTCTAGTTAGGTTGATTAGGAGTTAATGATCCAGATTAGTCCATTTTCGTTTTTCTTAATAGGCACTAATTGTATCAGTTTTTTAATTAGTGTTGTTTAATGAATCAGTATTAATTGCAGAGTTAAATTGAGTCTGGGTTTAATAGTTTCGGTGGGCCACATGGCAGTTTTGGAGGCCCAAGTCAAAGTCCAAGTGCCACTTGTCACTATTTAAAGAGCGCCACGCGTTCTATCTCTTTCCTTGCCACCTCACTCTGCCTTCACTCCCTCAGCGCCACCTCACCAGCCATGCATGCTCACAAAGTCCCACACGTGTCTCATCCTTGTTCACCCTCTCACACTCACCGGCCGGCATGCAATTTCCGGTGACCACCACTGGAGCCGCCGCAACGACCTTCTAACTGTCACCGGACCACCGCAACGGTCGCCGGAAAACGCATATTTACCAGAAACCACCGATCTTCATCATCTCCTCCACCTTGTTCATCTTTTTTCTAGAAAACCTTCATCTTCTCCATCAATCCCGTCCAGAAAATCATAACCAAGTTCATCAGGCTTTCCAGAATTTTTCATCGATCATCAATATCATCATCCGTTCATCAATTCTCTCCAGAAATTGATCAACTCAAAACATCTCCAGAAAATTCTTTGTAAGAACATCATCAACCTCATGATTCTACAACGATCTTCAAAAGGAAACTCATCCGCGAACTCAAATAACTTCATCAAGTTCATCGTAACTGTTTCTCTGATCGGGAAGTGTTCATCAGCTTCATGTTCTTCATTAGAACATTCCAGATCTATCAATCTCCGGAAGATCCTCCAAGTTTTTTAAGTATCTTCAACGGGATGTTCATTCAGAATAGGCGAGATCTTCGTAGATCCAGATTTCGCAAACGACCTCCAAGGATTTTTTTGTCCAGATCTGCAACAGGTTCATCAATAATTCTTCAAACATCTTCGCTCCAAGGTTCATCCAAACTTCAGATCTTAGGATCTTCACCGATTTTCAAGAACGGTATTCATCTTCAAACTTCATCTCTAACCTTCTCCATCATTACGCTAGTGGTTCTTCAAAGCTTCATCAGCGACTACCGATCCTCAAGAGCGTCAAAGGATGGATGTTGATTCCCGCGATTTGTATTTTTTATGACGTTGTAGTTTTGATTCATTTGTTCTTTGGTGAGATTTGAACGAAGTTTGGTAGTAAGGTGTTGTGAGAGAAGTTTGCGAGAGAGTCTGTGGGAAGATTGAGAGAGTCTGAGAGTGAGAGAGGAGCGGCGCATGTGAGGGCTGTGAACAGTGTTTGGGGGAGTTGAGAGACTTAGGGTTTCTGAAGGGATAAGAGAAGTGGACTTTTGGTTGGACGTTGGGCCTCAAACCCAACGTGTTACTGTAGCACACTCCCGTTTTTGCTATTCGCCCCCCTCCCCCATTTTTGTTTGCTGGTTTTTTTGATGGGTTGGGCCCAGTACTTTGGCTGCATATCCCCCTGTACCGGTTTCTTACCCCTCCCCTTGTACATTTCCTTTTGTTAATATTTTTGTATGATTTCAAATTGTAATAATTTTTTAGGGTTTAGTTTAATTAATTAGAATATATTAGTTAGAATATTCTTTTAAATACTAGAATAAATATAGAATTTTAGTTCTAATTTCTTTTAGGGAGTTTATTAGGATTTAATATTTTTAGAATATAGTTAGGTATTAATTTCTTGTTAAGGAGGTTTATAGACTTAGTTCTTTTTAGGACATATTTTCATTAAGAGATTAATTGCCGTATTTTAGGAGTAGACTTGTATTTTGTGTTGGATTTCTCTCCCATTTTCGTTTCTATCTGATTTTATCCCGATTTTATTCTTGGCTGGCCGTGTGACACGATTAAATTGGAGAATGATTTTCGATATCATTTCTCTATCTTGTCTTTGACACGGATATCAACATGCTACCTCTTAGAGTTCGATTTCTCGTATAAATCGAACCATGACGGTCTAAGCGTTACATTGGCTTTGATTCGAGTGCCATCATCAAAGATCCAGAGAGGAGAAGATTGGAATGGAGCTTGCACGCACGTTAGGGCTAAATACCAACATGACTTGTAATAGTGTTTTATGATGAATGGGAAATACTAGATGAAAGGGGCATAGGAAACCCAATGCTATTTTGGTTCATTACTGAATTCCCTTTTGCTACTGAAATTTCCTTTCTTCTCTTCCCTTAATTTTCTTTGTTCAAATATGAGTGATTTAATATGAAATCATTTTTTGTATTATCTACATGGTTGGTCACAAAGTGTTTGGCCACAAACAGGATTTGGATTTCGAATTTATAACTAGTTGTAAATAAACAATAAAATCCATAGGTGATTTTTTAATGCACCCTATATATTACTAGTGCACCACGTGAAAATACTAAAATATCCTCAAATTTCGGAGATGCATATCTGAATTCACCCTATACACATACAACCTAAGTCATTTTAAGTGACACCTTAGTGTTGCACCCTAATTTTTGACCATAAGATCCCACCTCTTTTGCGTGTTTTCTATTGTTATTTAACTTTATTTTAATATTTATGTTTTTTTAAGGCAAACCAATTTGCGCGTATGTGTAACACGGTGGGAGAACTGACTTTAAACAATGTTGCGGATAGCAAGAGTCGCCACCGACTTTTATTTTATCCATAAGGAAAGGTTATAAAAGAACAGGAAAGACCTTAGAGAATATTTTGGGTCCGGGGGGTAGGTTATGAAAAGGGAAGGTGTTAGCACCCTTTTCATCCATGGTTATCCATGGGCTCTTAGGTACTTAAGCTCACTTTTGAATTGTTTTGAAAGTGTAATGTGTGAATAGCAAAAAATTTCAGAATAGTTTAATAATAATCCGTGTATGGATGTGAAAAAAAACTTGTTTGAAAATTTTGTTGGAAATTTGTTTAAGTGTGAAAAAGTTTTGAAGTGAGCAAGTATCTAGGAGTAGCCCACCCTAATGTTTTAAGGTCTTTCTTATTCTTTATCCTTCCCTTAGTAAGACTATCCCTACTATAATGGAGTAGGTAGTCCTTACTTTGGATGTTAAGGGGTATGTGAGGGACAATTTGACTTTGAAGGCCATTGTGGGATGTAATAAGCACATATAAGGGATCATCATCATTTTTCGAAAGGGACTTGATTCGTAAAGGCAACCATAAGGGACTTTGATGATTTTTTTTATTTGAGGGACTTGCTTTATACACCCCGCTTAACCATTATTCGTAGGCAACTTGAGGGATATCCTTAGGAAGTGAGACGGCGATTAAAATCGACTTACGTGTGTGACGTGTTTATTTTAATTATCTTTATTTAAAAGTGATCTAAATTTATTTTAATATTACATACATGTTGTTACACTCCCTAATTACTAACCATAATAATAATTAAATAATTAAACAACTTTACATCCAAGAAACAATTACAAAATAATAAGCAAAATAATTAAATAGCAAAGATAAATAAAATATAAATAAGCAATAATAAATAATAAAGGGGGTTAATTCTAAGTTTACTCGGCAAGACATTGCATCTTGTGCCTACGTATCCTTACGGGAATGGAATCAGAGTAATCGTAGTTCCCCTCAATAGGGAGGTTAGAAACTTATTGACTGTGGTCAAGGTCTCAAGGGGAATAAACGCATCTTAAGGACACGCTTACGTGGAGTGTAGAAACTCCAAATCTCTACGTTGAAATGTTAAGTTGTAATTAGGGTTAAATTAGGGATTCCACGACGGGAAACCCTAAAATGAGCGCGGCGGCTCTTTGACCTAATGCTAAGGGTAAAATTGTAATTTTGCCTGCGGCGAGGCATTTGTGAAAATTAGGGTTTGTAGTTTGTAGTTTTGAGGATTTGAAATTGAATGTGTGAAGTTTTACGGACTATTGGCGCGGCGGCCAAACAGTTAGACCTAACCTTCGGATGTGTGCAATGTGACAGAAATAATAGTAAACGCGTGAGATAATTGAATCATGCAAACAGAGAGATAATGTCATAATTTAAACCATGCAAGCAGAAATTTAAAGGCAGAATTTAAAGAGCGATTGTTAAGTTCGCGAGGTTACATGAGAGGAGCAGATACAATATGATAATGAAATTTGAATTGAACAATAATAAAATAAAATAAATAACGGTTCTAGTTATTATTTTAAAAAAGATTTTAGTTATTATTTTAAATTTATCTAAAAAAAAGTTTTTTCTTAAAAATAATAGGTTTTCATATTAATTTGGAAAAGATGTTAATGTTATTTATTTTAAAAAACAGATTTTTATATTATAACAAATTTTAATAAATTAATGATAACAATAATAATAATAATGGTAATAATAATGATAATAATGATAATAATAATAAATAATGATAATAATAATAATAATAATAATAATAATAATAATAATAAAGCAATAATGAATTTTAAATGTGCCAAATAACCCAACAATGTTGCTAACGCAGAAATGCGCTCATCGCAACCAGATCTAAATCGGACGAAACAAAATTTATCGCAAAGAAAAAGAAATTAAGCAAAAAATAGTATTATTGCTCACACAAAAATGCGGTCATCGCAACCAGATCGAACTAACACAAATGTCACGCGTCATGCACACAAATGTGCAAACATCGTATCGACATAATTCGATCAAAAATCTTATATATATAAACTCTAACAATTTAAAAATTATATATATATATATAAACGTAACAGTAATAGATAAAGAAAAAGAAATAACGGTAATAGATGAAGAAAAAGAAATAACGGTAAAAGATGAAGAAAAAGAAACAACAGTAATAGATGAAGGAAAAGAAATAACGGTAAACGATGAAGAAAAAGAAACAATAGTAATGGATGAAGAAGAAAACTAAATAACGGCAAACGACACTCACTCCTCTTAGGTTTTTTTTCTTCTCCCCTCTTTTTTCCAACAAGGCAACACATGTATATATAGGGAACAAATTAGGGTTAACACCAAATTGTCAATAATGTCCCTAAAGCCCATTTTAAAGCCCAAACTAAATAATTAGTTAAGAAAAAATAAAATTTAAATAATTTAAAATAATTAAAATAAACTTAAAATAAAAACTAATAATCCTATTGATTCCTAAAATAAAAAATATTATAAAAAGAACAAAATTTTTTTTCAATATTTTTTATTTTATGATTTTTTGGATATTTTTATGAATAATTTAGAAAAAAGTGAAAAAAATAATATTTTAAAAAATGATTTAATTAAAATACGAAAATAATAATTAAATAATAATAAAAAACTATTTTTGTTATTTTTTTAATGAAAGATAGAAAAATTTAGAGTAAAAATAATAAAAAACAAAAAAAAGTGACAAAGGTGAGATTCGAACTCTCAACCTCTCACACTCATAACTCCTTACACATGTCCTCCTGCCAATTGTGCCATTTTTACTTTTTAGAAAAAAAATGCATGTCATATGATATTTACCTGCAAAAAGTCAAACGACTACACAAATTTGTTAGTAATTGATTAAATGCAATGAAATGCGACGACAAATCTTAAGGCAAAATTTGGGGTATTACAGTTATTATGATAATATTTCTCACCCAACCTCTCTTTGATGTTGGCAAAAAAAAATCATGAAGTTTGACTTTGGTTTGACCACAGTTGACCTCAGTTTGACCTTTTAACTGCATTGACTGCTTTTGACTTATCTGATCATCTGACTGAGCAAACTTTTGAGAAAAGTCTTGAAACTTGACATGGGGGTTCTTATACACATATAAGATGTTATGAAGCTCACTTGAAGTCTTGGAAGTCCATTTAGCCTGATTAAAGTCAAAACCCTAGTTTTGGATGCACTGCTTAGGAGGTGCATTGTCTGAGGGAATTGTCAACTCTTCTGACCAATTGTGAATTTTGTGAACCTTGTGAACCTTCTTGGAACACAAAGTCTTGTATTGTGAGGGCAAATTTTGGGGTGCAACAGCTGCCCCTGTTCAATTTTCTGAAACCTGAGGGGTTAGATTGGTATATTTGCCAGTCGTAACCTGGAAGGTTGAAGGGGATTGAACACAAAAGCCCAAAAATTTGCACTCACCAGTGCATGGAGTGATATTGATGGTTGGTTGAACATGATTGAGTGGGCTTAAAGATGCCACTAGGGGAAAGTTCTTCAGTAGTATAATGAGAACTGTCAGGAGTCTGGAGTAATACTGATGTAACAGCATGTCTTCATGAGGATAGAGCAATCAATAATGATAACCCTAAAGCAGTCTTGAAGTGATAAATCTGACCTCAGGAGGATAGAGCAATCAATAGCTCTAAAGCAGTCTTGAAGTAATAATGGCTTCAGGAGGATAGAGCAATCAATAGCTCTAAAGCAGTCTTGAAGTAATAGAATGGCTTCAGTAGGATAGAGCAATCAACAGCTCTAAAGCAGTCTTGAAATAATAATGTGATATGTCTTCAGGAGGATAGAGCAATCAATAGCTCTAAAGCAGTCTTGAAGTAATGATTTCAGGAGGATAGAGTAATGGATAGCTCTAAAGCAGTCTTGAAATAATAATGTAATTTCAGGAGGATAGAGCAATGGATAACTCTAAAGCAGTCTTGAAATAATTAGATGGCTTCAGGAGGATAGAGCAATGAATAGCTCTAAAGCAGTCTTGAAGTAGTAATATGACCTCATGAGGATAGAGCAATGAATAGCTCTAAAGCAGTCTTGAAGTAATAGGATGATTTCAGGAGGATAGAGCAATCAGTAGCTCTAAAGCAGTCTTGAAGTCATGAGAGGCTATCAGGAGGATAAAATAACCCTGAGGTTACAATAAAGCAGTCCCAAAGTAATAAGAAGCTCATCAGGAGGATAAAGTAACCCTGAGGTTACAATAAAGCAGTCCCAAAGATCATAAGATTGTTTGTTGGATAATTAACCTGAAAACAAGGTAGCATTCTGTATAACAACATTAGTTTATGCTTTATGTATGCATGTATGACATGATGCACTTAGGTAATGTACTATAGACATATATGTTATGGTATGATGTAAATGATGTATGTATGCTATGACACTGCTGGAAGTGTCTGGATATCCTTGTATAACAACTGCTGGCCAAGAAAAATAAATCCCGATTCGTTGTTGAAGAATATATAACCCTCCGTCTGCTGGGGATAACAAGGTATAGATAACCTCCCGTTGTTGGGGATAACAAGGTATAGATAACCTCCCGTTGTTGGGGATAGTAGGGTATAGATAACCTTCGTTTTCGTTTGATAGTAGGATAAGTATAACATCCCGTCTTCGTTCATCGTGCCCTTATTGGAAAGTAATTTCCCGTATATCCGTATGAGGATAAAAGAGATGGATATAAATTCCAGGGGAGATTAGACTTTGTGAAAATGGATTAGTCCTACTGATGGTTTGTAACTGTCTTGTAAAGATGAACCGGCGAAGCTTCGTTGAAATCCTTCCCTCGTTCGTCCTTAGTAAATACTATTACTGCATTTTCATGCATTTCTGGTAAACATCAATCATATTAAAAGCATACATGCGTTTCTGGTAAACATCAATCATATTCAAAGGCATACATACATTCAAACACAACCAATGGACGTTTCGCTTATGTAAATAGGGTAAAAGTGAATCTGGATTCAAAAGATGGAATTTATTTATATCAAAAGTGACCCATACACGGGTAAGTTTGTACAAGGAGACATAAACCCTAGTAAGAGAATTTTGTCATGAAGTTTTACAAAAAGAATCAGCTATGTGGGAAATAATCCTATTGAGTTTCAATTCTACTATTGCCACTCAAGTATCTCATCTTCTTGCTGTTGAGACGGAAACGATTGGATTGAGCTTTATCTGTTTGAGCTTGAGTAAGTAGTACAGCTTGTTGCAGTTTCATGAGTGATCCAAACGAGACATAGTCATACGCTTTAATCCCTAACTTTTGCCTGGATTGCCCTTTCAGGTTTTCAATCCACCGGGATACCCTTTTTTGCCCAAGCCGCCTTTTCAGGTTTTCGACTTGCCGGGTGTACATCTTTTTATATATATATCCCTAATTTTTGCCCAAACCCTTTTGGTTTGCCGGGATGCCCTTATTTTTGCCTAGGCCTGTCAACCTAGCGGGTCTCTTTTTATGCGTAGTATTTTTTAACTATGTCTGCGTTTACAGGTTGTGGGAAGTCTTCACCATCCATTGTAGTCAGTATCATGGCACCTCCTGAGAACACTGTCTTGACTACAAATGGTCCCATCATGCATCTCTTCCATAATTTCTGTAGCTTCCTTCTTACAACGAAGCATAGTTGAATCATGATTACGCTTATACAGAATGCCATTACTCAGAAAGAACTTAGCAGAAAACCTTCTCAGGAACTTCCTATCTTTGACAGACGCCCCTTCAGGGAACTCCTGAGCTTCAAGATAGTTTTTCACTTCATAGAACCAAGGCTTCTCCTCTGCCCCTTCAGTGTCAATCTCATTGCAGTATGCAGGCTTCTCAAATCTATCAATGGTAATCTTGGGAGCTTCATCATCCCAGCTGATCTCAAACATAGATGCCATGGTGGCCAATGCGTCTGCCAACTGATTCTCTCTTCGTGGAATATGTCCAAAAGTAATCTCTTTGAAATGTGGGATCAAAGACAACACATGTTCTCTGTAAGGAATGAGATTATCATGCTTTGTATCCCAATCTCCTTTAATCTGACTTACTACCAGAGCTGAATCTCCATACACCTCAAGGAACTGAATCTTCATATCAATAGCAACTTGCATACCCATGATACATGCCTCATACTCAGCCATGTTATTGGTACAATAGAAACAAAGTCTGGCAGTAATCGGGGTATGACAACCTTCAGGGGAACTAATCACAACACCAACACCATTACCATGTGCATTGGAGGCACCATCAAAAACCATAGTCCATCGGGATCCTTGTTCAGGTCCGTCATATTGTCCAGGTTCTTTGGTAACAGACATAATGTCTTCATCAGGGAACTCAAAATTCATTGACTGGTAATCATCTACTGCTTGATGAGCCAAATGATCAGCAACAACACTCCCCTTAATGGCCTTCTGAGTGGTATACTGTATATCATATTCCGTCAAGATCATTTGCCATCTTGCAATTCTTCCGGAGAGAGCAGGTTTCTCAAATATGTACTTGATTGGATCCATCTTCGAAATCAACAAGGTAGTATGGGTCAACATATACTGTCTTAGTCGGCGAGCAGCCCATGCCAAAGCGCAGCAAGTTTTCTCGAGCAGTGAGTATCTTGTTTCACAGTCGGTAAACTTTTTGCTAAGGTAGTATATTGCCTGCTCTTTTCGACCAGACTCGTCATGTTGCCCCAATACACACCCCATTGAGTTGTCTAATACTGTTAAATACATAATCAAGGGTCTTCCATCAACTGGTGGCATTAAAATTGGAGGTTCTAGCAAATATCTCTTGATTTCATCAAAGGCAGTCTGGCACTCATCATTCCATTCCATCACCTGATCTTTCCTCAACAACTTGAAGATTGGCTCACAAATGGTAGTTAATTGGGAAATAAATCTTGCAATGTAGTTCAATCGTCCCAAGAAACCTCTAACCTCCTTCTCAGTACGGGGAGCTGGCATCTCTCGTATAGCTTTCACTTTTGCAGGATCCACTTCAATACCTTTTCCACTGACAATGAAACCCAGGAGCTTTCCAGATCTAACTCCAAAAGTACACTTGTTTGGATTTAATCTCAACCTGTATTTCTTCGACCTCTCAAACAACTTGTGCAGATGATCAAGATGTTGTTCTTCATTCTGAGACCTGGCTATCATATCATCCACATATACCTCTATCTCATGATGAATCATATCATGAAACAAAGCCACCATAGCACGCTGATATGTTGCCCCTGCATTCTTCAAACCAAATGGCATTACCTTATAGCAAAAGGTGCCCCACTGTTTCACAAATGTAGTCTTCTCCATATCTTCAGGTGCCATCTTGATTTGATTGTAACCAGAGAAACCATCCATAAAAGAGAATACCTTATGCTGAGCAGTGTTGTCTACCAGAATATCAATATGAGGAAGTGGAAAGTCATCTTTAGGGCTAGCCTTGTTCAGATCTCTGTAGTCTACACACATACGTACCTTACCATCTTTCTTAGGAACTGGTACCACATTTGCAACCCACTGAGGATAAGAAGTTACGGCCAAGAACCCTGCATTGAACTGTTTCATTACCTCTGCTTTGATCTTTTCTGACATTTCAGGACGCATACGACGAACCTTCTGCTTCTTTGGACGACAATCTTCTTTCACTGGCAAACGGTGAACCACAATGTCTGTATCCAATCCTGGCATATCTTCATAAGACCAAGCAAAGATCTCCACATAGTCACGTAGCATCTGAATCAACCTGCTCTTGACACTGTCCTCTAAATCAGCCCCTATCTTGACCTCTTTTCTGTTTTCTTCAGTTCCCAGATTCACAACTTCGACTGGCTCTTCATGTGGCTGTATAGTTTTCTCTTCTTGTTGTAACAACCTAGCAAGCTCTACAGGTATTTCACAATCGTCCTCGTTTCCGTCTTCAGTTTGATAGATCGGATTCTCGAAATTGTAATTGGCAATAGTAGAACTGTTATCAACTGGATCCAGAGTGGATGAGGATCTGCATTTTAGTGACGTGGGTGTGTGTAAGAACACATAGCTGATAAAGCAAAAATAAAAGAAAAATAAAGACAAGGAACACAATATTTACGAAAACGAAACGTCCACTGATTTTATTGAATGAAGTATGCAAATGAAATGACAACCCGCAACAAGCACACCATTGTGCCCCAGGTAAGGCACATGGCTTGAAAGTTTTAATTGTTCCAGAAATTACAAATTTAAAAACATAACACAGTAATAGTATTTACTCCTGACTAAAGGAGATAGGGATAACATCTTCAACTGTCCAATTATTGAGTCCAGCACCCACAGTAGGAAAAATCCATGCCTCCAGGTTGTAATCTTCATCTTGATCTCCCACAGCATTGATAACCCCTTGATTGGTGATACGAACAGCACGGGCACGACGGACAGCCTTCTGGGACTCTGCAGTGAAACCCAAACCAAACTTGTCAGACTTGTATGGAATATCAGGAAGCTGACCCCAAATAGTACAACCACCTTCTTCCACCACAGCTTTTGCATCATTGAGGGAGGCCATTGCCATTGTTGGAGGGTTTCTGATGACCACAGGAACCTTCTTCACAGCAGGAGGAGTCACACAATCCTTAACAGCCCAGGGAACCACTTCGAATGACTGACATGGAGTTTCAATGTATTCACCTTCTACTTCCAGATACTTGAAAGTGTTTACATGGCTGACAAAGTATTCTTCCTCTCCAAAGACAGTAACAACTTTTCCATTCACCGGATATCTCAACTTTTGATGTAATGTGGAGGTCACAGCACCTGCCCCATGGATCCAGGGACGACCAAGCAGACATGAGTACGAAGGACGAATGTCCATCACATAGAATGTAGCAGTGAACACCTGAGAACCAACCTTGATTGGAAGATCAATTTCCCCATGCACTACTCTTCTAGAACCATCAAAAGCCTTTACCACAATATTACTGGGCTTCAATACCGTATCTTCAGGACTCAGCTTGTTTAGGACTTCCTTAGGCAACACATTCAGAGAGGAACCATTGTCTATCAGCACATGAGACAGGGTAGTGCCCCTGCATTCAATTGAAATATGCAAGGCCCTGTTATGATCCCTCTTGGCAGGGGTCAAGTCAGCATCAGAAAATCCTAACCCGTTGTCATAGGTCAGGTGAGCAACACAATTCTCAAACTGGTCCACAGAAATTGCACTGGGTACATGAGCCATCTTTAGAAACTTGATCAATGACTTGGCATGAGCCTCAGAACATAGTAACAGGGAGAGCATAGAAATCTTTGAGGGAGTATGCCCCAGCTGATCAACAATATCATAATCACTCTTGCGAATGATTCTCAATACTTCTTCCATCTGCTTAGAGAGGTCATCAGCAGCTGGCACATCAGTAGATACAGGCTCAATAACAGGACCCTTGCCCCGAGCATCAGTGGTGGAAGTAACAGCAGGGGTAACTGCACTCTTAGAAGCAACTGGAGGAGAGAAGACTCTTCCACTACGAGTGATCTTGCTAGATTCAGCAATATTATCAATGTCAACAGGCATATCAGGTAAAGGCTCCTGCTTGACACCATGGATGTAAACATCAGACCCATAGTGCCAAGGCACAGCTTTGTCAGATGTATAAAGAATAGGACCAGGAGTGGTAATGATCAGAGGAGCTACTCTGACTTCAGCAATAACTTTCACAGGACCTTCAGCAGTAATCTTGATTGGGCCCTGATGAGTGATTTTAATGGGACCCTTTGAAGTGATTCTTAGTGGTACTTTGTCAACCATGTCAACCTCTTCAATCTTCTTACCCTGAGTCAGATGATCCACCATACTTTCTACAGATGCTGGTCTTCTTTCAAACACTATAGTATATTTATCCATGAGACGTTGAATCCCATCTCTCAAAATGAAGCAACTATCCGGCTTATAGGTACAATATAGACAATCTTCATGACAACCTGGAAAGATCCCAGCTTGTACTAACCTCTTTTTGATAACAGACAATGGTGTGCTCAACTCCATAACTGAATAGACATGCAGATCTTCATCAATATCTTCATCAATGGCGTTGACAGTCTTCTCGTGATTTGGCATTGGAGCTGTAATCACATTTGGAGTACCTGGTGGATCAAACTCAATTTCTCCAGCATCAATCATATCTTGAATTTTGTTCTTCAAGACCCAGCAGTTATTAGTATCATGTCCTGGACAGTTTGAATGATATGCACATCGTGCATTGGGATTGTACTTGGGAGATGTAACATTGGGATTCTGAGGAGCCTCCCTCAGGGTAATAAGTTCAGCCTTCAACAAATGTTGTAATGCCTGAGCCATTGACATGTTGATCTTCGTGAACTGTCTTCTAGCCCTCTGTTGGTTGCCTTGAGGCTGCTCTGTTGTTGCAGGAGTTGGATTTGAAATATGAACTGCACTAACAGACTGATGCCTTCTGTTACGATCAGGCTGACCATACACAGCATTAGATTCTCTCTTCCCAGTGGGAGGCTTCTTTGCAGCACCTGATGAAGAAGTGCCCACTTGGATCTTACCACTCTTGATACCATTCTCTACTCGCTCTCCTGTCATGATCAACTCAGTGAAGCCAGATGATGAGCTTCCAATGAGATGACTGTAAAACGGACCATTCAGCGTACACATGAACATATCAACCAACTCCCTATCAGTCAAAGGGGGTTGAACTCTTCCAGCTAAGTCTCTCCACTTCTGAGCATACTCCTTAAAGCTTTCTTTGGCATCCATAGACATGCTTTGAAGCTGCATGCGAGTGGGGGCTAAGTCAGCATTGTATTGATACTGCTTGTAGAAAGCTTCAGCAAGGTCATTCCAATCTCTGATGTTGACACTCTCCAACTGATAATACCACTCTAGCTGAGCTCCAGATAAACTCTCTTGAAAGAAATGGATCCACAACTTTTTATCAGCAGTGTGGGGTTGAATTCTTCTGACATAAGACCTCAGATGCAATTTGGGACAAGAGACCCCATCATAGACAACAAATGTAGGAACTTTGAACCCAATGGGTATGACCACCCCAGATATCAAGCTCAAATCCTCAAAATCCAGCCCAGATGATTTCTGTAATTCCATAGCATCCATTCTATCCACCAGCATCTTGAATTTGTCTTCGTTAGGCTCATGGTAGTAGTTAGCCTCAGAATCAGAGTCCCCCATAGTGTTGTGGAGACTGCCTCTCTCCTGCTCAGATTCTTCAGATTCATAGTCTTCAACATGTTCCTTGGTCTTGACAGGACCTTTGAACCTTCTTCCCATGTTGAGCAGCCCAGCAGACCTTCTAGCCTTCTTAGTCTTCTTGGCCAGCAGTGTCTTCAATTCATCCTACCCCTTGGATAGGTTCAGGATCAACTCTTGGAACTGTGCATTCTGTGCCTGGAGATCCTTAACTGATTGTTCAAGAGCCATTGCTGAAATAAACAGCGAGAAGATGAGAAACCTGTGCACAATTATAAACCTGTGATGCAATGATATGGGAATGCATATGCAATGTTTTCAAGGACCGCAGGACTTAAATTTGCTTAAACAATCAAGAAAGTAACTTTTTATTAGTAATAACTTGTTTTGCCTTTTAGGCTTACAAAAAATGAAAACGAAATAAGTACAAAAGATGGGGTTTTAAGTCTCCCATGGACGTTTCCTCTTTGTGTTGAGGTATGAGTTGAGGTTTCGTTCCTCATGAAGTAGCTTTGTTAGCTCTAGGATCCTTGCTTGGCTTGCTTTGTAATGAGCCTCGAAAGTATCCCTTTGCTCTTTCAGTTGGATCCATGATCTCCGCAAGTCTTCCATATCAGTAGGCATGTCTGGGTGAAGGATGGTATAAGCTGTGTCTCCTTCAGCAACAGGTTCCATGGTAACTGGTAGGACGGCAGGATATGGCATCATGAGTGTCTGAGCACGAGATCGTACCCATCTGAGATAAGCCTCCATAGGAATAGTGTACTTAGGCTCCAGTGTCTTGCTGTCAATCCTGTTTACCTTTCCCCAAGCTCGTATGAATCTCTGACGGTAACCCTGAAGATCGTTGTCGTAGTCAAACACAATGCCCTGAATCAACATGTCATGTGGACCATCGCTCCGGGCGTAACCAAACTGTCGGAAAGCTAGAGATGGGTTGTAGGTGATGCCTCCTCTTATGCCTAGAAGTGGTACATTAGGAAACTCCCCACAACGGTCAATGATGGTGATATTCTCCATAGATCTGGAGCACCAATGGATGTCTGAGTGAGAAAGTGACATGATCCTCTTGGACCATCTGAACCCTTGCTCATTCTTCATTACTGAGCGAGGAAGGTGAGAAATAAACCACCTAGAAAGTAAAGGTATGCAGCACATCAAAGTTCCTCTTGCCCTTGTAGTACGGGTGTGAAGAGAATGTAGGATGTCTCCAAGTAAGGTAGGCACTGGATTGTGACTCAGGAATATGTTGATGGCATGAATGTCTATGAACTGATCAGGATTGGGGAACAACACTAAGCCATAAATCAATAAGGCTAAGATCTCCTCAAAAGCATCGTAGCTCATAGCCTTCAAGAACATTTGAGCTTTATCCACTAATACCTTGGCAAGAATACCTTTAACTCCACTTCTCGTCTCTAGAACAATGTCAGACTTCTTCAGATGTAGAGCTGCAGCAATAACTTCTGGTTTAAGCTCCTTCTCTAAGCCTGTGAATGGCTTCTGATCAAGAACAGGTATACCCAGAAGTTTAGAGAACTCCTCCATGGTTGGAACCAGCTGATAATCAGGAAATGTAAAGCAATGGTGCTTAGGGTCAAAGAACTGAAACAGCACACTCATCATGTCTTCACTGAACCCTGAAGTAACTAGATCCAATAAGTGACCATGTCTCTTGTTGAACTGGGAATGATCAGGCACTAGGGAAACCAACTCCTTGAGCTTAGCAGGTATCCCTACAAAGTTGATCCTGATGGTGTTTCTACGAGCAGAAGCCATGACCTGCAACAAAGAACAAAGATAAATCCTTTGGTCCTTGAAATGGTTAGGGAAAATGATATGCTTATGATGCATGATGATGTCATGATGTCATGCTCAATCACAAACATGTGGCACACACAAACAAGTCACACCATAGCCCTAGGTTTAAAGGCTTGCATGAGGTTCAAAGGCAAGTACCCTCCCCTGAAGTTAGATGGTTCATCCTGTCCTACAAAAGTAACCAGGTTCTAAGGGATCTCAATATCATTGATCCTTCACAAGGGTGGTTGTTCAGAAGGCAACTTACTTGCCAACCAAAACCCTCCAAGTTTAAGATCTCAATGAGCGTAGTATCGAGTGTCAACCAACTTCAGTCTGCACCAAAGCCGGTTACCTCACTACTTTCTAAAGGCCAAGATGAGTTAACTAGGGTTCTAAAAGTCAGTTAGTGCATTGACAACATATGGCAGCCTCAATATTATCCTCAACTTGACTTAAGGAATATAAGCACCAACCAAGAAGTCGCACTAACTATGGCCACCAGATCAACCGTATCGATATACGTCGTACAGTTTCCTTGGTCTATTGCCATTTACCTAAGGTACACTAGATCCGGGTTAGGACCTTTCACACATAAGAGCACCCCAACAATATAATAATAAAGCAAACAAGGCAAACAATTTAAAGTGATCTTAATTCCTAAGGGTACCCCTCTTAAATAGATCCCCAGCAGAGTCGCCAGTTCTGTAACACGGTGGGAGAACTGACTTTAAACAATGTTGCGGATAGCAAGAGTCACCACCGACTTTTATTTTATCCATAAGGAAAGGTTATAAAAGAACAGGAAAGACCTTAGAGAATATTTTGGGTCCGGGGGGTAGGTTATGAAAAGGGAAGGTGTTAGCACCCTTTTCATCCATGGTTATCCATGGGCTCTTAGGTACTTAAGCTCACTTTTGAATTGTTTTGAAAGTGTAATGTGTGAATAGCAAAAAATTTCAGAATAGTTTAATAATAATCCGTGTATGGATGTGAAAAAAAACTTGTTTGAAAATTTTGTTGGAAATTTGTTTAAGTGTGAAAAAGTTTTGAAGTGAGCAAGTATCTAGGAGTAGTCCACCCTAATGTTTTAAGGTCTTTCTTATTCTTTATCCTTCCCTTAGTAAGACTATCCCTACTATAATGGAGTAGGTAGTCCTTACTTTGGATGTTAAGGGGTATGTGAGGGACAATTTGACTTTGAAGGCCATTGTGGGATGTAATAAGCACATATAAGGGATCATCATCATTTTTCGAAAGGGACTTGATTCGTAAAGGCAACCATAAGGGACTTTGATGATTTTTTTATTTGAGGGACTTGCTTTATACACCCCGCTTAACCATTATTCGTAGGCAACTTGAGGGATATCCTTAGGAAGTGAGACGGCGATTAAAATCGACTTACGTGTGTGACGTGTTTATTTTAATTATCTTTATTTAAAAGTGATCTAAATTTATTTTAATATTACATACATGTTGTTACACTCCCTAATTACTAACCATAATAATAATTAAATAATTAAACAACTTTACATCCAAGAAACAATTACAAAATAATAAGCAAAATAATTAAATAGCAAAGATAAATAAAATATAAATAAGCAATAATAAATAATAAAGGGGGTTAATTCTAAGTTTACTCGGCAAGACATCGCATCTTGTGCCTACGTATCCTTACGGGAATGGAATCAGAGTAATCGTAGTTCCCCTCAATAGGGAGGTTAGAAACTTCTTGACTGTGGTCAAGGTCTCAAGGGGAATAAACGCATCTTAAGGACACGCTTACGTGGAGTGTAGAAACTCCAAATCTCTACGTTGAAATGTTAAGTTGTAATTAGGGTTAAATTAGGGATTCCACGACGGGAAACCCTAAAATGAGCGCGGCGGCTCTTTGACCTAATGCTAAGGGTAAAATTGTAATTTTTCCTGCGGCGAGGCATTTGTGAAAATTAGGGTTTGTAGTTTGTAGTTTTGAGGATTTGAAATTGAATGTGTGAAGTTTTACGGACTATTGGCGCGGCGGCCAAACAGTTAGACCTAACCTTCGGATGTGTGCAATGTAACAGAAATAATAGTAAACGCGTGAGATAATTGAATCATGCAAACAGAGAGATAATGTCATAATTTAAACCATGCAAGCAGAAATTTAAAGGCAGAATTTAAAGAGCGATAGTTAAGTTCGCGAGGTTACATGAGAGGAGCAGATACAATATGATAATGAAATTTGAATTGAACAATAATAAAATAAAATAAATAACGGTTCTAGTTATTATTTTAAAAAAGATTTTAGTTATTATTTTAAATTTATCTAAAAAAAAGTTTTTTCTTAAAAATAATAGGTTTTCATATTAATTTGGAAAAGATGTTAATGTTATTTATTTTAAAAAACAGATTTTTATATTATAACAAATTTTAATAAATTAATGATAACAATAATAATAATAATGGTAATAATAATGATAATAATGATAATAATAATAAATAATGACAATAATAATAATAATAATAATAATAATAATAATAATAATAATAATAATAATAATAATAATAATAATAAAGCAATAATGAATTTTAAATGTGCCAAATAACCCAACAATGTTGCTAACGCAGAAATGCGCTCATCGCAACCAGATCTAAATCGGACGAAACAAAATTTATCGCAAAGAAAAAGAAATTAAGCAAAAAATAGTATTATTGCTCACACAAAAATGCGGTCATCGCAACCAGATCGAACTAACACAAATGTCACGCGTCATGCACACAAATGTGCAAACATCGTATCGACATAATTCGATCAAAAATCTTATATATATAAACTCTAACAATTTAAAAATTATATATATATAAACGTAACAGTAATAGATAAAGAAAAAGAAATAACGGTAATAGATGAAGAAAAAGAAATAACGGTAAAAGATGAAGAAAAAGAAACAACAGTAATAGATGAAGGAAAAGAAATAACGGTAAACGATGAAGAAAAAGAAACAATAGTAATGGATGAAGAAGAAAACTAAATAACGGCAAACGGCACTCACTCCTCTTAGGTTTTTTTTCTTCTCCCCTCTTTTTTCCAACAAGGCAACACATGTATATATAGGGAACAAATTAGGGTTAACACCAAATTGTCAATAATGTCCCTAAAGCCCATTTTAAAGCCCAAACTAAATAATTAGTTAAGAAAAAATAAAATTTAAATAATTTAAAATAATTAAAATAAACTTAAAATAAAAACTAATAATCCTATTGATTCCTAAAATAAAAAATATTATAAAAAGAACAAAATTTTTTTTCAATATTTTTTATTTTATGATTTTTTGGATATTTTTATGAATAATTTAGAAAAAAGTGAAAAAAATAATATTTTAAAAAATGATTTAATTAAAATACGAAAATAATAATTAAATAATAATAAAAAACTATTTTTGTTATTTTTTTAATGAAAGATAGAAAAATTTAGAGTAAAAATAATAAAAAACAAAAAAAAGTGACAAAGGTGAGATTCGAACTCTCAACCTCTCACACTCATAACTCCTTACACATGTCCTCCTGCCAATTGTGCCATTTTTACTTTTTAGAAAAAAAATGCATGCCATATGATATTTACCTGCAAAAAGTCAAACGACTACACAAATTTGTTAGTAATTGATTAAATGCAATGAAATGCGACGACAAATCTTAAGGCAAAATTTGGGGTATTACAGTTATTATGATAATATTTCTCACCCAACCTCTCTTTGATGTTGGCAAAAAAAAATCATGAAGTTTGACTTTGGTTTGACCACAGTTGACCTCAGTTTGACCTTTTAACTGCATTGACTGCTTTTGACTTATCTGATCATCTGACTGAGCAAACTTTTGAGAAAAGTCTTGAAACTTGACATGGGGGTTCTTATACACATATAAGATGTTATGAAGCTCACTTGAAGTCTTGGAAGTCCATTTAGCCTGATTAAAGTCAAAACCCTAGTTTTGGATGCACTGCTTAGGAGGTGCATTGTCTGAGGGAATTGTCAACTCTTCTGACCAATTGTGAATTTTGTGAACCTTGTGAACCTTCTTGGAACACAAAGTCTTGTATTGTGAGGGCAAATTTTGGGGTGCAACAGTATGCAGTCATTTTAAGTGGACCATTATTCATTCTCACAATTTCAAAGACAGGGTCATCTAGGCTTGATTCAGATTGAGTCTGGAGTTTTTGTCGGTATCTCTTAAAAGCTTCGATACGTACTCATGAAGAGAAATGGATTTTCTTTGGGGATAGGCCTAGTTTGGGCCTGGTTTTTTGGTTTTGTGGCAAGAAGAATTTCAAGTAAAATCTCTCAGGACACGGTTTAGGGCAAGGTCATTTTGGGGAACATTTGAGGTTTATCTTTGGGATTTCGAAATTTACAAGACACAAGAAACATCGTCACGACATCATGCTAATTACTTTTTCTTTACATCCACACTTCAAGAGAAATTTTAGAAGATTCTTTTGAAAGTGAAGGTTTGAAAGACTTTTATGGTTTGAATGCCAGCCTAAAATCACAAGTTTGAAGCCGCAATACAAAGTTCTTGGATTATTGTGAATACAAGTTTCAATTAAAAAAAAGCTCTTATTCATTTACTTCAAGCGAGCGAGGCTACATAACTTAGACAATTCATGGTTTAAAAAGACATACAATTTGAAGTTCAGTTCCTCAAGAATTACAAGCTAGATTTTTTTTATTCACAATAACATTAATCTAAATGGATATGTTCATACTACATATGAACTAAAGAAGACAGTGGTTGAAGAGTTCTTGAATTCAGAGAATGACAAGTCTGTTTATGAATGGCTTTTTACTCCGCCAGATACACCACTTTCCCTACATTGGACAGGGAATCGCAAATTTCATTAAAGAGTGAAACGGGGACACGCAATTCTCGTTCAACTGCTTTAAAAACCAAGGGTATCGAATACCCAAACAGAACCTACTTCAAGAAGCAATGTAGTTTCTAGGAATCATGCAGCAATGACAAGACTAGGTTCTTCAACAAATAGCAGTAAGAGAATTTCATTGTCACGAGGTCCATCTCCTGCTACTTCAAGATCTTCAACTCCATCTGGTAGGCCAACAATACTGTCAATAACCAAATCGTCTAGGCCTTCAACGCCTACTTCAAAGCCTCGTAAATTAAGCAAGTTCGGCTCGGCGGCACAACCTACGATGTGTAGACCGATTAGTTTAACTAAGATTTGGTCCCTAAAATGAAGATTTAGTCACATTATTACTAACCGTGTCTTCCAATCTTTGAAGTGCATACAAGCAAGTTGAATCCGGTTCGTCTCAAATCGAAGTTGAGAGTCACTTAGACTCTTTTGGCCGTATGCAAGCCTCTTCGACAACACTACGTATTTTGAATGACATCTCAGCTTTTGTTTCGACCTGTATTGATGAAGGAAGAAAATTACGACAACAACTAAAAATCAGAAACACGGTCCCGCACTCCTTCGCCCAACAATCAACAGGAAACATCTTTAGATGTGTTTCTGCAAAGGAAATAGAGAAAAGTGTTAATGAAGGATGAATTTCTGAAAGATTCGGAAAGATGTACACGAGTTTGATTAGGGAAGTTTGTTTGAACCTCCAGAAAATCCAGCTACCGCTGATGCGTTGGGACAGGATACATCCTCATCATCCGGTATCAGTCCCTATACCAGTTCAAGCCTAAACTTTTCCAATTTACGCACCAAAGATGCTTCTACCGGCCAGGAGACTTCAGTAGGGTTTACTGATCGCATGTTCTTTACTTCTTCACCTTTTTCCATCAATACAAAAGCCAGTTTTGTTGGACAGTTATGCAGAAAGAATAAGCACTGCCCCTTTCTCGGACACACTAGAGAAAAGCAGTGAAACACCTTTTCCTGAAGAAAATATATGTGTTCCAGTTGAACTCTTCCAAATATTAGCAGTGTGTGAAAAGCAAAAGTGTCTAGGAGAGGCTTTCTTGATGAAAGCAAAAGAGTTGCCCTAGTCAATATTGGCAATGTTTGCTTCATGTTTTCTCGATCTCTCCATTATCGTCTCTGACAGTTTGGTCAGAAATTACTGCAGCAAGAGAAACTTCCTCAATCAAGGTGAACGATATTGCTTCTCAGATTGCAGACAATATTGGAGCGGCTGTAGAGGCAACTAATGCCCTGCCTCTAAGTGACAGAGTACTTACATTTCATTATAATAGGCAGAGTCCTAAACGTCAATGGTTAATAAGCCCGTTATAATCCCAACCAACTACAGACGTGTTGAACCAACCACGACATCGACCATCCAGTGTAAGACCGTTTCCTCTGCTGCTGTCTAACGTATCCTGCAACCAAGTGAAATTGATGTCATCATTCGTGATTATCATAAGGAACAAACACATTCTACAACGACAAGGCCGTGCGACAACAGCTCCCTAAAGGCATTCAATTTAATCATCGAGATTAGTTGAAAATATGAGGTGATACTGCAAATTCAATTACCAAAATCCCAAACCATGAGTCACTATTTTGAAGGACCAAGAATCCAGGTCCTGTGTTTGATGGTGCTCCAACTCCACTGAAGGGAATAATCTTCATGTAAGCGGCCAAATAGCTCTACGAATCCTGTTTGCATTGAGCTAGTCATACTGAGAAGAATAATGCAAAGTCCGTGATTTAATTTAGACGGTAAATTTGAGGTTAGGACCAGAGGCAACTACCTTAATATCCTCGTTGTTCTTATTTGTCCTCCTAGCTGCCGAATACGTCACCCCTGCATTCAAAAGGAGCAATTAGTTTCGCACCATAGCAGAGTCCAAATGCGAATATGTTGAAATAGAATTGGAAAAAGCAGCTACCGTATTCAACCTACTCCTATAACTATGTTGCTAAAGTAAGTCGATTCGGGATAGAAACAAGTTCTCTCAACAGTGCTACTCTCCAAGACTGCCAAAGTGTACCAAAACAGCTAAGTACCCATGCCAAAATTCACATACACCCCATAAGAAATTGGTAAGCAGAATGGAAGAAACATCATGGCAGCAGACGAGTCTTTACAAAGCGGCTCCAATCTTTCTTGAGTTCTCCAGTTACGGTTTCTGCTCCTGGCATTTAAGACAATTCATTAGGTTCTTTAGTACGGATTAAGCAGTTTGTGAGTATCTTGGATCAGGAAAGAAAGGCAGTTAGAGATTTTGCAATTGGCTTCCCGAAACGTGCTTCAGAAAGGCAAGCTTCTTTCCCCATTTAGCTCAACACAAGACCTGGAAAAGAAACATAAAAAATCCACATCAGCAAACCATTTGGCAGGGCAATCATAACCAGTACAGTCAAACATTTTCAAACCAAATTGGAAATAACATCATCAGACAAGAATCAGCAAGAATGGAAAGGTTTTCAACATCAGAATGCCTCAAATGGAAGTTTGTTATTGCAGTCATTATCACAAATCCGAAATTGGAAAGACATTCAGTGTGAAATTATACAAGGATCCATAATATTCAATTCAAAGGTTAATAGGTTTGGACCTATAAAATAGGGAACGATGACAGAAGATTTTTTAACACAGACACAGAAGAAAAACCAATTCAAAAATACACATAACAGTTCGCAAACAAATCTCATAAAGTCCCCAATCATAGAACCCTAACAGAAGCAGAAGAGATCCATTCAAAAAATCACAATCCAAAATCAAACCGCAAAAAGAGATAAAACTTATCTATTTTCAAACCGTCCGCAGCCGAAATCATCGTCGTCACCTTCAAGTCGCGTATACCACCCTCGCACGCCGTTGGAGTCCTCGTGAAACCCTCACAAAGCCATCGGCGAGCCATCTTCGTTGTTCATCATGGGTAAGCTTCTTCCAATTGTTGTTTCCAATTTATGATTGATGTTTTGTTTTGTGAGATTTTGTTAGGTCACGAGAAATTTGGGAGCAGGAAGCAGAATCAGAGGAGAGAAAGGAAGAAGGAGAAGTCGCAATCGGCGGAGCCGGGGGGGGGGGGGGGTGATTTAGGGTTTAGGTTTTTGGTGTTTTTTTTAATTTTGTGTAATCCTGTGTATACATACGCATCATAATACAATACACCCACACACCACGACACTCAGATCACCATCACACGATCACCTGCACACGTCCATGATGGACCATCAAACCCGCGTAACACTTGATCACATGCCCTCTGCTAATTAACACCACTAATCACCACTAATCCGTCAGTTAATCACCCTAAAATCAACCTATTATTTTTATTTAACTAATCATAATTATAATTAATCTTTTTTTTTAAAAATAAACTAACAACTTTTTTTTAATCATAATCATTATCTTTTTATTTTACTAATCCACCTTTTAACCTTATTAATTAATTAATTATTTCACCTTTTGTTTAATATTCCCAATTAATCAACCTTTTCATAATTTCTTTTTTATTATAATAATTCTGTAAAAATCTAAGAAAAACAACTTATTTGCATTTTATTTTACATTAATCTTTAATACTTTAATAATTTCACTTTTATTAAGAAATTCTAGTTAGTGTGTTTTTTTTTCCAATAATAGGTTCCCTTTATTTAATAAAACTCATTTAATATTTTAAAATAATTTCAAAAGTAAAACCTCTTTTCTTAACTCTAATAATAAATAACCTTTTTACAATTTATTTACTAAAAACAACACAATTTTATATAAAATTAAACCATTTCAAATCTAAATTAATATACAAATAAAAATCACTTATTTAATATATTAAGACCTTTTATTAAAGAAAAACCTAAAATCTAACTAATTTATAACTTTATCTTATCTCACTAATTCGAATCAATTACAATCCCACTAAGTTATAATTCAACTAAATTAATATAACCCTCTTAAAATCAATCTCCTCACAAAATCAACTCAAAATCAATTCGATAAAAAAATGAACCAACATCGCAACTTAATCAATCGCGCACACTTCACATTTCCCACACTTCAGCGCTTTCATGCGTACATGTATGTTTATTTATCTGTCCTTATTTTATTCGCAATTTATATTTCCGCATTTACATCATTGCAATTTACTTTATCGCATCGCATTCCGTCCAAAGGAAGAATCTGCGCATGATCCCAACAATCGTGCGTATGCATTCACATTTGCATCATCCTCCCCTTGATCCTTGATTCCATTCAAGTCGATCTCCTAGGATAGATCTTACCCCATAGGAAGGACTGTTCTTTATTTTACAACATAGGAAAACAATACAACACAACACAAACAATATTCAAACACAATAGAGAATAGATGTTAGTCATCTTAGGCGAGATATAATCTCCACCCCACATCAATATAATCAATTCGTAGGAACTTTACCTTAAGAGAGATAAAGGTGTACCTCGTCGATCCCTATCCGAGTACTTGAGCTCTCCTCTTAAGATGATGCAAAGATTACATTCCTACAACTTGTGGCAGTTAAATCTCTCTTAAAATGACAACACACCTCTTCTCCTAAACTCAATCAAAATAACTACCCTAAACCCGTAGGAACTTTGACCACAGTCAAAGAATTCCTCACACCCTTTAGGGGAACTACAGATACTCTGATTCCACTCCCGTAAGGATATGTAGGCATAAGATGCAATATCTTATCGAGTATACTTAGAAATAAACCCCTAGGTCTTTCAAACTTAAGCAGATAAACACTTAGCAATGAACAAACATAAAACAAGATGTTCCTGTAGAGTACTACAGAAACTTAGGATGCTAGTACCTTCCCTAAGTTTAACCAACCCCCGAACCTATAACTCTCTAAACCTTGCATTTGCATTGCATTGTGGAAATTTCGATCTTTATCCCTTCCTTTGGACAAATCAAAGTTCGGTTGTAAATTGAATTAAAGATTCAAACTAATCAATAGTTTGGTATCCAAATTTTCACCGCGACACTTAGTAATTGCATTTTTTAACCTGGAGATGCATCTCTGGAAGCTGTCAGCAGATGCATTTTCGTAACCTATGTGGAGCGGTATTAGAGGCAGAAACCTAAAACTTGTAATTTGACTAAATAAAACTACCATTCATAATATAAAATCATAATTACATAGATGATTTTAACATATAATGGAACATTACACTTCAATATACAGGTGGACGCTTCAATATCTTCACAATATCTTCGACCAATCTTGAAATTGCCGCTTATAACTCGAGTGGAACTTTTGTTTCAAAACGAAAAAATGTATTTCACATAGTCCTTACATGTTCATCAGTTTTGAGTTTAAATTTACTGAACTCAATCTTTCCTCCGTTGTCAATTGACTATGAACAGTACTTGAGTTTCACAATTTTTCGATTATCTCCATAAGGAAGGAGATTACGGACTTCGTATTTGAGATCTGCAAGAGAGGTGTACTTGTTGAGCTTAAACATTTGCCTGTGTATCACATTGGAGTAGGAGATATTTGTGACATATCATATGATGTTTATTTGTGACATTTGAGAGATTTTCTTTTTGTGTGAAATAAAAAACCAGAGCCTCTAAATTTATAAAAGTTGTAGATAAATGTGTACCACAAAAATTCTATCAAGCATCAGTGCTAGTTTCAGAGATACATCTCTGGTATCTCCCTATTGTCTTATTCCGGAGATACATCTCTAGAACCTCTCCTGAACTAGGCATAATGAAACAGGAAGAAAACATAACCTGTTTGAGGACTTTGTTTAGAAAATGAACAAATGTTTTGGCAAAGATAAAAAATGTATTAAAATATTAAGAAATTATATATGTTACACTTTATTAATATTGAGACACAATTACATACACTTATTTGTCTAGCTAAATAGAAAATTAAACCAAATCAAAATATTTTTCTCCAACTGAATCTATGGGTGGTACCCCCTTTTGACTTTTGCGCATTTGATTCTCTTCCACAAAATAGTTCAACCAAGTCTCAACTTTTGCTGTTGAATGAGCTGCTCACTCCGGTGATGTAAGTTGTATAAGGCATCCCCGTTTCAAGTAAACTTGAACAAAATGTCATAATTTCGAAAGCCACCCAATACACATAATACAATATTTTTGAATTTGGGTGGGGTGGTGCACAATGGGAAAAAAGTTTCTGAAAAACTGTATTGTGTAAGATCAATACAAACTCTATCATATGCACATACTATGAGGTGACCCATTTTAGATAAGCGCATTCACTTAGCCTCCGGTGTCTGACCATTAAGGGAAGGAACAAGAGACTCATAAATTGCATCAAAGTTTTCTGTATTTTCGTAGAGTCGTGTGTATGATTCTTTATGACTCCTCGACTAATGGATAAGTTGATGGCACGCAAGTGTATGATCATCTTCTCCTTTACCGAGTAAATCTGAAATAGCTCGATAACAACAATTATAGTCACCCTCAACATTGATGATCCGCTTGATGTATTTGTGCATAAAAACTGACATCTCGTCAATGAATGGAATCTTTGGTGGAGGCGGCGAATGAGGTGGTTTGCTAATGCGAGCTCCATTGAAAATACTTTTATTTTTAGATTTTGGAGTTTGTGATTCCGAAAAAACTTTGTCAACATGTTCAAAATACGAAGGAGGCCGCACTTTGATTTTCACTCGGTGTAGGTTTGAGCTTCTTCAGAGCATCTTTTGTTTTTATTGGTTGAGAGAGTGGTTTCAAGCCAGTGGTTTTCGGATAAGCAATCTTCCTCAATTATTCTTTAATGTGGAGTTTCATATTGTCACTGGCTCTCAAAAACCTCTTTTGTATTACTTCCCATTCGGTCAAGATGGAGATATTCGATTTACCGTCTTTCATAAAACCATCATCATCAAACGTAAGCTTCTTCCAGTGAGTGCAAACCTCATCCATTCTTATCGAGCTACCAAGTTTCACATTTTTTGCAATAATACAAGCACATGAGAGACCATATGTTTTCACAATTGTGCATCCATACTTTGCACTATCGGAACTTACATTATAACCTTGTTTAGCTTCGTGAAAAATATAATTTAAATCCACTCGATATATGTTGCCGACCAACTAAGAATAAATATTGTTGTTTTTAAACTTGTGTTCCAAAACTATGAGGCTCCGGCCAAATGATGTATGTATCTCATTATATTGGTTCTTAATCATTTGGTTCACGGAGTCCCAATCTCTATGCAAACCGCCCTTAGTATTTCTAAACCAATTCCTTAATGTAGCATGAGCAGACTCAACTTGGTTAGTTGTTGTATTTCCAAGGTGTCTAACCTGATCGGTCCAAGCACAATTAATTTTCTCCTTCACCTGGTCAAGAATTGTGCTTTCAACATATTTTAACAAATCAGGATACTTCTTGCATACTTTCCTGAAATGCATGAAAAAATTGGCATATAATGCTTTAGTGGAAGAATTTACTATACCTTTCCATGCATCCATTATTTTCTCCACAACGTCACCCACCTTCACCATTTTTCTATCTTCAGACTTTATTTGTTTCGTCCCTACCGCGTGGTTAGCTCGACTTCTCACATTCTTTGTTATGTGATACCTACAAAGTAATGCATAAGAAGTAGGAAATACTTTTGCAACCGAGTTCATCAAGGCGGTATTGAGGTCGGTAATAATCACTTGAGCCATATCCCTGTGGTCCTTCAACATTGCCTGACACGCCTTTAATGCCCAAGTAACATTCTCCTCTTTTTCGCTCTCTAGAAATGCAAACCCCAAAGAATAGGTCTTCTTAGTAGAGGTAACACCAACCATCTCAATAATGGAAGTTTGTACTTGTTGGTCTTGTACGTTGAATCAATTATGAGCACAATAGGAAACGTGTTTAACAACATGATGGAATCAAGATGAGTCGAAAATATATCTTTTACGGTAACTCCATCCTCGCACGTTCGGTACCTAGACATGCAATTATTATCATCCAATAGTTTCAAGAGTTGTTGCATTTCAGATCTATCCCCCTTCAGCGTCTTGTTGGTTTGATACTAAATATTGTACACTTGCTTGATATTTGAGATATTTTTGGGTCTTTTATGTTTCAAAGTTGCAAGTATATATTTCAGTTGAACCAAATTCATTGTCATGTCAGGAATACGTTCCTTCTCTTCCGGCAAGAGGCAACACACAATTGGATGACCGACTAACTTTTTACACAAATCATGGTTATGTAAACCACATATGACATTAAATATCCATTTATTGTTTGGCAACATATAATCACGTAACTTAAACGAGCACTCACATTTTCTTGAACCAATGTCATCTCGTTTAAAATTTTGGAGAGAAGTATATATTTTCCGCTTCTTTCACACGTCATTATCACAAAAGCACATCTTTTATAAAAACCCCACAAAATAGGTCTTTTTAGTAGAGGTAACACCAACCATCTCAATAATGGAAGTTTGTACTTGTTGGTCTTGTACGCTGAATCAATTATGAGCACAATAGAAAACATGTTTAACAACATGATGGAATCAGGTTGAGTCGAAAATATATCTCTGACGGTAACTCCATCCTCGCACGTTCGGTACCTAGACACACAACTGTTATCATCCAACAGTTTCAAGAGTTGTTGCATTTCAGGTCTATCCCCCTTCAGCACCTTGTTGATTTGGTACTGAATATTGTACACTTGATATTTGAGATATTTTCGGGTCTTTTATGTTTCAAAGTTGCAAGTATATATTTCAGTTGAACCAAATTCGTTGTCATGTCAGAAACACATTCCTTCTCTTCCAGCAAGAGGCGACACACAATTCGATGGCCGACTAACTTTTCACACAAATCATGGTTATGTAAATCACATATGACATTAAATATCCATTTATTGTTTGCCAACATATAACCACGCAACTTAAACGAGCACTCACATTTTCTTGAACCAATGTCATCTCGTTTAAAATTCAGGAGAGAAGTATATATTTTCCACTTCTTTCACACGTCATTATCACAAAAACACATCTTTTATCCGAACCATTACCAGACCTTTCGATTACCACACCAAATCCCAGTTTGGTGCCCTTCGTACGAATCTATTGAATCATGTGATCACG
Source organism: Lathyrus sativus (assembly GCA_963859935.3). Classification (NCBI taxonomy): domain Eukaryota; kingdom Viridiplantae; phylum Streptophyta; class Magnoliopsida; order Fabales; family Fabaceae; genus Lathyrus; species Lathyrus sativus. Next base: position 493,804,406 of record OZ012739.1, on the reverse strand, counting down.
AAAATTTGCTCATTTTTAAATTGGTTGCGAACATCTACCGCCTTCATAATAACACCTTTTGCATCGGGAGACACAACATGTTTGAGGAAAACATCGGGGTGCACCATATCTAATGAAAACAATTACAACAAAACACTCAATAAGTGCAAATTCTGTAAACAAAGCTGGAAAAAATAAACACGGACAAATATCAGAGATGTATTTACAAATGAGTTCATACTCATTCCGAAAATGTATCTCCGGAATAAACACACATTTTTCAGACTGAAAACAAAATTAATGTGAGCAATGAGGCTTGAAATAAATGATCTTTACCTAAAATTGCAACTTTTTTTTACTCCATTTGATGTGATGAAACTTTGAATTGAAGATTTGAAGTGAAAATATGAATCGAGAATGGAAGGGTTTTTAAGTATGGTTGTGTGATCATGCAACCCTATGTTTTATCAACTTATTTTGGATATGCATCTTCAGAATTATCTTGCATGCAAAGGTGACAAATAATATTAAAATTCCACTTCAAACTTTCGAAAATATAACTCTGAATGTCCACCGAACTGATCATATATCAATATATTTGTTAAAAACATTCAGAAATACATCTCCAAAATTTGTTTTAGTATTCATCTAAAATGACACTCATTTAATACGCCATAAGATTGGTGCATCGCCCGAAAATAAATCTCCAAAATTTAAAAAGTAATTTCCATATAATATTTTTCCACCCTATAGGGTTCCATAAGAAATACCATTTTTTTTAATATGGATGCATGTTTAATCATAAAACAAGTTATTTTACACTCATGTACGAGGCAATTGTCATAGTGACCAAATACAATAATTTCGTTGTTTTAACTTTTAAGGATATAAACTGGAAAACTTGTGAAAAAAAAAGCTGAAAAAAAAATGTCAATAACTATCTGGAACCGATTTTGAAAGAGAAATTGTACAGGGACCATAACTTTTCACACAATTGTACATTGGATCATAATTTATGGATGAAATTCACATCACATGCACATCTTCCATCTTTAGAATGTAGATCATGCTAAGACTTTTGCTTCTTAGATTTCTTTTTTCATGGTTGTCCTGATGACCCTCTCAGCATTTATTTTTTCTTCAGATTTGCGCTTCCCAAACTTCTTTGCTTTTTCCTGGAGGAACCATTTTGGATTCAAGTGAGATAACTATGCGATGAAAAAAATTCTTAGAGTTGTATATGTATAAGAATGTTACGAGTTTTGTGGTTGATGTTGGTTTGTTGCACAAACTGGAAATGATCTATGATTTGAATATGTATAAGGATGTTATGAGTTTTGTGGTTGATGTTGATTTGTTGCACAAAGTGGAAATGATCTATGATTTGAATTAGGGGCAGATCCACGTTGGACTCACCCTCAAATTTTGAATATCACTATATTTTCAAGCAAAAATTGCAGAACCGTCCGAACTCCTAGCCATTAGTCGTTTAGAGTGTGTTTGGTATACTAGAAGTAGAAAATAGAGAAATAGGTGAGAGAGAGAAATTGAAAAGATTGATAACTTGGGAAAAAGATAAATAGGAAGAGAAATTTAAAAGTGGACTCCACACTTTTATATATTATATATAATTTTTCAATTATGAAGAGAGAGTGAGAGAAACAAATTAAGATAGGAAAGTGACTATTTTGCCTATTAAATTATAAATATGTATTTTTTTAAGATGTTACTTTTCATAAGGGCATTATAATACTTTAAAAATATGCAACACTTCTCTCATATTTATATTTTCTCTTTTTTTTTTAGACTAAATAATACATCAAATCTATTTTATTTTTCATATTTTTCTCTCTTCTCGTACTCTCTCTTATATATTTCTCTCTTTCACAATTTCTCTATGGAATCAAACATACCTTTAATGGACTAAAACATCCTTCATTAGGCTAAATAAAATTATGTGTAATTCTTTTGTAAATTAAATATATCAAACGTATTACACTATTATTTTGATTAATATGAGTAATATTAAAACATGTAATTTATGTAATATAAAAATTTATGATATATTTTTTAGTAGGTGTAAATTATATTGATAAATTTATTATATATTTATATATATATATATATATATATATATATATATATATATATATATATATATATATATATATATATATATATATATATATATATATATATATATATATATATATATATATATATATATATATATATATATATATATATATATATATATATATATATATATATATATATATATATATATATATATATATATATATATATATATATATATATATATATATATATATATATATATATATATATATATATATATATATATATATATATATATATATATATATATATATATATATATATATATATATAACAAAAATAAATTTATCAAAAACTACAAACCGGTAGTAAAATGATAATAAAACTAAGTATAAGTATTAAATTTAAGAATATAAAAACTAAAGTTATAACTCAGCAATTCAAGATGCACTATATAACAAATGTTATAAATAGAATTTAGAATGATATGAGATTCACGATGTCTAAACACATAGTATTAAATACAATAAATTGAATGATAATAGAAAATATAATTCAAAGGAACATTGGAACTGAAATAATTCATCTCTTAGAATAATTTAAAACGGAAAGGAACAAAAGAATATTCATATGAGAAGCTTAGACCGTTAGTTGTTGACTTGGTGGAACAATTTAATTTAAAAGAAATTCAATCAAAGCCACCTTACCAAACATTTTTTACATTCCAAGTTGAAATGTATTTATAACCTTTCCTTTTCACCATTATAAATAAATTTAGAACCATTCTCTTGTTCCTCCATCAAAAATCTCAACTGCACTTGCATTTCTTAAAAATCTACCCAGAATTTCCCCAATTCCTTCTCATCTATTAATTGATTAATTAATTAATTTATTTACTAGTTAATTAATTAATTAATTAATTAATAGAGAATCCATGGGCGACGCTGCTGTTACAACCACGTCGTCTTCTTCTTACTCAGGCTTTGGCAATTACCCTCTTTTTTGCGCTATCGTTGCTTTCACCATCGCTCAATCCATCAAATTCTTCACCGTTTGGTGAGTCTTCATTCCGATCGATCCCAATTCAATTCACCGTTTAGAGTGCTATTGATGAATGTTTTGTGTATTTTGTGATTTTTTTTTAGGTATAAGGAAAAGGTATGGGATCCGAAACAATTGATTGGATCTGGTGGAATGCCGTCTTCTCATTCAGCTACTGTTACTGCTCTTGCCACCGCGGTTGGATTTCGGGAAGGATTCGGAGGACCACTTTTCGCTACTGCATTGGTTCTAGCTATCATTGTATGATTTCTTTTGCAATTTCTAAACATTTTGATCTATTCTTTTGATTTGTATGTGTTTCATTTAATACACATGTAGTTGTTTGTTAATGATTGATTTATAAGTTATAAGTTTGGGATAGTTTCTGATATCGGATATTGTTGTTGGCAGGTGATGTATGATGCTACTGGTGTAAGATTGCAAGCAGGACGCCAGGCGGAGGTTTGATTGCGGTTCATGGGATCTCTATTTGTTTTGATTGATTTCAAATTGTCTTTACCAAATTTGAATGACTGGGTTTTTTCAGGTTCTTAATCAAATTGTGGTTGAACTTCCTGCTGAACATCCTCTGTCTGACAGCAGACCTCTTCGCGAACTTCTTGGGCATACCCCGCCTCAGGTTCAATATTTTGCATTTGATTGCTTTCTAATTTCTATGATTATATAATGGATCCGAGTTTGGAATAAAGATTTTAGTAGATATTTGGTTGTTTCCACACCTTGTAGAATTCTTCGGCAAGCTAAAGTAAGCATAGGGATTTTGATGTTTGTTTACACTAAATATATTCAATGAGCATTGCTTCTGCTTGCGTATAGTAGGTGACAATTGTGTTATACAAAACTGTCTTTTATGAACATTCAAACCTGTGATAGTATGTTTTACTTTCTTTGAAACATTGAGCTGGTTTTTTCCTAGGGTTATATATATTGTCTTAGTGCTATTGGGGATCGAGATACCATACTACTCATAGTATCTGATTTTACTTAGTGTTAAGTGAATGTTGGATCTGTCAATACATAAATATCAAGTCATTAACTAGGTTATAGCATTTTCACTGCTATACTTTTTGGACATATTGCGGCACATTTTCTACTATTTATCTCTCTGCAATTTAATCTTGAGCAATTACAAAACTTTAAAAGATAACGATGCTAACTTTAGTTGTCTTTTTCATAATCTCTTTGGAGAAGAAAAAAAGGTTCCTTTTTTAATTGAGTTCCATCTTTGTTGTACTTCGTAATCGCCAAAAAAAATTAAGTGATGATTTCCTTTGTTAATATTCTATATTCATATTGCAGGTTGTTGCCGGTGGTTTACTTGGAATCGTAACAGCAGCTATTGGTTTTTTAGTAACCCATGTTTGAAAGTTAAAATTTGAGGATTCCTTTGGGCTCGTTGTATAGAAAACCCAAAACACCAAGTCTTTAGTGTTGAGCTTTTTCAATTGGAAAAGTCTAAATCTGTGCACATTCCTTTTGATCTCAGCCTGCAATCACTTGACCTTCGTATCAACATCAGCGATCGAAAAGTGAACTGTATTAACTACACTACTTGATGTAATGGAAGCGTCTGTCTTATGGAATCATTAGTTTGCAAGAGTACGTGTCTGTTACAAATTTTGATCTCGATAATGTTTGAAAGAGATTATTTATGATATTACATGTAGTCTGTTACCCTGGATATATGTAGGTCTTTTGATAATGGAAACTCTTATCATTTCATCTTTATTAGTTATTCTTTTTATTAGTTGGGAATGTTACATTCAACATAATTGTCATTAAATATTATCAATTCATTGATGTAATAATTTAGTTGTCTGTTAAAAACGACCTTTACGATGACCTCTAGAATGGAGCACTGGACATCTTTCAAAACTATACAGTATTGCTTGTAAACATGACTTCACGTATAAAAGGAAAATATAGGTAGATGAAATCGTTTGTGTTTCAAATTGACCACTTCTTGCTTTTGGAAATTGGAGTTAAAACTGAAATTTACACACTGCCTAATAAACACCAGACGGTAATGGATCCAATCCAACCACATCATAACAGAAAATATGAAATGGTTTTCGACTACATAAGAATGATGTAGTCCCTGAGAGATTGTTTCATTATTGCTAGAACCCATGACAATAAAAAAATTTAATATACCTATAACAATAGTACTGGCTAAAGAATCAATACTAGGAGCATTAATACAACCCAATACCAATAGTATTGGCTGAAGAATCAATACTAGGAGCATTAATACAACCCAATAACAATAGTATTGGCTAAAGAATCAATACTAGGAGCATGAATACAACCCAATATATTTTTACTTCAATCGTGTATAGTTAAGTAACACATAAGATACCTTAGATTTTAAACATTTTGTTAGTGGATTACAAGTATAACTAATTCTATATTCGTAAGGAACAAGAGCTTAAATAATACTATATTTTTTTATGGAACTGAGACTATCAAATAGATGTGCTACAATGAAAATAAAAATTATAAAACGGTTGCATAGTGTTTGAAACACTGACAAAACTCTTGATGAAGATGCTCTGATTAGTATTTGTTTATTTTATTAGTGTGCTCCAAGTATAGCAGAAAAAACCCTCTGCATTTCCACCCTAGGATCTTCGGTAAGTCCTGAAATTGTACGCCAGGCAATATGTTCATCGGGTCTAACCAAAATAGCCCCTCTGTTCGTCATGTTGCACATCTCCCACCAATTTGAATTTGTTGAACTAACTTCAACAACGTCTGCATAGTTCTTCCAGGGTGATAATGCTTCTTTACTTCCTTTATCAAGTCTTTCAGCAGAATCAGTACACCAAAAAACACACACTTTGAGAGAAATTTGTTGTTCCTCAGCCACCTTGAATGCTTGACGAGCTAAATGATAAGATTCCTTCACAGGTGCTATGATGAGAACAAACTCAACTCTATCTCCTGACACAAGATCATGCGTAGAAACCGTCTCCTACAAAATATTACTTACACTATATCAACAAAAAATGATGATTAAAACCAATGAAAACCAGCTAGCTAATCATTTAGCCAAAGTCTATAGATCAACAGTGCTACAAACCTCGCTCAATGGGTTTACTCGCACAAACATATGAGGTAGTCTACATCCGGGCTGTGCTGAAGGGATATAGTCCCTACGACGACCTGTGGGTACTTGTGGAGGACTCTCGACATCACTAGTCTCTGGCATAATTGCACCTTGTAGGTACCTAAATTCAACAACTGAGTTAGACAGGTGACCCAAAAATGCCCATCCATTTCATGATCGATCCATCAAAATGCTAAATATAATAGCAAATGCTTATGATGACGAAAATTATAAATTTGGCTGAACGTACTACAATACAAAAATGTAAAACTAAAGTAATAGCTAAGCTAGACTAATACAATAATAGAGTGATATGTAGCTCAGCCATACAAAAATGTCTTATTTGGACAGTGGTACCTAAAACCAAGATCTTCGGCAGGAAACTGAAGCTGAAGACTTTTTCCTTCTTCAAATATATGTCTTAGCTTAGCCAACCTTGAGGATCCAAGAGGGTTACTTTTATTCAGAACATAATCAGAGAGCTGTGCACGACCTATAGCAAAAATTCCATCCAAAGCTAGCCTCTGCAATCCGGAAGGTAAGATGGAACCAACCCCATTAATAATAACTTTATGTACTGCAAACAAATGAGGGAAAATCAGTTAAAATTTTCAGTTATTATATAGCAAGGATGGAGCTGAACAGCATGATTTGTAAGAGTCTTTGATTAATTGATGATGAAAAATATAAAAGAAATCGTTGCATGAACTAATTTTGGGTACCTGTGTTTGCAACAGTTGGATTGAGACCAAGTGTAGCAGGAACAGACATGGCAGCTCTATAGTTTTCGAGACTTAACCTTGTATTGAATACAGATATCTGACAAGAAAAGGCAGCAATATATGTCAATGGGTTTGAAATTCTTGAATATAAATATTTATTCAAAAAATGTAACAGAAGATAAAAGCATTACTGGTCTACGTTCCATGTCGTAGGTATTAAGCATTGAAGTTGGGGCAATACCCTTGATCACAGAAGCTATTTTCCATGCAAGATTATGGGCATCCTGAATGCCAGTATTCATTCCTGCAAAATTACATCAATATTTTATGATAAATTGCTTCACTTAATAAAACAGAAATAGCAAGAAATAGTGGGTTCAAATCCTAGATTTGCCATTTTGGGGAGGTCTATTCCCACCACCGCCCCTGGCCTGGAACTGTATATACAAAAAAGAAACTGCGTATTGCTCCTGGGACTGGGGGGAGTCATAGCTAAAAGGCACACTAATACAAGTGCACTTTCAAAATTTTGAAAACTGATATTATAATTTCATATATAAAAAAACAGATATTATAAAGTATCTGAATCATTCTCAAGAAAGCCCATAGTTGACGCTGGAACCCATAGTTGAGATTTTAATATTTTTTAAAGAAAAACATGATAGATAGTCATGTAACATTTCATTCACAATATTTATTTTAGGAATATTTTATAATTTCCTTATTTTGGAAAAGAAATAGTCTTCCTCTCCCCTCCATCCAAACATACTCTTAGGGTCTGTGTGGCTGGAGGAATTAAGAAGGAAGAGAAAGGTCAGTTATTCAATTGTAAATTTAAAGAATTATCCAATGTTAATGAAAATAAACAAAGGATATTCTCATTTTTAAATATCACAAATATGAGAACGTTTGTTTAAAAATGAAAACATTCGCCCACTCCATCTTTCACTTTAAGCTCTTTTGTCCAATGTATAGGAAAATGACAATGCCATGTTCAGAAAAAGAAAGACACAAACATATCACATGTTGCCCTGGAAAAAGAGGAAAATTGAACTCTCCCCGATTTAGCATAGATATTAAGTGATGCCGTGAAAACCATTTTCTGTTCTAGACCAGTAAGCATCTATACTATCTGCAAAAAGATATAAACAACTAACCAAATCCACCAGCAGGAGGAAATCGATGAGCAGCATCTCCGGCAAGTAATATTCGGTTGCCAAAACATGTAAAGCTCTCAGCAACTTCGGCATGCATAATCCATGGCTTTATATCAATTACATTCACATCTCCAAACTCTTGACCAACAAGTTTGCTGATTAACTTCTCACATGCCTACTAAAACCAAACCCCTTTCAGTGTGTAATAATAAATGTATCAGGTTTAATCACATCATCAGACATGACCTATGACCTCTTCAAAACTCCATGTTTTAGCTTTAGCAAGATATTTTGTTCCTTGTATTATTACAAATGTCATAAAAAAATCTGTATAAACCTTCTGTTATGGGTAGATGATACCTTTGGATTGAAATCTTCAATTGTTTGCTGAGGTGGATAAAACGGTATCTGTGACAATATAACTAGCATCATACATTTAATTCACAAAAAACCAATTGCAAGACGAAATGGTGACATTTTTATATTTAAGCATATCATACCTGCAAAACAAATTCTCCTTCCCTGAGATCATGAGCAACAAGGACCCCAATTGCTTCAGTATTAAAGATAAAGAAAAGCATACCCGGATTCTCCTTAAGCAAAAATTTCCCAAGCCGTTTGCTCAGAAAATGGACACTGACAAGTTTTTGCAAGTCTTTCTCACCTCTCATATCTATTCCCACAAGCTTTCTCACAGTACTTCCTGCTCCATCTGTACCAATAAGGAGGTTACAGTGGATATTCTTTTCTACACGCTTCCCATTATTGACAGAAGATGCAGTTACAGTTACGAAGTCATTGCTGGTGTCAATGGATACACACTCATGACCCATCAATATTTTCTTTTCACATGACTGCTTATTTCCTTCTGAGCTTTCAGATGCACATGTTTGGAAGCCTAGATTTTCAAGTTGCTTGAGAAGTAACATGGTTAACTTGTACTGTGAGAAGTGTGCAACAGAGACTGGGCTGACAACATGCGCAAGATCTGGAAACAAGTACAGGATAAATGAATCTTCTGAAGCTTATATTGACCAAAATGATAAAACATCATGTAGTCTAATTGTTGATGTTGCATATTTTGAAGGCTATGTTATATTGTCAAAACTACAGTAAGAGAGAAATCTTCCTACTTATATCTATTAGACATGAAATTGTTTCATGTGGACTACAGAATAGCACCTTGTGGTTGTATGTGGTCTACAGATCCAAGAACTGAACCCGTAAGGGAAGTGCAATATACGAACTTCCTCCATAAGTCTACTGGTGGTTGAGACCTTTGGATTTCTTCAACAAGGCCTTCAATCTTGCGGAATATCTATAATGGCACCAACGGTCAAAATACATCACAATACCTTTTTTGGAATAAAACCATTTATCAAAAAGTGATATTAACCTCCATGGATCGATTGTTGATGAAATGTGCTTGTGGATGTTTAGAAAATGCCTTGTTTCTCTCCAAAACTGTGCAATTAATACCTGCAATAAAACAAAAGGAATATGAACTTCGAAGTTGTTCTTCACAATCCCTATTTCTCTTATCATCAATTTACTCATATCTTTCATTTATATTTGTTGTTCTTCATGATATAGGAGCATTGTCATAAAAACTAGTAACACAAATTAGCAAAGGAAACTCTATAGCTCACTTAAAAACTTTGCATCATCTATCACACTGAAACTCTTAACAAATATATAAACATTGAAGTAGAAATTATTGTCATTGCAAAATTACAAACTGAAAACATAATAAATCTCATTATAATTGATGCATCATTTTGAAACCCATTTCACAAGGAATCTTCATCCAAAATATTATTAATCAATTGACAATTGGAATGCTATAGTTTTAGAACCTACCTAACTTCGTGAGCAGAATCGAAAGAACAAGACCCACAGGCCCTGCACCAACAATCAGAACCGGAAGCACTGCATCATTGTCATTGAAAACTCCCGCCTTTGAGAAACCTCTCCTTTGTTTATGCTGAACTAAGCATGCTTTATTTCGAGCTTTATCTTTGAAGGAGTAATTATACCTTCTCATAAACCTTAAAAACCCCATGACCCAAAAAATGAAAAAGCCAGTCTCAAATGCTCTTCATAAAATAGAAGACCCAAGGATAAAAAATAACCTGGAAATGTAACAGTTAAACATAAATGTCAAAAGATGCACAACCATTACAATGCATCAACCACTTTAAAATCAAGCTATTGATGGCAGTAAAACTAAACATCTCTACTTAGTTTTGTTGTTTTAGGGTTTTAGTTCTTAAAATTTGTTCATTTTTGTGAATGTCATTATATCAAACATGTTATGGGTAGTTACAGAGGCAACATAAAAATAAAACGAGATGCATATATATATACAGTGTACCATCGCATGATACACGATGTTAATCGAAATTGAGTAGAAGAATGTTAAAAGCTGCATCGATCATAGTGATGGATAAATATTAAGACATGTATTGAAGTTGAAGAAAGAGGTTAGAAGAAGTACCGGTAACTAGATGAGGTAGAACTACACGTGAGTCTTCTTCTCTGTTTATTCTCTACTATGTTTTTCTTAGGTACTTCTAACGTAATGTGTGTTTACTTGTCGTTCCAGAAAGACATCAACGACGTGGCGACAAGAAGAGCAAGTGTTACATGGAAACAGATTCACCGACTTATTATTCTTTGATTGCCTAACAATTTATTCAGTTGGAAGCTAAAACCTTATCACTTTAATCCTCTTGGGATCAATTATTGTTTTCTATAAATTCAACTTTTGGGCGATAGAAATGAAACAAGGTATGTTATTGAATTTTTGCATTGTCTATAGATAGGATTCTTTTTTTACAATATTGCATGTTGCTGCTAACATTCAGAAATAAATGTATCCATCAAATCTATTAGGTTGTCCACTTTGTTTTTTTCAATTATAATCTCAACACATGTCACTGATTTATAAATTCTTCATTCTTTCTACAGATGAGTTTAGAAAATCCTTGCACTTTAGGTTGGGGCTAATATTTTCAGAAGAAAGCTATATTGTGATCCTCAATAAGATGAAAAAAGTTGTTTCATGGGAAAAATCAAATCTCTACAACTATAAAAATGTTAAACTTAAAAAAGTTGTTTTCACCATTTAGAATTTAAGTTCTAAAAAGAATAAACTCTTGTAATTGTGTCTGTATATACCTTAATTTATTTTGGTTTAATGTCTTCCTTTAAATAAGTATTGTATCGAAATTTTGGTTAATTTAGTGTCATTATATTCAAGATTATGTTAATATAAAAAAATTTCAATTTGATACTTTAATTATATATAAGGTTTCAATTTGCTCCCTTTACTAAATTTCTGACTCACTTGTCATTTTGTCATGCCACGTATGTATATCTTAATCGTTTTTTTCCCACAAAATTTAACAGAAATGGCCAACTTGACTAACAAAGTAGTTTTTAAGGGACAAAAATGTAACTTTTATTAGATAAGAGATTAAAGTGAAAACTAAAATTAAGTTAAAGAATTTTGACATTATGTATGTGTGCGCGTGTGTGTGCGTGTAGGCGCATGTGGTAATAATTATTGTTAGCTTTTACATTAAAATTAAATGGTTGAGATTAAAAGTTTATTTAAGGAACACGTGTGCCTCTTTTATATAAGAAAGAGACACACGTGCTTCTTAAATGAGCTTTGTAATCTCAACCATTTATTTTTAATTTAAAGACTAATAATTATTCTTATCATTCTCATTATATATATATATATATATATATATATATATATATATATATATATATATATATATATATATATATATATATATATATATATATATATATATATATATATATATATATATATATATATATATATATATATATATTAATAATTATTCTTATCATTCTCATTATATATATATATATATATATATATATATATATATATATATATATATATATATATATATATATATATATATATATATATATATATTATATATATTAATAATTATTCTTATCATTCTCATTATATATATATATATATATATATATATATATATATATATATATATATATATATATATTTATATTTAAGGGTAAAAATTGATTTTTGTTAAAATAATAAGGGTATAAATGGAAGAAAAAATGACAAATTAAAAGCTACAAATTCAAAAGCTACTTTAAATAACTTTTAAAAAATAATCAAAAACTAGTAAAAAAACTACAAGGTAAAAGCTAAATGACAATTATCAAACAAAACTTTTTTATTAATATGAGCTAAAGAACTAAAAACTATTTGTTTTTTAATGTTACCAAATAGACAAACAGACTATTTGTAAAATAAGAATTAAACTTTGAAACGTTTTAATAACAAAATTCTATGAAATAAAGATTAAAGTAGAATATAAATTATTCTTACTAATATACAATAGTTAAGATACTCTTTTTGGTCCCTTAAATATACTATTGGGTTCAAATTGATTCTTTAATTTTTATTTGTCAGATTGATCCATTATCTCTTAAAATATGTTGTGTTAGTCCTTTTTGTCAAATTAACAATGAATTTAGCGACCGATTTTAAGAATTTTTCTGTCGCTAATTAGACAAAAAGGACTAACATGACACGTTTTAAAAGTTAAGGACCAATCTGACACAAAAAATTAAGTGATCAATATGAACTCAAGATTATAGTTAAGGGACCAAAAATAATATTTTGCTTATACAATATAATAAAATAATATGATTGTAATATTATTTAATATATCTCGTTAAACTTACGATGCATTAAAAGGAATCATTAAGAGTTTGTTGATTAAGAAACAAAAGTGTTTAACGAGATGTGTCTTCGTAGACAAATCAACAATCTGCAAAAAGGGAGAGTAGAACAATGGAGTAATTGTTTTATGTTAAAGATGGTGACGAGTAAAGTGAATCAATCTCAATGTGTTTGATATGTTTTTGAAATACTAATTTATGAGCAATTTGAATGACACTTTTATCATCACAATACTTGGGAGTTTGTTTATAAAAAGTGACACTCATATTAAAAAGTAAACAACGCAACCAAACTATTGCACTAGTGGTGGATGTCATAGCACAATGCTCAACTTTTGTAGAAGAGTGAGGTATAATATTTTGTTTCTTATTTTTTCAAGAAATACGATAGTCTCTAAGAAAGATACAAAAACTTGTGGCATACTTACCATATGTGGAGTCACCAACCCCCCCCCCCCCCCCCCCCCCACCCCACCCACCCCCCCCCCCCCCCCCCCCACACACACACACACACACAAATTCAACGTCAGAATAAGCATATAACTCTAATGAGGACAATAACAAAAATAAAAGGATATGAAACTAGGTTCCTAAAAAATAACAATGAATGCGAAGAACAATTTCCCAATGTATTGTAGTGTGAGAGACAATAAATTAAATGACAACATAAGCAATATCATGTTTGGTAATTGTAAGGTACATTAGGCTACCGACCAAAGTGCAATACAAAGTGGGATCAGGTAGAGTAACACCATCAGAGGTGCATATTTCACATTCAATTCAAAATGACTATTTGCTTCTATAATACCCAAAAGTCGAGCATGTTCAAAGATGTTAGCAATATACTTAGATTGAGAAAGAATGTAGCCTTTAAGACAATAGGCAACTTCGATCCCCGAGAAATAGCAAAGAGTACCTAAATCCTTCATCTGAAACTGTTTGGACAATTGTAATTTCAAATCATCAATCCCACTAACATCATCACTTGTAATTATCATATCATCAACGTATAATCAAAGCAAAATAAGACCATGAGAGGTGGGTTTGACAAAAAAGTTAAATCATGAACAGTAGAGCATAAACCAAGAGATATAATAATAGTGGTAAATGTAACTGTCACACCCTTATTTTTGACCGTAAGATTCCACCTATTTTCGCTTTTTTTTTTCTTTTGTCATTTGACCTTAATTTAATATTTATGTTTTATGACTAACCAATTTGTGCAGTAACAACTATTTCAGTTCGAACGGGGAGAGGATTGGGCTTTAAGGGCGGTCTTGATTTTCGTGGCGACATATATATTACAAAGCTACATCTTTTTATGTACCTGGTTCATCATTACCAAATCTTTGATTACACGGGTCTTTTCATTTTTAAGGAGATTAAGACTCATCAAAGCGTTCCATATGAGGTTAAGCGCAAAGTGCATATGCCTATTAACAATTTAATGGAGAGTTCAAAACCTTGTTGCAAGTGCATTAATTCTTGCAAGGATTGCAAGTTGGATTAGTAAATTTGTTAAGGAGGCTTTAACTGAGGTTCACTTATCAGAAGCAATTAACATGGTCAACTGTACAATACCTTTGTTAAAGAGAATAAGTGATGATGAGTCTGCACTAGATGATAGCATTCTCCCTTTAAGAGAAATTTTTGAACTCGTCTAAGTGTTATTGCTGCTTTGACTAAGTATGGCGTTGAGGAATTCCATTCGCAATAGGTTAAGAGTTTAAACCAACGGAACTAATACATGCAAAGCTTGCATTTTCTTTTGAATAGATCATATTAATTGCGAAACTGGCTCTTAAAATCAAATATGTTGACAATTGCGAAGCAAGCCAATTCATCAGTGTTATTGCAATGAGATATTGCATTCGCTGTTCCCAAATTGTACTCAGTGATTCCATTATGCAAGGATTCAAAGAGGTGTGAATACAGAAGATAACTCATTCTTAATGTTTCTGGCTGGGGAGCTAATTACTAATATTTTCATATTAATCCACAAAGTGTTAAAGAATACTATAACGAAAGAGTCGACAAACATTGCCGGTGAATGTTTAAGTCTCATGGTGGTGTTACAGGCCCTAGCTAAAGGCAATGATTGCCAGAGAAGTCTTATGACCTTACTTCTGGAGGCCATTGTCACGATTTTCTTGACAAACAACAGATGTGTTCTCTCTGAAAATAAGGGACTTAAGAAACACAACCATTAAGCTTGTTTCCCGCCTTGATCAAATTCCTTCATCAGCCATGCATTTCAAGGATGTTTTACTATCAATTCCTCCTCTGCACCGCCATGAACTTCAGGGGTTAATACGAGCTTCTGTCACACATGATAAAAACCAAACAGATTTTAGAACACCAGTTTTGGATATTAAAATGCCGAAGCTCAGAGGATGTCGTACCCCACAACCATAACTTCAAGTTGACTCAATCCAAGCACCCTTTACTTCCCAAGACGTTCCGTGTGTTGCTGCAGGCATCTGAAAATGCGGAATGTAAGAGTTAGTTATCACTAAAACGGAAAACCGGTTTTTATCAAGTGATTGTATCAGTGTTTGCATAGGTATAATCAAGATGAGAAACTTAATTGTTGAGAAGATCAAACGAAATGAGAACACAATTATCATCAGTAAATTGACATACCTTGAAGATCAGTCATAATCACCAATATCCCAAGCTCATGTATCACTTCCTACATAATTCACATTTTGGTGCTTTGATGCCTGCTACCATGTTGAGTATTACGCTGCTCTAAGCATTGGTTTCCTCATCCTCTTAGCCGACAACAGCAGGTCGGAGCAAGCGTCACCTTTGGCTCCTCACATAAAAAAGGGATTTTCTAATTTGATGACAAGAAGAGTTCAGATGGTAATTTCACCGATGAACTCACGCGGTCTCGCCAGGCCTTGTAAGCTTCGCAGTATATTCCGCCTTACAGGACACCAAAATTGCACACAATCCAAAACCAAGTTAGAAGAATTAAGAGCAATGAAACAAAAATCAAGAAAAGGAAACTCTAAGTCTTTTTCAGACAGCAACCAATCTCACTCTCTTCACCAAGTTTACAAATAAGTCGCCGAGCCTCCAAACCTGTACAGACAATCATATTATTAAGGCATATGACTTCAATCATTACAATATGCTTCATGGCATAAACAATAAAACTTTATACGATGAATAAACAAGAGCAGTCACTTAACTAGCACCATGAAGCTCTTACCGAAAAATAGTACTCGGCAACAAAGGACGAAACGAAAAGCGCTGCATAGACCAAATTAAAGAGTTGGTTCCAAAGAAACTCTTCCCGGGCGCGATGCGTTTAACATGAGGAATCACCCCGGAAGCGTTCGAATTATTATTCACAGAAAGAGTGTTATAACCTGAATTGAAAAATAATACCCTGCAATAAACATGACAGTTCAACAAGAGAAGTCATCCCCATAAATCATCAAGACAGAAGGAACCAGAATCATAATCACCATCAACAACTTAGCGGAAGTTTTGAAGTATACACTCAACTGAGTATATGGATTTTACCACAGTTTTATCCTGCCGTATCTCAGACCGGATTTACTAACCGCTTTCGATTTCCTTACAACTCAATGAGACGTTAAGCGGCGCTCCGTCTTGGCTCCCTTGCATTGCAAAGAAATGAAACATGAGCAGAGATATGTTGTTCTAACTAAGAAGAGAATCAAAATGTTTTTCATAGAGAAACCCAGAGCTTTCATCAGGAGAACAAAGCCAGCCTATTCTCGGCAATATCCACACTTTCCTAAACAAGGAGAAGCCTCCATAAACCTGTATCAAGAATCAAAATAATTAAGGCAGGATTAAACATGTTGAGATAACTTTAACTTATTTCCAACAAAACACAAACATGTTTCAGACGCTCTCAAATCAGAAAGGAAAGGATTAGAAATTGTACCTGACATAATCAGCAAGAATGGAAACATCATTTACAACAAAATCCCGATATCCATAATTCCTTCAAAACAGCATTTGACGGAATAGGAAAACATTTTAAGCAGTTGAAACCGAAACCACCTATAAAAGAGAGAGGAATTGAGATGAAAAGGAGATGGAACATTAAAAAAGAATCCCCAAATTGAAACCCTAACACTTTCAGAAAAGAGAAATTTCGAAACTTATCTTGTTCACCATTGTTGCCGTCCTTACGAACCCGGAAACCCTTCGTCAAACCACAGTGTACCAAAAACCATCTTGAAACTGCGAACCGTGAACCGCGAACTACCTTTCAACCGTCGAGAGAAGATTCTGTCGCCGTCAATATCGTCGAAGTCCGCAAAGCCTCGCAAGTCCACAGTCGAAGCCCACGCGTCATCTAGTATCTAAATCCCTTGATTGTAAGATTTTGGCGCTAATGTTTTAACGTTTTTTTGTTTTTACTTTGATTGACAGAAACAGGGAAGGGGATGAAGAAGTGGAGAACAGGGGAAGAAGGAATCACAGATCGAGAAGAAAATGAAGGAGAAATCGAGAGATGGAGGAAGAAGTGATGAACGACGCCGATATTGAATGGGGGAGGGAGAATTGGGGATTTAGGGTTTATTTCTGTTTATGTTATATTGTAATCATATGTGCGCACACACACACGATGTTATCACACACCTTCACCATTTTCGCCCTTAGATCTCCGATGGATCTAATCCGGCGATCCACGATTGACTCCCCATCATGCACCCTCAGAACTTGTCTCCCACACGAATCATACGCCCTCCATTAATTCCTCTGGTTAACCGTTGATCACCCCCCTTAATCCCTTATTAATCTCTAATTAGTCCATCAACCCCTTAATCTACCCTCTTAACAACCAGTTAGTTTATTTAATCCTTTAATTAACCTTAAGTCAACTTTTTTATTAAAATAATAACTTTTTAAATTAACCTCATAATTAATCCTTAATTCAAATTAATTAATTAATATTTTATGTAATTAAATTTAACTAAAACCAACTTTTTATAATTAACTCTCTCAACTTTATTAATAATTCAATATTATTAATTTACTTATTTTATCAATTCAATAAATCCTTTTTTCTCATGTTCTAAATAATAAAGCCTTTTTATTTTATTAAAATAAATAATTTATCCTATTATACTTTTAAAAGCATCCTTTTTCTAAATAACTTAATTTTTATTAATGACTAAGACAATTTTAATAATAAAACCCTTTATTAAAATTAATATAATTAATATAACTTTTTAAAGAAAATCAATTTCACCAAAAGAATACAATTTTTTTTTCTTACAAATCAACTCAAATAAACTAATATAACTTTTTTAAAAACAATCAATTTCCCTTAAAATCAATCCAACCATTTTCTTAAAACGATCTCTCAAAAATCAATCACTTTCTAAAATCAATTAACCACGCCATTTCATATAACTCAACTATAAAATCAATCTCCTCAATTCAATTAATCGAGCACGTTCGCGTCCCCACTCCGCTCTGCTCACATTATTCACTCGCACTCACTTAGCGTTTTCATGCGTTTGTGTATGTTTTACTTTATCCGCAACTTTTATTTATCGCAATTTATATTTATCATCATTTATTTTATCGCAATGCATAGTGTCCAAAGGAAGAACCTGCCCATAACTTAAGCATATGTGTGTATGCATCTCATTTGCATTACTCCCCTTTATCCTTAATCCCATTCAAGTCGATCTTCTAAGTTAGATCCTACCCCATAGGAAGGACCTCTATTTTTAGAACTTAGACAAACACATTCAACTCAATTCAAACTTTTCAAACACATTAGAGAATAAAATGTTAATCATCTTAAGCGAGACAAAACTCCTACCCCATAACAATTCAATCAATACGTAGGAACTTTGCCTTAGGAGAGATAGTGGCATACTTGTCGATTAAATTCCGAGTGCTTGAGCCCTTCTCTTAAGACGATGCAAAGAATATTTTCCTACAAAGTTGTGGTGGTTCAATCAAGTCATCTCCCTTAAAATGACAACTCATCTTTTCTTCTAAAATCAATCAATCGACTACCTTATCCCGTAGGAACTTTGACCACAGTCAAAGAACTCCTCAAACCCTTTAGGGGAACTACAGATACTCTGATTCCACTCCCGTAAGGATATGTAGGCATAAGATGCGATATCTTATCGAGTATACTTAGAAATAAACCCCTAGGTCTCTCATCCTTAAGCAGATAAACCTTAGCAATAAAATAAACATAAAACAAGAGGTTCCTGTAGAGTACTACAGAAACTTAGGATGCTAGCACCTTCCCTAAGTTTAACCAACCCCCGAACCTATAACTCTCTAACCTTTGCATGTGCATTGCGTCGTGGGTATTTCGATCTTTTTCCCTTCCTTTGGACAAATCAAAGACCGGTTGCAAATGAATTAAGATTCAAGCTCATCAATAGCTTGTTACCCAAATTTCACCGCGATAGAAATGGCGACTTCACTGGGGACACTTAGTAGGTTCCCCTAACTTGTTTATTTTACTTGCTTATTGTTATGTTTGATTATCTGTTTATTTGTATAATTGTTTAATTGTTGCTTTTTTGGGATGATCCTTGAGTGGTGAGACAAAGTCCTACATCCGGACTTGAGTGAACTTAAGATAGGATGGTGATATATTCGACGAACCTTATAGGGAGGGAGTCCCAACCAAGTTGACTTGAGAATCACCACTCAGTTGAGACCCTTTCTAAAATAGTTCGGTTGAATGAGTATAGTCGTGAAAACTTTTACTATTTTGATTGGAGTCCATGATATCGAGGAATGTAGTTACCTTTAACCCCATTTTGGCCTTTATTAGGACGTAGTGCGAGACTATGAGGGAATATTCCCGAAATAGTGCTACGCGATGCTACACTCAAAAGAAGTTCTCTTGAGAATATTATTAACCACCGAGTTAGTCGGGAAATTAATAATATCCGATAGATGGACTAATGACTTTGGGACCTTCTTAGAACCTTGTTATGCAGGTACAATCCACCATTATTCCTTGTCCTTTGGGAATGGGTAGACCCTTTGGCTCCATGCTCGTTGCAAGCCTAGGACCTTTTTGTTTGTTTATATGTGTGTCCTTATGTGTTTACATGTGTTTGTTGCATTCATAAGCATCATATTGCATCGGTTTCATGGGATTCCTAGTTTATTTATAAACATTATAGAACCAATATGGATTACAAAAAAAAATATTTTGAATTATTCTTTTAAGAGTCCTAGCTTGGATGACGTAAGGAAGGTAAAGGCCCTAATTAAAGAATCAAGAAAACTCAAAAGACAAATACAAGAGGCTTCCCTTATCATTGAAGATTGATAGAAGTTCAAAAGACTTTCATCAATATCAAAGATCCAAATAAACAAGGGATTCCTTCCTTATTTTCCAGCAAAGAAAAGAAGAATGATGGAGGATTTATTTTCCTCTATCAGAATATTCCTTAGAAGCTGATCGTGAACAACTTATATTCAAGAAAGTCCAGATAGAAGAGCAAATCAACAAGCACAACAAAGGACTTCCTTAGGACTTTATTAGCTTTTATTTAGATATTAGGTCAGGACTCTTATAAGAATGTTCATTTGTAATCGATATCAAAAAATAGTAAACGAGTTTTCTTTGGGTACTCTGTGACGTTTATAAATACTTGAGTTCCATGAAACCTTTCATTTTGCATTTTGCATTTTGCATCAGCATAACATCCTTTGCATTCCCGGGTCTCACTCTTGCTTCATCTTCACAGACAAGCTGAACCACCAATACAATACTCACGTCAGTCAACGTCAAAAGATGGATCAATTGGAACAAGAGAACAAGGTACTCCGTGACGAAGTTGCAATCCTAAAGGAAAATTTGGAAAGGTTGAATGGTTTAGTTGAAGCTCTGTCCAACCAGTTTGCACTCAACAATCAAGAAGTTCAGAGGACTGTTATCTCCGAAGTTGTGTCAGCACCGATCCCAGTGGTGCCTACTGTTGCCGAAGTAACCTACAGCATGCCGCCAAGTTTCCCGTGGGGAATGCCTCCTTATTTTACTCCGGCCGGTTATCACCCACATGTTTCTGAGGTCCCTGCCATAACCACTGTTCAAACCATTCCTGCAACTGTTGTGATGACTACAGTGCCTCCGCAAATTAATACTACTCCATATGTCCTAGACGAACAAATTTTCCATGGGATACCCAGTGAAACTGTGGGTTTTGAAGAAAGGATGGATGGATTTCATGACCAGTTTTCTGAGATTCAGAAAGAATTGAAAGCCCTTCGTGGAAAGTATTTGTTTGGAAAAATTGCTTCTGACTTATGTTTAGTTCCGAATGTCAAGGTTCCACCGAAATTCAAGGTTCCTGATTTTGAGAAATACAAAGGAAATACTTGTCCGCAAAGTCATCTTATTGTATATGCTAGAAAGATGTCTGCACATACTGACAATGATCAATTGCTCATTCATTATTTCCAAGACTGTCTAACAGGCGCTGCGCTCAGGTGGTATATGGGATTAGATAGCGCGAAGATTCGAACTTTCAATGATCTGGGTGGAGCCTTCATAAAACAATACAAATATAACGTGGACATGGCTCCTGACCTTGATCAATTGAGGGCCATGGCTCAGAAAGACAAAGAGAATTTCAAGGAATATGCTCAGCGTTGGTGCGAGTTAGCCGCCCAAGTCACACCGCCGTTAGAAGAAAAGGAAATGACCAAGATTTTTCTAAAGACTCTAGGTTCGTTCTTTTATGAGAAAATGGTAGCAAGTGCACCCAGTGACTTCACCGAAATGGTAAACATGGGAATGCGCTTGGAGGAAGGGGTCCGCGAAGGAAGATTAGTCAAGGAAGGGAATGCTCCCAATAATGCTCAAAAGTATGGGAGTGGTTTTGTGAAGAATAGGGAACATGAGGCAAGTGTTGTGCAGCAGGGACGGTCCAAGAGAGGGTATCCGCCATCACATCAGGTTGCTGCGGTATCACCTGTATTTAACGCTCCGGCTTATCAACCACAGCATCAACAAAATCAGCAAAATCAGCCATTCAACGATCAGAGTCGTGTACACAAAAGAATAGACTTTGATCCCATCCCGATGACATACGCTGACTTGTTCCCAACTTTGATTCAAAAGGGTCGCGTCCAGACGAGAGCTCCACCTAAGGTACCCAAGAAACTTCCGTATTGGTACAAAGCTGACAAATTTTGCCCGTACCATCAAGGTGCTCCAGGCCACGATATTGAGAACTGTTACGGTTTGAAAGCAAACGTTCAAAGGTTGGTTAAGTGCGGAATTTTATCCTTTAAGGATTCCATTCCTAATGTGCAAGATAATCCCTTACCTCAGCATGGTTCGTCCTCCGCGAACATGATCCAAGGTTATTTGGGAAGCTCATATCAATGCAATGTCTGAAGATGAATCTAAAGACTACATATCAGATGGTTCTACAAGCCTCTCCATTCATACAATCCAAGAGAAAAGACTTGTTTGGATTGTCTTTCTGTTTGCTTATGGGTATTTTATTTCTTTGATTTATAAAAGCATGTTTGGCTTGTAGAACTCGTTATTTTGAATAATTGATGCAATAAATGGTTGTCTTGAAGAAATCCATTCGTTTTCACTCGCAAAAAGGTTTTTCATAATTTATGATGCCAGCTTTATCCAATTTTCTTTTCACTTTGGTGAATAATTGGATGGAGGATGACGGAGTAAAACGCAGGATCTCTTGTTGTATGCTTTTGAATAAAAACCCTACTAATGATGTAAGGCATTGTTCCAAACCTTCTAAACACCAGAAACATTTAACCTTTTAAGCCTTGATAAAGGATCCTTTTTTCCCAAACCAAAACCTTATTTTTAACTTGGGGCAAGGTATCAAATAACATCTTTCAAAAAAATTTGGGTGGGCACAAATATACTTTGACCCTTATCCTTTGTTTTACAAATCATAAACTAAGCCCAGATACAACCCTCAAAAGTCCTAATTGAGGTAAGGTTAGTTCAAAAGCATACTCGATGAGACGTCGTTTCCTGACTCCTATGAGTTATGCTCAAATTTGGTATTGGCTTTATAAAAATTAAAATTATATCCTAACTAGTGATTTTGTCACAAGTTATGGTGATATCTTTTTCAAAAAAGCTTCAAGACAAACATGAATGTTGCATTAACAGTTCGAATTAACTGTTAACATTGCTTTATATCTTAGAAATCTACATGAGAACATCAGTGACGAGTTCGGTCCATCGGAATTTGAAGACTCTGCTAACCTGGGGCAAGTTATTTCCAAGTGGTTTGTTCTGTGCAAATTTGACTTCACCTAAAGAGCTATTTTTGAAGACTCGGTCATAATACCGTCAATCGGGGGCAAAATATTTTCTATTCCCTTGAGAAGTTTTAAAGCCTTAAGGCAGTATTGTGTTTCCATATATGGTTCTCCACCTATCCACAATGATGCTTCTATCTTCGAAGATTGGTCCGATTTTTGTTCCCCAGAGGTTTCCTAAAGCAAGTTTACATTCTTCAAGCATTGTTTGATCTGTGAAGATTTGGTTTGAGCACCCGGGATGTTTTTCATCTCTATTGTTAGCATACGCATAGCATGTAGATAGATAGCATGGCATATGCATCTTGCATCTTTGTTTTGTTTGTTCTATCACTTTGGCTGTGTTTATCCCCAAGTGAGTGGGTGAGTCGTATCCCTTCAAGTAAAGTTGTCAGCCTTAGGTAGAAAAAGAGCAATATTTCTATTTCCCCACGGAGTTCGATCCTCGTGGAAGACGGTTGCTTTAGTTAAATACCATTCGAGCTCATGCCTCAATGGTTGAATCTTACTTGACAGTTTCTCTTCGGTTATTTCCCGAAGTGAACTTCGGTCCTTGGCAATCACATTGTGGACATCTCCAACTTTTGAAAGTGGATTAAGTGTGTATTTATTTTTCACTTTGCTCCCCAAGAAGGTTTTTATGAAAATAACTATTGAAGATGGATATTTCTCCAATGGTATTATCAGATTTCCTCGACAATTTGCATCCAGATTACAAGCAACCTCTTTATTTGAGCAACTCGTTTTGATCAAGATTTTATTCAAAACGACAGAGGACAGTCTCCACAAGACAATTTGTCCATCCCCAGTGATTTTATCAAGACTATCAACCTGACAGATTGCATCTCTTTGGAAATCCGTCAGAGAAGTTGGTCGAAGACTTTACAGATATGTTCTCTTTATTTGATAATCTACAGAGTTCCAGACGTATTTTATAACTACAACAAAAATATTCCTCAGGAATATACTCCTCAGTGAGTTCATTGCACAAGTTTGTTTCCATCAAATGGCATCTCTCCTGAGAAATTTGGTGAAGATTATTACATTGGATCTCTCTTTATTTGAGAGGACACATTTGCAGATTAACCGGCTTACATCTCTTCCGAAGATCCCTGGTGAAGTTTTACAGTCTCCAATACATTAGGATTTACCGCTGAAGTCTTTAACCTCCAGTGAATTTTTAATCTCCTGTGAAGATGCTCTCCCGAGTAATCATCATTCAAATAAGAAGCTGAAACCCGTTCATAGCATACCACCTTGAAGCGTGGGGAGGTTCTTTGGGTTATTACTTTTGCTTAGGCTATCATATGTTTGATAGTAGGTAATATACCATTATGTTTTGGTTAGAAACCTTCTCTTAGGCTGCCATACATTTGGTAGTAGGTGATCTTTCCTCCTTTGGGTTATTACTTTTGCTTAGGCTATCATATGTTTGATATTAGGTAATATACCATTATCTTTTGGTCAGACACCTTCTCTTAGGTTGCCATACGTTTGGTAGTAGGTGATCTTCTCTCCTTTTGAGTTTATTACCTTTTCTTAGGCTATCATATGTTTGATAGTAGGTAATATACCATTATCTTTTGGTCAGAAACCTTCTCTTAGGCTGCCATACATTTGGTAGTAGGTGATCTTTCCTCCTTTGGGTTATTACTTTTGCTTAGGCTATCATATGTTTGATAGTAGGTAATATACCGTCTTTTGGTCAGACACCTTCTCTTAGGCTGCCATACGTTTGGTAGTAGGTGATCTTTCCTCCTTTGGGTTATTACTTTTGCTTAGGCTATCATACGTTTGATAGTAGGTAATATACCATTATCTTTTGGTCAGATACCTTCTCTTAGGCTGCCATACGTTTGGTAGTAGGTGATCTTCTCTCCTTTTGAGTTTGTTACATTTTCTTAGGCTATCATATGTTTGATAGTAGGTAATATACCATTATCTTTTGGTCAGACACCTTCTCTTAGGTTGCCATACATTTGGTAGTAGGTGATCTTTCCTCCTTTGGGTTATTACTTTTGCTTAGGCTATGATACGTTTGATAGTAGGTAATATACCATTATCTTTTGGTCAGACACCTTCTCTTAGGCTGCCATACGTTTGGTAGTAGGTGATCTTCTCTACTTTTGAGTTTATTACCTTTTCTTAGGCTATTATATGTTTGATAGTAGGTAATATACCATTATCTTTTGGTCAGACACCTTCTCTTAGGCTGCCATAAGTTTGGTAGTAGGTGATCTTTCCTCCTTTGGGTTATTACTTTTGCTTAGGCTATCATATGTTTGATAGTAGGTAATATACTGTCTTTTGGTCAGACACCTTTTCTTAGGCTGCCATACGTTTGGTAGTAGGTGATCTCTCCTTTGGGTTATTACCTTTTCTTAGGCTATCATATGTTTGATAGTAGGTAATATACCATTATCTTTTGGTCAGACACCTTTTCTTAGGCTGCCATATATTTGGTAGTAGGTGATATCTCCTTTTGGTTATTACCTTTTCTTAGGCCATCATATGTTTGATAGTAGGTAATATACCGTCTTTTGGTCAGATACCTTTGCTTAGGCTATCATATTGTTGGTAGTATGTAATGTACCATCCTTTTTGGTCAGATGCCTTGGCTTAGGCTACCAGGTTTGGTAGTAGGTCATCTTTCCTTTGTGTTGCCTGTACTTAGGCTATCATTTAAATGATAGTAGGTAACATGCGTTTCTTTGCTTCAACCAGATATATTTGCTTAGGCTACCACGCGTTGGTAGTAGGTTAGCCTTCGCGTTCAAGTTTCTGTTTCACTGTCCAAACTACTGTACTCCTGGTGGTATCATTGTATCTTATCTCCATTCCGGAGAATCCACAATGCTGATTGTTGCCTCTTCTCGTGGAGTCTCGCTTTGTTGAGCCTGTCTTTATTCGTTGCTACTGTGTTTTTCGCGTGTTGTGTCTTGTTTTTCCCCCTGTGGCATCATGTCTCCACATGACCTTTGTGTTGCATTTCATATCATTTGCACATCATATGCATTTGGTGGTTTCTTAAGGCCAAAAATGCGTGCAATGTTTGTATTTAAGTCCCTTCTATCATGTCGAGACGGAGATTTTTATCCCCATATCTCCGGATAGAAGTAACTTAAATAGGGGCATTTGTCACACCCTTATTTTTGACCGTAAGATCCCACCTATTTTCGCTTTTTTTTCTTTTGTCATTTGACCTTAATTTAATATTTATGTTTTATGACAAACCAATTTGTGCAGTAACAACTATTTCAGTTTGAACGGGGAGAGGATTGGGCTTTAAGGGCGGTCTTGATTTTCGTGGCGACATATATATTACAAAGCTACATCCTTTTATGTACCTGGTTCATCATTACCAAATCTTTGATTACACGGGTCTTTTATTTTTTAAGGAGATTAAGACTCATCAAAGCGTTCCATATGAGGTTAAGCTCAAAGTGCATATGCCTATTAATAATTTAATGGAGAGTTCAAAACCTTGTCGCAAGTGCATTAATTCTTGCAAGGATTGCAAGTTGGATTATTAAATTTGTTAAGGAGGCTTTAACTGAGGTTCACTTATCAGAAGCAATTAACATGATCAACTGTACAATACCTTTGTTAAAGAGAATAAGTGATGATGAGTCTGCACTAGATGATAGTATTCTCCCTTTAAGAGAAATGTTTGAACTCGTCTAAGTGTTATTGTTGCTTTGACTAAGTATGGAATTGAGGAATTCCATTCGCAGGAGGTTAAGAGTTTAAACCAACGGAACTAATACATGCAAAGCTTGCATTTTCTTTTGAATAAATCATATTAATTGCGAAACTGGCTCTTAAAAGCAAATATGTTGACAATTGCGAAGCAAGCCAATTCATCAGTGTTATTGCATTCGCTTTTCCCAAACTGCACTCAGTGATTCCATTATGCAAGGATTCAAAGAGGTGTGAATACAGAAGATAACTCATTCTTAATGTTTCTGGTTGGGGAGCTAATTACTGATATTTTCACATTAATCCACAAAGTGTTAAAGAATACTATAACGAAAGAGTCGACAAACATTGCCAGTGAATGTTTAAGTCTCATGGTGGCGTTACATGCCCTAGCTAAAGACAATGATTGCCAGAGAAGTCTTATGACCTTACTTCTGGAGGCCATTGTCACGATTTTCTTGACAAACAACAGATGTGTTCTCTCCAAAAATAAGGGACTTAAGAAACACAGCCATTAAGCTTGTTTCCCGCCTTGATCAAATTCCTTCATCAACCATGCATTTCAAGGATGTTTTACTATCAATTCCTCCTCTGTACCGCCATGAACTTCAGGGGTTAATACGAGCTTCTGTCACACATGATAAAAACCAAACAGATTTTAGAACACCAGTTTTGGATATTAAAATGCCGAAGCTCAGAGGATGTCGTACCCCACAACCATAACTTCAAGTTGACTCAATCCAAGCACCCTTTACTTCCCAAGACGTTCCGTGTGTTGCTGCAGGCATCTGAAAACGCGGAATGTAAGAGTTAGTTATCACTAAAACGGAAAACCGGTTTTTATCAAGTGACTGTACCAGTGTTTGCATAGGTATAATCAAGATGAGAAACTTAATTGTTGAGAAGATCAAATGAAATGAGAACAAAATTATCATCAGTAAATTGACATACCTTGAAGATCAGTCATAATCACCAATATCCCAAGCTCATGTATCACTTCCTACATGATTCACATTTTGGTGCTTTGATGCCTGCTACCATGTTGAGCATTACGCTGCTCTAAGCATTGGTTTCCTCATCCTCTTAGCTGACAACAGCAGGTCGGAGCAAGCGTCACCTTTGGCTCCTCGCATAAAAAGGGGTTTTCTAATTTGATGACAAGAAGAGTTCAGATGGTAATTTCACCGATGAACTCACGCGGTCTCGCCAGGCCTTGTAAGCTTCGCAGTATATTCCGCCTTACAGGACACCAAAATTACACACAATCCAAAACCAAGTTAGAATAATTAAGAGCAATGAAACAAAAATCAAGAAAAGGAAACTCTAAGTCTTTTTCATACAGTAACCAATCTCACTCTCTTCACCAAGTTTACAAATAAGTCGCCGAGCCTCCAAACCTGTACAGACAATCATATTATTAAGGCATATGACTTTAATCATTACACTATGCTTCATGGCATAAACAATAAAACTTTATACGATGAATAAACAAGAGCAGTCGCTTAACTAGCACCATGAAGCTCTTACCGAAAAATAGTACTCGGCAGCAAAGGACGGAACGAAAAGCGCTGCACAGACCAAATTAAAGAGTTGGTTCCAAAGAAACTCTTCCCGGGCGCGATGCGTTTAACATGAGGAATCACCCCGGAAGCGTTCGAATTATTATTCACAAAAAGAGTGTTATAACCTGAATTGAAAAATAATACCCTGCAATAAACATGACAGTTCAACAAGAGAAGTCATCCCCATAAATTATCAAGACAGAAGGAACCAGAATCATAATCACCATCAACAACTTAGCGGCAGTTTTGAAGTATACACTCAACTGAGTATCTGGATTTTACCACAGTTTTATCCTGCCGTATCTCAGACTGGATTTACTAACCGCTTTCGATTTCCTTACAACTCAATGAGACGTTAAGCGACGCTCCGTCTTGGCTCCCCTTCATTGCAAAGAAATGAAACATGAGCAGAGATATGTTGTTCTAACTAAGAAGAGAATCAAAATGTTTTTCATAGAGAAACCCAGAGCTTTCATCAGGAGAACAAAGCCAACCTATTCTCGGCAATATCCACACTTTCCTAAACAAGGAGAAGCCTCCATAAACCTGTATCAAGAATCAAAATAATTAAGGCAGGATTAAACATGTTGAGATAGCTTTAACTTATTTCCAACAAAACACAAACATGTTTCAGACGCTCTCAAATCAGAAAGGAAAGGATTAGAAATTGTACCCGACATAATCAGCAAGAATGGAAACATCATTTACAACAAAATCCCGATATCCATAATTCCTTCAAAACAACATTTGACGGAATAGGAAATCATTTTAAGCAGTTGAAACCGAAACCACCTATAAAAGAGAGAGGAATTGAGATGAAAAGGAGATGGAACATTCAAAAAGAATCCCCAAATTGAAACCCTAACACTTTTAGAAAAGAGAAATTTCGAAACTTATCTTATTCACCATCGTTGTCGTCCTTACGAACCCGGAAACCCTTCGTCAAACCACAGTGTACCAAAAACCATCTTCAAACCGCGAACCGTGAACCACAAACTACCCTTCAACTGCCGAGAGAGGACTCTATTACCGTCAATACTGTCGAAGTCCGCAAAGCCTCGCAAGTCCACCGTCGAAGCCCACGCGCCATCGTGTATCTAAATCCCTTGATTGTAAGATTCTGGCGCTAATGTTTGAACATTTCTTTGTTTTTACTTTGATTGACAGAAACAGGGAAGGGGATGAAGAAGTGGAGAATAGGGGAAGAAGGAATCACAGATCGAGAAGAAAATGAAGGAGAATTCGAGAGATGGAGGAAGAAGTGGTGAACGGCGCCGAGATTGAATGGGGGAGGGAGAATTGGGGATTTAGGGTTTATTTATGTTTATGTTATGTTGTAATCATATGTGCACACACACACACACGATGTTATCACGCACCTTCACCGTTTTCGCCCTTAGATCTCCGATGGGTCTAATCCGGTGATCCACGCTTGACTCCCCACCATGCACCCTCAGAACCTGTCTCCCACACGAATCCTACGCCCTCCATTAATTCCTCTGGTTAACCGTTGATCACCCCCCTTAATCCCTTATTAATCTCTAATTAGTCCATCAACCCCTTAATATACCCTCTTAACAACCAGTTAGTTTATTTAATCCTTTAATTAACCTTAAGTCAACTTTTTTATTAAAATAATAACTTTTTAAATTAACCTCATAATTAATCCTTAAGTCAAATTAATTAATTAATATTTTATGTAATTAAATTTAACTAAAACCAACTTTTTATAATTAACTCTCTCAACTTTATTAATAATTCAATATTATTAATTTACTTATTTTATCAATTCAATAAATCCTTTTTTCTCATGTTCTAAATAATAAAGCCTTTTTATTTTATTAAAATAAATAATTTATCCTATTATACTTTTAAAAGGATCCTTTTTCTAAATAACTTAATTTTTATTAATGACTAAGACAATTTTAATAATAAAATCCTTTATTAAAATTAATATAATTAATATAACTTTTTAAAAAAAATCAATTTCACCAAAAGAATACAATTTTTTTTCTTACAAATCAACTCAAATAAACTAATATAACTTTTTTAAAAACAATCAATTTCCCTTAAAATCAATCCAACCATTTTCTTAAAACGATCTCTCAAAAATCAATCACTTCCTAAAATCAATTAACCACGCCATTTCATATAACTCAACTATAAAATCAATCTCCTCAATTCAATTAATCGAGCACGTTCGCGTCCCCACTCCGCTCCGCTCACATTATTCACTCGCACTCACTTAGCGCTTTCATGCGTTTGTGTATGTTTTACTTTATCCGCAACTTTTATTTACCGCAATTTATATTTATCATCATTTATTTTATCGCAATGCATAGTGTCCAAAGGAAGAACCTGTGCATAACTTAAGCATATGTGCGTATGCATCTCATTTGCATTACTCCCCTTTGATCCTTGATCCCATTCAAGTCGATCTTCTAAGTTAGATCCTACCCCATAGGAAGGACCTCTATCTTTACAACTTAGACAAACACATTCAACTCAATTCAAACTTTTCAAACACATTAGAGAATAAGATGTTAATCATCTTAAGCGAGACAAAACTCCTACCTCATAACAATTCAATCAATACGTAGGAACTTTTCCTTAGGAGAGATAGTGGCATACTTGTCGATTAAATTCCGAGTGCTTGAGCCCTTCTCTTAAGACGATGCAAAGATTATTTTCCTACAAAGTTGTGGTGGTTCAATCAAGTCATCTCCCTTAAAATGACAACTCATCTTTTCTCCTAAAATCAATCAATCAACTACCTTATCCCGTAGGAACTTTGACCACAGTCAAAGTACTCCTCAAACCCTTTAGGGGAACTACAGATACTCTGATTCCGCTCCCGTAAGGATATGTAGGCATAAGGTGCGATATCTTATCGAGTATACTTAGAAATAAACCCCTAGGTCTCTCATCCTTAAGCAGATAAACCTTAGCAATAAAATAAACATAAAACAAGAGGTTCCTGTAGAGTACTACAGAAACTTAGGATGCTAGCACCTTCCCTAAGTTTAACCAACCCCCGAACCTATAACTCTCTAAACTTTGCATGTGCATTGCATCGTGGGTATTTCGATCTTTTTCCCTTCCTTTGAACAAATCAAATACCGGTTGCAAATGAATTAAGATTCAAGCTCATCAATAGCTTGTTACCCAAATTTCACCGCGACAGAAATGGCGACTTCACTGGGGACACTCAGTGGGTTCCCCTAACTTGTTTATTTTACTTGCTTATTGTTATGTTTGATTATCTGTTTATTTGTATAATTGTTTAATTGTTGCTTTTTTGGGATGATCCTTGAGTGGTGAGACAAAGTCCTACACCCGGACTTGAAAGAACTTAAGATAGGATGGTGATATATTCGACGAGGCTTATAGGGAGGGAGTCCTAACCAAGTTAACTCGAGAATCACCGCTCAGTTGAGACCCTTTCTAAAATAGTTCGGTTGAACGAGTATAGTCGTGAAAAAATTTACTATTTTGATTGGAGTCCATGATATTGAGGATCGTAGTTACCTTTAACCCCACTTTGGCCTTTATTAGGATGTAGTGCGAGACTATGAGGGAGTAGTCCCGAAATAGTGCTACGCGATGCTACACTCAAAAGAAGTTCTCTTGAGAATATTATTAACCACCGATTTAGTCGGGAAATTGATAATATCTGATAGATGGACTAATGACTTTGGGACCTTCTTAGAACCTTGTTCTGCAGGTACAATTCACCATTAGTCCTTGTCCTTTGGGAATGGGTAGACCCTTTGGCTCTATGCTCGTTGCAAGCCTATGACCTTTTTGTTTGTTTATATGTGTGTCCTTATGTACTTACTTGTGTTTGTTGAATTCATAAGCATCATATTGCATCGGTTTCATGGGATTCCTAGTTTATTTATAAACATTATAGAACCAATATGGATTACAAAAAAAATTATTTTGAAATATTCTTTTAAGAGTCCTAGCTTGGATGACCTAAGGAAGGTAAAGGCACTAATTGAAGAATCAAGAAAACTCAAAAGACAAATACAAGACGCTTCCCTTATCATTGAAGATCGTTAGAAGTTCAAAAGACTTTCATCAATATCAAAGATCCAAATAAACAAGGGATTCCTTCCTTATTTTCCAGCAAAGAAAAGAAGAATGATGGAGGATTTATTTTCCTCTATCAGAATATTCCTTAGAAGCTGATCGTGAACAACTTATATTCAAGAAAGTCCAGATAGAAGAGAAAATCAACAAGCACGACGAAGGAATTCCTTAGGACTTTATTAGCTTTTATTTAGCTATTAGGTCAGGACTCTTATAAGAATGTTCATTTGTAATCGACATCAAAAAATAGTAAACGAGTTTTCTTTGGGTACTCTGTGACGTTTATAAATACTTGAGTTCCATGAAACCTTTCGTTTTGCATTCTTGCATTTGCATTTCACATTTTGCATCAGCATAGCATCCTTTGCATTCCCGGGTCTCACTCTTGCTTCATCTTCACAGACAAGCTGAACCACCAATACAATACTCGCGCCAGGCAACGTCAAAAGATGGATCAATTGGAACAAGAGAACAAGGTACTCCGTGACGAAGTTGCAATCCTAAAGGAAAATTTGGAAAGGTTGAATGGTTTAGTTGAAGCTTTGTCCAACCAGTCTGCACTCAACAATCAAGAAGTTCAGAGGACTGTCATCTCCGAAGTTGTGTCAGCACCGATCCCAATGGTGCCTACTGTTGCCGAAATAACCTACAGCATGCCGCCAGGTTTCCTGTGGGGAATGCCTCCTTATTTTACTCCGGCTGGTTATCGCCCACCTGTTCCTGAGGTCCCTGCCATAACCACTGTTCAAACCATTCCTGCAACTGCTGTGATGACTACAGTGCCTCCGCAAATGAATACTACTCCATATGTCCTAGACGAACCAATTTTCCATGGGACACCCAGTGAAACTGTGGGTTTTGAAGAAAGGATGGATGGATTTCAGGACCAGTTTTCTGAGATTCAAAAAGAATTGAAAGCCCTTCGTGGAAAGGATTTGTTTGGAAGAAGTGCTTTTGACTTATGTTTGGTTCCGAATGTCAAGGTTCCACCAAAATTCAAGGTTCCTGATTTTGAGAAATACAAAGGAAATACTTGTCTGCAAAGTCATCTTATTATGTATTCCAGAAAGATGTCTGCACAGACTGACAATGATCAATTGCTCATTCATTATTTCCAAGACAATCTAACAGGCGCTGCGCTCAGGTGGTATATGGGAAGATTCGAACTTTCAATGATCTGGGTGGAGCCTTCATCAAACAATACAAATATAACGTGGACATGGCTCCTGACCGTGATCAATTGAGGGCCATGGCTCAGAAAGACAAAGAGAATTTCGATGAATATGCTCAGCGTTGGCGCGAGTTAGCCGCCCAAGTCACACCGCCATTAAAAGAAAAGGAAATGACCAAGATTTTTCTAAAGACTCTAGGTTCGTTCTTTTATGAGAAAATGGTAGCAAGTGCACCCAGTGACTTCACCGAAATGGTAAACATGGGAATACGCTTGGAGGAAGGGGGTTCGCGAAGGAAGATTAGTCAAGGAAGGGATTGCTCCCAATAATGCTCAAAAGTATGGGAGTGGTTTTGTGAAGAAGAGGGAATGTGAGGAAAGTGTTGTGCAGCAGGGACGATCCAAGAGAAGGTATCCGCCATCACATCAGGTTGCTGTGGTATCACCTGTATTCAACGCTCCGGCTTATCAACCACATCATCAACAAAATCAGCAAAATCAGCCATTCAACGGTCAGAGTCGTGTGCATAAAAGAATAGACTTTGATCCCATCCCGATGACATACGCTGACTTGTTCCCAACTTTGATTCAAAAGGGTCACGTCCAGACGAGAGCTCCACCTAAGGTACCCAAGAAACTTCCGTATTGGTACAAAGCTGACAAATTTTGCCCGTACCATCAAGGTGCTCCATGCCACGATATTGAGAACTGTTATGGTTTGAAAGCAGATGGTAGCGAGCAAGTAGCGAATGATCCCGGACTTGGGCAGAATGGAAATGATCCTTTTCGCTAGTAGCGAGTTGTTCGCTAGGCGAGGCTCCAGAGAGCCAGTAGTGAATCCTTCCAGTAGCTTCTATTTGTCTTCGCAAGCTTTTTTGCTAGGCGAACCAGTAGCGAGTGTTCGTCAAGGACTCGCTAAGCAAGGGGTGTAACGAACGTGACAACATTCTTATTTCTTGTTGTGTTTCCATCCAATGTTGATTGGTTTGTTAAGAGGCTTCTTATGGAGTTAAACTTAGTATGTTGAACCTTACTAGAGGTATTCTTGATGAGATTTGATAAGGTTACAACTCTGGTTTGAGTTGGTAGAATGGTTGAATTTGATGAATTAAAGTCGAAGGGCTGATTTTCGGACTGATGAGAATGGTATCATGAGGTGTCGTGATAGAGTTTGTGTTATAGATATTATTAAATGGAATAAGAGTATTGAGGTAAATGGAGTATCCATCCCGGTACTATGAAGATGTAACCAGATTTGAGGAAGTTATTTTGATGGCCATAGATGAAGAGAGAAGTGGTTGAGTTTGTATATGCTGGTTAGACTTGTTAGAAGTTGAAGAATAAACGTCAGAGACCGTTGGGTCCGATGCAACCGTTGAATATTCCAGAGTGGAAATCGGATAGTATTCCCATGGATTTTGTGTTGGGTTTTCCGGAGAATTTGAGGGATATGATTTTACTTGGGTGATTTTGGATAGAATGACTAAATTGGCTCTTTTCCTAATAAGGAAGATTAATCATTCTCTGTTGAAGCTAGCTGAGATATATATCGATGAAGTGATGAAGTTGTATGAGATGTCGTCGAATATTGCGTCAGATGGGAATCTGAGTTTTCTTCGAGATTTTGGGAGAGTTTGCAGACGCTTTGAGTACCATGTTGAAGTTGAACTCTTCCTATCATCAGTGGACGGATGGACGGACAGAGAGAACTATCCAGTCTTTAGAGGATTTGTGGAGAGCTTGTGTGTTGGATCAAGATGGATCGTGGGATAGTTAATTATCATTGATTTAATTACCTACAATAACCGCTATCATTCTAGTATCGTATGAAGCTTTATATGGTAGGAGGTGTAGGACTCCTTTGTATTGATGTGATTCAGGCGAGAGTGTTGTGTTCGGACCTGAGAATTGTGTAAGAGACGACTGAAAATATCAAGAAGATCCAAGAAAAGACGTGTTTTGAGAGTTACAGTGGTGACTGGTGTTGTTCGAGCTTTGAAGTCTCGGAAGCACACACCGTGTTTTGTTGATTTGTATCAGAGTGGCGCAGCGGAAGCGTTGGAAAAGTAGCATGTTAGATTATTTTACCGTTGTCGCTTGTGAATTTACATGATGTGGTATGTGCCTAAGTTGAGGAAGTGCAAGTGCATTCATTCAGATAGATGGTGTACAAGTGAGAGAGGATTTGATTGTTGAGGCATTGTTAGTTCAGATTGATGAACGAGAAGAAACTTCGAGGTAAAGAGGTTTCTTTGGTGAAGGCAGTTGGGAGGACCAGCTGGAGAAAGTTGGCTTTGGGAGTGGGAGACCAGTTGAGAGAATCGTATCTGACTCTGTGCATTGAGGTAGTTTTCGAGGGCGAAAATCTTTAAGCGGGGGAGGGTTGTAACAACCCAATTTTTAATAATTAGTTATTTCTATTAATTAATTGATTTATTGGGATTATTTGAATTATTTGAATTATTGGATAATTATTATTTTATTTGTGGAATAAAGGTGTTAATATGTTATGTTTGCATATTATGTTATTTTATCATTTGGAGTTTTGGGAAATTAAGCTGGAGAGTATTTTAGATATTTCTCGATTAATGATAAGATGAGATATTTTGTGAGAAAATGAATTGGTAGATATTTTGAGAGAAGAAAATATAATAGAGAGAAATAGAATATATATATATATATATATATATATATATATATATATATATATATATATATATATATATATATATATATATATATATATATATATATATATATATATATATATATATATATATATATATATATATATATATATATATATATATATATATATATATATATATATATATATATATATATATATATATATATATATATATATATATATATATATATATATATATATATATATATATATATATATATATATATATATATATATATATATATATATATATATATATATATATATATATATATATATATATATATATATATATATATATATATATATATATATATATATATATATATATATATATATAAGAGAAAGTGGAGAAGAAAAGGGATAGAAATAGAAAGAAGAGAAAAGGAAGAGAAAGAAAGAGGAAGAAGAGAAAAGAGGAGAAAATAGAGGAAAAGTTTGAATAGCTCAAGATCAACGTCTAGGATTCGATTTAATCGGGTAAGGGTGTGAAATATTGTTATCTTATCAATGTGTGTGATTATGTATATGTGTGTTTGGATTGTTTGGATGTTTTCCATCTTTTTCCATTCTAGGTCAGAAATGGTTTAATCCATAGAAACCGATGTTTGAACGGTTAGAATCCGGAATTAATGGTGTAGTTTAGTCGAGAAATGTTAGGCTAAGACTACTGGAACTTGTAGGTTTTGAATCGGGTGATTTCAGGAGTTTCTGAGGTTTTTGGACAGTTGGGGTTTTTGAGTACGCAGACACTCGCTAGCACGTTCGCTAGGCGAGCAGAGTGGCGAGTCGTTTGCTAAGCGAGCTGGTAGCGAGCAAGTAGCGAATGGTCCCAGACTTGGGCAAAATGGAAATGATCTTTTTCGCTAGTAGCGAGTGATGTAGCGAGTTGTTCGCTAGGCGAGGCCCCAACGAGCCAGTAGCGAATCCTTCTAGTAGCTTCTGTTTGTCTTCGCGAGCTTTTTCGCTAGGCGAACCAGTAGCGAGTGTTCGCCAAGGACTTGCTAAGCGAGGGGTGTAACGAACGTGACAGCATTCTTATTTCTTGTTGTGTTTCCATCAATTGTTGATTGTTTGGCTCGATTATGATCGATCTTTATGAATGCATAGTTGTATGTTGTGATATGTTATGCTGTGGGTAGCCGTATGGCGTGAATCCTAAATTGTGGAATCGATTGTGAAATGTGGCCTTTTGGTAAATATACATTGTTTACATTGATTTAAAAGTGTATGAATGATTGTGATGGAGTTCGTTGCCATTTGGCGTGATAATGTGAATGCATATTGATGGTATGCGATTGTATGTGAAGAATTCATGAATATGTATTTGTGATTGAATCTATTTGATTCTTGTGTACTAATTGATGAATGTAGTGATGATGTTGAAAGTATGAATACTTTGGTGAATGTGTTGTGTGTGAAATCATGTTATAATTCTTGTGTGATTAATTATTTGAGTATGCATGGGATTAAGATGCGAGAACGATCTTAAGTGCATATGATTGTTGATTGCATACGCATCATTTGTTGTCAAGAGGCAATGCTTGCTAGTCTCGTGGAGGCTAGTGACTTGTCCCAAACCTAGAACGGTGGGTTTGAAATCTTAGAGGACGGGCTTTTGTTTGTTATCGGTCTAGGGGACGGACCCGGTTTAAATGTAAAAACTGAAAAATGATAACAAGTATTGGTACCACATGGCATGAGTTGCATTGAGTTACATGGCATAGATATAATGGTTGTATGAAAGTATGCATGTGTGTATGAATTGTTGAATTGCGGGTTGTGAATGTGTGATTGTGAATGATATTGACTGACGAATTGATGAATAAACATGATTGTATATGTTTATATAAATTGTAGTGAATTAAACATAATGTGTATGTTTATGTGGATTGATTATATATATGCATATATGACGATGTATATGAGTGAATTATGATGAATGCAGTGTGAATGCGAAATATGTATACTTTTATGTTAATATATATGATTATGTGCATTGTTATTATGATAACATTTCTCACCCTTCTGCTGGAATGATGTCCTATCTGGCATCGTGCAGGTATCAAGAGTAGAGTTGCTTGTAGTTGCGAAGTCGCTATTGGTGTAGCTGTTTAGTAATTTAATTATGTTGGGTCGAGTCATGCTCTGGTCATGTAACACTGGGATCGTTGGTTTATGTTTTAGAGATACTTTATGTACTCTACGCTATGTTTTTTTGTATTCATTGGAATATTATGATGTTGGCCTTAGTGCCTAAGTAATGTTGATTTATGTGATGAACACGAATGTTCTGTTAAGAGAATTATGAATATAAATTGAATCCGCTGTTACATGCAAAGTGAAATCTTGAAAAGCATAATTATTTATTAAAGTGTTAATGAGCATGACAGATGGTTTTTGATGTTTTGAAAGTTATGTGTGACGCCCTTTTGTGAATGCATGATAATTTACTCTGATTATTCATATATTTTTTTGTGGGGTTTAGAAGGGTGTCATAGTAAACTTCATAAACAAAACCATATAAGAGTGGGAATAATACTAAGCTTAGCCATTGGAGAAAATATTTATTCATAATTCATACCATAACGTTGAGAGAATATCTTAGCAACAATACATGATTTATGTGAATAAGATGTGTCCATCCTTCTTAGTTTGGTTTTTATGAAGACAAAACCTTATCTTAGAAGAAAAATCAAGAAGAAAAAGATGGAATCAAAATATCAATTTGTAAAAGTTTTTGAATTTCAATAAAATTGGATCATAGACAAAGGTACAATGTGCAATTTAGTTGTTATAACTTATAAATCTTAGATGCTCAAGAATTAATCATAAACTTTTAAGCATGCGTTGTTTCAAAATTGCATGTTGTCGTACCTCAAAAAATAAAAACGACCCCGCGAAGCGCAATCGCACGCCAGCGGGATGGACTTAATAGAGTTGTCACCGACATTTACTTATTCCCATAGAGGGAAAGGGAAAATATCAAATTAAACCCCTAAAAGTAAGATAAAGACATGGTTATCACAACCAATATCTGAGTTCTGGAGTCGGTTACGCAAGGGGAATGTATTAAACCCCTTACATCTGTTGTACTCAATGAGAACCATTTAGTTAGGGTCGAAAAAATGTTAGCTTATGTTATTTCTTAATCTTCTACTTATTTGGGATAAAAAAGAGAGATAAGAGAAATATTTTCGGATTTTTATTAAAGGAAAAGGGGACCTAAGGGTTTTTATTACTAGAGGGCAAAGAAGAAAGGGACCTAAAAAGGTTTTTATTATTAGGGGGCCTGACAAAATTTCGCAATCCTGCTCCTACGTATCTCAAAAAAGAAATCAAGACACACGTAGTTCGGGATGAAATTTTTTTGTTTGTTGGTCGATTTTAGCGAAAGTCATCTTGTATTAATCGATCAAAAACACTATTTTACCAAAAACAGGTGAGAAGAGGACGTTTACACCATATTGAATGGATTTATAAATCACGTTCATGCCACATATCTCAACGGTTGTGGATGAAGTATTGCTTTTGCATCATCTCAATGTTAGACGATGGCGCGAACCTAGAAGGGGGTTGAATAGATCCCTTAAAAAATTTGGTGCTACCAATATACATGGTTTTAAAAATTTGTTTAATTTGCGGAAGCGGCCATGGAAAAATACCGTCTATAACGAACGGTTACTAGAAAATTGGATATGCATTTTAGTCAATGGAATCGGATAACGAGTAATGAGAATCACTATGCTAGTCACACTATCAATTTAATTTAGCTCACAATATGGTATGACTAGTTCCAATGCCTTAAAATATTACCACAATAAATGGACAACACACAAGGCTTTTCGTTCAGACAATTTATCAAACACTTGGAGTACAGAACACTACAAGTGAGTTCCGCTTTGAGTAATTTGCTCTAGTTTCCTTGTACAATCAACGATTGTACTAGAATCAAAATCAGTTTAGCACTTACTCAAAATAGTCATAGATTTTATATAATTGTTTGCACTAAAACCACACAAATATTTAAGCAATGTAAAAATGAAAGGTAAAAGGCACAAGGATTTGTTGAGGCAGTTCCCCCGTCGTCCTCGCTTCGGGGTACGTCTTCCCTCAATTATAACAATAGAATTGGGCTCTTATAATATAAATTTAACCTGTTGTAGAATCTTATATACAAGAATTGAATAGCAATCAAACAAACAAACACCCTTGTTGTTGTAGATGTTATCTCCTCTTGCCCCTTGATTCGAGTCGAATCAAGTCCTTCAACAATTTGTGAATGAACCTCCAATTACAGCTCTATGTTTGAACAACCTTCCGTCTTCAAACCCCAACCCGACTGATCTCAAACACTCGCGTGTCGAACCCGAACCTCTCCTTCACAATCCTCTGATTACCGCTACTAGATCGACGAAACCCACCGCTCCTCGATCACCTTCACTCGAATGAATATATGTTGAGAAGACTCGTGCAAAAACCCCCAAATTCAGAGAATCTTGTGTTAGAACACAAATCGGTGTTTAATATTATCTCTATATTTTGATGATAACTCTAATGAAATTTTGTATTAAGAAAATATATACTCTAACTTTGTTCTAGTGTTTTGTGTTTCAGATATTAAAATAAATATCATTATGGAAGCAAAATGTATCTGAACAGCAAGTTACGCAAAGCTCTGAAGCATCAGAAGCAACTCATCAGAAGACTCTGAGCGCTGTCAGAAGAGACTCTGAAGCAGAAGCTGCAGAAGACTCTGAAGTAGAAGCTACAGAAGCATCTGAAGCGTAGCTGGAGATTTTGTATGAAGAGTTTAAAGCATTGTTTCAGAAGACTCTGAATGTACTTTACGCTGCAAGTACAGAGGCTCTGATAAAAAGTTATACTCTGATCAGATCACTCATGCTAAAGCACTATTGCTGCAACTCTAATAACATTGAATCTGATCTGAAGAACAAGAAGCACATCAGAGGATCTGATGTTGTTTACGTTTGAAAAGATGTTAGCACGTGAATAGACTTGGTACTATTCTCAACGTCCTCTCCAACAGAACTATTCCTTATTTGTGATAGACACAAGGATTCAGGCAAAAGGTATTTCTTTGAACATTCTACTTGTGAGAAAGGAAAAGTCATGTGAAGACAAAAGGCTACAGCTACTCTACTTGCACAGTCTTCAAGCATTGGACTTTCAGCACTATAAAAGGACGTCTTCTACATATCTTCAAAGTTGACGAAATTGAATCAATTGAAATTATTTTCAACTCTCATACAATCATTCAAAGCTGAATAGTTTTATCTTTCATTCTTAATCTTGTGTAAAAAATCACAGTTGTGATTAAAGCTTGTTAGAAGCAAACTCAACACACTTGTTAGTTTACATTTACTTGTAAAGGTTCCTTAAGAAGACCAAGTTATGGTCAGTAGTTCTTGAGAAGACTAAGACAATTGTTCTTAGTGTTTGACACATTAATCTGTTTGAATATAGTGGATTAAGTCCTTGTAGAGAAAGGCAAATCACTCTTGATAGGGTGGACTGGATTAGTTGAGTTCAACGAACCAGGATAAAAATCATTGTGTTTTTATTGCCATAATATTTCCAAAACCCTTATTCACCCTCCCCCCCTTCTAAGTGTTTTTCTCACCTTCAGTTGGTATCAGAGCCTGGTTTTGTTAGTGCTCTCACTTCACCGTGAACAGAAAAAATCCAGTTGAGAAAACTCTTGATATTATGGCTGAAGCTTCAACATCCAACAACAATAGATATGAAGACAGAGATAGAATCACCATTAAACCCCCTATGTTTGATGGGGAGAAGTTTGACTACTGGAAAGACAAAATTGAAAGCTTCTTTCTAGGATATAATGCTGACCTTTGGGATTTATTCATGGATGGCTATGTTCACCCCACTGATGGGGATGGCAAAAAGATTGACAGAAAATCTATGACAGAAGCTCAGAAGAATTCAAGAATCATCATAAAGCAAGGACCATCCTGTTAAATGTAATATCTCATACAGAGTATGAGAAAATAACAAACAGAGATACTACATTTTATATGTTTGAATTTTAAAGATGACTCATGAAGGGAATTCTCAAGTCAAGGAGACCAAGGCCCTGGCGCTGATCCAGAAATATGAGGCCTTTAAAATGAAGGAATCTGAATCTGTAGAAGCTATGTTCTCTAGATTCCAGATTCTCACAGTTGGCTTGAAAGTTCTGGACAATGACTACTCCACTGCTGATCATGTTAAGAAGATCATCAGAAGTTTGTCAATCAGATGGAGACCAATGGTCACTGCTCTGAAGCTAGCAAAGGATCTGAATAAGATCTCTCTGGAGGAAGTGATTATCTCTCTGAGGAGTCATGAGATTGAACTTGAAGAAGACGAGCCTCAAAAGAAAGGTAAGTCAGTTGCTTTAAAGTCTAAAAAATCTGTTAAAGCATTGCAGGT
Organism: Lathyrus sativus; assembly: GCA_963859935.3. Taxonomy (NCBI): domain Eukaryota; kingdom Viridiplantae; phylum Streptophyta; class Magnoliopsida; order Fabales; family Fabaceae; genus Lathyrus; species Lathyrus sativus. The sequence continues at coordinate 493,761,566 of OZ012739.1, read as the reverse complement.
TATAGAAGAAAGTTCTGAAGAATCTTCTTATCAACAAACTCTGGAAGCATAAACAGAGGAAGTTCAAGAACTTCAAGAAACCAGATCAACGTAAAGAGTCTTCTGGAGACAGAAGATCTGGAAAGAAAGAGGTTGTCTGCTATGAATTCAAGGAACCTGGGCACTACAAAAATGAATGCCCAAAGCTTCAGAAGGAGAAGCCAAGAAGGAAGCTTGAGCATACAAATAAAGTTCTGATGGCAACCTGGGATGATTCAGATGCATTCAAATCTTCATCAAACTCAGATGAAGAATGTGCAAACATGGCACTCATGGCTGACGTAGAAGACCATGCAGAAACATCTGGATCAGAATCAGAACCAGAATTAGAATCAGACTCTGAGGAGGTATTTTCTGAACTTTCTAGAGCAGAACTTATTGAGAGTTTATCTGAAATGTTGGAAAACTATAGTAAGATTAAGCTCAAATACAAGAAGCGTGAAAATAGTCTTGTATCTGAGAATGATCTTCTGAAGTCAGAAATAGTTGAGCTTAAGGCAAACAATTTAAAAATTAAAAGTGAATTAGAAAAAGCTCAACAAGATTCTGAAGTTGAAACTAAGTCAAAATCTAAAAATATTTTAGAATAATATGACTATAGTTTTCAGAGATTTCTGGCAAGAAGCCTAGAGAGAAGCAAGATGACTTCAATGATCTATGGGGTAAGCAGAGATAACAGGAAGGGTATTGGATATGAATCTTCTTCTAAGAAAGATTTAAATCCAACATCTGTTGATAAACTTATCATTAAGCATACTCCTCGGTATTCTACTTTTAAGTTTGGTCATCTTAATGATATTAAACACACACGTTCTGGTCAGAGCATTCCTGTGTTTAAACCTAAAGTTAGTCAGAACAAACCTACTGTCAGAAGACAGAAGTTCAGACAAACCTTTAAGGCAACTAACCCTAAAGGACCCAAAAATATCTGGGTACCTAAAGACAAAATAATATTTGTTGCAAACATCTTTAGCAGCAAAGTCAAAACACCAATCTTGGTACCTGGACTCTGGCTGCTCGCGTCACATGACGGGAGAAAGGTCTATGTTCCAAAGCCTGGAGCTTAGATCTGGAGGAGACGTTAAGTTTGGAGGGAACCATAGAGGCAAGATAGTTGGCTCTGGAACTATTGGCAATGGTAATCTTCCTTTTATTTCTAATGTCTTACTCGTTGAAGGACTAACACATAACTTATTGTCCATAAGTCAATTAAGTGACAATGATTATGACATAATCTTTAATCAAAAATGTTACAAAGCTGTCAGTCAAAAGGATGGCTCAATCCTATTTAATGGAAAGAGGAAGAACAACATTTATAAAATCAATCTTTCAGAACTTAAGGTTCAAAACGTAAAATGCCTTATGTCTGTTAATGATGAGCAATGGGTCTGGCATAGAAGATTTGGGAATATTAGTATGAGACGTATATCTCAGATTAATAAACTCAATCTGGTCAGAGGACTTACTCAGTTGAAGTTCAACTCAGATGCTCTTTGTGAAGCATGTCAAAAAGGAAAATTTTCAAAATCTTCTTTTAAAACTAAAAATGTTGTTTCAACCTCAAGACCATTGGAGTTACTTCATATTGATCTGTTTGGACCAGTGAAAATTGCTTCCATCAGAGGCAAGAAGTATGGGCTAGTCATTGTTGATGACTACAGCAGATGGACGTGGATGAAATTCCTAAAACACAAGGATGAGTCACATTCTGTATTCTTTGACTTCTGCAAACAAGTCCAGAATGAAAAAGATTTTAAAATTGTTAAAGTCAGAAGTGATCATGGTGGTGAATTTGAAAACAAATATTTTGAAAAATATTTTAATGAAAATGGCATTGCACATGATTTCTCCTGCCTTAGAACTCCACAACAGAATGGAGTTGTAGAGAGGAAAAATAGAATATTGCAAGAAATAGCCAGAACCATGATCAACGAGACTAATCTGGCAAAACATTTTTGGGCAGAAGCAATAAACACAACTTGTTATATTCAGAACAGAGTGTCTATAAGACCTCTTCTGGAGAAGACTCCCTATGAATTATGGAGGAACAGAAAGCCCAACATTTCTTATTTCTATCCTTTTGGATGTGTATGTTTTATGTTGAATACTAAAGGGAATCTAAACAAGTTTGATTCTAAAGCACAAAAGTGTTTCATGCTTGGGTATTCTGAATGCTCTAAAAGCTACAAAGTATACAATACTGAGACACCGATTGTGGAGGAATCTATACATCTTAGATTTGATGATAAGCTTGGAAATCAAAAGCCAAAGCAGCTTGTTAATTCTGCAGATAGAGAAGTAATTCTCATGGACTTTGAAGACTCAGAGGCAGAAAAGGCTCAAGTGAAAGAACCAGAAGCAACGCCAGATGCAACTCCATTGGCTGCTCAGATGAACAATTTGAATATTTCTAAAGAACAAAATGTTAAGGGATTATCATCCAAAATCAAAGCCTCTCACCCAGAGGATGTGATTATTGGGAAGAAGGATGACCCTATCAGAACAAGGTCTTTCCTCAGATCATCTGCAACGTCACTTTTTGGGTTGGTGTCTATCATTGAACCAACTTCTGTAAATGAAGCTCTGAATGATAACGAGTGGATACTTGCTATGCAAGAAGAGCTAAATCAATTCACCAGAAATGACGTTTGGGATCTGGTACCAAGACCAAAAGGATTCAATATTATTGGAACTAAATGGGTCTTCAGAAACAAATTGAATGAGCATGGAGAATTTGTAAGAACAAAGCAAGGCTAGTTGCTCAAGGGTATAGTCAACAAGAAGGAATTGACTACACAGAGACTTATGCTCCTGTGGCCAGGTTAGAGTCTATACGCCTACTCATTTCTTTTGCTGCACAACATAACATCACTCTTTATTAGATGGATGTTAAGAGTGCCTTCTTAAATGGTATTATAGAAGAGGAAGTTTATGTTCACCAACCTCCTGGTTTTGAAAATGATAAATTTCCATAACATGTTTTTAAACTTAAAAAATCACTCTATGGTTTAAAACAAGCTCCCAGAGCTTGGTATGAGAGATTAAGTAATTTTCTTCTGGAAAAGAATTTTATCAGAGGCAAAGTGGACACAACTCTCTTCTGTAAATCATTTAAGAAAGATTTGTTAATTTGTCAAATTTACGTAGATGATATTATATTTGGATCTACCAATGTTACGTTGGGAAATGAGTTTACTCTTTCTATGCAGGCTAAATTTGAGATGAGCATGATGGGAGAACTCAGATTCTTTCTGGGAATCCAAGTCAATCAAACTCCAGAATGCACCTACATACATCAGACTAAGTATGTGAAGGAGCTTCTGAAGAAGTTTAACATGATTGAGAGCAAAACATCAAAGACTCTAATGCATCCCACAAGCACTCTTGGTAAGGAAGAGGTAAGTAAGAAAGTAGATCAGAAACCTACAGAGGTATGATTGGTTCTCTTCTGTATCTGACTGCTTTTAGACCTGATATTTTATTCAGTGTTTGTCTGTGTGCAAGATTCTAATCAGATCCTAGAGAATCTCACTTAACAACTGTTAAGAGGATTCTAAGGTATCTGAAAGGTACTTTTAATGTGGGTTTGTGTTACAGAAAATATGATGATTATAAATTAGTTGGATTCTGAGATGCTGATTACGCTGGAGACAGAGTTGAAAGAAAAAGTACTTCTGGAAGCTGCCAATTTCTTGGAAGTCATCTGATCTCTTGGTTCAGCAAGAAGCAACCCACTATTGCGCTTTCAACAACAGAAGCAGAATACATTGTTGCTGCTGGTTGTAGCACTCAGATGCTCTGGATGAAGAGTCATCTAGAAGACTATCAGATCCCTGAGAGTAACATTTCAATCTTCTGTGATAATACTTTTGCTATATGCTTGTCTAAAAACCCTATTTTACACTCTTAGGCAAAACATATAGAGATCAAACATCACTTCATCAGAGACTATGTTTAGAAGGGAATTATCAGTTTAAACTTTGTTGATATAGATCATCAGTGGGATGATATTTTTACAAAACCCCTTGCTGAGGATAGATTTAAACTTATTCTGAAAAATATAAGTATGGATTTCTGTACAGAATAAAATGTTTATCAGAAGAAAATTTTCTCAGATGAAAATGTTTTTAACTTTGAAGTATTACATCTATTCATTTATTGTTTGTTACTTTATTTATTGTGTGTAAATCTGAACTAACAAACCTCAAAGGATCTGAATGTTGGCTAACGCTTCATTTCTCAAAGAAGTTTCAGAAGCACATGAAAGCAAACACGTGTCACTCTAAATCTGAAAAGGTGGAGTGCACAATACTGAATTGACGTTTGAGGTACTGTTTTTGAATATTGAGTTTCTCGTTTTCCCCCCAATTGTCAGAATCATTTATTGCTTGAAATGATTATATTCTTTTCATTAAATGCTAAGTTGTAAACGTGTTGATCGTGTGACTTCTTGTGTGCCCTAACTTCTTCTATAAATGCCACAACTTTACACATTTCACACTTTTCACTCTCACGAACACCTTGTATGCATTTCTTCTTGTTTCATTGCTTTCATCTCTCTCTCAAACCCAAACATCTCTGTAACCCTAAATCTTCAAGAAGATCTATGGCCATTTCATCTTCAACCTCTGCTAAGTTTCAATCATCAATGGCTGTTGTCTCATCTTCAAATATGGGTGTTGTTGCTTTCAAGGAACCCATTAGAACTTTACTCACACCAGTTGATAAGCTTGAGGTACTGTGTGAATCCATTGTTAACTTTGAATCGTTTGTTGAAAATGGGTATGATCTTCGTCCCGATGTTGATGCACAATGTTGGACCAAGTTCTTTAATAGGCTGATGGGACCAGTTTATCCTCGTCTGGTAAAGGAATTTTGGATACATGCTTCTACTTGCCCTAAGTTCATAGTTTCTTATGTTCTGGGTAAAGAAATTGTTATTACTGAATATTTGATAAGGAAACTCATAGGGTACGAGGAAACTGATGGAGTCACTAATCTGCCAGCTGGGCGTATGGATATGACTGATGTGTTTAGAGAAGTTTGCTCATCTGGAGAAGCTTCTAACAAAGTAAAGGATCTGAAGCCAGTTTACAGGATCTGGGCTAAGATTTTCATGAGCTGCATTCATCATAGAAAATCTTCCAATTCTCCAGACTATGTTAACACTGATCAGCTATACTTCATGTATTTTCTGAGTCAAAGCACAAAGGTGGATCTTCCGTATCTTTTGTTTAATCATCTGTGGACACATGTTAAACAGTCAAGGGAAGAGGTCAGAACCAAACATCAGAAGATAAGGAACTGGATTCCAATGGGAAGACTTATCTCAGACATTCTGACAAAGAATGGTCTTGTTGGTCATCTGGTAGAAGCTGGAATGAAGGAAGAGTTAGCTTCTGCAATAGGAAAACCTCTGAATGGGAAGAGTCTTCAGAGGATAAAAGTTGTAGAATAAGTCACTTTTGCACCAAAGAAAATAAATTCTGAAGAGGTCACTCAAAGAAGGATTCCAGTTGATAATTTTCCTATGTTCTTTGCTAATGAACCAAGGGAGATTATTCTGGAGTACATTGCAGAGTGTCTGAAGGATGGAACTCCTCTACCAGCAAATCTAGTTCAGAAAGCGGGTGAACCTGCTCCAGATCTTTATGAGGCCAGACACAAGAAGAAGAGAAAGGTTGCTGAAGAAGGATCTTCTAAACCCAAGAGGAAGGCTACTAGTGAAACTGCTGCTGTCAAACCCAAAAGGGTCTAGAAGCAAAAGGTCAATCCTCCAGAGGCAAGTCTAGATGAGATTCTGGAAACTGACAAAGAGGTATTAACATCTGATCAAACTCTCCATGAACCTATACCATCACCTTCACCTTCTCCTCCTCGTGTTTCTAAACCTAAGAAACCTTCTGTTACAGCTCCTTCTGTACCCCAACCATAAGCAACTCCATCTGAAAAGTATACCTCTGAACCAACACATTCTCAACCATTTGATATTCCCCCATCTGACAATCAAATACCTATACCACAATCATCTGAAAGTCATCCACCAGAACTAACACCAGCAGAACCAAACCAAACAGAACCAACTCCACAAGAACCAGAACAACAACAACCACAACCAGAATCTATCCAACCATCTGAACCTTTAATACTTGATTCTGTAGTCCTAGATATTCAACCTTTGACAACTTTAGTTGATATCTCTTCCACTTCCTGTCATTCATCTGAATCATCTGATTCATCTGAATCTGACTTACCACCAGAAGTTTACTCACCACCCTCTCTCTGTGGCTATGAACCTAGAACATCTGAGTTTGTATCCTTTGCTTCTTTCAAACCTCACCCCTCTGATCCCCTTCTATATGCTCTTAAACTCAAACACTTTTACACCATAATAGAAGTATCTGACCCTAACACTACATATAAACCTACTTCTTCAACTATCCTTCCATATGTTCTTCAAGACTACCTAAAACAACTACCAGATATCATTCCACCTGAACCTCTGCACTCTCAAAACTTTGTTTTTATCCCTTATACTTCTACACCATTTGATGTCATTCCCTCTGCATCAAATTTCAAACAGTTTCTATTTCCCAAATTATCTTCATCCAGATTCAAAGCTTTCACTTCATCATCTGAACACCCTTCATCACCCTCTTATCCTCGTCCTCTGTTCATTATCCCAACCTTTACCATACCACCCCCACCAGAACAACCCAAACCATCACCTCTGGAAACCTACCTTAAACCTAAATCCATATTAGATGTTGATGCCTTATTTGCTAGTTTCAAGAAAGAAATAAGGATGAGTTTGGACTCTGTAAAGGAGGAATGTCTCTCAGGCATTAATCCAGACGCTTCTGAAGAATGCTGGAATAAGTTCATTGCCAGATTCAACTCTGTAGCTTCTAATCTGAAGACCATTTGCTCTGATGACGCAAAGGTCAGATTTGCTGAAGTTGTCAGACAGAGACTATGGAATCTGAACATATCTCCAACATTGCTTCTTGAGGATGCACCTTTAACTTCTGGAGTAACTACTACTTCTGAGACTCTTGAAGAATCTGCTCCTGAAGTCACTCTAGAAACCAATCCACTGGCTCTAATGATTATAGACCAACCATCTGAATCTATGCCTCCAGAATCTGCATCTGCAATGGTAATTGACTCTGCTTCTACTCCTGCATCTGAATCTGCTCCTGCTACTTCTTCTGAGGTTAAGAAAGAACATTCAGATCTAGAAGACAAGATTGTTGTGCTGGAAGCTGGTCAATCTGAAATCAAATATTGGATGGCAAAACAAGATGAGAAGATAGAAAACATACAGAAATGGATGGCTAAGCAAGAGGAGTCTACTTCTGAGATGACCCACATCCTTAAACTTCTTGCATCTCGCCTATCTTAGTTCTTATGTTTGTGCACGTTAAGTGTTGTTTTGTTATGTTTCTGTTTTTATCTGAATCTTGTTTTGTTCTGAATGTACTCTGATTATCTTGAATGAATCTGTCTGTTTGATTATATGTTTTACATCTGTTGATGTTATCAGCTTTATTCTGTTTTCTTCTGTTAACCTTTTCTTTGTCTTTAAAAGTTTTCTTTTTGATTATGACAAAAAGGGGGAGAAAAAGAAATTCTATTTGTTCAAATATAAACAGTTACTAAAATGAAGTTCAGACATAACAAATTATATCTAACGTTGAATTTTAGTCTTTCAGGACTAACGTATCATCTGACAAAATTCATTGAAGTTACCCTGAGAATCCCCAAATCAGATCTTTATTCAAACCAGGTTTACCAGGCTCTAATAATTCAAACCAGGCTCTGCTTACCAGGCTCTGATCCTAGAAGTTAACCAGGCTTTGATTATGGAAACCAGGCTCTGGTTCTAGAAAGAAAATCAGTAAGAGTAAACCAGGATCTATTTCTAGAAAGAAAATCAAGCTATTACCAGACTCTGTTTCTGGAAAACAAATCAAGCTTTGATTCTGGAAAGTTTACTCTAACCAGGATTCTTACTAAAAAATTTTAATCAGGCTCTTAATCTGAAAAGTTTACTCATGCAAAAAGGGAAATATTTTCTTTTATTAGAGTATTCATTTCAGGGGGAGATTCTTTATCTCAGGGGGAGTTATATATTTATCCTTTCTATTGAACAAAATTTCCTATGTTTTGTTATCATCAAAAAGGGGGAGATTGTTAGAACACAGATCGGTGTTTAATATTATCTCTATGTTTTGATGATAACTCTAATGAAATTTTGTATTAAGAAAATATATACTCTAATTTTGTTCTAGTGTTTTGTGTTTCAGATATTAAAATAAATATCATTATTGAAGCAAAATGCATCTGAACAGCAAGTTACGCAAAGCTCTGAAGCATCAGAAGCAACTCATCAGAAGACTCTGAGCGCTGCCAGAAGAGACTCTAAAGCAGAAGCTACTGAAGCATCTAAAGCGTAGCTAAAGATTTTGTATGAAGAGTTTAAAGCATTGTTTCAGAAGACTCTGAATGTACTTTACGCTGCAAGTACAAAGGATCTAATAAACAGTTATGCTCTGATCAGATCACTCACGCTAAAGCACTATTGTTGCAACTCTGATAACATTGAATCTGATCTGAAGAACAAGAAGCACATCAGAGGATCTGATGTTGTTTACGTTTGAAAAGATGTTAGCACGTGAATAGACTTAGTATTATTCTCAACATCCTCTCCAACGGAACTATTCCTTATTTGTGATAGACACAAGGATTCAGGCAAAAGGCATTTCTCTGAACATTCTACTTGTGAGAAAGGAAAAGCCATGCGAAGACAAAAGGCTACAGCTACTCTACTTGCACAGTCTTCAAGCATTGGACTTTCAGCACTATAAAAGGACATCTTCTACATCTCTTCAAAGTTGACGAAATTGAATCAATTGAAATTATTCTCAACTCTCATACAGTCATTCAAAGCTGAATAGTTTTATCTTTCATTCTTAATCTTGTGTAAAAAATCATAGTTGTGATTAAAGCTTGTTAGAAGCAAACTCAACACACTTGTTAGTTTACATTTACTTGTAAAGGTTCCTTAAGAAGACCAAGTTGTGGTCAGTAGTTCTTGAGAAGACTAAGACAGTTGTTCTTAGTGTTTAACACTGTAATCGGTTTGAATATAGTGGATTAAGTCCTTGTGGAGAAAGGCAAATCACTCTTGATAGGGTGGACTGGATTAGTTGAGTTCAACGAACCAGGATAAAAATCATTGTGTTTTTATTGCCATAATATTTTCAAAACCTTTATTCAACCCCCTCCCTTCTAAGTGTTTTTCTCACCTTCATCTTGGAGGACAAAACCCTAGAGGTTTTATTCAAGAAAAACCTGTCAATTCCTCAACCCGAACCAGATTACCCAATCAACGGCTTCGAACGTTATCACCTTAGACAATCCATAATGCACAACAAAGATTATTGTGTGTGATTGTTGTGGTATGAAATGTAAAAGATGAAGATGATGAGAACTTGAATTGACACCTCTTTCACTTTTCTTGTTTTTCTAATTGATTCAATTAATATGAAATGAATAGAGCAACTGAATATTTATACCAGACAAAACTGTTATAACTGATAAAACCACCTTTCAAAAATAATAGACAAATCAGGAAATATGCAACAAACAGCGAGCGATCGACCCATGCAGAGTGCAGGGTCGACCTGAGCTAACCCGAGCAAAACAGATTATGCATATGCGTACGTACTCTCAACAGATATGAGAGATCAGAGCAGCCGTAGTTCGGCTAACTACGGAAAACGGCAACAAATATGAGATATTAACTTTCTACACATGCCAATATTTATGACTAAAGAAATTATTTAAAACATTACAAGCTACATTATACTACATCCTCACAACAAAATAAATAACAGTATAGTAAAAATGGAAGAAATATAAAGTATCATGATAACATAAACTACATAAATCTCAAATTAATACTACGTTTGAAAATAGAGTGCATCCAAATGCCAAACCAATTTTAACAAGCAGTATTTAATCTTCATGATCTAACATTAGCCACACAAATATATATATATATATATATATATATATATATATATATATATATATATATATATATATATATATATATATATATATATATATATATATATATATATATATATATATATATATATATATATATATATATATATAAGAAGATCAGAACACCTACAGATGCCAATTGAGACTACCAACGTATCAAAATCTTGAAACAGTAGAGGATAGACCTTAACAAGTGCAGATGGGAGTAATTTTGCAGTAACAACATAACCATAATAAAATTCGAACATTTCTTGACAGACAGGTTTTTTGCGCATAGCCAAACTCAAACATCCATTATTATTCCCAATTTGTATCAATTTAATATCAGCAAATAAACCCACACCTAAAATATTATTAAACCAGGCTCCAAGTATTGAATAAACAACACACACACTCACAAATATTGTACAGAAAAGAAAATGGACTTGAATAGCGACAACAGCAGGGGACGAAATCCAAAAAAATAGAACATCATCAGACATTTTCACAAACCGAAACAGATCGAGCGGAATCTAATTGAAATAAAAATAAAAATCTCACCAACTCGAAACATGCCAAAATGCGATTGAATCAACATCTAATCTAAACAAAATGAACATTATAGCAAAAACAGAGTCAAACAAGTTCAATTTCACGAAAGGTATTGTTGGTTTAAAATGTTACCAGACCCTGAACTATTACTGCCGATGACAAATCTTGTTGAGCTGTTATGCTGTTGGATTCGAATCATAGCGGATCCGACAAGGATGCCCCTTCCAGAAAGATTTCGAATGTTTTGCTCTCACGTTGAAGTAGCTGCGGGACCACCGACTATTGTCGTCACAAGCTGCTACTGCTTGAATCTGCCGTTGCATTGTCGAGTTGTTCTGCGTTGTTGAAACCTGAAACAGAACACAAGTCGCTGACGTAAAATGTTGTTGGTGAAACGATTACGAGGTGTGTCGTCGAGTTGCTGCGTGTTGGTTGTTAATGGAGGATGAAGGTGGTTATGTTGGTTGAGTGAGGAGAACGGCGGCACGTTCTGGGTTTGGTTTTATAGTTGTTTTGAAGTTGAGATGGGTTTTGATGTGAGGGAAGTTTGAAGATTAATGAGATGAAGATGGAAGTTCGGTGGGTTGGATGGTGGGTTTTGCGAAGATGGATGAAGGAGACAGTTTGATGTGTTTGAGCTGCTGTTGAACAACAATGGAGAGATGGTTTATGGATTACGTCTGGTTTGAAGAAGGTGATAATGATGGAAGAAGATGGAAGGAGGCGCAGCAGTCTAGGGTTTTTTGGGATCAGAGGTAGAAGATGGTGAACAGTGATTATATAGTGAGGAATTGACACGTAACACTGCTGTATTTTTGTCTTTTGTTGATTAATTAAAACTAGTGATTAAATAAATGTTGCACTAAATTCTATAACAAATATCTTAATCCTAGTTAACTATAAAACCTAATTAATTCTAAACTAAAAACAAAATCAATTTCAAATAATAAAATCTTAATAAAAAACCTATTCTAATTGTTATTTCCTATTTTCTATTTAAATAAAATAATCTAAACCATTTAAAATTCTAAATAAAATTAATTAATAATCTATTTTAAAAAAAACTAAAAGGTTAAATTCTAGAAAATATATATAAAAAACCTAATAAAATCAAATTAAACTATATTCTAAAAATTAATAAAAAATCTATATTAAAAATAAAACATCTATTCCTATTTAAAATATTTTCTACATAATTAAATATAAAACAAAAACTATTCTAAATAATTAAATAAGACAAAAATAGTAATAAAAATGCAAAAACGCTATGGAAAACAGGTGAGCACCGAAATGCACCGATATTATCGACATGGATTGAATTATCAAGAGGAGAGCGACTTTCGCTCGATTTTGACAATGAACTTCTCGTTTGAATTGATTTGAGTCGCCTGAAACGCGAGCAAAGCGGCTAAAATCCCGATAAATTCAATCCGGCCGATAACACAAGCAAAATGCGACCTAAATGACATGCAAATAAAAACGAAGCAAAAGCCAGTCAAAGTCGAAAAACCGGTGGGCAAATTTTAGGGTGCAACAGCTGCCCTTATTCAATCGACTTGGACCAGAAGGGATGAAAAGCAACCGCTTTCAGGCATTCATGGTAGAAGGTGATTGAATACAAAAAGAACCCGAAAATTTGCAGTCTGTCGGGATGTATGCAATTGAAGCCCGGTCATACGTCGTCGGAAAGAACACCACATCCAAAGATCACATCGTCTAACGATAGACGGGAAGCAAACCATATCCAAAACTCACATCGTCTAAGGATAGACGGGAAGTAATATCATATCCAAAACTCACATCGTCTAATGATAGACAGGAAGGAATATCGTATCCAAAAAAAAATCACATCCAAAACTCACATCGTCTAATGATAGACGGAGAGAAAACCAAATCCAAAACACTCACATCGTCCAATGATAGACGGAGAGAGACCATATCTAAAACACTCACATCGTCTAATGATAGACGGAGAGAAAATCACATCCGAACGTTCACATCATCTAATGCTAGACAAGAAGAAAACCATCTCCGAAATCACATCATCTAAAGATAGACAGTAAGAAAGCCATCTCCGAAAGTTCACATCGTCTAAAGATAGACAGGAAGAAAACCATATCCAAAATTTGCATCGTCTAACGATAGACCGAGAGAAATATCATATCCAAATCTCGCATCGTCTAATGATAGACGGAGAGAAACATCATATCCAAATATCACATCGCCTAATGACAAGCGGGAAGAAACATTATATCCGAAAGTCACATCGCCTAATGATAAGCGGGAAGTAATATTATATCCAAAACTCACATCATCTAATGCTAGACGGGAAGAACACCTACTAGGGATGTCATCATCAGAGGGCTGACGGACAAAGAAAAATTGCTTGGAGATGTCATCATCAGAGGGCTAATGGACAAAGAAAATCTGCTTGGAGATGTCATCATCAGAGGGCTAATGGACAAAGAAAATCTGCTTGGAGACGTCATCATCAGAGGGTTGATGGACAAAGCACAACTGACGTATGATCTGGAACCCAAAGAAAGGAAGTAGATGAGCTGTCTGAACACAACTGTTGGATAAAAACCCTTGTCTTGACTGAAGAGTGATTCGGGTTGCCGCGGAAGGCTAACAAAAACTGGCTTATGCTTCGCATGCATATGTTTGAATTTTTTTTATGGCATAATGCTCCATACGAAATAAAAATGCTACGCATTTGAGGATGAGATGCAAAAGATGATGCAAACATGATAACTATATGCAAAGATGCAGATGCAGAGGTGAAGCCAACTCCGCTGGGAATAACCGGATGTGCCAAGTATGATTGAACTTTTGTTGGGGAAGAGAGGTGAAGGGTTACGACTTCCTGACATTCATCTTGAACCTGAAGATTGACTGCACCTGCTTGAATAGCTCTGAGTAGCTCTGAAGATGGAGAGGAAAAGTTCCTTTATTTCCAAACTTGCCCCGCCCTGTGGGTTCTCTGTATAAATCTTCCTCGAAAGGAGATCTAGAAGCTCTGTACCCTGTTGGTTTGATATGAACTGCCTTAGCATCATGAACCTCGGAGAGGTACTTCAAATTAATTGCCTTATGGGTAAGGATAATATCTGTGCTCTTGGGGTGACCTGCCCTAGCCTTGAAGTGATTTGCCCCTGATTGGTTGATTTGTAGAGAAGTTCCCCTGGCTGACTTTGAGAGATTTATAAAATCTCGACCTGATTGCCCCAAATTAACTGCATCTTAGAATGACTGACTCCCTTTATGATCATTTGATATGACTTTCCCCTGCTCAACAGAGTATTCAGGCGTTCTGCAGCTTGTCTCAAACTTTTCACTGTAGAAACTTTCCTGCTGTCAAGTGCTTACTCGCGAGTAAAACAAATTGTTTTGCAGAAGATAATATTAATGCAATGCATATGACAGTTTTGAAATCCAAGTTTGTTCACTGGAAAAAAGTTGTGACATTTAGTGAACGAATCGCTTATCAGAATGTCAATATCAATACCAACATGGTAAGAAGAATCCTTTTAGGAGTCAGTTTCGACATGATCTTTATCGAAGTATGCTTTCGAAACAAACCTGCTTCAATTAGGACTTTTGAAGGTTGTAACGTGGTCAGGTTCACGGTTTGAAAGAAAGGATAAAAGGCTCAAAGTTTTGTGTTAACCCACCCATTCTCCTTGATGTTCTCCTGTCCTATGTTCAGCTAATTCGACACTCGCTCACCTCTCAGAGGTTGAATGACAGAAGTGATGGTTCAGGAAACCACAAGTTTTCGGAGTGACAGTCACTCGCTTTTCGTCTTTGGTGTCTGGAATCACACGATTTATTCTTCATCATTCTCTCCCTATTTTTGCCTGGACTGACTCTTTTAAGTATGTTTTTCTGATTTTGAAGTCCAGCGGGACGCCCTAATTTTGCCTAAGCCACTTCTTTTCAAGTTTTCGACTTAGCGGGCTTCTTATTTTTTTCTTTTCTTTTTCGAAACAAATCGTGTGACACTGGCTGGTCTGACTTGTTAAAAAGGATTGTGACTGTTTCACTCTTCGGCTTTTTAGGTACGACCTCTACAGGTGTAATTGATCCTCGAACGAGAACACTCCTTTCGCAATTTGGACGCTTGGTCAAATCAACTGACACATACCCTACCCCAGGTTAAGATTGAGGTTTTTTCGTTTTCAGAAAGAAACTCCTACTACTAGGCTCAAAGGGGTTGACAAGGGACTATCATCCTTATATCTCTGGTGTTTAGGAATTGAAACAATGCCTGCACATCATCAGCAGTGTTTATTCAAAAGCATACAATCGGAAGCTTGCGCGTCTTTCAATTTCGTCATCCTCCCTCAAAGAATTTCGCTTAAACAAGCGTTTGACATCAATAAAAAAAGCAATACTGAGTGAACACGAATGAATTTAATCAAAACATGCATATTCATTTCATTATCATTATCAATTGAAAACAAACACGTCTTACAAATGAAATTTGCAAATAAGTTCGCACTTAAACAGAAAAGAAACTACAAATGCAAAGAAATAACATGGTAAAAAGATTGCCAGCTTCGGGGAACTGGGCTTTCAATCTTGATTTGCCGCTGAACCATCCATCTTCAGAATTGCTCGTCAAAGTCAGTCTGGTACTCTTTCGAACCTACATGACTGGATGATGGAAGATCGTTGATTTGGACACCTTGAGGCGTGACTGAGAACATGTTGGAGTCAAGCAGAGTCTAAATCTTGCTCTTAAGCACCTTGCAGTCTTCGGTTGAATGCCCATGTGCCCCAACATGGTACTCACAGCGGGCGTTGACATCAAAACCTGGTGGATATGGATGAATCTCTGGATCAGTCTTCTTTGGCACTATCAGTCCACCTATGATCAAGACTGGCAATATCTGACCGTACGATAACGGCAACTGAGTGAAATGCCTCTTTGGCTTCCTAAGTCTTTGTCGGGTGTGCTGACACGACTGATGACGGTATGAATGTTGACACTGTAGGGAAGCAGATATCTGATACACAGACCTAACAGGTTGCTGACTCTAAACACTCGAAGTTTCTGAGAACTGCATCTGAGGTACGGGAGATTCCGGGATAGCATCACTTTCTTTCTCCCATTCCTCTTGAGAACTGACAACTGATTTGCTTTCATAAACTGAGCTATCTGAGATGTCTCGAATCTTTCCACTCTTGATTCCGCTCTCGATACGTCCTCCCACTTTCACCAAGTCAGAAAAGTTTACTACCTTACTACCAATCATCTTATCAAAGTAAGGACCTTGCAAGGTATCCACAAACAGGTCAACTAATTCTCTGTCCAGAAGTGGTGGTTGAACACGAGCAGCTAACTCTCTCCATCTCTGCACATATGCTCTGAAAGATTCATTGTCCGCCTTAGATAGTTCTTGTAACTGCATGCGACTGGGAGTCATGTCGAGATTGTAATTGTACTGCTTCCCAAAAGCATTAGCTAGATCTGACCATGAACGGATGCAACCACTCTCCAACTGCATGTACCAACTCAATGATGCTCCACTCAGTCTGTCTTAGAAACAGTGAATCATAAGCTTGTCATCATGGACATATGAGGTCATTCTCCTGCAAAACATCACCAAATGCTGCTTCGGACAACTATCTCCTTTGTACTTCTCAAATTTTGGCGTCTTGAACTTTGGAGGCATCACAAGACCTGGCACCAAACACATGCTCGAAGCATTCAGATTAAGAGTATCCTGACTCATCAGGGCGTCAAGTCTTTCATCCAACAGACGATATCTTCTCATAAACTCAACAGTCTGTGGGTTCTTAGGATTAATCTTCGGAACAGCCCTTCGAAGATCTGATACAGGGAAAGTGAAATTCTGATAATCCGAGTCATGAAGAGAAGATGAATCCATATTCTGACAATAGTATGCTCTCCAACAGGAATCTACACAGGCAGAGCTTGAGCAACATTGTTCATGGGAGTCCTCTGAACATTGGCCTCCCCTCTCGTCATAGCTGTCATGGCTTCCATGAGCTGATCCAACTGATTCTTCATCAATTCAAACTCTTCCCTTGTAACAACCTGATTCTGCTCTCCTGAGTCCATGATTCTTCCATAAGCTAACTCAAATCCAATGCGAATATCGGGAAATCAACTGCGGGGTGGACAAAAGACGGGTAAGCTCCCTGTTCCGGTTGAGGATGGACATGCAAACATGAGATGCACATGAAATGCAATGCAAAATGCTGATGCAACACACAAAAGGATCAAAGATCCCACAAAGCACTGAAAAACTGTTGCGCTGCTGACTAGACAAGTTCAAAAGTCCAATATGAAGAGAAAACCAAAATACCGGGTAGGTTGGAGGTCAAGTTTCCTGCATAACTCAATCCCTCTCACTGTTATGGATCTAAACTGATAAGGTTCGGCATCCTATGCGGTCGCCAGCGTCACAGACTTTCGAGAAACGATGATACGTTCACCATTTTTGGTTTGGCATCATTGTCTCATGAAACGGCCTCACTTAGCTAACTCCCAAGTGATCGATCTCCAGAGTCGACACTTTCCTGATCCAACATCCCCTCCCGACTAATGTACAAGATAAGATGTCTTCAACAGAAAACCTCGTCTGAACGCGAATTTCGTGGGGACTAATGCATGCTAAAACATACAGGTCTGTCACTACTTTCCACTTCTAATGCTATGTGTATCCTCAAGCCTGGGTTTTGGCTTATCTCTCGATAGATCAACCACCCAACAGCGCAACAGCAACAGATAATAATAAAGGTGCGAAAATGTAAACACGACAATGTATAAAATACAACACACAAATATATACGCACCCAAAGACAAGCAAATAAACGCTAGGATTGACTCGCATAAAGGATGGAAAAAAAATCCCCAGCAGAGTCGCCAACTGTTGCATCGCTGTGAATAGGGGCCGGCAATGACAGAAGAGTCGCCATCGTTCGTTATTTATCCCAAAAGAAGGAAAGGAAACGATCAGAGGAAACCTAACGAAAAGGGAATAAGACAGGTCATCGCAACCATATCTCAGGTTCGGGAGTCGGTTACGTAAGGGGAAGGTATTAACACCCCTCACATCTGTCGTACTCGACGGGATCCACGCTTGTTATCTAGTCTATAGGTGAAAAACTAACTATCTACGGCTGCTAATGCTAAACGGAAAGAACTGACTCGATAGAGCATCACCGCTCTATGCCTACGTATTCCCTCGTGCAATGGGAAAGTCAGAGTCAACATAGTTCGGGAAACCACGCGGGGGATTGCTCACCAAGACATCGCTTCTTGTGCCTACGTATTCTTGTCTGGTACGAGAAATCAAAGTAAAATGTAGTTCAGGCTTACTACGAGCAAACGGGTTGTTCTCGATCACACGAGGGTGAGAGAAAAGGTAGACGATACTAGGGCACGCATTCTAGCAGTTAGGTGTATTGCTGCTCGACCATTGGAGACTTAGGCATTACCTGTTTGCGGTAGAACGGACGTAGTATGTCATTGGTTTAAAGGTAAGGGTTACCTAAAGGGAAGAGGGAAAAGTGCTCGCTAGGATTATTGTAATCCTATGCCTACGTACTCTCAACAGATATGAGAGATCAGAGCAGTCGTAGTTCGGCTAACTACGGAAAACGGTCTCAATTGCACGGGGGCAAGAGAAGGGATCTCAATCGCTAGGATGCGAGAGAAAGGGTTTCGATCGTACGGGGGTGAGAGGAAAGAGGAAGCAGGCCTAACACGCCTAAACGGGAAGGAACTCGGGAGTACACGCTAGAACCTAAGGCGTAGGAGCGAATGCATCGCATATTCTCCAAAGGGTATACGCTAAACACCCTAGACGAAAGAGAGGAGGCCCCCCACTCATCATTTCCCACGTATCTATTGCTCAGAACTCACAACGCTCGGCGGTTGATTAAAAGACTTGAATTAGAAAGATGCTACCGAACGGAGTGGTTTCGTTGACCCTTGACATTGTGCACAAGCTCCATTCCAATCTTCTCCTCTTTTGGTCCTTGATAATGCTTCGAATCGGGACCAATGTGACATTGAACCGTCATAGCTCGACTTATAAGGGAAGTCAAACTTTAAGAGCTCGACTTATAAGAAAAATAATACTATAAATTTCTAAAAGAAAAATAGTAATATATATATATATATATATATATAAAAGAAAATAATCAAAAAGTATTTACAAAATTATAAAATTAAATATAAAATATATACATATAATGCCAGATACGAACCGTCATCGGCTTGTGCTTTCTTGTTTTTAATTTTGCAATGAACTATTAACTTTCTACACATGCCAATATTTATTACTAAAGAAATTATTTAAAACATTACAAGCTACATTACACTACATCCTCACAACAAAATAAATAACAGTATAGTAAAAATGGAAGAAATATAAAGTATCATGATAACATAAACTACATAAATCTCAAATTAATACTACGTTTGAAAATATAGTGCATCCAAATGCCAAACCAATTTTAACAAGCAGTATTTAATCTTCATGATTTAACATTAGCCACACAAAAATATATATAAGAAGATCAGAACACCTACAGATGCCAATTGAGACTACCAACGTATCAAAATCTTGAAACAGTAGAGGATAGACCTTAACAAGTGCAGATGGGAGTAATTTTGCAGTAACAACATAACCATAATAAAATTCGAACATTTCTTGACAGACAGGTTTTTTGCGCATAGCCAAACTCAAACATCCATTGCTATTCCCAATTTGTATCAACTTAATATCAGCAAATAAACCCACACCTAAAATATTATTAAACCAGGCTCCAAGTATTGAATAAACATCACACACACTCACAAATATTGCATAGAAAAGAAAATGGACTTGAATAGCGACAACAGCAGGGGGCGAAATCCAAAAAAATAGAACATCATCAGACATTTTCACAAACCGAAACTGATCGAGCGGAATCTAATTGAAATAAAAATAAAAATCTCACCAACCCGAAACATGCCAAAATGCGATTGAATCAAAATCTAATATAAACAAAATGAATATTATAGCAAAAACAGAGTCAAACAAGTTCAATTTCACGAAAGGTATTGTTGGTTTAAAATGTTACCAGACCCTGAACTATTATTGCCGATGACAAATCTTGAGTTGTTATGCTGTTGGATTCGAATCATAGCGGATCCGACAAGGATGCCCCTTCTAGAAAGATTCCGAATGTTTTGCTCTCAAGTCGAAGTAGCCGCGGGACCACCGACTATTATCATCACAAGCTGCTACTGCTTGGATCTGCTGTTGCGTTGTTGAGTTATTTTGCATTGTTGAAACCTGAAACGGAACACAAGTCGTTGACGTAAAATGTTGTTGTGAAGCGATTATGAGGTGTGTCGTCGAGTTGCTGCGTGTTGGTTGTTAATGGAGGATGAAGGTGGTTCTGTTGGTTGAGTGAGGAGAACGACGACGCGTTCTGGGTTTGGTTTTATAGTTATTTTGAAGTTGATATGGGTTTTGATGTGAGGGAAGTTTGAAGATTAATGAGATGAAGATGGAAGTTCGGTAGGTTGGATGGTGGGTTTCGCGAAGATGGATGAAGGAGACGGTTTGATGAGTTTGAGCTGCTGTTGAACAACAATGGAGAGATGGTTTATGGATTACGTCTGGTTTGAAGAAGGTGATAATGATGGAAGAAGATGGAAGGAGGCGCAGCAGTCTAGGGTTTTTTGGGATCAGAGGTAGAAGATGGTGAACAGTGATTATATAGTGAGGAATTGACACGTAACACTGCTGTATTTTTGTCTTTTATTGATTAATTAAAACTGGTGATTAAATAAATGTTGTACTAAATTCTATAACAAATATCTTAATCCTAGTTAACTATAAAACCTAATTAATTCTAAACTAAAAACAAAATCAATATCAAATAATAAAATCTTAATAAAAAATCTATTCTAATTGCTATTTCCTATTTTCTATTTAAATAAAATAATCTAAACCATTTAAAATTCTAAATAAAATTAATTAATAATCTATTTTAAAAAAAAACTAAAAGGTTAAATTCTAGAAAATATATAAAAAAAAACCTAATAAAATCAAATTAAACTATATTCTAAAAATTAATAAAAAATATATATTAAAAATAAAACATCTATTTCTATTTAAAATATTTTCTACATAATTAAATATAAAACAAAAACTATTCTAAATAATTAAATAAGACAAAAATAGCAATAAAAATGCAAAAATGCTATGGAAAACAGGCAAGCACCGAAATGCGCCGATATTATCGACATGGATTGAATTATCAAGAGGAGATCGACTTTCGCTCGATTTTGACAATGAACTTCTCGTTTGAATTGATTTGAATCGCCTGAAACGCGAGCAAAGCGGCTAAAATCCAGATAAATTCAATTTGGCCGATAACACGAGCAAAATGCGACCTAAATAATATGCAGATGAAAACGAAGCAAAAGCCAGTTATAGTAGGAAAACCGGTGGGCAAATTTTAGGGTGTAACAGTCAGTTCCCGCCTGACACGTTTTGGTAAATCCAGTTCTCGCCTGGTAATCAGTCCTCGTCTGACTCGTTTTGATGAACCTAGTTCTCGCCTGGTAGTTGGTTCTCGTTCGACCTATTTTGAAAGAACCTAGATCTCGCTTGGTAGTCAGTTCTCGCCTGACCTATTTTGGGCAAATCCAGTTCTCGCCTGGTAGTCAGTCCTCGTTTGACTTCTTTTTTTGAACTAAGTTCTCTCCTGGTAGTCAGTTCTCGTCTAACCCCGTTTTGATGAACCCAGTCCTCGTCTGGTAGTCGGTTCTCGTCCGACCTATTTTGAAAGAAACCAGTTCTCGCCTAGTAGTCAGTTCTCGCCTGACACATTTTGTAGATTCCAGTTCTCGCCTGGTAGTCAGTTCTCACCTGACACATTTTATAGATTCCAGTTCTCGCCTGGTAGTCAATTCTCGTCTGACAACTTAACCTTGTTGACACTAACTCTCGTCTGGTGGTCCATCCTCGAATACTAGTTATTGTCTAGTAATTCCCCTTTTAAATCCATTCTTGTTGGTAACCAAAGATAATTCCAATAACCATAAACCTGGTCATATCCTCAAACCAAAAGCCCAACCGTGCTTGGCACATTCCAATTCTCGGTTAGATAACAGTTTCAGAGTCCAATTCTTGTCTGGCTTGTCATTTTTTTAAAGCTCAATTCTTGTATGATAAGTCTTCATGGAATACCAGTTCTCGCATGGTAGACGACATTTGAGCCCAGTTCTCGCCTGGTGAATTGTCAGATGTTAAAGCCAGTACCCGTTCGGTCACTTTCTCCTTAGCTTACAGTTGAAACTCCAGTCCTCGTCTGGTGGTCAGTTGTCTTTAACACCAGTTCCTGTCTGGTGAAAAGCATTTCGAAGCCTAGTTATCGTCTGGAAAACCACAAAAGAGTTCATGTTCAGCACAAAAACAGGAAACCAGTTCTCGCCTGGTAGTCATTTCTCGTCTGACTTATTTTGAAGAAACCCGTTCTCGGTTGTCAGTTCTCGCCTGACCTGTCTAATCCAAATCCAGGGTTTGGTTTCCCCCAAGTATAAGTCCAATCGTACTTGGCATACCCGGTCATACCCAGTGGAGTTGACTTTGTTTCTCCAGCATTTATTTTGTTAGAGCGGTTCCTTTGCATTTTGCATTGTGCTTAGCATCCTCAGAAACGCGTAGCATTTCCATTTCGTATGGAGCATTACGCCATATCTAAACATGTGCATCAGAAACAGAAGCCAGGTTGTTACCTCTTGTTTCTGTCTCCCCAATCAGAGTTGGCAGTTTATTTCTACGGTTGGCAAATTTTCGGGTTCTGTGGTATTCAACCGTCTTTTACCTTGATTGTTTGAAAGTCGTTCGCTTTTCACCCAATCAAGTCCAAGCCATTTGAATAGGGGCAGCTGTTGCACCCCAAAATTTGACCAATCAGTTTTTGCAACTGGCTTTTGTTTCTCTACATTTTGCATTTCTGCATATCATAGCATTTGCTCTGGAGGCAGGGGATCAAGGTTTTCCCATGGCTCAGTTTTCATCTCAGTGCATGAACCTGAACAGCGAGCATCAGAGTCCCTAGCATTTATTTTGCCCAACGATCGAGCAGTCGATTTTACTTTGTTTTGCAGGGCATTTTTCAGCTCAGAAAGCAGCATTCAGGTTATCTCAGACATTTTCATGGTTATGATATTCAACAGCAAGTTTCAGAAGTTGAACAAAGCTCAAAACGACAAAAAACGGGAAAACGGGCAGGTTTCCCTCCAAAAGGTGCCAAATTCAAAACTTTGAAGGTGTTAACTGATTAACCCAGGGGGTTAACCGATTAACCAGTGAAAAATCAGCCCAGATTCAAAAATTTAAAGGTGTTAACCGATTAACCTATATGGTTAATCGATTAACCAGTGCAGATTTTACCTCTGCACGTGAATTTTCAATGCAGAGCCATTTGGGGTCCAATTTTGATCACTTGAATTCAAATTTTACACTTGGGAAGGATCTAGAATCATTTCATAATTTCATTTCCCTCCAAAATCCCATTCCTCCTCCCAAACCAAAATTCACAAACCAATTTCCAAGCCTCTCATTTGGATCCAAGCCTAGGTGATATTTAAGTGAATTACTCCAAACCAAAGGGATCCAATCTTCATTTTTCACTCTCATTTTTCAGAATTCATCTCCATTCTCTCAAATCCTCTCTCAAATTTCCAATTCCAAAACCCTCACTCAAAGCTCTTTTTCATTGAATCATTGATTCTTCCTTGGAATCAATGAATTCTTGAGCTCAAACCTTCATCCATCATCTCCATCGAAGCGATTTCATCATCTAATTTTCGTGCACAATTGGATCTGAATCTGGAAGTGATTACTTGGCTTATTTTGGATTAATCTTGAAAGATATTCATTGCTACTACAAGAATTTGTGTGGATCTTGAAGTATTCCGGACTTCTAGCATCGGATTTGTTCAATTACAGTTGAATCAACACTAACCGGAGCAAATCTCCTCTCCGAAGGTTGGATCCGAATCTGTTTTTAGCTTATTTCGCATAATCATGTGGATCTTCATATTTAATTGACTTTTGGTTGATTTGATTCATGATTTGGTTGTGTTGATTTGTTTACATGTTGTTTAAATCATGATTTGTTGGTTTAATTTCGTGCACAATTGATTATGAGATCATGTGGAAGTTTGCCTAAGTGATAAGTTATTGTTAAGTGCTTTTCTGCTGCTATTTACTGCTGTTGGAGCAGTGTTAATCGGTTAACCTATATGGTTAATCGATTAACCAACTCAAACTTTCAAATTTTCAAACATTTTCAGGTGGTTAATCGGTTAACGCATATGGTTAACCGATTAACACTGTTCCAGCAGGCCTGTTTTGCTTGCTTGTTTGAGTACCGTTTCACGTTGAATCATCGTAGTTCAATATGATGCATTAGAAGTGAAATGTTTTGGGGATATATGTCACTATTTTGATTATTTAATCGAGACTTCGCCGACTCGTGTTTATTTTCCACTCGGATGCACGCTTATGTGTTGATGTTTGTGTCGCGGTGAAAATCGGATATCAAACTATTGATTAGATTGAATCTTTAATTCATTTTGCAACCGAACTTTGATTTGTCCAAAGGAAGGGATAAAGATCGAAATTCCCACAATGCAATGCAAATGCAAGCTAGAGAGTTTTAGGTTCGGGGGTCGGTTAAACTTAGAAAAGGTGCTAGCACCATAAGTTTCTGTAGTACTCTACAGGAACCTCTTGTTTTATGTTTTTTTATTGCTAATGTTTATCTGCTTAATGGTTGAAATACCCTAGGGTTTTATTTCTAAGTATACTCGATAAGATATCGCATCTTATGCCTACATATCCTTACGGGAGTGGAATCAGAGTATCTGTAGTTCCCCTAAAGGGTTTGAGGAATTCTTTGACTGTGGTCAAAGTTTCTACAGGTTTAGGGTAGTTAATTGATTGAGTTTAGGAGAAAAGACGAGTTGTCATTTCAAGGGAGATTTAACCGCCACAAGTTGTAGGAATTGTATTGTTGTGGGGTGGGGGTTCTATCTCGCTTAAGATGATTAACATCTTATTCTCTAATGTTTGAATAATTGTATTGAGTTGAATTATTTATTCTAAGTTGTAAAGATAAAAGGTCCTTCCTATGGGGTAGGATCTAAACTTAAGAGATCGACTTGAATGGGATCAAGGATCATGGGGAAGATGATGCAAATGAGATGCATACGCACAATTGTTTAAGTTATGCGCAGGTTCTTCCTTTGGACGGAATGCGATGCGAGAAAGATAAATTGCTGTAAATATAAATTGCAGGAAGTAAAGACAGTAAATAAACATACACGGACGCATGAAAGCGCTAAGGTGTGTGAATTGTGAATGTGGAGGCGTGCATGATTAATTGAGTTTTACGATGCGAGATTAATTTTAGGCGAAGTTGATTGTCTTGGAGGAAAGATTGATTTTAAGGATTAGTAGGAAATTATCGAAGGGTGATTCGGTTACTCATTTATTTTAATAAAAGTTGAATTGACTGATGAAGTTGATAAAAAAGGTTTATATTGTTTGATTTAAAAAACCGTTGACTTATTTGAATTTGATTATTTAGATAAATGTTTGGTTTTAATAATAATTTATAAAAGGTTTAGTTGTGATTTGATTTTAATAAAAATAATGATTAGTTTATTAATAAAAAATTTGATTAAAGACTTATAGGGGTTTACTGTTTTTTCTCTTAAAAAAGGTGGTTGATTTTATTAAAATAAAAGGCTTGATTTAATTATAAAAGGAGTTCCTTTTTTATTATTAAAAAGTGAAATTAATTTGTTAAAAAAATGTGATTTGAGTTATTTAAAATTAAATTAAAAGGATAATGAAAAAAAGATAAACGAAAGGGGAGGGAGCTTGATCCGTTGGAGACCAAGGTGTGTGTGTGTGTGATCATCAAACATTATAAGATTATAATACATAATAATAATAAAAGAAAAAAAGGGGAAGAGAAGTGGGGTCAAAACCCTCGTCTTCTCCTTCGTCCTCTTCTGCGACGATTTCTGAGTTTTCTTCTTTTTATCGCGATCTTCGTCCCCTTCTTTCTCCGATTGATTCTTCAATCTTCTCCTTCGATTACCTGTAAATCAAACAGAAACCACAATGCATGATGATTTAGGGATACCTTTTTATCTACGAACGAGAGTCAGCGGCGACCGGTTGCTGGCGGCGGCGAAGCGATGATGATGCCTGAGAAGAACTCGAACTTCACGGTGATGATGCTTTCCCTTTGGGTCTGAGCTTTTGAGTGTATGAGTTTCTCTTTCGTTGCGATGAGGCTTTTCGTCTCTCTGAGTGGAAACTCTTATTCTCTTGGTTATGAATGAGTTCTTCGAATGGATTTCCAACGCCTTTTTATAGAGGGATTTGTTGGGCCTCCAATGATGATGGCTTTCTAAACCTTCTGATGCTGTCGGATTCGTTTGATGATACGTTTAAATCTTGCCTTTCTGGTCTGATTTTGTCGGAGGAACGTTATTTTTGATTTGGGAAGTCTACGATATTTTCTCTTCCACGTTGCTTTGCTAACTTTGGAAATCGTATGACATGTCTGCTGACTTGGCTAAAATTCTTCTCCTTTTTCGTAGGGCAGAACCTACGCTTACTTGATGCTTGCCAGGAAGGGTGTTGCAGTCGGAGATGATGATTTGGTGTCTGAGCTAGTCAGAGCTGTAGTTGGCGTTGGCCTTTGTATGCCTTTCGACGCTCTTGAGTCGGTAGGGAGTTGACGGCGAAATTTCCGTTGTCCTCCTGGCTACTCGGGGCTTGCCCGATGATGAACTGAAACTGAGGGCTAAGAAACTTCTATCTTTACTCTTGGAACTTTTGAGTTGTTTCTTTTATGGTCAATGTGTTGGTGTTGCTGCAGATGATGAACTGATAATATTGCTATTATTCTCTTGTTGTTTGCTTTTGCCCGATGGTGGATCAAACTGAGGGTTGGACCAACGATGTCGCCGTGAGTATGTTATTGACGTCGTCATCGCCACTGCCGTCCTTGTTTCTTGTTACTTATATTGTCCCTGTTTCTTGTTACTTATGCAGATGATGTTATGCCGCTATTGGATCGGTATAGTTGATGAGGGGCTGACATGGTTGTTGTTTATGTTACTAATGGTTGTTCTTGAAAATGTTTGCAGATGCTAGTTGGCTTGTCTTGCTTGCAATTGATATCTGCAGATGTTGGATTGATGTTGCTTGTTGTGTTGCTATTGGTGCCGTTTGCAATTGATATCTGTTGTTGCTATTGTTTGTAGCTCGGAGATTTGCTACTGCCGGGGGAATTCTGAAACGGTGATGATGATTCGTGAATCTGAACCGTTGTGTTGTTAGCGGTTGTTATTGCAATGTTGGTATTTGCGAGTGATGCTTGTTGCCAAAGCTGTGATGCTTATAGCTGATGCTACTTTGTTGTTTGCCGGTTGAAACTCGTGTTGCTTTTCTTTGCTTGTTGTGACTGATATTGGTTCTGCAGTTTTGTTGCTTGTTATAGCCGATATTTCTTACCACTGGTTTGTGCCCGATGTTGGTACTTCCTGTTTGAGGTTGATTGCAGCCTTGAATTTGCTAATTTACTGTAGCCTGTGGTTGTATATTGCAACATGTTGTTGTTTGTTGTTGCAGCTCGGAATACTGGGCTATTTTGCTTTGGATCTACCTGACTTTTCTCTCTCTTTTAGGACCCTGTCAATGGTGCGGAATCTGCCGGTCTTGGTTTTGGTTTGAGAAAGGTTTCGAGGCGGTAATGATGACTTACATGTCTAAACCACGAAGAAAAGAAATGTTGTTGTTTCATTCGTGTTTCACATTGTTGAACTGTATGTTTAGTTGGCTTTTGTGTCTGAAATCCAATCTTCGATGTTCGGTAGGAAGCTGTTGGCAGCTTTGGTCTGTTGCCCTTCCGGCCACTCGAAGTTTAGCCTGATGATGAGTTGCGTTAAGGGCTGAAATTAACTCCTGCTCCCTCTTAGATTTCCAGTCTTGTAGTTCACTGTGTTAATGGCATGCCCTGACTTTCCGTGGTGTTCTCTGTAGGTTGTGGCATGCTGAAAAGATAAGTATTTGGTTTCAACTCCTTTACATTCTTGCTAACCATTTTGATGAACACATGGTTAAAACTGATTCTGTGCCGAAACTGTGTTTGTCCAAACTTGCCGACATCGTCTTGTGACAGTGTGTAATGTTGATGTAGGTACGAGCAAACTAATTACTTCAACATGGGGATTAATATGCTCAGTCAAGATGAACGCTAAGAGAGAAGGTCTACCAATCTCGGAGACGCGAAGGCGAGGGATCTACTGCGTCAAACTCGTTTGAGAATCCTTCGGTATGAATTCTTGACTTCTTTAGATGATGTTGGAAGATCTATTAGTCCATTCCACTTGTGACTATGCGATGTCCTTCTATGCGGCCAAACATACCCCTTTCAAAGTTTCGCCGCATATTCCAGCAGACATGCGCTTATAATGGAGGGGGTGCTGCTCAAAATCTAGCTTTGCCAAACAATATATTGCAAGACAGCGACATCATTGGGAATATCCTCTGAAGGTAAAGCTCTTATGTAGTCTTGCTTCGAATCTCACTTCCATTCGGATGTCGTGGTATTATGGCCGTCATGGACAAACTAGGTAGTGTTAATGTTTGTCACAGGATCCACTTCGTAGCCTTCATGCTTCTGTCGCTACTGCGAAAATCGGCACCGGCTTGACAGGAGAGTCGCCACCGTGCGTTATTTATCCCTCAGAGCGGGAAAGGAAACGCTCGAAGTAAACCTCGCAAAGACGGGAAAAGGTATGGTCATCGCAACCAAAACCTGGATTCGGGAGTCGGTTACGCAAGGGGAAGGTATTAGCACCCCTCACGTCCATCGTACTCGATGGGATCCACGCTTGGTGTTTATAGGTAAAAGGGTGTGTTATCTATCTACGCTAATGGCTGGTCTGAAAAGAGAACAAAAGGACAAGACTCGACAGAACATACGGTGTTCTGGGCCTACGTATTCCCTCGTGCAATGGGAAAGTCAGAGTCAACGTAGTTCGACTTCCTACGACTAAACGGGGGAAAGGTTGCTCGCCAGGACATCGCGTCCTGTGCCTACGTACTTTCATCTGGTATGAAAGATCAGAGCAAACGTAGTTCGGCAAACTACGGGTAAACAGGGGATGCTCACACAGCAGTGAGAAAACAAACTGGTCTCTAAGGCTCGGGAACCTACAACTATGATCTGGTCTCAAATACACTCGGGCAGGAGAAAAGGATAACAATCAGTCGTTAGCGGGAAAGTCTCGATCGCACAGCCGCGAGAGAACTAAAGTTAGTTGTTAGTGTGCTCGCTAGGATATCGCATCCTATGCCTACATATCTTCGTCTGGAACGAAGAATCAGAGCAGCTGTAGTTCAGCTAACTACGGTTCAAGCTACTCAAAAGCTCCTACAGAAAGGAAAGGGAAACCCTAGAACTATAGCTGAGAAACAGGGGAATCTACCTACTGCTATCACACCTGGTTGACCATCCTAATGTCTATCATAACAACTCCGCAACGGAGAAGTCAGAGCTCCTAAGGGATCATGGCAACATGACTGAACTACAAACAAGAAACTGCAAAGTAAAGGAATACTGAAAATATGCATGAATGCAACAACTAAACAAACAAGGCGCGAAGGCCGCAAACCACAGAGGCAAGGGAGCTCAGCTCTACCAAATACCATCAAGCAAAGCCACTCAATAACAAACAAGCAGAAGGAGGACCACCTCAACTTCTCATGTATACAAAGTCTACTTCTAAGATGCACCTACTCAGAACTTATCTAGATGAACACCTAAGTCTAATGCAACATAACATCACACAAGTCAAACGACACAAAGAGACTAACCCTGAGCAGGGCCTCCACCTATAAAACAAAAAGCTATTCCTGGGCAAGGCCCCTAACAAACTTGAAACAAGCTCCTGATCTATCTCTAAACAGAACTCTATACAACACCCTAAGCAAAGATCTAAGCAACAATCTAATCAAAACCTAAGCAAGAGGAATCAATCCCAGTCTCCAAGCTTCAGAACAAGCTTACCAGAGAAAGGAAGCTAAGCAGACAAGCCCATGGTGCTTTCCTCAGGAAAGTACCAGGAGGTTACTACTCAGGAGTCATATCCTATGCGGCTCGACAACTGTGATCAGTTTACATTCCTCCTCAGGAGAAATTAAACTCACATGAAGGCTCCGGCATCACTGGATATTTGAGAAAACCTATATGCACTAAGGGAACTAAGTGAACAGACTCATAGGACCTTCCTCAGGAAAGTACTAGGAGGCTGACACTTAGGAATCGTATCCTACGTGGCTCAACAACTGTGATCAGTTTACATTCCTCCTCAGGAGAAATTAAACTCACAAGTTGGCTCCAACATCATTGGATACTTAAGAAATCCTAGACAAACTAATGGAACTAAGTGAATAGACCCATAGGACCTTCCTCAGGAAAGTACTAGGAGACTTCCACTTAGGAATCGTATCCCATGTGGCTCAACAACATGTGATCAGTTTACATTCCTCCTCAGGAGAAATTAAACTCACAAGTCGGCTCCGACATCATTGGATACTTACGAAAGAGGTGAGAAGAAAGAATGAAAGTCATTCATAGTGCCTTCCTCAGGAAAGTACCATAAACTCCCTTCAAACTTCAGGATCTCGAACCTCACAAACAGAGAACAAGCTTCTAGCCTAAGCCTCAATCCAATGCCTCCTTGCAAGCTCCAACAGGACTTCAATCAGCTCCCACCTTCAAGAAGAACCCACAGGCCAATAAACCACAAGAGACTATCTCTGAAGTTCAACCACAGTTGAACTTCAAAGTCAGAAGTCATCAAGACTTCTCCTATCTTCAGGCTCAGACAAATCCTATCAGAACATCCTACAAAAATCTATCAAAAATCTAATGGGAGACCTACATGGCTCTAGGGTAACATACTAAAAAATCAGAACAGAATTCAACACCAGATGAAAGGACTAAAATCAACAACACAGACATATCCACAAATCAATTTATTCAACATCAATAACAGTGAAAAAAATGCAATTAAAATGAAAATGCATGATTAAGCTAATGCTTTTATACTATAAAATTCTACACTGAATCACGAGTCTACAGAAAAAAGAACGGAATTATTTGACTAAATCTACCATTTTTTATGAATTTTCTAATGATATGCATGCATTAAAAAAATTAAAAGAAATCAATTAAATGGAAAATATACCAAAAAATACCAAACAAAAATAAAATGTCATTTTTATTTTTATTTAATTTTCTAAACATTTTCATGAAATGGCTGAAAAAAAAGAATTAAAAAAAATCACTTATTTTCATTTTATTATGATTTATTTAATATGCAAAGAAATAAAAGAAATTGAAAGAAAATTAAATTGAAATAAAACTGGAGGGGGGGGGGGTACTAACAGCAGGGGATTCAGTTCAATCTACATTGGGCCCTGATTGGGGGGTGCTAAAAGCAATTAGGGCGCAGGGCCCAGGTTATCAAAAACAACTATCAAACACTGAAATGAAAAAAACGCCTGGGGGGTGCCGTTAGCAGCTTTTCTCAGTTATTTTTCATTGGGCCTATGCCCAGGGGTGGTGCAGATAGCCATTAGGGCCTAAGGCCCAACTCAATCCATTCTGATCTCACACGCCAGGGGGGGAAATTGAGTAAACTGGGGGCAGCGTTCAGAAAACGCGTTTGGGCTTAGCCCAATATCCCAACCCTAACCCAATTATCTGCTGAACAAAACCTAAATCCTCCCCAAACCCTAACACTGTTCACTCTCACTATCCTAGCCGTCGCCCTCTCGTCTCTCCCTCATCCTATCTCCTCTCTGCAACTCCTCTCAGCCTTACGCACGCAATCGAACCAAAGCATCTCACGCATCACCTTACTTTCGTACCAGATTCCTCCACACAGAATCTAATCCTAAACTAGAGACTACCTAAAATCCCAGCAGAACCACACGTTTCAATAATCAAACTGAATCCAGAACGGAGGAACGATGTACCTTGTTTGAGAAACTCGTTGAAGGACTTGAAGAAATCCTGGCGAATCTTGAAGGATCACTTGAAAGTCACTACGAGAAAGAGACAGATCTTGAAGCTTATTTGAGGATCTTGAAGACGTTCCGTTGAAGCTCTCGCGTTGAGATATTGCTGGAGAATTTCTGGAAATCTCCTTGAAGATTGAACGCAGTTGAAGTTTCTGGAAATCTTGCTTGAAGGATGAATGCAGTTTGAAGTTTCTGGAAATCTTGCTTGAAGATTGAACGCAGTTTGAAGTTTCTGAGTTTTTCTTCGATGGAGGATGAAGGTTTAGGGTGATTTCTGGGGATTTTGACGAGGGATGATGAAGATCTGGTGGCGGTGAGTGTTGATGATGTTCTGGAAAAGTGGAGGAGGTTTCTGGTGATTTTGGTTTTCCGGCGAAGGGATGATGAAGGTGACGGAAGAGATCGGAGGGAGAAGATGAAGAAAGGAGGGTTTCTTGGATGTTTGCAGATTCCAGTGAGTTAGACGGTGGCCGGAGGTAGTTGACGGTGACCGGCGGTGTGCAGTTAGGGCTGATGCATGGCCGCCGGTGGTTTACTGGTGAAACTCAGGCGATGGGTGTGGGGGCGCCAAGTGTCTCAGGGAGTTGTTGCATGGGATACGCGTGTCAGCAGAGAGAGAGAGGGTGAGCTTCGGTGGGACGCGTGGCGTGGATTGGGGGAGTCAGAGTTGCTGTGGTGGGTCCTCTCTTCAAGCAACACGTGGCGTCACTATTTATGCCACTGAAAATGCTAGAACTTTCTAGAAGCTCCTGGACGAATTGGCTGGACTTGCTGGACGAATTTGGACTAACTGGGCTGCATCTGGACTTGCTGAATTGCCAACTGATGAGAATTGGGCCTCAACAAAAAAACACCCCCTGGGCCCATACGAAAAATGAATGAAAAAACTGTAAAAAAACTGAATTTTAATAAAAAACAATTAATCCTAACTATCTCTAATTAATATCAATTAGCACCTAATTAGCTAATTATCCTAACCAACTATCTTAATCCTAATTAACTCTAAAAAAAAACAATTAACCTAATTAAACTTTAAAAAGTGATTAAAAGTCTAATTAATTCTACATTATCCTAATTAAATCTAAAAAAAACAATTAAGATCTAATTGACTCTAAACTTCTACTAATTCTCTATTAAAATCCTAATATCATTTAATATCAATTAAAATCTATCATTAATAAAAGAAAAAACTATGTTATTTTCTATATTATCTAAAAACAATTTAAAATCTTTTTTAAAATCTATACAAAATTCTAAACTATTAACATCTATTAGTAATAAAAGAAAAACTATATTCCCCTTTTTCTTTATTATTCTAAAAACTATTTAAAATCTTATTTATTCTAAAAACCTATTTAAAAAAATCTATAAAATTCTAAAAAGAGATTTAAGCTATTAAAAAATACAAAAAACTCTATTTAAAATCCAGAAAAAATCTGTAAAGCCTATTAAAAATTCACAAAAGTCTATTAAAATCCTAAAAATGCAGATGAATGCACATGACCCCCATAAAAGAGCGCACGAGACTAGATCAGATCGAACAGAGATCCCCGGGCATCAGAATATCCTCAAAATCACTGTGCAAGCTAAAAATCCCCGTGGAGCGCGCAATTTCTTGAAAATAAAACCCTGGTGATCTGGACTGGATCTGCCGTATCTGATAGATAAAAATCAAGCTGTAAACTCTGATATCCCCTGCTTGTGCACAAATATCACATGTCTGAGCTGCGAATATGAATTTAAACCACGAGTCAGATAGGAGAATCGGTTGGTCAAATTTTAGGGTGCAACAGCTGCCCCTATTCAAGCGACTTGGACCTGAAGGGTTTGAAGAGCACTCAGCCTTCAAACATTCAGAGGTACGAGACGGTTGAATACAAATAAAACCCGAAAATTTGCCAACCGCGAGCATATACTGTAAACTGCTTGGGGAATAAAGTCCAGAAAACCGAGTCCAGTTATTGCGGCGCCAAACTGATTAATCATCTGATAAAGAACTCCTGATTTGAATACCCGTCGCTTGTGATACCCCATATAACAAACCCTAGGGTTGCAACAGAACACCTGATCCTTTCACATTGCCTACTGATGGACGGGAAGAGAAACATACTCACATCGCCCAAAGATGGACGGGAAGACACCCTGATTGAATACTCACCTCGTCTAATGATAGACGGAAAAACAACATTAATCTCCCCATTCACATCGTCTAAGGATAGACGGAAAGACACCATAATCTCCATATTCACATCGTCTAAGGGTAGACGGCATCATCCTGATTGATGAAACAAATCAATACTCTCATCGTCTAAGGATAGACGGAAAGAAATTCATAATCTTCATATTCACATCGTCTAAGGATAGACGGGAAGTCACCATAATCTCTATATTCACATCGTCTAAGGATAGACGGGATCATCCTGATTGATGAACAAATCAATTCACATCGTCTAAGGATAGACGGGAAGAAATAATCTCCATACTCACATCGTCTAAAGATAGACGGGATCATCCTGATTGATGAACAAATCAATTCACATCGTCTAAGGATAGACGGGAAGAAATAATCTCCATACTCACATCGTCTAAAGATAGACGGGATCATCCTGATTGATGAACAAATCAATTCACATCGTCTAAGGATAGACGGGAAGAAATAATCTCCATACTCACATCGTCTAAAGATAGACGGGATCATCCTGATTGATGAACAAATCAATTCACATCGTCTAAGGATAGACGGGAAGAAATAATCTCCATACTCACATCGTCTAAAGATAGACGGAAAGAAATTCTTCGTACTCACATCGTCTAAGGATAGACGGGAGGACACCATAATCTCCATATTCACATCGTCTAAGGATAGACGGGAAGTCACCATAACGCAATTCAACACCATCCTTTGAATTTCAGAATCCTTCTGTCTACGGGAATTGATGGAAAAGTCAATATCCTTGAAGGGGCCACATCGTCAGTATGGACCGACGGTAAGAAAAACCACCTTTTAAGGAACCATGTCGTCAACAAGAATCGACAATCACGAAAACTGAACATTCTTCGAAGAGCCTCGACATCAATAAGGATTGACAGTCAGAAAAGTCCCTCTTAAACGTCATCATATCCAATAACCAGAAAGAGAACCAATATCCAAAATATTGTTTTAAAACCCCTCAACAACTAAAGATAGCCGGAGAAGACTTGCTGGGGAAACAACTCATCATACGTATGATCTGGCAATAAGGAACCCGCTGAACAGTAACTCGAAACTTCACATCGTCTACTGATAGACGGAAAGAAAAGCCACTTGCTATAGATACTCTATTTTGAACCCCATTGAAAATCAACCCAAAACTTCACATCGTCTACTGATAGACGGAAAGAAAACATATCATGGGGAAACCCCTTCTTGAAGCCCTATTGTGATCACCCGCAACTTCACATCGTCTATGGATAGACGGAAAGAAAACCACACTCGTACTCAAGACGTCTAATGCTAGACGGAGAAATCCACTTATTGGAGGAACACATCGTCAATATGAATTGACGGGAAGAAAAGTCTGTCGATATCAGATGACTGCTTGATCAAAGCACAACTATCATAAGATCTGATACAAATAATCCGCTGAATCGTCTGAATACTGCTGCCGGATAAATGTCCCTGAACTGATCACAGAGTAATTCACGCGCCATATGAGGCTGATAGAAAATCTGACTTATGCTTCGTATGCTTATGCATATGCTTTAATCTCTCTTCAGCGTAATGCTCCATTCCGGATGGAAATGCTACGCATTTCGACAATGATATGCAAGTATGATGCAAATATGATGATGCATGTCATATGCTAGTGCAGGCTCGAGCTGCCGGGGAGGGCCGGGTACAGAAAACCACTTCAGCAAAATAAATGATGAAGGCGAGGCCAACTCTGCTGGGGATAACCCGGATATCACTGAATCTCCCTAGCAAAATAAATGCTGGGAGAGTGAAATCAACTCTGCTGGGGATATTGGGAACTCAATCGAACACCTCAACTAAGTAATACCCTGCTGGGGAATATAACTCCGTTGTGAACTAGCAGACGTGCTGAATATGATTAGACTCCTCTGGGAATAACTTACCCATACCAATGACAAATTGGTCTTTGCTGGAGAAAATGGAGGGAGTCTTCCTGCGTACTGACGAAGCTCGGATTCGGAAATTGATGCGCCAACACGGATGGGCTTCACAGTAATCGCAAACTTGGATTTGAGCTCTTAAGCTATCTTGCTGGGTCAGGCACTACTGACGCTGGAAAATATTCTTTCTGAATACACAGCCTTTTAGTGAAGAGTCAAGGGATAGTGACACGATTTCACGCATTCATCTCGCTCTCGAAAATCGACTGCATCTGCTCGAATAACTCTGAATGACCCTGCTGAAGCGAAGAAGACCAATCCTTTCGCGTCTGATATGCCCCAGCCTACAGGACATCTGTGGGGATAGTCCCTGAAAGGAAATCTGCAAATCTGTTCCCTGATGGTCTGATATAACATGCCTCAGTGTTCTGATCTTCCAAGAGATACTTCACCTTGAATGCTTCTCGAGGAACTTCTGCGTGCTTAAGATGGTCTGCCCCTGACTGCAATGACCTTGCCCCGATTATCTGATTCAGAGTAGTACCTCCTGACTACGACGTATTCACCGAATCTCAACCTGATTGCCCCAGAATAACTGACTTCGAAAAGCTGACTTGACTGGGGATCACAATAAAGCTTGCCCCTGCTCTCGGAACATTCGGGCATTCTGCATTCTATCTTGACCATACTTTCCATTGTAGGAAGCTTTTCTGCTGTCAAGCGCTTACTCGCAAGTAAAACAAGTTGTTCTGCATAAAAGATGTATTAATGCAACACATATGACAGCTTTGACATCCAATCTGTTCACTGGGAAAAGGAAAAAACAGTTTATGGCATATGATGCATAAAACATTTATCAACATCCGTACCAACATGGTAAGAGGAACCTTTTTAGGAGTCAGAATCGACGCGACCTTTACCGGAGTATGCTTTCGAAACAACCTGCTTCAATTAGGACTTTTGAAGGTTGTAACATGGTCAGGTTCACGGTTTTGAAAGGAAAGGATAAAGGCTCGAAGTTTATTTTAACCCACCCATTCTCCTTGATGTTCTCCCATCCTACGTTCAGCTAATTTGACCTTAGCGCTCACCTTTCAGAGTTTGAAAGATAGGAATGATAGTTCGAGAAATCATGATCGTTGGGAGTGACAGCCACTCACCTTTCGTCTTTGACACTTGAGGTCACACGACTCGTATTTCCATCGAGGATTTTTATTTTGATCCTTTTCATCTTTTTCTTTTCATGTCCCTAACTTTTGCCTGGACTGGCTCCTTTTGAGTTTCTTTAGATTTTTTTTTTAAGTCCAGCGGGATGCCCTCATTTTTGCCTAAGTCATTTGTTTTGAAGTTTTCTTGACTTAGCGTGCTTTTGATTCTCTTTTCATTCTTCTTTTGAACAAGTCGCGTGACACTGGTTGTTTGACTCTTTGGGGAATGATATGGTCGTCCCACTCTTGATTGGACCGTTGTGGTCTTTTAGGCACGACCTCTAGGGGCGTGATTGACCCTCGAACGGACACTCCTTTGGCAATTTGGACGCTCAGTCAAATTAGCTAACACCTACCCTACCCCAGGTTAAGGATCGAGGGTTTTTTCATTTTCAAAAAGAACTCCTACTACAAGGCTCAAAGGGGTTGACAAGGGATTATCTTCCTTATATCTCCGGTGTTTAGGGATTTGAAACAATGCCTGCACATCATCAACAGGTTTTATTTCAAAAGCATACAATCGGAATTTGCATGATGTCGATCATTTTCGTCATCCTCCCCAAATTCTTCTTAACCAAACGTTGGACATTTGCAAAAACAGTTAGTGAACACGACTGGATTCAATCAAAACATGCATATTTATTTCATTATCATCAATTTAATGAAAACAACAAGTTTTACAAACAAGCTTACAAATTCAAACAGGAAAGCAACTACAAATGTAAAGAAATGACAAGCTAAAACAAAGAAAATATGCTAGCTTCCGAGAACCGGGCTTTTGCATCTGCCCTGCTGTTGAACCAGCTATCTTTATTAGAGGCAATTTGATGCTGCCTTGATCTGCTTTCAACGACTTAACCTCTTGGCCCGAAGCTGATTGCTGCACTATCAAGCAGATCCTGCACTTTGTGCTTAAAAGCGTGGCAACCTTCTATATCGTGACCCGGGGCTCCAGAATGAAACTCACAGTGCTTGCTTGCATCATAACCAAACGGGGGAGTTCCCGTTATTGGTGCCAGAGTTCTTTTCTCTACCAGATTCAATCCCAACAATGTCTGCAACAACTCGGCATATGTTGAGGGAGGCTTCTCGAACGCTCTTCTCGGTTTACTACCCTGGAATCTTCGTTGAGCCTGCTGTGCCCCCTGCTGAGGCTGCTGCTGCTGGTATCGGGTTGACCCTTGAACACCCTTTGTATCAAATGCAACATTGGTTTCTTGACCTTCCATGCACTGATTAACGCTTTCCTTATGCTTAACCATTTTCTTTCTTAGATCTGCCCCAGGAATAGGCAACAGTTGTGGACCTGGAGATTCTGACACCATGGAGTCCAGGATACGCTTCTGACCCACTGCAGCTTTAGAAACATCTGTCATTTTAGCATCGATCGAGACAGGAGCAATATGCACAGCTACGCCGCCCGGCGTGAATTCAATATCGTGCGAGTCAATCAGGTCTTGAACATTGTGCTTAAAAGCATGACAACCCTCGATATCGTGTCCGAATGCCCCGGAATGAAATTCACATTGCTTGTTGGCATCGTACCCTTGAGGAAACGCTCTCGTTGGTGGTGTCAACGTTCTTTTCTCAACCAGATTAAACCTCAATAAGATCTGCAAGAGCTCAGCATAGGTCATAGGTGGTGCCTCAAATATTCTCCTTGGCTTTCCTTCCTGGATCTTCCGCTGAGCCGGATGCATCTCCTGTTGCTGCTGCTCAGGTTCCACATGCACAGGTGGCGCGAGCTTCTTCATTGCGGCTTCAAATAGCTGATCATCTTCTTTCCTAAGCACATTCTTGACTACCTCCATGATCAAACTCATTTGGGTCTTCAGCTGACTGTTCTCCTCTTTGAGAATCTTCTGCTCTAGACGCATCTCTTGCATGTCTCTCATCATCTGCCCCAGCTGGCTTCGGACCTCGATCAATTCAAACTGATTCGGTTCCATATCTCTGAAGGAGTTCCTGCAACAAACTGGATGATGAGGAAATAAGGCCCACGGTTCTGATATACCTGCTAAATAATAATGCAGCGCAGAAAGCAAACACATATTCACAACGAGATAAAGAGAAACTCAAGCTATAAGCACACAGACGAATATCTCCCATACATGTACAACCAACAAAATCAGCAGGTGAGCACAAATGAGTATGAATATAACGACCCCAGCCAACAATCCTGGTGGTGGTCGACAAATACTGATGCACAAAAGCTAAACGGGTTAGGCAGAGAAACAGATGCGACACCCGGCATAGAAACCTCTAGAAACTTCCCCCATATTCAACTGAACTCTCTGATTGACAATCTTCAGAGCACACACTTCCTGTGGAGTCTTCCATGACATTAACTGACGAACCCCCACAACTGGAAGATGGAAAATCATTAATCTGAACACAACCCTGAGGCGTGATGCAAATACGGCTAGAGTCTAACAGATCCTGAATCTGACTTCTAAGCACCTTACAATCATTGGTGGAATGCCCCTGTGCCCCAACATGGTACTCACAGCGGGCGCTGGCATCAAAACCTGGAGGATATGGTGGAATCACCGGTTTAGTCTCTTTCGGCACTATCAATCCACTTCTGACCAGATCTGGCAACAACTGACTGTACGACACCGGTAGCTGAGTAAACTGCCTTTCAGGTTTCCTTGGTCTGCGTGGAGCGTGCTGACGAGATCGGCGGTAAGATGATCGTTGACTTGAAGTGTCTGAAAACTGATCCTGAGATGCTGGAGATTCTGAGGTGGCGTCATCTCCTTCCCACTCTTCTTGAGAACTAACAACTGACTCAATCTTATTAACTGGGACGTAAGGAACACCTCGAAACTTTCCACTCCTGAGTCCTCGCTCAACAATCTCTCCCAGCCTCATCAGGCCCACAAAGCTTGTGCAACTGAACAATTTGTCAAAATAATGGCCTTTCAGAGTACCCAAGAAGATGTCAACCAGTTCTCTTTCCGGAAGCGGTGGTCGAACACTAGCAGCCAATTCTTTCCACCTTCGCAAATACGCTCTGAATGATTCATTCTTCGCCTGAGACAATTCTTGCAGATCTACGAGACTAGGAGTCAAATCCAAGTTGTAATCGTACTGCTTCATGAAAGCTCTGGCTAAATCCACCCATGATCGAATCTGATTACTCTCCAATTGCACATACCATCTCAGGGAT
This sequence comes from Lathyrus sativus, assembly GCA_963859935.3. NCBI lineage: Eukaryota > Viridiplantae > Streptophyta > Magnoliopsida > Fabales > Fabaceae > Lathyrus > Lathyrus sativus. The sequence goes on along the minus strand of OZ012739.1, from coordinate 493,721,259 downwards.
GCCCCAGTCAGGCTATACTGGAAGCAATGGATCATCAATTTGTCATTTCGCACAAACGAAGTCATCCTTCGGCAGAACATCATCAAATGCAGCTTTGGACAGCTATCTCCCCTGTATTTTTCAAATTCCGGCACTTTGAACTTGTACGGCAACACCAGGTCAGGGACCAAGCACATGGCTACAGCATCCAGGTTAACGGCATCTTTCGCTTCCAAGGCTTTCATTTGCTCTTCCAATACTCGGACTCTTCTACCATCGTCAAGAGCTCTTGGATCTACTATCCCGGTCACTGGAATATCTCTCCGGTAATTCATCACAGGGAAAGCAACACATTGATTGTTAACAGGAGGATAGCGTTCATTTCGGGCAAGAAACTGCTCATGCCGATCTCTGTTCTCAACAGCAGGCTGCACAACTTGGGCTGCAGTAAGATTGTTTGCTTGCGGGAAGCCTTCCATAGAATCATACTGATGGTTGGACGCCATAGTAAACCCTGCCTGGGTGTCAGGAACCTGGAAATTGCCTTCAGACATAGCCACCGATTACCTGTAACGGACTACACTGCTCGATTCTGCTTAACTCTGCTTCAGCCCCTTGGTTGTCTTCGACACTCCACTCTTGCCTCAAACAATTCCCCGAGAATCACTTTCTGGTGAAAACAAAGGCTGGATAAGTGCTCTGACCTGCTAGAGAAATGCTATGCAGTATGATTCATGCAAACAGAAATACAAAAATGCTAACGTGCATGTGTGCATTGGAGATATTTTCCCTCCAATTCCAGTGTCGGTGGTAGCAAGACGAGATAAACCATAAAGACAATACTTGGAAAAAACCCCCATATATTGCTTAGAATAATAGTCTTGTCAAGAGGTTACATAACTATGCTCCATACAGCTGATAGGACAAAGAGGATCCCAGCCAACATGCCTGGTGGTGATCTCAACATACAGAATACAAGAGAGAAATCAAATACGGGTACGGTTGCGGAAGTCCTCGACCATCTTCTTTGTCTCTGCGTGATCTGGTTGATAAATCAAACCTTCTATCAGCCGATCCCTCTTCCTGACTGTCCCTTGGATGTCTCTGACAAAGTCTTCCCAAGCCTTATCATTGGCACCGCCCCCAGGTTTGGGTCTCTTGGCATCTGCTCTATGCTGGAAATCTTCCACATTCTTCATGGCATCTGTCAACTTGCGCTCGGCCTCGTATCGGCGACAGGCTTCTTCTTCAAGCTCCTCAGTCTTCACTTTGACCTGTTCTTCTAACTGAGCTACCTGTGTCTTCAGCTCTTCTTCTCGCTCCTTGCGCTTGGTCATAGTGAGATCCCAGTGTTCTCTGAACTTGGCTAGCTTTGTGTAGGCCCTTTCCAGCTCTTGCTTCTTGGTGGCCAACACACTACTAACTGAATCGACATCTAACTCCAGACGCTTCTTGGTTTCAGTCAATTCCAATAGCGTAGTCTTCAGATGTTTCAGAGTCTCAGCCTGTTGCTTAGAAAAGTATCCTGTTTCAATCTTTTCATGCCGAAGCTGGGCATTCTCCTGCTCTAAAGCCTCTTTAGCCCTGGCTAGCTCTTCTTTCTCCGCCATCAGCTGCTTGTAGATCTGCATGTCCACAGTGGTAGGCTCCTCCTTCGGAGAAGGATGCAATGGCTGAACCGCTGGATACGGCATAAGGAATTTCACAGCTCGCTCACGAATCCATTCTACATATGGGCTAGGACCCCGAGTATCCCCTCTGCTACCTGAAAGTTTCCCTCTCTTGTGCAAGTTTTTCCAGGCTCTCTCAAGTTTGGTCAGCATTTCTTTCCCTATTGCCCCGGTGAGATACAGAGATTCCTGTATCTCCTCGGGCTTTGGCGCTCCTTGAGGTACGTACCCAAATTGCTTGATCAATAAAGAAGGGTTGTAGTTGACACACCCTTTCCTTCCTATTAACGGAACATTCGGGAATCCTTCGCCTTTGAGTATGACTTCAGCTCCAAATACCTCTTTATTGGTCCATACCACGTTCTCAGCAGTTAATCCCATTAAGCGCTCGGGCCATCCTAGAGAATTGATAGAGGTGACAAAAGGGCCTGACTTAGGCATATGACTGGTGAACCACCTGCATAGGAGAGGTACACAGCAAGACACATTCCTTCCTCGTCGCTTTTCATTCTGGTAATGAGTTGAATGGTGGATATCTCCCAGCAAAGTAGGAACTGGGTTCTTCGCGGCCAAAATATAGAAGGCATCAGAATCAACGAAATCAGGAATGTTCGGGAACAACACGATGCCATAAACACATACAGCAAGGATAACGTCAAAAACACCCCAGCTACCCTTCTGTGCATATTCTCGAGCCTTCTCCACCAAGACATCCAACGGAAATCCCCATACGTCTCCTCTTCTGATCATCTTCCCAGACAGCTCAGACTCTTTCAAGCACAAGATGGCAGAAAGCTCAGCCAGCTTAGGCTCAGCGTCCGTACGATAAAAAGGCATCTGCTCACGGATCGGTATATCCAGAAGTGCAGAGTACTCCTCCAGGGTAGGAGCCAAGACGAAGTCGGGAAATACAAAACACCTGAGCTCCGCGTCGTAAAACTGTAACAAAGTATAGATGCCGCTGGTCTCGTAGGCAGATGGCTGATAAACGTAGGTCAGAATCCTCCCATATCTCTTTCTGAAGTCACCCATTCCCCTCTTCTTAGCAATAGCAATCAACTCTAACAATAGACTGATATTCGGCGACGGAAACTTATAGGGCAATACTCTCTTCAGGTTTTCCATGTCTTGCTAGGAACAAACACCAGAACTGGAAGGGAAAATATGTACCTGCAATACACACACGTTAGTTGAATGCAGATGGTAATGCAATGATGCAATATGATAAATAATGCAATCTGCGAACATAGGGGCTATGCTGTAGCCTGAAGAGGAATATCTCTGTGATCAAGAACAGAAAACCATCACGGTCACCAGAATCTCATGCCACTAACTACCATCTGATACTCAAAATATCAATCCCCTGGTAAGAAAACCATCTGAACCTCTGTATCTGACGAGAATACCATCTGATAATAGCCTCAACCTCAAATAAGAAACCCATCTGACCCAGACAACACACCTGGAGATGAATCAAGAACACCATCTGACAAAGGTACTGAATCATGGTTTCTGAAGGCCAGTTTCCTGCAATAACCCAATCCCTCTCACAGGTAGGATAGACCTAATCCACGGACAAAGGTACGGCATCCTATGCGGTTATCAGCGTCACAGACTTTCATGAATGACGATACGATTCCCAGAAGGAGTGGCATCATCAAGTCATGAAGAGGCCTCACTTAGCTGACTTCCAAATGATCGGTCCCCAGAGTCGACAACCCTCACGTCTGGACTCCCCTCAGATCCTCAGGACCGGAAAGGAGCACCTCTGCAAGAATCTCGTCTGAGCGCAGATTTTCGTAGGGAACTGTGCCTGTTCAGCAGACAGGTTCGTCTACTACTTCTCCACAACTATATCTAGGTGTGTACTCAAGCCCAGGTCCGGCTTCTCACTCACAGTAACCTCCCTTTGCCCACAGCAATAGTCATAATAATATAATGCTGGAAAATAAATGCGAAAAGGTAAAGGTACAGAAAAGTAAAGTGCAGAAAAGTAAAACACAATATGCACAACACCCAACAAATAAACACCCAAGCGCTAGGATTGACTCGCGTAGGGGATGGGAAACGGTCCCAGCATAAGGGATGGGAAAAGTCCCTAGATGCTATACATCCCCAGCAGAGTCGCCAGCTGTCGCTACTGCGAAAATCGGCGCCGGTTTGACAGGAGAGTCGCCACCGTGCGTTATTTATCCCTCAGAGCGGGAAAGGAAACGCTCGAAGTAAACCTCGCAAAGACGGGAAAAGGTATGGTCATCGCAACCAAAACCTGGATTCGGGAGTCGGTTACGCAAGGGGAAGGTATTAGCACCCCTCACGTCCATCGTACTCGATGGGATCCACGCTTGGTGTTTATAGGTAAAAGGGTGTGTTATCTATCTACGCTAATGGCTGGTCTGAAAAGAGAACAAAAGGACAAGACTCGACAGAACATACGGTGTTCTGGGCCTACGTATTCCCTCGTGCAATGGGAAAGTCAGAGTCAACGTAGTTCGACTTCCTACGACTAAACGGGGGAAAGGTTGCTCGCCAGGACATCGCGTCCTGTGCCTACGTACTTTCATCTGGTATGAAAGATCAGAGCAAACGTAGTTCGGCAAACTACGGGTAAACAGGGGATGCTCACACAGCAGTGAGAAAACAAACTGGTCTCTAAGGCTCGGGAACCTACAACTATGATCTGGTCTCAAATACACTCGGGCAGGAGAAAAGGATAACAATCAGTCGTTAGCGGGAAAGTCTCGATCGCACAGCCGCGAGAGAACTAAAGTTAGTTGTTAGTGTGCTCGCTAGGATATCGCATCCTATGCCTACATATCTTCGTCTGGAACGAAGAATCAGAGCAGCTGTAGTTCAGCTAACTACGGTTCAAGCTACTCAAAAGCTCCTACAGAAAGGAAAGGGAAACCCTAGAACTATAGCTGAGAAACAGGGGAATCTACCTACTGCTATCACACCTGGTTGACCATCCTAATGTCTATCATAACAACTCCGCAACGGAGAAGTCAGAGCTCCTAAGGGATCATGGCAACATGACTGAACTACAAACAAGAAACTGCAAAGTAAAGGAATACTGAAAATATGCATGAATGCAACAACTAAACAAACAAGGCGCGAAGGCCGCAAACCACAGAGGCAAGGGAGCTCAGCTCTACCAAATACCATCAAGCAAAGCCACTCAATAACAAACAAGCAGAAGGAGGACCACCTCAACTTCTCATGTATACAAAGTCTACTTCTAAGATGCACCTACTCAGAACTTATCTAGATGAACACCTAAGTCTAATGCAACATAACATCACACAAGTCAAACGACACAAAGAGACTAACCCTGAGCAGGGCCTCCACCTATAAAACAAAAAGCTATTCCTGGGCAAGGCCCCTAACAAACTTGAAACAAGCTCCTGATCTATCTCTAAACAGAACTCTATACAACACCCTAAGCAAAGATCTAAGCAACAATCTAATCAAAACCTAAGCAAGAGGAATCAATCCCAGTCTCCAAGCTTCAGAACAAGCTTACCAGAGAAAGGAAGCTAAGCAGACAAGCCCATGGTGCTTTCCTCAGGAAAGTACCAGGAGGTTACTACTCAGGAGTCATATCCTATGCGGCTCGACAACTGTGATCAGTTTACATTCCTCCTCAGGAGAAATTAAACTCACATGAAGGCTCCGGCATCACTGGATATTTGAGAAAACCTATATGCACTAAGGGAACTAAGTGAACAGACTCATAGGACCTTCCTCAGGAAAGTACTAGGAGGCTGACACTTAGGAATCGTATCCTACGTGGCTCAACAACTGTGATCAGTTTACATTCCTCCTCAGGAGAAATTAAACTCACAAGTTGGCTCCAACATCATTGGATACTTAAGAAATCCTAGACAAACTAATGGAACTAAGTGAATAGACCCATAGGACCTTCCTCAGGAAAGTACTAGGAGACTTCCACTTAGGAATCGTATCCCATGTGGCTCAACAACATGTGATCAGTTTACATTCCTCCTCAGGAGAAATTAAACTCACAAGTCGGCTCCGACATCATTGGATACTTACGAAAGAGGTGAGAAGAAAGAATGAAAGTCATTCATAGTGCCTTCCTCAGGAAAGTACCATAAACTCCCTTCAAACTTCAGGATCTCGAACCTCACAAACAGAGAACAAGCTTCTAGCCTAAGCCTCAATCCAATGCCTCCTTGCAAGCTCCAACAGGACTTCAATCAGCTCCCACCTTCAAGAAGAACCCACAGGCCAATAAACCACAAGAGACTATCTCTGAAGTTCAACCACAGTTGAACTTCAAAGTCAGAAGTCATCAAGACTTCTCCTATCTTCAGGCTCAGACAAATCCTATCAGAACATCCTACAAAAATCTATCAAAAATCTAATGGGAGACCTACATGGCTCTAGGGTAACATACTAAAAAATCAGAACAGAATTCAACACCAGATGAAAGGACTAAAATCAACAACACAGACATATCCACAAATCAATTTATTCAACATCAATAACAGTGAAAAAAATGCAATTAAAATGAAAATTCATGATTAAGCTAATGCTTTTATACTATAAAATTCTACACTGAATCACGAGTCTACAGAAAAAAGAACGGAATTATTTGACTAAATCTACCATTTTTTATGAATTTTCTAATGATATGCATGCATTAAAAAAATTAAAAGAAATCAATTAAATGGAAAATATACCAAAAAATACCAAACAAAAATAAAATGTCATTTTTATTTTTATTTAATTTTCTAAACATTTTCATGAAATGGCTGAAAAAAAAGAATTAAAAAAAATCACTTATTTTCATTTTATTATGATTTATTTAATATGCAAAGAAATAAAAGAAATTGAAAGAAAATTAAATTGAAATAAAACTGGAGGGGGGGTACTAACAGCAGGGGATTCAGTTCAATCTACATTGGGCCCTGATTGGGGGGTGCTAAAAGCAATTAGGGCGCAGGGCCCAGGTTATCAAAAACAACTATCAAACACTGAAATGAAAAAAACGCCTGGGGGTGCCGTTAGCAGCTTTTCTCAGTTATTTTTCATTGGGCCTATGCCCAGGGGTGGTGCAGATAGCCATTAGGGCCTAAGGCCCAACTCAATCCATTCTGATCTCACACGCCAGGGGGGGAAATTGAGTAAACTGGGGGCAGCGTTCAGAAAACGCGTTTGGGCTTAGCCCAATATCCCAACCCTAACCCAATTATCTGCTGAACAAAACCTAAATCCTCCCCAAACCCTAACACTGTTCACTCTCACTATCCTAGCCGTCGCCCTCTCGTCTCTCCCTCATCCTATCTCCTCTCTGCAACTCCTCTCAGCCTTACGCACGCAATCGAACCAAAGCATCTCACGCATCACCTTACTTTCGTACCAGATTCCTCCACACAGAATCTAATCCTAAACTAGAGACTACCTAAAATCCCAGCAGAACCACACGTTTCAATAATCAAACTGAATCCAGAACGGAGGAACGATGTACCTTGTTTGAGAAACTCGTTGAAGGACTTGAAGAAATCCTGGCGAATCTTGAAGGATCACTTGAAAGTCACTACGAGAAAGAGACAGATCTTGAAGCTTATTTGAGGATCTTGAAGACGTTCCGTTGAAGCTCTCGCGTTGAGATATTGCTGGAGAATTTCTGGAAATCTCCTTGAAGATTGAACGCAGTTGAAGTTTCTGGAAATCTTGCTTGAAGGATGAATGCAGTTTGAAGTTTCTGGAAATCTTGCTTGAAGATTGAACGCAGTTTGAAGTTTCTGAGTTTTTCTTCGATGGAGGATGAAGGTTTAGGGTGATTTCTGGGGATTTTGACGAGGGATGATGAAGATCTGGTGGCGGTGAGTGTTGATGATGTTCTGGAAAAGTGGAGGAGGTTTCTGGTGATTTTGGTTTTCCGGCGAAGGGATGATGAAGGTGACGGAAGAGATCGGAGGGAGAAGATGAAGAAAGGAGGGTTTCTTGGATGTTTGCAGATTCCAGTGAGTTAGACGGTGGCCGGAGGTAGTTGACGGTGACCGGCGGTGTGCAGTTAGGGCTGATGCATGGCCGCCGGTGGTTTACTGGTGAAACTCAGGCGATGGGTGTGGGGGCGCCAAGTGTCTCAGGGAGTTGTTGCATGGGATACGCGTGTCAGCAGAGAGAGAGAGGGTGAGCTTCGGTGGGACGCGTGGCGTGGATTGGGGGAGTCAGAGTTGCTGTGGTGGGTCCTCTCTTCAAGCAACACGTGGCGTCACTATTTATGCCACTGAAAATGCTAGAACTTTCTAGAAGCTCCTGGACGAATTGGCTGGACTTGCTGGACGAATTTGGACTAACTGGGCTGCATCTGGACTTGCTGAATTGCCAACTGATGAGAATTGGGCCTCAACAAAAAAACACCCCCTGGGCCCATACGAAAAATGAATGAAAAAACTGTAAAAAAACTGAATTTTAATAAAAAACAATTAATCCTAACTATCTCTAATTAATATCAATTAGCACCTAATTAGCTAATTACCCTAACCAACTATCTTAATCCTAATTAACTCTAAAAAAAAACAATTAACCTAATTAAACTTTAAAAAGTGATTAAAAGTCTAATTAATTCTACATTATCCTAATTAAATCTAAAAAAAACAATTAAGATCTAATTGACTCTAAACTTCTACTAATTCTCTATTAAAATCCTAATATCATTTAATATCAATTAAAATCTATCATTAATAAAAGAAAAAACTATGTTATTTTCTATATTATCTAAAAACAATTTAAAATCTTTTTTAAAATCTATACAAAATTCTAAACTATTAACATCTATTAGTAATAAAAGAAAAACTATATTCCCCTTTTTCTTTATTATTCTAAAAACTATTTAAAATCTTATTTATTCTAAAAACCTATTTAAAAAAATCTATAAAATTCTAAAAAGAGATTTAAGCTATTAAAAAATACAAAAAACTCTATTTAAAATCCAGAAAAAATCTGTAAAGCCTATTAAAAATTCACAAAAGTCTATTAAAATCCTAAAAATGCAGATGAATGCACATGACCCCCATAAAAGAGCGCACGAGACCAGATCGGATCGAACAGAGATCCCCGGGCATCAGAATATCCTCAAAATCACTGTGCAAGCTAAAAATCCCCGTGGAGCGCGCAATTTCTTGAAAATAAAACCCTGGTGATCTGGACTGGATCTGCCGTATCTGATAGATAAAAATCAAGCTGTAAACTCTGATATCCCCTGCTTGTGCACAAATATCACATGTCTGAGCTGCGAATATGAATTTAAACCACGAGTCAGATAGGAGAATCGGTTGGTCAAATTTTAGGGTGCAACATAAAAGCGGTGGACTAGGAAACTTGATGTCCGCCTGTGGCATTGCTTAATTGTCAGATTTCTCATCATTGTAATACTGATGCTCACAACAGTCCTTTAATAATTTAATCAACAACGAACAAAACTCCTTCGCCCCGACGAAGTCCTCGATATGAACCAAACCTTACATAATCTTATCATCTCAAAATAACATGGTCGTGAACCACCCTTGAGAATGCTCCCCAATTTCTCTTTGGAAGTAATGGCTCAACCTGCGAGATGGCCCCCCATAGGAAACATAATAGGCCCTAAACGCTTGCGCCCTGAAATACTTGTCTATAGGGGTCTACACTTGTCATTATTGCGCCTGCATCAACTGGTTAGTTATAATAAACATACATATAAGAGGAGATAGGTAACACGTAAGACAAAATGCACGGGGGCGGGATCTTAAGGTCAAGAATTAGGGTGTGACAGTTCGAAGTGATTGTGTGCTTGCATGTTCATGTTTGCTTGTTGTCCCGTTTTCTTCGCTTGGTGTATTCTTTTCACAGCATTAATAAAAGGTCGAAATGTGCTTGTGGCGGCTGCTGCCCCACACTTTTTCCTCCTTTGCTTTTGTGTTATCGCATCTTTCTATATTCGCTTGTTTGCTTGCATGTCTTCTTTTGCATTGCATTTTGTTTGCTTTCAAGAGGTCGAGACGCGCTTGTGGCGGCTGCTTCCCCGCACTTCTTTTCCTCCCTCTTTGCATGTTTGTTTTCCATGTTTGCATCTCCTACTTGTGATTGAATTTATCTTGTGCTTTCTTGTGCTTTTTGCCATGATCCCCATAAGGTTACTAGTCCTTCCGTTTAGGATGGGAGTAGGAGAGATATTAGGTGTTTAATCCAAGCATGCTAACATTAGGGTATATGTTTCCCCTTT